>OZ007597.1:240402168-242802168 GCA_963931845.1 Maratus michaelseni
GGTTTATTTCATCATTTAAAATTCTCTAAAAATGTATACACTCCTACATAGTTTTTTAATTTTTTTAAAAATATAATGCACTTTTTACGGAAGAATTATTCTTGCATGCACTGCGCGCATGATTTTTCTCATTTGAATTGCTAAAGCCACCCAAAATTTTTTTAATGAGTACAGATATAATGTGTTCTTAAAATGACCTACGATAAAAAAAAATATATTTTTTTATTTGTAGATATTTTTATTTAAAAAAAGAAAAAGCATGAGATGAAAGCATACCTTCGAATACTGTATAAATCTTTTATGCACAATATGTGTTGTAGATAAGGAATCATACCAATAAGGAATAATACGTGTTCGTAAATAATATTTTGCTAAAATATAATTTTAACAATTTCAAACGTTGATTTTGTACTTCCAAATTGCTCAGAAAAAAAAATTGAGTGGAAGAACGTCGATAACATACACATTACTGTATGTTATATATAATATTTTAAGAAAAAGTGAATGTCACATTTTTAGGTGCGTTCGTAATTATATAAATACGTAGCACCTATTGTTGTCGTCTGGTCCGTCCGTCCGTCCGCATATAACAACGCAGAAACTACCCAACCGAATGGTTTGAAATTTAAGATATATTATCTTTGCAGAATTTTGTCGAGTCATTTCAATTTTTAAAAAAATCGAATCATAACTTTAGAAAATATTAACAAAAACATTTATTAAGAAATTAGATTTTTTTTTAAATAGGTACTTTCTTGTTATAGGAGCTTCCGAGGTTTAATCGTCAAGCGACCGAGATACTTATTTTATTATACAGAAATTAATCTACAGACGATACAGTTCATTTCGCAGAATTAGAAATCATCAAATATCTGAATATTTATATAACTAGCTAGAGTACGAACGCACCTCGTTTGTCACGTTTGACGTACAATTTCCAACTTGTTTCTATTCGAAAAACCTGTTTGTCGCCACACCATGTACAAGCACACAGTGATATACTCGTTTTCACAGTATAATACCATTTATCATTCTTCATCTCAATGTAACGATTTGTAATTTAAATTTTTACTTTATAAATCGATATTAAATCATGTCTGAAAGCGACGTTCTCCAATTGCATTTACAAATTAGATACACAGTTTGGGAGTGTGTTTTCATATTAGTATTACAGCTATAGAGACTTTCTTGTTTTTAACTCTCATTAAAAGTCTATCGTAATTTAGCGTAATAAGCGCTCCGAAAAATTTAAAAACTTGACATTTAGTTTTTCGTGTAATGCTAATACTTAATTAAACAACTGATAAAGTTATTTAAAATGGCAATTTCAGAGAATTGCCTTAGGTTGTGTTTGCACGTTTATTTGAAGAACGTTACTTAAAAACATTTGCATATTCGTTAGAAATAAAAAGCAATAATCTTCAATATTTACTTTATATTTCAACTTGAAAATACGAACAAATAAAAATGTTTTTATTGTTGTCCTTGAACTTTATTTTTTCTTTTTTTTTTCGGTACCAGTATTCAAATCAGGCATTTGTCTCTACGAGGAGAGCATTACACATCCATGACATTGATGTACACCCCCACCCCGCTTCCCTCCACACACACACACACACAACTAAAGTCATCACTTAGCGGTACAGATATTTGATTGATTTCCCAAAAAGTGATGAGATCTGGAAAGAAATCCTACTTAACGACTCGAAATATTCAAGCTTAATAGAAAATATTATTTTCGAATATATAATAAGCGAAAGCGTTTTATTTAAATAGTTATATAAATCATGTTTAGATTTTAGATTTAATTTTTTTTTATCGAGTCAATTTTGATTTAATATTCAATTGAAATTAAAACAGCTTACTATATCCGTCTATATTATGAAATATTTATAAACATGCCACAAGAACATTTTATAGATGAATACGGAACAGCTGTAGCAGACGCACTGGGTTTGGCCCGATTTTTTTTTTTTGCCCCAGCAAAAACGCAGAAGTCAACCCGAACGGTAACGAAAAACTATAGAGGTGGGGTGCGCGTTGCAGCGGATAACCCGACCTGATACAGGACTCTAGCAGGGCCATCGCTAAGACTTTTTATTGAGGGGGGGAGAGGACCTTAAATTGACAGGTCAAATTTCAGTATTTGCCAACTCATTGAGAAGCAAAAATAAATAGTTTTCGCAAATTCAACAAGTTTGGCAACTAGTTTTATAATTTTGCCAAGTTACTACAATTAGAAAATGTAATATAGCTCTTATTTGTAAAAAGTTTAATAATATTCCCAATTAGATTTATAACTTTTGCCAAGTCTATCAGAAATAGAAAGTATATTGCAGTTTTTATTAAAGTTTTAAACAAATTTGCCAATTAAAAGTTTTTAAATTTGCCAAGTGTAACAGTATTCGGGAACATTTGGTGGGGGAGGCTCCCCCCCCGTCCCCCCCCCTTAGCGAGGGCCCTGGACTCTAGTACCAAGTATCAAGTGGAGTTACTGTGGTGCTAGTCTAATTATGCATATCATATAATAATAAAGAAGAATCAAATATAACTTTTTAACAATTGAAGAATTTTTAAAATAGAACTTGCAATAAAGTTATTATTTAAGGTATTATTGATTGAGATGATGTTTTTTTGTGTGTATTTATATAATTAAATTAAAGAAGATATATTTCTATCGTGCTTGTGTGCCACAAAAAGTAAATTATGCATTTGAGTGTATAGACGACTTGCATTGACGTCACGTTGCTATCAGCAACGACTGATACTATTGCATCTGGAGCACACACAGAATGTCAGAACTCCCCGTTTGCCATCAAAAGCACGTGTAATCTTTCTGTTTAATTTAGATCTTTCTTATTTTTATTATTATAGTGCAAATAAGTCTAATAAATCAAATGGAGAGCACCACATTCGCCTTATGTTTGGGCGCCATATGAAGCGATGTCAGACATGTGACGTCATGTGCAAGCCGTCTATAGTGAAAGCATATCTCTGCATTCAAGTATACTACGAGATAAAAAACAAGTTGGAAATTGTACGTCAAACGTGACAAATGAGGTGCGTTCGTACTATAGCTAGTTATATAAATATTCAGATGTTGATGATTTTTAATTCTGTGAAATGAATTATATCGTCTACAGATTAATTTCTGTCATAAAATAAGTATCTCGGTCGCTTGAGGATTAAACCTCGGAAGCTCCTATAACAAGAAAGTACCGATTTAAAAAAAAAAAAAAAATCTAATTTCTTAATAAATGTTTTTGTTAATATTTTCTAAAGTTTTGATTCGATTTTAATAAAATTTGAAATGTCTCGACAAAATTCTGCAAAGATAATATATCTTAAATTTCAAACCATTCGGTTTGGTAGTTTTTGCGTTGTTATATGCGGACGGACGGACCAAGTGACGACAATAGGTGCTACGTATTTATATAATTACGAACGCACCTAAAAAAGAGGTTACACACTGTTATAAACAGCTGCTCTGATAGGCAGATAATAAGAATAAAAAGAAAACTGCCCAGTTAAACTGAGGGCATTGAGCTCACAGGCTATTCACACTCATTGTATATTGTACTCTTATTTCAAAGAATTTGAAATATGCCCTCGAAAAATAAAGAAATCAACAATATATTAAGGGGGGGTCATCCACCTGTTACCCCCTCATAGCTAACTAATGAACTCCTTAAACTAATCAGGGAAGTGTCTAATTACAATGAATATACATACAAAATTTGAAGAAAATCGGATAATTCTGCATGAAAAACTCATTTATCTAAATTAAGGGGGGATTAGCCCCCCTTTCCCCTTTTATACTTAACCAATGAACCCCCAAAACTTTTCAGAGAAGCACATTATCACAATGAACCTATATACAAAATTTGAAGAAAATCGGATAATTCTGCATGAAAAACCCATTTATCTAAATTAGGGAGGGGGGTGTTATCCCCCCTTACCCCCTTTATACTTAACCAATGAGCCCCCAAAACTATTCAGAGAAGCGCATTATCACAATGAACCTATATACAAAATTTGAAGAAAATCGGATAATTCTGCATGAAAAACTCATTTATCTAAATTAGGGGGGGGGGGGTTACTCCCCCCTTTCCCCCTTTATACTTAACCAATGAACCGCCAAAACTATTGACAGAAGCACATTATCAAAATGAACCTATATACAAAATTTGAAGAAAATCGGATAATTCTGCATGGAAAAACTCATTTATCTAAATTAGGGGGGGGGGGATCCCCCCCTTTCCCCCTTTATACTAAACCAATGAAGCCCCAAAACTATTGACAGAAGCACATTAGCAAAATGAACCTATATACAAAATTTAAAGAAGATGGAATAATTCTGCATGAAAAACCCATTTATCTATATTATGGGGGGTTAGCCCCCCGTTTCCCCATTTATGCTTAACCAATGAACCTCCAAAACTAATCAGGGAAGCGCCTTATCACAAGGAACCTATAAACAAAATTTAAAGTAAAACGGTTAGTTCTATCAAGAGTTATCGCGTTACGTACATACATACATACATACGTACGTACGTACATACATAACGGGCGGGCACATAAGTTCTCAGGCTTTGATAGCCTGTGAGCTAAAAACCTAAAAAAGAAAACTGCCCAGTTAAACTGACGGCATTGAGCTCACAGGCTATTCACACTAACTGTAAATTATATTCTTATTTCAAAGAATTTGAAATAAGCCCTCGAAAAATGAAGAAATCGACAGTATATTAAGAGGGGGGAACCATCCCCCGTTTCTCCTTCTTATAATTAACCAATGAACCCATAAAACTAATCAGAGAAGCGCCTTACCACAATGAACCTATATACAAAATTTGAAAAAATCGGATAATTCTGCATGAAAAATCCATTTATCTAAATTAAGGGGGGGGTTAGCCCCCCGTCCCCCTTTATACTTAACCAAAGAACCCCCAAAACTAATCAGAGAAGCGCCTTATCCCAATGAACATATATATAAAATTTGAAGAAAATCGGATAATTCTGCTTAAAAAACCCATTTACCTATGTCAAGGGGGGTTAGTCCCCCCGTTCCCCCCTTTATACTTTACCAGTGAACCCCCAAAACTAATCAGGGAAGTGCCTTACCACAATGAGCCTATATACAAAATTTGGAGTAAATTGGATAATTCTGCATGAAAAACCCATTTATCAAAATTAAGGGGGGGGGGGTAGCCCCCGTTTTCCTCCTTTACACTTCACCAATGAACCCCCAAAACTAATCAGGGAAGCCCCTTACCACAATGAGCCCATATAGAAAGTTTGAAGAAAATCGGATAACTCTGCATGAAAAAAATCATTTATCTAAAATAAGGGGGGAGGATTAACCCCCCGTTACCCCCTTTATACTTAACCTATGAACCCCCAAAACTAATCAGGAAAGAACCTTATCACAATGAACCTATATACGAAATTTGAAGAAAATCGGATAAATCTGCATGAAAAAAATAATTTATCTAAAATAAGGGGGGGAGGATTAACCCCTTCGTTACCCCCTTTATACTTAACCTATGAACCCCCAAAACTAATCAGGAAAGAACCTTATCACAATGAACCTATATACGAAATTTGAAGAAAATCGGATAACTCTGCATGAAAAAAATAATTTATCTAAAATAAGGGGGAAGGATTAACCCCCCCGTTACCCCCTTTATTCTTAACCTATGAACCCCCAAAACTAATCAGGAAAGAACCTTATCACAATGAACCTATAAACAAAAGTGGAAGAAAATCGGATAACTCTGCATGAAAAATTCATTTATCTAAATTAAGGGGGAGGATTCCCCCCCGTTAGCCCCTTTATACTTAACCTATGAACCCCCAAAACTAATCAGGAAAGAACCTTATCACAATGAACCTATATACAAAATTTGAAGAAAATTGGACAATTCTGCATGAAAAAACCACTTATCTTAATTAAGGGGCGTTAGCCCCCCCGTTCCCCCCCTTTATAGTTAAACAATCAATCCCGAAAACTAATCAGGGAAGCGCCTTATCACAAGGAACCTATAAACAAAATTGGAAGCAAAACGGTTAATTCTGTCAAGAGTTATCGCGTTACGTACGTACATACGTACATACATACATACATACATACAGAACGGGCGGACACATAAGCTCTCAGGCTTTGATAGCCTGTGAGCTAATAAATTAAGGTGGGGGGGTTAGCCCCCCGTCCCTCCTTTATACTTAACCAAAGAACCCCCAAAACTAATCAGAGAAGCGCCTTATCCCAATGAACATATATATAAAATTTGAAGAAAATCGGATAATCCTGCTTAAAAAATCCATTTATCTATATCAAGGGGGGGGTCCCCCCGTTCCCCCCTTTATACTTTACCAGTGAACCCCCAAACCTAATCAGGGAAGTGCCTTACCACAATGAGCCTATATACAAAATTTGGAGTAAATTGGATAATTCTGCATGAAAAACCCATTTATCAAAATTAAGGGGGGGGGGGGTAGCCCCCGTTTCCCTCCTTTACACTTCACCAATGAACCCCCAAAACTAATCAGGGAAGCACCTTACCACAATGAGCCCATATAGAAAGTTTGAAGAAAATCGGATAACTCTGCATGAAAAAAATCATTTATCTAAAATAAGGGGGGAGGTTTAACCCCCCCCCGTTACCCCCTTTATACTTAACCTATGAACCTCCAAAACTAATCAGGAAAGAACCTTATCACAATGAACCTATATACGAAATTTGAAGAAAATCGGATAACTCTGCATGAAAAAAAATAATTTATCTAAAATAAGGGGGGAGGATTAACCCCCCCGTTACCCCCTTTATTCTTAACCTATGAACCCCCAAACCTAATCAGGAAAGAACCTTATCACAATGAACCTATATACAAATTTGAAGAAAATTGGATCATTCTGCATGAAAAAACCATTTATCCAAATTAAGGGCGGTTAGCCCCCCGTCCCACCCCCCCTTTATAGTTAACCAATCAATCCCCAAAACTAATCAGGGAAGCGCCTTATCACAAGGAACCTATAAACAAAATTGGAAGCAAAACGGTTATTTCTGTCAAGAGTTATCGCGTTACGTACGTACATAGGTACATACATACATACATACATACATACAGAACGTGCGGACACATAAGCTCTCAGGCTTTGATAGCCTGTGAGCTAAAAAGTTTTGGTTTAGAATTCTCAATGACCTTCAAATGTGTTTGCTGATAATAAATGTGACGAGTTGCGCGATGAATTCAATTCAGTTGGGAAAGCAAGTGTTTATGATAACGAGTTAATAAAAAAGTTCTGAATATCAGGGGGAAAGTTATTTCGATGAATAAGTTTCATTTTTATTAATTTGGTAAATTTTGTAGCTATTTTTAACGATAGCATCGGTTCCGGGCTTAGGCACACTAGTATCAGAGGCGGATCAACTACCACGCGGGCACCTTGACTTGATCTTCCCCCCCCCCCCCTTACAAACTAATATACAGTAAAATCCCGTTACAACGAACTTCACGGGACCGCAAATTTTATTCGTTGTAACGGGAATTTCGTTGTAACGGAATTCAATAGAAAATTAAACATTTCAATTCAGATCCTCATATCATAGTTAATTATAAAAATATAGTAGTATAATACAAATTAGTAGATAATTAATTATTAAAAATAGTAATAAAAATTAGTAGTACCTTCTAATAACGTAAAGTTAGTATAATACAATGTATAATATTTTTTATAGAACTGAAAAATTGACTTACCACCATTTCAATGATCTTCAAATTGTACAAGAAAAAATTTAATGCAGAAAATCAGTGATTTTTTTTTTGTACAAGGGAGTTTAAAGCTGCGGACAATACAAAATTATGTACATGATTAATATTAGAAAAAATGTTATCTGGTACACTGCTCTGTAAAGAAATAAAATTGCGCACTCTTTCTAAGCTTTCTAAGGCTTCAGCAGATGTAACTTTTGAAACCTCATTTTCTTCATCTTCAGAACTTTCTTCATCATTTTCTAAAATGCGATCATCAACAATAGACTGCACAATATCTGTCTCTGTTAATGAATAACAAGTTGCAGCATTGTCATCTGCAGTTAAAAAATCTTTAAAGCTTATGCTTTGAGACACACCAGATTTTTCTTTTAGTAAGTTCCAAGTGGATTCGATCTCATATTCGACTGTCTGCTCCTCATCATGTACTACATCGCTAGATCCTTGAGCCGTCGATTCTTTATTTAAATCCTGGTCAATCTGCGCGTGTTTCCAACAGTGGGCTATTGTTTTCTGGCTTATATCATCCCACGATCCACAGATCATATCAATTGCCTCTTTCATGTTGCACTTTCTGTTTACGTTATTTTGCAGATCACAGAGAATGCGTTTTAATAACATAGTTTTGTATCGTGATTTTACGGCTCTGATAATGCCTTGGTCAAGAGGCTGAAGTATTGCAGTACAGTTAGGCGGGAAATACTCTACACGAATGTGATTCAATATAGGAGGATCATTGTGTGCTGTGCAGTTGTCTATGAGTAGAAGAATTTTACGTTTTTGTTTTTGCATATCTTTATCAAAATTTATCAGCCATTCATTAAAGAATCCTTGCGTCATCCATGATTTTTTGTTGGCTTTGTAGATGCATGGTAAGGACTTAAAATGTTTGAAACAACGGGGTTTTTCAGATTTGCCGATTATGAGTACTTTTCGTTTTTCTGTTCCTGATTTGTTGCAGCAAAATAGGGCTGTAATCCTTTGTTTGGAAAGCTTTCCTCCAATACACTTGTCTCCTTTTAACGCTAAAGTCTTCCTTGGTTCTAACTGAAAAAATATTCCGGCTTCATCGGCATTAAAAACATCGTTAGGACTATACGTCTTGATTATTTTTTGTATTTCACCTTTACGTCATTCGTTTACAAATTCAACCGGGACGTCTTTTGCTTCTCCTGAAATGCATTTTGCCACTATACCGTATCTTTCTCGGAATCGATTCAACCATCCGACACTGGCTTGAAAATTTTCAATGTTTAGCATTCTTGCAAATTCCAAACCTTTTTCTCTAATTAAAGGGCCACTTAGAGGGATGTTTCTAGAACGAACATCCATAAACCATTTGTAAACAGCACTATCCACATCTTGAAACTGGGCATTTCGAATTCGTTTTCTGCTTGGATCAAAGACTTTAACTTGAATTTTTTTCAAAATGCTTTCTTTATCTTTTAGAAAAGTGGATAAAGTAGACGGCGAAATTCCATATTTGCTAGCAACATCAGATTTTTTCATTCCTTTCTCAACTTCAGAAATTATGGCTTTTTTTTCTTCCAAACTAAACTGTTTTCGCTTAACAGCCGCCATTTTATGACCTACTGGTAAGATGAAAATTTTCAAACTGATTTCGAGCTTTGGAAATTCCTTTGCGAAAGTTATTCAGGTAGGGAGGAGAGGGAAGGGGGAATGTGCAATACTCATTTCACGTTTTGTTAAGTTTGCCTACATTGGTTACAGCTTACTTGGACTTCCATGAAAAAGGGTTGGAGAAAAGGGGAGAGCGAACAAAGGAAACATTCCTTCTGCAGTGAAATGCCTATGCACACCGATTTTACAACAAAGCTCGGAGAAAAGCGATTGCTTTAGAGATAAGCTTGATTGTCCCTAAGACTAGGCATCGAAAACAAAAATTGTCAAGCGATAAAAATGTACAACTGAAAGTATTTGCCGTGTCATATTATTTCGTTCTAACGAGATTATAAAAAATTGAATATTTCGTTATACTGAGATTATGTTAACATTATTTGAATACATTTCAAAACGGGACTCGCTTGCATTTCGTTATAACGGGATTTTTCGTTGTAATGGAATTCGTTGTAACGGGATTTTACTGTATATACAGGGTGATTCAAAATGCATGTTTGCGCATTTATCTATTAGACCACTGATGATAGAAACATACTTCCAATTACAAGTACAGATTTTAGACATGGCATTTGTCTTACAAGTGGCTTTATACGAATTAAAATGCGAAATTTAATTTTTATACGGCCCCTGAGCTCTATATGTTATACCATAGTTGTTATATATTCTATATTTATATATATTCTATATTTAGAAAAATGTCCTTCGTCTACGAAGAACATAAAAAAAATTTCAATTTCTTTTATTACCAAAACTTACTAAATTATTATACTTCGTATTTTACGAAAATTTCAATGTTTCCTGACACTAAAAACGGAAGGAAGCACTGTTGGTGCAGGTAAACGTTGAAATTCCATTAATTTCAAAGTGTCATAATTCGGTACAAACTGGAAGACGAAATTTTTCATGAATCCAGTACTTTCTTCTTATGAATATAGAAGAAATTAAAAGGGTGCATTTGAAATACCATGTATAAGTTAATAACCTGAAAGATTCAATAAATGGGTGAAACAAAGAATTTTGTATATCATTTCTCTTTTGCATAAAATATCAGCTCAATATGAAGAAAACCCCAAAAGAAAATTTTAACACAGGGGCCCTTTTCTTCCGGGCCCCTAGGCTTCAGCCTAATGGGTAATCCGCCTCTGACTAGTATATCTAAAATGTGTATTGTTCCTTATTCAGTTCTATTTTATGTACTAACTAGCAAGCTACGCCCGCTACGCTGGTCAATTTCTTTTAACGAACCTTTAATCAAACAAAATATTGACATTTCATAAATAACTTTTATATTTTAACAGAATAATAAGGCTACTATAATTTGTGACTCCTGCTATAGCCAATATACACGTCAGGACACGTCGCCCTTATCATTATCTTATTACGCATGAAGGTTTCGCTATGGTACTCCATTGGAAAATTCGGTAATTTTTGAAATTCAATATTTGAAAAACGGCATAATCATTAGATTTGAAATTTATATCAAGAAAAATACAATTTTTTACCTTTCAAACGCAGTTTGTCTAACAATTTTCTGACAAATACTTTTTGAGCTATCATTTTTTTCACTAACTTCAAATGTTTCATTATCCGAGATTAATCTGGTGCAACAATTAGCGAAAAACCCAGTCGTCAGCAACGCATAGTTTTTTATTAAAGAGGCTGTTGGAGCAGGGATTGTCACCACCAATTTGCCACCATCACTTTTGAAATCGGTTCCGTGGTTCCAGAGATTCCATAGAAATTGTAATTTAGAATGACTTCAGAACGCTTTTCGCTCATTTCACCCATTTAAATTTCGATTTTTTTTTAAATTTATTCTTAGAGAGCATTTACATCTTATAAGTAACTACTAAGTGCTAAATTTCAAATTTCTTGCCCCTTCAGTATAAAAAAGTCGCAATTTTCGAAAATTTTTCGATCCTGCACCCCATTGATGTTAGTGGCACCGACATACAATATAGCCTATGTTGGAGTAGGGATTGTCCCCATCAATTTGCCACCATTACTTTTGAAATCGGTTCTGTAGTTTCAGAGATTTCATAGAAATTGTAATTTAGACTGTTTTTAGAACGCTTTTCGCTCATTTCACCCTTTTAAATTTAAATTTCTTTTTTATTTTGTTCTTAGAGAGCATTTACACCTTATAAGTAACTACAATGACAAATTTCAAATTTCTAGCTCCTTCAGTATAAAAAATAAAAATAAAACTGCCCAGTTAAACTGAGGGCATTCAGTTGACAGGCTATTCACACTAATTGTATATTATACTCTTATTTCAAAGAATTTGAAATAAGCCCATCGAAAATTAAAGAAATAAACAATATATTAAGGGGGGGGGGTCGTCCCCCGTTAACCCACCCCCCCCATAGTTAACTAATGAACCCCTTAAACTAATCAGGTAAATCTCTAATTACAATGAATATATATACAAAATTTGAAGGAAACGGAATAATTCTGCATGAAAAACCCATTTATATAAAATAAGGGGGGATATGCCCCCCGTTCCCACATTTATACTTAACCAATCAATCCCGAAAACTAATCAGGGAAACGCCTTAACACAGTGAACCTATAAACAAAATTTGAAGGAAATGGGATAATTCTGCATGAAAAACCCATTTATATAAATTAAGGGGGGGATTATCCCCCCGTTCCCCCCTTTATACTTAACCAATCAATCCCGAAAACTAATCAGGGAAGCGCCTTAACACAGTGAACCTATAAACAAAATTTGAAGGAAAACGGAATAATTCTGCATGAAAAACCCATTTATATAAAATAAGGGGGGATTATCCCCCCGTTCCCCCCTTTATACTTAACCAATCAATCCCGAAAACTAATTACGGAAGCGTCTTAACACAGTGAACCTTTAACCAAAATTTGAAGGAAATGGGATAATTCTGCATGAAAAACCCATTTATATAAATTAAGGGGGGGATTAGCCCCCCCCCCGTTCCCCCCTTTATACTTAACCAATCAATCCCGAAAAACTAATCAGGGAAGCGCCTTAACACAGTGAACCTATAAACAAAATTTGAAGGAAAACGGAATAATTCTGCATGTAAAACCCATTTATATAAAATAAGGGGGATATGCCCCCCGTTCCCTCCTTTATACTTAACCAATCAATCCCGAAAACTAATCAGGGAAACGCCTTAACACAGTGAACCTATAAACAAAATTTGAAGGAAATGGGATAATTCTGCATGAAAAACCCATTTATATAAATTAAGGGGGATTTTCCCCCCGTTCCCCCCCCCCTTTATACTTAACCAATTAATCCCGAAAACTAATCAGGGAAGCGCCTTAACACAGTGAACCTATAAACAAAATTTGAAGGAAAACGGAATAATTCTGCATGAAAAACCCATTTATATAAAATAAGGGGGGATATGCCCCCCGTTCCCACCTTTATACTTAACCAATCAATCCCGAAAACTAATCAGGGAAACGCCTTAACACAGTGAACCTATAAACAAAATTTGAAGGAAATGGGATAATTCTGCATGAAAAACCCATTTATATAAATTAAGGGGGGGATTATCCCCCCTTTATACTTAACCAATCAATCCCGAAAACTAATCAGGGAAGCGCCTTAACACTGTGAACGTATAAACAAAATTTGTACGAAAACGGAATAATTCTGCATGAAAAACCCATTTATATAAAATAAGGGGGGGATTATCCCCCCGTTCCCCCCTTTATACTTAAACAATCAATCCCGAAAACTAATTAGGGAAGCATCTTAACACAGTGAACCTTTAACCAAAATTTGAAGGAAATGGGATAATTCTGCATGAAAAACCCATTTATATAAATTAAGGTGGGGATTAGCCCCCCGATCCCCCCCCCCCCTTTATACCTAACTAACCAATCCCGAAAACTAATCAGGGAAGCGCCTTAACTCAGTGAACCTATAAACAAAATTTGAAGGAAAACGGAATGATTCTGCATGAAAAACCCATTTATATGAATTAAGGGGGGGAATTAGCCCCTTGTTCCCCCCTATTATACTTAACCAATCAATCCCGAAAACTAATCAGGGAAGCGCCTTAACACAGTGAACCTATAAACAAAATCTGAAGGAAAACGGATATTTCTATGAAGAGTTATCGCATTACGTACGTACATACATACATACAGAACCGGCTGGCAAGCTCTCAGGGCTTGATAGCCAGTATGATAGCTAAAAAATCGCAATTTTAGAAAGTTTTTTGCTCCTGCACACCCTGGGGTTAGTGGCACCGACATAAAATATAGCCTATGTTGGAGCAGGGGTTGTCACCATCAATTTGCCACCATCACTTTTGAAATCGGTTCGGTAGTTCCAGAGATTACCCCCTACAAACAAACAAACAAACAATCTTTACTCCTTTACAATAGTAGTATAGATAAGGGTGGATATGCCCCCCGTTCCCCCCTTTATACTTAACCAATCAATCCCGAAAACTACCCAGGGTAACGCCTTAACACAGTGAACCTATAAACAATATTTGAAGGAAATGGGATAATTCTGCATGAAAAACCCATTTATATAAATTAAGGGGGGGATTATCCCCCCGCCCTTTATACTTAACCAATCAATCCCGAAAACTAATCAGGGAAGCGCCTTAACACAGTGAACATATAAACAAAATTTGAAGGAAAACGGAATAATTCTGCATGAAAAACCCATTTATATAAAATAAGGAGGGATATGCCCCTTGTTCCCCCCCTTTATACTTAACCAATCAATCCCGAAAACTAATCAGGGAAGCGCCTTAACACAGTGAACCTATAAACAAAATTTGAAGGAAAACGGAATAATTCTGTATGAAAAACCAATTTATATAAAATAAGGGGGGGATTAGCCCCCTTTATACTTAACCAATCAATCCCGAAAACTAATTAGGGAAGCGTCTTAACACAGTGAACCTTTAACCAAAATTTGAAGGAAATGGGATAATTCTGCATGAAAAACACATTTATATAAATTAAGGGGGGGATTAGCCCCCCCCCCGTTCCCCCCTTTATACTTAACCAATCAATCCCGAAAAACTAATCAGGGAAGCGCCTTAACACAGTGAACCTATAAACAAAATTTGAAGGAAAACGGAATAATTCTGCTTGAAAAACCCATTTATATAAATTAAGGAGGGATTAGCCCCCGGCGTTTAACTATATTAGGGGGGTACCCGGGGAGGGCCCCCGGTTATTAACTATAAGTTCCCCCCTTTATACTTAACTAATCAATCCCGAAAACTAATCAGGGAAACGCCTTAACTCAGTGAACCTATAAACAAAATTTGAAGGAAAACGGAATAATTCTGCATGAAAAACAAATTTATATAAATTAAGGGGGGTGGAATTAGCCCCTTGTTCCCCCACTTTATACTTAACCAATCAATCCCGAAAACTAATCAGGGAAGCACCTTAACACAGTGAACCTATAAACAAAATTTGAAGGAAAATTGATATTTCTATGAAGAGTTATCGCATTACGTACGTACATACATACATACAGAACCGGCTGGCAAGCTCTCAGGGCTTGATAGCCAGTTTGATAGCTAAAAAATCGCAATTTTAGAACGTTTTTTGCTCCTGCACCCCCTGGGGTTAGTGGCACCGCCATAAAATATAGCCTATGTTGGAGCAGGGGTTGTCACCATCAATTTGCCACCATCACTTTTGAAATCGGTTCGGTAGTTCCAGAGATTACCCCCTACAAACAAACAACAAACAATCTTTACTCCTTTATAATATTAGTATAGATTAAATTTTCAGCAGAGCTAAAATTACGCTGTAAATTAATTTTTTCTCAGAACTGAAAAATTAATTTACAGCTTCTACAGTTTTACAACTTCCTTTGTATTTTAGTTCCATTTTGTAATGTAAACTGAGGTTGGCAGCTACGTACTAGGAACAATCTAGGGCAAGTAGTGGCTGGTGTGTGTGGGGGGGGGGGGGGATTCCAGCCGGAGTATCAAAGTGTATCCCCTTCCTGAAGTTTCATATGTGTTTTCTATTTATTAATCTAATTCTATCCCAGTAGTGTTTATGACTTCAGTTTGTCTGGCTGCGCTTTAACTATCGTATATATTATTAGATTACTACGCCATTGATATATATTAGTGACTATATGATGTTCTCGATTGAAAATGAAGGCGAGTAGCATTTAAAGTTCGTTTACAGAGATACACAAAAGGATTGCGTTACATTCAGGTCAACGAGGAAAACATTGTTTGCAGTGTATTTTAATGATGTTTTAATGCTTTAAACATAATGAAATTGATATGCATTTAGGAGGTGTGTTGCAAAATGCTTTCTATGCAATATGGAATGTAGGGCACCGCAACCTTTCATGCTCGAGGACCACACGCACCCGTAATTTTATTAGGATTACTAATACAGACACTAAAACGGAATTAAATTTTAACGTAGCATGTAGTGTTGATAAAAATATGTAGATCATATACAGGGCAACACAATAGAATTTAAATACGTTACCGTCTATGGGGTGGTAATAGTCGAAAGTGAATTTTCAGCTGTATTTTGCATTTTCTAGCTCAATTAAGTTTTGCATACTCTGTAGTTGGTAAAAAATATATATATACACTACTGGCCATTAAAAATGCTACACCATGAAGGAATGCAAATAACAGAATTATGTTTATTGGACAAATACATTATAATGGGAAGGGCATTTTCAGAAAATTAGGAGATATAGATCCTGAGAAAGCACTACCCAAAGCACCCACCTCTGGCCTCAATAACAGCATTTATCTTCCTAACCATGGAGTCGAACAGATTGGATGTCATGTACGGGTACATCAGTCCATGCAGCTTCAACACTATGCCACAGTTCATCAACCGTAGTGACGGACGAGTGGCGGAGGGCCAGCCGCTCAGAAACCATTGACATGACATTTTCAATTGGTGAGAAATCAGGAGAACGTGCCGGCCAGGGCAACAGTTGAACATGTTCTGTATCAAGGAAGGTCAGGATAGTACGACCAACATGCGGTCGTGCATTGTCCTGCTAATCCGTAGAGTTGCGGAGGTATCGAAAATAAGGCAGACCCATGGGCCGTAACACATCAGAAATGTAACGACTGCTGTTGAAATTGCCGGAAATGCGAACAAGAGGTTACCGAGACGTGTATCCAATGACACTTCCTACCGCCACTCCAGGTGATATGACAGTATGACGATTCGAATGCAAGCTGCCAATGTGCGTTTTCCACGATGCCGCAATACATGGATGCTGGCATCATGATGCTGCATACAGAGCCTGGATTCATCAAAGACGGCGTGAGACGCCATTCCTCTGTCATATACAGCATCATGATGCCAGCATTCATGTTTGGCGGCATCGTGGAAAACGCACATTGGCAGCTTGCATTCGAATCGTCATACTGTCATATCACCTGGAGTGACGGTATGAAGTGTCATTGGATACACGTTTCGGTAACCTCTTGATCGCATTGCCGGTAATTTCAACAGCAGCCGTTACATTTCTGATGTGTTACGGCCCATGGGTCTGCCTTATCTTCGATGCCTCCGAAACTCTACGTTTTAGCACGACAATGCACGAACGCATGTTGCTCGTACTATCCTGACCTTCCTTGATACAGAACATGTTCGACTGTTGCCCTGGCCGGCACGTTCTCCCGATTTCTCATCAATTGAAAATGTCCTGTCAATGGCTTCTGAGCGACTGGCCCGCCACCACTCGCCCGTCACTACGGCTAATGAACTGTGGCATAGTGTTGAAGCTGCATGAACTGATGTACCCGTACATGACATCCAATCTCTGTTCGACTCCGTGGCTAGGCAGATAAATGCTGTTATTACGGGCAGAGGTGGGTGCTTTGGGTAGTGTTTTCTCAGGATCTATATCTCCTAATTTTCTGAAAATGTAATCACCTGCCCTTCCCATTATAATGTATTTGTCCAATAAATATAATTCTGTTATTTGCATTCCTTCAAGGTGTAGCATTTTTAATGGCCAGTAGTGTATATATATATAGATCTCATATAGGACAGCACAAAAGAATTTGTCTGCCTTATTGGGAGGGGGGGGGCTGATTATTGCTAAAATTGGGTTTTCAACTGTGTTATGCGTTTGTTAAATTGTTTACTTAGATATCTCTTTTCACTGTATTAAAAGATGAAGTTTCGTTTCAAAATTCTGGAAACGATAGAATTGCTTCATAATCTATATGCGTGACGCATGATAATTTCTTGCGTGAATTTTTCTTTATAGGGGTAGATATTTTCAAATTCTGTTTACTTTTCAAAATAACATGTTATGTTGTTGTGTTAGCAGTTAACTGCAATGCAAGTTTTTATGCATTTTTTAAATTGTTTATTTAGACATTTATTTTCATTGTATTAAAAGATGGAGTTCCGTTTCAAAATTATGGAATGTCGAATGTGCTTCAGTTTCTATGCGTGGCGCATGATTATTTTTTCTTCATATGTGGTAAAGATTTTCAAATTCTGTTTACTTTTCAAAATAACATTATGCTGTTGTGATTGCAGTGAATTGCAATATAATTTTCATTTTAACTTTGAATTTACGAGAATGAGGTGCACGGCATTTTGGGAGGGACTTTTTACTGTTTATATTTGAATTATAAATTAATTAAGGAACTATAAATTATACAGAAATTTTATCACTAATTTCCAATAGGAATATTTATCTATTTAATGGCAAAAATCCTTCGATTAAGTAATGCAAAAATTACTATTAGAAAAAAATGGTAAAATTTCCGTCGCAAACTAGTTTTTAACGTGGTATAGGTTTAAACAATCAAAAACACCTTTAAGTACACTCAGAACAAATAAACAAAAAAAAAACACTGTTAATATAGCAAGATACAGCATTGTTTGTTTCTTTTAATGATACTGCATTTTAGTTTTAGTATGCATTAAATTGTATTCAAATATGAAATTATAATTTTTTCTTCGCTTATAACTAAATTTCCAAAATTTTTATGTGGAGTTCTAGTATGGATTTTTTGCACACTTGGCTAAGAACTTTATATATATAACCTGTAATAGAAATATATTCTAGCAAGAAAAACTGGTTTTGAGCATTACTGCTTTGTACTAGTAGAAAAATATATTTGAATTTGCTCTATCTTAAAGAAAGTAGATATCCTCATTAGATACCAATTGTGGTGGATTACTTTCTACTTCAAGCCATAAAAAATGAGAAAAAAAAATTAAACAATTAACCTCTGCAAAATATTAGATTAAACCTACATAATTTTAATTTCTACAAATAATTGAGGATTTATTAACTGTTCATCTTAAAAGCATGCATTATCATCCTTAAAATCATGCATTAACAATACATTCATTGAATAAGAATTAGGCTAGTTTTATTCAAAAAATTATCCTGCAGTCTATTTGCAGTTTATTCCTCTACAAATAGATCATTTCAAGAATGCATTTGTGCAGTTTATACCCAGAAGTTTCAATATATTTATGCCGTTTTATTTAGCATTTATTGATTAAAGTCAATCCAACTCTGCTAAATAATTCTTTTGATATTGTTTTGTTAAAATTAGGTTGCAGTTTACTTACTATATTCTCTACAAATAGGTTTCAATTTTTGTACAGTTTGTACTCGGCAGTTTCAATATAATTATGCAGTTTTATTTAGAATTTATTGATTAAAGTCAATCCAACTCTGTTAAATAGTTCTTTTGATATTATTTTGTTAAAATTGGGTTTTTGACATAAAAGTTTTCGATATGACGCTTTTAACCATGGTTAAAAAAAATGGGTTAATACCTTCATGTGTAAAAAAACTTGCCAATCCTGGGGTCAAGTAAGACAGACGGTCTATTCAATTATTTTTTTCAATTTAAATTTTTTCTATCACTGTTAATCCAGAAAGATGTGAATAATTATTCTACAAAAAGAAAAAAAGGACAACTTACATTTTAATATCAATGCAGAAATACAATCAATGTTCACAATAAACTGAAAATTGTATATCTACTTCGTTTACCTATATACTGGATAACGAAATGCAACTTGATAATGAAATGCTGGATAGAAATATTTTATCAAAATTACAGTAATAAGTAGTATTTAACAAAAAGTTTCATAATATATGAAGAGAATACCTGTAACCAAAAATGCTTCACATTTGAAATATTTTAGATATAGACAGGGTGCGTCAGAAAAATGTATACACACTTTGAAGGATTATAATGCCAGTTTTTATTCACATATAACTAATATTTAAATTGCAAAAGAATCTACATGAAATGTATAACTTTTTCTCCTACCGCAGATGTTCAAAATTATTACTGTTATGGTCTGTTTATAATGATGAGCTATTGATTCACTAATTTCAACAAACATTTTATTGGGTGTTGTGGCGCATTCTTGCTCAATTGCGGTTCCAAAATATTGTCTATGAACAGCCATTTGTTTCAAACGTATCTTTTATCCGATGAATTGTAAGTCGCATGGGTGGATCTTACTGATATTCCATGCGATATTGTTTTTGTACTTGTGCTAAATTTTCATTCTTACAATAGTATTTTAAAATAAATTTTCTTTTTTCAAAAGTTAATCTTGGTCACTCATTATTTCCAATTAATTACACTTTGAAAAGTTAGAAAGTTATGATCCGTTAAACAGTATATGTATACATTTTTTCTGACGTACTCTGTATTGCTAGGTATTTCATTACCACAACAATGAACTTTTTTACTCCTGCAGATTATTGTTATATGACAAGTTTGTACACGTCAATAGCTACTTTTGGGAAGCTTTCACAAAAAGTTTCCCAAAACTCACCCTGAAGATAAATTTTTTCCTCTAAAATGTAAGTTACAATTCTGTCTTTCAGTTTTTGATCCGAGTGAACATCGGCCAATGTAAAACTTTCCAAAGCATTATCTCGAGACAGGTTGTCTTGGAAGTACTCAGAACACTCATGCACCAGATTGCTGACGGCATACTTAGCACCAGCTTCGTAGAGTGCTTTTGCCTTGTCGAAAGTCAGTTCCCGCATGACGCCAGTGTACAGATATTCCATGAAATCCTGGAAGTAACTGACATCCATGTCTTGCATTTCGATGACACCGGTTCGAGCCTCCTGCAAGTCCCTTTGCAGCATCGCCTTGAAGACCTCCGATCGCGCGCTCAGGACATTCTTGTGGGCCTTCTGGGAGTGTCCTCCGCACTTAATTTCTGCATCGTGGTTCAGATTCGAATCCAGCAGTTTAAAGAAATCACCTGACAGACTTCCCGGGGATACGTTAGAATTCAAATAAGATACTGTCTGGATGCATTTGTCCACTAAAAGAGACAAGAAAACTGGGTTGAAGAAATGGAAAAAATTAAAAATCCACATAATTTGCAAGTGTTTGGCTTGTAAAAATGATATGATGTTATTATGATTCTACATTTTTCATTAACAAGGAAAATATTTTAAAAAAATTAAACATTTAATAGATAAAAAAAAGCAATCACAATAATCATTATCTAATGAATCCACAAACAAAATCTGGTTATTATATAATTATCTGGTTTAGTACAACTTATTTTATAGAATACTCTGTTACGAAATTGAACAAATCTGTACTAATAAAAAAAAAATGTTTGTCTGTGTGCGATGGCTAGGGAAATCTACCGCGCGTAGAAGTATGAAAATTTGAATGAGGAATAGTTTAAAACAGATCCTGATTCACCTGAGGCTCAGAGTCGATTTTTCATTTATTGATAATTAGCCGAGATATTAATTAAAAAACACAAAGAACAGTCATCAAAGGTATGCTTTTTTCCTCAAACTGGCGCGCGCCAAAGTTCCGGAGCGCACATAAAGAACCAGAAACCGATTTTTCTTTTTCACCAAATTTTGAAGCTCGCGCCAGATTAACGATTTGAAATATGGAAAAAGAAAAACAACAAACTACGTAATATTTTCTTTCTGACGATGCAATTCGTTAAAAAAATTATCAATAATACACCTTTCCAAAGAAAAAAAAAATTCAAAACGTCGTTTATCTGCCATTCTTTTAAGCCCGCATCAGCCTCACTTTTAAAGATGCGGGAAAACGAAAAATATCCGCGAAAACCGGGTACCTTCTTCCCACAGACCTTCTAATGCACAATAAAATAAAATAAAATTATGCACTTTGCTTTTCTGAACTTGCGAACAACAAACTAATAAAATAAACTATAATATTTTATTAAAAAAATCCACAATTCCTGAAAAAAAAAAAAAACGCAAATGTTATTTCAAAATTAATTTAAGTGATTCTATGTGTGGAATCTACAAACTGAGAAAATATGCGTACAGTTTAATTAGGTGCGTTCGTAATTATATAAATACGTAGCACCTATTGTCGTCGTCTGGTCCGGCCGTCTGTCTGTCCGTCCGTCCGCATACAACAACGCAAAATCTAACCAAACGAATGGTTTGAAATTTAAGATGTATTGTCTTTGCAGAATTTTGTCGAGACATTTCAAATTTTATGAAAAACGAATCAAAACTTTTGAAGATATTAATAAAAATATTTATTAAAAAATTTGAACTTAAAAAGGAAAAAAAAAAAAAGAGCGGTGCTCTTTTGTTATAGGAGCTTCCGAGGTTTAATCGTCAAGCGACCGAGATACTTATTTTATGACAGAAATTAATCTGCAGACGATATAATTCATTTCACAGAATTAAAAATCATCAACATCTGAATATTTATATAACTAGCTATAGTACGAACGCACCTCGTTTGTCACGTTTGACGTACAATTTCAAACTTGTTTTAAGATTATAAAAAAAAAAAATTCCCACTCAACAACACGAAACTTTGACGCATTTTTAAACATAAAAGCATGATTATTGAACAGATTTGTAATCGAAAAGTTTTTTTTTTTTTCATTTTCCGATAATTGAATTACATCTTGCGTTATAAAGCTATTGTTGTCTCAGGACGGCAGTTTTCTTTTCTTTCCTGCACTGTCACGTCCAGGAATTCGGTTCAAAATGCAAACATTGACAACATTTTCAGAAAAATCTTCTGTTTTTACCGAAAAACGGATAAAAACAGTTGGATTACATAGTTTTTGAATCAGATAACCTGTCAATTTGATACGTTTGTGAACAAAAATGAATTAAAAAATGTATCAGAAAGTAGCCAGTTTGGATTTAAGAACAGTCTTAGCGTAAAATTCGCCCTTAACTTATTACTTTCTTCTATCTTTACAAGAGAAAAGTACTGAATTAGTGAAAAAATTAGACTTCCGGCGGATTTATATATTTTAGCGGGTCCTGAACACGATTTGACTGTTTTTAGAAAATGTCTGTCTGTAAGTATGTGACAAACATTTTGTGGGCACTGTATCTCAAGAACTAATGCACGGAATTTAATAAAACTTTAGATTCCGTTAGTCCTTAATATAAATTGGTGTTGATTGGTTTTTGGTGTCAGCAGCCTAACTGGTGGCGCTGCTAAGCTACTTTTTTTCATGATTTTCACGATAGCTATATCTCAAGAACTAATGCATCGAATTTCATCAAACTTGAGATCCAGTTAGACGTTGACATAATTTTTTGCTTAGGTTTTGGTATAAATCTCCCAACAGATGGCGCTGCTAAGCTACATTTTTCAGATTTCCACGATTTTAGCGATAGCCATATCTCAAGAACTAATGCACGGAATTGAATAAAACCTTATATTCAGTTAGACCTTGATATAAATTGGTGTTGATTAGTTTTTGGTGGATGTAAAACTTGTATGATATAGAAGAAAGTTTTGGGATTGTCACATCCGACTATTTGTTTATTTATTTTTGAAATAACCTTTTTGCAATTGTATGTTTAGCTCTATGGACGTGGGCGCCGACATTAAAAAATCTAAAGAGGACAAAAACAGATGCGTCTGTCGTCCGCAGCCCAGTAATTGTACTCCAAAATCAAGAATATAAACATGAAATAATTTAAATTAAGAAATACATCTAAATCTAAGAAATACATCTCAATTATCTAAAGCAGCAATTCTTTCGGGGGGGGGGGGGGTGTTTACGATGCTTTCAAGGTGTTGAAAGTTGTTCTGTATTAGCCAAAGCTTCTTTTTGTATTCTCTTAATAGTACTGAACCAGTATAGTAATTCCAGTGGCAGCAGCAGTAGCCCGCTTCTGAGCCTGACATACAAGAAGTAAAAGTTTCTGAGGATTTGCTTCCTTCTGAAAAAAAAGTCAGTAACTTTGTTTACAGCGATTCTTTTTTTTAGAATGAATTGTTTTCCTTTTAGAGAACGTGTTTGTAAAAAAAAAAACAGTTTGTTTTGAATTTAAAAAAAATTGCAAGATAAATTAAAAGATAGAGAAAAAAAGTAAAAAAGCAACGGCGAGAAAACAGGTTCTTGTGGGGGTGAGGTAGAAATTTTTGACGCGAAATTCATTTCATTGCAACCCCATTTCGTTGCGAAAAAATCAGTAACTTTGTTTACAATCATTCTTTCTTTAGAATGAATTGTTTTCCCTTTTGAGAACCTGTTTATTAATAAAATAACAAATTGCTTAAAAAAAAATTAAATACTGCAAGATTAATTAAAAGATATAGAGAAAAAAGTAAAACATCAACGGCGGGAAACAGGGACGCCATTTAGGTGGGCAGTTCTTACAACAAATTATTCGCGCCTCTTCAATGCCTCACATAAATCTGCAAATATCGCAATTTTTCTTTTAAAGTAGAATTCTAATACTAGAAAAGAACAACACGATTTTTGTTTCCCTACCATATCTGATCAAAACAGCATTAAATGCTTAAAATGGAATACATATATTATTTTTATTTTCCTATTTGAGAATTAATAAAATTGTCAGTTTCAGAAAGAATGAGCCAGAGCTCTGTCGGGCCAGGGCTTTCGTACTGAGGCCGAGTCCGTCACATCTCTAATCTCTTATAACAAAGAAAGCATTCAAAGCGGCAGCATTACAGTACATCAAGAAGGGGACAAACAAGGGCTCTGTTTGACAATAAACATCAAGTATTTTTTAAATCTTACCTTTCAAATCATGAATGATCATTTCTAAAGTAATCCTAGTATTCAACAAGAAACAAGAACTGCTTCTTGACCAAATTATTTGTTTATTCTCGCCTGTGATGTCACATCTTTGTGGAGCGAATGTTTCACTTTTCGAAGAAACGAGAACTGTAACAAGAAGTGTTGGATTAAATTTTCGTTTTATATCAAAATCAATCGAGAAATTCGATCGTTCCATGGGACGAGCACGATTCCAGAAACTGTTGTTACCAGAATAATAAATAAATTTACATATGCGATTCCGTATTTCAAAACTCTTGCTTTCAAGCTTCGTTGCATAAATTTCTGGTGTAACAACCACAGTCCATTTTATTAAATTGCTAAGTACAAATATGTCACCCATTTTCAAATATGAGAAGTATTCCAACTGCTCTTTCTCTGTTATGCTAGCAGAGTTTGCTGCACATGCGTAGTAGGTCATTTACGTTAATGTATTTGCCAATTTATCGCTTGCTTGGCGAGAAGTATGACTCTTCAAAAGGCACTGAGCTCCAGATCAAAAGGAGAGAAATGGCTCCCGATGGGGTTATTAGGCTATTTGGAGAAATTGACGCCACAGAATCGCCAAAGGTAAAGTAAGCCAAGCAGCGAGCATGCGCCGTAAATGGTCAGATAGGGAGCCCTTCCTCCCGATAGCTTTTACTACAAAGCAGCAACGAATCCGAAACTCGAATGAACACAAGACAGACAAGAAAAGATTTCGCCAAAAGGCACATAAAAATCACACCAGATTCAATCAAATTTAATTTGGAAAATAATTTACTTTGTCATGTTTCATGCGTTAATGTGGGGAATATGGTATACACTGCGTATTAATTTATTTAATTCTTAGAGTTGTGTCAGTTTCATTTTTTGGTGCGTTCGTAATTATATAAATACGTAGAACCTATAGTCCTCGGTCTGATCCGTCCGTATGCCCGCATATAACAGCGCAAGAACTACCCAATCAATGTTTTGAAATTTAACATATATAATCGTTGCGGAATTTTGTCGAGTCATTTCAAATTTGTATGAACAGGGAATCAAAACTTAAAAAGATATTAATAAAAGTTTTCTCCATTCTATTAAATCCTATCGTACGTAATTAATTGAATTATATCCCATGATAGGTAATGATTCTAGGTTGCCATAGCGATTACGTACTTTTTAAGATGGAGTCCTATTATTTCTGTATGACTGAATTTAAAAACCCTTGTTTTTAATTTGTTTACTAAAATGGTTTAATTGTCTGAGTGAAACGAAGACTCATACACAGAGCAATATTACTTTGCCCCATATATAGCGACGATGGATATTAAAACTTTTCGTCGAGCATAACTCAAAAAATATTTGATGGATGTCGTTCCAATTTTCACAGCAGGTACCTATAAAGGTGACAACGACACCTATTTATTACCAAGAATGAATTTCAAACCGTTTGGAAATTATATTAAACAAGTAATATAAAAAAAAATTAAGACTATTCCTACTTTTTAATCATAAATATATAAAATAAACACGTACAGCATTAATGTCCCACTTTATCTTTATTGAACTTTTTTTTATAACCATCGTTGCAGTACTTTATTTTTGTGGCATCACTAATTTGAGGAAAATCTTTCATTTCATTTATGAAAACAATGGGAGAAATTTCTTCTCCCATATAAAACTAAAATTGATTAATTAAATTTAATTAATGAATTAATATTTGAAAAAAAACTGCATTAATATTAAGTGTCATCCATAAGTTTTTGAAAATGTATTTGAACTTGAGTGGATGAATAGAAAATATTTTATTAACGATTGAAAATTTGAACAAGATATATAAATATATAGAGAGTGTGAGCCAGTACTAGGAATTGAAAATATATATATATATAAAAATAAAAAATAAAATAAATATGCACTCACATTCATATTCATGCATTCAATACAATGAAATATATTTCAATTTTTTAAAAAATGGAAAATTAATGTGGAAATTTTTCTGTTTGAACGAAAAAACGTGCAATAACTTAGTATTAGAGATTTAGCGCAAATCTCACCAATACCAGCTTTTGTTTCGTGTGTAAATTAGAAACAATTCCTTGGTGTTTAAGTAAAAGGCTTTGATTTATGGCATTATTTCTTCTTATTTTATTTTCCTTTTTAATATGTTAAATGAAATTAGCGAAAGGATGTATTTTAAATTAAATGAGTGAAACACATGTATTTTTAATGTATGTATTTCAAATGAAATGAGTGAAAAATTTATATTTAAATTAAATGAATGCTATTTGAAGATGTTATAGGAACAACATTTGGCGATTTATCAACTGCGCCAGGTTAATATAAAAGTACCAATATATCAAATGGTATCTAGTATGTGAAATGAAACAATTTTTTTTTTTACCACCTATCTTACAATAAATAGCTAATATTCTGCATTCAGAGGGAAAAGTTCCGTATCCTGTGCTGGTAGATTTAGTGAGTTCTTTTTTGGTGATAAGTGTTTCGATGTGGTTGTTGCGATCTTTAGTCTTTCGGTTACCCTTTTTAAATGTTATGTTTTGCAGATGTAATATTATGTAAATATATTTTTTATAGATAATTTTTATTTTGTATATATCTATATATAACAGTCCGTGAGAACAAACTACTGCATCAAATTACATCATTATTTTTTTAAATGAAGGATATTTTGACACAGATTTGTTATCGTACATTTGTTTGTTCGAAAATTTAATTAATTAGCCGTAATTTTAAATTAAACTTTTACTTCTGCGTATGATGTCATAAAGTCGGCAATCGGATAATGTCCACTGTTGCGAGGCACAGAGTAACGAGAAATTCTGCGGTTGCGAGGATAAAAGAGAAAAAATAAATATTAAAAACACGTGACCGAATTTTTTAATTTGCAAGTTAAATTTTGGTAAAAATATTTATCCGCGTGTTTTATAAGCGAAAAATATTCATATTTATTCTGACGTCACGGGAATGTTGTCCATCGGATTTATTTTATAATTATGCATTTTAACTTTGTCGATGTCATTTTTTATTACAATTAAATACAAAATATATTTTTATTTGTATGCATGGTGTTTAAGTACATTAGTAACGTATACAACGTACGTGTGAAAAGCTTGCGCCGGTGAAAATGATGTTATGCTTAGCTTGAAAAGCATTTTAACGTTGATAAAATTAAAAAGAAAAATTTATATGATTGTGTCAACATGGCGTAATTTAACTGATTTTTCCCATTCTTAATTATAAAGATTAGAATTCGAGCCTTTATTGATTGCTTCATCTTGATTGCATACCTTGTTTACATGTTACCAATTGCTTTTTTTATTATTATTTATAAATTACAGGTTAGAGGATTTCATTTTTTTAATAAAAAAAATTGAAAGAATGATTGTATTTTTAGCTAGAATAAACAATGTAACGATAATATTTTATAGGAATTATTTTGGTAGTTTGATTATAAGTTTATTTAACAGTTCCTTATTAGAGGCAAAGTCCTATTTCTTTCACTGTGAATTTATCTTTGGATGTCAAAAAATGGTAGTCTACTTTTGGATGCCAGCCAAAACACAGTGGTAATTTTTAGAAATGTATAACGGTTATGACTTTCAAACGGCGTTATCGCTTTAGCTTTCATCGCGCTTACATCACTTCTAAATACTACAAATTTCAATTTTTTACTACATTTTACAATTTCAATTCCTACATAATCAATTAGAAAAAAATTAGCTTTCGAATGAAATTTATTTGCAAACTGCCACTTAATTTAACGACTTTTTAAATGATTTTCAAGCATGAAATATTTTTTAATTCTATCTCAACAATTTTCATCAGTTTGCTTCAGTAATGTAAAATAGCCCCTGGGAAAGTTGCCACAATTAAAAACAGATTTCTCTAATCATCATGAAAAGTGAATAATAATAATAATAATAATAAAACGTGATAAATCATAAGATCAGATTATCCTTAAGATAGAGCATTTTTGCACTAAACTAAAATCTGTCCAAAAAGAAAAAAAAAACTATTTTCAGTTTATGATTAACATAAAATTGATATGTTGAATTCTTTGATGTATATGTTGCATCAGTATATGCTAGGAACTGTATTTTATTATTTTTTTAAAGATCCATTGGATATTTAACTGTATAAGAGGGGAAAATATTCCCGACTGTGATGGAAGAGGAATAATCATCCTGATTATGTAAAGGGACCGAAAAAACCATATAAATAAATTACACTTGAAAACATTAAAAATCTCCCTCATCTGCAGATTGATTTATTATTGTAAAAAAGATTCTTCATCTTTACATAAAAATTCATTAGCTTAAAACAATGGGTGCGTTTTAGAATATGTGGATTTGAAACGAACAATGATTAAAGAGGACATTTTAAAACTTTTAATTTAAACATTTTAAAAGTTTTTTTAACGTCGAATTTTGACGATGCCTTTGGGAAGATGCAATGCACATGCGCTTAGGAGCTCATTCGGTTGCATTATCACAGGGGAAGGGGGAGATGTGTGCTTTATTTACCATGTTCTTTTTTTTTTACTGAATATGAGATGGAAGTAGGGCTATACTATTTATACGATACTTCATAGGTCCATGAAATTTTCTTTCTTGCCGTGGGGAATATGGCCGTAATGTCATACTGATTTGCATTACACAGTTGTTTATGGATTGTTTGTTTGGAGTTTGCATCGGAAATAGTATTGCATTTTACTGGGGGAAAAACTTTTAAAATAAAATATTTGAAAGACTGTTTCATACGCACTCCTTCTTAAGTAATAAAAAAGCTTCTTTTACTGATATTGTTATAGTAATTTTTTTCCGTCACGTTTTCCAGCTTCGTCACGGGTTCCATCTAGTATCATGCTTTAAATTGCAATAGCTGTTGGGAATGAGAGTTTTACCTTTTGATCTGTGCTTTCGGAAATTAAAACATTAAAAAAAGATTATACAGCTGTCGCGCACCGGGGTATCTTTTTGGTGCCAAAATGGCGATGTTATGCCTGGGCAACCCGGCGATTTTGGTGAGATTTTGCTTCGTATAGCAACCCCGTAGAGCAGATTACGTGGTTTTATATTAAATTAATCATTGTGTGTGTTTTATTATAAAATAATTTGTGTGTGCTTAAAATAAAAATTGTGTGTGTTTTATAACATAATAAAATCAAACTAGCATGCTGTTTTAGCAATCTAGGCTTAACGGGTACTCAAAAACGGGGTTTTCTCGCCAAAGTGGTGCAAACAAAAATCGCGCCCATCCCGGTGCGTCTGAGACGGGCGGCTGTTCCAAAAAGATTTATATAAAGCGTATAATGTTTTGCATGGTACTTACGTATTATCCGTGCCAGGAAATTGATCGCCAAAAATGGTTTCCAAGTACCAATCGCGTTTATCGTTGCCAATCATGTTTTCAAATGCAGTAATTTAACATTATCAAATAACATTGTTAAAAATGGTAATTAATATAATATAAATAAAATGTAATATATGTTTACTAAATTTATAACATTGTTAAAAATAGTAAATAACATTATTTTAGTAAAATTAATAAATGGTAAATAACATAGTAAATAAGAAAGAATAATATTATAGATTATTCCCAGGCATGTACCATGCAGCAAGAAAACAAAATATAAGGGTTACTATAATTAGTAATATTGGCTTCATGCCTGGCGCAGTTGGCTTAAAACTGGCACGGATAATACGTAAGTACCTTTTGCATTTTTAAACGAACACTTCTCCATTTAAAGATTTTAAATGCTATTTGCACCAGATATTTCTTTCCTGAGATTCTTTCAAGTTAATGTAGGTAACTTTTTCGTTCGTTTATTATTTTTTTACAATTTGCCAATCGTTCATTTACAGGGCACACAAAGGAATTCGGTACTGTCTGTTAACAATAATTGCTGGAAGTACGTTTTAGTTGCTGAAAGCGTTTCTAAACGTAACTCATTTTTTTTTTCTATAACTTGGTGTGTATAAATTCTATAGATCATATACAGGACAGAATAAAAGTTCTCGAGTACATTCCCGTTTATTGACGGAGAATTATTCGGTTGGGTAGTTTTTGTGCTGTTATATGCGGACGGACGGACCAGACGACGAATATAGGTGCTATGTATTTATATAATTACGAACGCACCTAAAAATGGTTTGAAAACCTGAAATTTAAGTAAAATATTATCCAATGGTAAGTGATTTGTTACAAACAAGAACAAAAAATCAGGCATCAAGCATAGATTATGAAACACTTTCCAACACAGCCAGAAAACTGTACCGAAACTTCACCGTTAAATAAGGTGAAAGAAGATATATAAGTAAACATTTTAGAAAACATATAACACATTGAAAAATACAGTTTTCGAAATTACCTTCCATTCCAGTGTCAAAAAAGTAGTCAAATTATTTTGTGCAGCCCTGTATATGATCAAGGATGTGGATATATAGCATGATAAAATTTAGTTCTATTAGAATATTCACATTTTGCAATTTTCGCCAATCGATGGAAATGCACTCAAAATCTTTTGTAGAGCCCTGTATATTATCTGAAGGCTTTAGTACACACCACCTATTAAGCTAACGACAATGTATTTTTTTCTTTACATAGTCTTGTATATGGATTTATTTATATTCCACAAACTTCTATTAGTCTACTAAATACAGTTCAGCAGGAAAATGCGTGACACAATGAAAAACTACCTATAAGCACTTCACTCCCATAGTCTGTAATACTTACGGATTTCCTTGTGTAGCCCTGTATATGAAACACCGAGTTTATAAACACACACGTAATATGAAAAAATTCAGTTAAACTTAAAAACGCAAGCCAAAGTTGAAAACGCGCTTATCGCACTGACTGTAAATATCGCACATGTACTGTAACCGATATCTTTAGTGTGTCCCTGAAAATAAACGCAATGCACACCACACTTTAAAGAGAGCAATTTATAGGGCACCTCAGTAATGCATATCATTTTCATTATGTTTGAAATAGTGAAATATCACTAAATTACACTGCAAACGATTTTTCCCCATAGAATAATGTGTAACAGAATCCTTTTGTTTGACCCTGTAAATGAATAATTAATGCTTTGCATCCCACATTCTACAAAAAGCATGTTTTAATGCGCTTCATAATTATATATAATTTCCATCATGTTTCAAATGTCATAACATCATCAAAATGCACTTAAATGGATTATTTTCCATTGACTGTAACGTAATGGAATACTTTTGACTGTCCCTGTAAAAAAACTGTAAGTGCTACACACTTCAGTTGAAATAGGGAACATGCCATAGTAAACGACAATAACACAAAAATTTCAGGGCGATACCAGTATATTTACGGGAGTTAGAGCACGGACATACGGCAGACAGCAGACGGCCAGACAAACCGAAGTCGTAAACACTTTTCAACTAGGTTGGAAAGTATTAAAAAGGGAAGGATAAATTATTGCATCCTACCCCCCCTCAAATACAAATTATGCTATTTAAAAATAGTTTTCTGGTTTTAAATCTGCATCAAGTACTATAAGACTGCATGTGATATGTTAAAAAGAAAGGTAGAATAAATTATTGAAATACCTCCACACGGGTGCACTGGTGCCGGAACGCAATTCCGATACAGTTGTATTTGAAAAATGTCCAATATACGTCTTTTCACACAAAATTTGTTTTAAGTCAGGCGTCTTGTTCACATTTATTATAACGAACATTTAGTTCACATTTATCATATTTATTTAAGAATGATATTATTACTTGTCTGTGGATCGTAATATTGCGTTCTGGGTTTGGTATATAACAACTAAAAATAAACGCTCAGGTACAGGGTACTTGAAAATGTATGTGCCCACTTCTGTACCTCCGCATAAAATTATGAAATTTAACTATTTAAAAAATATATCCTTTTTTATTCAACTTTAACTCCTATCTATGATCTATTACGGTAATACTTAGCATTACGAAGGTAACGCTTTAATGTGTATGTATTTTGCTTTATTTTACATGTCTTTTTTAAAACAAAACCCTACTTTTTAGAACAGAACTGAACCAACTGGATGTTTTTCAGAAAAAAGAATTATGGTAACCCTATCAACCGCGGGAAAAAAAGTTATGGTTTAGAGATCAGAATGACGTAAATTTGTTTCTCTCGTTGGCCCCCGGTTTCGCTGATACGTCAGATTTATGATAGAGATGAGTTCGGGCTCTCTTTTCGGAGCCCGGGCCCGCCCGAGCCCGACGATTTTAAATCCGCGCCCGTCCGAACCCGATACAAAAAAAAAAAAGCATAATATTTAAAAATTGTTTTAAAAGTAATATATCATTTTTTTTTAAACTCTGTACTTTAAAATAATTGTTAATCCCGTGGACATAATAAATTGTATGGAAAGTTACATTCAATCTTATCAAAAGAGAAGTTTGGTATCAAATAAAAATATACTTCTTTTAAAGGGATATTCATATTTTTCCTCTCCGAACAAGCAAAACGGATGGACACATTAACGAAGTGCGTTTTTATGAATAAATGCATGAAATTTGTAGAAATTGCTATTTCTATGCCGAAGAATCGAACAACATTTTCTATTTCCTATAAAAGGTTTTTTTACGTAAATTATAATTGATCCCTTAATTAAAGCAATATTTCGTGTTCTTGAAAAGTAGCTTAAATTAAAAATTTGACATCCTTATCTGAAAGTTCCTATGCTTTTATAGGAAAAGTGAAAACACTGTTCGATTGCTTTCTATCAGAATAACAATACATGGCAAATATATCTACTTACAAATGAAAGTGACTTCGGAAATGTGCAGAGCAGAGCTTTAGCATGAACAGAGTTCATAATTAAAAATAGAATCATTAACGTTATTTTCATATGAAAAGTGATTATGACTCGCACACAATAGAAGACTAAAAATTTGCAAACCTAAATTATTGTTGATTCTTTCCAATGGCGCCATATAACTCAGACGCCAGTGGCGTCACAAATACCGTAAATTGTCTTTTTAATGTAGCATTCTAACACTAGAAAAGTAAAAAAAAAAAATCTATTTCCTCCTCTGTTCATTATGATCAAAATAACATTAAAATGACTTGAAATGGAATATGTAATTATTTTAGGGTAAAAAAGGTTATTTTTTTATTTTCCCTATATGAGAATAAATAAAATTGTCAGTTTCCGAAAGATTGAGCCCGAGCCCGCCCGGCCCCGAAGGCTGGTATAAAAATCGAGCCCGAGCCCGTGTCGGGCTGAGCCCATCTCTAATTTATGAGCCTCAGTCAAGAATGATCAATTGCGCTGCAATAATGATTTCTTTTTCTGTTTAGAAGTCCTTGTGAATCTGCTGATGGATAACCAAAAGCAGAAATTTCTGAACGAACACTCTCTTTTAGTTGTCTAGTAATTTAAATTAAACCGCCTTGGACGAGCGTTCATTATTAGTTATTTATTAGTACCACTATTTTCAAATAATTATTACCTTATTTAATCTCAGACATTCAGGGATTGGATAGGTCGAAAATTACTGTTCGAAAATAGTGGTGCTTAAAAATATCGTTTAAAAAATCGTTAGCGGTTTTTGAAAGCGGGTTATGTGATATAGTATTTTCGATGTTCCGATTTCCAAATGTATAAAGACCTGTCCCTCGGAAGGACGGCAAAATTCCCAATTTTACGTAATACACAACTCTTAACGTCTTAACCAACGGCAAAATTAATTGTGTTGCCGCCGCAATCTTGAATTCATGGCATATTTTTCAAAAATTTCATTTAGAAAAAGATAAATGCAATCTCAAACATTTTTTCACATAAACGGTAAAGCTAAATTTTAGTAAAAAATCATGGTACAAATTTTTATTAAAATTAGATTGTATAAGTGTTATACCACCGCTTATATCAAGAGGTTGAAAAATTGTAAAGTATAAGGAAAAATTCGTAAGAATCTTTTAATTTACAAAAATTGCGTATATTTTGTGTTACAATTTTTACTGTGGAATTTTCTGTAAGATTATATTTTGTAAAGAATTCTGAGTATGACCTATGATTAAAAGTAAAAGATTTCCATGTATTCTGTCTTATTCGGGTGTCAAAAAGGTCAAAGAGCGTTTACCGTTTTTTTTTTTTTTTTTTTTTTTTTTTTAATAAATATGGTACATCTTTAATAATAGCAGACTGTAATCTGATACATCATTTTTTGTCGTTGTTAGGTTCCAAAAATCAGTTTAAAACAGAAACTTTGACAGCAGTGTTGAATACAAAGCGTGGTCCGAGGGGGACATTCCCTCCCCCTCCCCAGGAGCATCGTAATTATAGTAGACTGTAATCCGATACATCATTTTTTGTCATTGTTAGGTTCTAAAAATCAGTTTAAAACAGCAACTTTGACAGCAGTGTTGAATTCAGGTCCGAGGGGATATCCCTCCCCTCCCCAGGAGCATCGAAAGCCCCCCCCCCGGCAGATTTGGATTGTATACTTATTAATGGTGCAGAAGTGCAATCCCTCCCCCCTACCCCGGAATATAAAATGTCCCTCCCTGAGAAAAATGTCTGAATTCAAAACTGTTTCACTGGATATTTTAAACAAAGCTTTGCCTTTACAAAAAAAAAAAAAAAAAAAAAAAAAAAAAAAATCCCGGACGGCTCGGCCTTTTTTCTCAGTTTTCCCCCCCGAAGCGAGTGACGTCATTCTGTAATGTAGTTGGAATGCGATTCCTAATTTTTTTTTTCTCGCGCCTGTTTTTCACTAACTTTCATTAGTTTCTATTATAAATTTGTTGGAATAAATGAGATGAAGTCTGGCTACACTCATGTTGTTAGCAGGTATTTTTGTCGTTCATTTTTCTTTATAAGTTTAAACCTGCCTATGAGAAATATTAGGTATTGCTAAAAGATATTAGATTGCAGTATGAAATCTTCCCACGGGTACCACTGGTTACATATTATTTTGTCAGTCTTGCAAGTATAAATTGAATTACGAAGCTGAAAATGCTTCGTTGATATCTGAGGTTTCTAAATTTAAATAATAGTTTTCAGAAACATGGATAATTTCGATGACATCATTCTATAGTTTCGTTCGTGTCTATATTGTATTTTCGTAGATAAACGAAAACATGTGTCTTTTTAACACATCCGAACATAGTTGAAAAGTGTTTAGAAATTCGGTTTGCCTGTCCGTCTGTCCGAGTTTTAACTCGCATAAATATACTCGGATTGTCATGCAATGAAAAAAAAATGTTAAATTATATATATGTTATTGAGGTTTACTATAGCATGTTCGGTATTGAAAATGAAGTGTGTAACACTTATAGTTCCTTTACGACACTCAAAAGAATTCCGTTACAGGACGGTCTATGGAGAAAAATTGTTTGCAATGTATTTTAATGATATTATACTATTTCAAACAGGATGAAACTGTTATATATCACTGAACTGCACTACAAGAGGCTTACTATAGAATAGGGTGTGTATAGCAGTCATCTTTCATTGACAGGGATACACAAAAGTAAGTTCATATTTAATACTTTGGAAAAAAAAATTCATAGAAAATTTCGCACGCCTTGCATTCATAATAATCAAATTTTATAAATAGCTAACATAGTGAAAAAGTGCCCATGCCGGGACTCGAACCCGGGTTATCAGTATAGTAATAGATTCTTTGATTTCGTGTTTGCCCCAGGGTTGGTGGCTCACGGAAAATATTCCATCTTGTGCTGCGTTTGAAGCCTTGCCAACATGTTATACTGAGAAAGTTCCAGGCTGAGTATCGCTATACTGATAACCCGGGTTCGAGTCCCGCTTCATTGTCTGTCCATGACAGAGCCGGTTCTCAGAAGCTATGTAACTTACAGTCATGAAATTTTGTGTACTTATAGCTAAATACCTATTATGAAGATCAAAATCATAAAATTTGAAAAAAAAAACGTAATGACTTTAAATTATTAATACAATGACTGAACTTCAGTGATCATTATAGATTTCAGTATGTATTTTCAAACAATTTGCAAGGACGGAAAATTTTTTTTATCATTAAAAATATAAAAAATAATAATACCTTCTAAACTTTTAGAATTTATTCAAGCATGTGAACATTCTCTGAATCACTCTCAGCAGTCTCGGTTTCTTCTGAATCACTCTCAGCAGTCTCGGTTTCTTCTGAATCAGAGTCGTCGGTATTAATGTTAAATGACAGTTCGTCCAATAGATCCTCTAACAGTCCATCTTTTTCCCAGTAATTATTTTCAACGTTTTCCACGTGTTTGCAATGTGCTGCCCATTCTGCCGAAGTAACCTCAGTGATAGCTGTTTGAAGTAAAGATTTTAGATTGTCCAAACTTAAATCACCAGTAACATTTCGTTCTTTTACTTTTCTTTTTACAGAGGACCACACAAATTCTATTGCGTTTAGATCACAATGATAAGGGGGGAGTCGTAGAATTTCATGTCCATCTTTTTCTATTAAATTATCAATTTTATAGACGATTTTCTTTGGACGATTGCTGTCTATAAGAGAGAATAGTTCCGCTTTCCGCATTTGTTCGTCGCAGTATATTTTGTTGTTTTTCAGCCAGTCAGTCATAACTTTTTTTTGTAGAATACTTTGTAGGAGTGAGGTTTTCAACAGTTGTATGATACGGAGCATTATCCATACATACGACACTGTTTGGTTGCAAATTAGGAAGAAGTTTTTCCAACACCCATTTTTTGAAGTTTTCATAGTTCATTTGCCCGTGATAGTCACCGCTTTTTGTCGATGCTTTATATACTAGTTGAGCATCCGTAAGAAAACCTGTTGATGATCCAGCGTGAACAACTATAAGTCTATTTTTCGCAAAATTATTTAATCAAATGGGAACAAATAATTTTAAAAAAGCAAAAGCAAAATTAAATCAAAAATAAGATAACGCAACTGCTGTATATTAGAGTCCTGCATCGGGTCGGGTTACCCGCTTTTACCCGCACCGCACCCGAACCGCGGGTCGGGTCGGGTCGGGTTGACGCCTTATTTTTTCGTTGCGGGTCGGGTTCGGGTCGGGTTGACTTTTACTTTTTTGCTGCGGGTCGGGTTCGGGTCGGGTTGACTTTCATTTTTTGCGGGTTCGGGTTGACTTTTAACTCTTGCGGGTCGGGTTCGGGTTGACCCGCTTTTTTTAAAGTATATCCAAAATGTTTTTTCAGTTGAAAAATATATCTACAATAAAATATTTATAACGAACAACTCTATTTAGCGATCACTTCTTCATTTTTTAACACATATATTTTGTACGCTTTTATCACTGAATAGTAGATATTTCCGAATAACAAACTGCTTCGACAGTAGATTCCTTTTTCGCTCAGTTGTATCTGACCCGAAACAGAAAAAGCTATTTGAAATCAATCTGCAATCCGATCCGAACATGAAAAATATTTATCGTCGAGTCGCAACCTGAGACCAGACCCAAACCCGGCACATTTCAATCGGAACACGAAATAATTTAACTCGAACTCGACCCGCAACCCGCAACGAAATAAAACAAATAGTTCATTTAAATATCATTAAGGAAAACCCTTTTTAGCTTACAGGCTATCAAAGTCTAAGAGCTACTGTGCCCACCCGATCTGTATGTATGTACGTATGTATGTACGTACATAACGCGATAATTCTGGATAGAATTATCAGATTTGGTTCAAATGTTGTATATAGGTTCATTCTGATAAGGCGCTTCCCTGATCAATTTTGGGGGTTCATTGGTTAAGTATAAAGAGAGGAAAGGGGGGAAATCCCCCTTTAATGGGTTTTTCATTCAGAATTATCCGATTTGCTTCAATTTTTATACATAGGTTCATACTGATAAGACCTCAGTAGTTTTGGTGGTTTTATTGGTTAAGTGTAACGGGGGGAACGGGGGCCTAATTCCCCTTAATAGGTATTTTATGCAGAACTATCCGATTTGCTTCAAATTTTGAAAATATTTCTTTGAAATAAGAGTATAATATTTAAAAAAATTTTCATTATACGATTAGTGTGAATAGCCTGTGAGCTCAATGCCATCAGTTTAACTGGGCACTTTTCTTTATTTAATTGAATGAATTAGTAGCATTACATTAATGCTCAGGAATTCCACTTAATCTATCTTTTTAATATTGTAAAAAAATAATAATAATTAAAAAGCATCTACTGATAAATACGACAAAATTAAAACTTTAATTATAGAAAATGTTTAAAACTCGATTTAAAAAAAAAAAAAAAAAAAAAACACTTACTAACCATCTTAAAAGCAGAACGCATGTCGAAAAAATCTAGTTAGTCATTCTTCACTAATCCGTGGTTTGAGGGCAAGAGCAAAACATTTATATATTTATTTTTAATATGTTACTGTTTCTTGTTTACATTTAGTATAATTTTGCCTGTGTTTAATATATCTTTGTTCATATCTTTTACTTAAATTTAATTCCTTCGTATAACATTAATGGTTAATTCAAAAGTTTTTTTTTAAACTGTATTTTAATAGCGACCGCATCTAACAAAAGCTTTAATACTGTCTAAAAATATAAATGCCATATATTTATACATGTAAATAATAAATAGAATATTTCCATTCCTTGCAACTGCAACCAATATACCCCCCCCCCCTTCCTCCAAGCTTTAAAACAATTAAAGCAAGTATGTGTGTAGGGGAGAAGGGAATTTTTTTTCATATCATACATAAGCAATAAATGCCATAACTTTTTGAGTGATATACACGCATACATATATTTTTTCATTCAGTTGGCAAAACTTCTCAAATGGATTAAAATATTTTTATAATTAATATTTAATTAATATTTTTAATTATTTTTATAAATTCATCTAATGTAAACTTGTATATTCATATTCATATTGAGCCGGTGAAACGAGCTCGAGAAATTAGTAAAACGTGTGAGCAGATAATACATTTTCCGCTCTACATCTATTTTATAATCATAAGTAACTCGTAATTAATTACGCATTCCCCTTCTTTAGAATGTCTTAAATATAACTACTCCATTTAATAGATAATATATCCTATCAGTCTGCGAATATATCAGTTTATGTCCCGAGTTGTAAATAAACAGAAATGGTAGAAAACTGAAACTCGTTTTCAGCTGGCGTCTTATAATTGAAGTTCAAGATCGTTTTACTCTTTTTATTTATTCTTGGTAACGTCCAGGGATGAAAGTGTTTTAGTTTTCTGGATGTAAATAAAGCATAAGCAACTTAATGGTGTTTATTTCACTAGAGAGTTCTAAGTGGGTACCACCAATTAAACGTTGCCTAGTACTTGGGTATTACTTATACTGACAGATTCTTGTTTACATGGGTTTTTGGATGCAACATATTATATGAATTGGTGCGAGAAGTTTCTCACTGTTTTACTCATTTGAAATCTAGTAGTTGAAGAGGATAAGTCGATCGAGAATGTCTAACGACGATATAAAGAAAAAGATAGACGAAGAAGAATATTTCTTAAAACCAAAAGTTGGAAAATCAGAAATATGGAAAAGATTTAAACAAGTTTTTGATAAAGACGATGTTTTAGTACCGGATGTTATAGCTTGTGATAACTGTCACAAAGTGTTTCGTTTTGACAGCCATAAAACAGGAACATCTACTCTTTTAAAGCATAAATGTATGCCTTCAAGTAAAGGAGCTCAAGGAAAATCTATTGACAGCTTTTTCAAAGAAAAAGAAACGGTACCTTCTGTACAAAAACCATCTCAAGAAGATAAGAAAATTATCATTGAAAAAATAACAAAATTTGTATGTCGGGACCTGAGATCATTTAACATCATTAAAGGAAAAGGTTTTCAGGAGTTAGCCCAATCTTTAATTTCGCTGGGAAGTAGATGTGGCGATATGGATGTGAAAGATGTACTTCCAGATCCAACAACAGTATCAAGGAACATTCATCAAATAGCACAGAATATTAGAGACGAGGTTAAAGAAGAACTAGGTAACACAATTGAAAAATGGGGTGGAGCAGTTACGCTAGACTTGTGGACAGATGATTACAGAAAAAACTCTTATCTCTGCATGACAATTCATTATATAAACGATAAGTGGGATTTAATAGACCGAGTATTACATACTACCTTATGGGACAGTAACCAGAAGAAAACGGGTGACAATATAAAGCCCATAGTTATACAGAATCTAGAAAAGTTTGGTATTAGTGAACAATTTGAAAATTTAATCTATGTAACAGATAGAGGATCAAATTTGATTGCTGCTCTTAGAAACAATGTTAGATTATCTTGTACTGCTCACATATTAAATAACATTCTGGAAAAAACTGTGGATAGGAATACTCAATTTTCAGATATGATAAATGCTTCAAAATCCCTTGTGAAGTTTTTTAAGCAAAGTGGCTTGCAAAATAAACTGTCGAAGTCTTTAAAGGCTAGTGTAGATACCAGATGGAACAGTTCATTTTTTATGCTGAAATCAATTGCAGATGTTTACTGTGAAGTGAAAGAGCTTCTTTCGCAGAGAAAAGAAGAGAGCAAGCTCATTGAAATCCGACAGCCTTGCCTTGAAAAACTTATATCATTCCTGGAAAAATTTAAAATTGCATCTGACGAAATTGAAGCAACAAAACGACCAACACTTTTTTTGGTAATAATTTGGTACAACCGACTGTTAAAGCATCTTGAAGTTACCGATGATGACGATGGAAATTTTCGTGATTTAAAATCATCATGCCACGCCATTTTCAAAGAAACTTTTGAAATTAATAAATATCATAAGATGGCTATTTTCTTACATCCAAAGATGAAGTCGCTGAAGATATTGAACGATCGAACAGAAATTGATTCTGTGCATGCAGAAATAAACAATTTAATTTCTGCCTATAGCAAGAAGATTAAAGATGAAAATACAAATGTTACTGACAGGAAATCTATTCCAAGTTATGAATCAATGGAAATAATATGTAAAAAAAACCCGGCCAAAAAGCAAAAAATAAAATGTAACATTTCAGATTTTGAAGACACAGATGAAAGTGACAACGAAATTAGTGAATTGGAACGCTATATAGCTCTAAAACCTGGCAAATTTAGGGACAGTGATGGCAATCAAACAGATGTTCTGAAATGGTGGCATACAAATGAAGCAAATTTTCCTTTGCTATCCAGAATAGCAAAATTCATTTTAAGTATTCCTGCAAGTAGTGCAGCTAGTGAAAGAGATTTTTCCTCAGCGGGTTTAACTCTTAGTGATAGAAGAACAAATTTATGTCCAAAGAGATTGGATGATATTCTTTTCCTACACAGCAATTTAAAATATCATGATGCATAAAAAGAAACTAAAACATTTTCTATATAAGCTTAAAATATAATTATACTTTATGTCATAAAATATTTTGATCAACAAGTTTCAGCAAAAAGTAAGATACTTCTTTATATATTTTTTATTCAGTACTGCAAATTAAATAATCATGATTCATAACTGAGTATATTAACTACTGTATATTTTTCAACTTATATCTATCTTTTAATTATTTATTATTATTATTATTATTATTATTATTATTATTATGTGTTCTTTTTAAATTATCATTTTTTATATATTTATCTATTTATTTTTTTGTCAGATAAATTGTTTTAATCAGCAAGTTTCATAAAAGAATAAAAAAAAAGTCATTTCTGCAAAATTTTGTTTTACATGGCAAATTTAAATTCATGATTCACTAAGAGAAGTTAACGTAAAATAATTACAGTATAACTTTTGAAATATGATTATTTTTAAGTACTCTAATTTTCAGGATGCATAACCGTGCATTTTTTACTACCACTATTTCCGAATAGTATTCTAGCTTAATTTAATAGCAGAAATCTGAAATTTAATAAGTCTTACTATTCTGGTATTCAGATTAACACACTTCTACGCACCCTCTATCTCTCTCTCTCTCTATATATATATTAAATTTCCAAATTAAACTTAAAATACTATAAAATTTAAACGATATATATATATATATATATATATATATATATATATATATATTTGCTTTCAAATTATCATCCTTCCTTGTCCTTGCTGTTGTGTAAACTTTTCAGCCTGAAAACTTGATACAGCTTGGTGATATCTGCATATTCTTGTTCTATATTGAAAATTAAAGTAGTTTAAAATGAATAATATAACATAAAATAATTGCAGGAATATTTTTTAAATATGTTTATCATTGTCAACTTTTTATGGATGTTTGATTTTAAATTATCATTTTTCGTACTGTGCAAATTTTAATGTCAATGTTTCAATCTGCAATTTTTTGGGGAAAAAAAATAGATTTTATGTATATATATATATATATATATATTTATATCAAAAATCCATGAAAGAAAATAGTTGGAAATGCTTTCTGTATAATATTTAAATATATATATAACAACATTTATATTTGAATATGCTTAATTGTAAATTCTTTGTGGATATATATATTTTTTTAATTTTCACCTTAGTTACTGATAGTTTCTTTATTTTTATAAATACTTAATTCTGTCGTTTGAAGTTTCTCACTGTTGGGTGTTTGTTTACTTGCCTAGGTACTATTACCTTTTGCAAAAAATATGAATGAGTGCAAATTACCTATGACTAAAAATTGAAATGAATCCTGTCAATATGCATACTTACAAAATTATTCTCAAACTAAAATAAATTTAGAAAAAAAGTAAATGGATTAAATTAAACAGAAACAATTAAAATTTAAAGAATTTAAATTTACTTGAATTCTAAGTTTTGAATTCAAAATAGTATAAGAATTAATCATTTAAAAGCACTGACAAGATTCTCAATTTGCACTACATCCAATTCCCCAACAATCAGCATTGTGAATTCAAGAATTAATATGAAGGGTAACAACAAGGAATTTTCATAGACATAATAATTTAGACTAAGTGAAAATTTTGGAATAAAGGGGACAAAATCTTTCTTTTAAAGAAAGTACAAAAAGGGGAGGTATAAAATTGATGATATAGGTTAAACAAAATAATATTTGACAAATATTAAAAAAATACAAAATTAATTCCAAGAATTCACAACACTGAAGCTGTGATCGTATAGATTAATCCTTGTTTAAGAGATCATGAGTAAATAATTAAATTTTGAATAAGTAATTCATTATTATAAAATGCTCCTCATAAGACTCTAAATCAAAATACTAAAATTGTTTTATATATTAATTCAGACATGTAATTAATTAAAGAATAGTAGAAGGTCTCAGTTAATTAAATAAAGTAAGTTTGAATATTATTAATTTTAACAATTGGTAAGACAATAGTTTATTTTCATCAAGCTTCGTGCTTGAAATATTATTCAGAATTTCATGATTAGGGAATACAATAATTTACTTTAATTATTTAATTTATTTATTTATCTATTTTTCTAACAGAATTAACATTTTTAATCAATTAAAAGACATTAAGTAAAAGGATTAATATGAATCCTGGGGAGATTGATTTTCGTAAGTTAAATAAAAGGTAAAATACTGAAAGCAGACCTTTTGAAATAATTAAGCAAATAATTATAAAAGAAAACAGAGAAGGAATTAAGTTAGAAAAAATTAGCATTTATTAACAAACAGCATTTTAGGTAATTCAAATATATGTATTTGATGATCAGTAATTATACTCTTGGGTAACAAAGATCATATTTATAGACAAATTGGTTAGTTTTATATCCACCAACATAATAAAAACAAACAGATAAGCTCAAGTAGAAGTATATATAAAAAAAAGGATATTTACCATGAACACTACTTAAGAATAGAGTAGGTTATGAGTGTTTATTGACAAACAGTACTTCAAATAATCTATGTATATCATTTTCTATTGATCATTATTAATACACAGATAAGTACTATCATATGGTTAAGCATAACAATATCTTTTATAAGACACTATGATAATAATAAAGTTTTTTTTTACTTACATCTCGATAGAATAGAGTGAAGGTGACAACAAACCTTCTCGCATAGTGAAGATTTAATGCATTGGCGACTCGTTTTGCGGTAATATTACTTGTATTTTTCTCACAGTATCCTCTGAACTGCGAGTCTACGAATAGTCGTTACGTAAGTTTTTCTTTTATGTATTTTTCTAACTCTACAGCTAAGTTAGTGAACATAGCGTTATTCTATGGGAATCATACTAAGACTACCACGTTGATGACATGCTTTATAATAGTAATGGGACGATCAATCATTCATTGCAAGAATAAAGTACACTGTGGAGGCAGGACTGGCGTTAAACAAGCTCCGAAATTCACGAAAATTGAGAACATTTATTAATCTTTTTACGATCATCGGCGCAGAGTCCACAGATTCTCAGAATACACTACAAAGAGCATGTGTAGTGTCGGCTAGATCACTCGATAAAATTCTCGCTGTCATCATCACTTCCGCAGGTATTTTCTCACAATTAATCGCTCCCGAGAAATACTATGCATTTAATACGGTATCACTATCACGAACTGTTTAGAACATCCAAATCGCGACAATATGGTAGAAGACCTCCTTCGTGGGTATGCACTTATAGGAAAAACAAAAATTTCTTCGGTCATTGCAGGTTGCTTCACGAACGAACATTTTCTATCAACCCACTGCCGCTACTGCCGGGAGAGAAGTCTCTCTCTCGAAAAATTTCGCCACTGCCTAACCGGCGGGGTGGGGGAAGGAACCCTCCACCCTCACACACCCAAACTAACCGCGCTTCAAAACATCACTGCCACTGCTAGCCATCTCTCGTTCCCTTGGTAACGCTGGACCAGGGGGTAAAAAAAGACTCAGCGTTGATTGGGTGGGGTTCTTCTACGTCCAAAACTTCCCTGTCTCAATTCCTGGAAACAAGGTGCTCGTGGGCTTCGTTGAAAAACAGCTGTATGTCGGGTCCCACGAAAACAACTATCCGCCCGCTGACACCTGCCATAAACAACGACTCGAAAGCAATATACTGATGTATCTTCGTAACAAGCCTTCGAAATAGTTTTATGACTCTCTTTTCTGAGGGTAATAAAAGTTGCACACAATACAACTGACAATAATGCTTCAGTTATTCCCATGACTTCTTATAAAGGCCTTTTGTACTTTATCCAATCTGCCTGTGTGTGTTTCGAATTTACGATCCCTTAAATTACGTGAGAATTTCAAGTAAAAGTTGTTTGCGTGGAAACTATCTCATAGTGAAAAAAGAAGACCCTGGGTGGTCTTGACTTATAGAAAAATACAAATGTTTGGATTTTGAAAATAAGAGTTTTAATTAATAATGTTTAAGAAAAATAAGAAAAAGGAGGAGGGGGGTTTGATTAAATATCAAAATAGAATGAGTTTATAAAAAAGAAATGTTTTAAGATATTAATGAAAATATAAATATAAAAATTTAGATTAAATTACCTCTAACATCACTATTGTATTTGAGGACCATAGAGGCCAAGGGGTATAAGTGACAAAATTGAAAAAACTGAGTTAACTGCACAGGCGATCTCGAAATAAGGCTATTTATTAGTACGTAAAAAAATATAAGTGATTGTTTAATTATTTGTTGCGTTCTGGAGGTCATTTACTGAAGCATTCGAAATTTCTACCACTTTTTATCAATGCAGATTAACTATAAATTTGAAAAAACAAAACAATGTACTCCACCTTCTTTACATAGTTATTGAAATAATAGTTCAAAAACCACAATGAAATAAGCAACAGTTTCATAATTATTTCAGTCGATTAATATTGACTCAAAACTTTGAACTCAATTTACTCGAAATCGAAATTTTGTAACTTGTACCCCTTGGCCTTTAAGGTCGTCATTTATTTTTAATGTTATAGCACTGTATATCAAGTATTTAGTAGAAAAAAAATCTGTTTTTAATAATACTTCAGTAATTTTTTATTGTAAATAAAGCCGTGTCATTAAAAATTAGAAAATTAGATTTTTGTCTAAATTGCAAGATTAAATAACTTTTTATAACAAAATTGTGAGTCTCAAATAAGTATATTTAACCGGATGCAAATGCAAACAAATATAAAATGAAAGTTATGAAGTTATGACAGGAAATCAAATTCAGTAATTAAATCTTAATATATTTGAGTAACTTATTAATTTTACAAAATAGGAAGAAAAATATTATTAAATTTATAACACATATTAATTTTAAAATACTGAGTTGTATCTCAAGAAGTTTGAAATTATTAAATTTGTTATTATTTTTATTCATTTGGTGGTCTAGGTTTTAATTTATCAATGGCCTTACAATAATTTTCAGAACAGTTTATTAGTTCAACACCCTTTAATATATCAATTTTATGTGTGTATTTATATTTATCTAAATCTCTGACTATTATTTCATCAAATATTATGTTTCTATTAAGGATGTTCTCAAATGCAAAAGAGTTACTTTCTGACATATATTGGAATTCATTTATGTTCATAAAAGGATGGAACTAGCAGGTTTTTTTTATTCAGAAACTATGTAATTGATTGGCGGTTTTTTTTTTTTTTTTTTTTTTTTTTTTTTTTTGTGAAGGCAGAAGATTTTTCAGAAAATACTGTCAAAGTTGGCATTTTAAAGCGAATTCCGGACGTGACAGCGTGGTAAAGTGGAAAACTAGTCGTCACGTGACACGAATTGCTTATAACTCGATTATTTATCAAACTTTTATTTATCAAAAAATGGAAAACGGTATTCGATTCCAAATTGTTTCAATTGACATGGCTGCCAGTTTTATGACTTTACATTTAAAAATGTGTTAGAAAGCTTCGCGTTGTTGCGAGAAGGGAATTTAAGAACCACCTTAAAACAGCACTTATTATTATTATTATTATTATTATTATTATTATTAATTTTGTTTCCGCTCCACCACCTAGAACCTGTGCGCTGGGGCTACAATTGGTGCTTTTTCTCCTTATCAAACTTGGTTACTTGCTGTCACTTTCTAATTCACTCTACATTACGTAATATATATATATATATATATATATATATATATATATATATATATATATATATCTTCATCTTATTCAAAAATTAGAACCTCAATTTATTGGATATTTCGTTATATTGTATTGTATTTGTCGGTTAATATTATAGTATGTTTTTTTTTTTTTTTTTTTTTTTTTTTTTTTTTTTTTTTTTTTATTTAATGGTTATTATTAACAAAAGTTTATATATATATAAAAAGAGCTAAATACCCACTACCGCCTGGATGACTGATTGTATCAGTTTTGTTCTAGAATAATAATACATAATTTGGAAAAATGGGGAAGAATGCAGATAGGGAGTTTAATTCGAATAATTCTCCTCAAGGTACTGCTTCGTCAAGTGTAATATATGTGTATATGTAGGAACTATCACAAATACAAAAATACGATACATGTATTTTTATGTGTATCAAAAATAAAATGTTGGTAATATTTTTCATATTCCAGTGTTCTTAACTGTACCATAGAGAATAATTTATGATTAAATTTCTTATATATAATTTAATTATTTTGCAGTAAATTGAATATATACTCATTCATATTCAAATATGTATTTATTTTCTTCTAAAACGTAGTTCTGTTCAAAATTTTATGAAAATTCAAAGAACTCTAATTTGATTAAAAAATCCAAATGACTCGCAAGTAGGTCCACACCAAGAGTAGTGCGGACGGTGCCCCGGCACCAGGCACCAAGCACTTTAAAATGCCGACAGGCGTTTTCAGTTACCACTTTAATGTTCCCAGGGAGCGATAGAAATATGTACAAAATGTAAATTCTTATTTTTATGACAAATGAAAATTGCCACTTACAAACTAGTATTTCTTTTCCATAAACACTTACACTATTTAGATTTATTTCACTCTAAACCATTTTATTTTAGCATTTTTTCGTAAATTATAGAAATTGTATAATCTTATTAAGATCTTTGAGCGGCTCTGTTATGTAAATTGCGCACTAATTTTCGTTTAACGCTTTTAAGGGCAAAGTATTCTATTGTTAGGATGTTGAAAGGATTGAATGACACCAGAATTTGTGAACAAACTTTCTGAAAATAACTAAAAGCTTTTCTTTACGTGCATTAGAAAAGCAAAATTTTATTCAAAAATTCTGGTGCCATAGTGGCATATGGGTATTTGATATATGGTAAGATGTTTATATAATATGCCACCGCCCTTTAAGGGAATTATGTGCAATAGACACATGTGCAGAAGCCACAAATTAAAATAACATTCAAATTTTTAGACCTTGACTCGTGGTTATTTGATCATTAAAGTTATTTTTTACAGCTTTTGAGTTTTGGGAATTAAAAAAATTATATGTCTTATTAATTTTTAAATATTCTTAAATAATATCTCTCCTTCTCCCTAAATCTAAAGACGCAGTGGAGGTAAAAAATAAAATTTAATGGGCAGTAAGATTCTACAATTAAATTTAGCTCATTTATACAGGATGTTGTCAGTGCAAACTTTCTTAAAATTGAAAACATCACATGATAATTTTCTCCGACTGCAGTGAGAAGCTGATTCAGTGAAAACTTTTAACTAAAAAAAGTGCTAAACACAGCACTGATGGGCAGAATAGCTGATTATTGGATTTTGTATGAAATACCATAATGTCGGCGCAAATTTCTGTCAATTAGCTTTATAGTGTTTGTTCAATAAGCTACATTACTTTGTTTTTGTTTCTAGTTTGCGGACATAGTTTTATTGAGTATAAATTAAATTGCATTGAAAATCGCACAAAATATCAATGTCGCAGTTAACTATATCCCTTTAAAATTTTGTGATTTTATTTAAAATTTAGATTAAAACCAGCCAAGTTTCGATCTTTTTTTTTCTTCGTTTAAATCAGAAAATGGGAAAAGAAACAGAAATTAAAGTAACAAGCATTTAATTCTAGAAAAAAAAAAACTATTGAGAATAATTTTAACCAAAATAGTTGTCGTTTCGTATCTGCCAAACCCTCTAATGTTTTTCCAGATATATAAACATGTTTTCAAACAGAAAATTTATAGAATAAGGCATCTTAATCTTTCTTTTATTTGGTGCTTATTTGATTATATCTATATAGGAAGGTTTGGCAGCTATGTCGTTTAATAATAAGCTTTAAAATTTTTTCCTATTGGATTGGGAATGCCAAATCAACGAGTGGCTCAACCTGTGCATTTTAGATTTTAATGAAAGTTACAGGAACTCCCTGATGATATAAATGAGAATATGCTTTTATAATTTTTCTTTATCTCAGTAAATTTTCATACAATTCATTTTTAAATTTCAAAAATTCATCATCTTTTGGTTTGTTTTCAATTTTGAATTTCTCAAGCTCTATCAGGCGTAGAGAGTTGTTTGACCCCCCATTTTACAGAGAATATCATAAGATTTAATTTGATATGAATGTTGACTATACTTGGCTAAAAAAAATAATAAAATTTTATAATATTTTTTTTTAATTTTGGAAAAATTATATGTTTTTGTAATATTATAAACTTTAAATCCTAAAAGTTTTAGAGTGAGATCTCAATGAGATCAGCAGTTATGTAAAAAAAGAAAAAATGTTAAACACCAGTTAGGGCTGGTATTTAAAAAGTTAAGCACCTTGCCAACTTTAGGATTGTACTAAAGACAATATTGTCTTATTAACTTTAAACAGTAATTTTTTTTTTCCATAAATCTGATACCATTCATATTCCATTCTAAAACTTTCAGGATTTAAAATTTAAAATATTAAATTTAAAAAAAAAATTTAAAAAAAACAACACTATTTTATTTTATTTTTTTTAATTTAATTTATTATTTTTTTAACCAAGCATAGTCAAACTTGTATATCAAATTTAATCTTATGAAATTCTCTTTAAAATGAGGGTACACGAGAAAATGAGGGTACAGTCAAGTACACGACCTGATGCAGGATTCTGCTCAACGATCTTGAGGTGTCCGCTATTTAGAGATTTCACTGTATTTGAATATGAAATTACATACATTTGTCCATTTTAAGGGGCGTTCGTAATTATGTAAATACGTAGCACCTATTGTCGTCGTTCAATCCGTCCGTCCGTCCGTCTGTCCGCATATGACAACGCAAAATCTACCCAACCGAATGATTTGAAGTGTAATATATATATTCTTTGAAGAATTTTGACGAGTCATTTCAAATTTTATGTCAATCGGATAAAAACTTAAAACGATATTCATAAAAATATTTATTAATAATTTGAATTTTTGTTTTAAATCGGCGGTACTTCTTTCTTATAGGAGCTTCCGAGGTTTAATCAGGGCCCGATTAACCTCTGAATCTAGGGGAAGCACGGTATCATTTTGGGGCCCTCTTTTATTTTGGAAAAAGTTTTGTTAATTCTTCGTTCATGAAAACTCACCAATGATACTTAATATTATGCTCGGGAGTTGCTTAGCTGAGGTCACATATATTTCATTAAACTTTTTTATGTTCCCTGTTTATGCTTCAGATATATTTAGTACATATAGCTGTATTGTATGCTGAATAGCTGAATGTCCTGGGTGGTTTCTAACAAGCACGTAAAAATGCTGAATAATCAACATCCTATTGATGACATTTATATTTCCCTGTTAAATAAGTTTCGTGAAGTTGTGCGTGGATTTCCTCTTGGATTAAGCAAACTTTCTTTTCCAAGAAAATTGAAAATACAATGTAAAAGCTTGAAAATGGGATTAGAGGGCCCCCTTCACAGTCATTTTGGGGGCCCTTTTAAATTTTACAGGGGAAGCATGTGCTTCATGTGCCTTTTGAATAATCAGGCCCTGGGTTTAATCGTCAAGCAACCGAGATACTTATTTTATTACGGAAATTAATCCGCAGACGATATAATTAATTTCACAGAATTAAAGATCACCAAGATCTGAATATTTATATAACTAGTTATAGTACATTTGTCACGTTTGACGTACAATTTCAAACTTGTTCTGTATAAAATTGGTATTAGACAAATAATTGTACATATACTTTTCATAATAGCATTAAAACATGGTTTATTGTCCTTTCACTGCGGGTTCGGGTCGGGTTGCGGGTTGAAGTATTGCGGGTTCGGGTCGGGTGCGGGTTGAAGTATGTCGGGTTCGGGTCGGGTTCCGGGTAGTCGAAAATTATTTTTGCGGGTTCGGGTCGGGTTGCGGGTCGACGAAAATTATTTTTGCGGGTTCGGGTCGGGTTGCGGGTTGACTTCAAATTGAATTTGCGGGTTCGGGTCGGGTTCAACCCGACCCGTGCAGGACTGTACTGTATATCCGAGAAGACGAATGACGTGATCTAACCTTTTATTCCGCCAATTTCTCACACGCGTATTCCCCATTCGAAATGGACCGGTCTTGTTACTATAGCGACCGCCATCAACCAGACTTTATGGCGGGAGCTATTCTTGTGGTCGGAAATTAGTAGGACATCTAACGAAATAGACTTAGGAAGAAGAAAATCGTTCATCAAAAGATCATGAAATAGGCGCGCTGATGTAGCACGGTTCTACTCGGTTCGCCTGCTTGCAGCTCGATTTTAACACTATTTTATTAGTGGTCCTAGTCTCTTCTCTTTCTACTAGAGTTGCAAAGACTCGAAAAAACCCGGTTTAAACCCAGGAATAAACCGGGTTTTTTAAAACAAGCTAGGTTTTTTGGGAGTAAAACAGGTCTTTTTGGAAGTAAACCAGGTTTTTTTGGAATAAACCGGGTGTATTGGAAATAAACCTGGGAATAAACCAGTATTTTGCAACTCTATTCTCTGCTCTACATTTATACCCAAAACTATTCACGGTTTATCGATCTTTTTTCCCGTTGTGATCTAGGCCAACGGCATGGTTTCAACGGGAATCAAAATAATTCAAGTAAAGTGTCAAAAGCGAATGTTACCATGAAAGTTGGCACAATTTATAATATGTAATCCACCACTATTTCGAAAACAGCATTCATAATCAGGCAGAAGACAATAATCCGTGTATGATGAAATTTTTGTTGAGATTTTATTGTAAATGATCTGAGAATATAGGTGTGTGTAATTTTTTTTTTTTTTATGAAAAAGACTGGTCATGCCATATACGTGTACATAAAATACATGGAATGGGAAGTCCTATCTCTAAATAATAGCTTTACGCGATTTGAAAAGAACCAATTAGATACATAATTCCGAGGTTAACAGAAACGTTCCTGAAATAACAAATAACCCATTTGTTTCCATTAAACTTCTAAAATGTCGTTTCTGTTAGTTTAGAAATTTGTTTTCAGTTATTTGTAATATTTATTCAAAAGACATAAAAGAGTAACTTTAAGGACGTAGATGACATAAAATGCATGAAACTTTCGGATTTGCGCTTAAAAAGCACATATACTCAGACAATTCCTAAAATAATTAATTTATATAATTTTACAATATGGAATTCCCTAAGCAGAGACTAAATTTGTAAACAAACAATGCCACACTTATATAAGTAAATGTTGTTATTTTCAATTTTTTTCAGTAATAATTTTCAGATGGCATTTTTTAAATTTTAGGTACACTTTTTGAAAAAGCTATAAGAGCTAGTGAATTAGAACTTCACATGCTTATATAACTAATATGTCTAATTATAAGTGTATATATTAATTTTTTACTACATTATTTTTGAATGTTTCAATAATTATTTCATAAATTCATTTTTTTTTTAAATATGAAAGTTGTTTCTTATTATTATTAAATTATATTTATGCACGATTTAAAGATGTTATCTGCGACATTCTTTCAAAAAAATGTACATCACTGATCTATAGTCATAGACAAAAGGACAGTGTGAGATAAAAATTAAGCAGTTACTGAATAAATTATGTACATAACAAGCATTTTTTGCGCTACATATAAACTAAAATATACATCTGTTTTAAAGCGAGATTTTTTTTATTTGCATGCAACATTATAAATAATCTACATGGTAATAAACCTTATGCTAAATTTGCTTAGCTCACGCAATCGATATGTCATCCATGCCCTTAACTGAAATGTAATATTTTCTCATTTTCATGGATTTCTAAATAACAATAAGGACTAAAACACTAACAACAAAACATAACAACACAAAAGACCTTTTGTTTACTATTGTTATTTTTAATTTTCTATTTTGTTGGATGTGGATACCACTATTGTAAAAAAAAAAATTGAAGTATAAAAAATTAGATTATTTTTCCGTTTAAAGAATATGGAGGATTGAAGGTGTAACTGCATTTCGTCATCGTTAAAACTATGGTGGCTTCACGCAGCAAAATATCCTTGAGAAAAACTTGCGAAGCCTCTTCGTTCTTTTCTTTTTCGGCTTCTGTAAAACAATATAAGATAAGAATATAAATATAAGAAGATTAATTGAACATAAAATATACGAAACAAATACATAATATCTATACACTCATTTTTTTTTTTAAATCTTAAGGCTGTTCTGAAATCCAAATAAACTACTTTCTTATACATTTTAAAATTCATTTTTGTTCGCGAACGTATCAAATTTGCAGGTGCTCTTATTAAGAAACTATGAAACTTGTAAACTATGTGACTGTTTTTTTCCCTCTTTCGGTAAAAGCAGAAAATATTTCAGAAAATACTGTCAAATTTTTCGTTTGACAATAACAAAATCTACACTGTAAAAAAAAAAAAAATAAGTAAATAAATAAGTGAAAAAACGGAAAGTGTACATTTACCAAAGTCGCGCCGAATATTCTCTTTTTTTTTTTTTTTTTTTTTTAATTTCCCTTAAAACTTCCATTTTTGTATTCCCCCGTTTTCAAGATTAAAATTTTCTGGTATTCAAGACGATTCAATTTTTGTTTTTAGGAATAAATGTGAGCAATTAAAACAAAACTAAATATTAATTAAGCATATTACATATTTACACGGAACAGGGATTTGTATTGAATATTATAACACCCATTTTTTTATCGTCCTCTGGATTCGAACCGTGGTACTCGCCATTACAGAATGAATGCTCATTCCTCTAAACATCGACATGGTTATAGACCGAAATATTAATTACGAAAATCTAACTTGATTTTTTCCGTTTTACCTGAATGGAAAAGGTACATTTCCATTTCTGTCTTGGGAGGAACATTTCCTTTTTTAACATTCAAAGAGTTAGGATAACAAAAAAGGAATTCTTTGTTTATTTTCGGTAAAATTTACAAGTGTCTCGCGGCAGACATCACGTGACCATACTTAGATTTCTGCCCTTTTACATCTTTAAGTATGCTTTGCTTAAACAAAAAACTATTTGATAATATTGCATTGATATGAAACTTTAAATATTAAGGCGCATTAATGTAAAAATTTGAAGCTCATTTTATCGTTTTTGAATAAGTATTTTATTTCACTAATTGAAATAAATATAATTGTTATTAATGTCAAAATCAACTTTCATTAAAATATTCCACGCATGGCATTTTAAAGTCAAAAAGTAGATTCGAACTCGTGCTATCTAGACTCAAAAGCATTGCCCTAACCTTTCAACCACGAAGCACGTAGCCATTCAGCAACAATAGGTAAATCTGTGATCTGAAGGTAGGAATCTAAATAAGGACACGTGATGTCAGTCGCGAGACACTAGTGTAAACTTTTGATTTTCACTCAAAATAGAAAATTTCCATTAAAAGACAGAAATTTCCCATAAAATTACCTGTGTATATACGAAACAAGTTTTACAGTGTCGTTTTTCATTAAATTATGTGTGCTTTTCCGATTTGTGTATGCTAGGTACTTTCTTTTCTCGTAGCATCATGAACTGAGCCCATCGCGAACAAGGCCATCAGCCAACATATACTCTCTGTTTGAATTTTACAAAATGTGACTTATTCACGCCGTATTCGGTCACGAGGCTCTGTGTTTCCTTTTCCAGCATCAGAATCTAAAATATTTTCTTGAATTGGAGAAGAAATATTATCGTTTACGACGTGTTTGTCTTAAACATTAACTATTGTAACAGAAATTGCTGCATAGCTACTGTGAGCGTTCTCTGAAAACAAAAAACACGCTAGAAGAAAGAAAAATTATATTGATTCTTTCATAAGAATATTGAAGAACCTGTATTACATGTAGGGTTATCAGATTGGAAAACGGAAGATTTTTATCGACACTAGTTTGTTCTATTTTTTTCACACTGAACTATTAAAAATTTTGTGGTAGATTGAACCAAGATTTGGTGCTTCAGTACCTACAACCATAAGATAGTAAAACCTTGGTCCAACATTTATTTGGAGCTAACGTTAAACCACAGCTCCAAATGTTAGAACGAGATTTACCATCTTATGTTTTCAGCTACTGCAGCACCAAATGTTGGCTCAATCTACCTGTAAATTTTAACAGTATACCGTCATTTTTTGCACCCTACTGAACTATGTTACGTGCGACAGTGATGTTTTCTTTAAGGAATTTTACTAAAAGCAGTTCTTTATTAATACTCTATTGAAATTATTATTTTTCAAAAATATTTGTATTGCCCTTTTCTGTCAACATAGTTTAACTAAATTTTCCAGTCATACTTCCCAAAGTGAATTAAAAATTAAATGTAGCAACAGAAACACATCAAAATAGGGTACTTTGTCATAATAGGGGCATTGGCGTTTTTTTTTTTAAATATTGGCGCAATTCGAACTTCAGAAATTTTTTGTCAAATGATATAAAGAGATATGAAAACAAACCTGATGAACTTATATGCTTGTTTATATGTACATATGCGAATATTTTATTTATTTATTTATACTATTATTATTGCTTTTTATACACAATTTGCTTCTGTTTGTATATAAAAAATAGATAAACGGTTAGTTTATATTAAATAAAGTGTATAAATATTGAAAACTGTTTGTACAGTGAATAAAACCTGCAAGAAAAATTTCCTTTTCTCGCCAAGCCCATTTTCTATATCTCGACAAGATCCCTATAGCGGAAAAGTATCCAAAATATCCTAAAAATAATTAATGGCCATGAATAGTTGAAGAATGTTTTAAACATACAGCACATACAATAAGACACAAAGCCGCACACATTATAGTGAAAACGTACAAACTGGCTACCCTACTGAGACCACTTGATCGAAAGATGAATAAAAGGCTCGATCATCTTATGGGATGCTGTTTCTGTATTGAAATTTATATACAGGATTTTCATAATTAAAAAATGCATCTATTTATAAATCTCTAACGATAGTAATAAGGCTTCAAAAATGAAAAAAAATCACTAGTATCTCTAATTAAACTGAAATTTACAAGTTAAACTGTGATAAATGTAAAAAGCAGCGGTTTGTGAAACTTCTAACAGCAGTTAAAGATTAAATTATATCTGAAATGTACAATAAAATTCATAATCAATTATTGTTTTTTTTTTTTTTTTATAGCAGAAATTTTTTTTTAAAAATGTTGATTGATTGGTTTGGGGCACTGCGTCCAATTTTTTTTTTAACACAAGGGCTTTATTTACAGACTGGGAGCTCTATATAAACTAGAATTCATTCTTTAAAGTGGAGTACATTCTTTAAAACATTTCTTCTTACTAATAAATATTCTACTTGAAACTTTTCGTAAGAAATTTAAAGAGTAATAGAACACAACTAGTGAGATATAAATCAACATACAAAGTATGATCGCAACTAGAGAGATATAAATCATAGTAATGTTAAAGGGTACTTTCTACTTGAAGTAAGAGAGACCTGTTTATTTCTGAATTTGTACTGCATAGTATTTCTGCCAATCAGAAAGCGTATACGCATGAAAGTTACAAAGACAAATAAAAAATCAATATGAGGTTTCATTATTCCATGACCCAGGTATGCTCAATCGGAGAAGGATTTTAAAATACATCGGTAGATAAAGCAAATTTGTGACTTACCGGCCCCATCATTATAACTTTGTGAACTTTCTTCCAGAATAAAAACAAACTTTTAGTTCGGAACAAACTTCGAAATGCAATTTCCAGAGAGTATTTATTAACTAGTAAAAATTTTATTTGACATTTTTTTATCTACTCTATTGATGAGATTTCTTGATAAATTGTTTGCACCACAGAAAAAGTGCACAACAATGAAGAAAAACAATTAGGATCATTTTGATTTGTCGTACAGCCAGGAGTGTATTCCTTTACTAGAATAGTAAAAGACGCAAATATTATAGGCTCAGATTAGGCGTCCTTTTCCAAACGATGGCATTATAGAGCTTAACCATATACGCCTGGACATGTCGATACTCTCACAAATAGTGAATCTCTGTCCCTATTATAATCTACATGGATTTGTGAAAATAGGAGTTATTAGGAAAATGTATTTACCTGCTGTGATGTTTCAGAAGCATCTCCGTTTTCTAATGACGGCTCGAATACATCTGGCGAATCATTCACAAGTTCTTCTTGCTCGGTTAAACACGATGATTGCGGACCCACTTGTTCTTCATCGGTTTCGCAAAAACTTTCGTTTTCTTCATAAAATGTAGGAAGCACATCCACCTGCTGTGATGCTTCACAAGCTTCTTCATTTTCCGTTATTGGTTCCAATAAACCTGGTAAACCCTTCAAAAGTCCGTGTTGTTCAGTGAAACACGATGTTTGAGACTCCGCTTGTTCTTCATCGGATTCGCAAAAACTCTCGTCTTCTTCGTAAATTGTGGGCAGCACATCCACAGACAGTTTTCTGAAAAAGAAAGATATGGACGTTATAGAGGCACATTTGCCTTTTTAAAATAAGTTTGTTTAACCAGCTGTGGATAGATAAAAAAAATCCAAAAGTTTCATGAATAAAGTTGGAAAAAACATAATAAAACCATAAAATTAAGAAATGCGCTAGGCCTTTTGCAAGAACTTTGTATTTCTTCTTCAGGAGCAAAAAGCCACTTTGAAAGCAAGAGCAAGACTTCTTGAAAGAACGTTTTTTTATGCGGCTGAAAAAGAAAGACAAAGTATTTTCCAAAGGACTGGAGCATTTCTTAATTTTATGGTATTATTAAGAACTTTTCTATTATTTCATTGTATCGCACCAGTTTGCTAAGTATTTTACTGTTTAAAATTTCATTAATTACAATCGAATTATGTTGAAAATGTGAACTATTTATGCGTATATCATTCCATTAGTCTTTATGATGTAAGCGAATATCAAATGAATTTTAAAATTTATATATGTAAATGTACCATCAATCTTTATCATGTAAGCTAATTTCAAATGAATTTTAAAATTCCTGTATGAAAATGTATCATATTATATACCAAAATCTTCGCCAGAACAAAAATTAAAAGTGTAAATTAAAATAATTTTATGTGCAATTGGATAAATTGTTTCGGTATTCTTTAGCACCAAGGAATTTTCTCGAAGAATATTTCTTATTTTTTGATTGAATAGAGAGAGAGTTTTTTGCATTGACACCCTATAGTGAACATAATCTAGCATTAATTTTTGTCTGAACTCCATTAAATCACTAATTAAAAAAACAAATATCGAAACTGTCGAGCTTTTTGCTAACTACCCCCCCCCCCTCTCTCTCTCCCGATGAAGAAAAAATCATATCTCTACATCTTTCAGATCCTTATAGAAGAATTTGTTTGTGATTGTAAATTTTACAATATAGACCTGTGCAAAAGGGTTCTTAATTAAAAATTTGACATTTCCTCCGCCATATTGACATTTCCTGACCTATCCGGGAACAATATCTCGGGATAAGTCAGGATCTTTAAGATTAAATTTCGTGGTATTTTGAGTTTTTAATGTAGGCGTATGTAGACTTTTAAAAATGCAAGTAATTGCTCTCGAGGGGTTGTCAAACCATATCCCGAGATCTATCAGTGTTTTTATACTTATAAAATTGTGTGATATGGAATTTTGGAACATAGACAGGAACAAGAATGGATTTTTTTTAAACCTGTGCCAAACCAGTAACCTGTACCGAACCTGTAACCACCTGTATCAAAAGGAGAGCGCGTAAAACTATATGTTGATATTCAATAGGCTCTAATAGAAAAAAAATTGTGATACTTAGTTATAGAACATAGACATTCCCAAGTGAGAACTTAATTAAAACTTCTACAACAAATTCGATTCTTAAATAAAATTTCCTGGCGAACGTATTGTATGTGTGTTTAGGTTTGTATGTCCAACAATTTCTCTGCAGATAATTTAATTTAGATAATCATAATGTGGACAAAACTAATTTTACTTTTTGTTATAATTAATAACATTTTGTGTAACACTAATAGAGTATCACAAAAAATGGAATTTTTGTATGAATTGATGCATTAGAAGTTATTCTTTTTCTTTGACGCTATGCATAGTTTTCTACATCTAACTATTTTGCCTTTCTGCGTGACAGCTTTATTCCTCCAAATGCATTTCATGTTACTCACTGCAATAAAATGGCAAGTGGATCTAATTTTGCTATCTTTCTTACGAAAAATATAAAAATACGAACCAGTATAAACCAGTTATAAAGCCATAGCGCGTACAACAAAAAAAATCTCGTTAATAAATAATTAATAAATATTTTATGCAATTTGGATCATTATAAGTTAGTTGCTGCATTAATGATAAGTAAAAAATTTTTAAAATAAGAATTCATTTTTGTTTATTCTTACAGTCCTTCATCACATGCCACTTAAATGAATCAATATCATATTTCCGAATCAAAATTTCTTTAAGCTAATGTCTAATCCCAATACACAGAAAAATAGGATTTTGATTTTTGTTCTTAGTCATTTAATACATGAAAACATCTGATTCCATTAATCAGTCTTTCATATTCGCAGCATATACTACGCTATCTTTTATAAAAACTTTTGAATTGTGACTTTTAAAGATTTCTGACAGTGGTTGAGTATCAATAACAAATTTGTTATTTTAAACAGAATTTCAGTAACCTGCATTCTGTTACCACGACCTCGCGAATGACTCCTTCCTTTTCACATCCACTTGTGACGGGCTAGTCCGTACCTCTCATAGGTTTTGACGTCTGAAAGCTCTGGCAAAGCACCGCCGTGGCGGCGAACTTCGGGAAAGTGACCCGGTCCCGTCGTCTCTATGGGCGTTAAAGTTACTTGGGGATATTCGGAGAAAGTCGGAGCGGGCCCCGAGACATAATGGTTCGTTCCACAAGCAATGGGACTAGTTGTTTGCGGGTACCAGGCGTCGCAGTGTGATATGGGATGCAGGTGGAAGTGCAGCCCATTGGCCGGTAGTCTATGCCACTGCGGAATCACGCCGGCTTAGGTCAGTCCCGCTTGACGCGTGGAGCGTTTGGATTCCTCAAAATTTACAAGCAGGACGGGGACCGTGTGGTGGGATCGTTTTAAAATATCATCTTTCACCTTATTAAATGGTGGAGTTACCTTACAGTATTCTGGAAGTGTTGGAAAATATTTCATAATCTATGTGTGATGCATGATTTTCCTTTCTTGTTCAACAAAAATATAAAATTGATATTAAAAATATTAATTGCAGGCTATCTTTTCATAATTGTATTTAAATAGGGGTTAATGTTCTTCCATTTCGGGTTTTGTTTAATTTCGGATTCAAGTATTTCGATTTGGAGTTGGACAGTTTTGGACTGGGTTCAACTTTTGGGTTAACACTAGAACGACGGGAAATTTTACACAAGTTTCATAAAAATATTTCACACCAGAATTTTTATTTAAGACTTTTAACTTATTTATTTAACTTATTTTTGTGTGGTGTATATTTAACTTATTGTATGAAGAAATATCCGGTTCGAATAAACATTTTTTCTTTTGGTAGGTGCCAAAATGGCCTCTCACCGTTGTTCTAGTATTAAATAAATTTCCTTGCTGTATTCAGATCACGTTTCAGGGTGAAAGAATTTCACAAGATTCTACTCCCTATCCTATTTTTTGCCATACTGAACATAATAACATTAGCTGATACTGAATCCACGAATGTTAGCTTCAAGGTTATGATTTTGTATATTTTCGAAATGCGCAAGATTTTTAATATTTATCCATATTTTTCTGTCTGTCTCATCCATTAATGTAAGTTTACTTTTATTAAGATTTACTTACAAATTCTTTCGATGTTCTAATGAAAAAAATAAAGCACAACATTAAAATAAAGCGCTGTTTCCAGTCCTAGTGGGAAACATTATTTTTGCTTCGAAATACTGAAATGGAAATAGTTCATTAATTAATTAGAAAACAGGTTGATTTTGGGATTTGAGAAGTTAATGATAACTAATAAAGTAATTATTTAAATACTCTAATTTAAGAAAAATAAAAATAGAGCAAGACTTTTCATACCCAGTAAGAACTCTAAAGTAAAGTCGATCTTTCTTGTACTTAACTTCCTCTTCAGTTAACTCAAAATTATCGGGATCAGGTGATAAGCTCTGAAAATAAAAATAAATATTACAGAAAATAAAGCACAACCAAGAAAAAAAATGTAGATTTGACCCTTGTAATAAGAGAAAACAGATGTACAGGGTGTTTCTAAAGTCACGAAACACATATTTCTGCACGGATGGCATATCAATATATTGGCAGCCCTTTGACATGAAGTAACCAACACACCTGTCTGCGGTGATAACCTAAGAAGACTTTTCCTGAGGCTTCTATCAAGGCTTGCTTCAATCTCCGAAATCTTATGGCCACTCGACATAGGACTACCAATTTGTAGTCGATCGTGAACAGAACCCGTTTCCCTGAATTTCTTGATTAAATGAAGTATAGTCGATTTATTCTCCACTTTTCGTGCTTCAAAATGTTTGCGAAATGCTGGACAAAGATTTTGAAAGAATTATTCTTCGCATAAGACTCTTCAATAAATATACGCTCCGGAACGCTGAGCACTATTCTGAAACTATGTGAACTGAGGCTGTGGTTGCAATGCCATCTATTGTGTATCATATGATGTATCAATAGCCCGAAATTCAAGCATGCATCTTTATATTTCCAACATATAATAGCTGAGTTGTGAATTTCGTGACTTTAGAAAAATCATGTATGTTTAAATTATAGAGACCATGTCTTGTATGCGAAATCTTGCGAATATCGTGTTATTTTTTACATAACATTTAGCGTAGAAACGAGTTAAGACCTTCAAATTAGCGAAAATCATTTTATAAAATATTTTGGATCATCTTTTTATTTATGCAAAGAAAAATTGCACCTGCATATCATTTCAGCATACACTGTTAAAATTTTGTGGTAGGTTAATATACCATTTGGTGCTGCTGTATCTGCCCCCATAAAACAATGTAATCTCGTTCCAGCATTTTGAATCACGACTGAACAATAGCTCTAAATGCTGGAGCGATGTTTCATTGTCTTACGGTCGCAGCTACTGCAGCGCCAAAAGTTGGTTTAACCCACCACAAAAATTTTAACAGTGCATGAAGGAGCATGGAGAGTCAGCCACTCCAGCGGCTGAGAAGTTTTGCTCTCAAAGCTGGTACATGTTTTCCATGATATTCTTTAAATATTGCGTAAAATCACATTAATTTCCCTTAAATCCCACCCCCCGTTCCCAAGGTTTGCAATCCCTCAACCTCGGTCTATATGCTTCGTACAGACACTCGAAGGGGGCGGGGGGGGGATGACTTTGACTTTTAAAATTAACAACTTGTTCACCCTTTTGATATAAATATTATATAAATTCTTTTGCGTGGAACAAAAAATACAGAGGATAAAGGATAAGTTCCTCAAGAGACGTACTCGCGAGAGGTAAACTATCTCCAGTTGGGTTTTCGGCCGTCTTTCGGACGATTTTCTTTTTACCTGAAATATCTATTTATAAGGAAACATTTAATATTATTTATGATAGGATAATAAGTGTGATAGCAGCTTTAGAATCAAAATTTTATGACAATCATCCTTTACTGTAGGAAATAAAATATTAAAAATTACTATAAAGATTAAGAATTACTTTATGTCACATAACTGAGAAAGCATTATTCAAGAAAACTGAAAATTTAAAAGAAGTAATAATATTTGTGGATAATATATAGATATACTTCATCAACGATTTGCTTCAGGTTGCTCAATATCATCGGCTCAGTCATTGAGCATTGAATAAATAGGCGGGGAGAGATGCAAGTTACTTTCTCCCCCAAATATATTTGAAATAGCAATTTATTTCAAAAATAACTTCAAATATAATTAAGGCAACAAAACGCTTTCAAAATTCGAGCCCGTCCTAAAATTTAAGGACTGTAGTTCACGCAGCTCCAAAATTTTTTTAATTAAAACACTTATTACATTTTATGGAGATAAGAAACTCGTAGTACAAAAAAAAAAGTTTACAAAGTTATTCATTAAAAAACAAGTTTACAAAGTTATACATTTTAACGTGACGAAAGATTTTCAAAAAGTTTCATTGCAAAATTTGGTGAACCTAATTATAAGGGCTATGACAATGACACAAAGGCGTATAATAACAGTGAAATATTAGAAAAATGTACAACACAGAACATAACAATTTGTGGTTTTCGGCACATTATCTAAGGTTCAGGCATTTCCGCAATATAGCTATAATTAAATTACGAAACGTGCTCTAAATTGTATAAAAGAATTAAGCAATAATTTAAAAAATAAAAGATTAAGTTAGTAAATCATCTTAATATTCAGTTAAAAATCACACCCTATATGATCCAAAATTATAATATGCAACTACATTTAATTCTGTATAAATAAGAACTCCATTAATTTATTTTATGAAAGATAATACCTTCACTTAGTTTTAAGGACAAGGCCAGTATTTATCTCCTATTCTAACTAGAATCTTTTTTTTTAAATTGCACTCCTTTTTATCCCTTCCCACTAGTAATTTTAAAGTGAATTGTAAATGTGTATATATATATATATATATATATATATATATACAAAACAGCTGTGTGTAATATTTTGGTTGTAGAAGGAGTAATAATACGTATGCTGAAAATCCTGTGAATATTAGCAATGTACAGCAATGTTTGATTAATGTATGAATCTTCAAATTAGAAATACCATATATTAACACAAAAAAGGAGTATTTAAAAGATAACACACTTTTAAATTAGCCAGGTCGAGAATAAAAAGCTTAAAATAGGCAAACCACGAAGAAAAACCAACCGGATTCCCGGTTTAAGAATTTTTTCGTAATGTTGAAACAGTACTATACACTGAAGTACCAAAAGTCATGGGATAGCAACATGCAGATATCCAGAAGACAGTAGCATTGCGTAAGAATGTATAAATGGTCAGTGCACTGTCAGTGCTTTCATTTGTACTCAAATGATTTATATGAAAAGGTTTGTGACGTAATTATGGCCGCACGACGGGAATTAACAGATTTCGAACGCGGAATGCCAGTTAGGGATAGACGCATGGGACATTCCATTTCGAAAATTGTGTGGGTATTCAACATTACTTGATCCACAGTGTCAAGAATGTGTCGAGAATATCTAATTTAAAGCATTACCTCCCACCATGCACAGCGAAGTGGTCGCCCGCAACTACTTAATGATCGAGACCAGTGACATCTGCGTAGCGTAGTCAGTGTTAATAGACAAGCAACACTGCGTCAAATAACAGCAACGACAGATGTGTCTGTGAGGACCATGCAGTGAAATTTTGCATTGTTGAGATAGGGCAGTAGAAGACCGACTCGAGTGCCTTTACTAACAACGCGCCTAACATATTGCTTGGACCCTGGATGACTGGGACAAGCTTGCTTGGTAAGATGAGTCACGGTTCCGATTGGTAAGAGCTGATGGTAGGGTTCGAGTACGGCGCTAACCCGACAAGGCCATGAACCCAAGTTGTCAACAAGACACTGTGCAAGCTAATGGTGGCTCCATAATTTGTGTGGGCTGTTTTTTACATGACACGGATTGGGTTTTCGGGTCACATTCAACCAATAATTGAGTAGAAATGGTTATGTTCAGCTACTTTAAGACCATTTGCAGCCATTCATGGACTTCATGTATCCAAACAACAATGGAATTTTTCAGGTTGCAAAGCTCTATGTCACCGGACCAAATCGTTTGCGATTGTTTTAAGGAACATTCTGTACAGTTCCAGCGAATGATTTGGCCCCCTAGATCGCCAGACATGAATTCCATCGAACATGTATGGGACATGATCGATAGGTCAGTTCGTACACAAAATCCTCCACCAGCAGCACTTTTGCAATTATGGGCGGCTGTGCTGTCTGCATGGCTCAATATTTCTTTAGGAGACTTCCGACGACATGTTGAGTCAATAGCATGTTGAGCTGCTGCACTACACCGGATAAAAAGAGGTCCTATGACTTTTGGCGCATCAGTGTAAAGTGTAATGATAAAAAACAGAATTTAAAGTTGGAATTCAAAGTTATGTTCTATAGAAGTGCAGAGTAGAAGAATTTCGTAAAAACGACAATATATTGTGCAGGAGAGTTAATAGTATAATTTATGGGAATTTCGTTTGAAAAGATCTGCAATTTATTTTTTGACATTTTTTTTATTGTTTGTTACTTTTTACAATCTTTCTAATGAAATTTACTTTCCAAACGTCTTCAAAAAACTTTAATTTTGTAAAGTAAATACTCTTTTAACAAAACATCTAACATTAGCTTAAAATGCAACTTTAATTTAAATTAGTACGTTTTAAATCTTACCTTTTTGTTGTGTTTATAATTATCTGTCCTAGTTCTCACAGTTCTCTGTCCTAAAACTGTATCAGTCTCCTTCAAATAGCCGAACTCTTCAGCTACATAATCACATTCTTCGGGTTTATAAGAAGATTTAGACTCCTTAGGAGTACAATTTGTATAAGAATTCGAAAACCAAAAATTTGTACTAGTCTCATTTAAAGAGCCAAACTCTTCAGCTTCATAATCACATTCTTCTATATCAGTATAAGGTTCCGACTCCCCAACAGTATAATTCGTATCACAAGTCGAATGCAAAATATCTGTATTTGTCTCATTCAAATAGCCAAACCCTTCAGCTCCGTGATCACATTCTTGAGAATCAAAATAAGTTTCAAATTCCTCATCAATATAACACGAATCATCAGATGACGAAAAATCTTTATTAGTCTCATTCAAATAGCCGAACTCTTCAGCTCCATAATCACATTCTTCGGGATCAAAATAAAGTTCAGACGCTTCAGCACTACAATGTGAATCAGAAGAAGAAAAATCTGTATTGAACTCTTCAGCTCCATGATCACATTCTTCCAGATCAAAATAATATTCAGACTCCTCAGCAGTGTAATACGAATCGCAAGACGAAATCTCTGTATCAGTGTCATTTAAATATCTGAACTCTTCAGCTTCATAATCATATGCCTCAGCAGTTGAATAGGTATCAGAAGTCGAAGAAGAAAAATCTGTATAACTGTAAAATAAATATAAAAGAAAATTAAATTATTTATTAATTGATATGAAATAAATGTGCGGCAAGAGCACGCCAAACTGTAAATTGTATAAACTATAAATGTTATTTTTGAAGTTTAAAGTAAGCAAACACTTTAAAAGTTTAATTTGCAAATGATAATATATTTTTAAATCTATTTTTTATACAATTGTTAAGATTTGTAATACTTTAATTAACAAAAGTCGTCGATATTTCCACTTTGAGTCACGAACGCATTCCAACGTTCCTAAACTTTGTTGAAGCGGCATTAAGAACAGTATGGTAAGAATTTTAAAAGTTACTATAGTACTGTAATTGCAAAATTATAGCACTTTCGTAGAGAGATTTGGAACTCACCGCTTCACTGTTTAAAAAAAAGTCTTACTTCGAAATTAGGTAATTTTAATAAATTGAAGCATGGTATTTTTAATGCACATATCTCGAAACCTGGCTATATGGTCACCTCGGTTATAGAATCATGATGCATGACAGGAATTAAAACCATGTAGTTGTACTGTGCTAATAGATTACCCGTCTATATGGTCATATTATATGTTTGCTTCCCTTAACTGCTCTTATAATGAGGTTTGCCTGTACAAATTTCCGACATTTTAAATCCTTTCCATGGTTTTGGGATCAATTAATACATATATATATTTTGCGGCAATTGGGACAATCGATAACTACTGAGACTGCTGAAAAAATGAATAAGAAAGATGCTTAGCGTTCTCGTAGGACATGGCACTTTTTCTGCAAGAATATACTAAACGGAAATAGAAATGTGCGAAAATCAGTTGGTGTGAGTATAATTGAGAAACAACGTAATAAGCAATAATAAGTACAAAATTCGACTCAAAAATATGGAACACGGACTTTAAAGTCGTGGAAAATCTAGCTTTGCATCGTTTTGTTCGTTAAGTAAGTTGAGGTATTTTCCGTAACCGGATCAGTATCCTGTAGTTTAAGTAATTATGACTTTTGAATAAGCGAAAATAATAATTAATTTACCACTAAACATATTTATTATTCCAAAATTATTACTTAACTCCATCGAGATGCGTGTCACGTATACGTCCCATATAGGGAACGAATATATATATTTTTTATTTTCTAATACCAGAATATTTTAATCGTAATCTTTGCTTTGTCTAATCGTAGAATTCTTGGTTTAAATAAGGCGAATTACGAGGGCATTTCGAAAAGTAAAGATACAATGGCTCGCATTCCTTAAAAAAAACATTTATTTAGAAAACGTAAGTTACATCTTATTAACTGGATTATTTATTATTTTTCGACATAATCACCCCCGTTATCCAAACATTTGTTAAGTCGGGGCACAAGCTTTTGTATCCCACAGTCATAGAAGGTTTCCGCCTGTTGTCGGAACCACATTTCAACTTCATCTTTGATCTCATCATCGTCTCATGACACTTCCGGTATGATCTGATGCAATTCTTTCAATTTGAGACGTCTATTCGCACGAATTGCTTCCTCCGTTCTCTGAAGAAGGGCATCAGAGATCACAGATGGCCGACCTGTTCTTTGTTCGTCATGAACATCGGTCCTACCTTCAGAGAAATGACAACACCATTTCGTTACATTTTGTCGATTCATAATGTTCCCATAAACAGAAACAATTTATTTGTGAATATCCGCTGGTCGCTGACCTCTTGCATGAAGAAAACGTATGACGGAGCGCACTTCGCATTTGGCGGGATTCTGAATTGGCGGAACCATTTTAAACACGACCTACTCCAACCAGAATCAACGTTGAAATGCCGAACGACCGCGAGGAGAAAGCTAACGGTTCAAGGTTAACACCTGTGTTGCCAACTTGCTTGCCAAAACTTTTCTTTTCCTCCGGCGTACGGTGTATCTTTACTTTTCGAAATGCCCTCGTACTAGTAATTGCTAATATTACTTCAGGGAATTACTAGTAATAAAAATTTAAATATCATTAAATGACGCTGTTCTAAAAAGGTTAACCCTTTGGCTACTAATCTATTTTTCATGTAAAATTCATGCAAGTAACAGAACATACCTATTTTTCTTTGTATTCATCCTTTGAATTGTTCGCATAATCTAAGTGATCTTTCTGCAGTTTTATTTCTACATTTTATTCACTGCCCCTTATGACTGTAGTTAAATTATCACTTTTTGCATTTCAAAATTGTAAGTGGTCATAGGAACATATAATGTCCCATAAGTAGTCAAAGAATTAAAGGAAAAATAACCTTTTAGTTTCAAACAGTGCTGTCATTTTGGCCTCCTTTTTTAATGAGAAATTCGGAAGAGTAATTTTTGTTTTGCTTAATGACTTACATTTCGTGATTACATAAAAAAACAAGTTGGAAATTGTACGTCAAACGTTACAAACGAGGTGCGTTCGTACGCACGTTTTAGAATTAAATTCATGATATCCCGTGCGTAGAACGGGTTAAACAGCTAGTTAAGTATATATTTTATGACACTGTTCATGCAAATATCTTAACTAGTTATATAAATATTCAGATGTATATGTATCAGCTAGTTATATAAATATTCAGATCTTGATGATTTTTAATTCTGTGAAATGAATGATATCGTCTGCAGATTAATTTCTGTAATAAAATAAGTATCTCGGTCGCTTGACGATTTAACATCCATCGGAAGCTCCTATAACAAAAAAGCACCGATTTAAAAAAAAAATCAAATTTCTTAATAAATATTTTTATTAATATCTCCTAAAGTTTTGATTCGATTTTAATAAAATTTGAAATGTCTCGACAAAATTCTGCAAAGATAATATATTTTAAATTGCAACCCATTTGGTTGGGTAGTTTTTGCGTTGTTATATGCGGACAGACAGACAGACGGACGGACAGACAGACAGACGGACGGACAGACGGACGGACCAAACGACGACTATAGGTGCTACGTATTTATATAATTACGAACGCACCTAAAAAACGGAATTTCACTGTCTGAATTAGGAATTTTTTGATAAAAAAAAAGATATCAACGGGCAACCCTGCTTTGAAGCAACACTATACAACATAGTTTACAAAAAAGATTTCTGAATGTTATACTTACTTGTGTGCTGGTACATAGTAGAAAAGAGGATGATAAAATATAGTTCCTCGGACTTCGACTGGGAAGATCCCGAGTACTTCAATCCAATCAGATAGTGGAAGAGAAGCATTTGAGATAGTGTCTCCAGTAACTGGTTCATAAAACCTAAGAAAAATTGTACTACAATGAATTTTGATGGCATATATAAACTCTAATTATTTTCATATGAGTACTTTTTGATATGCTATTAATAAATGACGTTTTATATTATGGCGTTATTAATTTCGATTTTTGTCATGTGAGTAATTTTTGTTTGTCGATTTTATTGTATTATAGTTCGTCCACGATAAGTTGGCCGATGAATAAAACAAATTTAGCTGAATTGAATCTTTAATCAACCTCTTCGGGACGAGTATCATCTATAAATGACGTGCATGATACGTAAAATCCTGACTTTTTCACGCCAGTGATTTTGAATAGTAAATTTCACTTTATTTAATCATAGAATTTCTGAGATTAAATTATTAAAAAGTATTTTAATTAGAATTACTAGTGCTAAACAAATAAAAATTGAATGTGGGTCGCACGTTGCAAAGGGATCAAGGTGACAATAACAAATAACAACTAACTGAATCTAATTTTTCATTAAATCATCTTTCTTTCCTGGTAGTAACGTAAACACTTTCAAGATCATCGACAAACTTATCAGTGCCAGAGCACAGTCATTTTGTTAAAACACCTAAAGTGAATTACAGGACTTTCATGCTTGACTAATATTGGGCAAAAAATCCGATTTCTTCACAATACAAAAATTGTCTTTTTACGGGTCATCTATTTTTTTCGTTGAGAATTATCCACTTATCTACTGAATGTATACTGCAGCCTTTATTTTTCTCGTGAAAGTTGTAGTTTAAAAGTTCCAATACTAACACCTCTTGTGAAATAAATTATACTATAGTACAAACAGGGCGTTTGAAACGTAAGACTTTTATATTAGAAACGTCCTATACTCAGATGTAAGAAAGTTCAATTTTATTTTATGTATTTTTATTTTTCAAAGATTACGCATATTAAATTAGATTTTTTTTTGTTTGTTTAAGTTAATATCTGTATCTAGAATAGCGGTTCCCAATCTTTTTACGTTCACATACCTCTTGCTTAGGCTTTTCATTAATGAGTACAATCTTTTCGGTTAAACATGTCCCCAATCACTCCCCTAACGCAAAAATGCTTCTTTTTTGTTAATTAGTAATCTTCTCAGTTTAGCTAAATAATCAAACGACGTAAATTACTTTAACGACATTTCTATTATTTTATATTTTTATCTTACATTTTAAAGTTAATTTTATTTTTTACAATATTAGCCTAGCATAAAAACAAATCAATATACAATTAAAATAATTTTTAAATAAGTTAAGATGAGAGTTCATAAAATTTTCAATTATGATATACAAGTATAGTTAAACATGGCTTTCAATAATCTCAAAGAGGTTCTTCAGCTTGTTCCACATATCTGAGTTTTCTAAAACAAGGTTTAATAAACACAGATATAATGTCATATCAAGATCAGTGACAAGTTTTTTGTGATAACTGTTCTATGAACAGAGCAAGAATACTCTTTTGACAAGCTCTGTATTCGTAATGGACAATAAATATTTTATTGCTTTATCACTTGGTACTCTTATTTTACTGATACTCAGAAGTCGATGATATTTCTTTTATAAATCGGATTTCAAAGTAGAATCCATCGAAAGTCCAATCTAACTTTCGGTAGTTTTATGTCAGTCGGCCGCAGGTGGTAAATAGCCAATTGTCGCCGTCATCATATTGCATTCATTGCATTTAAAATACATAACTTTTATATAAAATACATTTATTACATATATTTGAAATACATGCCTTTCACTCACTGCATTTAGAATACAAATTATTAATAATAAATAATACCATAAACCAAAACATTTTATTTCAAAATCAAACAATTGGCTGTAATTTACACACGCGAAAAATAAAAACTTCTATTGGCGAGAGAAAAAATGACATTAGCGGGATTTGAAACCGGTTAACATAAAAGGATCCAACTTTTGTTAAAAAAAAAAAAAAAAAAACCTGATAAAAGACCAATTGGTTTAAAATACAGCTAATTTTACTATTTCACGTCAGAATGCGTTGTCTGTAGGCATTTTAAATCCATTTAAGTGAGCCATTATACCATACTTTACTTCTTTTGATTTTGACAATATTAGCGTTTTCAGATAAGAAAATGTGAAGTGTCTAAAAAATTCTGTTTGGTCTTTTTGATAAAAAATTACAAAATATCTAATTTTTTAATCATGTACTCGGTTTTATCAGATATTTTAAATAGGTTTATGGATCTCTTTATCCAAAGTTTTTATTTCTGAATGAATATCAGATAAACAGGCGAGCATTTGAAGCCATTCACTTGAATGAAATTCAGAGCTCCGGTGAAAAGGATAATTTAAAAAAAAAAAACTTCATGCCTTATTTTAAGTCATGTTATTTACCTGTGCGAAAAGCAATATTCAACTATATGGAGGTGATTAAATATGTGAAGTTATTTTTCAAATTGCTCACAAAACGTAAAACCGACTAAGTGAAAAAAATTCCCAGGCCGGGGATCGAACCCAGATACTTTGGAATAACGCTCCAAGTTTTTTATTTAAAAAAAAATAATAATAAAATAACTTCATATGTTTCACATGTTTAAAATTCAATAATGGCGTAATTTCACTGCTGTAAATTAATTGAAACATTAATTCAAAATATGTGTTCACCTATGTAGGAATTATTTTCGTCTTATGTATATCACAAAGTTTGTGTGCTCTTAAAGACTTTTCCATCTTGTGTTGAAAGTTACAGCTTTTCCGCCATATTAGAATGAGTTATGCCAGACTGGGTATCATCGTCGTAGCTCAATGGTAGAGCGTTGGAATGTTGTTCCAAAGTATCCGGGTTCGATCCCAGGCCTGGGCATTTTTTCACTTTGTCGATTTTACGCTTTGTGAGCTATTTAAAAAATAACTTCACATGTGTAATGTTTAATATTAAATAATAGCGTAATTTCAATGCTGTAAATTAATTGAAAAATTAATTCAAAATATATGGAGGTTGTTCATATTATCACTCTAAGATCTGAATAGTCTGGAGTTTGTTGAATTGGCTAATAATATTAACAACTTTCATAGATTGATAGAGCACTTCCTTCAATGAAGGGTTTGTCGCTAGATTGTGTCTGTGTAAACAGGAATGGCTCAAAGCTACATAAAGTCTAAATTCTTTAATGAGATCATGTAAACCTGTGTAATAGTCAGACATCGATTTTGTACTATTACTGCAACCACAATAGCAAATGGAACAATCGTTTTTTTTTATTCACAGAAATAACCATAGCAGATTAATAATTTGCTAATGTCTGTATTTCCTTTAGAGAGAGAATAGCACAGTAAAATATTTTCGTCAGGCACGTTATCATTCATATTTCTTGCAAGAACAAGCAAATTTAGGAAATTAGAGATATCAGTACTCTCAGACACCTATATTTGAACGTGAACGGGGGGGGGGGGATGGAATTATGTTAAGTATCGGCCGGAATGGACCGTATTGCTGTAGAAGAGATGCCTTCAGATAAACTTTTTAAGGGTAAGTAAACCAAATTATCGTTTTGTACGAGGTCAAAGTCCTGACAACCTTGTGCAGTCACAACCCGCCCAGACCGCGCTTGTTACGAACCTGCACACATCTGTACAAGCTCCTCTTTCTGTTGCCAGTATTGGGTTGAGTAGGCCCTTGCAATAAAAATAAAAAAGCTTTTTCTTTCAATTACTATATATTGTAGATTCAATATCATCAGGTATGTAATTAATTCTTCAAGAAAATCTAATATTCGATGAAGAATTTTTTTTTTAGAAACTCAAGTGTTCTGCAATTAATATAATTGAAAAAGAATAATAAGAAAAAAGTGGTAGGAAAATAAAATTTCTCGTTTGTTAAGAGCAGTTTTGCCAAAGATGATAAGAAACATGTAAATCATGTAAATAATCATACAGTACGGCGAAGGAGGGGAAAACAAATTATTATCAATGAATTAGTATATAGATATCTAGTAGATATTTTCCCTCATTTCAAGAGTAACATATTTTATTTACACATGAGATTAGCTTTGCGATTAAATACTATACAACTTTGTCTATATATTTTCATTTGAACATTTTTTTTTTGTGACTGCCACCACAGTCGATATTATTTTTGCAGACCCGCAACAGGTTCGCTATGTATTCCAAGTTGGGAACGTCCGATCTAGAATAAAAATCTGGCAAGAATGGTAGCACGGACGATAGGTAGTCAGTTGTGCCAAACCAGCGTATTCTTTTATTCAGGCATATATCATTATTTCCGAATACTAATGTTCCCCTTATTTAATGTCAGATTAAATAACGTCAATAGAGACATTGTATAAGATACGGAAATAGTAGAAAATATCTGAATTAAAAAAATCCGCTAATTTGGCAACACGATAAAATAATACATTAGCTAAATAGATAGCATAAAATAGTACAATAATTTTCTTTCGAAATGTTTCTATATATTTACTATCAAACTCCCTATAGTAAAATTATTGAAAAAGCAATTAAAATATACTCACTCAGAAAAAACAAATGACGTGTTGGCAGTATCGTTGTTTTCATAGGAATAATCATAGTTGTTGACCTCCTCATAAGATAGTAAATCTGGGGAGCCGCAAGCACTATAATAAGTTGACTCATCAGATGAGCTGAAAAAATTAAATTAAATAAATTTTGAATTTAAAAAGTGTAATGTACTTTAAAATGCTAAACTGCGATTGAATATGCTATCCTGTCATAGGCAATGTCAGATATTTCCTCAGAAAATACGTTTTTCGAAGGAAAACGTCCGAAAACGCACAGTGTCATAGATTAACTCTCTTAAATTCATCTATGACGACATTATCGCTGTTTGTTACTCTTACGACAGATATCAGCCCGAATTCCATTAATCAGAGAGCTCTGAAAACAGTTGTTCTCAGTTCACGGTTTTAAACAGTGATCATTTCCGATTAGCAGTGATTAATCGCGAAATATTCAACGTGTTGCTTACATTTGAAGATTCCGCTAGGTTTTCAAAATAACCCTACTTGCAGCCCGAAAGAAAGGTTGTAAACAAGCCAGACAAAATAGAATATATTTCAGATTGTACGATAGTACGCTTGATCGAAACTTAAGACTTCTACTGCGTATTTAAAAAGAATATGCGAGGCTAAAAGTTGAGTAAGACAAAAAGAAATCATATATTCGTTTTTCTTAAACTATTTTCTCTCAGGTATGGTTGGTAAATTTATGACGGCCAATTATCTACTCGAGGGATATAGGCCGTAGGAGGAAGTGCCCTCCGTGAGGGTCTTCTTTAGGATCCTAACCCGTATTCACGGGAAGGTTCAAAGAAAACCACGGAAAACTCCGCACGGTTAGGTGGATGGACGCGACAGGGGTTTGAACCCAGCACCTCCCGTCTACCAGCTTTGACAGCAGAACCTCTCATCCACTGGTGGGGCAATTAGTTTAATAGTAATAATTAGTTTAATAATACTAATACTAATACTACTACTACTACTACTAATAATAATAATAATAATAATAATTATCATTATTATTTTCCCTCAGGTATGCAATGGTGTCATAATTTAGTACACTTTTGAAAGTAGTTAGTACTAAGGCTTTTCGGAAGCGACCTATGCGAACTCCGTGTAATTGAAAGAACGGCAGCATCTGGATTTAATTTCCTCCAACAGAGCAATTGTTAGGGAAATACAGCTCCGGAAATATTTGTGTAACGGAACAATTTTACAGCAATAAATGTTTTGGTTAGTTGGCAATTTTTAGATTCACCATCATTTGAAGGAGAAACACTTTGAAGGAGATACTCGGTGGAAGAAAATGAAGTACAAATGCTGAGTCGTTATTTCAGCTGACTTAAATCCACTGAAAAACCTCCTTAAAATGCCTTCGCTAATTGCTTTGACAATTGGGTTGAAAAATAGTACTATAGTTCATAAACTTAGACATGTTATTTTGAAAAACAAAGTGCATTTCTGTTATTTCCAAAGTTCTCTGGGCAGTCAAGAGGACATATTAGGTCCCGAATACGCTGAAAACGGAAGAGGGGGTTCAGCTTCCATTTTAAGAGAGCAACAATAGTTGAAAAATATTATGAAAAACAGCTATGACATTAAAGTACTTTTCTTTCGTAAACTACTGAATAATTTTTTACTCTAATAATGTTTCTTACCGTTTTAACAGTAAATAAACTATAAATTGATCACTCGGCAAAAAATAAAAATCAATATAACTGTAATAGCTAAGCGTATATGATCAAAGGCTTTTTTAATTGGCGTTACTAAAAAATAACTGTTTTTCTAGAAAAAAACCCCGATTGAAATATAGTTAAATATAATACCAAAACATACTCAAATAACTCCCACAGTTCTTGATTTAAATATATATAAATATCGGGTCTTTTTCATTTTTCCTTAAGAACATGGTTAAATGAATTTGAAAAAACAAATTTCCAAAATGAGAAAATTAGTACATGTGTAAATTCCTACTATCAGTGTTTTCAGAATTTATTTCTCAAGTTCAGAAAATAGCCATAAAATCATCATTCCTCCAAGACTCGAGTCAGCTGGAAACAGTGTTTTAAAATTTGCATACATAAATTACAGTTTTTACGATATGATTTTTAATATCTAAAACAGTTGACTAAGTTCTATATTTGAATAAAGTGTACATTAATAATTTTAGATAACCCACATTCTATTACAGATTTTAAGGACTTTATGATTATGCACAAATGATATATAATTCGATTTGAAAACTTGAGACACGGGAGTAAATAATTAAAAATGCAAAATGCAAAAACGCCAGAAAATATTTAAATACTAATTTTTAATACGGAAACTTTACATTTCTTAATCTAATGGAGTTGAAAATTTATCGTAGGAAGTGAGAAAGAGATAGGGTTTTAAATCCTAAAAAATACAGTTTTATACAAAAAAAATCAGTATGTCAACATAAAATAATATGTGTCCAAAAGGTAGCAACATACTATAATGAGTCGAATTAAATTGCTTACTCTTCAGATGTTATATCACCGTAGCTGTTAATATTAGCAATATTCTCCATTTTTAGGATGAATATGAATCAAAATAAAGTTTTTGATCAAAATTACACAATCAATCACTTTCAAAAGTAAATTAATAAGACTTTTTTAATCGCTCAAAACTTAAGCACAATTATAGTAGCTGAGTTTTGAAATAACAATTAAACAGAGGAATAATGCTATTATTTTTTAAGTGCAACAATGCCTGACACCAAAAATATCTTACACATTGTTAAACAATTAGTTTTAGTTTAAAGTCTGATTTTATCGGTGTATATTCATTGTTAACTTGCATAACATTTACAACAATTAAACCATTGTTAAACAATCGACTCAGGTATTCTTAGTGAATTTTATAAATAAGAATAGTATGGCCAACCCCCAACGATTGAACAAATTTTCAAAATATTACTCATTAGATATTTTACAAACTTCTTTCGCATAGGACAGATAATTAATTATATCATTTCACTTATTCTGAAAAAAAAATAAAGGTTTTTCCAGTCTAGATATTATTTTGAAAAAAAACAACAAAAATTCTTCGTCAAGTAAAAATATCTTTCAAACGTCTCTACAAAATCGTAAATTGATTTCAAACTGAATATTAGTGGTCCGACTGAAATAATTAGATTTCATTAGACAGTGTACAATTAAAAATTTGATTTCCTTACAAAAATAAATATATATAGGATTTCGCATACAGGTGAAAAACTGTGTATATGCATATCTAAGAATCTTCCGTGGTTTTTTTTTTTTTTTTTTTTTTTTAAATAAAAATCTTATTTTAATTCAGAAAATGTATTTCATAAGATGTGTCTTCTTTCTATGTTTTAGTTAATTTATATCAATTTGAATTCAATTATAAAAAAAAAATTCTCGTTCATGTATGTTTATTTGAATTGAAAAATACCCCAAGGAGATTGGCAGCTGTGTATATGTTAGGGTTATCGTGAAATATGCGACTGGGTAAAAATGTTTCTCCTTAGTATGAATTTTAAAATCGAATGAGCTAAAAGCAGAAAATAATTTATCTAAATTTCAGTGTTGCTTATTTTCAAAATAATACAACAGAAACATTATGATACACTCAATTCCTAGGGACGAAATTCAAAGCATTGTCAGATAACGGGTTAGAAATACATATCTGCACTCAGTCTATAAAGCCATTGGGAAAAGATCTAGTATTCAATACATCAATGTTTTGTATTATGTTTGAATTTCAACTACTTTTAAACATAATAATCTTTGTTAAAATTAAAAATTTAAATTAAAGCTTAAAATTATTTTTCTAAAATTTCCAATTTAAAAGTCTAATGTTCAAATCTAAGTTTGTGTGTGAAATGTTATTTTCTCAGTCCAACAATTATTACTACTAGACTTCAAATTCTGCGATTTATTTTTCAAACAGATGAACCGAGTGGTATTCTCCTTTTTCTACGGTCAGATGTGCAGAGCTCTGCCTGGAGATTCTTGCAAGGACTGTACTAGATATCAATCAAAATATTTTAATTCAATTACTTAAAATGTAACGCCTTTCTCCACCCAATTCTCTGCTGTGGAAAATTAGAATTGCAATATCAAAAACGGACAACACAAGTTGAAAACAGGCCTTTTTCTGCAATATATTTTGTTAATAACGCTACCAGTTTCAGTATAATGGGTCTGACTTGAAAGGACAATGTAACTTAAGAAGAATAAAAGTGAGGTCCCCCAAAACAGCAGCCTCTGTGTGTCAATTTTACAACATTGCTTTCGGTGATTCGGATACACAGTGGAAACCGTATCCAATGTGAAAAAATTGGTTATATGTAAAAACCAAAAAACAGGTGAAAATTGGGTTTAAAAAGTAAAAATGACATTAAAAGGAAATATACTGTGTAGTAGTTTTATAAAATTCTATAAAAAGAACTAAAACAATGAGAAAATCTCATTCTATGATGCATTTTGTTGCTAAAAGTGTATAAAAATTAACTATTTTTGCATTTATTAAATCTGAAACAGTGAAAGAAAACCAGATAGGCATCAAACAGTAAATAATATGACCAACATAAGAAGCTGAAAGTAAATAAACTGTCTCAGAGCTAAAATAACATTAATCAAAATGATGCCCAAAATAAGCTGCATTATTAGTTGTAATTTTCCAACTGGACGAAAAATGTCCGAGATTTGAACCTGGGATCTCTTGGCTGAAGTTTCCATGCTCTACCAACTGAGCCATCCTGGTCAAATCTGGAGGACCTAATTTATCCAGTTAACCTTATTGACCATAGCATATGGTCTGATATCTGAATCAGCTCAACAGAATAAATCGCAGGTAATTTGGAACTCCAATAAACGATGGATTCGTGATTACACTATATTAATTTTAACACAACTATACAAATTGGTAAAGAAATCTTATGAGTTGTAATTTTCCAACTGGACGAAAAATGTCCGGGCCAGGATTCGAACATGGTATCTCTTGGCTGAAGCTGCCATACTTTACCAACTGAGCCATCGCAGTCGAATCTGGAGGACTTAATCATCCAGTTAACCTTATTCGTCATAACATCTGGTCTGATATCTTAATCAGCTCAACAAAATAAATCGCAGGTAATTTGGAACATCCAGTAAATGCTGATACGTGATTATTCTGCGATATATATAAGGAGCGTTCAAATCAAAAGGAGACTACGATTATTTTTAAAGCATATATAATTTCAGAATAATTTAATTACAGAATATTGTAATTACAGTTGATGTGTAACATTCCAACTAAATATAATTGCCATTGACATTGATGCATGGCTCTCAGCGCGTAGGAATGGAGTGGATAGCTTCAGTGTAGAAACTCCGGGGTTGCTGATGGATCAAATTTTCCATAATGTCTTGCACTTCCTTGTCACATGTGAACCGTTGACCTTTCAGCGACTTTTTATTGAGCCGAAAATATGGGAGTCATATGTGGGGGGGGGGTAATATCGGGGCTGTATGGAAGATGTTTCGAGCCCACCCACCGAAATTTTGCCAGGCGGTCGAGAGTCTTAATGACCACATGTGGCCTAGCATTATCTTGCAGTAACACCATTACTTTAATGAGTTTGTCTCTGTGTTTATTTTTTATGTCTTTTTTAAGCCTCATCAACGTGTTGCGCTAATCTGGAGGAATCCATCATTCATAAGATTGCACAAAACAACTCTTCAAGAATGAATAAACTGAGGCAAAGCCGTTCATTACAGATCGCAACTGGGCAAAATGTTACGCCATCTGTCAGCAGACATATTAACCCACTTAGATTCGAAACAACGACACTACAGAAAAAATCTCCTTTTCATTTGAACGCTCCTTATATTCAATCACAGAAAAATAAGGCAAAGGATGCTTTAAAAAATAAAGTATTCAAATTCAAGGGAACGAAATCTGCCTGCGACAGCCGCCAATATTCTATCAGCCCATAATCCTAGAGGGCTGTGGAGTGGTAAATTTTTGAAAAACTTAGCCATTATTATTGCTGATAAAACAATAAATTTTATATGTAATTTTCAAATGCAGTTTCGCCTGGATTACATATAGAGATCAACACAATGACTGATCATATAAAGAAAAAGTAATCACCAATATGACCTATTCTTCGAGATATTTGAAAATCGGGTGCTTACGTTTCTTAATCGCTACCATGCAGTTATAACTAAAGTGATAATAAATTCTCGAAATTCGGAGTCACAGTTCAATTTTAGAGGGTCAGTCTCGGCTTTTTTATGTAATAAATTCATTGAATTATAAAAATTGGTCACTTTATAAAGTTAAAAAAGCTTAAAAACTTATCACTTTTAAAATTCAAAAGCATTGAGTGTGAAACATTTTTTTAACAATTGGTCACTTAATTATAAGAAAAGAAATAATGAGAAAAGCAGAAATTAAGTTGCCTTCAGAAACAGAACCTGTGTTACATATATGAAAAGGATCAGGGTCCATAAGCCGTGTTTTTGGCCCTGACTAAAATTCGATTTTGTTATACTGACTTAATTATTTCATTTTTTAATATTAGAAGATTTATCCTGTATGATTTCAACAATATTTTTTGCATTTTGTTTGGATTTATATGACTTACACAAGCTCAAAGTTCGTATTAATTATTCGTAGTTTTTGATGAAAAATACGCAGTTTCTCCTAGTTTTACCTTAATTATTTATATGAGCGAAATCGTGCAATACTTTCTTCTTTACATATATTATAAAATACATCAAAATGTACAATAGATGTAAAAATAAAAGTGTGGCAAAGCTGCGCTCATAGTAAAATATTAAAAATAGAGAGTTAAGAAACTGTATTCCCTCACGACACTAAGAGACTTTAGAATGCAGCAACGTGTTTAAACGTGCTAAAATGAATGTAACAAGTGCTAATAACTGCATTCCTTCACATTAGCAATACTTACGTTTACTTTAGCACGTTTAAACACGTTGCTGCATCTTAAAGTCTCTTAGTGTCGTGAGGGAATACAGTTGCTTAACTCTCTATTTTTAATATTTTACTATGAGCGGAGCTTTGCCACACTTTTATTTTTACATCTATTGTACATTTTGATGTATTTTATAATATACGTAAAGAAGAAAGTGTTGCACGATTGCGCTCATATAAATAATTAAGGTAGAATTAGGAGAAATTGCGTATTTTCCATCAAAAACTACGAATAATACGAACTTTGAGCTTGTGTAAGTCCTATAAATCCGAACAAAATGCAAAAACTTTTGCTAAAATCGGACAGGATAAACCTTCCAATATTAAAAAGTTAAATAATTAAGTCAGTATAACAAAATCGAATTTTAGTCTTATTTCATGGGCCAAAAACACGGCTTGCGGATTTTATAGCTGAAGTTTTGATGAGGTTTACATTACATCACATTATAAATAAAACGTATACATGTTGTACAATATTATAAATACAAAATGCACACGCCATATAGTATATACATATTTCTTTTACATCGTATATATTTTTGAATAAATATACTATCAAAACTTTTAAAACTGTACAGTTAGTAGTGCTTTTTTTTTTTTTTTTTTTTTTTTTTTTTATCTTAAAATTCTGAAAATATCACATAGGTCATTTTTATAATTATGGAAAATTGAATACATTCCTATTTATAAAGATGAGATACACCTAAATTATCGAACATGCAAAATAAAAAGTTCAAAAGTAAATGTGTGTACGTAATTTTAATTTTTTTTTTTTTTTTTAAGATGTATATGTAGGTTGCAGTTGCAGAGTCGCAACATTGAAAATTAAATGATTCAATGCTTCAAAGTATAAAATCGTAAAAAAGTTCAGTTTTATACATAAAAAAATAACAAACATATTTAAGCTGATGGATATCAATAAAAAAGTAACATATTATGCCAAACTTAGCTACTTACTCTTCAGATGTTATATCATTATTTCGATCTTCTAAGTGGTAAAAGTCTCCCATTTTTATAAATTAATATTAAGAAGAAATTAAATACTTCCTCAAAATAACGTAATTAGTCACTTTAATACGAAAGTAATCGATAAAAAAGATTTTTAAAAATCACCCAAAACTAAACGCAATGATAGCAGTAGAGTTTTGAAATAACTGTTGTTCTACAAATAAATTTGTACTGGGATTGTTATCTGCAACAATGCGTAATCACAACAATACCTCAAACTTTGTTAAACAATATGTTTTAGTAAAATATTTCTCGTAATTGTTGTAAGTTTTTAGTGTTAATTCGCGCTGCTTATTTAAATAAGAACCATTGTTGAAAACTTAATAATTTCAATAATTCGTTTACAGACAAAAAAAAAAAAAAAAAGTTATCTCCATAACTTTATGCCAATATCTTTCTGTAATCGGGTTTTTAGACAATAGGCATATTCTAGCGAGTATCGGTTGGCACAAATTTAATTTAATTTTAATGCGGCAAATACGATGGTCCAAAAATGATTTTTATGTAGTTGGTAGGTAGTTTAAGAAAATATACTATGTACTATAAATAAGAAAATATACTATACTAGATACTAATATACTACACTAGATACTAATATACTATACTAGAAAATATACTATAAATAAGAAAATATACTATACAAATGTAAAAAAAAAAAAAAAAAAAAAAAAAAAAAAAAACTAGGTACTTTTTCAGTATAGGGCCTTGGCGAAATTCCTGAAAATGGCCTTTGGCGAGAGAAAGCAACCTATTTATTCGCTGTTTCATGCACAGAAGCAATTTTTTAAATATTTATACAATTTATTTAATATACGTAAAGAAGCTATTTGTCTAATCTTATGCACAAACATATTGCATGCATTTTTTAACATAGAGTCATTGTTGAAGACTTGACGAGTCAAACATTTCAAGCGAATTCCAGAAATAAGAATAATACGGCAAATCCACAAATACCTATTATATCCATTGATTAATTGTATCATTTTACTAATGTTAAAAGAAGTGTTTTTGAAATTCAGATTTTAACATTTGCAAAATTAAAATTTTCAGATGTAAAATATCTGAAGTACTTCACTAGTAAGTCGTAAATTTACCTAAACCGAAGTTCAGACACATCCAGGGCTTGACAAATGCGGTCGCCACGTCGCCAATGGCTACCAAGTTTTCTGATCTGGCGATCAAATTATTTAATCTTTCGGGGTGATTTCTGTAAAAAAAAAAAAAAAAAAAAAAAAAAAATAACATAACAAATGAGCACAAATGACGTTTTTTTCTCTCCCCCACCCCTATTCGTGCGTGGTAAGCAGTGATCTTCTTTTTCTCTCGTATTTTTAATGGAAAAACTAAATTTAAAAGGCATTTTCCAACTCATGCACAGAAAACACGACTCCTTTCAGCTATAGCCGCAGCTAGTATATGTCACGTGAATAAAATATGGGGGAGAGGGGATATTTCAATAAAACAGTAAGAAATAGTGTCAACACAGCCTCTGTGGCATCTAAAATTAGATACAATGTTAAAAAATGCTCAAGTGTTTTTGTAAGTTTCAAATCTAATTTTTATGTTTATATAAGTTGTCAACATAACATAAGTGATTATAAGTGATTATAATTTTTATAAGCCTCATTAGAAAAAATAGTTTATATTATTTTTCTTAATTATGTATTATTTTAAACTATGTAACTAATAATTCTAAACTATACTTGGTTTTAATTTTTCTCAATTAATTCATAAAAAACTCTTTTTTTTTTTTTTAATCAATGACTGGGAAAGGGGTGGGGAAGGTAAATATTTTTTACTGGCGGCTAGTATTTTTTTCTGGCTACCAGATTTTATCAAATTTGTAAAGCCCTGGACACATCTAAATCTAAAATTAGATATTTTAGATTTAGATATGTTTGTCTTAACTATCATTGTTTCTATTAACGGACTAAGGCAAGAATTCGGAAATTCTTAAAAGATCTTACATGAAATTGCCAATTCTAACATTTCGCCTATTCAAATTATTCCCCGATACCCCAATTCCCCAATTATATGCCAATTTCCAAAGTCAAAAATGTGAAAGGCGCTTTCTGGTTTTGATTTTCTTGTTAGACCTTTATATATTCTATACAGTAGAACCTCGAAACTCGACTTGAGATTATTGAAATCATAACAACATCGGATAATCTAAAACTAGGCTAATAGAGACTAAATTGTAAAACACATGCAATTTAATTTCATCATAAAAATAGTCATGAAAAATCTGGAAATAAAAATACGTTATGAAATTTTCACAAATTCTGCATTCACGAGAAGTTTCTAACAAGCGTTTTTTAGCTACCAAAAAGTTTTTAAATGATGAAAATTCACTGAAGTTTGATCGTGGATTAGGAAACCTATAATTAAATTTAGAGTATTACTTTATTTTTGCATTTATTTATGTTTTATATAAATAACAAATTTTTATTAAATCAAGAAAAAAAAAAAAAAAAAAAAAAACAGTGGCAAAAGTTTTAATATTGTATGTGAAAATTAATCTTTCAAAACTAGTTTTGTCACGAATTCGAAGACCATTTTCCATGTTTCTGAGTCGCCATTGCTTTTTTATGCTGCTTATTATGTTGTCTCTCGACTATACTTGAAAAACAAACAAATATTTGTTGTAAAAAAATGTTTAAGAATTCAAAATCGATAAAAATATGACCTTTTTTATTTATTTATTTATTTATTTATTTTTTAATGTTTGTTTGTTTTTATAGTACACTATTTTGAGAATACAATTTTCTTTATTAAAAAAAAGAGAGAAAGAAATATGGAAATTCGTTAACTTGTTCAAAAGTTATCGTGGCAAAACAGAGTTTCGCGAAATAGATTTTAAAGTTTTGACTTCGCAGGTACAGTCGGTTTCAGCGACTGAGCGTTAATTTTTTTCAATTTTCCTATTGGACCAACTGTACAATATTTTAAAAGGTTCAAGCATTATTTTAAAATAATGATAATAATAAATAAATATTTGCGTTATTTGAAACCTTTCTTGTTCCTTTAAAAAATTTCTTTTTCATTTGTTTGTTTGTTTATTTGATTGATGTCTGCGGCCTTATGCCTTAGACATATATTACAAGTTGTTTTTTACACTGCATGTTTTCGTTTCATGCTCCGAGAAAGTTGTCATTTAAAACTTGAAAATGTGCTTGTTTTTTTTTTTTCTACATTTGTTCTATCGCAAAAACGTCTGATTTTTGTCTCATCTATACTAATAAAAGAAAGTTTCGCTCTGTGTGTGTGTGTGTCTGTTGGCGATGGCTAGCAAAATCTAGCCCACCTAGAAGTCTGGAAATTTAGATGTGGATAGTCCAAGGTCTGGCCACGTGCACCTGAGCCTCAGAATTTTAATATTTTGATAATTAGCCTAGATATTAATTAGATTCTCATTAACCATCGCTTCTAAAATGTCATCTTTTAAAACAAAATGGCGAATGAAACGGGCTGGCGCGTTGGATTTGCGAGCGGAAATGAACAAATTCGAAATTATTTTTCTAATTAGCGAATTTTAAGAAAACTAATTGAGATAACAATTTGAAAATTTCTGAGCACATGTAAAAAAATATTCTGCATCTGACTATGTGATTTTTGAAAAATTCGGTTGGTATTTTTTTTTTTTAATTTACGCAAAAAACTGCCAAAAATCTGCCGGCGCCAGTGAAAACGATCCCAGAAATTTTCAGACAGGGATCGGCTTTCATTAAAAACTGAATTACAAAGAGATCTGTTTCTCTGGCCGATCTCCCTCATTTAGTTTGCGAAAATGAAAGGAAATAATTGCCAAATTTTACTAATGAACAAAAATTTAGGTAACTAATTAAGATATAGATTTGAAATTGAGGTCGGGAAGGGGGTGTTATCTGCCGGCTATTTTAGCGTAGCGTCTTCGTTATGTTCTAATTATCAGAAAAATGTAATTCTTTTTTTAATGATCGCGTTAATGTACGTGACGGTCATTATATTTGCGGGTATGGGGAGGGTATCTCAGGGTTAACGCCTTTCTCTGAGATTGTAATTATCTCGGGCCCGGGCAACGCCGGGCGGGTTAGCTAGTTTTCAATAATGTTTTCGAATTTTAGAACTGCAAATTTTTTGTGTTTGCCTCAAAATCATGGCAATGTCGCATAAGTCAATTTTCAGGATGATTATGTAAAAACTGTAAGTATTGCGATTAAAAAAAAAATAGAGAAACCGGTAATCAAATTTGTAGAACTCAAAAACGTAAAAAGAATTGTATCCCCTTATTTATGTTTCATTTACTTTTTCAATCACATGTATAAATGAAATTAGATGTACAGCAAGTGCAGAGTTTACCGTTGAAAATTAGAATAAGGTAATGATTAAAATCGTAAACATATCAGTTTCATACAAATAATAATAATAATAATAATAATAATAAGGCAATTTAAGCTACTGGATGTCAAAAAATATAATAACATATGCAATGTTGTGCAAACTCAACACAAGAGGAACTAATTCCAACTAAAGTTCATTTTCTGATAAATGAATTAATCTCGTATCTAAAACTTATAAATCAAATCTGCTCAATTCAAACTCATTTTTTATTTTAATTTTTTTTTTTTTTTTTTTTTTTAAAGCTCAGGCTACAGGCTACTTCACCTCCTCAATATTGCAACCTTGAAAACGACCTGTGTTTTTTTTTTCCTTTTCTTTTTTAAGAATAAAATTAAAGGTACAATTTTAAACCATGAGATTTACCGATAGTCTGCGTTTAACTAATTAATTTTCAAGTTATCACACACTACAAAAATGTGAATTTTAGTCAGGAATATAAACTTTAAACTTTCTTCATCAGCATTTCATTAACATAATAATGTATTTAAAATCAGCAGATCTATGAGTCTATACAGAAAAAAGTTTTGAAACTGATACGCAACAATGGAAAACACCAAACGCAATTAATACAAAACCTCTCTTTATCATTGAATTTTAACAAGATTTTTCAGCTACGCTAAAATTTACAGCACAGATTTCACTCATATTATATATACTAGTTGGCTTCGCCCGCTTGCGGGCCCCTAATTTACACAGTGGTCTCCAATCTAATTGAATTCTCGACTTGTATAAAACCTCGAACCGAACAAACCTCATGCTCAAGTCCCCGCTGTCTTAAGCACCGTATACCGGGCGTGCTTCACATGCATCGGAAAAACACTTAATTTCCACCTGGAATAGTTAAAAATCTCTAACCAAACGAACCTCCTGCTCGCATCCCCGTTGCATGCGACACCGTGCATGCGACACCGGCGTCTGAAAGATCCGTTATTTCCACATTCCACCGCCAAGGGGCGTAATCTGACCGGAAAGTCCTTGATTTCCACTTCGAATAGTATAAATCTCTAACTGAACGAACCTTCTGCTTGGTCCCCGCTGCCTGCGGCACCGTATAGCAGGCGTGCTGCACAGGCGCTGCAAAATCCATTAGTTCCAAATTCCGCCGCCAGGGGACGCAATCTGTCCTATACGAACATAACCGAAATCTGTAAAGCTAACGAAATTCAGTCGAATGAACGATACTCCGTCGTAATCGGGCCCATAGAACCCGAGATAGGAAAGCGCCCGCTGGTGGTGAAACATTGAACTAAAATTGGTAAGTTCTGTCGATGTCGAGTCAAATGAGTCAAATCGCATCGCGATCGGACCCATATGACCCGAGACAATTTGAAATGAAATAGCAATATTTTCTTTTTTTTTCTATGCAAAAATCGGGATTTTGCTAAAATAAATTTTTTTTAGCCGAAATCTGAAATTTTTTGAATCTATGAAATGTCAGCCCACTCTAAGGAAGGATGCGTACTTTTCAGATCCAAAAATCAATTATTTAAAAAAAAAATTCTATAGCCTATAGAAATCTCAGTCCCTTTAAAAAGAAATTGCTTTATCTCCACAAATAACTACGGTGATGTCTGCTAGTGTCTGATTGAGATATCAGTTGTTCACAAATAAAATCATTTTAAGCCTTCTAATTAAATAAAAAAAAATTGTAAATTCCGTAATAATTATCGGAGAAATACAAAAAATACATATTTAGAATCCTCGTGAAAATATGCACATAGATGCATACTTTTCAAATCGACAAATGCAATATTTAAAAAATAATAATAGGGCCTAAATTCTTCTTGTATAAAGAAATGTGGTTTCCATCCTGGTTTCAGAAATAAATTGTTCCCAGACGATTTGTCTGTGTTGAGTATCTCTCTATATTAAAAAAAAGTAACCACCGCCGCGGCCGCCGCTGTCAATTAAGATTTTGTGCCTTGAAGTCTTTCTGGACTAATATCCAGAAAACTATTGCAAATAAAAATTTAAAAATTGATGGTTTTATAAAGAAATGTTCGATAAACACGCTGAAGTAGACAGTTTTTAAATCGAAGAATTATTTTAAGGGGACAGATCACCTTTAAAATGGTCAAAAATTCAATTTCAAGGTTTTGATGTCAGTAAATAGTGCATTTTATTATGAGTAGAAAGGTACCAATGTTTTTCAGAAGCGATAATTATTGACGAAGATATATAGTAAAACGCAATCGTCATTCTTTGTTTTTGAATGGAGAGTGAAAACTTTAAATGCATTTAATTCACAACAATGATTTTCAAACTTGCGCGCACGATTTCTCCAAAAATAATTTAGATAGAACTTCAGTTTTTTTCAAACTTATTAATGTTGCAACAATGAACAAAATGAACTAGAATCTTTTAATTTGGTCAATAAATTAAAAAATAATTAACTGTAATTCATCGAAAAGCGCATTCAAAATGCGTTTTTAATTTAATTACAGTTAATTATTTTTTAATTTATTGATCAAATTAAAAGATTCTAGTTCATTTTGTTCATTGTTGCAACATTAATAAGTTTGAAAAAAACTGAGGTTCTATCTAAATTATTTTTGGAGAAATCGTGCGCGCAAGTTTGAAAATCATTGTTGTGAATTAAATGCATTTAAAATTTTCACTCCCCATTCAAAAACAAAGAATGGCGATTGCGTTTTACTTTATATCTTCGTCAATAATTATCGCCTCTGAAAAACATTGGTACCTTTTTACTCAGAATAAAATGCACTATTTACTGACATCAAAACCTTGAAATTGAATTTTTGACCATTTTAAAGGTGATCTGTCCCCTTAAGAGATATTTAAAATCAAAGTTGGTCAAAACAGTTTTCTTATAAAAGTTTTATAGAAACGAAAACTATGCACAGGAATTTAAACATAATTTGTAAGGATATAGTTGACAAGGTTGGGGTGTGCAGACTGCAATTATTTTTTCAATTTGACTCATTTTTGAGGTTATATTTCAATTTTTTATTCAAAATTTTCATTATTTTGACGAAGATTTATTTCATATTTCACAAATTCCATTATTTGAATCGTTGCCAATTTGTAAAATAGCGCACGTAATAATATTCCCTTTCAATTAAGAAATGTATTAACACGTGACTATTAAAAACAGAAATAAAACTTTAAAATAATAATTAAATGATCACGTGTTAAAAGCAATAAATGTAGAAAATAACGGAATAAAAAATATACTTGCGCGTGAATATTAAAAAGATAAATAATTAAATTATTCCGCATTTTCAAAGCATTAAGTAGAGTAAGATTAATTTATTTAGACAAAATATTTTATCTATTATTGCAAATTTTAAAACAGCGTAATTAATAATATTACCCTTCAATTAAAAGCTATATTTTTACGTTTAATAATTATGTTTAAATCAACGAAATAACTAATAAATTGGTAAAATATAATTAAAAATACAGATAAACGTTGAATTAAAGATCACTCGATGACATAACTACCACGCGTAACGCATCTGGTATCAATTGAATGCGACGCCACAGATATGCACTTTTGGCTTTAAATCCTATATTTTGGCGACAGTTCATTTCTTTTATAGAAAGTAGTAGTCGGGATAATGGAGTAATACCCAATTTTCTATAGCATCGTTATAAAATTTCCCGATGCCATGACATTGCTTACTTAACCATTTTGCGCGAGTTGACTTTCAAATGTTTAATTAACCTTATTTTATCAACAGTTGTTAGCTGTCTCGACAGCAGTTGGTTCGGCTTTAAAATCCCTTGGTCAAAGGAAAATGAATGGAAACCCGATTATAGCAGATATTACAGCGAGCAGCCGATTACACAAGGCCGATTATAGCAGCCGATTACAGCAGGTCGTTTAATTATAATTCAATCTTCCGCAATCATTTTAAGGTTGATCAAATCAGAGTGTTTTTACAGTTTGTGGTGTCAGAACGAGGGTTGGCGAGCGTAGCTCGTAGGGGGCAGAGCCCCCTAGTTGAAATAAAAAATGATCGTTTTTTTTTTCGACTTAAAATTAAAAGTTTGTTAATTGATATAATCCCGTCTAATTAGTCGAATTTTACAAATTTTACCTGCCTGAATTCGCGATTTTTTTACGTCCGCTTGCTAATTTCGGTGCAGATGGAGCGATTATTGCGATTTTTTCGAAAGAGACCGGAAAACACGCAGTACGCTATTATTACGCAGTCGAAAAAAAATTCATTCGGATGCGGGTCGAAGACGAAAGCTGATTGGTCGGTTACGAGCCTCGCAGCAGATTCCCATTACAGTCAAAACTGAAATTCTTTCTTTGTTTCGGAAAAAATTTCATTTTTCGCTAATTTTCGATACTTTCTTAAATAATAATTTTTTTAAATAAGCGCCGATATTTTCGATATTGGATATCAACAATTCCGGCAATTTTCTGACTTTTTGACACGAAAAGCGCTTTGCTAGCATTTTTCCAAGTACAGACACACAGCCGTTTCAGACCATTGATAATATAGATTTTTATAGATGTAACAAGAACTAACAAGCAAAACACAGACTTTCTACTCCAATCCTAAAACAATGGCTGCCCTTCAGTTTTCAATATGTATTCGCCAAATTACCCAGATTTAAAGACTAATCAAAATCAAATTATTTTAAGTAATTAAAAGACAGTTTTTGGTAAAAGATGCTTTTTACTTTTTACTTTTTAACCATAAACATATGGGAAGATTTAAATTTGAAATTACTCGCCAGTGGACTCTTTTAACACAACAGCCACATTTTAACAATCTCATTTCTATTTGAACAAAACTTAATATATTAAAACTACCTATACAGGGTGCCTCATCAAGACCACCCAAACTCTGCACAGCCAAATTTCTTGCTTGAAGTACATAAAAAATGCCCAAATAGCTATACCTCTACGACCCATAGTTTTCGAGAAAATTTCGAAATAAAAGTATAACGTCATAGCCGATGCAATAGAAAAAAACTTTATTGGAAACATGAGCATCGGTATTTGCATATGCTTACGTAGGAAGATATTCAAAATGTCCACTACATTTCACAATATTCACGAACGTAATACATTATCACCATGCGAAGATTACCGGAAGCTACTAGATGCAGCCTTTTAAATAGGATTCAAACAAGGACTTGACGTCATTCCACGGCGCGCGCATGCATGCCTCGATGTGCGCGGTGGATATTTTGTGCATCTTCGTCTGCAAACATATGCTAATACCGATGTCTAATTTACAGTAATTTTTTTTTCTTGCACCGGATATGACGTCATACTTTTCTTTCGCCTTTTTCTCAAAAACTATGGATCGTAGAGGTATAGTTCTTTGGGCATTTTTATATACTCCAAGTAAGGAATCTGGCTGCGCAGAATTTGGGCGGTCTTGTTGGAACACACGTATATATTACCAACAGTCAACTTGAATTTTTTAATAACACTTTATTATTATTATTATTATTATTATTATTTTAAACTTTCCTCAAATAAGAATATGCTCCTTACATTTTAAAGAAAGTTTAAATAAATAAATTGCAATTACGATATTTTTTTAGACCAGCAGAGGCATATTGTGTTTATACATGAATAAATATAAAGCAATATTAAATATCTTAAATAATTCTCATTCAGTAGAAATAAAATATTGATAATACAAAAATTTACACAATGATTACGTTTAAAAGAAATTTAAAGAATTAAAATATTATCAACAAAACAAAATAGAAAATTTTCAGTCAAACTTACCATTGTTTAGAATTCTGTCCTTAAAATTATCAACAGCCTCCCCTAGTATAAAGTGACGCCAAATAATCCCAAGGTCTCTGAAATAAAGAAATAACTTCAATTGTGATTATACTGTCAGTTAACTAACATCTTAACATTAAAGTCAAATGTCAAGTTTTGAAATTGCATTTTCAGCTCTTTTTTTTTTCATTTAAAGGTAATAAATCAGCGATAACATGCAGATTCAATAACATTTGAGGCTTACAATATAATACAACTTAGAAACATAAAAATATAAGTAATCGGAAAAAAATTCATTTGGAAAAAAAAAACACTGCAAATTCCATTTTAAATCAATCCGAACACGATAAAATGAAATTTTTTTATACCCCCGAGAATAGAGAAAAAAAAATCCATTTGAATACATGCTCATAGTATAATTTGCAACAATTTTTGTATATTTATACATTTTAAATGAAGTACCAGACGCTAGTACGTTTGTGTCTATAACACAAATAGATAAAAATTGGCGAAATTCTAACAAAACAAAAATATTTTCGTAAACTATTCAACACAATTACAAATATTTCCCAAAGCAAACGTATTTTTAAAGTAAAATAAATAAATAATTAAATAAATAAATTTCTAATCTGTTTTATCCTTTTAAAACTGCCCTTAAAAAAAAGAAAATTTCTCGCTCAAGAACGCGAAAATTTCGAACATATTCAAAAACTAGAATAATTTTAACACAATTATTTCAAATTGGCAAAGCAATCATACGAGTTGTAATTTTCCAACTGGACGAAAAATGTCCGGGCCAGAATTCGAACCTGGGATCTCTCGGCTGAAGCCGCCACGCTCTACCAACTGAGCTATCCCTGTCGAATCTGAAGGGCATAATTCATCCAGTTAACCTTATTGATCATAGCATCTGGTCTGATATTTTAATCAGCTCAACAGAATAGATCGCAGGTAAAGACCAAGCCAAGAGATCCCAGGTTCGAATCCTGGTCCGGACATTTTTCGTCCAGTTGGAAAATTACAACTCGCATATTCAAAAAGTCATTTCATAGTTAAAAACATGAATTTTTCAGTCATGAAAATTCAAATTCATTGAAATCGAACAACATTCTTCATTTTCTGATAAATGTATTTTACATTGAGTTAAAATAGATTGCTCTCCTTGCATGGAGAAGAATCGTCTACGTTTCGGCGGATTTCCACTTTTCTGAAATGTTTATCTAATTCCCCTCCCCTCTTAATTCTTTCTCTCTCTTTTTTTCCTCCACGAATGATTAAAATTCTATAAAGTTTTAATTTTTTTGAAAAAACTTTGCTCTGTTTGTTATTTTGCTGCAAAAGAAATAATTATATGAATCCCTTCCCCCCACTTTTGCGAAATTTTCACTTCTGCCATTACCCTCCCCAGTGGCGCACCCAATGTGGGGGGGGGGGTCAGGTTGCCCTGGCCCCCCTCCAAAGGAAGAGGGAGAAAGCACTATACAAATATCTAAAATATTTACGGAACCAAAGTTCTATTTTTTTTTCGTGTGTGTGTGTAAAAAGTTCCCATAAAAGGCCCCTAAAATACACGGGTCTTCCCGTGTTAGCATGCAGTAAAAAAAAAAAAAAAAGACTTTTAAGAGGTTTTTTCCTCCATCAGTGCATGCTGCTTTAGAAAATTTATTTTATCGGGAGAATGAAAACAGAAATTTTCCAAGAAAGAAATCACCGCCAAAAAATGACACACTTCTTGTTCAGAAATTATGTAATCGAAAGATTTTTCCATTTTTTCGTAAAAGCAGAAGATCTTTCAGAAAGTAATGTCAAAGTTGGCGTTTTGAACAGATTTTCTGGAGCGTGAACGCGAGAAAAGAGAAAAACGTGTCGTTAATTCTGCAAAATGTTTCTCAATTCTTGTTGATGAAACATGTGACATTTGTACTATTGAACATCTTTCCTTCTGTGTCAGGTATATAGATGAAGAGAATGACAATAAAGTTTGTGAACAATTCTTATAATTTATTCCTTTAGCAAGCACTACAGGAAAAAATTTCGACAAAATATTAGAAGGATTAAAGACATACGGTATCGATTTGAACTATTTACATGGGTTTTTATGATGGTGCCACATGAATTAGCGGAAAGTTTAACGGTGTTCAGTCTCACATATCAGCTATATATCCGCAAGTTTTTATGTGCATTGTGCCTCGCATAGTTTTAATTTAGCAATTGGAAATGCTGTATCTGTGACAAAATTAAGAAAATGCATTGATATAATTAAAATGACACACAATTTATTCAGTACTCCTAAGAACAAGACGTCCTCCTCAACAATATTATGCAAACATACACCAGAAAATTGATAAACAAAAACTACAAAAGTTTATCCCACTAGGTGTGTGGAACGCTATGCAGCCATCATAACCATGGTACAATTATATGATGCAGTGATTCATAGCCTTGAAACAATCGTAACTTGAGAAGACAGAAACTCGTCTTCTAAGGCAAAACTTTTGAAAAATTCGTTATGCAAATTCGGTTTTCTAATTTCTTTATTCTGCTTACAGGATGTATTTGCATACACTTTACCTAAATTATTGCAAAATATGACAGTGACCTTTTAGTTGCATTAAATTTCGTTGACGATGTTGTGGCTTAGTTAAATACTATTCGTAACGCATCGGATATTTCTTTCAAGGATATTTATAATAAAGCTTGTGTGAAAGCTAATAAGTTTCATGTCGGCATTAAAATGCCAAGGTCTGCATAAAAACAAACACAAAGTCCAATGTTCCAGCCGATTCTATAGAAGAGTATTTCAGGCGAAATATTTTTATTCCATTTGTTCATCAAATGTTGATTGAACTTAATGAACGTTTGGTTCGGCACCGAAACATTTTAAATTTTTTTTTTTCTATCTAATGAAAAAGATGCTCCAACAGCAAGTAAAATGAAAGATTTTCCTCAATTCTGTGAATTTGATGCGCATGATTTGCTTTCTACAAATTCAGAAATTTTGAACGCCGAATTCAAGTTGTGGTACAGAAAAATTAAAGAATCGCTTTCAATAACTCGATGCAAGAATGCTATTGAAGCACTTGAATACATAGGAGTATTATTCGTGCAGCATACTGAGCTCAATGGCCATGTCACAGGGTAAAGGTGAGATATATAGTTGAAGCTCTGAGTCTGACGCTCTGAGTGTCAAGTCTGCATATTTCGACTGCTGCGTGTTCGGGCGGAGTTTGGAAAGGGGGCGTGTTATTCCCGCCCTCTTGCTATCCAGCCTCTTCAGTTGTGTCTTCGTCGGGCGGAGCTTGGAAAGGAGGCGTGTTATTCCCGCCTTCTCCACTGCTGGTGTTCGTCGCGCGGAGCGTGAAAAAGGGGCGTGCTACTCCCGCCTACCTGATCTCTGCTAATCTTCGGTGACTGCTCTTTTGTATGCCATGGCCATGAAAGAGAAACAACAGCTTGGCGACCTTATGAATGGAATTATAAACGGATATGTTCCTGTGGACTGGTTACGAGAATTCAACGACTTCCCTACTCTAGATAAGCAAGTGAACGACGTTTTTCGAGAACTGCTATCCGGTGTAGATGAGGAAATACTGTCTCTCCAACAACAAAAGGACTACAACGGCACCCACAAAGCTCAGGTAAAAGACCTCTGTCTTTTTGCTATATCTGTTTTTGGGGAGCCATCTAGATTAGATTTAATTGATTTATCCTGTAGAACTGGTTATATTAGATTTCTAGGGAATGACCAATGGGAAAAACTCCAAATTCTAAAGAATTTTAGCTCACATTCTAATCCCCCCCCCCCCTGTAGGAAAAAGAAAAAATTCTGAATCTGAAAATCCAATTCCCCTCAAAAATAAATTCGGAAATCTAAATTCCGAAGCTAATCTCGACAACTATGATCTTATGGATCAAGAGTCTACCCAAGATGGTGCTGCAAGCACCGATGTGGAATGTTCACAAAATGACAAGCACCCCTTCTTTATTGAATTCAAAGACATGGATTGGCGCAAAGTCGCCCAAGAGATAAAAGCCCTTGATTCTGATAATCCTCCTCAAGTCAGCCTCTCCGGGGAACTTCTAAAAGTTCTACCCAAATCTGTAAGCCAATTTAGAGATATACAAAGACACCTAACTGACAAACATATGAATTTCAACACCCTTAATTCAAAAGAGCTTCGACCAAAAAAAATTTGTATTAGGGGAATCCTCCCCCCCCCAACACAGACCCCCAACTTACTATCGAAGACCTTGGTAACCATGGATTTAAGGCCATCCGAGCCGCCATGCTCAAGAGTCGCAAAACTGGCAGAGGTATGCCAATTTACATGGTCAACGTCCTCCCTTGCACTAACTTTGAGAAAATCTACAAAATTCAGGAACTTTGTGATATAGGTGTTCGTATGGAATTCTTCAGAAACAACAACAACCCAAAACAATGTTACCGCTGCTAACGGTTCGGACATGCAGCCTAACACCAAAATGCCTTAAATGCTCAGAAGTGCACCTCACTGATAACTGCCCCAAGACAGGTAAAATAATTCCTAAATGTTCCAACTGTAACGGTGCCCATCCGGCCTCATACAGAGGTTGCCCAAAAAATCCAAACAACATTAAGAAAAAAAATACCCTAACACTCAACACCAAAACAAGACAGCAAAACCAAAAAACAAATCTAATTGCTGACATTGCAGACATTTTTAAACCATACAATTACACCATTCAAGATAAACCAAACGATATTAGCGACACTGAGACCACTACTAATGTTACTAACGATATCCAGGAAGCCCCAGTTGAGGACACTTCCAGTTATACCAAGAACAATAAAACATCACCTGTTATATAAAATAATTACACAAATACCTTCAAAGATATGTTCGACACCTTCAAAGACATGAAGGAACTTCTCCAAATTACCAAACTCTTAAAACATTTAAAAAACATCGCCATCAAATCAAAAAATTGCAACAACCCATTCGACAAAATGTATATCAAAATAGAAGAATTAGACGCCTTTTCTACGGAGCTCAATATTCCTAATTATGAATAATTACAATAACAAAAATTTCTCTTCTCTTCTTATTTTCTCCTGGAATTGCCAATCATTGCATCCCAGGATTAATGAACTCCGCTCCTTTATTTCCATTAATCCACAAATCGATATACTCTTAATCCAAGAAACACTTAACCCTTCCTGCAGTATCACCATCCCAGGTTACAAACTCTATCATACACCAAGTGCCAACTCTCATTGGGGCGGCACAGCCATCTATATCAAAAATTACATCCCACATCACACAACTCAAAATATTCCACTCCCAGGCATTGACTACACCGGTATTGTCTTCAACTTGCCCCATGCCAAAATCAACTTCACATCCTTCTACGCACACCATGGGCGACGATACCCCATAAACGACCTGACACACATCATTACACAACACCAACACGCATTTATCGCTGGTGACTTCAATGCACATAGCAGGCAGTGGAACTGTCATTCCACCACTACCAGAGGTAGATCTCTCCACAACTTGGTTAGCCATTTCAATCTTAGTCTCCACGCACCTACTACACCCACACACATTCCTGTTGCTCACAACCAGCACCCTTCTATTATTGACTTCGCCATCACCAAAAATCTTACTTTCCCTATAACCACTTCTGTTATAAATGACATAAGTTCTGACCACCTTCCTGTCTTCTTCAAAATTGATCTTATCAACCCTATCTCTCCTCCTCCTTCAGTAGCAATTGACTGGAATAAATTCCAAAATTACCTCAACAACCCTGACCTTACCTACCCCACAATCAACAACACTAATGACATTGACAACGCAGTTAATAAACTCAACAACATCATTTACAAAGTTAAAAAAGATGCCACTTATACCAAATTCAAAAATAATAACTATAATATAAATAATAATAAATTTCTCGAAAGTCTTACTTGCGAGGATAACTCTCTTTGGCAAATCAAAAAGAAACTCAATAATAATTACACCCCTATTCCTCCCCTTACTGCCAATAATCAAACTGCGTATACTGACGAGGACAAGGCAGAATGCCTCGCTAGCTCATATGAAAGGCAATTCTCTCCGAATCCCTTCCTCGCAAGTCAAGCACATTTTAACAATTATCCCTCTCCCCGAAATTCAACCCATCATGATCAACAATATTATTCAAAAACTTAATAATAAAAAATCTCCTGGGTACGATAAAATTTCCAACTATACTCTTAAACAACTTCCTATCAACTGTATTCTCTACATTACGAAGCTCACTAATTCTATCCTCAAACACTGTTATTTTCCTAAACCCTGGAAAACCTCTATCATTTCTCCTATTCCTAAACCATCCTGCAATCTTAATGACCCAACTAATTTCCGTCCCATCAGTCTTCTCTCCTCTCTAAGTAAAGTCATCGAACGCGTCATTAGATCACAGCTCAATGACTTCCTTCACAACAACAACATTCTTATGCCTGAACAATTCGGCTTCAGAGCAAAGCACTCCACCCAACACGAACTTCTTCGATTTGTGGAATTCTTAACTGAAAACTTCAACGAGAAGAAGCCTACTGCTGCCATATTTCTTGATGTCGCCGAGGCCTTTGACAAAGTCTGGCCTCATTTACAAATTAATTCGGCTTAAGTTCCGTCTCGACTTATCCATTTAATACACTCTTACCTTGGTGATCGTAACTTCTATGTCCGTGTAAACAACTCACTTTCTCTACTACACATAATACTCTGTGGTATTTTTCAGGGTTCAGTCATTGGCCCGATTTTATTCATAATATATTTTAATAACATTCCACGCACACTCTTCACATCACTCGCGGACGTATCACTTACATCACTCACATCATCTATGCGGACGACACTGTTCTCTATGGCACTGCACATCACCCATACAATCTTTACAAAAATCTACAACACCACCTCACCATCTTCAAGGAATGGTGTGATCAATGGCGCATTAAAATAAACGAATCTAAAAGTACTGCTGTTTACTTCTCTAGAACCTTCTCCACTACTAATAGATTAACCAACAATAATACTACCATTCCCTAGTCTGATGATGCCAAGTACTTGGGGATTACCATTGACAAACGCATTACCTTTAAAAAGCATATTCTTAATATCCGCGGTAAAGTCGCCGCAATTTCCAAAACCCTCGAACCCCTTGTTCGCAGCCACTCACTCTCCATACACAACAAACTCTTTATATATAATGCTTGCATTCTCTCTGTTATCACATATGCATGTCCAATCTGGGGCTTCACTTGCAAAACCAGTATGAACAGCCGACACGGGCTCGGGCTCGATTTTTATACCAGCCTTCGGGCCCGGGCTGGCTCTGGCTCATTCTTTCTGAAACTGACAATTTTATTTATTCCTATATAGAAAAAAAATAATAATAACTTTTCCCCCTAAAAAATTACACATTTTATTGCAAGTAATTTTAATGTTATTTTGATAAGAATGAATAGAAAGGGAAACAGAAATCTTATTTTTCTTTTCTAGTATTAGAATGTTACTTTAAAAGAAAATATACGATATTTGTGACGCGACTGAAGACTGGGTGATATGGCGCCAAAAATATTTGTTGCTAGATTTTCGTTTGTGACAGTAGGATATTTTTTTTATTGGTCCGTTTATTGTATTTTATTATTTTAAAGATCTAATGCGAGATGAATATATTTTTTTCATTTTTAGTCAATCAGCATTAGCTTAGGTTTGCAAATTTTAGTGTTCTATTGAGTGCGAGTCATACTCGCTCTTCATATGAAGACAACGTTAGTATTTCTATTTTTAATTATGAACTCTGCTGATGCTAAAGCTCTGCTCTGCACATTTACGAAGTGTCACTTTTACTCTTAAGTAGATATAATTGTCATATATTGTTATTCCGATAGAAAGCAATCGAAGAGTGTTTCAACTTTTTCCATAAAGGCACAGGATCTTTCAGATAACATTGTCCTTAATTTAAGCTGATTTTCAGGAAAATGAAATATTGTTTTAATTAAGGATTCAATTATAAGTTACGATATACACCTTTTATAGGAAATATAAAACGTTGTTCGATTGTTCTGCGTAGAAATAGTAATTTCTGCAAATTTCATTCATTTATTCTTAAAATGCACTTCGTTAATGTGTCCATCAGATTTGCTTGTTGGGAGAGAAAAATATTTACATCCTTTTAAGGAAGTATATTATTATTTAATACCAAACTTCTCTTTTGGTAAGATATAATGTAAATTTCCATAAAATTAATTATGTGCACCGGATGAACAGTTATTTTCACGTACGAAGTTTTTTTAAATGAGATATTATTTTTAAAACAATTTTTAAATATTATGCAATTTTTTTCGGTATCAGGCTCGGACGGGCTCGGGCTCAAATGACACAAAATGTTTCGGGCTCGGGCTCCGAAAAGAGAGCCCAAACTCATCTCTAGTGTGTGTGTGTTTAGGGGGCGCAAAAACCCGTCTTAGGATCTCTCGCAGCTTTCGTGATAGATTTTCCAAGATGCTCAGTGTCAGAATATAAACAATAGATACAGATGATTTATTCAAACTCGGGCCCTTTGCCGTCTCCCCAAGGAGGGGTCGTAAAATGCGAATCTATCACGATGTTAGAGATTTTGAATGAGGATGAATCACGTAATGTAATCAGCTGATGCAAAGAATATTTTCTATTTTCAGCTCCCTACTCTCCGGGGATGAGCGGTCAAAAATAATAAATCATGGCTTTAGTGACGAAATTTTGCTACATACTAAGTGTCAGAATATGAACGTAAGATTCGGATAACTTTTTTTAAATTCGGCCCTATTGTCCGCCAAGAACAAAGGAGGGAGGTGGGGACATAAAAACATATCTCCGGATCTATCACGGTTTTAGGGATAAAAGTTAGGAAGCGGTTGAATTGCGAAGTATAAACACGAAATACGGAGAATATTTTTCCATTATTCCGTTTCCTTGTAACCCCCAAGGGGGAGGGGGCGAAGAAAAACATTTTTTGTAAGAAGGGGCAACCCTTCTTTAACTTTTTATTTTAATTATTTAGAATTTTTTCCCTACAGTTCTATTTTTTTCACTAAATTATTTTCATTCATAAATGCAGCTATTTTATTTAGCAGATCAAACAGTGCTTTTCATTTTTCTATAAAAGCAATGTATTTTAAATTAAAGAAAATAAAAATGAAATAAAAGACATCCCCAACTGATGTTTTAATCTAATATTCATGTCACGACAATCACAACAGAATGATCACCAGAAATCAATCGACAAAAATGGAATATGCTATTAGAATTCTTATTACTGCACTGAGAATATTTGAAATTTTATTGAAAGTGAGAAAGAAATTCATCTTGCAAACGTGTCGGAATACACCATAACGATCAAAGGATTTTTTCTTTTGCACATTTTAGTTCAAGTTATGGAATGTCAGAAGAGTCCTGACTGTCGAACTTTATTTGCGAATAGCTGTTTTATTTGTATTGAATTTATTTATGTTAAATGTGAGAAAATCTGTTGTTTTAATAAATATATCTTTACGATAAACATTATTTTGAATTTCTTTCCAACTAAGCAACACTACTTGTTCAGGTGAGTCTAGAACAGTGGTTCCCAACGGGGGGGCGTACGCCCCACAAGGGGGCAATTTGACTTTTGAGGGGAGCAATTTCAAATTTGTTATTATCCCAATCCCTGTCAGCTGTGTTAATTTAAAAAAAAAATTGTCTTTGTCTTTTTTGATAAAACTATTTTTGCAGGCTAAAAATATAAATAATACATGAAAATTTTATAAATAACTGAATAAAAATAAAATTTCAAAACACAACTACTACTGGAATAATTATATGAATTACTTTTAGATATTTAGACACTTTTTTATATAATTAAATAATTATTAAAATTTTCTGGTTACAATATTATTTTAATATTACACACTTTTTATCTTTACTTTTTTATTAAAAGAAACTTGTATTTCTATCGACAGAGCAATATGTCACATGAAGAAACTTTTACTTATGAAATTACTTAAGGGTATATCTGAAATTGACTATGTTCAATATATTCAACCTAAAAAATGTTTGAGGTATTTAAAGGAGGTACTACTTTTATAAAATTAATTAATCTTCAAATAAGCATCACAGAAAGAAATGGGCGAAATGTCTTCTTATAGCTCTTGTGCAGACAAATTACACAGATTTAAAATTTTAAAATCGGCTTATATATGGTGTCCAAATAATCATAACGGGAAAAAGAAAGGCTGATTTAAAATGGATAAAAGTGCTAATCCGGAAATGCTATTTGTAAATTATTCTATACATACAAACTTGGTATTAAAATTTTTTTCACCTGCTCTAAATGAAGTACTAAGATCAATTATAAAATCTATCAATTCTACCAAATGTAATGCAAAATGTGGGATTCTCTTCAAGAAATTTCACAAAGATAAAAATGAAGACCATATCACACTTTTGTGTCTGAGGTTAGTTGCCAAAGAGCAATAAAACTTTTCTAGGTATAAATGGGAAGATGCATGGCCTCATTGCATTCATCGATTTATGTTAAAAACATACTTCTACTGAAAATTTTATTATTTTTATAAGTAAAATGATGTGAAACGGTTTATCATAGTTAATACTCTGTTAGCCTTCCTTTGTGGGAATAAGAGTTCATTTTGTATATAATAACAATAATTATATGTTACAGAGGAAAGGAGGGGGGGGGCATCTTGATTTTAAAGGTGCATAGGTGAGCCGCTGCCAAAAAAAGGTTGGGAACCACTGGTCTAGAATCAACTCAGTATCAGTATCAGTACATCAACGCATCAAGCAAGTGAATTCATTGTCATTCAGGCTTAATCTGCACAGTAATTTTTCAATAGGAAATGTTTTGCAAATTATACTGGTGTGAGTTGTATAATTTTATATTGTTATTTTTTATCAGTTTAAACAATTATCAAACAACAGCTTGCAGGTTCAATTCAACGTGTGTCTTTTGTGGGATGCCGTTACCTTTTTATTTTATTTTATTTTTTAAATCGATTTACAAGTCTTTTGAAATGAAAATATAATAACATTTCAATTTTTAAATCATTTGTGAATGTTTTAATAAACATGTTAATATGTAGTAAGAAATTTCTAAAGGAACCTGAAAATAGTCTTCTACCTCTTGATACACTTATATTAGAGTTAGGAGGTATTTAACGTATTAGGAAAAATAACAATGTTATTGTTTTACAGTTTGTTATTTGGTAACAGATTAACGGAACGCCCTTGTTAAATTTGGAATGTGTTATCTGCAAAATATTTAAAAAAAAAAAAAAAAAAAAAAAATCTGAAAAAATAGTATTTTATACATTTTCAAATTATACTAAAAATAAAATTTACATGATTTGTTTTCTATCTCAATTATTTTATTATGTTATAAACGCTTGTGTCAAAGCGAAAAAAAAACAAAGCCAGATGAAATCGCAACTAACAAATGAAAACCGTAGTACAAAATATTTCCTTTCAAATCTTTAAGGGAAAGAGAAGTCGCTATAGACCTTATCGGTTGAGAAACTTGGCTTACGAGCAACCAAACAGAATCCGCTTTGCTTTTTTATTCTCGTCATTCGTCGAAATGTAAACTATGCAGCTCTTAGAGTTATTTACAAGCAACCATAAATAACTTGACAGTTATTTTATTCCATATAACCATTATTTTTTATTTTAATAATATAACCGCTTCCGTTCAGTACGGGTTAAAAAAAAAAATCATTTTACATGCTTACAATGATGTAACTTAATAAGATTGTAAATTGTTGTGTTGATTTATATAGTTTTATGAAATCATTTGTATCTGTAGGGTTTTTTTGGAATGAAAAGTAAAAGATGTTCTTTAGCAAGGATGGATTGGGAAGTGATTTTTAATTTCGATCTCGTTGCATTTTGGTAGTATTAGAGAGCAGACATCTTTGGGCGGCATTCCTGGATGGCACTATCTTTGAAATTTGAATGTTTATAAGGGATGTTGTTATATTTTCAAAGAGTGTGAAGGCTTATTCTGACGCTTTTTTAGAGGAGGGGGGGGGGGGTGAGATTATGTGTTCCTGTTCCTGTTCGTTTTATTTTATTTTTTATTTTTTACTTTGTCATTTATGTTGGTTTTTAGAAAATGAAAACTGGAAACTTTTTTTCTGTAATTTTATTTCCTTGAAACAAAAAAAATAAGTGTATAAATAATATGTGTGGGATTCAGTTTGGATATGCATTGTCAGATATGACTGCAATGAATCGGGGATTAAATTTAATTTTTTACAAATCATGTTGTTAAAAATGTTTTTTTTTTTTTTTTTTTTTTTTTTTTCTGATACAGGGTGTCTCTTCTGATCATGTACCAATAGCTAATTTCTAAACCGTCAGTTTTAAAGGTAAAAATCCAATTGCAAAAATGTCTCAAACACTGTTTTGCATTATATAAAAATTGTTTTACATTAAAATCGTTACTTTTTAAATAGTTAAGAAATTAAAAAAATGTATGAAATGGCTGGGTCCTATAAGTTTTATTTAGAAAGGTTTCCAAGTGTTCTAAAAAGTAAAACAATACAAATTTATTCTTCAATTACCAAAATTTACCGAGTTATGATACTTAAAATCTTATGAATTTTCAACGTTTGAGTTCACTAAAAATGGAAAAAGGTGTTTTTAGTAGCAGAAAAGCTGAAAATGCATGAAATTCAAAGTATCAAAAATAGGTAATTTTTATTGGCAAAAATGAAGTTTAATCATATAAACTGATTTTAATGTTGTGGATTCATCTCAACAGCAAACAGCGTTTATACTTACTAACAAGATTATTTCAAATGTTCTATTTAACCCTTTCAGGGGCAGTGTGTTTTCAGTACTAAAATGTTGAAATAAAAGACTGGCAGCGGAATTAAGGTAGAAATTTATTTGTAAATAAGAAAAAGGCAAAAAAAATCACATACATATTAAATGGGAAAGATTTTAGAAAATTTCTGGTGTCATTGTGGCGTTTGGGAATTAAAATTAAGTGGTTTCATAAACATACCACTGCCCCTGAAAGGGTTAAATGTATTTTAATTAAAACGTCCGTTGGTAGCACTCATAGCGATTAGTTATACATTATAAAAATGACAGGTTGTTGGAACCTGGAAACGAACTAATATGTTTGCCATCCCTAACTTATATCTTCAAAAAAGGTTGTAATGATAAAAATAAATAAATAAAATATCTTTTTTCCGTGTAAAATAATTCATACTGTTTTATTATTTTGTTTCTTGTATTTTCAGTAACTTTGACTAACGGTAATATTATTTATTATTTTAAATTTATTCAAAAATTGTATTGCATAGTTGAGTTTTAATTAAAGTCTTTTATTAAAATAAATACTCTTCAGAACGTTTCTCAAAATATAAGAAACTATTCTTGTTAAATTAAGAAAATATTTTTTCTTTGAAAATTATATATTTACATATATATTTGTTTTCAAATGAACTTTAAAAACTAATATTTAATTTCATATAACTAAAACATTTTAATTTTAGTCCTATTTAAATATTTATATATCTTGTGAAAGAACGGATCTTTTTTCCTGCTTTTCTTCCTTTTTTGAATACAGAAAATAAGAAGTATATATATTGATTTTTATAGTTTTTAGCAATATTTGTTTTTAAATAATGATTAGATTTCCAAAAGAAAATAAACCATTTTCTATGAATGTATTTTGTTACCAGAATCATATTTTAAAATTTATTTAAAAAATAATAATAATTAAAAACAGACAATTTAATCAGCATATAACTTAAAATAATTGTACGAAGCCCAATAAGTTTATCTTTCAGAGGAATTTAGCTGCATCAGTTTAAATATGAAAAACATTGAATTGTTCTATATTTTTATCTAAACTTTTCGGTTTTATTTTTTCTAGAATATTTTCTAATTTATTTTCTAATTTTATCTCTAATTTTTCTAGAATTTAATCTTTTTTGTAAAATTTCAGTTAATACTTTTTTATTAAAAAAAAAACTTATATGTGCTACATTGTAAATGTTTGGTAAGTATGGCTATGGTTGTCCGTAGACCAAAATTTAAGGAGGAGCAAGATTTTGGAACGGGTGTGCTGTAATCTGCTTTTTTTTTTTTTTTTTTTTTTTTTTTTTTTTAATGGAGATTATAAATATTAAACTAATTAATTATGAATTTTTGTCCGAACCCCATGTGAAAGAAAAATTGTAAACATATCCATATAAAAAACAACTCAGAAATGTAACAAAAAAAAGTTAAAAACAAAAATAATCTTCTGCTGGCTTTTTTTTCAGCATGAAAATTAAAAAAGCTTATTACTTTTTCTTCAGAGAAGCAGAGTCCTTTGTACTTTCTGTTTAGGTTATTTTTTAGTACATGAACATATAGAAAATACAGAAATTCTCGTGCAGGGGGTTCAGGAGGGAGGGGGGGGGGCGGGGAAGTAAAGTTTTTCTGACGAATCGTTTTTCTTTTAAATTTTACTCTCTTTAAATTATTAGAAAATTATAAGTGTAATTTTTTTCCTCACAATATGACAGAAACATAAATCGTTTTTCAAAATCCGGGGACGGGCAAATGCCTCTCTTTGCGCGCACCCATGGGGGGGGGGGGATATGGGTATATCTCTATCTTATACTAATAAAAAAAAGTTTCGCTCTGTGTGTGTGTCTGTCTGCGATGGCTACGAAAATCTAGCGCGTTTAGAAGTCTGAAAATTGAGGTGAGGATAGTCCAAGGCGTCTCCTTGTACACCTGTCTCTGAATTTTAATATTTTGAAAATTAGAGAAGTTATTAATTAAAAACTTATCAAAGATCACAAACAAAAAAGCTCTCTTCCAAAATCCGCGCACGCATGCTCCGAAGCCCTTTTCCGCACTTTCCTTCAAGAGAAGAAACAAAGCGATAGTCAATCCGTTTCTTTTTCAGATTTTCTAAATTCGCAACGGGCGAACGGCCGGAGATACGGAAAAACAGTCTACATATTCTCGAAGAACGTACTTTTGTGTCTCGAACGATCTGGTCAGTTTGAACAAAAAAATCATATTTAACCCTTTCAAAAAAAAAAAATAATAATAATCAAGAAGCGCCGAATTCATGTTTTTTTTTTTTTTTTTTTTCTCCTGTTTTCCGAGCCACGCATCCGACGGACTACAAGTGATACGGAAAAATCGAGTTCACCAAATTAAATATATGACTTCACCCTTTTCAAAGCCACCTTGCATTTTAAAACATTCGAAAGTTAACCCTTCAAATAAGTATATTTTCTGCACACCGTTTCGCGATTTTCGGGATTTTGCCGATGTTTAAAAATTTGCATCGGCAGTTCCGAGCAAGTTATGAAAAATTAAAATACCAGACAATATCTACATTCTCTCTACATATGCAATTGTTTTTGAAAATACGAATATTAACTCTTCGAAAAAAATTCGCGCGTAGACTCACTTTTGCGAATTCCGATTTTCTGCGATACATAAAATCGTGCATCGGCTCTCTAAAATAATCAAACAAAAAACAAACACACTTAAGGACATCTACGTTCTGTCGGGTTCAGGCAAAACCTTTATTTTAAAAACAAATTAACGTTAACCTTTTCGAAAACATTTTTTACCGTAAGTCAATTTCGCATTTTTAACGATTTCTCCTACATTCAAAAAATCGAATCTGCGTTTATAAATAAGATACGAAAAACTAAAAATACCACGCCTAATCTATGTCCTTTTGTTGCTGTTTTTTTTTTTTTTTTTTTTTTTTTTTTTTATCTGGTATTCGTTTCGAAAATTTTTAATTTTAACCCTCCGAAAAAAAATCGTTTTCAAAACTCACTCACGCGATTTTTGTTTCTCGGCACAGGATAAAAAATCGGCATTGACTCGGGAAATACGGATACGGACATGGCTTGACCCATGCGCCATTGCTTCCCGCGCAATACTGCGCTTTAGCGGGAGTTTACTACTGTGATATCCAACCGTCGAATAGTACCCAACTCCTGAGTACGAAAGGGACCGAATCAGGTTCGGTTCGCAGGGGGGCGTCCAGGGCATCATCGCCCCCGGAAGTGAAGTTGAAAGGAAGAACCAGAAACCCATAAACTAGCCAAGGGCTTCCTCCTGAAAATTGTTATATACCCAGTCGAATTTATATGTAGACAACTCGTTCATATATATAATTTTTTATGGGTCTTTGTAAATAGTTATATTATCTGTGATATTCACAAAAGGTAATCAGAAATATAAGAATAATTTCATAAAAACAAAAATCCATTTATCGGAATTTACGTTATGTGGAGAAATATTCGCTGTTAAGATGGCTAATACTACAAAAAATTTGGAGTAAAAGCAATTATTAGATGCTTTGTACTATTCTAAATAGTTGATTTTATAATTTGCTCTTCTGTTTTTAATATGTAATATTTGATTCTACTTATAACGAATTCTCAAAAGCTACAAAACTAAAATTGAAGTTACTGGAATAAGTAAATTAGAGGAGTGAATCCTTTTTTTTTTTAAATTTGGAAATTCTTAAGAGAAAAAAAAGAAATAACGTCGAAAGCTAATTCATATAACAGCCACCACCACACTTTTCCAAACCTTTTCGCCTTTTAAAATAAATTCTAATCTTATTTTAAAACTTTGGAAAGCCTCTATTCCACGTGTAACAAGTGAATTTTCCATTCTTAAGGTAGATAAGCAAATGCTCGAATGACGATTACCAAGCACCGGTGGTTCTTCGTTGTTTCTTGTTATTTATTATTACTCGTATTTTTTTTCTATTATTTTTCTTTTTATTCATATTTACCAGAAGCTTGCTGTATTACTTACATAAATCTATAAGTTGTTCGGTGCTGCCATCTTTTGACAATTTATTGAGTATCGCAATGATTTTGATACATACATCAGTTAATTCATTTATGTATCGTTCGGTTCTTTTTTAAATTCAACTTCCCTAAAATTTATGTTGCGTAAATGATATTGAATGAAAAATTACAACTTTTGCTTTTCAAAAAAGGAATATATATAAATACCCTTGAAAAAACTGCTCAGAAAACTCAGTTTAATAATGAAAGACAAATCTTCGAGAAATAAAATAATAATGATTCAAATTTAGAATTAGAATTAGGAAATTTAAATTAGAAGAATTTGACTATACCTTCAATATTTTAAATAGTAAACAGGAAAGTGGGAGTAAAATTTCAGTATCAGAAACTATTCTGTTCCCGAATCTTGTTAATGTATTATTTTCTAAAGAGTTGTAACATTATTCTCGTGCTGCCATCTATTACCTTTATACTCGAATACAACTCACTCTTTCTGCTGTTGTAAGAGTTTTCAACCTTTTTTCTCTGATTTCTTTTGTTATGACCAGTTCCATTATTTCGTAGAGCAATTTTCATCCATTTAATAAAAAAAATTTCTGTCAGTAAAAAGAGGCAAATTTTTCTATACTAAAAAAAGTGATAGTTTGGTGGCCTATGGGATGCTGTGGTGTGTTCCTATTAACATGTGAAATGATGTTCACATACTTGCAAAACAAGTACAAATAAATAAATAAATACCGTATATAAATATAAATAAATAAATACCGTACCGTTTCATGGCTAATACTACAAAAAATTTGGAGTAAAAGCAATTATTAGATGCTTTGTACTATTCTAAATAGTTGATTTTATAAGTTGCTCTTCTGTTTTTAATATGTAATATTTGATTCTACTTATAACGAATTCTCAAAAGCTACAAAACTAAAATTGGAGTTACTGGAATAAGTAAATTAGAGGAGTGAATCCTTTTTTTTTTTTTAAATTTGGAAATTCTTAAGAGAAAAAAAAAAGAATTCGTAGAGCAGACTTGTTGTAATACAAAATTTTAATGCAGAATTTTTGATAACACAAAATTCGAATACAATTCCAATCAAAATTTTCGTAATACAAAATTAGAAATGAAATCTTCCATAGAATACTAATCGTGTTAAACATTTATCATATCTCGCATATTCTTTCCGACATTTTAGATGTAAAATTATATCCTAGAAGTTAGTAAATCCGGATTTCTACTTATAAGGACCCAATTGAAAGTAATTTTAAAGCCCTACACTTTTTGAAAGAAAAAGAGGTACTTGAATATCATCGGGGGTACTTACGATATGAGAACAAATACTTTTCAGGACCTATTTATTTCAAAAAGTAACGAAATCATTTCATCGTCGTTAGGGCACCTTATAAACGCACTGCTCAGGGGTATTCCATCCGTCCCCCGGCATGATGCAAAGCACTTAATTTATTTATAAAATTAAATTCCTACAGAATAATTAAATAATTATCAATAACAAAGTAATATCAGAAAATTTCCTTACAGTCAGATTTTGCTTAGTACCAGAATAATTAAGATTGACATGTATTCTGTTTGAGCAGAGATTATTTTTGGGGCATGAATGCAATCTGCAAATGAGACAGATTTTAATGTTTTCACTTAAAAATGGTTTTTAAAAAATTGATATATTTGAAATTCTGATTTTAATAAAGTTATAATGTTAAAAGATAAATATTGGAAATTTTTTTCCTCACGAAAATGAAAGATTATGTTTTCATTTATATAACGATAAAAAGAACTCTTTTTTTTTTTTTTTAAATCCATCTTTCTATATACAGAGAATTTGCTTAATCCAGTGGTAAGTTCATTCACAGAAAAGTACATGTGTTGTTTCTTGCGGGCTTGTTTTTAATGTAAAAAGTCTACATACTTGATTAATAATATAAATACAAGTTAAAATATAAATTTCTATAATTTGAAATTGTATAACATCGTCATAAAAATCTACTACAAAAAATTGAAAGCATTGGCCATAACTATAAGCAAAGAACAGGCAAGTGTTTAGAGCGTACTTTCTTCAAAATTTAAATGCGGAATTGTGAAGCGTCATCCTCAATTCTATTTTTTTCAATCACTTTTTTCCTTTTTTCATAAAACATTTTTAAAAAATGTTTGCGTAGATAAAGAGCGCACAATTTTGAGTGTATATATGTTATATAGATACACACACTTCAACTTTCACAAAAAAACCCGTGATTGAACATATGATTTTTTTTAATTATCATTATTAAAGACAAGAAAAAAAAAAAAAACGTGATTCAAGATGATATGATTTTTTAAAATTATTATTAGCGTCCTTTTTGTCACATTTGTTAATGAAAGAAAACTATCTATATTAATAATAGAAGGTTTTGCTCTTTGTATATGTCTGTCGCCGATGGCTAGACAAATCTACCACACCTGGAGATCCCTTATAGGAGCCATAACCGCACATAGAGATTTAAAAATTTGTATTTAGGTAGTCCAAGAAAGGTCTTGATGCACCTTAATTTCAGAATTTTTATTTTTTGATAATTAGCCTAGATATTAATTAAAAATTCATTAAATGCTCATCTCTTTCTTTCGGAGTAGGCGAAAGCGTTAGCGCGTGCGAAGAAACCGTTTTACGCAGAATGAAGGACCATTTGGGTGAAGTATGCGTTTGTTTCAGCATTATATTTCAACGTCTATCGACTAAACCGTTTGATTTATTTAAAAACGAAAGACACATTCTGAAAGATTGTACTCTTACGCCTCAAATGCCCCAATTAATCCGAAAAAAAAATTCACGTCCATCCTTTGAAAAACATTTTTGGAAAGAGGTAGTTTTCCCGTGTGGATGTTTTTAATTTTACGGCAACGCTCGTCAAATGCCGTTTTGGAGATACAGACAAAACAAAAATATACTCTTAAAGCCGAAACCTTCTTCTAATTGACAGTATAATTGGTTTTAGAAACTATAAATTTTAACTTTTTAAAAAACACCGGCGAACGCAGATCATTTCACTCCTCCCAAGACGATTTTATTTCTTACCCTAAAAATAACTAAACGTCCGTATTTCGACACAATATTTTTAGAGAATCACAGTAGACCAGATTTACTTGTAGATGGCGCTGTAATCGAGTAAAATGTAGAGATCCTACATTAGAGGCTACATTTTCTACATTATCTCTACATTTTCTACATTACTACATTATCTCTAATGTAGGATCTCTAGTAAAATGCAGTGAGAACCGTTTTTATTGAAAGTCTGGAAACAGTCGAATAACTCGAGAAATATACATAGAATGGTAAAACGGAAAAATAAGTGTTCAATAGAAAAATGTATTTAGGGATATCAAAGGTGCTATTTTTCTCAATTATTTAACACATATTTTTCCGTTTTTCAATCCGGTGTATATTTCTCGAGTTATTCGACTGTTTCCTTACTTTCCAATAAAAACGATTCTCACTGCATTTTCTCGATTACAGCGCCATCTACGATTTTCCGAAGAAAATGTTAAATATAAAAGTTACGTATTTTTCCTCGTAGAATCCGAATCTTCAATAAAAAAGGGATTCTTTATTGAAGATTTCAAAATTTCCCTCATTCCCCTCAGAGGACAGAGTTAGGGGGGGGGGGGGGACAACTTAGATATCCCTATATAGATTTTTCAAAAACACTGAACACATATTTTCCGTTTTTTAATCTGATGTATATTTCTCGAGTTATTCGACCGTTTCCAGACTTTTCGGACACCCTGTATATTTTTTATTATTACATTTTTTAAAACTATTACTGTGTCCAGAATTCAAATATTGGATTTTATATTTTTCCTTCTTTTATTATATTTTCTAAACATAATATATATCTGTAATTAATTTTTTTTCTATTTCTCTGTACACTTCATCTTCAGTATCTTTACTATTTAAAAATATCGAAAAGTTGTCCGCAATCCACTTAATGTACCTATATTTTCTATCCAAAGTATGCCGCAAAAATAATTAATGTTCTGAAAAGCTATCCTGATTTGAGTAGACTTTTATATCTTTGAAAAAGATTTGCTTAATTTTCTTATTACTGAGAAACTAGTAAATATTCTTTTTAAATTTTTTTACTGTGTATTTTACGCTCAGAATTATCAATGTTATGAAGAATTTAAATGTATATAAATTTAGAAATTTACTTATAATGATTGTATTTCATTTTATAGTAGCGTACAATTTAAATTATTTTTAACTGCTTAAAGCATTATATTTATTTATTTTATCTCTAAATCATTTAATTTTTCCTGTTTGTACTAAAGATAACGCCGAGACAAAATATACAATATCTTTCATAACTCATATAGTGCGAGGTTTTTGTATTTTCATATATAAAAGTAACTTTTACTAAGCATAATATTTACGGTGAGTATTCGCACCATCTACCAGCAAAAGTAGCCCTCTTTAACGATACCGGAACTAAAGTGTGATTTTGAAGGCCATATAAGGGAATAATCAAGTTTGGCTGCTGTTAAACCGACTCCGGATGCTGCTATAAACCCCCATTCAATAGGCCGACAGGGGCCGGAGAAGCTGCAATCTCCAAGCTAGGCCCGTCATATCATATCTTCCAGCTGGCATGTAGCAGGCCACAAAAACAAACCCCGCTATGGAGACTAGCAAGAAGCCCCACCTGAGAATTATTCTACCGCCTGATCGGATCGTAGAAATCCTGCAGAGGCAACGACACCCCTAGCTCCTTACCGGCAAAACAAAAACAACACAAAACATAAAGATTAGCGAATATTTGATCAGATAAAATTGAGAAAAAAAAAAATAAAATAAGGAAAATCAGATTCTTAGAAAAATACCAACTCACAACAGTACAAATATGTCATTTAAAAATACCCTGAAATAAAATATTTTCTAAAATAATCCTGCAATCTTGTAACATTGGGATATACGGTCAAATTTTAGAACACATGTAGATTTGATCGCTATTTAAGCGTTTAGCGAAGGAGTGCAATAATTCAGTCAAGGCCTTGTTTTCAATGAGAGGAAGAAATGTTGCAGCTTCTGCCATCTATCAGCATGAAAAGAAACCATACTAGATTGAAGAATTAAATATTTGTACTACACTGATTGAATTCAATTAATGGGTTACTTATAGGGTAAAAAAAAAAAAGTTGTAAATGCAAAATTTAGATTTTTTTTAAATGTATTTTAACATATACCTTATTATTTCATTTGTTTAAATGCAAATGTAAGGGTATAATGCTTTTTTATGTAACACAATATTAAGCGATTTTTTATCAGAATTAATTTAAATAAATGGTATTCTTTTTTACATAAAAAAAATCGTTTCTCTATTAAATTATTAAAAACTTACGAATGGCTATGAGAATTGTTTTAAATAAATTGTACTTAAAAAAATTATAATTAACTTATTTTTCAGATTTACAACTTTATTAGGCCATATAATATAGTAAATTGAAATTTTTTAGGGTAGTCACAAAAAGAGTATGTTATAACTACTGTTATTATGAAGAGCTTTTTTAATTCGTTATTAATGCATCTTCTTCAGAAACCAGAAAAGTTTAAATTAAAGAACCCTTGAGGATCTTATTTTTTCAAAATAAGATTCTGAATTTATACTTAATTAAGGAAGAAAAGGGAGAAAAAAAATAATAATTTTAGTTATCAGTTACCTTCCAATAATTTTAGCTAAATCTTAAATGTAAATGATTTTAAAACAAAAAGTACAATTTATACAAAACAATTCTCATGACCAGGGCTTAACAAATACGGTCGCCAAGTTGCCACTGGCGACCAAATTATTTTATCTAGCGACCAAGTTATTTAATCTGGCGTTTTATTAATTTTTTTTTTCTTCTATCTTTATAGGAAAAAAGTATTGGATACGTTTTGGAGGGTCCTGAACACAATTTGACTGTTTTTAGAAAATGCCTGTCTGTTTGTCTGTATGTGACAAAAATTTTGTGGGCGCTCTATCTCAGGAACTGATGCACGGAATTTAATAAAACTTTAGATTCAGTTAGTCCGTGATATAAATTGGTGGTAAATATTTTTTATTGGCGACTAGAATGTTTTGCTGGCTACCAGATTTTATCAAATTTGCAAAGCCCTGCTCATGACCGTTTATAAGTTTTTAATATTTTAATAGTGGAAATAAATGATATTTTATGTAAAAAATCGCACCTTTAAATTAATTCTGATAAATAATCAACCAAAAGTGTGTTACACAAATAAATATATATATATATATATATATATATACTTTCATTTAGATTTAAAAAATAATAATAACAATATATATTTTTTGTAAATTCATTTAAAGAGATTATCTAAATTTTGCATTTTTAAAACCCTATAAATGAATTCAATCAGTATCAGAAGAAATTTAATTCTTCACATAATACTGTTTCATTTCACGGCGATATATGGCAGAAACATATCCCCCCGTTGGGAATAAGTCCTAGGCAGATATATTGCACGATTTCCCTAAATGCACGGCCCCACCAGTGTCTGAGAGGTTCTGCTCTCAAAGCTGGTAGACGAGAGATGCTGGGTTCAAAACCCTGTCGCGCTCGTCGACCTAACCGTTCGGAGTTTTCCGCGGTTTTCTTCGAACCTGTAAATACGGGTTAGGATCCCTTAGAAAGACCCTCCACGGAGGGCCCCCCCCTTCTAGGGCCTATATCCTTCGAGCAGATAATTAGCCATCATAAATCAACCAACCCTAGATCCGCGAGTAAAATTCTTTCTAAAATTCAACGAGGAGAACTTAGTGCCGCACGGGCGCTCACTCGTTATTTAAACAAGGCATACAATGAGTAGTGTACTCGGGAACATGCATGTATATTAATTGAATATATGTTTATCTATATTTACCGGTGGGAGTATAATACTTTTATCTTGATTTTGTAAACTTTCAGATTCAATCCCACTTGGTTTGCTTTGACATCTTGAAAAGGTAGTGTTCTTTTTTACAAAAAAGATAAGCGGAAGTAGCACTGCAATTTAATTAGGAACTTTTTCCCCCAAGTATTTGCAAGAGAAGATCTAACAAAGTTTCACTTTTTAAAGCCTTTGTGAATGTTTGAACGAACATGTTATTAGGAAGTGCTAAATTTCTGAAGGTACTTGAAAATAATTGCTATTGAAAACAGGACAGGATTCTTCGGAGAGTAATACAAGAAGTCACCAGTGATGACATAGTTTCGTTCACACTGAATGAAAGGAACTGTAAAAAATAAATTAAAATTGAAAAGTATTGATTTTTTTTTTTTTACAAATATTAAAATGACTTTTAAATAAAATCTTTATATTTATCGTCATTTCGTACATTAGGTTATTATGATGCTATTAACATGCATGATCAATCAGTTGAATAATTTAAAGGAAAACTTTATTTAAATAGAGAAAAACATTATTTTAAAAAACGCAATAACACTTTTTATATTTCATACATTTAAAAGTTTGAAAAATATTATATTCATTTCATACATTTTCCCTCTCTATTAAGTTATAGCTTAGTAAATAAGAAAAGATATTTTTAATTTTTTATACCATTAGCATGAAATATCAGTTAAGTAAAATATGCAAATATTTTATAACAAAAATTCCAATGGGAATAGCCAGATAAGCATGGACAACATGCCTTTCAATCAATTTTCCTTATTTTTTTCCCCAGATGCATCTGGATATCCGGTATACTTCTAGACACTGTACTTGTGTAGCAAAACATAAGAGAGCATGAGAAGTGACGAGCTGTAGTCCAGGACTACAAAAATAATAAAATAAAAATAGGGTAAAAAAAAGAAAGAAAAAAGAGAAGTCTTGTGAAATAAGTGAAGTTTTTACGAAAAAATAGATAGTTCAATAGTTCGATGGCCAAAAATGTCAGACGAGGCAAGGCAGATGTTGGGATAAGGTGGAGTGAAAGACCCCAAGATTTTTGCTTAAAAAAAGAAAAAAAAGAAACTTTTCAGTTACATACAAAATAAATAATTTTCACTAAAGTATAGCAAGTAATTTACAATAGAATAAAAGTCTTTTTTTTTTTTCAACAGGAAAAAAAAAGCGGAAAAATTTGGAATAAGTTAGAATATTAGCCCATAAGACACCAAATTAGTCTGAGAGATCAAACTCGTTAGCGAATATTTCAAGCTCTATGATAATTTACACTCCGTCGACTCTACCAAAATACCAGAGATCCCACCCTTAAAACAGCTGTCAACAGGCTCAACAATAAAATTAAAACCCTTATTCAGAAAGATAAGCAAAAAAACTGGTCTAAATTTCTCGAAAGTCTTACTTGCGAGGATAACTCTCTTTGGCAAATCAAAAAGAAACTCAATAATAATTATACCCCTATTCCTCCCCTTACTGCCAATAATCAAACTGCGTATACTGACGAGGACAAGGCAGAATGCCTCGCTAGCTCATATGAAAGGCAATTCTCTCCGAATCCCTTCCTCGCAAGTCAAGCACACTTTAACAATGTCAATGATACTGTTAATGACTTCCTCTCAACCCCTCCTATCCTTCTCCCCGAAATTCAACCCATCATGATCAACAATATTATTCAAAAACTTAATAATAAAAAATCTCCAGGGTACGATAAAATTTCCAACTATACTCTTAAACAACTGCCTATCAACTGTCTTCTCTACATTACGAAGCTCACTAATTCTATCCTCAAACACTGTTATTTTCCTAAACCCTGGAAAACCTCTATCATTTCTCCTATTCCTAAACCATCCTGCAATCTTAATGATCCAACTAATTTCCGTCCCATCAGTCTTCTCTCCTCTCTAAGCAAAGTCATCGAACGCGTCATTAGATCACAGCTCAATGACTTCCTTCACAACAACATTCTTATGCCTGAAAAATTCGGCTTCAGAGCCAAGCACTCCACCCAACACCAACTTCTTCGATTTGTGGCATTCTTAACTGAAAACTTCAGTGAGAAGAAGCCTACTGCTGCCATATTTCTTGATGTCGCCAAGGACTTTGACAAAGTCTGGCACGCGGGCCTCATTTACAAATTAATTCGCCTTAAGTTCCCGTCTGGATTTATCCATTTAATACACTCTTACCTTGGTGATCGTAACTTCTACGTCCGCGTAATTAACTCACTTTCTCTACTACACATTATACTCTGTGGTATTATTCAGCGTTCAGTCATTGGCCCTATTTTATTCATAATACATTTTAATGACATTCCACGCACACTCTTCACATCACTCGCACTCTATGCGGACGACACTGTTCTCTATGGCCAGGGGCGTAGCGAGCGGGGGGGCAAGGGGGGCAGCTGCCCCCCCAATGTTTGGTAAAAGGATTCAGTCGGCTTATCAGCAGCTTTAATTAGTGTCTCTGTAGTATGTCAGTACGCCGATTAAAAAAAACAATTCGGAAAAATTCTGGTTGGCAGGACTTTAAGTCATCAGAATGCATTTCACTACACCCTTACAATCATATGGCAAAAGCTAGTCGGTCTGTCAATAGATAGGTTATGAGTAAAAAAAGTAATGGTTTCAATAGATCTGGTCAGCCGGTATGAAAGTCACGTGTTCTGTCACATTTTCGAATCACATAAATAGCTAGTCGGCCTACCCACTGAAAAAAAAATTATGTATAAATCTTGTCTGCAGAGCCGGAAATGTTGGACATATACTGTACCTTACCCACACATGGAAAAGTTAAGTCGGCCGTCGATACATAGGCCAATAGGGGAAAACAATGAATCAGATCTATTGATTTGTCCTACATTAAGACTCGCAACTTACATAGATAAAAACTATCAATATAAACTAGGTCGACCGAATGCGAAAGTCGCTTAAGAAAATTCAAGAAATTGTATACTTGATACATAGTAGGTTCTAGCAACGATATGATGTTTATGCCCTTTGGAACTGTTTTAGGAACGTTTGGAAAATAAAAACGAAGAATTTTTAAAACTATTTAAAAAAAGAAAATGAATAAATTTAAAAAATATCCGTGCATTTAACATTTAATGCCTAAAAATCTTCTACTTTTTTTTTTTATGATAAAACTAAAACTAAATTTATATGCTTGTGCCAACATAACATAATTACATATTTTTCACTGATTTTTCACTTGTTATTATAAAAATTAGAATTGGAGCCTTTATTAATTACTTAATATTAATTGTATACCCTGATTATCGTAATTTCCGGCGTATAATCCGCGGATCAAACAATTATGTTTCGACCCAGAAATTTTATTTTATATAATGGAACATACTAGATCGCTGTAAATATTTTACTTCAATTATTAAATAAAATTTCTGGATCTAAACATAATTGTTTGATCCGCGGATTATACGCCGGAAATTACGGTACATGTTAGCGATTACTTTTTTTAAAAACTAAATCATACGTAAGAGGAATTATTTTTTTAAATAAAGAATTCAGAAAGTAGAGGATTTCAGGAAAAATTAAATTATTAAAAGTAGTTTTATGGTAAAAAAAAAAAAAAAAAAAAAAAAAAAAAAACTTGAAGCAATTGCGGAACATTAACACGTTTGCACTTAAAACAATATAAATAGACCCGTTTCAGCCGTAACTACCGCCGGGGCACAGCCCCGGGGCCCCAAACTGATGGTTAAAAAATTATTGTATTTTAATATCTAATCTAACTTCCTATAAAATACCCAGTACCTAGCTAAAAGTTAATAATAAAAAAATCCATCAAAGTGCTAGAGTAAATCTTTTTGCGTGTCCGTTCAAATACTCCATACACTTAGCATGCAAAAGCATCTCTAGAGCAGACAGCAGAATGTCGAGTCGAATGTGTCATGTCGCGCCAGGTGCCTGCCGAGTGATGAGTCAAGTGCAGGCTAGGACGTGCAGTGAGGTAGTGCTATTCATGATGAGTCATTCGTTTACTAACTGCTCATCAATATCGGACTATCAGAGCAGTTGAGAGTCACATAGTAGTGATAGTACGATAGTTTATTTCTTAACCCCTTCGTGACGAGCGTCTTTTATGGAATTTTTAATCTTTTACCACCGGTTTTTCAAAACAGAAATTTTCGCCTAATTGAATCGCAGAAATACTGTCATTAAATAAGGCAAAGCTTACAATAAAAATTAACCGGTGGGAATAATCGAGGATCGAGGATTCTGAGCATCTTATGCGTCACGTATACGTGTCGCTCGTCCCCAAGGGGTTAATCTTACTTTGCTTGCGTTGAGATAATAGTTTATATTATGAAACGAATTCGGCACCAGCCAAGTGGAAATAAAAACAAGAACGAAAAATCATGCGTCAAGCATAGATTATGTAACACTTTCCAACGCTTCCAAAATAATTTTACGAATCATACTCTTTAATAAGCTAAAAGATAACATCTAAGTAATCCGAATACTTTTATTCAGCCCTGTATAGGATCTATAGATTTGTATATATACTACATAGGATGCTAAATTTTAGTTCAGTTAGGAAACACGTAGCACAGTTTAAAATTCTCCGTCTGGAGTTAAATAATACGGAAATGTGTTCCCGAACTTTTGTGCTTCCCTGTATAGGATCTACAGAATTTATACACACCACGTAATATACAAAAAGCGATTTAAAATTAAAATCGCATTCAGTAACTTAAAACGCACTTGCAAGAATTATTGTTAACATAGAGTAGAGAATTCTTTTGTGTGTCCCTGTAAATGAACGATGACTGCTATACACACAATATTCTGTAGTAAGTCTATTGTAATGAACCTTATATAAATTTCAATGCGTTTAAAATAGTGAAACATTATTTAAATAAACCGCAGACGATTTTTCTCATAGACGTACTGTAACGGAATTCTTTTGACTGTCCCTGTAAAGTAAGTATAAGTGCTATGCACACTCTATTCCATATTAAGCTTCTTCTAATGCACCTTAGTGATATATATAAATTTCAATGCGTTTAAAATAGTGAAACATTATTTAAGTAAACCGCAAATGATTTTTCCCCATAGACCGCAATGTAACGGAATTCTTTTGAGTGTCCCTGTAAAAAAACTATCAGTGATACACACTTCCGTTGAAATAGGGAACATGCTATAGATAACGATTATAACATATAAAAATTGCAGGGCAATCCGAGCATATTTACGGGAGTTAGAGCACGGACAGACGGCCAGACGGCAGACGGCCAGACAAACCGAAGTCATAAACACTTTTCAACTAGGTTGGAAAGTGTTAAAAAGACAGACTCTAAAAAGAAGAAACTTGGAGGTTGCAAAAAGTTCAAAGAAGTTATCAACATGGCTGGACAGTGGAAACCACTCGACAGAGAATGGTGATAAGAAAGGTATGAATGGATTGCTTTATTCAGTGTGATGTGTAATTCATGTAAAAATAGTACAGTCAAACTTGAATAATTCGAACGTGTATAATTCGAAATCGTGGATAGTTCAAATGTTTCTGTCGGTCCCTTGACATTCTTATAAAACACAATCAGTGGTGGATTAAACACTCAAGAGGCCCCAGGGGCAATTAAATTTTGAGGCCCCTCCAAATATTTTCAGTACCCCTATAGTGTGCATTTTTTAGTTTTACAATTAGAATTACTGAAAGTGTACGTTGTTAATTCCATACGATATTATCTCTAATTGGAATATAAAGTTCAAATTATTTTCTATCGCATGCTAATAAAATATTGAAAGTACTTCCCATTCATTACATTATCATAATTTTTAGAACTGAGAGATCACATTTTTATTTAGCTTTTATTTTGAAAATCACTGCGTTCTATTTACTAAACTATCACTTCATTCTATCATTCTAAACAAATGAGTTTTTCACAAATATAACTGTAGGATTTTTTCTTATCAATACATATTCTTTTTTTTTTCCAGTAAAGTTCTTGGTAAATCTTTTAAATAATTACTGAGTTATATCAAAGAAACATTTTAGTAATACAAAATCATATATTTTATTTTTAACTATCAATTATAATTAATCAGTTAAAATTAATTGTAAAAACTATTAATTAAGAAATAATGCGACAGATTGACTATTTTACATTAGTCGGATTTGAAACATTTTTGAGTCGGTCAATCTTGCCTTTTGCCCCCCCAAAAATTTTCTTTCGCTACGGCCCTGTCTATGGCACTGCACATTACCCATACAATCTTTACAAAAATCTACAACATCACCTCAACATCTTCATGGATTGATGTGATCAATGGCGCATTAAAATAAACGAATCTAAACCTACTGCTGTTTACTTCTCTAGAACCTTTTCCACTCCTAATAGATTAACCTTCGATAATACTACCATTCCCTGGTCTGACGATGCCAAGTACCTGGGGGTTACCATTGACAAACGCATTACCTTTAAAAAGCATATTCTTAATATCCGCGGTAAAGTCGCCGGGATTTCCAAAACCCTCGCCCGCCTTCTTCGCAGCCACTCACTCTCCATACACAACAAACTCTTAATATGTAATGCTTGCATTCTCTCTGTTATCACATATGCATGTCCAATCTGGGGCTTCACTTGCAAAACCAGTATGAACAGCCTCTCTAGTACCCATTACAAACAGCTCCGTTACATCAGGAACGGGTCTAGATATCTCAAAAACTCCACAATCCTCAAGGATCTGAAAACGACTTCACTCAAACATCGCATTAAACACCTTGCGAAAAAATTCTACAATGACATTAATCACATCCCAAATGAACTCATCTATGAGCTACCTGACTTAGATGCTGCAGTCCATCCAACCTGAAAAAACCAAGGTACTCCACTATTCTTGATGAATAGTCCTTCCGAGCTATAATTCGTATTTTCTCTTTAATTAAAAAAAAAAATATTATTATATGTATATATTTTTAAATAAAATTAAATTGAATTCCCTCCTAAACCTCTCCTATCATCTTTACTTTACCTCGTCTGGCATTATTTTTGTTTTTTTGAACTATGAACTGTTTTTACTTTTATACTTTAACTAGTTAATTTTCATTATTTTATAGATATACTTAACACTATCATATTTTTATGTAGTCAATTAGACTACGGCTAGACATTTCACATGGCTCTCTCAGGATTTGATATACACGTACTCAAAGCCAGGGTGTGCAGTTGCTTCGCAACTTGGAAGCCCATTGAACCTATAACAAGTTCAAGTATGATAATTACGAACATCTTTTCGAATGGGTTTTTGCATTTTTTTAATACATTTGAGTAGTTTAGAAAAATGAATTTATATTCCTTTAATATATGAATACTTACATTTACCGGTGGATTGTAATATTTTTATCGTGATTCTGGTGAACTTTCAGATTCAATCCAAGGTGGTTCGTTTTGGCATATTGTGAGATTAGTGATATTTTCTTATCAAAATAGATAAACGAAAATACCCGTCAGTTTAATTAAAATATTTGTTTTCAAGTATTTTCAAAAGAAGATCTATCAAAATTTGAATTTTTAAATTCTTCGTGAATGTTTGAACGAGCATGTTATTACGAGGTGAGAAATTTCTGAAGGCACTCGAAAATAATTGCTATGGACTATAGAGAACAGGACCTAGTTCTTCGGACAGAGTGAACTAAGACTCCTATAATAGGAGCTCTAGAGTGAACAAGAAATCACCGGTGATGACGTAGTTTCGTTCACGCTGGCTGAAAGAAACCATAAAAAATAAATGGGATTTAAATGTGTTTTTTTTTTCTGCTTAAAATTATTAAAATAACATTTAAATAAAATCTTTATATTTATCATCATTTCGTACATTTCGGTTATTATGATGCTATTAAATTACATGAATAATATTACAGTTGAATGATTTAAAGGAATAGAGAAAAACATTATTTTTAAAATCGCAATAAAACATATCATACCTTTAAAAATTAGAAAATTATTTAAAGGCATTTCATGCATTTTTCTTCTCTATTAAATTATTGCTTAGTTAAATAAGATAAGATACTTTTAAATGTTCATGCCATCAGCATGAAATTTCAGTTAAATAAAATATGCAAATATTTTATAACAAAAATTCCAAAGGGTATAGCCGGATAAGCATGGACAATATGCCTTTCAATAAATTTTCCTGATTTTTTTCCGAGATGCGATTTTTTCCGTAAGAACTATCTGACAGTAATTTTTCCCTATTATCACCTTATAAATATTGATATTTTATGGGATAAAAATATTTTTTTTTTTTTTTTTCAAAATTACCGCACCGAATTTTATGCCAATAACATAGGAATTAGAGATACTAATGGTATTTAACTGGGATTTTTTTTATTGCATAATTTTATGTTAATAAAAACTAATTGAAATAACGATAAAAAAATTTAAAAAATTAAAATCATATGTTATATTTATACGGAAAATTATTTTTTATTTTATCTATTTATTTATTTTTTTGTCAAAAGTTCCTTATGTGTGCCCATATTTTATATATATATATATAATATGTCATTGGTATAACATAAATATTTAAATATATGTACAAAAACAAATAAAAATGATATGAAGGTGGTATTTGGGGCGGAGTTACCTAAATTCGACATGGAAAACAACAACATTCTCCGATATCTAACTGAAAAATAACTGATGTTAAACTAAATAGCTGGTTGCGTGAAAATTTTTCCTTTATTAAATTATCGTCCCTTGACTTACTAGGTTTGTCTCAAATCACCGAAAGAGAACTAAAAATATTTTTTTCAACTGACATTTTTTTCTTCTAAAATTTCTTTTTTCTATAAATACTGTCGGGCAGTGTCGTATTTGGCGGAAATCATGAAGGAAGATCGTTTTATAAACATATATTTCGTTAAATACTTGAACTTGAACTTGTGATAGGTTCAATGGGCTTCCAAGTTGCGAAGCAACTGCACACGCTGGCTTTGAGTAGCTGTATATCAAATCCTGAGAGAGCCATAAAAAAAGTCTAGCCGTAGTCCAATACTACATAAAAATAGGATAGTGTTAAGTATATCTATAAAATAATGAAAATTTACTAGTTAAAGTATAAAAGTAAAAATAGTTCATAGTTCAAAAAAACAAAAATAATGGCAGACGATGTAAAGTAAAGATGTTAGGAGAGGTTTAGGAGAAAAGTCAATATAAAATTATTTAATAAAAAAATTATATAATAATATATATATATTTTTAAATATTAAGGAGAAAAATTTTGAGGTAAGAATTATAGCTCGGAAGGACTATTCATCAAGAATTGTGGAGTACCTTGGTTTTTTTCCGGTTGGATGGACTGCAAGCATCGTAGTCAGGTAGCTCATAGATGAGTTCGTTTGGAATGTGATTAATGTCATTGTAGAATTTTTTCGCAAGGTGTTTAATGCGATGTTTGAGTGAAGTCGTTTTGAGATCCTTGAGGATTGTGGAGTTTTTAAGGTATCTAGACCCGTCCTGATGTAACGGAGCTGTTTGTAATGGGTACTAGAGAGGCTGTTCATACTGGTTTTGCAAGTGAAGCCCCAGATTGGACATGCATATGTGATAACAGAGAGATATAGCATTATATATTAAGAGTTTGTTGTGTATGGAGAGTGAGTGGCTGCGAAGAAGGGGGCGAGGGTTTTGGAAATCCCGGCGACTTTACCGCGAACGTTTTATAAATGTATGTTTCGTTAAATATGTATCCAATATTTTGAAAATACAAATTACATCATGGCATTTTCTAAAGAAAACCTGTCGTTGTTTCATAGGATATCATCCTAATACTAACAGTGTTTCTGCAATCCCTAAAGCATTTCTCCAAGTCTGTTAATGGCATGAGAACAATAAGCTGCTGCTCCCATTTGTTAGCAACAACCTAGTATATTTTTTACAGAAGATATCAAAAACTGTAAAACCGACAGACAGTCTCTCTACGCTATGAAAAAAAAAAAAGGAATGTCAACATATTGCACATATATGCAATATATATTTCATTTGAATATGACAGTAAAAAACATTAAGTAATGTTAATATTTGTGTATTACTGTTTCACTATATATTTTTATGCATACGATAATTTAATACATACATACATAAAGTAATACATGTTGTGGTTTTCCATGGCAAAAATATTCTTATTTATTGTAGTATTCGACAAGAACGCCAATTTTTGATATCAGGTGAATTTTTTCCCCTAAAAGTCACTTTATCTAGAAACTTTAAACTCTGAAACGGAATAGCTACACCCTGAACACGAATGTATATATATTTTTTTATATGCGTTTAAAAATATATATGTAAACATTTAGCTGTATCTTCACAATACATTTTAATTTTATGGAATTTTATTCAACCAGTTTGTTGAGATAAACATCTTTTTTTTTAAAAAAACAACAAAAAACAATATTATATAAAAACATTAAAAGCTCAAAATTAAATAAATACATATTGTTAAGTGCAAAGCATTAGTGTTGCCTGAATACAGTGCTCAATGCAGTGTTGCCAGATTGGGGAATTATTGTTAATCAAAATATCTACCGATTTTACCCTAAAGTTAACCTAAAGTTATCTTTTGGCCCAAACAAGAGAATTCATTGGACGAGGAAAGGTTGCACGTGAAACAAAGGCTAAATTCATCGGACGGGAAAAGGTTTTCAAAGCAAGTCGCCAGAGTTTTGGACCGACTTTAGGGTGGAATTTTTGGCTTCACGCCAAACCAATACACTTCACCTCCGTTATCCTCTTCGTGATGTATTTTAAATCTAACGATATAACTTGTAAACTAAAGTGGGTAGCCATTGATATTAAGTAGCTTTCATTACAAAAAAGTACCTATTGCTTCCGTTCGGAATAAAGCAATTCCAAAAAAATTTGGTATATTTTCATCGAACATGACCCCTAGACCCCAAAACCACCCACCGCTCAAATCTTCATCTATATATCCATATATATATATATATGACATTTCTAATTGTGTAACTCTCTTATTTATAAACCGATTTGATGTGACTGAGTATGTGTGTAGGACATACCAAGGTCTCGACCGAGTTCGTTGGCCAGCTTCATCCGTTATCTTGTTTCAAAATGGAGGTCAGTTAAAAAATTTAAAATTTTTAAAAATTTAAAAAGATGTACAATAAGAATTACAAATTGAAAAAATTGTTTCCGTTAAGTGTTAGAACGTGATACAAGGATTCTGGAACATTTTCTGTTTTGGCTATATCTTGAAAAATGGCTGAGATATGGTAGTTTTTTAAACAATATGATATTTGTTATACTGTAACTCTCGTATTTATGAACCGATATGAAAGTGACTGATCATATGTAAAACATTATTATAACATAATTATAACATTATTATAACATTATTATAACATAATTATACGAAGGTCTCGACCGAGTGTGTTAACCAGCTTCATGCGCCATATTGTTTCAAAATGGCGGACAGTTAAATGTATTTAAAATTCATAAAGATGTATAAAAAATTATAAACTGAAAAAGTTGTTTCCATTAAGTATTCGATCGTGATACAAAGATTTCGGAACAGTTTTTGTTTTGGCTTTACCTTAAAAAATGCCTGAGATATGGCAGTTTGAAATTCTTGGGTGGCTGACATTTTGAAACAATCTGACTTTTGTCATGCTGTAACTCTCATGCTGAAATTCGCATTCAAATTCTGTATTAACGAAAACCGGGATTGAAACTTCTATAATCGGGTTCCAAGCATTTAAGTTTCGGGTTTTTGAGTAAAATGAGTTGAATTTTTGAAAACATGGACTTTGAAAGATACCTTTTCCTCCCGGTACAGACCGGAAGGACTTTTTTCATTCAAATGTAAGTTTCGTGAATACTTTTCAGTTTTTCCTAAACACTTTGATGTTTTAGATATTTATGTATTTTTTAACACTTTCCAACATAGTTGAAAAGTGTTTATGAATTCGGTTTGTCTGTCTGTCTGCAATCTGCCTGTCTGTCTGCCGTCTGACTTTCTGTCTGTCTCTCCGTGCTGTAACTCGCGTAAATATATATGGATTGTCACGCTAGTGATATATGTTATTGAGGTTTGCTCTGGCATGTTCGGTACTAAAAATGAAGTGTGTAACACTGATAGTTTTTTTACAGGGACACTCAAAAGAATTCCTTTACATTACGGTCTATGGGGGTAAAATCATTTGTGGCTTATTTTAATAATGTTACCCAATTTCAAACATGTTGAAATTGATCTATATCACTGAGGTGCACTCCAAGAGGCTTACTATAGAATATGGTGTGCATAGCACTTACAGTTCCTTTACAGGATCACTGAAAACAATTCTGTTAAATGCAATTTTTGGAGAAAAATCATTTGGGGTTGATTTTAATAATGTTTCACTATTTGAAATATATTGAAATTGATATATATCACCAAAGGGCATTACAAGAGGCTTACTATAAAATATTGTGTGTATAGCATTTATCGTTCATTTACTGGGACACACAAAAGAATTCGGTGCTGTCTGGTAACAATAATTGCTGGAAGTGTGCTTTCAGTTGCTGAGCGCGTTTCTAAATTTAACTCATTTTTAACACTTTCCAACATAGTTGAAAGTGTTTATGAATTCTGTTTGTCTAGCCGTCTGTCTGTCCGTGCTCTAACTCGCCTAAATAAACTCGGATTTTCATGAAATTGATAAATGTGAATGAGTTTCACTATGGGTATTATAATAAATTGAATTGTAAATAATTATTGTAATAAAATAATATTGTAAAATAATTATTGTAATACAATTGTAATCAAAAATATTTGTTTCTTTTTAATTATATAGTGACTTTAAATATATATATATATATATATATATATATATATATATATATATATATATATATATATATATATTTCCACATTTAAGTTCTATCTGTCATTGAATTATGTTTATTTTTTGTTATTAAAAATATTTTGTTTTCATTATTTTTATTTAAGAAAACATAAAAGTGATAATAATTAATCTAATATTTATTTTTATAATTTTAACTAGTACAGAGATCAGAAAAGTAATTTATAGATGTAATCGTTTTCGTTAAAATTTTGAAGTATTAGTTAATAATCTAACGACGTGCTAGACATTTAACATAATAACAAATACTATGCATTATTTTTATTATTATTGTTTCAAATTAAAATAATCGAGAACAATTTTGCTAAATATTTTGTTTTGTTTGTATGAAAGTAACTTACATAAAAATCACTCTTACATATATGTAATATTAATATAGCACAATTTAAAGATATAAATGTTATCATTCAAACGTTTGAAGCAATTATTATTAAACACAGTATAATCGATTATAATTGAGCAAGCACATTGAAAAAAGAAAGCAAATTTCCTGAATTCAACTACTGTTTGAATGTTATATTAGTGATTTTTATGTAAGCCACATTGAAACAATTAAAATGAAACTTTCAGCTAAAATATTCAGCATTACCTTTATTTGAAATATAACAAAAAATAATACCAGTATCAATTATTATTTTAAGTGACCAGCATTGTGTGGGATTATTATTACATTAAGCAAAAATATTTACATCTACAAGTTATTTTACTGATCTCTGTACAAATTAAATTGATGAAAATAAATATTAGATTAGATATCATCCCTTGTATTTGGACTTCAAATGTAATAATAAAAATAAATCCATAAAATATATTCCAAAAAGCTTTAATATATATATCAAAACACTTTAATTGCTTAAAAGACGTCAAATATCAATAAAAATCATTAAAATATTTACATGTTTCGATTGATTCACTCAGTCATCATCAGAACACATAAAAACGATAAATACAATGTACACAAAATTTTCTTAAAAGACGCCCAGTATCAATAAATAATATCTGTGCAAAAAAATTTTTGTTTGCATTGTATTTGTGGTTCTTATGTATTTTGTTGATGATTGAGTGAATCAATCGTTAATATTTTAATGTTTTTCATTGATATTTGACGTCTTTTAAGCAATTAAAGTGTTTTAGTAGGTATTTTTAAGTTTTTTGAAATATGTTTTATGGTGTTACTTTTAATGGACGTAAATTAAGGCTTTTCCTTTAAATGTAATGTAATATTTGAAAAAATAAATCCTTTTAAAAACGAAAAATAAACATGTTTCTGTGAATTAAAGATTTAAAATGTTATTATTATTAAGTTAAATTATTATTAATTTAACCCTTGTCACAATGGTCCCTCTGGGCAAACTTAATTTTAATTCCAAACTTGCGTACGGCACCAAGAATATTTTAATAAAATTTTGTTTCTACGATGGAAGCTTAAAATAAGGAGTTCTTATTTTCTGAAAATGTCGTTTGCAAATTCCGGTGTCAGTCAGTAATTTCTCGTTTTACGAACAGAATGTGTCTGTGCCGGAAAGGGTTAAATTCACTGTAATTTAAAACAGGCATGGTTTATGTTTGATTGTTCTCTGTATTACTGTAATTAAAACTACACAAATATTTTTAAAAATTAAGTTTTTACGGAATACTTAAACGCATTCATAAAGCTTATTAGTAAAACTTAAAAATAAATAAAATAAAGGCAATAAAATAAAGAGTAAAATCGGTGAAAAGAACAAATGAAAAGTTTAAAAAATGCAGTTAGTTTGCCCCGCTCCCGTGTAAAGTTGTCTATCGAGCACTACATGCTAAGGAGTCGACTTGATTCCACGTATTTACATCATGCCTGCGGGAGCTAACTTACTTCACGGAATAGAAATTCTTTGGTCAAACTGGCAAGCCAGATACAAACTACAATTTTCCGTGTCTTACTGCTACCTCCATAATATAAATGCACATCACATTTGACTCAAAAATGTAAGTCAGCTAACTCTGATAGAAGGCGCTACTATCTGGGGTATGCTGTCGTAATATTTACATTGATCGTCTCATAGAAGTTCCTCTCAAAGCTACAACTTTCTTTCTTTCTTTTTTTTCAGTTATTTGAGGTTATTTAAACAAAGTTCAATCAAGAATAATGTTTCATTTCATGATATTCCTGTTTACAATCGTTAAATAAAAATTTACGCTTCCCTCCTTAGCCACCTCCCGCATACAAAGGAGAGTATAATATTTTTAAATATTTTAAATTTTTATTTTGTATTAAAAAAAATATATATTCTACTTATTGCACTCTAGTGGCAAAAAATAATCATATAAATGATCCCCTGTTCCTGAAATTTCCATTCCCTCGTCCTCCCTTCCTTCTCCAGCACACATATTTCAAATATTTAAAAAAAATTGTTTTAAAAAATTGCTAAATTCATTATTTATTAATAAAAAAGAAAATAATAATCCCTAAATTACCCCCGTAACTCCCCCAAATTTAAGCTTCTCCATCTTTGCTCGCCCCTCCCCAGCATACAAAAAAAAAAAAAAAAAAAAAAAAAATCTAAGTTATTTTTATTTTTATATAAAATATCTTCTGCCGTATTCGTTGCCCCCCTCTTTCCTCTCTCTCGCAAACAAAAGTTAAAATCTTAAAACAATCTATTTAAAAAAAAATGTGCCGTATTCGTTACCGTGTAATAACAATAAACAAATAAGCAATCATATAAAAATTTCTCCTCACCACCCCCCTCCCCCCCCCCCCACACACACACAAACTTTCTGCTCCCCCTGGGCCTGTTCCACCATAGAACATTGTGTAAAATCTTTAAAACCCTAATTTAAAAATATATTCGAAAAAGCGCACAGAAATAAAAGCCCACTAATCAGCGTTCTCAGATCTAGGGGGAAAAGTCCATTTAGGGAATTCTTTCTTATTTCTAGGGAATAAGTGAATTTTTAAAAGACAGACAATACTTTTCCAAAATCTAGGGAAAAGGGGAATTTTTTTCAGTCTTCTGTGTTTTTCTGAGAATGAACGTGAGAAAATGATAAATGTGACGTGTGGGATGAACGAACATGGAAGAAGGAAGTAAAAGGATGGGAGAAGTTGTCTTCAAGCAACTCTTTGGTTAACGGAGGGGGTGGGGGAGAGTTTCCGAAATAGTAATCGCGCACCTCCCTTTCGTTTCTCGAAATCCAGTATGGCTAATAAATGATCACCACCCGGACCTACAGTTATTAATTGATCCAGCTAAGGGCATTGCATATTTTGTAATCCAGCCTCTTAGAATTAGAATAGAAAAATCATTTACAGATTTTAGCACCTCGATTGAAATCACTGGAAACTTTTCAAAGTGAAATTATCCCTCATATGGTCCTTCATTTGGAGAAAGTGGAGGAAGAGTGGCAGAGATTAGATCTGGTTTTTCTTTCTTCATGGAGTATTTTCAAGTAAAACGAAATAAATCATCCATCTAATTTCCTTTAGTTAGAAAACCTCGTAGTACGTGCATAGGGAGAATTTGTTATACCCGTAATGAAGTATAGTGCAATCTATAATGTATGTAAAACATAAGAATGTTAGATGAAAAGATCTACTAAAAAATAAAACATCCTGATCCTATAAAGAAATTTTGTTCTATTTTTTTGTCTTATTTAAGGATTATTATTAATATTATTATTATTATAGATTCTTATCGCAAATCATTTTAAAAGAGGTTTACAGCAGTCAAGGACTATCTGAGAATAATAAAGGGTGACGTCCTCGGATATGAACGTGTAAAATTTGTATAAAGCATATATATTCTAATATAATTTGCTGATTTTGTTTTATCAGAAATTACTCTTTGGTGGACAATAAATGTCCCAAAATATCAAGCTATCAGCATTAATTTACGGATTATACGCCAAAAACCTATTAATATGTTTTTACATCTGTACTCCGCTATCGCTATTTTTATATTTAAACTCCGCCCATCGTCATTATGATATGTATTCGTTCAGAATAAATGCACAGTGCAGAAAATCTAGCTATGTAAAGTAGGTGGAGCATCGTCTTCGCGGTACGATTTGAATACGGATGTAAATTGTATTAATAGTATTTGAGAAAAATATCTAATTTTTGAATATTGCTAAAAGCCTCTTTTCATAAAAATCATTGCGCCGTATTTCATGAATTTAAAATATGTTTTAAAAAACGATGATATATATTCTTAAAAAGTTAAAAACATACCCATACCTTATTTTGTAAAAACGTTTTTTTTCTTTTTTTATTAAAAAAAAAAATTACACATATTTGTGTATGTTAAATATTCCTTATGGTTGATTATGTCACATGTATTTATTTAGTTTCAAGTTGTGCGATGGGTATCACACGTAAGTATTTACAAATATATATAAAAAAAATACAAAAAAAGGAAAAAGCGAATGGATTTAGGGCGGAGCTACACATTATCCCGATTTTCTTCCAATAAGCCTTGCCTTTTTTCTGTTTATGTGTTTTTAACAATAAATTTGGAAACATTTATGTGGACAAAATCACTTATGTTGCCGCCATCTGCAATTTCTTTTTACATGTTTATTGCCAGCCAAACAAAATACTGTATTTTTCTTTAAGTCACGTGATTTGATAATTAGGGGAATTTTGCTTTTATAATCTAGGATGGAAAACTAAAATCAGGCTGTGAACGCTACGCAATTGATGACATAAATAGTTTGTGTTACATTTCTTTCCTCTCTTGATACAAAATAGCAAAATTAATATGATAAAATGAATTTTAAAGCCACCTGTATAAATAGAGCTACCACCTTTAGAAATAGTTTCTTTATAAATAGAGATTATCATATTTTTGTAAATTAAGAAACAAATATTCGTTTTCAACATTTTAACTTAAAACTCACACCGGAATATTTAACAGATAAAATTATTTAAATAATTACACATAGTTCACTTAGTAGATTTCTTGTTTATATATATAGTACATTCTCACGTGCATCAACTGCTGATTCTGTCACGCAGTTGATGCCGAAATCGAAATTGAAGAACACTGTAGGAAGTTGATTAGATGGCAGTGCCAATTTGGCCTCCTCTTTTATTCAGAAATTTCATGTAATACGCATTTATTAAACAAAATTACGCTAGGATATGGATGGTTTCTGCCACCCAAATAACCTAGCAGTTGAAGCGTGACGTCACATGCCCGTGCTGTATGGGGAAATAGAACTCCTATAATAGAGGCTGACGCATCCTCTCAGATTTGGTGCTCAAATTGAACTTCAGTCGAAAAACCAAGCTAATCAGAACCGAATCTTAGGCAACTCCGGCTGCGGTAGATTGATGCTGAACTGAGCACCAATATTCCGAAACAAAATGGATATGCGTCAGCTTATGGGGAAACAGTGAACGAATTGATAAATCGCAGCCGTCCAAAAGTTCAATTTTCTCAAATACAGCGTAAATTAAATGTGGTGGTGCCATCTAGCGCAGTGTTGAATTCAGACACTTTTCTCCGGGAGGGATTTCTGTAGCTCCGGGGGGGACATTATAGAGTTCCGCGGGGGAAATTCCGCTTTTTGACCTCTGAAAGCATAAAATTTCAAATACTCCGGGGGGGACATTCCCCCCCGGGCCACCCCCTGGATTCAACACTGATCTAGCGAGCATTCGTCATGTTTAAGCTGATATTTTTCTACAGTTATTAGCTTTTTTTAATTTAAACTGCTTTGAAACAAAAAGGGAATGGGGGGGGGGGAAGGATACTTTATATGTAGGGTTAATATTTTTTTTTTTTTTTTTTTGCATAATAAAATTTTGCACTTAAAGACAATTTAAATTAAGAATTTATTAATAATAGATTTTTAAGAGCCTATTGCTAACATTTTCCTTCCTGTGAGCAGTTTAATGTTTAGAAATTCATTATTTATAAAATATACATGTCAAATCTTAACAAGATAAGTTTATGATGAGTTTAATTTCATGGAATTGAATTTTGTATAAAGGATTGTTTTGTGAAATAGAATTTTTTGAAGGGTCCCCTTTGACTAAAATACATTTTGTGAAAGGCCCTTTTTAATAAATAGAATTTTGTAAAGAGGCCCCAAATTTTCCATATATTGACCTTAGATATAAGCTGTATTTATCATTATATAGATAAATATAAAAGATAAATATAAATTATATTTTCTAGCTTTTATTGATCATATTTATAATTATTAATAAAATATTTATAATGAGAGATTTTAAAACCAAAATTTTGTTAAACATTTAAACTGTAGTTATGTAGATTTTATGTTTAATTAGTACAATCTTTTGGGGCCTTTTTTTTTTTCAAAAATACATGTAGATTTTTTTTCTTGTAAAAATACTGCTATTGTATCGAAATTGAGATTTTACTTTAAGAAAATATTCTTATGTTGTAGTGTCTTCAGTTGCAGCCAAGATTTCCGCTTGGGAGCGGTTTTGAATCATTGTTATTAATCCAGGTGTTGATCCAGGCAAAACTTGGGCCATATTTAGGGCCACGTCACAAAATTCCATTTAATACAATAGAACTCTTCTCAAAAATTTCTCTTAATAAAACGACTTATTTATAAAATTCCTTTTATTTAAAGCAGACTTCTTTGCGAAATTTTTCTTCATAAAATAAACCCCTTCACAAAATTCCAGTTAATGCTAATTTTTAGCTATTTTGTGTTTCAGTTACTTTTTACACATTATTTATTCACCATAACGGTCCATGTACTTATCTTATATGCTTTCAATTGGTCTGGGAGGAGTTTTAAAACCCCTAAATCCTGTTTTCTGCTGTGGCAGTAGTAGCTCAAATATTGACTGAAAATTTTTTACTGCTTTTAACAAAATTCTGATTTTTAGTAAAAAGCTCCTTATAGTTGTTTTCTTATTAATAAGTATAAAAGAAATGTATAAGTAGGTTAAATAATAAGGTTAAATTTTATACTTATAAATTTCTTCTGCGTATCATTCTAGTGCTATACAATCATTTTGGGTGGGGGGATTCATTATCTTTTACCTAAACAAAGTCAAGTGATTTCTGAACTGTGAGCACACTAGATATAAACCCATATAAATAGAAATAAATTATTTTAAAATTTTACTGTTTTCTATGCAATTTAAGATAAAAAATATTACATAATTATAAGGAGAGGAAGAGACAGAAATTAGCTAATTTTAATTTATAAAGACTTGTTAAAAGGCCAAAATTTTTTATACCTGGAATAACCCTCCTTAAGTAAGCCTTTAAAAAATGACTTAAATTTTGTACAAACACAAATTCATTTATTTGGTACATTCTCTTTTTCCTGCATCAAAACAGGTATTTTTAAAGAATAAGAGTGATCAACAGATTCAAATTCAGTAGAATCATTTAAAATTTCTTCTTGTAGATCAATTATTTTTCCTTTGTATATAATTTTTGCAAATTTTGTTTTGTTTTATTTTTTTTCTAGATTCGTTGAATAAAACTAACATTGTTTTTCTACATTTTTATTTCGTGGAACTCGTCTGGAGAGAGGCAGTAGAATCACACAGCATGACTACCGCATTTGGTAACTTATCGCTTTTTTGGCGACATTTTAAAAAGGAAGTTAAAGAAAAAGGTGTGGGGGGGGGGGGGAGGAAGGAGATTGTTTGTAAACATTGGAATATATTTACAGCGGTTGACGGCTTACTCGACTACCGCATTTTTGACTTTGTGAAAAAGCAATAGTTCGAACTTCAAGCTTTATTGACATTAATTAATTTTCAAAAATTTTTAAAGATTGAATAGATATTTTTTAATTTAAAATGGATATATAATAAAACCTGTCAATTTTTAATTATAGCTAAATTAAATTGAATTAAGCTTTTTTTTTCTTCAAAAAACAATTTATTTACTTTTTTATTAAAAGAAATATTGATTTCTGATTAAGATTTTGTCTTTCTTCTCCCCATATACTTTTTTATACATATTTTCAGCCCTTTAAAAGCATATTTGTGTTTGGTATGCTGAAAGCTGTTAAAGTATTTCCATAAATGTGTTTCAATCAAGTGAAACAAAAATATACAGCTTTTTAAACAAAATTTACATGGAAACTATTAACCTTTAAAGTTATGTTGTTTTCATAAATAAAAAGTTTATTCTCATGTGCCATAATTATATATACAGATATTGAAAATACAGATACTCAATATTGAAATTAAAATGTGGGTTGTGAACAAAAAATTATTGGGCACAACATATTCTTAACTTTTATCTAAGGAAAAGTAATACAGAATTTCTTTTACTTTAAAAATCTATAAATGCAGAATTTTTATTGTTTTGTTTTTCATTTCATAAAAATGTTTACTTAGTGTGAATTAACAATAAATTTGTGTACTAATTAAAAATCTAAAGAATAGGTACTACATATCTCAATTTTTAATTAATACATACAATAAATTAAATTAAGTTTTTATTTAAAGATTAAAGTAAAACTTTTTTTTTTCTTTTTAGATATTTAGAATTATTTTTAAGTTTTTCTCCTTTCTATATACTTACTTTTAATGCACACTTTCAATATTTTATTCATATTTATGTTCAGTATAGTGAAAACAGTTGAAGCTAACCTTTAACGAAATTCCAGTCAGTTAAAAAATCCAATATGAAATGGGCTTCATAATATTTCAGCCAGACTTAATTTCTTTATGCATTGGTACTTGCATATTATTTGTGCTAGGAAACTACAACATGTAAACAATAAATACTAATTGCAATAACCTTTTGATTTCTTTCAAATACTATATATTTTCCATATTAAAGTCAGAAATATTTATATACGTATATAAATAACAAATATCATTAATTCTGGCACGTACAACATTTCCTCCGGAATTATATAATTTGTTTTAATCATTAAAAGTCACCAACCTAATATGTGTTTTATATAGCGATCAAACGAAATTTCGGTTTCGGTGCAAAATCGGAGTTCCGCCGAATATTCGTTTTCGGAGAAACTGCTGCCAAAATTTTGGTCTGACCGAAACTATCTGTATTTCAAAATCTCGTTCCTTCTTTCAGAAATTTTCAACTTTACTCATTGATATGAGTTGTATCGGCTCAAATGAGACTCTGTTTATTGCTGTGAACTACACTGTTTATCATTATCCGTCATGACTGATTCATGTTGCGAGTGTAAATTATAAATCAAGCAATGCATATATGACTAAACTTAAAAGACGCTTATCACGGGATCTTTAAAAGCTGCAAACCTAACAGTAATAGAAATTGTTTTACTATTACTATTAATTTTGTGAAATTGCTTTTACATGAATCTAATAAGAACATTTTTTTTCTAAAAAGCTGCTTTAAATTAATGTCATTTGCTTAATAACTTTTTTAGTATTAAGTCAGATTAATATTTTTTAAACCGTGTATTTCATATTTCATAATTTGGCAATCATTCAAATCAATCAGGAAGAAGAGATAGAATAAGACAGACAAAGGAGGGGCTCATGGGGCTCAAACCCTCCCTATTCTAATAAAGACAATTTTTTAAGTCACAATTTTTTTTATAAAACTATTGTTTTAGTCTTAAATGTTTGATTATTCGTCTCCGGCAAAACCTCTCTGTACATAAATACTGTAAATATGAATTAAATTTATATTAGAAATGAAACTAGTAAATCTACAGCTCAGGAGCTTCAAACGTCAGTTCTGCATTTTTATATTGAAATGATTTTATATTTAGTATTTAAAACATTCAACCTGCAGTTTCATTTCTTTCATATTTGTATTACTATTTACTGCCAGTGGTATATAAAGTAGTTTCTGTAAATTTAACTTTTTAAATAAATCCTTAAATACTCTACATATGGTAAGATGGGGTTGGGTATATTTCGACTGATTCATTCAGTTATCATCAGAACACATAAGAACGACAAAAACAATGTACACAAAAAATTGCTTAAAAGATGTCCAATATCAATAAAGATATTTGTGTAATTTTTTTGTGTGTGTGCGTGTGTACATTGTGTTTGTGGTTCTTATGCGTTCTGATGATGATTGAGTGAATCAATCGAAACATGCGAATATTTCAATGTTTTTTATTGATATTTGACGTCTTTTAAGCAATTAAAGTGTTTTAGTATAAGTTTTTTGGTATATGTTTTATGGTATTACTTTTTATGGACATAAATAAAAAAAAATTCATAATATGTAATGTAATATTTGAAAAATTTATAAACGAAACTTTTAAAATCGGAAATAACATTTTTCTATTAATTATAGATTTAAAATGTTATTATTATTAAGTTAAATTATTATTAATTTAAATTCACTGTAATTTAAAACAGGCAGGGTTTATGTTTGCTAGTTCTCTGTATTATTGTCGTTAAAACTGTACAAATATTTTTTTAAATGAAGTTTTTAAGGAATACTCAAACGCATTCATAAAGCTTATTAGTAAGAGTAAAAATAAACAAAATAAGGCAATAAAATAAAGAGTAAAATCGGTGAAAAGAAAAAATAAAAGGAAAAAATCACTGACGGCTCGGCCTACAGGCACAGGTAGATTTCGAAGACGCAGACCGTGGGGCGCCTGTTTAGTGGGAATTGCAGAAGAAACACCTATTTGCTATGATGCGGCAGTTGGGACCGCCCACTTCGAAATATACCTCTGCCTGTAGGCAGAGCCAGCAGGGATTTTTATTTATTTATTGCTCTAAGAATTGGTCCTATAAAAACCTTGTAAATATAAAAGTTGTACATAATATTAAGAAGATTTATAATAAATTTAAGCGGGTTTGATATATTGTGAACTAACGAAGTTATGATTTTCTTCGTCTGAAACCCCTACTTTTAACCCCCTTAGGGGCATTTTTAATGAAATCAAAAATCTGTCATACTTAAATTTTTAGTCCTTTTCCTAGAAGTAATAATAATTTTTTTTAAAAATCGATATGTATCAAAATTAAGACATTATGGGTTCTTTTGTTTTCACAAAAAGCCCCCCCCCCCCCCCCCCTTGGTTCGATTTTGCCCATTCTTGAACTTGACCGAGATTTTATGCCGCTTGATTTTATGTATCAGTTTGGAAGAGATTTGTGCAGAATTATGGAAGTTTTCTTGTCCACAAAAAAGTGAAATAGATAGATAGATAGATAAAGTTTTGAACTGGGGGTGGTTTTGGGTTCTAAGAGTCATGATCGGTGTAGATCTCCAAAAATTTTTTCAGGAATTCCAACTTAGGGGAGATTGTAATAGGTAGTATTTCTTACGAAATCTACCTAAAAAATGCAGTTAGTTTTCTCCGCTCCCGTGTACGCCGTCCCGCGTCCCGCTTATCGCGTACTACATGCTGAGGAGTCGACTTGATTCCATGTATTTACATTATGCCTGCGGGAGCTAACTTACTTCACGGGGTCTAGAAGTTATTTGGTTAAACTGGCAAGCCAGATACAAACTAAACTTTTCCGTGTCTTACAGCTATCTCCATAATATAAATACACATCACATTTAAAACTCAAAAATGGATGTCAGCTAACTCTGATAGATGGCGCTACTATCTGGGGTATGCTGTCGTAATATTTACATCGATCGTCTCATAGAAGTTCCTTTCAAAGCTGCAACTTTCTTATTTTTTGCAGTGATTTGTGCTTTTTTAAACAGAAAGTTCATTTGTAAATGAAACGTAATATATTTTCTCTAAAATGCTGTGCTGCTCTGTTCCTTATTGGCTGTTCATTCAGTAAAATCAAGATTAACGTTTCATTTTATCATATTTCTGTATACAGTTGTCGATTCTCATGGCTGAAAGCAAAACTTGTAATTACTGCGTAATACAAATATGAAAGACATGAGAATGTGGGTTAAATGTTTTAAATAAAAATATAATGATTTCAAAACAAAATTGTAGTATTGACATCCGAGGCCCTGATCTGAAGATTTGCTCGTTTTACTACAATCAAGGGTCTGTCCACATTTTTCTCACAGGGTCCTGTTTTTGAGAAATTGTGAAAAGTTTTTTTTTTTTTATATATATTTGTGAAAATTCTAGTCATAATTTTATGAATTTGAAATTATCATGTATCTATCTATCCTTTACACAGAAAATTTTTTACGTAGAAAAAAGCTAAGTTGTAATGTGTTCTTTGAGGAGTTCAATTATTTTGTGACAGGTCAGAATATATTTTTAAATGATTAAATTTGCGAAAGATTCAGTTTGTAAGCGGAAAAGTTTTGTGAAAGATCTATATATTTTTAAGACAAAGAATTTTGTGACATGTTCTGTTTTGGAATGAAAATTTTTATGAAGGGTCTATTTTAAGATGAGAATTTTTGTGAAGGGCCCTGTTATAAGATGAAAAATTTTATGAAGGATCCTGTTTTAAGACGAAAAATTTTGTCAAGGATCCTGGTTTTAAGCTGAGAAATTTTGTGAAGGATCCTTTTAAGGTCCCAAAAATTACTTAAACAGATTCCTGACAATAAATGTAATTTACATTAGTAGTATTATTTTATATACAGAGATGAATAATCAAACATTGAATACATAAAGTAATAGATTTTTAACACCTCGTGTGACTTCAAAAAATACTCTTCATTTGAAAAGGTCTTTAACTCCATGAGAACCTTACTTTCTGTCTTCAATGTTTGATTATTCATATCTGTATATTAAAGAATTCTATAACTATTAATTACATTTATTCTAGTAATGAAACTAGCAAATTTTCAGGTCGGGTGTCTCAAACGTCAATTCTGCAATTTTAAAATCCTTTTAATTTACTATTTAAAACATTCAAGCGACTGTTTCATTTCTTTCATATTTCTATTATCAATTATTACAAGTAATACATAAAGTACTTTCAGAAAATTTAATTAATGGGAAAATCCGTGCACTGATTTAAAGACACTTTTTTTTTTTTTTTTTTTTTTTTTTAATTGACCCTCCTCCCATTGCGTCAGTAACTTAAAAACAGTACAGTATTTCACTGAAATTCAATATTTAAAATCTGCTGTCTAAAATAATTGAATTATTGATCTTGTGATAATAACAATAATCGATATGAACAATTAATTATTCTTATAAATATTTTATTAATTATGGATATTCTAATCGTCTTATTTATTTAAAAATGACTATATTGTTTCATAAGCATGCTTTAATTAACTTCTTATTCTAAGTACAACAATAATAATGATAACAAAAATATTATCTGTTACTTTTTATAGGGTGTTCAGTACTGGAATTTGAGGGTGCTTTAATCTATTTCTGGTATTACAACTAAATTTTGATTCAAAATGAGAAGTGTACTTATGAAGTTGTTAAATATTGTTGTTTGATTAATATCAGGGTTCGTATGGCTCCTGAAATTTTACGGCCAGGAAATTCTTCGTTAACAGTATTTTCTTACCGAAAATCTCTGCTTAAAAGAAGGTGAAGTTTCGAGAGTTTAACCTATATTTATTTTCTGTAAAGAAAATACTGGTGAAACTCCTGGAAAATTCCCTGATCGTACAAACCCTGTAATATAATGTTAAAAAAATTGGAATATAATAATTATAACTAAAAAATAATTTAAAAGAAATTCCTTAAGGGTGTCCATTACTAACAAGTTTACCCTACATTAACTTTGTTAATTAATGTTATTTTTCATCCCGTAATAAATATATATCTTACTATTTAATAAATTTTAATTTAATCCACTACTTTTATATTTTGCATTAATCTTTTTAAAACTTGCTTCAGTTTTTGATCTATTAATTAAATTTTGTGTGAGATTTTATAGTTTTAATAAAAATTTTTACTCCGTAGACATTGTTTATTATATTTTTGATTGAAATCTGTTTTCAAATAAAGGTTAGTGCTATTAATTTATATATTATAATTAATTAAATAAAGAACTTTTATTTAAAAAACAAATAATTTATATTAAAAATATCATTTACTACAATTTAAATTGGTATTTGTACAAGGAAATAAAATAAATAAATTAGTGAAATTTTATAATTATAATTTTGTTGACTTTTCATATAAATATTCTCCATATAGGCTTTGTTTATGTTATTTACCGATAGGTATTTATAAATCATGTCAATTGTCACCAAATACATGGCACTGTACTTTGTGGTAAGACTGGCTTCAACCTTTTGTAAGGGGAAACAGTGAAATGAGAGGCACTCCCATTATGGAGCAAGCGGTTTTACCGATACGGAATGGCAGTATCCTAACCAGCAACATGCTTTTAATTTCTAATTACTATTCAACGCATCGAGTGCCTAACGGAGTTAGCAATCAACGTACGTGAAGGATAATGGACTTGTAAATGACTCATAATATATGAAAACTTAACTTAAATAAATCAAGAAAATATCATTTAAATATTCCGGTGTGAGTTTTAATTTAAAAAGTTACAATTGTCATTCATGAAAGTTTCGGAAATCAAATGTTTTCATTTTGATTCCCAAAGTTTGTATGAAAATGTCTGCGTGTAAACAATCAACGGTAACTTTTTAATTCATTGTATCGTATTAATTTTACTATTTCATATCAAGAGATGATATATGAAAGTAACGTAGCACAAAGTATTTTTATCATCAACTTCGTTACATGACAGAGTAACAGCAGAATTGAAAAAGTTCAATTTTATGGATTATAGGAAAATCCTATCACTTTAATTTCGACATGAATGATAGGAACAGGGGCTGAAAGTTTTGAAGAGTTTGGTAGCTTAAGAATCTGTGTATGAATACGGGACTTAGATACGCTGCTGTAAAAAAGAAAAATAAGTCATAATTAATATAACAATCAATTTATTTCAAATTTAATAATTTAACTAAGCAACAATCAAATAATATAATTCATTGAACGAATAAAGGTTAAAACACTAAAAACGTGATTGTTCAGGAAAGTTAAAAAACAAAAGAAAAGGATCGTGTTTTTAAGGCCAATTATCTGCATGAGAGATATAGACCGACACGGCGATGCTCTACGGAGAACTGAGGGTTCTTAGAAAACATAAGCGGTATATATGCATGTTGGAAAATCGCTAAGGAAACGTCGCACAGTAAAGTCGACGACCCTGACATGGAGTTGAATGCAGCATCTCCCGTCTTCATGCTTTGAGAACAGAAATTCTCAGCCGATAGTTGTCTAAAAAGGGGGAGTATAATATTTGAGATACAAATGCGTATAAATAAGTACACATTTCCAAAAAAAAAAAAAAAAAAAGTCGTAATCGTAATTAATTTAGTATATAATTTTCCTGAAACAAAACGAAATAATTAAATATAGATCAGCAAAATTAATCTTTGGGGTGTAGAAATATAGAAGCTATTACAATAATTTAAACGTAAGAAAATTTGGTATTTACGTATTAACACCACCGCAGCTACAGATTTGGTGAAGTTCCGCCTATATGATTGGCGGCACTTAAAAACCGCCAAATCTGTAGCTGCAGTGGCGTTAATACGCAAGTACCGAAAATTTTTACGCGAGAGTTAGAGAATTTAAGACGCTTGATTTGACGCACAATTTATGACGCTTGATGATTAGTTCGTATTAAGTTGAATGAACCAATTCTCGTTGAAACTGGGCCCATACAACCCGAGAAAATACCCCCCAGGTAGCACAAAGATATTGGCCAATATCAAAATGTAATATCAGCCAATATCAAAATTTGATATTGGCCAACGTTAAATGACCAATGACCCCCCCCCCTAAAATAATTGTGAATATTAGTTTTTGACATCTGTGAATATTGGCCAATATTTTCCAACATCTCTGAATATCATTGTGATATTTTTTTCTGTCATTGCTGAATATCATGATTTGATATTGAGCGATATATTTTTCTAACATTCCTGAATAACATTTTTGGATATTAAATGACTTATTTTTTTTTACTGAATAACAATATCTTTTTCGCACCCCAGACAAAGACAGAAATCCCTCATTGTAGAACGAGCGATCTCTGCTTTAGGAATGTCTAGTCTCGTTATTATGAAACAAGACAAAGGCAAACCCAAGTACTAATAAATATGATCAATAGAATCGCAGGGAAAAACTTGTTATAAAGAGCTGTTAACAAAAGCTGGTGGGAGTAGATTTTTTTGTTACTGGAATAAAAAATGTCTGACAAATAATAAAACTATCATTTAATTATCTCGTATTTTTCAATCTCAATCGACATTTTTTTTTCTTACGTTCTTTTAGCAAAGATATATTTAAATATCACTTTTTATTACTGAGTTTGTTGGAAATTTTGTAACAAAATATTTTAAAATAGGTAAGAAATTTTAAAGCTTTCTGGGTTAAAAATCATGTGTGTGTGTCCCCCCCCCCCCCTTGCACCAAACTATAAAGAAAGTTTTAAGAACCCCAACACTTTGAATTTTGCTTTGTGAGAAATTAAATATATATATATTTTTTATTAATTTTAAGTCAGAAATATGTGTACATTTTTTCAAAAATTGATGCACTACACAAAAGTTAACACGCCCAAAAGCTTACTATTATATAATAATAATAATTACTTAGCTGAACTGTATAAAATATATATTATTAATAGTGCCTAATTAAAAGTTCAGTGACCTAATTTTGAAACTAAACTTGTATTGTTTCAATAATAAAAAATAATATTCTTATAAAAGTCGGAAATCCGAAAGCATTTTAGAAAGATAAACACGCATCCATTTAAAAATTATATAAATTATTTTTTTTTTCTGGTAAAAACATTTTTTAAAATTAGTATAAAATACATAGTATAAACATAGTATAAAATCATCTTTAGTTTTTTATAAAACACAAATTTTCACATGCTTTTTTTATATATAAAAATAACTTATTCTTTCTGTGCAAATTTCACGCCCCACGCCTCCATCAAATGCACATTGTCGAAAACTACACCACACAAATGGGCGGTCCTTCAGAACTTTCCAATCACTTCGGTCAAGATTACAAACTTCGTCAGATATGCTGAATGTCGACAGATATCTTGAAATGTCCAAAAAATGATGTTTTTTACGAATGTCGATAGATATCCCTGAATGTTGTAATAGTAATATCATTTTTACAACATTGGCCAATGTCACCAAATATTAAAAGTAAGGCATTAAAAAGTCAAGTTTTTTAAAATTGGCAAAATTATTAAATTTTATTTTTTAGAATACTATTTCTGTATTATGATGTCATAAGTAATGCAAAAAGCTCTTTTGAATGCTTTCTTTTTAAAACTAATTTTAAGTTATGTCTGTGAATATCGGCAGATGTTGTAAATTTGACGTACGACATTCAGCAACTTTCAAAATATTGGCCAATATTGCTGTGGATATTGGCCGATATCTCTGTGCTACCTGGACCCTCCCTGGTGATTAATGTTCCGAAATAGTGGTAACCAAGGTCTGAAAAAATGATACCGAAGTTTATCTAGTATCTGGGGGACCTGAGAAAAGATTTCGTTTGAATCGGACTAATAATAAAAAGTTCTGATTTTGGAGGCAGGGGGGAAGGAGGGAGTTTCGATCAGAGCATTAATTAAAATTTGGTTGCATTTAAATTACAACCGGACACCCCCCCCCTTCCCCCACACACACACAGAATTAAACGACGTTAAAAAATTAGGAATTATCATTAACTTTTGAAACAGAAACAAAATGATTTTTTTGTTTTGTTTTGACATACAAAAACATTAAGTTATCGTTGCCGATTTCTGAAATCTAATACATAAATGACGTCACGTACATGAAAAAACTCTAAAAATCGTATAAAACAAATCGCGAAAAATTTACAACTCGCTGTTCGAATTACAATCAGCTGACGATTCTTTCATCTGCCAATCACAATTGCCCGGTTGACTTCCAGCTGTTCCTGCAATCCTAACAGCTACCACCCACAACTGACCTCCAATGGTGTTTGACTTGTAGTGGGAGATTTGCGACGTCATTTGAAGCAAAAACACTGCAAAACATAAAAAAAGGTTAAAAAATGCATAAAAAATTAGATAAAAAAGAATCGGGATAATTAATAATCTGCCCTTACTTTTTTTAAATCATCATTTTTTATCTGTAAAGAAATATCAACTCTCTCCAAGTTAAAAAGAAGAAAAAAAATTACGATTCTGAACGTAGCTGAGGAGGAAATGGAAGCAACCACTGAACCAATCAAACATTCTTGGCAAAATTTCTTAGTGTCAATGTCAAAGGAAAAAATTCGCCAAAAATTCAAAAATCGTTGTACGAATTTCACATAAACTTTATTGAAAAGAGGACAAAATTTAATATATTGGGCTAAAAGATTGGAATCGGATTCCTATTACTAATGTGGAAAAATCGCAACAAAACGTGTAAAAACACTAAAAATCGCATAAAAAATTGAAGTTAAAAAAATCTATTCAAAAATCGGGCTTCGAGATGCAAAACTACATGCATTGGGGTACCTTTTCAACCAAATTTTGTAGCTCTGCCTGCAGCGGTCTCTTCAGAACACAACCGAGAAACACACAAAGTTCCTTTTTTATTATAGTTGGCGACACATTTTTAATGTTAAGCTTTTTTTTTTTAGGAATAGTTCGTTGCTCTACTTCTATCACTGTCGAGGACTAATTCTAAAAGTTTCAAAATATATAATGATTAACTAAAAATCTTTCTATTCTTTAGCGAAACCTTAAACGCGTTTTTTTTTCTGTTGAAATGACATTTGTTATCGCGCTGTCTAAAGTAGTGTTTAAATGGATCAACTAATCAATTTGTTTCATTTTTTAAATTAAACGTAATTTTTGTTGTGTGTAATTGCATTTGTAAAATAATAATAATAATAATAATTTTTAAGCCCCGCTAAAATTAGAGAAAAAAGGGCTAAAAAAACTGCACTTTTTTCAAACAACTACCATTTTATCAAATTTCGTCCAATGTCACTAAAAATAGGTCCATGGGCCCACAAAGTCAATATGTTTTCTGAAAATTTGATTATGTTTGTTTCAGGTGACTAATTTGATAAGCTGTGCAGCGCACCCCCATATGCACCTGACACTATCTCTATAATAATTATTGTATTATAAAAGTATTATTCATAGATTTAACTGTAATAAAATAAGTGGACAAATTCGGTTCTTGTGTTACTGCCTTTCTCTCTCCCCCGCTCTCTCTATATATATATATACAGGGTGATTATAAAAAAAACTATCCCGATATATGAGTCCTTAACTGTCACACTGTTCACAGAAACTGACTGAAATTTTGGTTTTAAGTATTTTGAGGTATGCGCTCAAGAATCGTATGAAAAACAACAGTTAAACTCTAATAGTTACGGTTACAGTGACAAAATTTTGAAATTTTCAAATGGCAACACCTATTTTTTTTATTGGAATGTGATCTTCATAGTGAAAAACCATAAAAAGCGTTGGAACGGTACCTGCAGCACGAAAATTGCCGGCGCTAGACAGACTAAGAAGAAAAGTGAAAACAACGAATAAGGACAGAGAATCAACAGAAAACAAAACATTTTATTGTGTTTCGCAAATTTTCCACATCACACACGAAGACACCTTGCATGCGGCAGATGGTGGATAACACTGAATAATAAAATGTTTTACTTTCTGTTGCTTCTCTGTCCTTATTCGTTCTTTTCACTTTTCTTCTTAGTGTGTCTAGCGCCGGCAATTTTCGTGCTACAGGTACCATTCCAATGCTTTTTATGGTTTTTCACTATGAAGATCACATTCCAATTAAAAAAAAATAGGTGTTGCCATTTGAAATTTTCAAAATTTTGTCACTGTAACCGTAACTGTTAGAGTTTAACTGTTGTTTTTCATACGATTCTTGAGCGCATGCCTCAAAATACTTAAAACCAAAATTTCAGTCAGTTTCTGTGAACGGTGTGACAGTTAAGGACTCATATATCGGGATAGTTTTTTTTATAATCACGCTGTATATATATAATAAAAATCATTTACATTTATTTACTATGCATATATTAAGTGAAAAAAGAGGGTCAAACGATGAACAGTAAACTCATAGTAGACTTGACCTAGAGCAGAGAAACAAAAGAATTAAATTTCATAGAACAATAGCTACTGAAATACATAGCCGATTAAAAAAAAATGTGCATTTTTAGTGAAATAACATAGATTCAAAGCATTATGTAAGTTTACAACAATAAATTTCGTTACTTAAAATTACAGAGAACAGCGAGATATCAATATTTTAAAAAAATACCTATTTTACTAGAAAAATGTAACAATAATAATAAAAAAAAAAATTCAAATTTATTTTTTGAAAATTGCCGGAGGCAAAGTGTCAGTCGATTTTTAAAATACTGTTCTGAAGAAGGGCGAAAAAACACCCTTAAAATTTTCGTTATTGTTTACTCGCTATGGCGCATTCTGCTTCTTATAACTTCAAAATTGCCCTTTCACGTTCTATATAGATTTTTAACTAATAAAAAATTATTTTCGTGTGTATAAACAGTATTTTAAGTAACATCGATAAATACATAAAATAAAAAAAAAATAAAATTTTTGAATCGGTCAAAGTGGTGTTAGCTCGTTTAAATGATGATTGTGGAAAAATATTAATTAGGTGAAATTTTATCAAAATAGATTATTAGGATTTTTTGTTTTAGTAAAATGTTCACTTAAAAATTCAGCATTTATTCCTAATTAATGACAACAGATGGCAGAATCAAACTATTTTAGTTAACCCTTTGGCGGGTGGTGTCCACAAAAAAGGACACCTAATTTTAATTCCAAAACTGACAAACGGCACCAAGAATATTTATTTAAATTTTTCCTTTTATAAAGAACGGTAAAATAAGCAAGTTTTAATTTTATAATGTATTCTTTTGTAAATTCTGGTGTCAGTCCATAATTTCATCATTTTAAAAACAGACTTACTCTGTGCCGGAAAGGGTTAAGACAACAATAAAGATTAAAAACTAATTATTTCTTAAGAGCGATAATAGATGGCAGCAGTAAACATTTATAGCAGTATTTCTAGAGGTATCGTCAAATGACATCTTTTAAATGATTTTGATTTGTGGCTATTTTATTAGCAATTACGAGATTAAAACAATCATAAATTCTTTTTAAAACATTAAAGTCTTATTTCTTATACTTCTTAGCTTTAAAAATTACAAGTAAAATAAACATAAATCAAAACTTTAAAAGGTATTTGATTTCAAGAATGGAGTTTTTTAAAATTCGATCTTATTTATCAGAACGCGCATACAAATGTAACTTTTAGTAATAATTTAAAAAATAAAATAAACAAAATCACATTATAACTATAACTACACCATTTTTTGTACTGATAACGAAAAAGAAAAAGGGACTAAACATTTTATTTTGTCTATTTAATAAAAGGAATTCTTATTGCTTTATATTATACTTTTCGAATGTTTATTTTCATAGGATTTTATCAAAAAAGGTTTTGCAATTGGATTAGAGTTTCACTGATAAGAAAGAAATGCAGGCGATCTTTTCAAATCAAAAGCAGACCCATGAATGAAAATTTCATTTTTAGAAAATAATATGCCATACACAGATGTTACTTAGAAATGACATCCGAGAATGTTTTCAATATGATTATTACTAATCAAGAAATCATTTGTAATAAATTATTAAATGTAAAATCCATACATAAAAATAAGCATTAAAAATTTTCAGAAGTAAGTATCATGAGTTTTCATAGAAAATTTATAAAGTTTCATATAGACTGCAATCTATTTCAGAGTGATGTGCTCTAGTTTTCATACATTGAATGAGTTTTATTCCTTCTGACCACATTGTTGTATTGTTAGTTTCAAGCCAAGTTGATAACATCTTTTCACCGTCTTGGTTTGCTCTTTCAACTAAGGCTTGCGATCGACTTAGTCTTGGTTTTCCATGAACAATTTTAAGTTTATTCCACATTCCACAACTTCGTCAATAATTTTATTGTCAAATTTTCGGCCTTTGTCACTTTGCAAGATGCACGGTGTTCCAAATATTGTGAACGTCTTCGCCCGCTTGTGATTGATGTCATTGTGACCAACTTGAAACCTCGAATTTAATTCACTACTTTTAATTGGTTTAACAGAGAAACCTTTTTTTTTTTTTTTTTTGGAATGCTTTGTTACTTTTGACAAGGTTCACAAAACTTCAAATATATCATTATCTTTTCGGCTGCAATGTTACAATACTTTGTCTTTACCTCTCTCATCATTCTCTTTCGCCCTCCATGACCGATTCCAATATGAATCTTGTGAATTATTTGAAAATTCTCCTCCATACAAGTATAATAAATAATAGAGTATTTTTCGTTTTTAACTGGAACAATGATCTTTTCGACATTACCAATTTTTAGAAGATCAATCTAAATCATCATATCTTCACAGTTATTGTTAATCTTCAGATGTTTTGAGAAGTCTTCACTTTGCTTTCCTTAACTTTTGCAAGAAACGAATTATATTCTTCTTTTGTAAACAATCGAGGATTTTTTCTTTTTTCGATTTCAATATGTCCAATTAATCGTCAAAACGTGAATTTATGACTTCTACAGGGTTCGTACGGGTTCCTGGAATTTTCAGGAAAGTTACCAGTATTTTTTAATAGAAAAACACGCCTTATATAATCGCGTGATTTTATAAGGCGAGTTTTTCTAAAAGAAAATACTGGTAATTTCTGGAAATTCCAGGACCCCATACAAACCCTGCTTCTAATCTAAATCATCACCCACTGTGGTTATAAACAGAGTAATATTTGTGAAATTTTCGACCTAAAAAGTAGACCTATGAATGAAAGTTTCATTTTTTAGAAAATAAAATGTTATACATAGGATGTTATTTAGAAATGACATCTTAGAATATTTTAATAAAGAAATGATTTGTAATGAATTATTAGATGTAGAAATCTATACATAAAAATAAGTATTAAAATCTTTCAGAAGTGTCATGGGCTTTTCATATAATATTTTAAAGTGATATAATGATGGAGTGTTCCATACTGTCATTTTATATTTTATTTATACTAGAAATATATAAATATACCAGTGGATCCGTGCGAAGATTTCACACTGCAGTCTAATATTTTTTAGATGTTGTAGGTTTAATTTTCTAAAGGAAAATTAAGGACTAAAAATATCTGAAAGCATTAGTCAAGCCAGACTATCATCAAATTTATTCCATCAAAGTTACACTAAAAACTGATCGAAGATAGGAAAGGCAAAAAGAAATTATCAATCGTATTTTAACTGCATTAGAGGATGACATCATCTGTTTTGGAAAAAAAACATGGGATAAAGAAAAATATATGTAGCATTTGAATTTCAATTCTGCTTTTTAATCATAAATGTTAAATAAATCCGTAAAGCAACAATGTTCCACTTTATCTTTATTGTACTATATATTTTTTTTATATAATCATTTGTTGAGCACGATATAATGCAGTATTTTATTTTTGTGGCAACACGGACTTGAGATAAACCTTTCATTTTATTTATGAAAAAAATGCCGATTTGATTTTTAATTAACTACAATTTGTAATAAAAAATTTTTAACAAAATGTAAGTGTACTATGTCAGAAGCCTGTTCAAAATATTTTCATATGGTATTTCATTTATCGTTCAGTGTTTTGTATTTGCTCAGAAAAAAGGATGTCGACAACAGAAATAATATATAGGATGATATTAAATTTTAAATTAGTTTTACTAGGAAGTCTTGGCATTTTAATGTGCAATTCTGGTTAATATGACTAAACTCCTGCTTTCTCATGAAGGAATATAAATTTATTTCTGGAAAAATTCCAGATGGCGCTGATAACAGTGGCGATCACGATCATTTTACCAAATACCATTTTAATTAATCAAGCTTGTTTGGTTATTAAGTCTGAATAAGCGTGAAATAAAACTTCGTTATTTTACGATTTTGGTGTAAAATTTTAGCGTACCTTTATGAGGAGAGTTTCATTGAATAATTCAAGAAAAAATTATCTCATGATTGTTATGCATTATTAATTATTTACTTTAACTTCACTTTTAATATTTTAATCATTTTTTTAAAATTTTCTTCAATTTTATTATTTTAATATTTTACTTTATTGTAAGCTTTCATTATAATTATGAGTGCATTATTACATTCAAATTACTGTTTAAAAAAGGTTAACAAAACAGTTACGAGAAATCTGCACAACCTCTAGTCCCAAGCTATGCTGATTTGAGGGAGTTCACTGTATATAATAAAAGTTATGTGATGCTACATAAATAAAAAGAATAAGTATGCACATTAACCTATATAGGATAGAATTAATCTTCCCCAGAAGCAAGATTAAATATACAGACAGTAGAATGCCACCAATCTACAAGCATATGATTCACAAATTGCTGCATTTCATACTGTATATATGGATGTTAAAAAAAAAAAAAAAAGAAAAGAAATTTAATTCTTAAAAAAGTTCTCAGTAACAACTTTTGATTCCAGGTTTACTTTTATTAGCAATATATATTACTGCATGAAATGTGACCTTCTTTATAGTTTAAAATAAAGTACATGTAAAAATGCAGTTACTGTGAGAAAAATCACTGTTATTACAATGATTTTTTTTTTTTTTTTGGTTAATGGTTTTTAATTGGTTAATATAATGAATGATTTGGTCTGGGAATATTTGAACCAAGTTTATAAAGTAAATTTAACAATGTGTGAATTGATCTATATTATGGAAAAACTTATAATCTGCACATTTTCTGGTCCTAAGGAATGCAGTATAAAGATACTCTTCTGTATTTTGATATGCTTCAGACTTATTTGGACCTGTTTACAAGGTAAGTTTAGATCCCACCAGTGGTTGAGAGGTTCTTCTTTCAAAGCTGGTAAATGGGAGGTGCTGTGTTCACAAACTCAATCGCACCCGTAGGTGTAATTGTTTAGTTTTTGCGGTTTTATTCAAACCTTGGATATCCTTGCGTAAATATGAATTAGGTTCTCTTAGAAAGACCCTCACGAAAATACACCCACCCCTGGGCTTATATCCCTCATGCAGATAACCAGCCACCATAATTACACCACCACTAACAAGATAAATTTAATGATTTTAAGCATTTTTTAATTTGTAAAAAGTATAATTAAAAGAAAATAGATATGACCTGTAATCAGCAAAACACTTGGAGCAATGCTGTCTTCTACTGTATATGTGTGCGTCAAGAATTGGCAGATGGAAATGATTTGACTTGGGAGCTTGTTGTAGACCGAACTATTTTATTTAGCTGTTCAATGATACAGCCATTGTTCAATCAAGTTCAGAGGAGACCCCGACACCGACAGGTCGTAAATAATATATAAAATCATGTCACGGCATCTAGGGAAAGCTAAGTACCTCAAATTCTGCATTCTTAGTGCATGATCTTGACTTTTGATAGAGAACATGTAATTTTTTTCCAGCAGGTAGAGATGATGTCAACTGAATGTGAACTGAAACTTAATTGATTTATCAGCTTTTGATTAATGTGTGGTCCAGACACATATGATTCTCGGGCCTACATCTAGGCTTCAATCGTAATCAACTACAGATCATGTTGACATTTTCATATAGAGATGGGTATCATTTTCTATATGAAAGTAATGTTTGTTGGACAAGAAAAAACTTAAAAAAGAGGCTCAGCATTGGATATTAAGGGTTAGAAAATATTTTAAATGTGAAATTACTTTAAATACCTTTCACATGCATGCAGACACATATATACATTTTAGGGTTACATTATATAGTTTTTTATTATAATTAGTGTAAAAAACAAACATTTAGATTTTTTTCTATTTCTTAAAGTGTTAATAAACTTTCATAGCCATATACAAACAGGCAATTAAAAATTAGATAGTTAGATTTAAGGAGATAATTATTGGAGATAAATATTTGAAATTTCTGATACAAACTTTTGTGACAGAACAAGAACTGCAGATTGTTTGCAGGGTTACAATAAAAGATTTTAAGAGGGTTCTCATATGACCTGTTCAACAACATGAAATTTCTGACACAAATTCAGACTTGTTTTTAAATGCAAAGGCGTGTAAAATCAGCAAACCTGACTATTGAAGCAATTTGGAATCGAAATGACTTTTCTATTTTTTAATAAATAAATTACTTATTGAGTTATAAGTGATTCGTGTCATGTGATAAACCTCTTTTTCCCCTTGCTGACTTCGGCGCAGCAAGAATTCGGTTCAAAACGTCGACTTTGACAGTATTTTCTGAAGGATTTTCCGACTTTACCAAACCAAAAAATAGAAAACATGTTTTGATTATATAGTTTCTGAATAAGAACACCTGGCAATTTCATACATTCCCGAACAAGAATTAATTAAAAAATATGTTATGAAGTAGCCAGTTTGGATTTGTAAACAGCTTAAAAAATGATATGTATGTTGTTAAACAAACTATTATTGAATAAATATTTAAATAAGTTTTAATAGTATATAATTTATCAGCATTATTTATTAAATAGCTCTTTCTAATGAATTATTTGTAATTTCTTTAGATATTAATTTTTATTAGCTTTACAGTTATTTCATAAAAATATAACTATTCTGATAAGGTTTTAAGATGTAAGCAATGATCTAAAATCTGTAAAATTCATAAATTCACATAGCCCTTGACTCTGAATTTTACGAATTTTTGAGAGTGTACCATTTGTAAAAATATTATTTACTGTGTATCTGATATACAATATCCAACAACAATATAGTAGAAAAAAAAAATTATTTTTTTTATTAATATCAGGATTAACAATGATAAACTTGAAAATATACAATATGTGCGACAAAACAAATGTCTAGACAATAGTCATAAAATATTAATCATTATATGCATATTTTAGGAACATACAGAAACTGACAAAAAGCAGCATTAGAAAATTTGTGATAAAACATAGAAGAAACACATATACAACTTATGGATCAACAACTGAACATTTAACATGCTTTTTTTTTACAACAGTTATATAGATTATATAGAAAGACAATGTACAGAGAACGGTGTGTATATATACTCTCTTTAATATAAAATTAATAAGCTCATAGGTAAAGTAGCAGTTTATAATTGTTAATAAATATGACCCTGCAATTATAAACTTTTGTGCAATCTTTTCATTCATATTCTCATTCACTAGATAGAATGTGTAATTTTTTTTTTTTTTTAAACAAGATTTTTACTGAAGAAATATATTTTAAGGCAACGTAAATACTATGGATATATATATACACACAGATATACATAAGAAATAAGATTTAGACTTCATTAAAATATACAATAAGTATTTAACAACTATGTTTTATACGTAATATTTTAGAAAGGATAAACACATATACTTTTTAAATATATTTCTGAATGTATATGTTTGTTTGCAGGTACATCTAATATATAAAAATTTGACAAGACTTGTACATTCTTGTTTTCAGCTTTTATATAAAATTTTTCTTACAAGTATAAATATATTATTACATTAAATACAGTTTTTTTTCCTTAAAATTTCTTCTATACACAACATTATGATTTAAAGTAAATAATCTATTAAATATTAACAGAGAATAATATAGTTTTTTGTTATTTTACATCTTGGGCAAACAATGTTTAAAAATCAAAAAAAAAAAAAAAAAAAAAAAAAAAAAAATTATAAAGCAGTAAAAATAATCATTCATCTGTATGTATGTCAAAATTTTTAATAAGAATTAAAATTATTTATACATTTTTCATGCATGATTATACATATTTTTGTGCATGCATTATTAAAAGAGCAGAAGCAGAATTGCTAGCAGACAATGCACATGCTTTAGATAAAAAAGAATGAAAAATACATTCTTTTAAAATATGTAGCTTATAAAATATTTGTAGCATACAAACAAAAATTATTCTAAACTTTTAAGGTGTGTTAAAGTAGTTTATAATTTATTAAATATATGTTAGGTTTAATTATTATTTATTTGTTTTTCACCATGCCCCCCCCCCCCATTATTACTTAACACAAAACCAGCATTGCATAATGTACATATGCGAGCTTCTATTATCACTGCATACTATGTGTGTACCTCAATCAGCTTTTACTTTATCACATGAAACTCTTTTAGACAATTTAATCCAGCCTATAGAATTTTATTGATAAAAATAATGCATAGATACGATGGTCGATCCAGAAATAAGGTTCCCAAAGAGCTCCAGCCGCACGGGCAGGTGCGAGGCGAAATACGGCAACAGCACTGTGCGCGGCTGTTCCTGCACTCGCGATTATCCCGTCCGCGCTTCGCTGCACCACTCACTCTTGGCTCAGTAGCCGTCCGAGATGGAGGCTCCCATTGTTGATCCCGCCAAGTGCGAGATTTGTCCAGTTATTGTGCAACACTAAGAAAACTCAGGCGAGCAATCCAGAACTGCCAGCAAGGATGACTGATAGCTGGTGTAACCTTGCTTCATGACAGCGCCTGACCTCACACCCAGTTAAACCCAGTCTCCTGTCAAATCCAGGAACTTTTAACACAATTTGGGTGGACTGTCAGGCCCTACCCACCTTACAGTCCGGACCTCACATCTAGTGATTATCACTTGTTCCCCAAATTAAAGGAACACTTCCAACACTTCCGGAGCGATGATGATGTCAAAGAAGAGGTGAAACGCTTCCTCAATGGATTGGCGCCGGAGTTCTACGACATTGGGATACAGAAATTGGAGCACCGTCTACAAAAATGCATAGAAAAAGATGGCGATTATGTAGAGGAATAGAGCAAACTTTCTTGTTTCCAACAATGTAAATTTCTATGAAAATAAACAATGCTGTCTATTTGTAAATTTGATGGGAACCTTATTTCTGGATCAACCCACATATTTCCAAATAAATCACATTTCTTTTAACGCTTAATTAAATGGTATCACAAAGATTAAGATAAGTTCATTATATCATAAATTGCACCAAAAGCATGCAAAATCAAATTTTACGTAGAATAGGCTGCCCTGATATTTAAAAATCCATTGCAGACTTCTTATACTTGAACAAATCTCACATACAGCAGAACTAATCAGTATTTTAACATTAAATAACAAAAATTAAAATATATACATTTGATCAATACCTGCGTCAAAATAATTAGTTTCAGGTTGTTTTACTATATTAAAAGCACCAATATTATCCTATTTCGACAGATGACTCATTTAAATTTTAAATTAAATATCGCAAGAACTGTTAATTGGCAAAACACCAAACAATGGTTAGGGGATAAAACATATATTTAAAAATAATGTTATTTTTAAGTTTATGTAATCAATGTTTAATGTTGTCATAATAATGACATTTTACCAAAATTACATTCTGCTTTTACAAGCAACTTATAAAATATTACAAAAAAAAAAAAAAAAAAACTTTATAGTAGGCCTAATTCGCAATTATTTTTTAAATGTAATTGTTTGTGGCTATCTGACAAAGGATTAAAAAATTGTAATCATAACACATGACCAGTAATTACATATATTTTGATAAAACTTAAAATTGCATTTAAAAAAATAAGCATTTTATTAATTATAAAAAAGCAAAACAAATACAATAATAAAAAAAAAAATAAAAAATGTCAACATGCAACAAATATAGCTACCTCATGATTAAAATATTTGTCACACAGTTATATTTTTCCAAATTTACTTTTCATAAACAGAATTATGTTAAATATAAGAGCACCAGTTTTGTGCATGATATTAAAGAGCAATACATACATAAAATAATGCACATTTTAAGTTAAACATGCTGTTGAATAATAATAATAATAAAGCAAGCTGCATCAACAGTTATAAAAACAAGCTAAATATAATTTATAAGAAAATACAACATTTCATTTACAGGGTTCGTACGCTTTTACCACAATTTTTTAATAGAATTTCTTGCCTTATTTAAATGCAAAAAAGGATTAAAAATCCTGCAATTAAACAAGGTGTCAACAATTTCAGCTATTTAAATATTAAACAGAAACATTCTATTAAAAAATTGTGGTAAAAACGTACGAGCTCTGATTTGTCTTGCATTTTAATAAATATGGATAAATAGAAAAAATACACTTTTATAAGTTTAGTGAAATATAATTATAGAACAGTCAGCCCTTTTTAGTTTTCAATTTTAATCACCATCAACTACTAACCATGTACACTTTATATAATACATACACATTATTTGCATGTTTTGGATTATAGCCTTTTTATGGCTAATGCTAAAATGCAGCCATGCTTTGCTTGGTTGAATTCTTATGTTGATTTGATTGATATTATTTATACAAGATTTATTTATATATATCGAAAGAGATATTATAGTTGATTAACAGAAATATTTTTAATTGCAATATGTGTGTATTTTGAAACACTTACATAAGCAAAGACTGATTAAGGTGTAGTTTAACTTTTCCTTACATAGCAAACTTGGTTAACAATGTAACATCACAGAATTACTGACTTTAGATTTTAAAAAAAAGAGAAAGGAAAAAAAAAAGATTACTGTACTGCAAGAGCTCCCAAAACCTTTTTGAATTTTAGCTTTCAATTAGAATTTCTTCTTATTTTATCATTCCTAATTATACTACAGAACTCCCAAATATACACAAAAAAGCAATTAAAACATTTTAAATATTCTTTCCTTTAATCAAAGTCTCATCAGAAGGTTACCCCCCTCTGCCTCAGGATTATCTGCATTATTACCATATTCTAATATTTTTTACACTAGACAGATTGAATTTCCTGTGTCGTGCTTGTCCCACCAGTGACTGAGGTTCTGCTCTCAAAAGTTGGTAGACGAGAGGGGATGGTTTAAACCACTGTTGTGCTTGTCGACCACCATTCAGAGTTTTCTTCGAGCCTTGCATAAATACAGATTAGGATCCCTTATGAAGACCCCCCCTCCCCCTCTGGAGGGCACTCTCCCTGCGGGCCTATATCCCTAGCGCAGATAACTGACCATAACAAACAACAAATAACTAACCTGTATTGTGCCTATAATATTCATGAACAAAATATGAGAAATAATACAATTGAATTGTTTTTAATTGGTACATTTAAAAAAAAAGTTAATTTGCAAATGGAATACAGATGGAAAAGTCATTAGCAAATCCTGGTAAGATGTACTCAGTTTAGATGCACAGGAGTGACATTTCTGATTTTGTTTGGGAAGGGCAAAATTTTTTTATTGGATCCATACTCTTTGTCCACTTGAAATTAATTTCTTTTCTTACTTTAATTTTCATGCATATCTTAAAAGCACCAGTTTTCTGTTATAATTTATTTATATGCAATTTTTAGTATGTTGGTAAAAACAAACAAAAACATTCAACCTATAATAAAAAAAATAAAGGAACTGTAATTTAAACCACATACAAATATTTCATTATTTACACGCTACTTTGTTGAATTGATATCAATGATGTCCATTTAGACAATGATTTAAACAAACAATAAAAAAAACCACTTCTGCATGAAAAAATTTCCTATATATATATGTATATATATATTTTTTCCTTCGCAAGGGAACCATTTTTGGTGCAGCTCACACCTAGCATTGAGACCTGGTGTATTTTAGCCATATATTATTAAGTTTGAGAATCAATAAACTTCTCCTGTTAAAATCATATTTTTTTTTTATTTTACAGCAGCATAACTTCCTAAAGATGTAATTTTTTAGACCTCTTATCAGACTATTAACATAGAATTTTTTTTTTTTTTTTAAAGCAGTTAAAAATACAAATTAATCAATATAAAGTATAAAATATTAAAAAAAGTTTAAAAATTCCCTCAAGAACATACGAGTATGATTTTGAAAAAATAAATTATAGTTGCATTTTTGGGAAAGAGACCTTTTTTGCTCAAATGACTGCTATTTTGTCAAAAATAAACTTTTAAAACTAAATGTTTGCATAAACTTCAAAAAATGTAATGCTCTTTCATAATTTTGTGACACAACTTGTTTCAGATGCTTGTGACCAGAGAAAAATGGTCGCCCATTTGGAAGTTCATGGCATGAACCTGCAGATACTTTTCATCGCACAAGGCTTATTATTCTTTTTTTTTTTTTTTTTTACACAAAATTTTTTTGAATATATAAGTGAAATTTCAATAAATATAATGCAAAACACACAAAGTTTATATATATTTTCTTTCTAGCCCTCCCCCCCCCCCACACACACACACAAAAAAATCACACTAATTTTAAGCCAAAGAAGTGGGAATCTCCCCTTAAGGTTGTATGATTATGTAACTTCAATAAAATCACAAAAATGAGATAAAACAACTCTGAACATTTTACGGAAAGCAATTATAACTATGTTCTATTGTTGACTACATAATATAATATCCTTTTTTTTTTTTTACCGACGCTTATCTTATCAACTAAAACGAACAATCACTTTGGAACAATAGTCAAATTTAAAATGTGTTAGTTTTGTACCATTCTGCATACTGTGGCTAACAAATGTCAAACATAAAGCATTTTTTTCCCCCCATTTAACCAACTTCCAATTAGTTTACGATTTTCCAATTTTTTTTAATTTGGAATGCTAAACGACTTCTCTTCATTTTCCATTTTGTAATTTGCTTTTTTTAAATGATTAAAGTTTAATCTGATTATTATTTTGATAATTTTATGAGAAGTATGTAAGTGTGACAGAATTTTTTTTTTTACAGCGTTTGGCAAAATAGAAATATTTATAATAGTTAATTCTCAAAATTAACTATTATAACTGCATGGCTTAAACATATACTTATTTCATTATAATAATTAAGAATTAAAGTACTTAAAAGTATGTTCACTAAAACAAATAGCTAAATATTTTCTTTATATTCAATAACCGTTTATTCACTCCAAACACTCAATAACTTTGGGAGCACCTACTGTACTAAAATCCATGTTTACAAAATATTATAAAAACAATTTAAACATTTTGATAGTTATATAGAAAGGGAAAGCCTCATAATTAAAATTTCTTTAATACAATATGTAAACTGATGAAAATGAATACGTATCTCAAAACAATTTCCGGAAATAGAGACGTAGAATAATCTTAAAGCATCACAACTGGAATAAATGCAAAAAGAAACATTGAAATGTGCTTTAGATGAATAAAAATGAAGATAAAAGAAAGAGATGAATACTATACACACAATGAATATACAGATATTAATACAACACAGTAAGCAAAAAAGACTTGGTACTCCTGGATTGATACAGAAAATATACAAGCTAATAACATTTAAAAATGTTTTCCAGTGGAAAATGTCATTTTTTTAAATATAATACAATATATACTACATGCACAGGAGGAAAAAAAAAGAGAAGAAAGAAAATACTACTATATTTACATCTGCTATACACATAATACTGAATGTATGACTCATAGCTGTGGTAAACTTAAATGGTTTGCAGTCATTATACCCCGGTTAAGTTAAGATGTCAGTTAGGTGGGAAGATTAAGACTAGTCAGCAGATAAAGTTAAACAGGACTGACTTCAATCAGTTAAATGCCATGGAATGCAGTCTTAGAATCCAATAGGTCAACACAACTTTTTGACAGGGCTTCCAAACACATCGGCTTATATTCAACAATAAGAACAACAAAAGTCTTAAGATTAATTTTAAAGTAGTTAAAAGTTTTATTTAGTTGCCAATTTGAAGGAAATGCTTTTTGAATAGTTACTAAATAAAAATGAAACAGTATACCAAAATAAGTTTGATCAAACAGAAATGCTTTACATAATTGAGATTGGATATTAAAATTAACAATTTTAAAAATAAGTTTTGGCTTTAAATTATTTTTTTCTACCTTTTTAAATGCAACTATTACTGCTATTTTACATATTTTATTTAAACTTTGTTTTGCATTAAACTTTTAACTTAACTGTTGATAACAGTAAAGAAAAATAAAACTTATTTCAAGATTTAAAAGCAGCTCTATGTATTTCACAATAATAGTTTCATAATAATTGCACACTATGCTTTAGTTTCAAAAATAGCCACCAGGAAACAACTTAAATGCAAGGGTATTTCCCTATGAAAATTAATTTTTAATTTAGTATTTGTCTCTTTTCTTTAAGTGTTATTTGTATACAACTTGAAAAAAACAGACAATAAGAAGTTTCAGAATTACTGGCCAAATTTTCCAAGATCAAAGTATTATATTATGTCATATTTTTTTTATATATATAAATAGCCTTTTAAATGTTTGGAAATCCTGCAATCAAATTCTATTTGAATCACAAACTGAAGAAAACTCTTTTTATAACTAAGACGCTAATGAGAATTCTTGCCATTTTTAGAGTTTTTGCACTTCAAGCTCCTTTGACGGACAAGTTGACTACTTGACCCATGACGCATACGAGCAGATCCTTCATTGACTAGTGAACTGTATTCTGCCGTTGGTTCTTTTTCAGTTGGAGAACCTAGAGTCAAACTTGACATAGATGATGACAAGTTCATGGTGGAAGAAACACTCAAGGTGCTCGGATACTGGGATAAGTCATGTAGTTCTCCGTCTTCAATGGGCAAGCACGTTTCTACCATTGCCTCCAAACAGTTCACAAAGAGTTCTGCATTGTCCAGATTGGTCTGTGACTGGAGGGGAAAAAAAAAACATTAAACAATACAGCAGATAATTAAAGGAATTGGCCAGAATAATTGAAAGAATAATGCTCATATCTAATAATAATTTTTTTTTTTAAATTACAAACATATAACTTTTTAAAAATTGCAAATGAGTAGAAAGTCAAATGAAATAACTATTGAATACATTTATCTATTGCAAAGATTGTAAAAAATCCTATTTGTTAGAACCACAAAACAGTATTAGATGACTGTATATGTTCAAAGTGCATGCATTCACAGTAAACTGAAAATTCAATTTAAATTTAGTCAAAAAATTTCTTTGATACACTAATTTAAGTAATAATAATAGTAGCAATATAATATTTTTCTAAGAAAGAACTGAATTTTCATGAGTATAAAACAAAACTTTTCACTTACACAATAGGTGGATGATGCACATGTAGTGGTCTAAAAAATAAGCAAAAGAAAAATTATTTAAGCAAATAAAAAATACTACAAAAAATAAAAGTATATACATCAATATATAAGCCAAGTAATTTAATTTCCCCATTTTCAGATTTAAAACCTTTTTTTATCTAATGATAAAAAGTAATGAGATCTAATTATTAAAATTCTTAACATTTTTGTGTTAACTTACAAATGACAATTATATAATTCTTCTTAAATTTAATAAGTAGATAAAACGACATGAAAAGTAATTGCACATCTGATATTTATCACTTTTATTACAGTATGAAATTTTAGTTAATTGTTGCCCACATTTAAAATTGTAATAAAAGGGGAAATAGTACAGGAAGTAAAATTCTATTGTAATGAGAATGGAAAGGGAGATAATTTATCTGTTATTAAGTCTTCCAATTGCTAAGCTATTTAAAATAACTACATGAAGAGTAATTTTTCATTTTCTGAATTAACAGTATGGAATTAAACTAACATTTTATTTTCACTGTTTTACATACTGAATTAGTGAATAGGGAGAAAATGCCACATACAAAGTACCACAATTGCCATACATTATTTAATTTAATTTAATTTTTTTTTTTTTTTTTTTTTTTTAAGAATCTATTTTTCTTAAATTTTCTTCACTGCCATTGTCACATCATTTACATTTGTTTTAAGATATTTTTTCTTTTTCAAAGCTTTTGTTTATTATAAGCAATTTTTCTATGTGACAATCAAGTTTTTTTTTGTTTTTTTTTTCAATACTTTTTTACATTATAACCATTTCCTCTTTTTTAACTAAATGCAAGCTTGCTACAAAATAGTTGATTGTAGTACTGAAACTACAAAATAAATGATTCAATCCAGTAAAAACTTTTTTTGTTTTCCAATATAGCTGATGCTCATTAGTAATTAGTAGGGAAGGAAGTTAATTCCTTAATTCATTCAACTTAATTTTGTTAAAAGGAACTGAATTTGTTTCTTCTCAGTGGAGTTAGTATGTATAAATTTGAATTTTGATTCAACATATAGACAACTATCATTTTAGTCGAGAAAAAATGCAATTAGCATGCATCAGAGCTTTCTTTCAAGATTTCTTAATGTTATTTCATGTATAAATAACAGATATATAACAAATTGACAGAAAAGCAACTGCTTTCTGATTTTTAAATGGTATGTTAAGAAGTTAAGCTGCAAGATTATGTAAATAAAAATATATAATTAATGCAATTAATAAAAGCATTTTTATACTTTGAACGTCTGACACTAAATCTTAATTTGGTACTTTTATGTTAGCTGGGCGCCAGTGATAACTCGCCAAATCTTGTGTCAATTGGCATCATTTGAATTGCAGCCTAATATGTGAGATTTTGTTGTTTACATTGAAATGTTTGTGTTTACATATTTTATTATGATTATATTTTACCTATTTTAAATAAGTTTTTTAAGATATTATATTGAAATGTTAAAATATTGGCTAGTTGATATTAGCCAAGATTAAAAGATTGACAAAAAAAAAAAAAAAAAAAAAAAGGGGTTGGTGAGATTTAAAAGAATGTGATGACCACTGGCACCCAGATAACTTAAAAGTACCCTTAATTTCACAAAATAAGTGCAATTAAAGATTCCCAGATAATGTGAAATATATATATATATATATATATATATCTTGCTTTGTTGAAATATCCTTAGATTTTTAAGTTAACTACGATCCATACTCTAACCAAAGTTTATATTTTAAAATTTGAACAACTTACTTTTGAAAATGGTCCAGCAAATCTCCACAATCCTCCGAATCCAAAAGCTATTTGAAAAAATAAATGCATAATATCAGTCAAATTTAATTAAAAACCATAATCAAATACAAAAAGGAGTACTTAAAATAGTATTACAATAAATAACTATATATATATATAAACATATTATTTAAAACAATTTTAAAATTGTTATATTTAAAAGAAAATGATTGGTATTTTGTTTAAAATTAAAAACAGGAATTTTGTTTAAAATTGAATTTTTATTTATTATTTTTTTAAAGAGGTTTTAAGAAATCATTTATAAATTTCTGTAATTTCTCAAAAAACAATTAACTAGAACAGAAATTAATAAAAATAAATCTGCATAGCAAATAAATAGTACTAATTTTTGAAAATTTATATTCACATATAATGTTATTGAAATACCAGAGGGATTATCTCGCATGAGTTGCCAACTAACAATCTGCCACACCAAATTAAAAAAAAATAATAATAAACACCCAGTTAACAAGAGTAAAGTATAAAAAAAAATCACACTGTGTCTACAGATTAAAACAATAAGGTCAACCAAACAAAATAATAATAATAAAAAAAAACCCACTAAATATGAAATTTGTAGGACTGAAAAATAAAACATCCCCACAAGGCATATACGCATGACAACAAAGTGGGCAATTTATTAGTTTTATTAAAAGCACAAAATTAAGTTACAGAACAGTAATTTTAAAAGAAGAAGGAAAAAAAATCCTTCCGGCCTGTACAGGGAGGAAAAGGTAGCTCTCTCCTATATCTTTGTTTTAAAATTTTAGCTCATGTTACATGAAAACAGCAAGTTAAAATGCAAAGAAAACGTTTACAAAATATTCGTTAATACTGAATTTGAATAAGAAATTCGCTAAATTATTGAGCAATAGCCAAATTGGCTTCATTTATGGAGACTTATTTTGGTCACCAAATTTAGCGATATTTCGCCAAATGTCGCCAAGTTTGGCAAGAATTTGACGCTAATGGATATGAATATATAGTTTTATGCGTATGATTGGGAAAATTATTACAACAATGAAAATTTTTGTAATGTGCTGTCTTGTTTCAAATGTCAGCCACCCTAGAATTTCAAACTGCTCTATCTCAGCCATTTTTTAAGATAGAGGTAAAACAAAAAATGCTCTGGAATCCTCGTTTCAAGGCCTAACACTGAATTAAAAAATAAACTTGAATTTTTAACTTTTTTGTATATTTATTTTAGTTTTAAATTTTTATTTGGCCGTCATCTTGAAACAAAATGGCGGACCAAGCTGGCCAACGAACTCGGTTGAGACATTGGTGAGCTTAATACACACAATTAGTTTCATGAAAATTGATTTATAAATACGAGCGTTATCGTATGACATAGGTCAGATATATATATATGGATATATATATATATATATAAATCAACATTTGAACGGAGGGTGGTGTCAATGTCCTGAAATCGCATACAGGCTGGAATGCATTGAAACACGATTGCCGGTCAGAACTAATCAGAAGTAGAAGATTGCTGTAATGCCTTTCTCAGCTCTTGCCAAAATAGCTAATGCCGTGTCCAAATATTGCTGAGCTTTTCGATGATCCTCTATGAAACGGGGGGTGGGTGATATAATAAACTCGCTGACCAATCTACAGGCAATGCATTCTCTGAGGGACACATGAACAGGAAATAACATGGGGAAAAGTTGAAGAGGGGATGACAAAAAAGAGGTTGTGGTCCAAGATGATGAAAATTTAAAAAATCTACCTTAGTAATTACTGAGCCAATTAAAATATTTGAAAACAATCAAGAGATTCGAAATCATGGGAAAAAGACACATTAGACAATACTAAATTTAATATATTTAAAATAAAATAATAAAAAATAATTATTGACGATCTATAAGAGCCGATTTTAATTAGAAAAAAAAATGTCAGAAAATAACAAATGAATTTAATAAAATAAAAATAAAGAAGGCTTAAGCGGATAATTTAATAAAATTGAGTTAATTTACATTAATTTTAGAAATGAATTTTAGGACTGATTTTTGAATTTGGCTGATTGCCAATGAAAGAGACCCCATAACTTTAAATAAACAATAAACAGAATTAGCTGAAAACATTGTTAAACAAAGAAAAAATATTATATATATACTAAAAAACTATATACTATTTTAAAATAATCTGCCAACTGGTCTATTGTGACTAATACAAGATATAAAAATGAAAATAAAAATCGTAAGCCACTGATGAGAAATATTAGGAGAAAAATAAACACGTAAAACAAAATAGTATACTTAAAATTAATTACAAGCATAAAATCATCATAACAATAATATTACATACATTCTCTTACATAAATTACTTTTCATTCATTTATTCTTTCTTTCTATATATATGTTCAAATCAATACAACTAAAGTTTAAAGAGAAGAAATATAAACAAGCCAATGAATTTTAATAACAATTCTTGTCAGATACTGCACACCTATATTTTACAGAAACATAATTTTGTATGAATGCTACCATGTATGATATGCATTTATATATTTCCTATGCAATTTTTTTTTTTTTTTTTTTTTTTTTTTTTTTTATGTTGAGTAGATTTTAAGGCAAATTTATTTAAAAAAAATAATAAAAATTACAATTTAAATTTATGAGGTATTTCAGTATCAGTAAAATACTTCAATTGTTCCTTGATAATATTTTAAATGGAACAATTGTGATCCAATGAATTTTTTTTTAATCTTTCCACTTTTATTCCAACACAAATGTTGATAAATTTATGTATATTTATGATAAATTTTGTATACTATAACTCTTGTGCCATCATAATATGAATTATACATTTACTTTGCAAATAGTGCAGTTGTTGCTGACTGCTGTCTTCACAAGCTATCATATTTTGAATAATGCTCTGAACAGCTGATAGTATCACTTGGTCATGGCATAAAGAGAGCACACTTGTGATTTTTGCATCCAGAAGGCTGTGTCTGCAATTCACAAAAGAAAAATCTTTATAGCACTGTCAAATAAAATCAAATACAAGAAACAGCTTAAAACAATAATTCTCAGTTTATGGATGTAACATTAAAAATAGATGTAAGCAACATGCCTGAATAGCAGATAATATAAAATAAAATTTAACAAAAAGTATTGGTTGATCATGAAACAGCTTTTTAAATTCTCATTTTGACATTAGTGTAATATATAAAGTAAAGGTATACACAAAAAGAAAAATTATATTAATAAAAATTCTGTTTTGAAGCCATTCTATTTTATTTGAACAGTTCCATACAAACTAATGAATCAAGAAAGGTTCTATTACAATAAAATACCAAATGTTGCTCACCAGTAGCAATAATCAATGTAAATATGCAAAAAATTAGTTATATTAACATTTGACGTCTTTTTTTATTTTAAATAATTAATTAGGAAAACTCATAGTTCACTCAGCATTTTCAATTTTACAGGAATCTGTTTAGGAATAAACTGGGCCCTTTAAAGGACCCTTCACAAAAAGTTTCATATCAAAACAGGACCTTTTACAACATTTTTTATCTCAAAACACAAAATTATTTGTTTTAAAAATAGACCTTTCACAAAACTTTTTAACTTTCAAAAAAGTAACCATTTAAAGGTAAAATCTGACCTATCAATAAGGAGCTGAAATTGACTAAAATCCAGTTTTTACATATATAAAGGATCTTGATAAAAATGCATAAACAAGAACATGAATATAATGACAATTTCGAATTCACAAAATTATGACTACATTTTTCACAAACATAAAAAAGCTGTTCTTAATTTCACAAAAATAGGACACTGTGAAAAAAGTCTGAACACACCCCTAGTTTATTAATTTTTCTTTTTTTTTGGAAAGAATGAAATGCAGACAATTTAAAAGAAAAATGAATAATAAAATGATTCATTAAAAAACATATCTATTGTATTATTAATACATAAAAATAAGCCAACATTTAAATAAAAACATATCTTAAACTAATACTATAATCATTTTAAGTATAACAACAAGAATCAGATGGCTTATAAATTGCCAGATGTCCAAGGATATAAACTTTATGTCCAAATAGAATACAAATATCTTTCAGAAAAAAAATATATACATATATTTTTTGCATTCATTTAACAGAAATGCTTTATATACTTTATATTTTTAATAAACACTGGTAATGGCCAATGGCTTTCTGTAACAGCTTTTTTCTTTTTTACTGAAATTTAAACAGACTCAATCCTTTCTATAACAAGAATTTAGAGAAAAATTAGAGAAACAGACAAATCTTATAATATAAAAGCATTTTAAAAACAACAAAAAGTAATAATGTTGCATAGCAAAATAATCTATTTTTTCCCCTATATTTGTAGTCCCAATGCTTAAGGGGCTGCTTCACTGAAACTCCTTGATCGCGAAATCCCATGTAAACCTATGGGAAAACTCCGAAGTGCGATGACTCATTATCTAATATAATTTTTAAAATATGGTTTTCACCATCAGAAAGTAGACGTCCGATGCCGACGTTGTGTGTTTTTAAAAATTGTCTCCGTTAATTTTAAGTATTTCTAAGAAGATGATAAAAATTCATCAAGTGGAAATTTCAAAGTTTATAGGGAATTTTTAAATAGTTAAAATTTAAAGAGACAATTTTAAAAAACACACAATGTCAGCATCTGATGTCTACTTTCTGATGGTGAAAACTGTTTTTTAATAACTACATTAGGTAATGAGTCATCACACTTCGGAGTTTTCCCATAGGTTAACATGGGATTTCGTGATCAGGGAGTTTCAGTGAAGCGGCCCCTTAAGAACAAGTCTTGTAAAATACTTAAGTACTTAAGAACAAGTCTTGTAAAATACTTAAGTACTTAAGAACAAGTCTTGTAAAATACTTAAGTACTTAAGAACAAGTCTTGTAAAATTACAGACAAATAACAAATTTTACTAAATGCTCATTTTTTTTTTTTATTACAAATTTAGAAACAGGAATCTTGTGGTTTGTTAACTGGCATACTTACATGACTGGGAAAACTTTAGCAAATACAACAGATGCTTCAGCCAGATACTCGTATAATATCTGCATTTCATTTTCGTCAGTTGTATTTCTCACTAATGTTGCCTATCGGAGGGAGGAAAAAGAGAAGAAAATTATATGAATTATATTATTATATCAATTAGAAATGTTACAATACTCATACATACAGTTATACATAATTTACAGAAATAAGTCAGCTACACAAACATTAACAGAAAGAAAATGTAGAAGTTGTGTAAATCCTTAAGAATAAAGAGCTTTCACATAACATTGAAAATAATAGATTGCATTTAATACATTGCAAACAAAAATAAACAAAGGAAAATGGAAAGAAATTTAAATCTTTGGAACAAACAAGAATTTAAATAAACAAAATACATCAATGTTAAGTTGTCCAATAATCATAGCAAAATAATTCAAAAGAAACAGGTAATCATAGGGAAATAAGGCAAGAGAGTTTACTCCTAAACTGCAAACCTAATATGGTGACATTTTAAGAGTTTAAAATAGAATATAAATAAAGAAAGATATGCAAAATCAAAATAAATATTAGAGGTTTTGGGTTTTGGAATACAATTTAACAAATAATTATAATAACCAAATTTCTTTTCTTTTTTCTTTAAGTAGACAATGTATAATTAATTGAGAAAGAACAGAAAAGGGAATGGAATTTAGGAATTTTTAATTAATGCTTTATTACATTTATAGTCCTGTTAATGTTTAATAATCAGAATAACTGATAGTGACATGTAGCAAGAATTGTGGAAAAATGATTTAACAGCAAATGATATGCTTTCTTGCAATAGCAGGTAATTTTTTTTTAAACTTTTAATTAAACAACAAATGCAATATAAAAATATGCCTTCTAAAGTAACATACAATTTTTTTAGAATTTCCAAGTAAATTTTCAGATGATTATTTACTAACAAAAGCAAGTGAATTAATGCCAATGATTATTTTAATTAATAAATATACAGAGTTCAATTTATTAATATAAAAGTTACTGTAGCTAAAACTATTATTATGCTAGCAAAATGAATTTGTTGTAACATATTTGAATTTTAAATGTGAACTATTTAAGAAAAAATAATACATATAAATTTATCAGCTCTCCCATTTTTGCTTTGCTATTAAGCACAATATCATGGCAAATTAAAATTTAAGTGCAATCAATTTTTGGAACAATTGAAGAGATAATAAGCAGATAGTTCAAAACACTTTTTCAGAAAAATAATAAATAAATAATAAATTCATCACTAAGCATGTATAATTTATCCTGAATATATTATATTGGTTTATCCTGAAATAAACCAATTCAATGAAAATGGATAAAATACTAGGAATCAGTTAAAATAATTCAATTAAAAAAAAAAAAAGACCAATCTAAATAAAAGCAATATAAAGTTACTCTTATGGTGAATATATGTTGTTCCAATGACTCATTCAAAATAATTAAACTCAAGATGATGCAACTTGCTTTTAACTGTTTTGAATGAAAGTGGTTTAAGATATAAATCAGATAAAACAAAATGCTTACTAAAACAGTAAGAACCAGTGCTTGAGTTGGATAGTCATTAAGAACTTCGGGGTCAAGCAAAACATTATCTTCATTCGAAACACGGGATGTTCCATCTTTGGGTGTTAAAGAATCTTCATCTTGGTCATCCAGACCTGGGGATAATCGTCCACTATCTTCACTCTTTTGAGCCTTAGGGGTAGGCATGGAGCTGCTGCGCTGTGTTTTAAAGCGAGGACGCATACTTTGAGCATCAATGTCTAAACTACGCCAAAATTTGTTTTCTTTTGGTTGAGACTAGAATACAAGCAATAGAATTTCAGTAAAAATGTGGATGATTTAAATGCAAGTCAGTTTAGTATTTTATAATTAGTATCTGAAATGATAAGAGATTTTTTTTATCTTTTAGAAAGCAATTTAAGGTGTCAAGTATAGTCACTAAAATAATGAACACACTCAAAAGTAGAAAAATTTAAGAGATGGCAATATTAAAATGAACTTTTATTTATAAAGCACACTAAATAAAATCTCACACAGTACAGAGAAAATTTCACTAATACAAAAGCCTTATACAAATATACATATATTGATTATTAATAATTTTTTTTCCAATTAAAAATCATCTGATAAGTTTAATAAAGTGTTCATTTTTATTTAACATCACAATAATAAACAAAACTGACCAAAATATCAATTTAATATTTTTACTTAAAACATTTCCACACATCCCAGTAAAATACACATTTTAAATCATTATAAAATGTATACATGTGGAAAAATGGAAAAGTAAATCAGGAAAATGACAAGACAAGAATATCTCTCAAAATGTGTAGTTTCCAATAAGCAATGCATAGTGTGTAGTAGAAGCAGACAAATGTGTATTTTCTACACTTAATCTGTAGTAGTTGGAAGCCCTATTAATGATGAACAATATTCAGAAATAAATCCTTAAAAACCAACAACAGTATAATCTTATTTTTATATTTCTTAATCATATACAAGGTGATTCATAAATAAGAGTTTCCAGGTGATGAAAAACAGTAACAGCTCAAGACATTGGAATTCATAAAATGAAATAGATCAGGCTTGTCCAACATTTCAGTAAGCAAGGATGCATCTTAGTTTGTGACACACATTGAAGGGCGCTCATTATCCACATGAGTTGAAAAATGCAAGAATATTATCTCCCTTTAGCAGTGATAACGTTACTCACACATCTGCAGGTTACACATATAGTTCACAGTGGTAATCATCGGTGCCCTACGATGACATGACTCATCTAAAAAATTTAACATAAACCATAATAGTAAATTTAACTTTTTCTGAGTTTTGGGGGTGATGGGGGGAGGGGGGGGGTAATCTCAGGAATTTAGTATGTAAAGGAGCCAAAAACCTTAACACCTGTAATAAAAAAAACATGCAAATAATAAATAATTTATAGCAAGATACTTTTGGAGATGAATTCTAGTTTTAAAGAAATGTGGAGTAATTTGTAATAATTGCACTTGTGTAATTTCATAAAATTAAAAAAATTGATCTATGCAATTTATTTATTTATTTTTTTTTTCATTTATAGTGTGCACTTATTCATAAAATAATACAACAGAAAAAAAGGCAGTCCAATGTGACATAAGAAAACATTTACTTATTTATGAAAAGGGACAATTTATAGCAATTTTACCATTTTTCATGTCTGGCATTGCAAAGCACAGCTGTCAATAAATAATAAATAAACATTTGTAAGCTGGTTCATATGAATATAATTAAAATACTTTTGACCTTCAATTAAAAAAAAAAAAATTTCAATCCATTTTGCTTGAAAAAACAATCTATTTTTAGACTCAAAAATGCTTTTTATCTTACAAGTAAATCTATCTTTTTCAATTGTATGAGTACCAAGTGATTTAATATGAATTAAAAGTTAATTTCTTTGAAATGATAAAAAATTAACAATGAAAAAAAAATAAAAAAGTCTAAATATTCAACGGCAGCCACAAGTCTGCTGAAATAGTCCCAAAGATGCTCTATAGAATCAAAGTCTGAAGATTATGCTGGCCATTTCATTCACTCCAAACCTTGATCCTCTAGATATTCATCAATGACTCTAGCTCAATTCGATTGGGCACTATCAGCCATTGAGATTAATTCATCACCAATAGCACCACCTTACGGTGTGACAATCGGAGCAATGATTTCGACCTGATATTTCACAAGAGTCCGAATTCTTCCATGGCACACATGGAAGTATTTGTGATCAAAAGGGAGATTCCAGCCCAAACCATGATTCCACCTCCCCTGTAACTGTATCTTTCAACAATGTTACATAGGTAGAATCTGATGCCTTGTTCTCTCCAGATCAGCACATGAACTGAATCACTCGCCAAAGCAAACTGGGACTCATCTGTGAACAGTACGGAAGCCCATTGTTGTGTGTTCCAGGTAATGTACTCTCTTGGTCAACATAAATGGGCACTTCTGTGTTGTCGATTAAGAGGGTCACATGCAACGGGTTGTCTTGCATAGAGTCCTTAATTGTGAACACATCTATGCATCATAATCAAAGTATCGTCATTCCTGTTGCTTTACGATGATCTGAAATGAGCTGAGCTACAGTAGTGATGCTTCTCCTTTGGGCCAAAAGAGCTACAAACAGATTTTGTACAGGGGTTGTAACCCATGAGCGGTCTGGAACAAGTCTTCTTATACTGAATTTTTGGATTCAAATTGATCTCAGAGCCTTTGAACCACACTACGAGACACATTAAGACGTCTAGCAGCACTAGCTTGTGATAATCCTGTAACAATGAAAAACTCTTTCTGAAAATGATTTCTTTCATAATTAAATATAAATAAGATTCCTATGTTATCATTTTTTGACAACCAATCATCATAGATTCCTCCAGGTCAATTTTATTACTGAGATTTCTGAACATTGTTGTGGTGCACATAAAACATCAATAATTGAAAATTTACATACCTTCTTGTCTTTAGTTCCGATGTTTCCGATGGATGGGCCATTTTGCACATTCCTGAAAATTTCCTATTCGATCACCACAAACTGGTAGAGATTTAATTAATTCATATATTGTTTATTTTCTTTTAAATAAAGAGGAGTCATTATTTAATCATTAAATAAATTTAATTTCTTCATAAAAATAGTTATGGGGAGGACTGAATAGACTAATAAAAAAATAGTTCTCTATTTCTAAACTACATGGTCGTATTTTGAAAATTTAAATTTCAGCTTGGAATTTAATCCAGCTTATTTTCTACCTATTTGTATGGCACCATGCCAACTAAAAAGGAAAAATGGGAATTTTGTAGCATTCCCCAAAAAAATGATTCAACGATGAATATGTCCTACTTGGACTAGAGACAAATGCAGTACTGACTTGAAAATGCTGCGCAAATTCCGAAGCTACAAAATTTGGCTGCTAAATCCTGCTTATTTACCATTTGGCGCTTCTCCTGACCATGTCCAAAGCTATGAACGTGAGGGCACTAAATCACCCATTGCAACAGCACAGCGGTCTGGAGAAATTGGGCCAACATAGCGTCTCTGGCAAACCTACAGACGCTTCTTCCTGAGAGTGAAGGTCAATGCCTGGAATCACTGCGTATTTCAAGATGGCTATCCGAGAGAATGGAAAAGGATGATCTTGAATTGAAAAAAATAGAATAAGACGCTAGCTTAAATTTTGGTTTACACTGTGGAAAATTTGAACTTAGAGTGACATAAAAACATGAAATAAATTCTAGAAATTATTAAAAATACTTTAAGCTAAGAATTAAAGTGATAAATTTATTTTTAAATATTAATTTTCCAAATAAGTAAAATCTTTACTATACTTTTGAATACATATCGATATTGTTACGCTAACTATTTGAATTACTTTTAGCATGATCGAAGTGAAATGTGTTGCGATTTAGTTGTTATGATTTAAAATTTTACTCTTAATTTATTCAGTATTTTAATATTTAACTTTAATTTATTCATCCATTTAATTAAACTCATTAAATTCATTTAAAATCATTAAGCTAAATTTCATTTTAAATCAAACATTCTTTTTAAATTGTTTACTTTTGGTAAGAGTATAATTTAAATTAAGAATCTTTCCATTACATATGTTTTAGGATATTAATTTCAAATTTCATTTATAATATATTCACTTTACAATATATACTTTAAATCTTTCCTTTTAAATAGACATTGCTTCAAATTATATAATAGAAAAATATTTCTAACTTACTTTTTCTAACTTTTAAATAATATACATCGTAATAACAAACAGTCTAAAATATAGTGTATTTCCTTTTCAATAATATTTATTAAAAATGGTTAATCGCTAATTTTATTCTTTTCGGAAAGTCAGATTCACTGATTTTGATTAATGCAAAATCTTTTTCAGAATCGCGAACTTTTTTTATACATCGTTTCAAAATTTCTAAGTACAATAATTACTTTTTCAAAATTCCTTAAATTAAATATTTTTACTTTCAAAACATATCTGGTGAAAAGAATTTTTTATTTTATTTAGATTGCTAAAATTTCATTTATTTTCATCCATAAGTTTGGCAGTTATCGATTTTTAATTACTTTCTTTTATTTTGTTTTGAAGCTCGCAGATTTTCGCTATGAACGGCCATTGATAAATTTTCAGATGTTTCGTGTAAACAACTTGTAACGATAAAAATGGTTTGGCATGGGGTTGAATAATTTTTACATTAAAATTTAGAGAATTACTTGAAAGTGGGGGGAAAGTAAAAGAGAGGGGGGAATGTTTAAATTCTGAATACTAATAAAAGGAGAAGGATTTGAATTTTGAAGAAGAGCCAGTGATAAAAAATAATAAGTATAGTGGTAGAGCACATAGAAAATAATTATAAAGTAAATGATTATAGTGGTTAAAACATGGTGAAATTACAACAAGAGTTTCTTACCTGAACTTGAAACATAAATCGCCGGGAAATCAATGTCGTACTTAGCATTGAAATGCTATACCTATATTCCATACGATTAATCATCTTACTATATATTTGTAGATAATAAAAATAATGGAATACTAAATGAACAGACATTACATTTAAAACACATATTTTATTTAAAAATATTCACCTAATGTAAATAGAATCATACTCAACGAATTATCTGATCAGATATCTTCTTACATGTACAATTTCTTAAGATAAAACAAAAATATAAAAATACTATCATTTAAGTGACAGTAGTGTAGGATATATTCCATAAAATTCAATATTATGCATATTCATAATAGTATTGGGAAATATAAATATTTACTTTACATTGATACTGATAATTATATTATTTATAGTTGTGATATATGCAGCCATTATGCTGAAACTAGACAAAGTCCATAGTGCAGATAAAGTTCCATTGTCATCGTGAATGTATATGAGTTCATTGAGGATTTATCAGTGTCATGAGAAATACGTGATAATAAAAATTCACTTCACATTATATAAAACAATGTGTAATTATACGGCAGGCTACAATGTGTAATTATACGACAGGCTTCGAAAATAAAATATCCGCCACTGGGTGATAAAAGGGAAGATACAAAAGAACCATCTTACCAAGCGTTGAGACCTTCACACATTCCCTCTGGGATAGATATATTATATTTTGTTGAAACCAGTAGATTGTACACAAGATCTAATCAGCTAGTAGTTCTTAGACGTTCACAAGAACCATTCAGCTTGTAGATACAGCTTTGAACTCAACGAAGAACAGCGATTATCTTGCTCCAAATGGTATATATGCCAGACCGTCTATAATAGCATTCGTGATGACTACTTGCTTTCCGCGGTTATCACTTATAATTTCAGCATCACGCTAACATAAGTATTTTTTGGAACGTTATATTTAAATAAATATTTTAGATTTTGTATTTTAATTTTAAAGTATAGCTAGACATCTTAAATGGTACCGATCGCCGAACCCGTTTAGTTCGAACGATCGGCCCTCATAGAATTTTTTAAGACGCTCAAAATTTACGTCTTTACTGCATGATGATTATTTTTTTTAAGAAAAAAAGAACGCTACGAAAAATTTAAAGAAGTCGCGGGAAACACTAGCCGTTAAAAGCCAGTTAAATTATCTCAACCGCTGGGACTGAAGAGTTCCTCCAATCAGAAAAAAGTATTCGCGATCGGGTTAATCGCAATTAACCGATGCTGTGTTCAAAATCCCCGAACGGGTGGATGTCGCTGAAGCAGTGAACCGTAAGTCAATGACCTCAGCAGCCGCCCAGACACGCTAGGATGAAAGGAATTTTAACTGAGAGGCCAAAAAGGGGGATTCTTCCTTTGTAGACTAAACAGAAACGTTAGATAAGATATTGAAAAAGGAAGATGCAGAAATATTATGAATGTAATAGTATTTTATAAAGGACTATCTTTTAAAGTAAAAATGAAGAATAATATTAGAAATAAATAATTTAAAATGATTAAAATTAGGACTTAATTAAAATATAGATTTTAAAATAATTAAATTGCAAAAGATTTAAATTAAAGATATTTAAGTTTTGAAAATAGAATTAATACACCGCCGTCGCGTAACATTTTCCTTCCCCGAATGGAAAAAAAAATGAAGAAAAAAAAGTTTTAGCCTATGGAGTCAAACCAGCGAAAATTTATACAAAAATCCTAAAAGTATCCCTGAGCCAAGCGTATAACCATTGCTTCTGGTGCGGGATATCTAAAGCTGTAAACACACTATAAAACACAATATACAAAAATAGGAAACACTAAACATCAACATCTAAGATAATATATATCTTAGGATAAATCGTATACCATACTTTACTTGGTATATAAAATTTATAAACATAAACACAAACAACACCTATATACAAAACAATTGCAGACGTCTGACTTTTAATACATAAAACTATACAACAAATGATTATCAGGTAAGAAAAAAAATTTCACCATGAAGAGTAAAGAGAACATCCAAGACTTCAAGAGTACAGATAAAAGGTAGGTGACATTTGGTTTAGTTAAAGTAAATAAAATATGAGAATATAACAACAATAGTATATAGATTGCCTAGACTTGAAATTAACATAACAGATTGAATTGTATATATTTTAAACAAATCAAGTATTTGATAATAAATATATATATGTATATAGATTGCTCTCAAAGAAAATATTAATAGAATTTAAAGTTATTTCAACAGTAAAAATTTTCAAATAGTACATGTCCTTTAAACATGTTTCATTTATTATATAATGATTATAGTCATTGTTTTAAACTAAAATTTCTGTGAGGAGATGCTGAGGAAACAAAATCAACAAAACTGAGACAATTATATAATTAAATTACTATTAAGCATTGTGTCGTTCAAAACGCGTAAGGAAGTTTCCTCATAACATTGAACTGACAACAATGGCCAAAAGATGACATGATTTCCAAAAAAATTTTCCTATCTACTTCATTTCCAATCTTTCTTTCTATATACACTACTCCTCTATATACAACAACCACCAATTCTGTGCATCATCTCTAGAGTCTCACATAAACCATATAGGCATGCGCATTTGAGACAAAAAAAATGACCATGTTAAAAAAAATAAATCTCACTTATAATCTTTCCATTATTAAAGCTCACATAAATCACAAGGCTGCACCGTGAAGGATTGACAGAGGGAGAAGAATCTGGGATTCCTCTTTTAAATTCCCATATAGACTGAGATTGACGTTCTGTGTGTACTGCCCATAATTCTAGCAAACAAATAATAGAGACCTGCGCATCTATTGAGATTTATCCACCAAAAAAATTTGGTCAAGCTTAAGCAAAACCTTCAAAAAAAAAATGGTGAAATTTCCACAATTTGATAAATACTCATCTGCGACATCATGAGAGAGCGAGAGAGCCTGTGGTGAATTTAAAAAAATAAGAAATCATGCTCTTTTCTAAATATCAAAATCAAATTTCATTTCATATATCTTTGATATTTCATTTCAATGTATTATTTTTCATTTTTCATTTCATAATTTTATTTTTCATATTATTTCATTTCATATATTTTTATATTTCATTTTCAATTTTATTTTGTCTCAAATCAATAAGTATTTATAATAATATATGATCATTTGATGTTAAATGGGCCCATGATCATTTAAAAGTTTTGTTTTTGATAATTTAAAGTTATTCCCCAGCACATAATTTATAGATTTATGACAGATTGATGCTCTTTTAATGTGACTATAAAAACTAGAGAGAATATGTCAACCAAATGGAAAACATAACACTGCAAAATGATATAAAATTTTTAAAAATAAACAAAAAATAAATTTAGACTATAGCAAATAAGTAAAATTTTGAAAAATAAGATTTTGCCAATATACAATTATCCTGCGTAAGCTATACCGGTGAGTGTATGAGGCATTTTGCTCATTGTGACACATCTCATTGATTCCGGCCAGAAAGATTCATTTCTTAAGCTTCGGGTTAATACGAAATAAAAAAAAATAGCTATCGACAACCCCTAGGAAAATTAATATATGATAAAATAGGTAAATTTAGAATAAATTATTGCGTACAAAAATTTTGCCAGAATTTCTTCCTGCCTGAGTAAACTCAAAGTCACTAGCCTACCAAACTTTTTGGACGTTTAAGCAGAAATAGATACACAAAATTTCCAAATGAAGTTTAAATTAAATTGGGAGGGTGAATAAAATTTTTGCTATAGTGAAATAAAATTTAAGGGAGAGGGTAAGGTGTCACAAGAGCTGATAAGAAGACATTTTTGTAGAAGCAATTTCATAACTCTTATAAATAATAGCAATATGAATTTGTAAAATTGAATATATAAAATTTTATAATGTATTAAGAAGGTAATGATAAAAATTTCCAAAGCAGCAGAGTTAAAATAGGCATAGTAAAATTTCAAATTCTAAAATAATAAGGAAATTGTTATGGCGATAGGCCTTAGCATCATTTCATAATACCATCAAGGGTATTAATCAAAAAATAAAATGATTAGTAGCAACAGAATTAATATAAACGTAAAAAGATCAATTGAAGTAGATAAATTAAGAGATATAATGGATAAAATCAAAATAACTTAAATCAATTATGAATGTGAATATACAACATGATGAATAGCTCATGAGGTAATGTGTGATAGCTAGTCACACACACACTACAAGGGCATTTACATAGATATCAAATGCAAATTTTTTATGTCAAACCCGTTGTATAAGTAGTTCCTACTTACTATTCCAAAATTTTAAAATAAAATGTGCATAAATATAAATTTAGGAATTAACTCATTACTCGCAAACCAAAAGTAAAAACAGAAACTAAAAATTTTATAAAACTGTCTCAAAACACAAACTAAAAAATAATATCAAAAACAGAAAATCCTACTGAATCAGTGACATCGATTCATACATTCCGAAGTTCCAATTGATAAAATATATAGTCAGTGAAAAGAATCACTAAAAAAAATTAATTAATATTTTTTATAAGTTATTGTAAATATTTTTATTAATCAATTTATAGTAAATGCTGCAGATAATAATTTTGTTTATTTAAAACAGAGTAATTTGAAGAAGGATAAATATTTAATAAGAGAATCAAAAGCATTCATAAAATGTAAATATTTTAAAAAGTAATTTGTCAAATTTAATATGAAATTGTTGATGAATATATAGAGAGTTATCTTTATCAAAGAGAGTCAATAATCAAGGTTGTTGTAAAAATTAAATTATATTGTAATTATTGTATAAATCTTGATAATAGAAATTTGTAAAGAATATAACTTCTTATTTAAAATATGAGAATGTAAATAAATTTGATAACATTCTTAATCATTAAATGAATCATCAATACCAAGTTACCAAGAGCATAAAATGCATTATGAAAATTTTAACATGAAATTATATAAAGTTATTATCAGTAAAATGATAGTTGTCAACCCAATATAGAAGTATTTAATACTTAAATATATATATAATCTGTGATAAAGTATAGAATAACCATAGTTGTGAAACATAATAAATAAGAAACATAATTGGCCAGATTATGTGTTATAAGAAATATATTGCATTTTGTAAAATAATAAATTGATACCAATAAACAAAACAATTTCATTCCTGAATGATGTAAATAAAAAAAAATTGCGGATGTATTCAGATTTTCAGAAACCACAAAAGTTAGGTATTAAAACAAAACAATTGGCTGCTCTAAAATTAAATAGCCACACAAAATATTTATTTAATAAATAAATCAGGAAATTCATAAAGTTTGTAAAAATTAATATCATATTGCATAAAAAAAAATATATAAATTTTATATGACTAAGTGTCATATTTAATTAATAACATAATAATAAATAAATCTTTCTTTAGAGATTGTAAGTAATATTCTAAATAATAACAATCAACACTAGAAAACCAAAAAGATTTGAAGTCTTGGAATGTCTAAAAGATATTAGAAAACTGCTGTGACCGCAATAAACCAGAAAGAAATCCGTCGGAGGGGGGGGGGGGGGGGGGGACGAGAAACGAAAGTACGTTAAATTCAAAAAGTGGGGAAGTTCTTTGGTTTGGAAGGCACCATAAATGTAACGATAAAAAGGAATGGTACCGGGGGTGAATTAAAATATAGATTTTAAAATAATTAAATTGCAAAAGATTTAAATTAAAGATATTTAAGTTTTGAAAATAGAATTAATACACCGCCGTCGCGTAACACAACTAAGCGTTATTTCCATTTCCCGTGCATTTGTATCTGTGTCAGTGACTCGCGATAGGCAAGGTCATTGTCAAGCCAATTCAAGGTGACTGATTGAAGCTCCCAGAACATTTTTAATGACGTGTCGTCAGGGGTGTGATACAGTTAAAATTTAACTTTGACCGCGTGGGTGAGCTTTTACAAAAACTCCGTCAGGTGGTGTCACGCGCGCGACAGTTAATTTTGGAACTGTTGGGAAATGCTGTTATCTGATTGGCGGAGGTTTCAAATTTTGGAGAGTTCAACCGTACTTTGAGAATTCGGGAGAGAATCTCTTCTCCAGACATACTCAACTGAACAACAACAATTTTTTAGGCTGTCGGTCCTCTGGCCTGGCGGCAGTTCAGGAGTTTCCGGCAGTAGAAGATCTTATCCAGTTTTGTTAGAGAATTTTTGTCAGCAGCGATCGTCAGTATGCAGACTGTCGAAGAAAAAATATCCGTTCAACCTTTTTAGATGCGACGCCGTACTTGTAATAACATAACTACAAGTTCTCAGTCTTACTTTATTTTTTCAGCATCGCAGATGATATGTCATTGCTGATTTTTAGAGAAATATCACCGAAGTATTAAAATTCTAGCACCAGCCAAGTTCCAGAATATTTACTATGATGAATTTATCTTCTAGACCAGATTTCGGTATTTATTATTCATTCCTGCGAGGAGCTCTCCATGGTGTGAAGCAAGCGGCATTTGCGAGAAATAATAATCTTCCAATTTTCCCGGTTGTGACGTATCTATGTGCCGGTTCAGTCAGCGAACTTAACTTTCCATCTTTAAGATCCTTCTCCATTCACCAATTGTGACTTCAAGATTACGAATCATTTTAATCATGAACAGTCGCTTTTAAATTTCTAACTCTGCCATAATTTTAAAGACAATTTCATCCATCAAAAACTTTCACAATACAATATTATTAAAATATAGAACTAAAAACATTTTTTACTTAAATGAATATTATTATAATTTAATTTACTGGTGAATTTGAACATCCTACGTTTTTCTTCATATATTGAGATGTTATCAAAAGTCATCATCTTGTGAAAATGATTGTGATTGAGAAGTTTGTGAAATTTATTAGTATATTTATCTTGTGTTTGAAGTTCATAGAGTGCACTATTTGAATTTTAATAAACTACTGTGTGGCATCTATTTGGTGAGTTATTTGTTTTTCCTTTTTACATTTCAACAGATACAGTATTTGGATGGATCAACTTCTGAGAGAATGTTTATAATTCTTAAATCTTACGATTAAGCTTTTAATTTAAAATCTACAATTCCAACATTTAATTTTAACTTTTTATTTTTTAACTTTTCTTTACAACGCAATGTTACTACCTCTTGAGATCACACCATATGGAGAGATTTTGGGATAGTTGATTTATATCCTTTTCTAAATCGAATTTTCAGGTTTGGATTCAATCGGAATATTTTTTGAGAGAATCATCACTTCGTTAATTTCCTGGTATAAATTCTCCGATCCCTAAATTTCGCTATATTAGTAATTGAAAGAAAAAAAAAACATCAGACTTTACAAATAATAATAAAAGTATTAAGATTTTATTAAAAAAACCCGATCTTATTAAAAGTATCTAAATGCTAAATTTCAATGTTTAAGATGAAATTTGTGTGTGAACTCTAAGTTGGTTTAAAAAATGATAAATAACAAAATGAAATTTGAATGGAAAAAATATTTTTCAAAAGTAAGGTATGATTTTTAATCAATAGGTTGATAAAATTATTTTAGATTAATGAAAATGTCAAAATTCATTATGACAAATCCAATTTCTATCCATCAGATTGCCTGCCATCTTAACAAATCAAGTAAACGACATCTCCTAGACATGAACAACACTATTTTAGTACCAACAATTCAAGATCATCAACCATAAAAAAAAACTTCACACAATTTCCCAAAGTGGGATATTCACAGCTCCTCCTGACAAACATATAAGTATCCAATACATTAAAATAATTGAGATGGGTATAGTTTTTTTTCATAAGATTTTATTGGAGTTACTTATGATCATTCATATAAACCATATTTTTTACCTTTATTTTCATTCTTTAACTAGTGAGCATAAAAAAACTGGTACCTTAACTGTTGGAGGCCAGTGTAGTTCAGTTACTGGACTAAAATTAGTTAAAACTCAATCACAAATTTTGCATTCCATCAAATCCTTTGTCTGAAAATGGTAGATTAAACCATCTAAAAAACATTTCAATTTGAATTTTTGGGGGATGGGGGGGGGGGGGAGGGGAGTATTTAAGAAGTTATTTTAGTTGCTTTCATTCAACTGGTTCACATTTCCTAAATCTAACAAATTGATAAAGAAGAATTAAATAACGAAATATTATTTTCATTACTATTTCTTTTAATTAATGTAGACTTTTTTGGCAAAGGAATTTTAAAAACAAAACCTAGTATTAAATAACTATTTAAAATTATTGGTTTTGATTTTAGGAACTTTTTAATTACTAGAGAGTCAAATTTATGAGGCAATTTGAAGAACATTTTTAACACATGCTTTTTTGGATTGCACCACACAAAAACTTAAATTATATTATGTGCAGCATATGAACACAAGTAGATACAGAGTCTATTAGACTATTCAAACAGCTTGAAGATATTCTGTAGCAGACAACATAAAAACTGTGCTCATAAAACTGAAAGAAAAATCTTGTATGTATTTACAAAACTGTTACAGAAAATGATTATTTAATCTACATTAATTGTAGAGAAATACAATATACATCTCTATTTACCAATTGCACTGGACTCTGTTTGTTTTTGGCTTGAAATAGAGCATTTTGATCTAGAGTATCCCATGACTTGTGTCTTCTATTAACTGGTGTCACAGGTAATGTTGGCTGCTGCAGACAGTTATTGGGCGGTGGTCCATGGGGTGACGTTTGTGCAGAATTGGAAGATGGGGATGGAGTTGGTGGACTGGGGTTGCTGGGAGACGTTGATACTTGAGGTGAGACAGCAGGATGGAGTTCAGTGGCAAATGCCTCTGCACTGGGAGATTCAGACACCACACGAGCAATGCGATGTTTCAAATGACATCTACTCCGGACTTCTTCAGAAACAGATACTAATGCTAATAAAAAATGTAAGTAGAATTAAAACTGCACATTATATAGAAACTACTTTTGGCATTTTTGATCTTTTAATAGAATAAAAAAAACTCACAAAAGTTTTTTCAAAAAAGCCTATTTAAATTATTACATATAATTTTGCAGGATTTGAAATAGCACATGGAACTGAACACAAAATAAGAGAATCCGACATAATGAAAAATGCTGTGCAGGATTTTTCCATCACCCCCCCCCCCCCTCTCTTCCAAATTTTTTCTTGGATGAGCTGACTTGATAATTTGGAAGAATCTCTGAGGAGAAAGAAATGATAATACAAAAACAGTAAACGTGTTTTAACAAGTATCTGAATTTATCTGGAAGGTATGGCCCATGCTATCCTATTGTTAACAACTCCCTCCCTCTCCTTCAAGAGGTAAGGAAAAATATACAAAACTCCAGGATATTATTAGCCATGAAAAGGAAAATAAAAGATAATATTTAACAATCTATTTTATGTAATGATGATTTAATAGCATAATAATGATTACTGGAAATATAACATGTGACTGGAATAATACAAAACAAATTTTGGAATAAATAAGAATCTGAATTATGAAAATCAACCTTAAATTTTGGACTAAAGAGGCATATTCCCCTAAAATTCAAGTCCCACTTCAACCTTTACTATGTAAAAACCTTTGTGTTATTTCACTAGTTTAAAATAATTCAAATGCCATCCATTGAATAAGAAAATTTTTAAGCAAAACTAAGTTTTTAAAAGAATTTGCAAACATGACAGGCTTTTGTCTAAATTTTATAGAACTACAAAATATGTCAATATTAAATACTGTCAAAGTCATGTGAGAACACTTCATATTACATGATATTACTACTTTAAAATAATATATTAAAATGAAACAAAATCAATCTTTTTTTTTTCATTTATGGAAGAATGGTACAAGAGACATACTTTTATAAACTCTACCAATGAAAATCATCACACATGATCAAGTAAGACAATAAAAAAAAAAAAAAATCTTTCAATCTCTATATACTCTAAATTAAATCATTGTGAACCATCATGTAATTATATTAAAAGAAGAAATACATGTTCATATAAATAATTTAATGAAAAAGAAAAAAAAATATTTTTTGATATTAATGGTACAAACCATTTTATAGAAATAAAGAATTTTTTGTTTTTATCATTGAAAGAGATTTTTTTGTTTTATCATTGAAAATAACTTAAGGCGTGAAAAATATTCCTGCACTCGAGCCCCTTCAAAAGGAAAGCCAGTCCTGTTGCTTTTTTTTTTTTTTTTTTTTTTTAAACATATATTTTATAGGAAATATCTTTTTTTATCTAACAGTATATATATAAAATCACAAAAACTTTAGCCTTAAAGTTTAACTTATTCAACAATTTACAAAAAGAAAAAAAAATTATTATTTTTTAAAATTAATATTTGTAAATAATTAGATAAGTACTTATGTTTTTAAAGATTGCAAAACATATTTATTGAAATTTAACATAGAAATATTTTTTCTATGTTATATTTTCTCTATTATTACTAATTCAAAATTGTCTCTGAAGAGATTAAGAAATAATTGATAATGAATAATATTTTAATTTACTAATTCTAACAAATTTATTCAAAGTGAAAATAATCTTTTCTTACCAGCTAAATATGCCACACTTTCAGGAGTTACTTCAAATTTGTCCCTAAAAGACAAATAATAATCATATGTTAGAGATGATAAAAGTAACATAAGTAAAAAGAATAAATACATACAAATACTTTCAATAACAATTAAGGATCTACTTCCCTCCTCTAATTAATAAATAACAAATTAAATTAAGTATATGTACACTGATTAAATTTATCACTTAAAACATGCAGGAGTTCATTCCCTCTTAAAAAAAAAAAAAAAAAAAAAAGAAATTACAGACCTATGTTTATTTTATGAAAAATTTTAAATTAACTTCATTTTTAATAAATTTTCGCTACATTACTACACATACACTATAATAAATTCATTATAGTATAGTGAATATAGTGCATTATAATCAACACTATATTTACTAAACTATTGAAACTAAAACATTGAATCTCCCCTTCCGCAAAATATTTTTCTAACTATGGTACCGATCATTATGCATTTAAACCCTTTTGCTCCTAAACTGCCCAAGACACCTGTTATGATTTAAAATTTCATTCTAAATTTTATTCAGTATTTTAATATTTAACTTTAATTTATTCATCCATTTAAATAAAATCATTAAATTCATTTAAATTTATTAAGCTAAATTTTATTATTTCATTTTAAATTAAACATTCTTTTTAAATTTGTTTACTTTTGGTGAGAGTATAAATTAATTTCAGAATCTTTCCATTACATATGTTTTAGGTTATTCATTTCAAATTTAATTTACAATTTATTCACTTTACAATATTAATTAAACTTAATTTCAAATTATCTAAAAGGAAAAATATTTCTAACTTACTCTTTCTAACTTTTAAATAATATACATCGTAATAACAAACAGTCTAAAATAAATAATTATTCTAAAATATAGTGTATTTCCTTTTCAATAATATTTATTAAAAATGGTTAATCGCTAATTTTATTCTTTTCGGAAAGTCAGATTCACTGATTTTGATTAATGCAAAATCTTTTTCAGAATCGCGAACTTTTTTCATATATCGTTTCAAAATTTCTAAGTACAATAATAACTTTTTCAAAATTCTTAAAATTAAAATTTTTACTTTCAAAACATATCTACTGGAAAGAACTTTTTAATTTAATTCGATTGCTAAAATTTCATTAATTTTCATCCATAAGTTTGGCAGTTATCGATTTTTAATTACTTTCTTTTATTTTGTTTTGAAGCTCACAGATTTTCGCTATGAACGGCCATTGAAAAATTTTCAGATGTTTCGTGTAAACAACTAAGCGTTATTTCCATTTCCCGCGCATTTTTATCTGTGTCAGTGACTCGCGATAGGCAAGGTCATTGTCAAGCCGATTCAAGGTGACTGATCGAAGCTCCCAGTACATTTTTAATGACGTGTCGTCAGGGGTGCGATACAGTTAAAATTTAACTTTGACCGTGTGGGTGAGCTTCTACAAAAACTACGTCAGGTGGTGTCACGTGCGCGACAGTTAATTTAGGAACCGTTGGGAAGTGCTGTTATCTGATTGGCGGAAATTTCAAATCTTGAGTGTTCTACCGTACTTTGAGAATTCGGGAGATAATCACTTCGCCAGACTTTCTTGACTTGGGAACAACAACAACTTTTTAGGCTGTCGGGCATCGGGCCTGGCAGCAGTTCAGGATTTTCCGGCAATTGAAGAGGTTATCCAGTCTGATCAAGAATTTTTGTCAGCGAACTCAGCAGCGATTGTTAATATGCAGGCTTCCAGGGAAAAAATATTCGTTCAACCTTTTTAGATGCGATGCCGTACTTGTAAAATAACTACAGTTTCTCAACTCTACTATATTTTCAACGTCTCAAATGATATGTCATCGCTGATTTTTTAGAGAAATATCACCAACGTATGAAACTTCAAGCACCACCAGCCTATTTACAGAATACCTATATCATTATGTGTCATCTAGACCAGATGTCAGGTTTTCGTTTTTCTGCAATGATTTCAAGAAAGTGTGAATAATCACTCCCTACTGTTTTCCAGTTCAGTCAGCGCACTTTTCGTCGTTTGAGATCTTTTTGCCAATGGTAGCATCATAACTTCGAACTTAAACGATTTACGAACAATAGTTGCTAATTTTCCGACTCAGCCATAATTTTAACAGACAATTTCAACCTTCATAAACATTTCTATAATTTTAACAGACAATATCAATCTTCATAAACATTCCTATTGCCGCAATATTAAAATTAGATCTAAAGACAATTTTCTTATTTAAATGTATAGCATTATAATTTAATTTTCTTAAGCTGAACATTTTACTTTACGCATTTTTGATATATTGAAATGTCTTCATAAGTGGTTATTTTATAAAAAGTATGGTGAAGCAGAAGATTGTGAAATATATATAAGTATAGTTATCTTTTGTTTGAAATTCTTTAAGTGCACGATTTGAATTTGAATAAACTACAGCGTGGCATCTATTTGGTGAGTTATTTGCTTTTCCTTTTTACATTTCACTGGATACAGAATTTAGATGGATCAACTTCTGAAAGAATGATTATAAATATTAAATCTTACAATTAAGCTTTTAATTTAAATTCTACAATTCCAACATTTAATTTTAACTTTTATATTTTAACTTTTCTATACAACGCAATGTCACTTCCTCTTGAGCTCACACAATATGGAGAGATTTTGGGATAGTTGATTTATATCCTTTTTTAAATCGAATTTTCAGGTTTAGATTCAATCAGAATATTTTTCGAGTGAATCACCATTTCATTAACTTTTCCGGTATAAATTCTACGACCCCTAAATTTTGCTATAACACCCGATCGAGCAAACTACTGGCAGGATGCCCAAATGCCTGTCCCATTTTGTGCCCCTTGTAAATAATCAACTATTGTAGCCGAACAGAGGATAAACCAAAGACAAAATAAATAAATAATCACGGGTCACGTTAAGATTTTCAAAATGCCACATTATTTTAATGGGTAAAAAAAAAAAAAAAAGAACTCATCATATTACATTTGATGTGTGTTTAAATACTGCACACATTTTTATTTTCTTTTTGAATTGTTTACTCCATACAAAAACAAAAATCTTATTTTAGAGCATTATAAGTTTGATAAATCCTAACTTTTATAAAAAGAAATTTTATGTTCTAATATCAAACAACAATTCAGTATAAGTGCAACAAACGTTTTAAAACTAAACACACGTGGTTGTGGTTTGTTAATCTGTAAAGTATAAGGTTGATGTGCTAAATCTGGTGCAGTAGAGTGGTGACTACCATTTAGTGTCAAACCAATATTGACTACTAAAATAAGTGCATGCGCAGAAACTTCTCCATCAAGTGTTTTTCTTCCACTGAACCTGAACTGTCTTCTCTCTGCACAGGTAAAAATATATTTGCTCCTCTCTCTCCTGCCAAGTGAATGAAGGTACGATATAATTCTCTCCAACTCCGTAGAGAACAGTAGCCAGCGAAAGTGGCTCTGATACTAAGACTAACAACGGTAGGAAGCGAATGGAAGGAAATACGCCCGTATGCGTACTCTCAACGAAAACGAAAATTCCTTTATGTTTCAAAACATTATTACAACAAAAGAGTCCCAAAAAAATCATTCTCCATAATAATTGTTTGATTGCCAATTTCACGATGTTTTCGCATTTGGCGTGTAGGCGAATGATTAGCGCAGTCCCTGAATAATAGAATACCCAACAGGTTAAAAACGCAAGAAACCATACAAGTAAAATTGTTAATTATTATTGCATACAAGAAATTTTCAAACAGTCAATAGACTTGTTTAAGGAAAAAAAAGTTATGTGCAGTTAATACTGAAATATACCACAAAATCACAAATTTTAATTGTTTTAAAATTAACACAGTGATAAATTGGCATCAAGAAAATCTAACAAATAAAGCTGTAAAATTAATCAGTTGTTTTACATCCATTCCATTAAAGAATTTTAATAAAATTCATTTTAACCATGTTGCAATTTGAAGAAAGTAAACAAAATTAGCATTTTTTAAGAACTGTAGATAAGAAGCTCGTAGTCAATTACTAATACATTACATTCAATAAATTTTTATAGCTTTAATGCATACTTTGAATAATGCCAATTCTTTAAGATGTTGTTTGTATTGGAACTCAAGAAATCTACTACAGAGATTTTTATACTTTCTTTCTCAATTTCAAAAATCAATAAAAAATTACAAGGAATTGTGCACTTTCTCTCCTCCCTTAATTTTCTAAATTCTTTTACGGTAACCACATTTAATAGATAATGTGCATGTTTTTCAATAAACTACCTTGTTAAGTGTCTACTCCAGTTAATGTAGGCAAAAATTTGAGTTAAATTGCTTGAAGTTTTGCTACAATGCTCATAATTTTCAAGTAGTTATAATATATCATATTATGTGTAGGAAATAATATATTATAAATAATAATAATATATATAAAAATGGAAATAATATATATAAATAGCTGTGCAAGAATTGTTACTTTCTGCCTACACCCAGTTGAGAAGTACATCTTTACTTAGGTGTGTGGCGTCACATGCACATTATCCATTAACTAAACCAGGGATGGTTACCTATAAGCACACATGCCATAGGTGGCACATGGGAGAATGTTTTCAGCATGGCATTGATTGAGGTTCCGAAACAAAATGGAATGAAATTAAACAAAATACACAAATTTAAACAAGATGATCTTTTCTTTTTTTTCTATTTCTTATGAAATTAACGAAATTGAAATGCAACTTTTTGAATTCCAACTTATTTCAATATAGTCTCAATAATTTATGAAATTCCTACCTTCCAACCTTCCATTAAAAGAAAAAAAAAATCTAATCAAACCATAAAATATATTTAATAAAAGCAATAATCAAATAGAATCAAGAAATATTTCATTAAATATTTTTTCTGGTTTGGATTATATTTTTGATTTAAAATAACAGAAGGTTGGCAGGTATGCAAATTAAGAGATTTGGAGAATATCTAAAAGAAGGATCATTAAAGCATTATAAGCAAAAATGCCAATGATGAAATTAGAGTGACTTGCTATGAAATTTGTTATTTGATGCTCGTTATATTTCTCCCTCTACCTATAACTGTGAGTCATTATTTTTGGAAATAAATGGTATGAAAAATCCGAATAGAAACAAACCACCTGTCTGCTGATCCAATTCAACTTGTATTTTGTCAAAAGTAAGTAGATATGAACCAGATACTCATTATTTGGCATCCAAGATGCAATAACAGAAATCACATTAACTTTTTTATTACTTTCTAAAATATAATTGCTACTACAATTATTACAGTGTAATACTTATATGTACATACCCCACATATATTTTTAAGCCTAAGAAACAAAAAATCAAAACAATTTTAATTCACTTTTTTCTTTTTTGAGAGGTGGGGGGATATGATGGCATGCGGATGTTAAAAGGTAGATTCACCATCCCTGGTCTAAACACTGAAACAAACCAACAGATATCTATTGATATAAAAGCACTAAAATTTCAATTAGAGTGACACATCTTATCATATTAAGCCATACATTATAAACATTTTATTTCACATTAGAATATTGTTATTAATTAGAATACATAAGTTCATTAAAGAAATGTTGTGATGCACATTACCTTTTATGAGGTTTGGCAACAATTCCTAAAATTGTGTTTAAAACTCTGGTTGTTCTTGAAACTGTTGTTGGAGTAGGATGACGAAAGCCTAGAAAAAACATCAACATATGATAATCAACAGTAAATAAAGATGCTCTAAAACTGAGGGAATGAATAGCAAACATGTTTAATAGAGGATTGATGAGAGGGAAAAAAAAAAACTTAATAGGCAGATTTTATTGGTGTGTTAGATGTAAAGATATATGATTTTTATTTTTCAAATTATCCTTACTTAAAACATTTTTCAAAATAATTTCTTAATGGGTAATTATGCTATAAAATGAATTTATTCCCTGACTTCATAATTTTAAGACCAGTGAATGAGGCTGAAGATTATGCCTGTCTTTGCCAGTTGTTGATTTTTCTACAACTTGCCTCACAGATATCACAACAAACCATAACCAAACACACTTCTGAGATGTTTGATACCTTCCTTGCAGAATAAACTAACAGCATAAGTACATTTGAAACCCATTGAATAGAAGTTTTTTGAATAAAAGTTCTCTTTTCCATGATTGGAACTCAATAGATGCATTAGATATATAATAATCCTTTTTTCAACAAATGAAAATAGCAGTGACTAATGTGGAAGTCTTCCATAATTAGTGTTGCCAGGTAAACTGTCACAAAAAGTGGGACAGGGAGATGGAAAAAGCAGGACAATGGTTTTTAAATTAAAACATAAAAATATAGTAAATCTTATGAAAATGGAGCCTATTTATAACAGAATCATGTCTTAAATGCAGAAAAAAAAAATCATAGTTCCTACAGATGGTATTCTGTACAATTATACCTGTTAAGACGAAAACCTGTCTAAAACAGAATATTTCTCCTGTCACTTGACTTTCCATCTTAACAGGTTTACTTACTAAATAAATACAATAACTTTTACAGCAAATCTTTGAATGTGCGATCGCTTAGGAATCAACAAAATTCCATTTTCGAGGTTTCTGATCGAGCAGTTATAGTTGTATGGTATTTCTTCCAAAGGGACTATGAAATTTTTACATTTAAGACAGCATTCCATTATAATCAGATTCTGTTTTCACAGATTTTACAAAACAAAGTACCGTAATTTCGGGTAGATAAGCCACGGCTTATACGTGTTTAAAAGTTAAATTTTATCTTATGCGGCTTATCTGCCGGTGCGGCGTATACGAAGTAATAACGATTTTTCCAGAAAAAAAAAAATCGGATTATGTACATATTATAGAGTGAAAATCTGAAAAACAATATTAAAAATGCTTCACGGATTAGAAATAACGATCGCTCAAAATATATCGGGAATTTGGTGACGGGCATTTACACAATAATATCAAAGATATAGAAAAACTAAAGCAAACAGTTTGTTTTGGTTCGTGAAAGATGTCATCGTTAGAGGCTGCACGGGCCAAAATTTCCAGGCCCGGCCCATACAAAAAATAATTTGGCCTGGCCCGGCCCGATACAAAAATTAAAAGTTCGGCCCGAGCCCGGCCCGGCCCGAAAAAAAAAAATATTGGCCCGGCCCGATTTAAATGTTAAAAGTTCGGCCCGAGCCCGGCCCGAGTGAATTTCTACAAAACATAATTTTTACGTCGATTTGGTTAAAAATTTGCCCCATAGGAGGAGATCTAACCAAAAATTCCTATCTCAGCCTTTTTTTTTTTATGTTTATAATCTTCATTTTTATAGAGGTGCCGCCGCAAGCTGGAATATTTATTTTTTTAATAAATCTCTATTTGTTGTATGTATGTGTTTCAGTTATCATCGATATTGTTAATCCATATTCCATTTATTGAAGTGTTAAAAATCAGAAAAATGCTATACAGTAAAATCTAAGATGGAATTGCATAGGGAAGAAAAAAAAATGAGTTATAGACAATTTGCCTTCTTAGCAGGTGTAAATGTATTATATATTCTTTTCTTACATATTAGTATATTCATTTTTAATGGATAACACATTTTTCAATTTAAGACAGGATTCCATCATAAGCAGGTTATTTTTCACACATTTTACTATATTTTAATTTAGCTATATTTTAATAAGTGTATAAATCTACTATTCTTTAAAAAGAATAAATTTTAATGTTTAATTATAAAATAATGGCGATTTAAAAATGTATGCATGTTTTGAAAAGATTTTCATGCCAGATCTTATTTTACTGACCTTTGAACGGACCAGGTACGCCGAGACAATGATTTTCATACGAGTCAAAACCAGGACTAAAAATTTTAAGGCATGAAGACTAGGAAGAATGAAACCCGTCCCGGCTCTGTACGGAAAAAATAATTTAAGGCACGGCCTTATCCTTCAGGAAAAAAGTAAGGCCCGAGCCTTCAGAAAAAAAATATGGCCCGGGCCGGGCCCGGCCCGAGTGCCGTGAAGAAAAATAGGCCCGAGCCCGGCCCGTGCAGATCTCTAGTCATCGTTACACAGTCACTTCAGTTTATTTGAGCGATACTGACCATAGAACAAAGGACAACTAACTAAAAAACACTTCAAATTATTTAACTCCGATAGTGATTCGTAAAGTTTTGATGGATTCGAATAATTAAAAAAATTCCGAAAATAACCCTCCCCCCCCTTTTTTTTTAACAAATTTCATTTTTCAAAAAAAATCTGTTTTTAAGTTCTCTATCAAAAATCTTTTGTAGAAATTTGTTTTCACTGATCTCTTCATGACTACATTTTTAAAAATACACAAACCTCCCTAAATTTTGATTGATTTATAAATCTGTTATTATGATGAATACATTATCTAATATATAAAGAAATAAAAGTAATCGCCGCATCCTCTTTACTATTTCTGTTACTCAGATTGCTTTTCTAAGCATGTTATAGAATATCCCATTTAAGTTCTTTTTATTTCATTATAAAAGAAAAAAAATCTTGTATTTTTTATTTTCAATAATGAACATATATATTTAATTTTTATCTGTTTATTTTAAAACTTTCTTAGAACATTTTACTTTAAATATTTACGGAATATATCAAATAGAGTAACAATTTCTGTTAATAGACATTAATGTTTATGGTTAGTAGTGAAGAGATTTAAAAAAAAAAATATGTTTATACGTCTCTCCCTACTTTTGCCAATAGTTCATGTTGTCAAAATGATTATTTATCATTAGTTATTTTCTGAATTTTATGTTTTATTTAATTGATGGATTCGAATAAAAAATAGTGTTATTTGTAATTCTAGTGTAATGTTTTATACTAAGAATTCCATCAAATATATTTCTACTTGCCGATCCAAGACTGAAATGTGCGATGCAATTGGGTAAATTCACAAACTAAAAGTAAATTATTTATTTATTTATTTTCATTATTTGTATTAAATTTAAAATTCTAATTTTTAAAGTGGTTGTAAAAAATGTGCCAAAATATTCAATATGGCGTCTATAGTAGTACGTACACCACTTTCAATAAGTGCGGCTTATCTACCCGAAATTACGGTACAGTAAATCTTGTAAAAACAGAATAACTGTGAACCACAAAAATATTTTGTTTTAGAGAGTTTTCTGTCTTAACAGGTGGATCTGTACAGTATTTTTATTGGCGGAATCACATATTTTCAGTTTTAGGAAAGTTATGTTTTCATAGGTTTTACTGTATTAAGTCCCACTCAATGCAGACTAATGAATAGAATGGTATTAAAAGAAATTCAAAAGAATTTGTGCATCATGAAAAATTGGAACTTTTGGTGTCCCCCACAGTGTTTCTGCGGGACGAGTCTTGTAACCCCTGAAAATCAGGATGTCCCACGTAAATCAGGACACCTGGCAACACTATTCATAATCCTCCAGGGTTTCTACTCATATAGAAGAATAATATTCCCTGACTATTCCAGGTGTATTTCAATAAAATTCTAGTCTAGCAGTGCAGTGCATAGTGGACATGCAGACGGTAAAACAAATATTACATCATCATTTTAGTGTTTACTAAAATGTCCTGAATACTAAGGACAATAATTTAAAGCTCTTTTTCTGAGCCACCTCCCACCTCCCACATTAAAAACTTTCTACAATTGAAATTGCTCTCTCTAATAATTTATGATCATTACAAGCTTTGAAATGAGGTTTTCTGCAAACTATAAAAAATTTCTATACAATATTTGTGCACCGAGTCATCGTTCACTTCTTCAACTGCATCAGAAAATCACTAATGTTCAAATAAGCTTTATTTTCGACAGGAAGCAAAGGATTCCAAGAGAGGAAGCAGACATTTCAGTAGGAGAGATCCAAGATTGTCATAAATTATATTTTATTGTTACTTGAGAAAAAAAAAAAAAAATTGCTGGAAAATGTTTTAAAATGTGTAATAATGAGTTTTAGAAAGTATAAACTATTTGCTATGGTGGATGGAAGAGATAGGTGGAGATTAAAAAAAAAAAAAAAAAAAAAAAAAAGCAATTTATTTTATTTTATTTTTTTATGTGGAATTTGCCAAAACATTGCAGATTCTCATCTCTGGTTGTACAAAAGCTCAAAATGAAATTTGATCAAATTTCCCGACTTTTCCAGATTTTGGAATAAAATATTGAAATTTCTTGACATTTCTCTGATTTATTTGGTCAATTTCCCAATTCCCTGATTTGTCCAGGTGGTGTAACAACCCTGCCTCACTTATAGTGTAACAATTGCTACAATGACAGTTTCTTTACATGGACAGGCTATTTAAAAAAAAAAAACAAAAAAAAAACATAAATGAGATCTTTTTTGATAGTTGAAAGTAAAAACCAACTCTGTCACTTGAAAATAAAATGAAAGGAAAGTTTAGAAGAGAAGGAGGAACTATAAGCAAGGAATGAATCTATAATGTTTTCTTACAACAGTTTAAAGATACTTTCATTTATTTCAAATATAGTTTTATTGTTTTTAATTTTTCAAGTCTACCACTCTGAATATTAAACTAAACAAAATTTCACTAATGCTAAAGAACAAAGAATAAGCTAAAAATAGTACTAAAAAGAAGACAGTAAATCAAAAGCAAATCAGTAAAATTATTTTAAAACAAATAAAAATAGTTTTAATAAGTAATGATGGTCAAATTTCTTGCATACTGCTTACACTCTGAAAAATTAAGAAAATTACATTTAATAAATAATATTTAAATCAAATTTTCCTTCTACATATAGATTATAATAACTATGCACATACAAGAAAATCCATAAAAACAGAATCTGTCTATAACAGAATCCTGTCTTAAATGGGAAAATTTCAGGGTTCTGACAAAAGGAGTTCCATACAAATATACCTATTAAGATAGAAACCTGTCTAAAATGGAATTTTTCTCGTCTCTACCAATTCCATTTTCATAGGTTTTACTGTATTATCAGAATTTTAAAAGACTATTTCATATAAATGTTTATTTTTAAAACAAAAAAGTCATTAAAATAAATTCCAGTCACTTACTGCACATACAAATTAATGTTAGCTAAAAAAAAAATTCCACAAAATACTTTATCCTAGAAAAAAAAAATGTCTGTTAATTTTATTATTTATACAAATGTCCTTTGTTATAAATCTTCAATTCGTTTAAAACATTTTGCACAAAATTGCATTTATTCATCAGCTGAAATTATTTTAATGTAATTTTATTTTTCCCCAAGATGGTGATCATTTGAAACTATTTTAAAAAATTTATTGACACATACAAAGTTTAAAATGGGATTTCAAGACAAATAAAGACCTTCTTAAAATATGAACTTTTTAATGAATGTGTTCTGAGAATCTAAATAAAATTTACCTTTTATAAGATGTCCAACTAGGGCAAAATGGAAATTAGATTTGAAGCTCAATCCTACAGAATGATCCAACTGTTTAAAATGCCATTCTAAAGGCTCTCGACTGGACATCATGATATACTCTAAAGTCTAAAAATGAAGTACAATAAAATAAATTAGATGATTTATTCATTTTTTCCAGAGTCTAATTAATGAAAAAAAAAAATCAAACTTACATTATTTTCAAATATTCCTTGAGAATCAAGGGTATGTAGATTTTGTTCTAATAGAGATAAGCCAGCTGCATATAATGCCATATCATCTAATTGTAAAACAGAAATTGAAACCCAGAATAAAGCTCTGTGAATTAGGGATTCCTGTAAAAGAAAAAAAAATACACATATATTAATAATTAAATGTTACATTAGTATTAATAATTTTAAAACAAAGACAAAGTCAAATTTGAAAATCTTCACATAATGACTTTCTGATGAATAATATTGTGTATTTTCTACCAGGAATTTTACAAAGTTTCTGACTTACAGTTTATTTTCTGTAAGTACTTATCTTTCAATGCAAAGCTTATTGATAGGTGAAATTTTGAAAGAGAAATGAATTTAAAGGTAGCATATATTTTTCATATTTCAAATATGCTATTGTCAGGAATTTTTATTCTACAGCATTTATATTTTCCCAATCCTTTATTATTATTATTTTTTTTTAATATGTTAACATCCTTTGTACATGTATGTATGTATATGAATTTTCATCATTTAAATGAGTATTTCTCTAAAAAATTCTACACAAACTGTATGGGGATAAGATTATATCATCTAATATTAAACCACAAAAATCATAAAGGACTCATTATAAATATACTATGACTGATAGTTAATAAAAATATAATGTTGATTTATCAAAGCCAATTTAATATAAGGTTATGTAATTGTTTATTGAATCGGCTATTTTTTAAGAGTAAATTTTTGTCACGACAGACTGCAAAAGCAAATTTTGTAACATCCCTGTAGTTGATTTTATTTATTTATTTAAAGTATTTATTTGTTTAAATTTAAAAAGAAAGTTATGTGAAATAAGTACAAAATTATTTTTTTATAAAGTTATTTATAAAACAAATCAGAAATTATTATAGTCATGCATAACAATACACATTACATATTCATTTTGAAATGATATTGCTTCTAAGGGTTTGCACCAATATACCCAATTAAATAAAGTAAAATACAAATACATACATAAATTATTTTTTTTTTATAGAATGTACTTACAGGTCTCAGTAAAGGATGGAGTCTAGTTAAACACATAATGATAGCTTCAATAAGCTGTAAATCTTGGAACGATTCAAGAGCTCGGACTAAAATTCTTAAGAGCTGTTTTACGTCCAAATCTCGAACAGTTTTACTAATGCAGCCAAACACAATGAGAGCCCTTGGTTGTAATGCAGGGTTGTATCGAAAAGCAAAGCTGAAATACAAAATTTAATTAACAATGAATGATTTTATCTGGATTTCATTCCAATATTAAAACAATATGATATAAATATTTTAACTAAAAAAAATATATATTTGATAGTATCTTCTATCATATTTAATAAGAAATAAATAGTTTTACAATAAAAAATATTTTTTAATGCAAAAACAACAGTCATATCATTTATCATGCATATAAAACTTTAACATTTCTCTGTTAAAAGCAAACTGCGAAATTGAAAAATACTATTAAAAAAAATTAAAATTTTTAAAACTTAGCAACAACCAAGAAATGAATAAAATATGTATTAGTGGATAGAAAAAAATTATATTACTACTAGAATCATTTCAGAGCTTTGCATTTCTTTTACTTAAGTTTTGTTCATAATACATTAAAAAATAAATATGATTGATATATGATGTATCAAAACTGAATGACTTAAACAATTTATAACCATAACCAGGAGGGACATCTATGCTCTAGAGACTTGGTTCCTAGTCTGAGCAGTCCTTCCCAGTCAGTAAAAGTTTTTAACCATACCAAATAAATATTTTTAAAGCATTTAGGTATTAAAAAACTTTAAAACAAATTAATTTAAAATTAGTACCACTACTTCATTTGAATTATCACAAACATAATAAATACCTTTTAGCCAGTGAAGTCCACTGTTGTAACCAATCACAGTTATTTATATTTTTCATGCAGGCCTGGAATGAAATAAGAAAATAAAATACTAATTGTAAATCAATAATTCAACAAATCAGAAGAAATAAATAATGGCATAAATCAGTAAAAAGTGACAGTTCATATCTGTTTTAAATGAAGGTAATGAATGTTGAACTAATTGAGTAGTCAAAAATATTTATTCTACATATCATATATTCTAATACGAGCAAATCTTGTGTGTGGTTATATATATATATATATATATATATATATATATATATATATATATGCAAATTTTATCTTAAAAACGGCTCTAACGATTTTGACAAAATTTCGTATCCTACCGTTTTGGGGCACCAGAAAACCATTGGGCTATGTCACATGTTCGAGAAAATTCGATTAGTGGGTCATTTTGGGTCATGGTCTAGCTTATTGTATCTAAAAAACGGATCAAACGATTTTGATGAAATTTTGTATCCGACCATTTTCGGGCACGAGAAGACTATTGGGATGTGTCACTTGTTCGAGAACTTTCGATTAGTGGGTCCTTTTTGGGTCAACGCGGGTAAAATTAATTTTATCTAAAAAACGGCTCTAACGATTTTGATTAAATTTTGTGTCCTACGAGTTTCGAGCACGATAAAATCATTGGGCTAGGTCACATGTCCGAGAAAATTCGATTAGTGGGTCATTTCTGGGTCATTGTGGGTCCAGATCTAAAAAGCGGCTCAATTTACACTAAATATTTCATCCAATGGTTTTCGGGCATGAGAAGACTGTTGGGCTAGGTCACATGTTCGAGAAAATTCAATTAGTGGGTCATGGTCAAGCTAATTGTATCTAAAAAATGGTTCAAACGATTTTGACGAAAATTTGTATCCGACTATTTTCGGGCACGAGAAGACTATTGGGCTGGGTCACATGTTCGAGAACTTTCGATTAGTGCGTCATTTTTGGGTCAAAGCGGGTCAAATTAATTTTATCTAAAAAACGGCTCTAACGATTTTGATTAAATTTTGTATCCTACGAGTTTCGGGCACGCGGAAATCATTGGGCTGGGTCACATGTTCGAGAAAATTCAATTAGTGTGTCATTTTGGGTCATGGTCAAGCTAACTGTATCTAAAAAACGGTTCAAACGCTTTTGACGAAATTTTGTATCCGACTATTTTCGGGCACGAGAAAACTATTGGGCTGGGTCACATGTTCGAGGACTTTCGAATAGTGGGTCATTTTTGGGTCAAATTAATTTGATCTAAAAAACGGCTCTAACGATTTTGATTAAATTTTGTATCCTACGAGTTTCGGGCACGCAAAAATCATTGGGCTAGGTCACATGTTCGAGAAAATTCGATTAGTGGGTTATTTCTGTGGCATTATGGGTCAAGATCTAAAAAGCGGCTCAATTTACACTAAATTCTGCATCCAAAGGTTTTCGGGCACGAGAAGACTGTTGGGCTAAGTCACATGTTCGAGAAAATTCAATTAGTGGGTCATTTTGGTCATGGGTCATGATATTTGAACTCAAATTTAATTTTGACCGAGCATAGGTCGGTCTTCCCTGCTCGTACATTTTAATTGCACAAAACTGTTAAACAATCAATTCCCGGCACATGTCAAACTATAGCAAAATCAGTTGTGAAAGTATTTTACTACCTTTAGTTATATTCAAATTGGAAAAAATCTCTAGTAGCCATCAAATTTTTCCAGTTGGTAGCAAAAAAAAAAAAAAAAAAATGTATTACTTTCTTCTTCCCTGTTGTTTGTACGCTTCATTAAAAAAAATTTTTTTTTTTAAAATTTAATCAAGAATTTTACAAAAACAATCTTTTTTTAAAAAAATTGATTGAAATAGTACAATTATATGCACAGGAATAACATATCTTAAATTACCTTAAATCTTCAACTTGGTTAAAAAATGAATTTAGAAAGATAATACAAATGAAGTTTCTCAACGAAAATTGTAAAAATTATAATTCTTAAAAAAGTTAAATAATATACATGATAAAGTTTGACTGAACAATCAGTCAAAATTTGACTGAACAGTTATTCAATACCATGAGAAAAACAATTGCTTTTTTTTAAAATTAAAATCATATATATTTTTTTTTTTATAAGAAAATTATTTTGAAAGAAAGTAATTAGGTAAATCACTGGCCAATATCCTTAAAGGGTCAGCGTTAGGACATTTTATCTTATATAAGAGTTTTACAAACACTTTTTTCAATTCAAAATTTGCATTTTTAAAAATTTTTGCTTTTTAACTTCTGGCTTTCTGTATCTAGATTTTTTTAAAAACTCAAAGTGTCACCTATCTATAACTTTCTCTGATTTATTAATAGTTAAATAAATAAACCATTCAAGTGAATCATCATTAGATAATTCAATGTTGATGCTTCCATTTCCCAGTTTAAAAAATATTTTTGTCACCAATGAAAACCGCATTTGTTGAGCTCTGGTTATATGCATAGACCAAAAAAAAAAAAAAAGTTCAATATTTACTCAGTTTATTAAACAGGGTGAACAGCACTTGAACTTTCTTTTTCTTTTTTGGTCATTCATTTTCTCATGAAAGCGGTCAATTTCAAAATTGCATTGAAAATTCCAGATTTCAATTCAAAATTTCTGACTTTTTGAGATTGTGTACATTAAACAGGATATTCAGCCAAACAGAAGCATTTTGTCTAATAAATATAACTAGAAGCAAATTATTAAGTCCATACACAAATAAGTATTAATACTTCAACAGTTTTGCTTTTCCATTTGTTTATATCATTTGGTTACAAATCTCATTTTCTTATATTTGAATTGCACCAAGCTTTCTAAAAAAAAAAGTATCAAGGCTTGCACAAAAAAGAGTACTGATAACACATACATAGAAGATTTAAATTTAAAAAGAATAATGAGTTAAGAACAGGGCTTGACAACAAAGCCTTTTTTATCTGGTGATCAAGCTATTTAATCTGGCGGGGGTTTTTCTGTACAAAAATTGGACCCAAGAAATAAGCACAAACAGTATATTTTCTCTTCCCCACCCCATATTTGTGCATGGTAAGCAGTGGTCTCCTTCTTCTCTCATACTTTAAATGGAAGAACCAAGTTTGAAAGGCGTTTTCTTTCTCATGCACAGAAAACACCATTCTTTCCACTCTAACCAGCCAGCATGTCACATGATTAGAATGTGGGGAGAAAGGGGACGCTTCAATAAAACAGTAAAATATATACAGTCAAACCTCATTATACCGCCATTATCCGTTTGAGAAATTTTTGGCGTTATAACGAGTTTGACGGTATATCGAATTAGAATACAATAAAAATTAATTTTCATACTATTATACTAATAATATTATTATTATAAAAATAAATATCATAATGTCTTTTTATTAAATTATCCAATAGTATATAGTATATTAGAATAGTACAAATTAATATAATATAATTTATATACATAATATAATTAATGCTACATGATACAAAATTATCCAATTAATATATGAAATTAACATGCACTTACCTCTTCATATAGTCAATTTTAGATAAAGTAGATAATTATGCACATAACAGACACACACATACATTAAATCTCACACTGAATTTATTTTACTTTAATTATCTTTTATAGGAAAATATTTTAAAATGCTAGTTTGAGTTTTTCTTTCAATATTGATTTTTTCGAATCTTTTTCTACAGCTAAAAGATTGCTCATCATTTTTTTTCTAAGAAAATTCTTATTTTCCCAATGCAATTTTTAACTTCATCAGATGTAATATGCGACGTTTCAGCTCCTTCAGATTCGCTGTCAGATGAATTTGAATTTTCATTTGGATTGACAACGATTTCTTCGATTGTCAAATCTTCAAATGTTGAAACACTTTTGTCTATATTAATATACTCAATTGCCGATAGAGGATGCTCAATATCTGTTAATTTGTGTATTTCGTCTTGTAGTTCCTGAAGTGCTGTACTGTTTTGTTTTTCAGTAGATCCTTCAGGTTTAGTCAATCCAGTATGTTTCCAGCAGTTAACAATAGTTTCTGATGAAATTTCATCCCATGCTTTTTTTATCATGCGAATAGCATCATGTAAAAGGATTGGAAAAAAATCATCTTTACTGATTTTTTCAATAATATGGCAGACGTGATACTTTCGATAATGAGCTTTGAATGAGTTTATTATATCCGCATCCAAAGGTTGCAAAAATCCAGTACAGTCAGGAGGTAAAAATTCAATGCAGATATTGCTCATTGGATATGCTTTGTGACAAGGGGCATTATCCAAAATCAATAAAATATGGCGTTTGCTTCTTTTCATTTCTATGTTGAAATTAGCTAACCATTTTTGAAATAATGCTGAAGTCATCCACGCTTTGTTATTATCCTCATAATCTACATAAAGAGCAGGATTAAAATTTTTAAAACATCGTGGCTTAGCTGATTTTCCAATCACTGTTATAGTTCTTTTATCAGATCCATCACTATTCGTACAGAACACAAGAGACACACAATCTTTTATTTATTTTTGTATCCTTTAGCAGGCCCACTTGAAATTGTTTTATCTGGCTGCAAGCGGTAAAAAAGACCACTTTCATCCACATTGTAAACGTCCTCTGGTTTATATTCTAAAATCAGCGCACTCAGTTTTTTGTGACCATTTGACACAATATATTCATCAACACCTGCAGTTTCACCACTTCGTATGTACTGAGAGAATCCTCGTCGCTTTTTAAATCTGTTCAACCAGCCACTACTGTATTCGAAATCTGTAATATTCATTTGCTGGCCAAGGACTTTTGCCTGCTCTCTGATGACATCTCCGTTGATGGTAGCATTTTTAGCACTCATTTGTTGTATAAATGCGCAAAGGGCATCCTCTAAGTCTTCATGTTTCGCTGTTTTCAGTCTTTTTACAGATGATTGCAGTTTGTTGGTGTTAATCCATTTTTCTGTATTTATCAAAATGTCTCCGATGCAGCGCCTACTAACAGGCTTTTTCCAGAGTGTAGAGAAATGATTGGAGATGTGCTGCTGCGATACATTCACATTTCTTTCTTTATATTCACAAATTTCCTGCTTTTCCGAAATTGATAAAACTGCTCTTTACGCCATAATGAGTTAAAATAAAGAGACAGAATGATATTTTACAGATTTAGCTGGTGAATTCTTCGATATTTCAATCAACGTCTGACCAAAATTTTGAATGAGAGATTTTGCATTGCACACCGTTTTCTTTCTAGAAATCGACATAAAGTACAGGGAGAAGTTCTTTTTTACATTGTTCTCACCTGAGAGAGGAGAGACCCTTTCAGCCAATGGCATACCACGCTTTGTTTTCTCCCCGCTCCAGAAGCGCATCGGATCACGTGACTCGCTAGTCTGAATCAGAACTTTCACTTGCTCAGCACCTCAGCGTGCATTATTTTTCTTCTCCCAATGACAGGTAGAATGGGTAGCAGGTGCATTTTGGCAGGTGTTGAGAAAAATACGAATTCTTTGCTATTCAATAAAGTTTGAATTGAGCTTGAAAACATCTAGACACATGAAAAGGAAGTGCCCTTTGAAATTCTAACAAAAATTTTTAAAAAGAAACATATGCAAAGAAAATACAGTAATTTCTAGACATTTTTTTTTGGCGGTATATCGAGTTGGCGCTTTAACGGATACATTACATTGAAATTCCTATTTGGCAGATTTGTTCATAGACGCAATTGGCGGTTAAATGGAATTGGCGCTATTTCGAGATGGCACTAAATCGGGGTTTGACTGTATATTTTGTTGACACTATAGTGTCAATCCAGCCTCTGTGGCATCTAAAATTGGATACAATGATAAAAAATACTCTTTTTTTTTTATTGATATTTTAAATTAGATTTTAGTGTTCAGAATTAAAACTTATTAATCTATCACATTCATTTAAAAGAATAATAACATATAAAAGACAGGAAAATAGGCAAAAAATTGTTTTCCTGCTTCACTATTTCATTGATGCTCCCACCACTCATCAGATACAGGTTTGATAGCACTCAAACCTGGATCTGGACATTTGAAGTATTCAGCAATCAGCAGTTCCTGAATATGTCGATTAATTCAGCTTTTAGAGTATTTTTTTTTTTTTCCAGAGATATATAATTTTGATAAATGTCAATAGAAAACTTAGTTTATATTATCTTTCTAAATTGTGCACTATTCTAAACTATGCTTGTTAATATTTTTTCTCAATTAATTCATGAAAAACTTTTTGAAAATCAATGACGGAGAAGGGGAGGGGGTAAATATTTTTTAGTGATGACTAGAATTTTTTGCTGGCTACCAGATTTTATCAAATTTGCAAAGACCTGGTTGACAAACTATTAAAATTTCCTTAACGATATAGATTATTTAGTTATTCTTGTATATTTTCAATTTAGAAATGAGCTAATTACTCTCCTTATCAAACCCCATTCCTCTAAAACATCCACATTATCAAAAGATAGTGGAATAAAATAAGAATCACAGATCTCAATAAGAAATTCCTGCATTAAACACAAATTATGACACACATTTAATATTAAATATGAACTGTTTTAATTATTCTAATTTGCCCTAATTCATAATTTATCTCAATATCAACTGTATTAACCCTTTCCGCTGCAGACAAATTCTGTTCGTAAAATGAGAAATTGCTGACTGACACTGGAATTTACAAACGACTTTTTTAGAGAATAAGAACTTCTTATTTTAAGCTTTCCTTGTATAAACAAAATTTTATTAAAATATTCTTGGTGCTGTATGCAAATTTGGAATTAAATTTAGGTGTGCCCGGAGAGGGACCACTGTGCCGGAAAGGGTTAAAGAAAATATATATAAAATTTTTTCAACAATTAAAAAATAGTTGTCCATAAATGATAATGTATCTCCAATCGTCAACTTAAGATTCAGACAATATTATACAATTCACAATATTCACCTTCCAGAAAAAACTTTGAAAGTCTAGCTTCATAAAATCGTGCATGAAACAAGAAGATACTCATTGTTAATATATTTTATACTAATATTTGCTGTTTTCAAACAACTATAATATAATACCAATTATAATATAATAGCTTTCAGCAGGAAAACTTTGAATAACCTACATATATAACTCGGCAATTCCATTGAATGCTGCAATGCAAAGGTACTTCAATTAATAACAGGCTTTAGATGATTATGCACTTGAAATATTTTATATAGGGAAAGAAAACAGGTGTTTTCAGTGAAGAATTGTTGTAAATGTAACATAACAGCACAGTACTAATTTAGAACATTACAAACATTTTTGTAAAAGCAAAAAAAAAGGGTAGAAAGAAGAAATATTTTTAATAATTCAGGTTTTCTTTTCAATTACGCAAGGGAAAATTAAAGAGACTTAAAACGTTCACATTTTTTTTAGAAATTTTAAAACAAAACTTTCATTTTATTATTTGATTTCTTTGCTTCAAACATTCGGGTATACTGCTTAGATATGCATTTTGCAATGTACAGACATTAGCATAAAAATCTCAAAACTGACATTTTCATCAAGAGTTCAAAAAGTTTGAGGCTTTAGACAGTGAAATTGAAACTAACCTCCATAATCTCCAGAATGGCATCAGTAATAATTTCCAGAGAAGCTAAGGGCATGGGTTCATTATCTGTTGCAGAACAACCGAATGAGCGATCCATATGACGACAGTTTGATCGAAAAGCAGTGACAGCAGCTGATTTCACTTTGCTCATTCCAAACAGTCTGTAAAATTTTGGAAGAGAAAATTCATCCAAACTCAGCCGTAACACTCTTTGAGTTTCTGAAAAGAAATGAAAGCACACTCAAAATATGCAAGGAAACGTGGGAAAAAAGAATGAAAGACGACATATTTTCAATAATTATCAGTAAAAAGTGTTTTATTTCAGAATATCTCTGTTCTAAAAAAAAGTAACTAATACTGCTACTGCTGCCGTAATTGAATTTATTGTGACCAGTGCTCTTTCTCAGCTTACATAAAAAAAAATTGTATATAAAAAGATGAAAAATGGTAGTTTTACAGAGAAATGTATGATACAAATGGCAAAGCAGACAGGTTTTACAAATGAATGAAAATTTATTTTAGGTGCCACTTAATGTTGAAATCTGCCAAGATAGTTAAGTTACATAAGTTTTATGGGATCAAAAACTATGCATAGTAATTTAACCATCTTTTGCAGGTATATGTGTGAGTGGATTGTAGTGTGCAGTGTCTAATTATTATTTTTTTATAATTTCTATAGTTTTTAACCATTGGGAAAATGATTGTTGTTTTCGGTTGAGAATGGAGCTCTTGCCATAATCACTTTTTTTAAAAGCATTTTTAATGAAATTCTGTAGTTTTAAAAGAATTTTTCTTTGAATAGGCAATAGAAATGCATAAAATCATTACAAAAATGTTAAAGTTACAAAAAGGATAGATGCAAACTATCAGATATGAAAAAAAAAACCGAATTGAAAAATGGATATCGGATGAGAAATAATCTTATAAAGCAAAAAATGTAGCCTTCAACTAATTTCCTCAAAATACCTTTAGCTCAGACATCAATCTAAATTTATTGTAGGAAGGACTTGATAAAATATTAAGGTATATTGGTTAGCACTTTCCCTTTATTTGCACGACTTAATGTTACTCAATAGCGTTCAGTTGCTTCTCTTATCAACCTATTCGTTTAAACAATTCTTCTAGACAGTATGTTTTTAAATATTATTATGTATTGTGCAACGTTTATTGTTTGCTGGTTGAAACATCTGAAACATCGACATGCGATGATGGAAAGGTGCATTGCTTACAATCGAATGACGAATGCATTCAACGCTGTCAGGGGTGCGATGGAGAGATTGATTGTGTAGATGGCTCGGACGAATATTTTTTCGAGGGCAGCGAATACCAGGAGAGAATACTCTTCAACTGTAGTATTGGAAAATGTGTTTATTTATAGATGGTTCCGAGAAATATTTTTGCAAGGGCAGAGAATGCCAGGTATCGTGTCGATATATTTTGTTTTGAATTTCCCTAATTCACATCTGTATTTCAATATTTTAAATCCCTATTCTTAATTATTCAATCTTTAATTGTAACATATTATATTCAATTAATCTTACGTTTTCCCTCTTTTTACGTTCATTATTTTAAGTTTAATCAAGCGATCATCTTTCATTTCTCATTTATATCGTAAGTTCTCTCTTTTTCCATTCATTTCTCCATCCCGTTTCGCCCTTGGCCGCGTGCCAGCTTGTTTCGTAGCCTTCCTCCTCGGATCACGAGCTTTTACGGCTAGGCAGCCGGTACTCTTTGCGCATGTGCGTATGGCCGCGGAACAGCGGCGTTTCGCTGTTTCTCCTTCGTGCGTTAACTCTTCATTGAGTCTGCCCGTTTGGCGCATTCATCTTCGCGCGGCGAGTTTTTGAGACGTGCTTTTACGCACGCTCGCCATGGTCACGCGCTGTTCAAATTTGAGTTCTAGTGATTGTAGAATTCAGGGTAGGTCGTTTGTTCGACCGGAGTTCTTAGTTTCTTTCGCGATGGCCGGACTTGGTGTCCGATCCATTCGTCTTTCTAATTCCAATTTCATATTAGTTTATTTAAATAATAAAGTGACTTACCTTCATTCATTTAATCAGTAGTAATTAACATCTCCCAGCATGACATCCTATTATACAGATATCTGAAGTTTTTAGCGTTTGTGAGCATTCAACATCTGAAAAAGACAGCACCTTTTCCCAAGTTCACGGAAGTTTTTCAAGAATAAAATTCATGGAAGTATTAACAAGATTCTTTCTCTCTGTTTGTCTCAACACCTCACTCTGGGATTCAAAGGTAAACATTTTTATAATTAATATTCCGACGACGTATTGAACCTGATAAAATATATATACGATCACGTTTCTTCTTGTCTTCACCTTCAAAGTATAATCAACCAAGTAATTTTAAAAGAACAATAGTCATCATTTAAATTCACCTACAAAATCCTCTAAACATTTAGTGAAGCAAAAATCATCTTAATACCAGGATCTCTTCAACTGTAGTAATGGAAAATGTGTCTTGTGTAGATGATTCCGACGAATAATTTTGCGAGGGCAGAGAATACCAGGAGAGAATACTCTTCAACTGTAGTATTGGAAAATGTGTTTATTTATAGATGGTTCCGAGAAATATTTTTGCAAGGGCAGAGAATGCCAGGATCTCTTCAACTGTAGTAATGGAAAATGTGTCTTGTGTAGATGATTCCGACGAATAATTTTGCGAGGGCAGAGAATGCCAGGAGAGAATACTCTTCAACTGTAGTATTGGAAAATGTGTTTATTTATAGATGGTTCCGAGAAATATTTTTGCAAGGGCAGAGAATGCCAGGATCTCTTCAACTGTAGTAATGGAAAATGTGTCTTGTGTAGATGATTCCGACGAATAATTTTGCGAGGGAAGAGAATGCCAGGATCTTTTAAACTTTAGTAACGGAAAATGTGTTTATTTGTAGCAGTATGCAACAGTTATGATAACTGCGGCGATGGTTCAGAAGAAATGTTTTTACATAGTTGTTCATCATTGTTAAATATTACTACGTATCGCACAACATTAATTGTTAGCTGGTTGAAACATCTGTGACATCGACATGTGATGATGGAATGGCGCATTGCTTACAATTGAATGACGAATAATTTTTTTTAAAAGCTTTTGAAACATTTTCCCAATGGCTGTTGTAATTTGTTAAATTACAATTTTTTTCAGTGTATTTTTTTTTTTTTTAATTTTTTATTTAAAATTTCATTATCTGACTAGAGATTTATTTCCTATTTCGAAAAAGCTGTTTCTTACTTACTGTTTTCCAGATAAAAAGCCTAAGTAATAATATTTCCAAACATTTTTCAATTGAAAAATATATTTACATGTGAACATTAAAAAAGAAAGAAAACTTTAATTATTATGTGCAAAAAAGCATTAAATAGGATAAACTGCACAATATTTAAAACAATATATTTAAAACGATTTTCTTATAGTATCTAAAAGAAAACTTTCCATGCAGATGAAAAATCCAGAAGACAACAAAATTTTTTACTTAACCATTTTATACAAGCTGATTTTCAAATGTGTGATAGATTTTACTTAATCAATCGTGAAAAGATGTCAGCTGTTGACACAGCATGTAAATGCAACCTTGATAGCCAAAGAAGGGAAATGAATGGCAATCTAATTACATAAAACTGCCACTGGTCAAGGTAATATCATTCAGTCTTCCATAATGGGGTAATCTTTTTAAAACAGAGTAAATAAGCATGTTTTTAGAGCCTGCTAGCAATGGGGGTTGGAGAGCATAGCTCACAGGGAGCAGAGCCCCATAGTTTAAAGTATAATTTTTAGCTATTTTAAGAACATAACATTAAGAACAATAATAAATAAAATCAACCAAATAATACTCTACTTTATGCATTATTCAAAACAAAACAGAAAATAGAGAATTTCTGAAAACCAGGAAGCATGTTTTTTATGTACTAATAAGAAAAAAGACAGCTGAATAGTTCAAAATAAAACTTGGCTGGAGTAAGGATTTATAACTGAAGCACAGCATGTTAAGTTGTATAGGTGAAATTCAGATAACTTATTGTACCACTGCTGCAAGCAGCTTGAGAAAATACTAAATTTAAAAGAAAATACTGCTAATAATAATGATTTTAGCAGAATATTTTGTTGAAATGTCTGCCCTAGCTGATATGCATAACTGTAAATTTCCCTTTCATTCATAAACTTTATTTCTTAAAATCTCTAGAAAAAATTCACCCAGCTAAAGTTCCAGTATATTTAATCTTGGCAGTCATTCAACTGAAACTATTCCATGTCAAATAATGTTGCATAAAAAAAAAAAAAAAAAAAAAAAAGTTTTGGATGACAAAAAGAATACCACCATGCCAAAGTCTTAAATATGACAAACATCTCATTGAGACAGTAACATCTAAGAAGTCAGACACTAGACCATTTAAAATATCTGTGACTATATGGTGCAAAAGGTGAAAGACAACATTTGCATTTAATTCCATAATCCACAATAAACATACAAGTTCAATACTTGTTTGTTGAGACTAGAATTTTGCATCAAGTTGGATAGCCCAATTTTATCTGAATTGCAGTTCAGATCGACTTTTATTTTTATTTATTTATTTATTTTTTCTTTTGGTGTGTGTGTGTAGGGGGGGGGGGGGACTATTGTGGGTTGGTTTGGGTGGACACAATTTTTCAAAAGGCAGTTTAGAATGTTTTTTCACATGCTAAAATATAATAGTAAGATTTTTTTTTCTATAATTGCATTAAAAGCTGAACTTTTTTTTTTTTTTTTTTGGATTAGGTTGACGTCAGATAGAATTTTCAAGTTCACGTTGGGTTATACAAGACCATCGCAGGAATTAAGTAAGCACATATAAAGTGTGGATTCTGCAGGGTTCAGAAATGTTTATCTATAATAAAAGTTTGCAATGCTGGCTCTAATAAACTAACATTCAAACATCCAAAGGTTTGCGTTCACAGTCTTATCACAAACACCTACAACTTCAATGGGAAATTTGATGATTTTATCTTAATCTAATGATATTTTAGCAAAAATTAATTCTATAAAATAAATTTACAAGTATTTAGTAATCCTAAATTTTAACTGACACAGCAAGAAAATTTATATTAAAAACTAATTTTGATATAAATTAAGTATTTGAAATATTAAAAACTAATTTGCAGAAACTGTGGTAAAAGGAGTAAAATAATCTTAATTTTGTAATTTTTTAGATAATCCTACAACAATAAAATTGGTAGATATTTAAATAAATATAACACACACACACAGAACTTTTACAGTAAAAAAAAAAAAATACATATGCTGAAAGAATATATTTAAGAATTAATGAGCATATAAATAAATGATAGAAAATTTCTAGATTCTAACATAAAATCATATTTAAGAACATAAAAAATAGTATAAAAATTCTTACCTCCAAATGAAGGTTTGGTGCAGGTGCAAAGGGAATGAATGATATTTATGACTAATCCATGAATAGAAGCTCTTAATGATACAGGACCAGTATGGACCAGCAATGTAACAATGTGAAATAAATAGGGTAAATGACTGGCAACTGCAAAATAAGAACACATATTTTATTGCAAAACAGTTTAATACTTTAAGCAAGATATATAATTTTTTTTTTAAGTGTCATAGAACTAAGTAAAACATTTGAAATTGATCAGAAGATATAATATGACTAATAATAATAATATCACGACGGGGTATGGCTCATTCGACTCAACGTCGATAGAGGATACTACAGCTTATCGATTTTTGCTCCGCATCTCACCACCAGGGGACGCTTTCCAATCTCTGTTTCTATGGAAAGGATCACAACGGGATATGGCTAATTCGACTAGACATCAATAGAGCTTACCGATTTTAGTTCATTTTTTCACCACCAGGGGGCGCTTTCCTATCCGGGCATGAAAACGACAGGATATGGCTCATTCGACTCGACATCGAAAGCCATAACGATTTCAGTTATGATCGTATAAACTGATTCCGCCACCTGGTGGCGGAAGGTGGAACTAACGTATACTGCAGCGCGTGCACAGCACGACTGCTATACGGTGCCGCAGGCAGCGGGGACCCTAGCCGGAGGTTCGTTCAGTTTGAGGTTTATACTACTCGATGTGCAATTTATGGGATTATCCGGTGCCGAAGGCAGCGGGGACCAGGGTCGGAGGTTCGTTCTATTCAATGTGCAAATTAAAGGATTATCCGGTGCCGATGGCAGCGGGGACCCGGATCGGAGGTTTGTCTGGTTCGAGGTTTTACAAGATTCGAGATTTTCTACAATTCGAGGCACCGATGTAAATTAGGGGCCTGCTAGTGGGCGAAGCCAGCTAGTAATAATAATAATAATAATAAAAACTAATGCTGTAACAATTTCCTTGTTTATAAAAGATCAGTTTTTTTTAAAAAATGTTTAACTATTTATAACAAGTTGAAAATTGTACATCAAACATGACAAATGAGGTGCGTTTGTACTATAACTAGTTTTACAAATATTCAGATCTTGCTGCAACAGCTATTGCACTCTTATGAAAAATGCATGAGTACAAAATTTTTTTTATGAGCAGATTTTCATATTATAGATATTAATTTTATTTTATGAAATTAAGTTTCAATACACTTTTACAAACAATTAATTACAATACTATTACATTAAAATTATACTATGTGCAAATATCCAATACAAGACAATGTAAAAAAATCGTCGTTATTATTTCACTGAAAAAATGAATTTATCCTCTGTTATTATGATATGTTTAATTTCTGTATTAAATAAGTACATTTTAAGTTGGCAACATTTCATCTTTTGCTGACATTTACTGAAAATTCCAATGGGAAACTTAAGCCTGGCTTTGAAAATTTCAGAACTTGAAATCCATATTTAGACTCTTATAGGCAGATTTCGTAAGAAATACTACCTATTATATACTCCCCTAAGTTGGAATTTATGAAAATTTTTTGCAGATCTATGCTGATTATGACTCCCAGAACCCAAAACCACAACCAGTTCAAAGCTTCATCCATCTATCTATGTCACTTTTTTATGGACATGATAACTCCCATAATTCTGCACAAATCTCTTCCAAACTCATACATAAAATCAAGGGGCATAAAATCTCGATCAAGTTCGTTAATGGGCAAAATCGGACCAGGGGGGGGGGGGAATGGGGGGCTTTTTGTGAAAACAGAAAAAAACCCATAATTTCTTAATTATGATACGTATTGAATCCATTTAAAGTTATTATTACTTCTAGGAAAAGGGCCGAAAATTTATGTATGACAGACAGATTTTTAATATAATATAAATGCTGGACAGTTACACCAGGAAATATTACAACATTAAAGAAGTGAATATAAAACATCACATATTTTTACTGAATGGTGTATATAAATTTAAAATTTTATACATACTTTAATATTAAAAATATCGACGTTTCGACCACCATCTATGGTCATCTTCAGGAAAATTTTCTTATATTGCTTTTAAAGTTTCAAATGCGAAAAACAATCTGTCCGTTGCCACATTATTATTGCTGTCCATAAATTAAAAATTAACAAGGGTAACACTCAACCATCACACCAACCAACCACAAGTAGAAACGATGCAGAAGCATCTCCTAATGGACAAAAATTTAACTGCTGTAAATGTATTATTAATGAAGAAATTTAAAATAAAGAAAAGCGTAATTAACTATTTCAAGATGTTCATCCAAATTTTAGGGATATTAAATGAAATGCTATCATTACAAACCTCATTTTTCCTAATCATAATTTCAATGGACTCCTTTCGCAGACCCTCAAAGACGTTATTACATGGAATTTTAATTTTAGCGTTATCAAGCAACAGATTTTTGATATCATTAAAAATGACCCCAAAGGGGGGGGGGGGGGGGGGGAGGCAGCTTTAGAAGAAAAAAATTCATAACTTTGTCCATTCACAAGATATCAAATCCGCTTAAATTTATTATAAATCCTCTTAATATTATCCAAAACTTTTATACTGACAAGTTTTTTATAGGACCCTTATAGCAAAAAAATTTTTTTTTAAATCTCTGCCGGTTCTGCCTGCAAACAAGTTAGGTTTCGAAGTGGGCATTTCCAAGTGTCGCATCATGGCAAAAAGGTAATTTCTTCCGCAATTCTCAACAAACAGGCGCCCCATGGTCTGCGTCTTCGAAATCTACCTGTGCCTGTAGGCCGAGTCATCAGGGATTTTTCCATTAAATATCTATTTCTCCGGAAACATCTATCCAAAAAACTGTCAGTAAATTATATGATTGCTATCATTAAACAATTTTAGTATATACCAGGGGTGATTCTGAGTAAAAAAATTTTTTCTGAAATTCACAGCAAATTTTCTGAAAAGTTAAGAGAGGGGAGGGGGGGGGTCCACTCCCGCCACTTTTTTTTTTTGAGTCCCTTTGACGAAATTTGCACTTTTTCGCGATCCTTTGATGAAATTTGCCGTCTTTCGTGATCTGTTGACAAAATTTGTCGTTTTTTCACGATCTTTTGACGAAATTTGTCATTTTTCGCAATGTTTTTGACGAAATTGGCCGTATTTTCGCGATCTTTTAACGAAATTTGCCATTTTTCACAATGTTTTTGACGAAATTTGCCGTTTTTCACAATGTTTTTGACAAAATTTGCTGTTTTTTCGAGATCTTATAACGAAATTTGCCGTTTTTCGCAATGTTTTTGACGAAATTTGCCGTTTTTCACAATGTTTTTGACAAAATTTGCTGTTTTTTCGAGATCTTATAACGAAATTTGCCGTTTTTGACGAAATTTGCCGTTTTTTCGTGATAATTTGATGAAATTTGCCGTTTTTCGCAATGTTTTTGACGAAATTTGCCGTTTTCTCACGATATTTCAACAAAATTTGCCGTTTTTCACAAAATTTGCCGTTTTTTCGAGATCTTTTAACGAAATTTGCCATTTTCCGCAATGTTTTTGACGAAATTTGCCATTTTTTTGCGATCTTTTAACGAAATTTGCCGTTTTCCGCAATGTTTTTGACGAAATTTGCCGATTTTTCGAGATCTTTTAACGAAATTTGCCGTTTTTTCGCGATTTTCTGACGAAAGTCACGTTTTTCCCGCGATCTGTTGACAAAATTTGCCGTTTTTTCGCGATTCTATGACGAAAGTCACCGCGATCCTTTGACAAAATTGGCGACTTTTCTTCGAACGAATGACGAGATTGATTTTTTTCGGCGATCATTTGCCGAAATACCGATACATTTTATGTTCCGAATTTATGACAGATATATTTTTTTAATTTTCGGAAATCATTGCCTTAATTTTTCGGAAAATTCGGACCAGAATCACCCCTGGTATATACATTCGGTTTTTAAATTCAGTAATGCAGAAATAATAGGACTCCATCTTAAATAGGATGTAATCACCATGGCAACCTATAATCATTACCTATCATGGGATATCATTGAATTAATTATGTATGATTGGATTTAATAGATGAAGAAAACTTTTATTAATAAGTTTTGATTTAATTTTCATAAAATTTGAAATGACTCGGCAAATTCTGCAACGATTATATGTATTAAACTAGATGGAACCGTCAAAACTTGACGACAAACAATTTGATATGAATTACAAATTTTTATATGAATATTTTACCAGCCCGGCATATGACAAAAACCTTAGATATGTTTAAAAGCAGTGTTGATTTCTGAAAATTTTTTCAGTGCAGGACTTCTGCATCTATATATGTAAAAAATCTAATTCATAAAGTGTGAAAATAAAAATTACTATTACTTGCGGTACACCCAATAGGTGTAGTGAACTCTAACCCTTTATTAACCTTCCATCGGCTATATGCGTTAAAAAGTTTTAGACAAACATGGTTTTTCAAAAAATTTCCTCTTACAAACAGTATTGAAAATCAATTTTTACTCTTGATATATATAAGGGTGCATATTTTTAATTGATGTAGTATGGGAAGAGTTTCATATCCTGTGCTGGTTGGCGCGATTGGCCAAAAAATCCAAAATAACACCAAAAGGGATGTGACGTCATGTAGATAAAGTTCATTCCAGTAGTTAAAATGCAACCCCAAAGACTTAAGATCTCAACAATCACATCAAACACTTATCGCCAAAAATACCAGCACAGGATATAGAACTCTTCCCTTTTAGGGAAGAGTATTTGCTATTAGCTAATGTTAAAAGACTGTTGCGAAAAAAAAGGGTTGGCGAGATTAAAAAATTTTGGTGATCACTGGCATCCGGCTGACATAAAAGTACCCAAAATACATATATTCAGATATTTCAGAGCCCATTTCGATGTTATGAAAAAACATTGGAGGTACTTTTCTGTTATACGGACATCATTGTCGCCAAGCATACATTTACATATATTTAATACATACATTTACATACATACATTTACATACATAAATTTTCATACATACATTTACATACATTATGCATTATGCATTAGCATACATTTTGGCATGGTGTCCGTATAACGGAAAAGTACCACATTGGAATTTTATTATGTAGTAGATCAAAAATTACCTGCATAGATTTGTTGGGAATTTTTGAAATTTTCGTCACATTTTTTCATTAGAGGCAAAAGGTGCATGAAAATGGAGCAAAATTTATTAAAACCAAGCAAAAATATTGTTGCAATAATAAGAGTAACATTTAGAGAGTAATAAATACATACAACAATACAATGTTGTATTTACAATGTTAGTAAAAATGTTATAATATGCAAGCTGAATGTAGATATTTATTTTTATTAAGAGAAATATTGTTTCATTATAACTCAGTCATATATAGAACTGTATATATAAAAACTATAATATATAGCTAACATAAAAGTACCGTAAAATAATATAAAAATAATTAATAAATATAATTAAATTCATGTGTTTAAATGTGTGAAAACTGAGTTTTCTCGCAAAAATGTCGCAAAAAAAATCGCACCAATCAAGGTGTGTCTGCAACATTTGTTTCCTTAAATCATTCAATGGTATTTTTTTTAATAAATAAAATTTATTAATGTTTAAAAACAAATTTATGAGTAATTTAATATATTTTAATCTTTTTGTATTAGTTTTATTGTTTCAGCAAATGTTAAAAGTATATAAATCGGTGACATTGATATTTTTTTAACGTAATCGATTTTTGTTTAGAATTCTACCTTGCGCAGATAGTTTGAAGTTACGGTCAGAGTTGCAGCGTCCTCTTGCGATTGACTGTATGACGTCATACGCAGATGTAAAAGTTTAATTTAAAATTACAGGTAATTAATAAAATTTTCGAACAAACGAATGTACAATAAAATATCTGTGTTCAAATATCTTTCATTTAAAAAAAGAATGGGATAATTTGATGTAGTATTTTGTTCCCACGGATTGTCAAAAGAAAATGCTTAGTGTTTTAAATATATAAAACAGATTATTTCTCTTTTATCCTTGCAACCACAGAGTTCAGAGAATAAACTCTGTGTCTCGCAACAGTGGGCATTATCAGATTGCCGACTTTATGACATCATAAGCAGATGTAAAATTTTAATTGAAAATTATGGCTAATTAATTAAATTTTCGAACAAACGAATGCACGATAACAAATCTGTGTCTAAATATCTTTCATTTAAAAAAAGAATGATGTAATTTGATGCAGCAGTTTGTTCTCACGGATTGTCGAAAGGAAAACGCTTAGCATTTTAAATATATAGATTTCAAACAATTTGGTTGGGTAGTTTTTACATTGTTATATGCGTACAGACGGACGGACCAGATGACGACTATAGATGCTACGTACTTATATAATTACAAACGTGCCTAAAAACTGATTTTGTGTAAATGTTTGTGTAATGTTAATAGACGCATCAATAATTTATGCTAATTATGATTAGAAGACTTGGTTAAGAGTTTTGAAAATCAATTAACATAGAAAAAAAAAATTTGTTACAGTAAAAAAAAGATGCTAATACATTCTTGCTTTACATTGTAACCCACTAAAACATATTATTTCATTTTAGTTACAATTATTGCTTTTAGCAGTAATTATACTACAATCTTCCTGCATAAATATTCAGAATTTTTTTGAATAATACAGTAAATTTTGTTTAAAAAGTACATAATTATTCAAGATAATTCATTTCTGCTTTATATTTCAATTGTTTTCAGTAGCGATTGTGCTACACTTTTCCTCCATGAAAAACTAAAGAGCATGAGATAAAACAATCAATATATTTTAACAAAAATGGATAGAGTTGCAAGTTTGTGTTTACAGACAAAATATTCACCAAAAAGACAAAATAAGCTGAATACTGAAGAATGGTTGAATATTCTTTACATTTTTATTTTGAAGTAATTATTCACAGCTCAAAAAAATAATTTTTAATACAACAGAAAAAAGATGAGCTAAATAAAAATGTTAGGTGTAAAGAAGCAAATCACCATCTAAGGAGTTATTAAAAGATAACATAAGAAGATATCTGGCTAGAATGGCTATGTCATCCCACATCAAATGTTGCTCTAAAGTAGGCGTAGGAGAAGTACATGTTTTCTCTATCACCTAAAAAAAAAAAAAAAAGAATATAATATTGTTGAAGAGAAATATGCATGGCTCAGTTATAATATTTATTTAAGATTCTTTTATTCTTTAATTTCCCTTCTAATTGCTGCCCATTCCAACATAACCCTTTTGCTGGGACAAGTTGATCAAAATTAAAGCTTAGAATTAAATACATAAAGGTTTCTCTGGGGTTGGCTAATAGAATAAATTAATTTACCAAGATAATAATAATAAAAGGAATCCTTAGAAATTAAATTTTGGATATGTTCCCCCATCGCGTTGTGTAATTTCGTAGTAGCCCATTACCCTTTTTGAGAATGATCATTCTTGCCCTTAGCTGACTTTTAAAGTGGGAATCTAAATAAACAAACACATACTAGATAATTTAAATGAGAAGACTCCAAATAATTAACACTATTATTTATTTACAATATTTACAGTTATTTCAAGAAAATAAAAAGATTTATCAGAACACATCTGATTTAATTTCCTAACAAAATTTCTCCTATAATATTGGCATTAACACTTTGATCCTTGCAAAGGATACTTATATTTGTTTGTATTTATATTTAAATTGATCTTTGACAACATTATTTGTTTACAATTAAAATACTGACTTCCATTTGTGACTAAGGTCACACTACCAGCTTCTCTTATAATGTTTTGATAAAATCAAATAAACTGGGGAATTACTTAGGTCAGAGTCATATTTACCTATACACATTGATTGAAGAAGGTTTCTCTTTGTATCAGAGCACACTTTCCGCTAACTAAATAGCGCTGCACTTATTGAAAATGTTCATTTCACAAAACTTAGCGCAACTTCACCACTCTCCATATATGTTGTTCGGGTTCGCTGCTTTCTTACCATCAGCATTGCCACTCACTCTATTTTCCTCTTTCGGACCGCACAAAATTCATCGCGTCATTTTATTTCACCTCTCACTTTCGCTTCTGATATCGATGTGATGTTCTGTTTTCATTCTTTTTCACAACTGCTTTTTCATGACCACGGTGGGCCGTACTTTGTTCTGCCCAAAATTTGCATGACAGTGCTTTAAGCCCATCCTTCTTTTTTTCCATTGGGTAGTTGATCTCCCGTTTTAACTGAAATTTGCATAACAGAGGGTCAGTTTCACCTCCTCCTTACCAACCCCAACCAATGGCTATGCATCAGTTGTTGCTGTAGCGTGTTGTTTTTTTTCTCGGAACGACGTGTGTGTTCTTTGATATTATCTCCCAGACCAACTTAAATCAAAGTTCTTCTTATTTGACTTTTATGGCTTAAAATTGTCGCCAGCGAGTCTCTGGTCATAAATTTGCCATCCTAAATCTTTCAACTGAGGCGACTTATGGGAAAGTCCCGATAATGTACTTTCCTTACATTATCTTTCCCCCCGTACTAAAAGAAAGAAAACGTCCAGTTTTCTTTAGCATTGCATACCCAAGAAGACCATCACCATTGCAGATAATCTATAGATCACATAGATGATATCAGTCCACGTTCATCTATACAGAATCATATTGTAGACTAAAGTTCATGCAGAGGAAAATGTTCATTTGTAAATTACTTGTGTGACTTTAATAAAGAACAGTTCATATATGTACACATTTCCTAAGTATTCCCAAACAATTTAGAGATAAAATATTATCATTAGTACAAAAATTTTAAATTTTGTGGTTAAATATAACCGGTGTGTCTAAGATAGAGCACTCACCAAATTCAAAATATCTAAATAGCCAAACAGACCATACAAAACAAAAAGATATAATACACTGTGATATGTAAGGATCAGTATTCAACTTTACAATGATTCTTGATAATTATTTTTAACACAATACATGCATCATACAATATATAAAACCCAATTCAGGCAAAATCTTACAATTACACATACATAACTGAATATGTAAGATACCTGAGAGAAAAATTATGATAATGAGTATACATTCAAAATATGTATATGTATATACATATTTATATAGAGCAAAGAGTTTAATCCAATATAAAACTGTACCTCCACATTCTCAGATTTTCTTTTTTTTTTTTTTTTTTTTTTTTTTTTTTCAAATTATTTAATTATATCTAGTGCTACTAAAATTGAAACCAAAATTAGGCCAAAACAAACCAAAAGGAACAAATGTATATCTATACATACATATATATATATATATATATATAGCAATACTCTTCTGAGTTCGATGAAATGGCATGTCTTCCACTTTACAATATTTACACATATTAATGAATGAATTCAGCACTATATCTAAGTAATAAATGCAAACAGACAAATATTTTAGATGGACACAAAAACAGTCCTAGCAATCTGAAAACATGACACATTCATGATGTTGTAACTTTATGATATTCATCTACTACTTGACCCAATTTTATGGATTAATTCAGTTACCATTTGTATTGTCCATTCATATGATTGTTGTAATTTTATTATATACATACAATTCTTTCGAATTATTAAACAACAAAGAATGAATAAAAAGAAAAAAAAATGAAATTTTTCTTTAATAATTTTCCCTTCTTTCCTATTTTATTTTTTTTTATTTATTTATTTCTCTCTTTCCTTTTCTTTTTTTTTTTTTTTTTTTTTTAAACGCCTAAGCGTAAAAATTCTCATGTTACTTCTAACCTGTTGAAAATAATAACTCCCCGTTCTGTCACTGTTCATTTTTTTCTGCCCGACAGAAAGAAGAAAAAAAAAAACTTCTACTCAATGATAAGAATCGGAAAGCTGCGTGACCTCAGGTCAAACACTCACCCCGTTTCTGTCAATCATGTAGCCCTACTGAACAGGTGATTCATTCCTTCCTCGTACACCTGAAAATGCTGGCCTAATCCCATACCACGACCGGTTCAACACCTAAATGCTTCTTTACCTGGGATAATGCGTTTCTAACACGCCACCTGAACGCACCCTTTTTTTTTTTTTTCAACCCTGCAGGTGAATAGCGTTTGCGATCCTTCGGTATGCATAACACCTCAACTCACCCCAGATGTACCTTGCTGATTTGGCCCGTCACATGGAGTATGGCTGTGAATTATGATGTAAGTTTACGAGTTATTTTTCTCATTATTTATTTATTTAATGATATTTATATCTATATATATAATTTTTTTGATATATATTAAAAGCTTAATTATGACTATAAGCCAATTGTTTAAACTACCCTTCGTCTTGACCCGTAAATTGAGATCAACCAAATAACATGCACGTGGTCTTTCATGCAATTTAATATTAAGACAAAAATTCATTTCCCGTTAAATATGTTACCAAATTACCATCTTTATATAAAACAAATATCCTTGAAAGTTTATTATCATCTAATCACGGCCTTATAATTACAAACACTTAGCGAGAAGGAGGGAAAAAAAAAATGACTTCAAACGTACAAGATCGTGTGAACTAAGTCATCTCCACGCTAAATGATTATTAAATGGTATATGTCCACTACCGGAATGCCATACATTTATTTCGTAAAATCCGTTATCAAATTAATTTCATAAATATGCATATGCGAATCTTATCAATTTCGTTTCCCCTTTAGATGAGCAGCCCACGTTGAAATGCATAGTACTTAAAAGCCTCTGAATCATTGACAACTTTTAAGATTATCTCCAAATGCTTAATAAAAAAAAAATGTTTAAATATGTTAAAACCGATAAAATTTATTTATTTATTTATTAATCATTATAATAATTATTAATATTATTATTCTTATTATTTTTTTTCGTATTCTTATTTCTTTCCTTTTTTTTTTTTTTTTTTTTTTTTTTTTTTTACTACCGATCTACTTATTAATAAATAACATCTTAGAACATTTAACCTAACTTAAATGGAAAAAAAAAAAAAAAACTTTTATTTATTTATTTATTTATTATTATTGTTTTTAATTACATATTAATTGCCCGCCACCAATTACTGCAGTTAAGAAACTTTTGCCCGCAAAAATTTCCAATTAGTGTTGGAACTTAATATGCAATTAGCATCCTAGTAATTAAAAAATTTTACACAGCTGGAATTATATGTATATATACCTTATTATTCATTATTATTAATTTTTATTTTTTTTTTTTTTTAAACTCAGCTTAACGAATTAGTTAATGAGCTTAAATGTTAAATCCAAATTGTTTAGTTAAACTAAAAAAAAATAATGTAACTTAATTAATTAATTAATTTTTTTTTTTTTTTTTTTTTTTTTTTTTTAATTAAACGGCCTGGCTTTACCATGCAAATGTGAATGAAATGATCTTTTGACCGATTCATTTCCCAATTTCATGCAGTCTTTTGAAAAGTGAGCCTTAATTTATAGAAACAAGAAAATAAATTCTGTCATTATTATCATTATCACTTAATTAATTAACTGAATTATTTCCTTTCGTCTTATTATTATTATTATTATTATTATTATTATTACTACTATTTTATCGTTCTCTAAGAGTTTAAAATCGTTATCTAAATTTTCCAAAAAAAAAAAAACACGAAATTAAAACAAAATGATACCCTGAAAAACGAATGTTCGATATTTGTTTATCTGTTTATTGATTTCGTTTTTTTTTCCTTTTTATGATGTGGCCCCTGCCAACCTGACCAAGCGGATGAGCTAGGAACCAACTGCTACCGTTTCACGCCCCTGGAGGAAAAATGTATCAGTGTCAACAGGAAAAGACCGGGGGATGCATCTGGAAAACTGCCCCCCGGTGTGTGTTTGTGAATGTTATTTATTTATTTATTTATTTTCGTGTAATATGGAAAAAAAATGGTGTGTGTCAGGGACGCCTGGATTATCCCCCAAGGAATAGACACACACCCAAAGAGTGCACCCTCGCGAAGAAGACATCATCAGAGTAAGTGATACCCTCATTTATCTATTTTTATTTATTTATTTTTATCTTTACTGACCCTTCCTTCCGCGAAGTTGTCAGCAATGCTTGTTGACATGGCAACTGGGGATGTTTGTTGATAAACAAATCCCCACTCCGCGCCTACCTGGTACGTCACCAAAATCTTTCACACCGCCTCAGAGATTTTATTGCCCTGCGTAACCTAGCCTTATTTGCTTATTTGTCTTTATCCAAATATTTATTCAATTGATTATGTGATTTTTTTTTTTTTTTTTTTTTTTATTATTGTTTGTGATACCTTGGGTCGCTTTTACTATGAAATTATTTCTTATCAAAATTTGAAAAATGTGCCAGGGATATCTTATTTTATGTTATTTTATTGTACTTATTTATTTATTTATTTATTTTTATTTTTTTTTTTTCAACCCTAGTTGAGTATGCCATCGCTGTTTTGAGAATATTTAAATTTGACAGTTAGTAGAATTCTGCAAACCGCAACTAAAAATTTTTTTACATAAACTGTTTAAGCTATAAGTCTTTCTGTAACCGTAACATCTTACTACCCCTTTTTAATGGTATTTTATTCCCACTATTCTTCCTCCGATGAGCTTGACTCCTCTGTTTTGCACCTGTCAGCATGCTTTGGTGCCCAGAGTCTGTCAATGTGTCTTTTTATAGTTCCTTTACTTTCTTCCGTTACATCTTGTAAAATGTAATTGTTATTTCGCACTTTTCGAACCACCTTAAATGGGCCTTCAAATTTTTTTTGTAAAACAGTAGGGTTAATGGACTTAAGGTAAACTTGTTGTCCTAGTTCAAGTGTTTTTATTTTATCAAGGTCTTCCTCTGTCACATATTCAGCCATCATTTTCTCCTGCTGTGCCAACGCTTGCAGTCTAACCTCCTGCATGTGGTCCATTCGGTTTTTGACATATGTCTGAGTGTGAATTTGTTCTGTTGGCATGTGTGCAGTAAAAGGAGTGCGTAAATTTCTTCCAAAAAAAAGGAAGGCGGGTGAAAATCCCGTCGCTCTGTGCCTCGCCATATTGTATTGGAGTTTGAAAAACTCTAGGCGAATGTCCCATTGTAAGGAACTTTGTGCCATGGCTGTCAGTGATCCTTTCAGTATTCGATTCACGACTTCTATCAGTCCATTTCCTTGGGCTCTGTAAACTGAACTGAAGCGAATTTCAATGTTTAGAGCACGCATGTACTCTTTGAATACCGCTCCCCTAAAATATGGCCCATTATCTAATTTTAACTGTTTTGGCAATCCAAAATAACTGAAGTATTTATTAAAGACATTGAGAATAGTCTGGGACTCGACATTGCGAATAGGTATGGCTTCTAGGAATCTTGAAGTAGAATCCATAATCGTGAGAATAAATTTATTCTTGCGAAGTGTAAGTGGAAGCTTTCCGACGATATCCGCATGTAATACACTCCCTATCTCATGGTCCTTAACCATTTTTTGAATAGGAACTTTCATTTTTTTTATGTGGCTTTGCGGTGTTACATGGTACACAATTGGCACAATAAGTTCGAATATCTGTATACATCCCGTGCCAAAATATTCTACTTTTCATGGCTTCATAGGTTTTGTCAAAACCAAAATGCGGTTTGTGCACTTCTTCCATCAAAGCAATCTTTAAAGCATCCGGCGCTATAATTAGTTCTGTTTTCTGTTTCCCCGGTTTTAAAATTAGCATCTTCTCTTCATTTAAAGTATACCTTTTGGTATTTCTGTTTTCTTTACCTTGTTCTATTTTCTGAATTATTTTGCTTAATTTCTCGTCTGAATATTGATGTTGTTTAATATTCTTATTAGATAATGCGGGATTAACGGAAAATAAATTATTGTGTAAATTTGTATCCGTAATAATATTATTTATATTTCGCGAAATATAGTCCGCTGGGTTGGTGTCCCCTTTAATGTGATCGAATTCATAAGAGAAATCGCTGAGATTTATCACCCATCTTTTAACCAAATCGGACTGATTCTCTAGATGTAAATTTTCCGTGAGAGCCTTGGAATCGGTGAGAATCTTGAAGTGTCTGCCTTCCAACATAGTTCTGAAGTGTAACACCGCTTCATGAACCGCTAATAATTCGAATTTCAAGCTCGGGTAATTCTTTTCCGGTTCCCGTAATTTTCTCCCAAAAAATTCAATAGGTTGTAATTTTCCTTCAATTTCCTGCGCCAGTACCGCTGAAATTGCAATTTTTGAGCCGTCTGTGATTAAAGTAAATTGTTTGGTGTAATCAGGAGGATGTAATGTTGGGTTGTTTATAATTTCATCTTGGATTTTCTTAAAGGCCATTTCAGTATTTTCATCCCATTTAAATTTAATTTTATCTTTAGTAAGATTAACTAATGGGTTTACTATTTCCGCATATTTTGGAATAAGTGTTCTAAAGTAGTTAGCCAAACCTAAGAGTGACCTTACTCCTTTTTTTGTTTTAGGTCTTACTAAACTTTTAATTTTATCTATATTCCTTGTGGATGGTGAACAGCCGTGCTTGTGAATTTGAAAACCAAGAAATTCTATTTTTTCTTTACATATTTGCATCTTGGATGGCTCAATTGTTAGATTATGTTGGATTAGCGCCTGTAACACTTCTTCCAAAATTCTTAATAATTCTGATATAGTGTCAGCCCCTATTAAAACATCATCAATAAAGTAGGCTACCTGATGCTTGTTAAAATGACCCAATACCTTATTTATCAGTTCAGCGAAATAGGCGCTCGAATTTCGAGTTCCGAACGCAAGTCTCAGAGGTCGAAATTTACCATTTTCTGTGATAAACGATAGTTTTTGGCTATCTTCAGGTCGTAAATTAATTTGGAAGAAAGCACTGTGTAAGTCCAATACTATATAGTACTTCTTCCCACTAATATTCTGTAAAATTTCTTTAATATCTGGAATCGGATAGGAATATGGCTCTAAAATCTGATTTAGCAGCCGGTAATCTACCGCCATTCGAAATTTAGGATTGTTTTTGCTATCAGCTTTTTTTCTTACAAAAATGACAGGAAATGCGTAATTAGAGTCCGATTCCTTGATGATTTTCGCTTCTAATAATTTTCTTATCTCTGTCTTTGCATATTGCTTCACTGCTTGTGGCACTTTATAGGGTTTTGTTTGAATAGGATAGTCGTGGTTAAGTGTAAACTTTGGTGTCACCAGTGAGCATTGACCTAAAGTTTGATAGGATTTCGAAAAAGCGTGTACATGTTTTAAAAGAATTTGTTTGAACGAATCCTGTACATCCGATGGTAAATGATTAAGATCAAAATCTTCCTCATTTATCTCTGCCTCTCTTAATTTATGTACATCTTCCAAATTTAATGCATTGACCTCAAAAATTCTCCCTTGCTCAATATTGTCTATAGATTTATCTTGTTTGTATTCCAAATTAGTGAAAATTTGCCCGATGTTCATACCTGTTTCTAAATGTATCTTGTTATTAGTAATATTTTTAATTAAAATATTTATTTTTCTGTTATTTGGGGTGTCATGGATAGATCTTTCATAGAAAATTTTATTTTTGTGCTGTATTGGTTCTAGGATAAATGTTTGATTTTCCTTTAATTTTATGGGGCATTCTAATTTTACAAATTTTTCCTCCCCTGGGTTTATAATATTATGGCCTACCGTTTTTGCAAACATTTTCCCCTTTGTAGGTTTTCTGTATTTTTTAGTCCTTGTGTTTTGTTCTGTAATTAATGTATTTACTTCCCCAGTGTCCTCCGAATCTTTGATGTTTAATGCCATTTTTCTTCCTTTGAATTTAAGATACTTCTCTTCAAAATCTAGAACCATTTGATTTTCTTTTAAGAAATCGTACCCTAGTAATAATTGATATTTGCGGCCAAAATCTTTATTTGTAACATAAAAAGTTCCTTTTACAAAAGTGTCCTGTAATTTAAATGACATTCTAATGCACTGTTTGAATGTAATCAGTGAATTTGTAAGTGTTTGAATCTTAATTTGATTTCCCAAATATTTAAATTTTATATTTGCTTGTTTTAAATTTTCAAACAAAAGCGGTGAGATCAAGCTCACTTGTGCGCCTGAGTCACAAAGGCTGTTAATTACAATATCTTTAATTTTAAATTTAATTAGAGGAAGTTCATTTGTATCGTTCTGTACACTTGCAATAGTTTTATCCCTTAAAGTATGCCCGCTATCGTGAGACTTGCTCGGGTCTTCTTTATCTGTATTTACAAGTCTCGTATTTAGTTTTCCGCATCCTTATCTTTGTTCTGCTTGTATCTTTTATAATTGCCCCTCTGAAATTTACCCCTTTGATTACTATCCTTGTTACTGTTCGTATGATTTTCTCTGTTTTCCCTAGAGTCCGTATATTTATTGCGATAGTTATTCCTCTGTGCACCTCTATAATTTCCTCTCTGTTGAGTGTAATACCCCTGTGCATCATAATTATTAAAGTCAGGTTGATAATAAGTATACGGCGTGTTGTAATGTTGTTGTGGTGGGGGTGGAAAAGGTTGAGCATTTGGTACATGATTATAGTAAATATTACCCTCCGGAAATGCATTGTGAGAATCGTGTCTTTCATACTGGTTATAATTCTTGTAATTTGCTCTGTAATTACCCCTATTGTTTACAAATCTATGCCTATAATTCTGGTTGTTGTTTTTATTAGCTTTATTATACCAACAACTATCCTCATTGTGTGACCCCTTCTTGCAGATATTACAAAATTTTTCGACTTCCTCTCTTTTTTCGATTGTTCCCAATTTTATGTTATTTATTTCTTTTGATAAATTATTAATCTGCTCCGCCGTTTCTACATTTAATTTCAATAACTTCTCAAAAAGTTGCGATTCATTGTTAGCTGTTATAGTATTTACCTGTTCTGCCCCTATATTATTGTACGCCTCTTCTAATTTAATTGCTGTTTTGCAAGCATCCTCAAAATTATCGGGAAAGGTTTTCCTTAAATCCATACTTAAATCCGGTCTAATCGCATCCAAAAATCGTGTCAATCTTACTAAGTCCAAAAATTTCCCGTTTCCGTTCGGATCAACTTCTGTATGGCTTTTCTCTATATAAAGAGACGCTGCGTTTTTGAATTCGCTAATAAAACTTGTTAAGTCTTGTCCCGGTTTCTGTTTCAGATTGAAAAATTCAGTCTGTACCTGCGTAAATGATTTCTTGATTTTAAATAAATCTAACAATTTCTTTTTGAATTCGTTGTAGTTTTTCTCTTCTATAAGCGATTTATTTTGTGAGAGTTTCTCTCTCGCAGTACCCGACAATTTTGCTTTCAAAATTGTAAGCTTCGCATCGTCTTTTAATATTTGTTTAGTTAAGTCCTCAAATTGTCTGAGAAAATACTCGCAATCACTTAACTTTTTCCCATCGAAATTCGGGATTAGAGAAATTATTGTGTCCACTGATGGATCTGCCATCGTGTTACTCGAATCAATTTGCTTTTGTTTATTTAACTTTTTTATATGCCCTCGCGTTAATACGCCAGAAAAACTCGAGTTCAAGCTATTTCTATGATTTCTACGATTCTTTTTTGGCATTCAGCTTTTTGATAATTAAAATTTATTTAGATATTGAATTCTAAATCTAACTTTAAAAATGCATGGAAATTCTTACCCCTAAAAATATTATTAAGCCAAGTGTAAACATTTGCAAAATTTCAAAGATATCAAAATATAAATGCATTATACAATAAAGTATACAGTATCAAAATATATATGCATTAACAATCTACTAATACACTATTTTATCTGCTACATAAATCCTTATCTTTTTATTTTTTTTATTATTCATATCATTTTACGCTATCATTTGATTTTTTTCTTTTTTTTATGATTTACTTTCTTAGCACAATGTTTCAGTATACTGTTAAAGATCAAATGCAAAGTTCATATAAGAGTAACATAAAATATACATACAATTACGAATATACTGATTTTACTAAGTTGAATAGTGATATTTACGAAATCACCGACTTGCTGGTAGTGGAGCCTTTTAGAGGAAGTCAAACAAACCATCAAAATAAAAAATCTCCATTTAATCTTCCAATAACTTATCATTAAAAGAAAAGAGTTGAAATTATTCTAATTAACAGTTTCATAATTATTATTTTGCAATATACTATATAGATTGTAAATTTCCACAATTTGAATATAAAATTTGAAATTGATTACTTTTAACATGAGCCTGTATTTTAGAATACATTAAAGGTATTTAACTTAATGTTTGACAATAACCCAGTTGCAATTTTTAATCATTAAAATTGAAAACTCAATTAACAATAATTAAGAACTGGACGGCACCAGTGAATTATATAGGAATTGCAGATGTTGAAGAGAAATATGCATGGCTCAGTTATAATATTTATTTAAGATTCTTTTATTCTTTAATTTCCCTTCTAATTGCTGCCCATTCCAACATAACCCTTTTGCTGGGACAAGTTGATCAAAATTAAAGCTTAGAATTAAATACATAAAGGTTTCTCTGGGGTTGGCTAATAGAATAAATTAATTTACCAAGATAATAATAATAAAAGGAATCCTTAGAAATTAAATTTTGGATATGTTCCCCCATCGCGTTGTGTAATTTCGTAGTAGCCCATTACCCTTTTTGAGAATGATCATTCTTGCCCTTAGCTGACTTTTAAAATGGGAATCTAAATAAACAAACACATACTAGATAATTTAAATGAGAAGACTCCAAATAATTAACACTATTATTTATTTACAATATTTACAGTTATTTCAAGAAAATAAAAAGATTTATCAGAACACATCTGATTTAATTTCCTAACAAAATTTCTCCTATAATATTGGCATTAACACTTTGATCCTTGCAAAGGATACTTATATTTGTTTGTATTTATATTTAAATTGATCTTTGACAACATTATTTGTTTACAATTAAAATACTGACTTCCATTTGTGACTAAGGTCACACTACCAGCTTCTCTTATAATATTTTGATAAAATCAAATAAACTGGGGAATTACTTAGGTCAGAGTCATATTTACCTATACACATTGATTGAAGAAGGTTTCTCTTTGTATCAGAGCACACTTTCCGCTAACTAAATAGCGCTGCACTTATTGAAAATGTTCATTTCACAAAACTTAGCGCAACTTCACCACTCTCCATATATGTTGTTCGGGTTCGCTGCTTTCTTACCATCAGCATTGCCACTCACTCTATTTTCCTCTTTCGGACCGCACAAAATTCATCGCGTCATTTTATTTCACCTCTCACTTTCGCTTCTGATATCGATGTGATGTTCTGTTTTCATTCTTTTTCACAACTGCTTTTTCATGACCACGGTGGGCCGTACTTTGTTCTGCCCAAAATTTGCATGACAGTGCTTTAAGCCCATCCTTCTTTTTTTCCATTGGGTAGTTGATCTCCCGTTTTAACTGAAATTTGCATAACAGAGGGTCAGTTTCACCTCCTCCTTACCAACCCCAACCAATGGCTATGCATCAGTTGTTGCTGTAGCGTGTTGTTTTTTTTCTCGGAACGACGTGTGTGTTCTTTGATATTATCTCCCAGACCAACTTAAATCAAAGTTCTTCTTATTTGACTTTTATGGCTTAAAATTGTCGCCAGCGAGTCTCTGGTCATAAATTTGCCATCCTAAATCTTTCAACTGAGGCGACTTATGGGAAAGTCCCGATAATGTACTTTCCTTACATTAAATATACACACACATTCTAATTGTCAGATAAGTCTAAATTACTTTCAGGTTAGAATTAATTTTTAATAGATTACAGTTTAGTGACTAAAATATATTTCTACAGGGTGTTCATAAACTGTTTTTAAAAAATAAGAGAGCAAATAATACCCATCAGAATAAACAATTTTTTTATTGGAAACTAGGGTTCAATCAACTTATTCAGTCACAAACACTGTGTCTCACTCTAAGCCAAACACTTATTTCCATACATAAAACACTCTTCTATAAGAATGCAATGTTTATCTTAAAAATATTGCATAATTTCAGGATCGAATTCATGTAGTTCCAAAAAATTTCCATTCCATTAATTTAATTTGGCATATAGACCTCTATGATGGAAAATTCACCACTTTTATTTATACTTGGTAGAAAGCATAAAATAGTGAATTGTTTTAAAAAAATTTAATTTTTACTGGTTATTTAAATTTTTTTTTTCTTAAGATATGATAACACAGATGAAAGAAAAATTATTTCAACTATCTATATAGGATTTCTAAAGGATTTTCTCACTGCAAAATCATAATTTAATTAATATTAAATAATTAATTGATAAAAGCATAATAAAAAAAAATATACCCTTTATTTATTTATTTATTCTATTTTTTAGTGATTCAAATGTTTTATTGAATCAGTTTTGAAACCAGTTTGGTTATCATTAAATCCATTGTTAGCTGTAACTCATATCCATATATAACCACAAAGACTAACTGGCAGTTTATCACCTGCACCTGGCTAACAAAAAAATGCTTTAACCCCTTGGGGACGAGCGACACGTATACGTGACACATAAGATGCTCAGAATCCTCGATTATTCCCACCAGTTATTTTTTTAGTGTAAGCTTTGCATTATTTATTGGTAGCATTTCTGCGATTGAATTAGGCGAAAATTTCTGTTTTAAAAACCCGGTGGTAAAAGATTAAAAATTCCGTAAAGGACGCTCGTCGCGAAGGGGTTAAGTGGGTTGGTCAGTCAGATCTCAAATTCCTTTCACTAACGTTAAACCTATGGGAGTAGAATGCATTCTTATTTTTAAAATGTCTTGTAAGGAAATTAATATTTTTAATTTCTTTTTCTCTGTACTCTTCTTAAAAGATGTATTTTTTTCCCTTAGTTGTCAAAATATTTCTAAAATATATGCTTAATTTAGAACTTCATGTGTTAAAATAGTACAAGCTAAGAGTAAGATTGTAACATTTTAGATAAAATTAAGCAAATATTTAAAAAATATTTTGACAACACACACACAGACACACAGAAAAAAAAAGATATCTTTTAAGAAGAGTACAGAGAAAAAAGAAGTAAAAAATAATAATATCCTTATTTAAAATTTTAATTGCTTAAAAGGCGTATAGCCAACGGAGTGAAAAAGCATCCGAGCCGAGACTCGAACCCAGGTCATCAGTATAGTGCACTGACGTTCTACCAACTGAACCACTAGGAACGATACCCAGTCTGGCACCTTTCATTATCACATGTTCGTTCAGTTGGTAGAACGTCAGTGTGCTATACTGATGACCTGGGTTCGAGTCCTGGCTAGGATACTTTTTCTCTCTGTTGGCTATACACCTTTTCAGCAATTAAAATTTGAAATATTATGAATGCAAAGCGTGAGAAATTTTCTATAGTAAAATTTCCAAGTATTAAATAGAATAATTTCCTTATGAGATATTTTAAAAATAAGAATGCATTTCACTCCCATAGTGTTTAACATTAGCAAGGGGAATTTGGGATCTGGCTGACTAATCCCCTTAAAATTAATTTATTCATTTATAATCAAGTTCTAAAAATATTAAAATGATGTACTGTCATCAGAATCACACCTGTGCACATAATTTTTATAATTCTATCATATCAGGAAGTGAGTGAAAAATCTATTTACAAAATTCTCCAAGTTGAATAAAAGAATGTGAAATTGAAGATATTTCAGCAAAATTTTCAAAAGTTTGTCTTTGAAATGTGATGCTATTCAGACAATCAAAACCAAAGATTAATGAGAATATTAAACAAGAAGCTGTAAGGGAATCCTTTTGTATAAATTAAATAATTCTATTTAAAAATCAAGTCTACCTTTATTTAAATACTTCAAATACTGATTAGTTAATGTTTTAAAACGTGAAATATACTACACTTACAATGAAGGAATGGAAAATAGACTTACAGGTTAGAATAATGTGCACTTTTTTTTTCTTTCTTTCTTTAACAAAAATGTAATCATTTTGAAATTTTTCAAGTTTGTTGCAAAGTGCAGATGTTTTGATTTGGCTATATTATCCAATCTTTGTTCTCCAGCTTTTACAAAAATGCAAAGATATTCATGAATTTTAAAAGATTGAGATTTTATTTATAATGAGAAAGAAAGAAAAAAAAATATTACAAATATTTTTTTAAAAGATAATAAAAATGTGTTTTTAAAAAACATATACAATATATTTTAATTTGTTTAAAATTAGTTTTATGTAAAATAAATCTTGAATCTTATATAGAGCCATAATATGAAATTCATCCACAAAACTCTTTTACTCCATACCTTTGGCTTTGATATACAATACCACTTTTCAGTGAATTACTGCATCATTGCAGGAGAAAGAAAGAAAAAAAAACTACTACAGTGTTGAAAATACTATGATAAATAGTTCTTTTTCTAGAAAGATTCTACAGTTAGTTGAATAAAAATAAGATTCTGGTTAACTGATTTCTAAATGAAAAAGTATAATGTTCTGATAACAGCATCTTACATAATGAGGAGCAGATCTACTATTGATTGCTATAACTACTAAGAAGCTAAATAATTAACTATTTGTATATTTCTGAAATTTATTAACAAATTTGATGATTAACACATAAACTATCGGAAGGAATGTTCATTATTGCATTGTCTGAATATAAAAAGGCTGACGATAGTATTATGTTAGTGTAATGTAGCAAGTTGATTTAAAAAGATATTTAATAAAAACTATTATTGCAATAAATGAAATAAATAACATAAAATTAAGAAGAAAAAAAAAGATTAAATCAGCTAGTAATGAATTTAAAAAAGATGGCCCAGATGGACATTCTTTACAAACCCCCTACAGTTTTTTGTTTACCCTGAATAATAGAAATTAGAATAATAGGATGAAAAATAATACACAGAAAAAGGTTTCAAATTCAAGACTGAAATTAATGATAAAAAAAAGAGCATTTTTTCAAGAGAATTAACTAGAAATTAAAGTGATATTTATCAATTCTTAAACATTAATAAATAAATAAATATTACTTACTCTGCACAACCTGCTGATCACTTTTAGAGCCACTAGCTGCACATTAGAGGATGCCAAAGCAACAGCTGTATCAGCCATGATTTCTGACTGTGCCGATCCTAAACCACCAGTCACACTCCGCTAGAGTAACAAAAGACAACATTCAGTTAAAGAAAAGTTTTTGAATTGCATTAAAAAATATTTATAAGATATTCAATGAACTTTTTAATAATTAAGTAAATCCAAATTGGTTTTAAACTTTTCTACCAGTCTTGCAAAGGAACAAAAAACATTTATCTATATTAAAAAAATAAAGTTTGTGTCTCTCCCTGTATCTGAGTATGTGTCTGTTTGCTGGTGGTGGCTAGAGAAATCTATTGTACATAGAGGTCTGTGAATTTGGATAAGAATAGATGAAGACAAGTCTCAATGCACATGAGATTCAGATTTTTGATAATTAGCTATTAAAAATACACATCAAACGCTAATGAACAAGCTTTAATTGTTCTCAGTTCACAGGCATCATGATCCCTTCCATGCATGTTCAGGGAAAATGTAGAACTTCATACAGAAAAAAAAGAAATTTATTATTATTTTTTTTACTGATTAAAACTGAAATTGTGTGGCCCAGGATGAGTTAAAAAAAAAAAATATATATATATATATATATAAGCACATCTATGGATACATGGTACCTTCATCATTCGGATGGCATTTTTTATTTAAAAAGACATTTTTTAAAAGCCTTTTTTCATATATTTTTTTTTTCTTTTCAATGATAGTCAATTGGACATGATCAAAACCAAACATAAGCAATGCATTGGGTTCCTATATTGACCTCTTTATCACGAAAGCCTGTTATTATGACAAAAGGGGTGATTTTGTCTTTTATCTTATGTCAGCCTTTTCGTGGCTAGATAAATAAAAAATTAAATTTCAATCCACTTTTTAAAAAATTAAATAACTCGAATTTTGTTGTTCCAGTCCGTTTGTTTTCTGACATTAGACTTGGCCTGGGCTTTTTTTTCTTCTCAGAGAAAAAAAATTGATTCGCTGAATAAAAAATGAAATAAATAATTCAGAATAAGAAAAAGGACAGGTCAGTTCTGGGCTGATCTTTTTTATTCTCATTATTAATTTTATAATTATTTATTTTTTATTCACATTATTAATCTTATAATTATTTATTTATTTTTTATTCTCTTTTGATTGAGGAGGCTCAGGCCCAGGCTTAATTTTTCTTGGCAGACTTGGACCCAAATATTTCCTATTTGAAAAACACACTGTAGTCCGAATTCAGTTCAGGCAACACTGGTAAAGGGTTAATACAAATAAAAGACAGTAATTTAACAAAGACAGTTAATATTAGAAAAAAACCTTTTAATTGAAATAACTTCAATTATAACATTTATAATTATAACAAATAATAACCAAATTATAACAAATAGCAATTATAACTATAACGGTATCTGGGGATCGTGATGAATATAAAAGGAAATATTAATAAAAGGGTGAATCATCAGCGACTCGCACCGGAGTGATTCTGAAAACCTAAAAATTTAGACAAAACATATATTCAACACTTTCCCCAAACACCATTATAGGCGTGAACGATAGTGGTAGTACACGAAGCGAAGTCATAAAAATTAGGATTAAAATTACGTGAGATTCAACTGAGAAATATTAAAATTAATTCTTAAGTTAAAATATACTTTATAAATTAGGAAATAGAACTTTTTCCATTACTTCAAACAGAGCTGAAACACATAAATATAAATAATAGAAAAAGACAAACTCACCAAGATGAAGTTAAACTGTAATTTATTCACAAGAGCACTCAAATAAACAACTCACAATTCTATTTAAAATAACTTTGTACATATTCTATACGATTAAAATGTATTCTTCTTCAATCACTTTTAGATGCAATATTAATAAATATTGTTTCATTATACAATTACACATCGATGTCGCACAACATCTCAAGAATGATGTATTATTATATTTATCAATTACTCTTTTTAATCAAATCTATTAATTTTCAGTTATTGTATCTGTCCTAAAAAATATTAAAAAGTTACTTTAATACCATTTGTATTCGGTTCAGTGATCCACCTGAGATAAATGAAACTTCTTTTATAGATCCTTAGTTATAAAGATGAACTCGAAACATTAGTTCTACTGTTTATTATGGGTAATATGAAGAGCTTTAGAAGATAAAAATTTAATTTCATTATTTGAAGAATTCACAGCCACCAGTATGTGAATGACAATGAGGACAAGAATTTATTCAGCTGCTTTGTAAAAAAGCTTCAACTAGAGGTCGATATCCAAAATGGCTGAAGGTATCAAGATCAAAATGTAGGAGAGAACATCTGTTCAAAGTCTATAAAAATTCTGAAAGTGTACAACACATAGAGAATTATCCAATCATCTTGACTTCCTATATATTTATTTTGTAAAGATCACAAGAGCAAACGGAAGAGACGAAGAAAGATGACGTAATCAGAAACAGGATCACAAGCAAATTTTCCCTGATAATTATCAATGATAGCTATAACAATTACAGATGATTGAACTTAAATAAAATGTAGCGTTGACTTTAAGAAGAATTATATTTCGCTGTATGACGAATATAGTTTTCACCGCAAGCCAAAATGGCTTAAGTTCCGAAGAGCGAAATTTATCCCACACTACATCCTTGGGAATTTGTCAGGAACTGAACGAGTCTTCACAGTTTCCCACTCAGGTAAAACTTTCTGGTGGTTACGAAACAACCAATCAAAAAATCCGAACCGTCTGAAAGTCACTGAACAAGCCCCAACAGACCGTAGTCAAAGTTACAGTAGAACTCATCACTGACGCGTCTACCCCTAGCAACAGCATTAAATCGTATTTAGAACATTCGATCGCGACCTTGGAGTGCTACCAAAACGACCTTGCAGAAATACGCGGGAAAAAAGGTTCTTGTTTACTTGAAGCATCAGAAAATTTATCCATGGCGTCTCCTAGCGAATCTCGACGAACTTCAAAACAAAATAAACGAAAGTAAATAAAAATCGATAACTGCCAAACTTATGGATGAAAATAAATGAAATTTTAGCAAAAGAAATAAAATAAAAAGTTCTTTCCACCAGATATGTTTTGAAAGTAAAAATATTTAATTTAAGGAATTTTGAAAAATGATTATTGGACTTAGAAATTTTGAAATGATATTTGGAAAAGTTTCGCGATTCTGAAAGATTTTGCATTGATCAAAATTAGCGAATCTGAACTTTCCGAAAGTAATAAAATTAGCTATTAACCATTTTTTAATAATTATTATTAAAAGGAAATACGCTATATTTTGGAATAATTATTAATTTTATACTGTCTGTTATTTAAGAAAAATTGATATTATTTAAAAGTTAGAAAAAGTAAGTCAGAAATATTTTTATTTTAGATAATTTGAAATGAAGTTTAATTAATATTGCAAAGTGAATAAAATGTAAATTAAATTTGAAATGAATATCCTAAAACATATGTAATGGAAAGATTCTGAAATTAAGTTATACTCTCACCAAAAGTAAACAATTTAAAAAGAATGTTTGATTTAAAATGCAAAAATGAAACTTAGCTTAATTAATTTAAATGAATTTAATGAGTTTAATTAAATTGATGAATAAATTAAAGTTAAATGTTAAAATACTGAATAAATTAAGAGTCAAATTTTTAAATCATAACAATAACATAATATTAATATTTAAAAAGACTTTTGGTTTGGAATTTAACCATTTTTTCTCCATCATATTCTCAAGGGAGCTTGAATTAGTCATGTGGATCCAGACTTTTAAAAAATGTAGTTAAATTCATAATCAGTAACCTAAGTAATATCTATTGATCTTAGAAATTCTATCGTAACAAAACCAAAAATTATTATCATACTAATTAGTTATAGTTTTAATATTTGACTTAAATATATCAAAATTGTCGAAAATGTTTATTTTACATATACTCATAGTTATTATATCCTAAAAGTTCAGCAAACAGTTAGAAACTACTTAACTCACCATTAGAAATATAAAAGAACAACAGGTGAAAGTGCATACGAAAGTATTAGTTGTTAAGCTAAGATAGATGAAAAACATTAACGGGTGAGTCAATTAGGTTTTCATTTCATTTTAAAATAAGTAATCGGTAATTGCTTTTTGTCTTAATTGTTTTAGGATTAAAATGAAAAATATATTCTGTAAAAATGTTTCATTAAAACTTACTTTTATGAAACTATCCAAAACAGTGTCCAGAAGATCAGACACTTGGCCAATATTTCCCCAAATTTTGGCTTGAATTGAAGGATACATCTGTGAAGAAATTATTGAATCAATAAGAAATTTACAAATAAAAGCTTGAATAATTTGTGAATTTTTTAAAACAACATTTTACTCAACAGTATACCAATATGTTGATATATCAGGTGTAAAACAAGGTTTTCTAGTGTAAAGCAAGATAAATAACAAAATGCAAGTTTTGAGATATTCAAGTTTTTTAAAGAAAACTACAAACAAAACTACTGCGATTGCTTCTTCTAAAACAGCTGATTTGTTAAAACTAAATCTTCAGTTAACTTATGGGAAACATTTTTTGTCCAATGGATTTTATTTCATCGGACTTATGTGTAGAGTTTTTGTTATTAAAATTCATATCAAAAATTTATCTTTCATTATTATGGCAGGTATTGAGTAATAAATAAACCTTGTACTTTTAAAAGGTTGGCAGAATGCAAATTTATATGAAAAACAAAACAAAAAACAGTTACCCCTGTTTTACACCCAAGCTCTTCATATATAAATATAAAATGTTACAGACAATAAAAATTGAATCGGTGATGGTTGAAAGGAACCAAGTCCATGTTTGACATTTCTCATTTCACATTTCGATGTCTTTTCATGCTTATTGACTGTTTCGTGAAGAAAGGAACTCAGTCCGGTTGCTATCTATGCATGTTTGGGAAGAAGGAATTTAAAAGTTGAGTGTTGAAAGGCACTATTGTCCAAGAATTGGGAAATTTGAAAACTAGCACTTAGTTCCTTTCAACAACCACTGATTCAATTATAATAGTAGTTAATATTGCCTCCAAACCCAAATTTGGAGAATCAGGGTATTGTCTTTACTCTAGGATTCTCAATAAATTAGATAAGTTAAAAAATGTATATTAATTTTTGGGTTTGGGTAAACAGAGTCTTAAACTGTAATTTCCAAACTCTTTAACCTATGCATTATGCATACCAACAAACTAAACAGTTTAATTTTTATAAAATTAAAAAAAAAGTCACATTTAATCCAAATAAAAAGGCAGTAATTTAATGAAGCCATTTGTGTAAGAAAAGAATAATAGAAATGCGAATCGAATAAAGCATATTCTTAAAATTCATCCACTTTTAAATAATTTGGCACTTGTATGGACAAAAGCTGGCTTATAAATTATTCCACAAAAAAACTTTAATATTATTAAAAAATTATCCATAAAATACTTCCATAATTAAAAATTGATTTGTAACATTTAGTTAAGTTTTTAAAACTGCTATACTAAATGATAAATAGCGAGAAAATTCATTTTTCAGCTTTTAAAAACATTCAAATAAAATAAGTTGTCGATATTACAGACTCTTTAGTAAAAATAATTTGAACAAGCTTTTCAATTTCTTATATTTTTGCATTTGCGACAGTTGTAACCAAACAGATTAGTGACATGAAAAAAATTTATAAATATACGAAGAGCGCACTGTCAGTATAAAAAAAAGATACACACCATTACAATTTAATCATCAAAGTGTCGCAGAGAAAAATGAAAAAAGTCATTCAATTAGGAATTATATTTCTTACAATTTTTGTTATCCAGCCTTCAAACTGAAATTTACTAAACTCTAAAATTTTCAATACAAACATCCGATTTTGACAGCATATTTAGATTTTTCAGTACATTTTACTTTCAGAAGCAAAATGGGTTAAGTCATTCAGTAAAGTAACTTAGGAATTATGAAGATTTAAAATTTGGAACTTGTAATGTTAAAATCCCCTTTAACTGTTGGAAAACAAATTGCAATGCAAGTAATTTTTAAGGCATAACTCAAAAACTACTTTTCAGAAAGAGCTGCAATTTTAGATTCACATATTTTAAGTTTTTAGAAATCTATTCCTATTAAATATTTATAGGTTACAATTAATAATTTTTAGAAAAGTAATTCCCAAAATATACATACTTTGAAAATGATTTATATATATATATATATATATATATATATATATATATAATTATAATATCTATGAATTTCAAAAAACATATCAAGTTCTATTCTACTTAAATCTCCAAAGAGATAATCAATGATACTGTGTATACAGAATACCACATAGCTAATAATTAACATGTGCAAACATAATATTACCATAGCTGATGCTTCAATGGTAATTGGCCAAATTTTACTCATACCAAAAGAATATTGAAAAAAGAAATAGAGAGAAAGGGGAAAAAAAAAAAAATTATAAATTGGAGTTGCAATTAAGTAAACACAAATGGATTAACAAATTAAATATGAACCATACACAATGGAAAATTGGACCACATGAGAATTAAATATGAATTGGACATGGAAAAACACATGCACATGTACTCATCAGCCTGGATGCACCCACATGTGTTTTAAATAATAATTCAGTGTTTCATAATTCTACTGGCATAATGCTAAGATCAGTAGAATCATCCAGGTACACTGAATTATTACCAGACAACAATTGGTATATATATATGTGTGTGTGTGTGTGTGTGTGTGAGAGAGAGAGAGAGAGAATTGTATTTTTCAGCAAGATTTTTTATTAAGTTTAAATATAATTTTTAACATTGTTAAGGCAAAAACACAATTAAAATCAAGTGAAGGTACAGTAAATGAATATAAAATATAAACATTCTATAAAAAGAAATGTTACAAGTATATAAGTATTTCAAAAGATGTCTTACCTCAACTTCCTCAATAGTGAGAGTGATCAGCTTGTCTAAGATTGTAGCCACTCTTTGCCGTTTGCTATCATCATTGTGCTTGCAAAACCTAGAATCAAGAAACAAGTATAAAGAATTTAGTAAAAATTATTATAAAGTGTAATTTACATCAATGTGTGCAATGAATATTTTATATTAGTGAACCAAATTCAGGGAATGAGAGGATCTTTAAACTCAATCATATACTAATATAATAAAAAAGTTGCAAAGAGATTTTTATTTGCCACTGACATAATTTTAATAGTTAGGTATTTAATATGTTGCTCAGCTGTACCCTAAGAGTATTATACTAAATCAAGAATGGTGTTCACAAACAGTAACTATCAACATTGTAGCATACCAAATGTTTACATAAAGTATATTGCAGCATAAGTTGTTTACACAAAGCACTAGTTAATACAATCAGTTGCTTTAGTGCACTAAATAACAGAGTACAGAAATCAAAATGTGATTTTCCTGTATATTGGAATCAGCTATTAATTTATTGAAATTTTCAACCAGAAATCTAATTCATTTAAGTGAGACATATTTTCAGAATGAGAAAAAATAAAATATCTCAGTAATTTTTAACTTATTAATAATAATGTAACATCCAACTTATAATAACAATAACTTCAGTTACATAAAAAAATGTATTAATAATTAATGAGATTTTTGCTTTTGTATTGTTTGATGGAGAATGATTTATACCGGGCTTATATTTTGCTATTTTTAATTCTAAACATAGCAAAACTGGGCTCACTTGTCATTTGATTGCAGTAATATCTTATGAAATTCATTTAAAGAAATAAGTTTTTTAAATTCCCATAAAAAGACAAAATAGCTACATGTTGATGCATAGCGGAACAGAAAAAGAATTTTAACAATTTTGAGAGTTGTCACGTCCACAGGACGTCCAGAGCTAGGCTCATCACTCGTGCTCGTCCATCCCATTTTAAACCACTGAATATGATGGGGTAGAGTCATTCAGTGAGCTGTCCATTTCCTCCTTGATTTCTTTAGGCATTAAACACTTCAAATGGAAGTATTTGATTACCGCTCGTTTTTCCAAATCTTCCATTTTCATAAAAACTCTAAAATCGTCTTGATTTATATGCTATCAATCAAACAATAACCAAGCTAATGATCTGAAACTGAAGGAATAAGCTAGTCAGGGATAGTACAGTACTATGCAATGCTAGTGTATAACTGCCCTAGTGGTGCCCTCTCTGTGTGGGGGTCGGGACTTTTCACCCGACCATCATACTATTCCTAAATACACACACAACAGTAAACTTCATTTTTATGCCCTTACAATTTATGCATTTTACCATCTATATGTTAAAATGCAAAGTCGAATTTTAAGATTAATTTTGACTGATCTAAGAATGGGCAATGATCATTTTATGGTATTTTTTTTGTTGCTAAATAGAGTGGACAGTCCTAGTGAGTTATGCAAACTCATGCACAATGATAATTTTAGAATATTTTTCTGTCACAATACAAAGAAGATGGTTTTCATGATTCATTCATATTGCTGCTTATATGCTGCTTTGGAGAGCAGGTGTTTTGTTTATATACAGGGTGATTTTTTTTAAAGTTGTGAAAGTAAAAACCTATAACGAAAGAACCACTGATCCAAATGACCGGAAATTTCACCAGTATGCTCCCAAAGCAATGGGTATTTTTTAGGCATGGTTTAAAAAAAAACTTAAAATCTCACCGACAGATGGCGCTGTATATGCAGTAAAGTCGGGAGAGGAGCTTGTGCAAATCACACGCACAGTGGATACTCTTCACTCTGTTGTGGAACATGCGGTTTCACGTTTCCAACTCGTAGTTGAAAACATTGGACAGCACACTGAAAATTGTATGCGTTAGTTGCGCAGTTCTGTACGAATGTTTTACCCCATATTTTTATTTCGTTCTGTTTCTGCAAGTGTTTGCAGTTCCTTTTCCCAATTACTGCATTCTGTATATCAGAAACATACAGAATACAGTAATTGGGAAAAGGAACTGCAAACAACTGGATAAACAGAACGAAATAAAAATATGGAGTTAAACATTCGTACAGAACTGCGCAACTAACGCATACGATTTTCAGTGTGCTGTCCAATGTTTACAGCTACGAGTTGGAAACGTGAAACCGCATGTTCCACAACAGAGTGAAGAGTATCCACTGTGCGTGTGTCTTGCACAAGCTCCTCTCCCGACTTTACTGCATATACAGCGCCATCTGTCGGGGGAAATTTTAAGTTTTTTTTTAACCATGCAAAAAAAAAATCCCCATTGCTTTGGGAGCATACTGGTGCAATTTCCGGTCATTTGGATCAGTGGTTCTTTCGTTATAGGGTTTCACTTTCACAACTTTAAAAAAAAATCACCCTGTATATTAAAACACAAACCTATTTTTTAAGACTGAAATGGTCAGATTTACACCTGTGTAAAATTCTGCAATTTCTTCTATTTTAGACTAAAGGTGAACAAAATCAGGATAGCCAAGTGGTCTAAGGGACTAGATTTAATCTCTGGTTCTCGGAAGAGAGTAAGAGTCTGAATCTCACTCCAGACAGTAGATGATTAGGTTTTATTATTGTCGTTTAGATAATTCATTTAAATAATGCCAATCAAATATTTTATTTCAGTAAGGGAAGTTATTTGATTAGTCTTTATAATTATCATTCAATAAAATTTATCCCCCACTAATATTCTAAAAAAAGGTTACAGATTTCATATTAAAAGCATATAATTGCCCATTAAATAAATTGAACTGATCTATAATTTTTGGTTTATTTTTATGACAATGATCAAGAAAACATGTATACTAAAAAAATTAGGTGATCATTTTTCGTGAAAAAGAACAAAAAGAAAAGAGAAAACAGAAAGAAAGAAAAATATTTATATAAGAACTATAAAAGAAACTCCATTTCTATGGTTTTACAATTATATGATCTATGAAAACTTAAAATAAAATTCAAGTAAATAAATTAAAATTTTAAAGGTTGCCTAATTTAAATTATTTTGTAAAATACTAAATATGTATATGTGTTATGATTTAAAATTTTACTCTTAATTTATTCAGTATTTTAATATTTAACTTTAATTTATTCATCTATTTAATTAAACTCATTAAATTCATTTAAATTCATTAAGCTAAATTTCGTTATTTCATTTTAAATCATACATTCTTTTTAAATTGTTTACTTTTGGTGAGAGTATAAATTAATTTCTGAATCTTTCCATTACATATGTTTTAGGATATTAATTTCAAATTTCATTTATAATATATTCACTTTACAATATATACTTTAAATCTTTCCTTTTAAATAGACATTGCTTCAAATTATATAATAGAAAACTATTTCTAACTTACTTTTTCTAACTTTTAAATAATATCCATTTTTCTTAAATAACAGACAGTCTAAAATAAATAATTATTCTAAAATGTAGTGTATTTCCTTTTCAATAATATTTATTAAAAATGGTTAATCGCTAATTTTATTCTTTTCGGAAAGTCAGATTCACTGATTTTGATCAATGCAAAATCTTTTTCAGAATCGCGAACTTTTTTCATATATCGTTTCAAAATTTCTAAATACAATAATTACTTTTTCAAAATTCCTTAAATTAAATATTTTTACTTTCAAAACATATCTGGTGGAAAGAACTTTTTATTTTATTTCAATTGCTAAAATTTCATTTATTTTCATCCATAAGTTTGACAGTTATCGATTTTTAATTATTTTCTTTTATTTTATTTTGAAGATGGTACATTTTCGCTACGAGCGGCCATTGACAGATTTTCAGATGTCTTCATGTAAACAAGAACCCCTTTTCCCGCGTATTTTGCACAAGGTTGTTTTGGTAGCACTCCAAGGTCGCGATCGAATGTTCGAAATACTATTTAAATGCTGTTGCTAGGGGTAGACGCGTTGGTGAGAGTTCTAGCTGTAACTTTGACTACGGTCTGTTGGGGCTTGTTCAGTAACATTCATCCGGTTCCTATTTTCTCATTGGTTATTCCGTAACCGCCGGAATTTTTTACCTGAGTGGGAGATTGTAAAGAGTATTGAGTTCTACTCAAGATTCTACAATATGTAGTCGCTACAGTATTTCGTTATCCGGGCTTTTGCCATTTTCTTTGGCGAAAGTTAGGACTCAAGAATGATATTAATGTGTGATTTTAGCAATACAATGTATCCAGATATTGAATAATTTTTTTTAAAGTAATTAATTAAATAATAGGTTAAATTTAAATTTACAAATGATATCTTCCTGATGGATGGAGATGCTGGATCTCAGATATAAGCTGTGATTGGATCTTCACTTGATATGCTTGTTCATTAATTCTGTGGCTGAATCAGCAATTTAAATTTTCTTCAAGAAATTCTCCTTCAAAAATTCTACTTCGTAATGTTCATATATACCTTATTCAACAGTTTGATTGTCAAGTTTTACTGACGGAAATTTGATTTCTTAAGTGTTGAGACTTAGGAGTGTATTGATGAGATATTCGTACCCATCTGTTATCTTGTCACCAAACGTACCTGCTTCTCAGAAATTAATCTAGCTTTCTAATTTTTGCTGTTCATATCTTAAAAACCTTCATCATCCTTTGATCAGTAACAACTTTTAAGTACTTTCAAAGATATCTAAGTATAACTGTATACACTGGACTGAGCCAACAACACTAATTCAATATAACTTTATTATATCTACTAAGAACTGCAAATTTTATTTATAGAAAATATAATATTATGATAATAAACTGTATCTAATATTTGAAATAATATATCCTAAAGATATTAGATTACATTTGTCTGTGACTTTACAATCCTTTTTATCCTTAATGCATTCGTATTATTAGAAGAGCACATATCGCTACATATATGATTAAGATGTTTGTGTTGATGTTAGTAAGTGATTTGTTTGCTTGATTTTGGTGCACTTAAATTCAAATAAATATCTGATTGACTTCATCTGGGTGAGTTTGTCTTTTCATTTTATTTATAATATCATTTATCAATTTCATATTTAAACCAAAGGTGAAGTATTAATTTGTATCTGATAAAGATATAATCAAACTTATAATTTATACTTAAACTTTAATTTTTATGGCTTCGCTTCGAGTACTACCACTATCGTTTATGCCTATAATGATGTTTGGGGAAAGTGTTGAATATAATTTTTTTTAAATTGTCTTTAGGTTCTCGGAAATCACTCTGGTGCAAGTCGCTGGTGATTCATCCCTTTTATTAAATTTTCCTTTTATATTCATCACGATCTCTGAATATCGTTATAATATGTAATATATATATATATATATTACAAAAAAGGAGAGTAAAAAATAAAACAAATTATGTTATCCTAATATGTGCTTTATTAATAATTTTAGTCAAACTCCTGCTAAAAAGTAAATATAATACGACTTACATTATATGCTTAAAATTCTTTCAATTCTTTAACTAAGGTAGAGGTGGACTGACTGTGCCATCTATCACCTTAAATCTATAGTAATCATTTATAAGCAGTAAAATATGACCATTTTTGAAGTTTTCAAATCTTTATTAAAAAACAACTAACATAAAATCACATTAATCCGTCCCTCCCGATCAAATGCCCTTTTCCGATATTCTAAAGAAATTAGAAAATTTCTAAAAATTCTGAGAAAGCGCTCCTTTTCCCCAAAAAAATTCCACCCTGCACATCAAGGTTACCAAGTATCTTTTTTTCTGAGTTCAGAATATTTTTTTTTGCCGTATCAGAAAGGCCCGATTCTAAACATGATATTGCCAACCAGAAGGCTTGCCAGTTGACCTAGATTTAGAACCAGCCTTGTCACTCTGAGCAGTGTTGTCAGATACTTTTTGCACTGTTTGCAAATAACATGTACAAACACAAAAGTAAGTAAAATAAACAAAATGGAACTGTTGCCAATCTGAAAAAGCAATATAACCAAACATTAGTTTTGCTGTTTATGTACCTCCATGGAGATATGAAGATTAAAAATATTGGTAATGGAAGTTTCTCATTAAATAAGTTAAATGCGCTGATAAAAAAAAAAAAAACTTTTTATTTTTTCAAAGAATTTATAGTTGCATTTAATGTTATGAAAACTAAATCACACAAAAAAAATTACTGATTGATTGATTCATAGATGGCATCAAAGTCGAATTTGTAGCTTAGTATTTTGTACAACAAATGGCGACACTGTGTAAAATATTATTTTTAGAAAATATTTTGGACAATTTCAATTGAAAATTTTCAGTGTTTTTTAATTATTTTAAATATTTTAATTATCAAGTTCCTTTTATTTTTCTATTACTATATTAATGACAGATATTAGTATTATTATTTATCTAAATGCATTCTAGTAAGAAAACTTCTGTAATCGAGAATTTTCTATAATATGAAATCGGCGTTAATTGCAAAGTTATACTCTTTTTCTATTTTGTATATGGAAGTTGCAATCAGCTGACCAACCATTGTACTTCAACAGGAGGTCAGGGTAGTTCCACCAATCAGAACTGCCTATTTGTAGTATGTGACCTCCAACATGACATCAATTGCAACTGTCTTATAGTTATTATAGTACATAATGTTTTCTTCTTTCCTCAATTTATTCAAAAATTCATGTTTTACGACGATCGGCAGTTAGCATACCCCTCCTCCCCCCCACACATATTACATACCCTTTTAATCCTGTGTAAGAGTGCCCTCTGATTATTTTATGATTCTTTTGTCGTGCCCGGGAAGGGGGATTAATGGGATTTTACGGTAATTAAAAAATTTAATCTTTTTTACTAAGGTATTGTCAAGTTTTTTTACTGTTAAATTTTGATGGGTATTATCGAGTTTGTATTTTATTTCTTTAATAATGACAAAAATATAAAAATGAAGTATTGGTATCTGAATATGTATATGAAACAAAATTTTGGCGTATTATAATGAATATATAAATTGACAAATTCTCTAATAAATAGAAAGTAACACAGAAAAAGTTAAAACATTTTTGAAAGACTGAAATTTATAATCATAAACTTTTATAAAATGAATTAATTTTTTTTCCAAAACTTAATGGGTAATAATTATTAGTAGCAGAAATATAATTCAATATTATAGCTTACCTAGTTAAGTTAGGAAGCCATGGAGTCATGTATTCTAAGCATAAATGCTTTAGTTCTATGGTGGATGATCTGAAACCTTGGATACATTCTTCTAGAAATTCTAATGTTAGGTGCGATGCATTTTGTGCCAGCTTTTCACTGATTTGCTTAATGAAAATTGTGTTATTTGATGGAATACACAAACCTGAAAGAAAGGCAAGAAAAAAGATATAATACACATGCACACACACATATATATATATGAAATGAATGTGAAAAAGTATGAAAGAATTTTGAATGTGAACGAATGTGGATTGATATGAAAGGATAGTTAGTTAAACCCATTCCAAATCAGAAACTAAAATATAAAAATTCAAAATTTAAAATCCCTAAATCGTGTGTCAAAATTTTAAAGTTTTGCCTTCATTTCTAGTTGCCCCTGTAACTTAACTTTCCTTACGATACATTTATTACGAACAGATATCAATTTTGAATCCTCGTTAAGATTAAAAGTACTGACGGTAGCGCATCTCTCTTCTCCCGGTGGCTAGATCTTGCATGTTAATTATCTGGGCTGTTTACCCAGATATGAGTCAAGGGCTAATTAGCCAATTAAATTACATTATTTCATAAGTTGCAAAGCGGTCTCTGGCGGTGGTCCGGCCGTATGTAATGTGAGGAGCACGTTTTTGCGTGGCTTTTGACTCTAATCACTCTCCCCAATAACTACGGCCGTTATAAGTCCGATAATTCGCGATCTCTGGCCGATAAGACGATGTTTTCCCGGTGAAAGACTCCTCAAACTGTGGCCTGGGCCTAGCTTAATCAAAGAGACTTGTAATTAATTGGAATAAAAGCTAGTTCCCAGGAAAATGTCTGCTGATTTCTCCTATACTCGTCCGACTACATACTTTTATCTTCTAGCCTATGAATTACACGGTGATTCGACGAAAGAGTGCCGTGAAACTACCTTAACGGCGCTAAATATGGTCCTTCGAACATCGTGATATCTAGTAATGGGATGTGTGATAGCGGTGATCGACCGCTCGTTACAGAGAGATCGATGTGTGTTCGTTATATCGAGGTGCGCCCGTTATACAGAGGCGTATCTTACATACACATATATATATATATATATACATACATACATATGTTCTTTCTAACAACTTATTATAAGAATGACAGCAATTGAAAACATTACTTGCTCATTTGAAAACATTACTGGGAAGGGGAATCTCAGAGAAAGAGTGGGGGGGGGGGGGGGGTGAATAAAATTAAATAAATAAAAAAGTTTAGAAATAATTTTCTCAGAATATTTTAACTATGCTTTGTCAATTCTGTTATAAATGAAAAATACATGCCATAACAGTTTTTGGTATTTAATTTTGAATATTAGAAGAAAAATCTTCATATTTTCATAATCCAGCATTTTTTCTGCAAGAGGGAGGTGGGGGGGGGAGATAAGACATAGTGGGTATGAATATCCATAAACATTTTGTAAATCTAACAACAAAAAATAAAAATAAAATTTTAGAATTTCCATTAAACCAACTTCAAAAGTATTGTGGGTATGTATATGATTTGTTAAGTTTTATGCATAGTTTGCTGACAACAAAGATGATGTTTATCTTTACCATAGCTTTTACAATCACAAATGAAAGTCTATCGGCATTTTTTTAACAAAAATTTCTCACTTTTTAGGCTAACAAAGTTTCATATTTAAATGTGAAAATATTTTTTTTAATCCTATGAACACATTTAAATGTTAAAGGGAGGAAAATAAGAAAATTTTAAACCCAGTGGCAGAAACACCGCGACATGGCGACATAGTCGCGGACAAAGAAAATCTCTTGCAGACAGTTTCTGTCTGCAGTAATGAAATTAATTTAAAACATTGTCCGCAACTTTCGGCCCGCAGGATCGCGGTAAAAACACGTGAATTTCGGCAAAAGATCGTGATAAAAACACGCGAATTTCGGCAAAAGATCGCGATAAAAACACGCGAATTTCGGCAAAAGATCGTGATAAAAACACGCGAATTTCGGCAAAAGATTGCGATAAAAACATGCGATTTTCGGCAAAAGATCGCGATAAAAACAGGCGAATTTCGGCAAAAGATCGCGATAAAAACACGTGAATTTCGGCAAAGGATCGCGGTAAAAACACGCGAATTTCGTCAAAAGATTGCGGTAAAAGCACACGAAGGATCGCGGCAAAAAAAAACCACGAATTTCGGCAAAAGATCGCGGCAAAAAAAACACGAATTTCGGCAAAAGATCGCGGCAAAAACACGTGACTTTCGGTAAAGGATCGCGGTAAAAACACGTGAATTTCGGCAAAGGATCGTGGTAAAAACACGCGAATTTCAGCAAAGGATCGCGTTAAAAAAACACAGAAATTTCCGCAAATGATCGCGGTAAAAACACAGAAATTTCGGCAAAAGATCGTGGTAAAAACATGCGAATTTCGGAAAAAGATCGCGGTAAAAACACGCGAATTTCGGAAAAAGATCGCGATAAAAACACGCGAATTTCGGCAAAAGATCGCTGTAAAAACAAGCGAATTTCGGCAAAAGATCGTGGTTTAAAAAAAAAAACGCGATTTTTATCAAACCATTGTGGGAAAAAAATAATCGTGAGCATAGACAAAATTTACTGTATAAAAAGATTGCTAAAATATTGAAACCCAGTTCCTTTTACTAATGTCTAAAGATCGTCGCAAAACGAGAAGAAATGCAAAAAATATAAAAAAAATTCAAAAATAGATACAGGAATTTCGGATTCTTTTTACTAATGTAGCAAATTTGCTGCAAAAAAAAAAAAAATAAATAAAAATAAAAATACATAAAAAATTAAGACAACTAGTTCAAAAGTGGGTTTTGAACAACACTTCAGACTCTTCCTACCAAATCTTGCAGCTCTGCACTTAGCGGCCTCTTCAGAAAACATCACACACAGACAAACATCTATGTTTAACACATAAATTTTTAAATCTGAAACAATATACAGAACCAACTTTTAAAAAATTGGGTTAACCCGAACCCAACCTGCAGGAATATAAATTCAGTTCGAACTGAAAACAGAACCTGATCTGCAGCTGATGCAGGACTTCAATTAAGACATTTTTCTCCAGAAGGAATTTCTGTAGCTGCGTCAGGAGAGGGAAATTTATCTCATCTTCCACACCTCCCACCCTGGATCATTTCAGAAAATTCTCTGTGAATTTCAGAAAATATTCTTTTACTCAGAATCACCCTTGGTCTTGCGATAAGCGTATCCTTCCAATTTTAGAAATCCTACAAAAAGTGAGATGATGAAATGACATAACATCAAAAGTTATTAGCAGATTTGATGAGAATGCATCATGCTTACCATGTTTTAAATAAAATAATGAAAAACCAGAGGGCCCGTGCGAAGATTTCGCACTGAAATCTAATATTTTTTAGGTACTTCTCTATTATCTCGTCGATCACTTTTCATAACAAAAAATTACCGCCAAACTGTAAGATTAAACGCCAAAAATGCAGTCGCATTTACTTGATGTCAGAATCATTATGCGTGTTTGTTACGTCATCTAGTGGTTTTACATTCGACATTTGCGTGTATTTTTCATTATGTTTTACTGATTTGGTAGTTATTTTATTAATTAAAATAACAATTGTGTCCTTAAATTCTTATATATATATTTTTTTTATATTCCAATGGCAACGTTCTCCCGTTTATTTGGCGATAGTTTTTTGTTATGAAAAGTGGTCGACGGGATAATAGAGAAGTATAATTTTTTATCAATATGTAATATTTATTAGATGCAGGTTTAAACTTCTAAAGAAAAAGCAAGGATAAAAATATCTGCAAACAACATTTAGTTGTTAGTCAAGCCAGAATATCATCTAATTTATTCCATCAAAGTTAGACTGAAAACTGATCCAAGATTGCTAAAGGCACGCGCGAGAAAAAAAAAATAACAATCGTATTTTGACTGCATTAGAGGATGACGTCATCCGCTTCGGGAAAAACATGGGACTTAGAAATATAAATCTAAACATTTCAATTTCAATTTCGCTTTTTAATCATAAGTATATAAAATAAACCCGTGCGGTGTTTTTTATAATAATTGCTGAGCATCATATAATGTGGTATTTTATTTTTTTGGCAACAATAATTTCAGGAAAACCTTTCATTTCATTTATGAAAAATATGCCGAATTAATTTTTAATTTTCAGAAAATTTTAATCAAAAACATGTTTTAACGAATTGTTAAGTGGGCTATGTCAGAAGCCGGTTCTAAAACCTTTCATATGGTATCTCATTCGTTGTTCTGCGTTTCATATTTTCTTAGAAAAAGGGATGTTGACAGGAGAAATAATATATAGGGATCCCTAGTTTAGTGTATTATTCATTCATTAAAATTACACGCAAAATTTGCAGACAGATTTTGAAATTTTAATAGCTTGTCGCAGACAGCTACAGAACTTTCTGCCACTGGGATTTTAAATGTAAATCACAAAACTTACCAGCAGTTTCAAGTAGCTGTCCTTCAATTTTTAGATCAAAGGTTCCAGTAAGAGCACACAATAAATTGTATGCTGTAGTTCTCAAATTAGGATCTGAACTACCCAAATTTAGTAATGCCATATTTAGAAGTGTCCCTGGCACATCTTTTGGTCTGATTTTTGTGTGAACAGTAACAGAATCCTAAAATAAAGAAATAAGTCATCAATTCAGGATTTATGACACATATAGAGATAAATTTAAAAAACAACCAGTTTTAAAAACTATGATACTATATGCTTAACTACTCATCTCGAATATGACAGAAATTATATCAGGTGATTCAAAATAGAGGTTATGGTGATTATCTCTTAAATTGTAGATGTCAGAAACCTACTTCCAATTACAAAAGACATTCAAATGAAGTACAGCTTTTAGATATGGCATTTGTTTTACAAAGGGCTGTATATGTATTAGAAAAATAAATTAAAATTTTTATACAACCCCTTTTACCTACAGTTTTATATTTATAAAAATTTCTCCCCATTTTTTAGAAGCAGAGTAGCAATTTTCTAAATATATGTTAAAAGAAAAGGGGGCCCCATATCAAAAATTAAATTTCTTATTTTAATACACATACAGGCTACTTGTAAAACAATTGCCATACTTAATTTGAAAAGCTATTTGAATGTGTTTTGTAATTAGTAGTGTGTTTCTATCATTTGCAGTTAAAGAGATAGTTGTAATAAGCTCTATTGTGAATCACTTTGTATATATATAAAATTACTTCTAAACATTTTTTTAATTTTTTTTTTTTTAAAGAGTTTTTATAATAAATTAGAAAGTTAGAGAAATTATTTTAAAGGAATGAAGAAAATACTTATACTTATAAAACTCCTATTAAATATTAGAGAGAAAATGGGTAAAATGAATTTAAAAGTTTTTTTAAATGAAAATAAAAAATAACAAGGGAAAAAAAATTACCAAGCTTTTTTTTTTTTAAATGTTTAATGTTGAAAAAAATAATTTGTTAAAAACTGTAAAACAACAAAGAAGTTTTTTTTTCTCTTTTCTACAGAGCAAATATTTATTCTTAACTTATGTAACTTAAAAAGTATAACCAGAGTTATAATATTAATAACATTGTTATGACATTCTGAAAAATTTTATAATAATGAAATGAAATTTGTAAATTAAATCAGATTGTAAGGGGTAGATGTGACATTATTTAGGTGTATTTTTAATTTGCCATTTTCAGTATTTTTATTTTTATAGTAAATGTTTTTTTCTTATTCATTTGCTTAAAAATAATATATTTTTTAATTTATTACTCTGTAAATTAATAACATCATACAGTGTTCATTATAGAAAGAAAAAGGCAGGGTGCTAATCACTAAACAGGGCATTGATTCAGTAGAAAAGGACATTATTGCAAGAGAAAATGCATTATTGTTAGTTACAATTTTTTTTTTTTTTAAAGAGTATATGTAACTTTTTTTGGTATGATGGATAAAGTAACATTAATTCTGAATGATTTTATGAATTAAATATAAAAAGTACAATTAGATTAAAACATAACTGAATAATTTACCGTGTTTTTCTTAAAGAAACAAGAGAGTTCTGTAATTTTTGCAAGTTCTTGAGCACACAAATTTAGATATACTGTTGTATGACGGAAATTTTTACTAGAAATCTCTAGGTACAAACAACTAATGGTGCATTTTACTACATTCAAAAAGGGCAGAGTGCATTTTGACAAAAAAATGCAGGGCACTACACCCTTAAAAATGGCCTAGAGGGAACACTACATGCTGACCTCCAATAATTAAATATATAGGTTCTATGTTTTAATTGCAACATCATTTTTGAGATAAATATATTTCCATAAAGCAATCTAATAAAGTGTTAATAAATAAATAAGGCGTTCATAAAATATGAACATTCTGCATGTATATGGACATGTTGTCTTCATAAACTAACTCTGTGTGCAGAAATGCATTCTCCTCTTTCTCTAAAAGGTACTTACTCTACTTTCAAACTATTGATTAAATCAGGCAAAAAATAGTTCTTAGAAAGAATTTTATGTAAATATAGACTCATTACAGAATGATTCAGATGGGTATTCATTTTAGAAGGTGAAACTTTTGAGTGCATTGGTGTTTGAGGCAGTAGGTGCCTTCTTTTCCTATTTAAGATTAACTGCAGTGATTTAGTGGCAATTGGTAAGGAGTATTTTATAAATTTCTCTAATAAAGCTGACACAGGACTCGCAGAGTCTACTAATTAATGAATTTAAGTGTTATGTTTTTAGATAGTATTTTAAACATAGGATTCAGTTTTGAACTCAGTGAAAGCTGATTAAACATTCAATTGAAGGAAAGTACATAACTGATTTTTTTTTAGATACTTTTAGAAGATTAAATTTAGTGAGTGTTCAGATTGTTGCCTCGGCATCTTTATGGTTTTTTTTTTTTTTTTTTTTTGTATTAATTTGATTTTGTTAATTACTTAAGCCACACTCATAAGTCCCAGTGGCAAGTTGATTGCAACTTATTTTAAAAACTTTTGGATACCTTTGGAAAACTGATGATTGATGAGAAATAGGAAGGGATTTTGGAAGCACATCAAATAATCTTGCTTAGAAAAAAATTCTCAGCAAAACTTCACTTAGAAAGAAGTTGATGCACAAGAATGAGAAAACTTCCGGGATTTCAAAAACACAATAGCAGACAATCCCAATAAGATTGCCAGCAAGAAAACTTTTTAGCAATAGTTACACTTTGAAATTTAGGAAACAGTTGAGGAATTTTGAAATACATTATAGAAAATCTGAAGAATTTACTATCAGAAGATGTGAAAACAAGAAAATTTTCAGCTAAATTTGAAGGTATAGTATGTATGTAAAATAAATAATGTTATCTATATAAAGCAAAACAGATAAAAAACATAATGTCAAAAGGCCAGGTGAAATGCAAATTAAAAAACATATAATATATCCAACCAAAAGGCTTGTTTTTACAATCTAGCGACCTACTAGAGCCACCAAGGCTTTCAAAGAAAATCATATAAAGTAGTGAAGATGAGAATAGCATCTCTGTCCAATAAAACTGATCTGCAATAAGATTTCATTACAAGCTATATTTAATGATAAAGTATGAAATTTACTCAATTTGTAAGACATAACTTTTTAAACTCAAGATTATAAGAGATACAACAGATATCTCTTCTAATGCCGCATTCTATAGGCTTAGGAAATGTAAATTTCTAAAACCTTTTCAAGCAATGCCACCAAAACATTTTGCAACATATGTATAATATAAGGAATGCTATTAACAAGAGAATTTTTATAAATTTATCTAAAACTGTGAAAATAATAAAAATAACAAAGCAGTGAAGAAGAAAAACAGCATTGCTGTAAAATCCAACTGATCTGCAACAAGACTTCATTACAAGATGCATTTAATGGTTAAGACTGAAATTTTTTCAAAAGTAAACCTGAACTTTTTAAGCTCAAGATTATAAGAGGCAAAAATGCTATCTGATCCATATCTCTGTTAAAGTTACATTCTATAGGCATAGGGAATGCACATTTCAACAACTTTTTCAAATAATGGCACCAAACCATTTTGCAACATGTGCATCATATAGAAATACCAATCACTGCAAAATTTATATAAAATGATCAGATAGAGTATGAATAGAATCAAATCTATACTAATAAAAGAAAGATATTTGTGTGTGTGTGTGTGTGTGTGTGGTGTGTACATGCAACGGCTTGGAAAATCTACCACACATACAGGTCTGAAAATTTGGTGAGGATAGTGCAAGGCAGGTCCTGATGCATCTGAGACTCATACTTTTTATTTTTTGTTAATTAACAGAGATATTAATTAAAAAACCAAATGAACATTGAAAAATGGCATGAAGACTTGCAGCATGGCAGCCAAAAGCACATTTCACAGTTTTCAAAGCAAAAAAGAACAGATTAAATAAAAATCATATTTTTTTTTTTTCTGTCTTCCACAGCCAGCATCGACTGAACAAGTGAAAATGTGACAAAACAAAAAATATCTTCTGTATTATCATACTTTTATCTTTCTAAAGGTGCTATCTGTTAAAAAAAAATATTAATTTTTTCAAAATGTTGTTTTTACCCCCCCCCCCCCTCCCATTACAATCTTTTGCAGCCTGCATCGCATAAACTATTCGAAATACATGAAAACTAAAAATACCAGGCTGTATCTACATACTTTTTCCTTTCTAACAGTGCAATCACTTAAAAATATGACTATTAATCCTTTAGAAAGTAAAATTCTTTTTTGAAACATTGCTTCAAGGTTTTTAATTTTTTCTGTAAAATTTAAAATTTTGCATTGGCTCTATAAATGAAAATGAAAACACAGACCACATCTATTTTCATTTCTCTTTTGAATGGTGGTACCTGTTAAAAAAATATTAATATTATCCTTTTCAAAAATATTCTTTTATGAAAGTCACTCTTGCAACTATTTTTTTGTTTGTTTCTATTGCCCATAGAGTAAACATTAGGCATTTTGTTTAAAAAAAAAGAAACTTAATTTATACAATTGCTCTGAAATTTTAATACAATATTTAATACAATCCTTTTAGCTAATGATTAAGTATAAATTTGGTCAAGAAATTATGAGATTTAAGGTGAAGATCAGTTTGAAAAAAAAAAAAAAAAACTTCCGATAGGATGTAAAAAAAAATAGGATGTAAAAAAAATAAGTGAGAAGAAAAACATTGTTTTTTTTCAGCTAAATATCAATACTTTAAAACGAAAATTATAGAGCAGGCTTTAAGGATTATATTTATAACTCATTGAAATTTTAAAGAATTTGGACCATAACAAATATATTTCTTAAAATGTTAAATGTATCCAAAACTTTTTAAAAAATTTTACAAGCTTATTTACCATTAAATATCAGTATTTTAATGCCAGTTTTTTACAAAATGATCAAACACATATTGAATGCTAATTTTAGGTATACTTAGGTTATTATTACAGGCCTGTGTTATACCAATCTTTCCTTTAAAATATAAAATCAATCAATCTCAGTGTACGCTGCCGGTAGCAGTGGTGTCCAAAGCTCTAGGTTTGTTTCGATAGATTAATTAAAAAAAATATAAAATCATACAAAAACATTAGGTTCATTTGGAAAGATTTTTGTTTAAAAATATAAAATCAAAACAGATTAGAGCATGTGTAGCACTCCTGGTGTACACAGGGTATAAGCTACCAAAGGCAGTGGGACCCCAGATATTAGGTTTGTTTGGAAAATTTTTCACTTAAAAACAGAAAATCAAAACAAATCAGAGTGTGCATGGAACACCTGGTGTGCGTTGACAAAGGCAGTGGGTGCCCCAGTTCCAGGTTTGGTTGGACACATTTTCATTTAAAAATATAAAATCATTCAGCACTGATTTCAAGTATATTTAAGGTTATTATCACAAGTCCGAGTAACGGCAGGCAGATCAATCAGCTAGTTACAAAATAAAATGTCTTCTATTTCTGTTTCTTAAGCTTATTTTTCAAAACATATTTGTGCAATTTTAAAACGTATACTCAAGTACATAAAATGCTCAGAACATTTGAAAAATTATTTTGAACTAAAAAAGGATTGTTATACTTAAGTGCATGAAACAGATATACGTGCTGTTTTTGCCACCTTTATGAATGGAAAATTTTTCAATAGTTCTAAATAATATTTTTTAATAAGTGAGAGAAAAAAAAAGTTGTGCAAGACAACCTAATTTTTTTTGTAAAATTTTTTCTTCTTCCACCATTTATAAAACTTATCATAGAAATTTGTAAAAGTTATGGACAAGTTTATATCTGATTATTTATATCCGAGTTGTTTATTTCTTTTGGTTTCAGTTACTAAGCAAAAATATTGGATTATCCAGAAAGTTCTGAGCATCTCTTTTGTAAGACTTTTGAGCCAACAAAAAAAACAAAACACTAAGATCATTTTTATATAATGGATATAAGATAGTACAGTGTCTGGTGAGTATGTTGGTTGTGTTAAAACCTCTTAGCTTATGCAATTTTTTTTTTTTTTTTTTTATGACAAAGACACAGGAGATATGATGTTACAGCAGAACACAACTTCTCTGCTATTTGGATGTTCTAAATGGTTCTGCTAAACATTTTGTTTTATTTTCTTAAAGTGTCAGCAGTAGACATCAAAATTTATCTTCTGATGTAATGAAGGAAGTACCAAATGTACAGTAACTTTATACCACCACCAGAGAACTACAGCATAATTTTTTGTGCATACATGTTGGACTTTCCTGTTTATTTAAATGAATTTGGGAGTTGATTACGCAATTTCTTTTGCACGATACACACACATATAAACCACTTTTTATTTCTTAGCAATCATTCTTTTTAAAATTTGGTATGTTTTATGGCATAATATTGTACACTAAATATCTATAGACAATTTTTCTTTTTCCTTCTTTTCAGCATGCAGTCAAGCAGGATACCCTAAAAACATATCTAAAAAGTTTTATAAGATGTTCTTAAATGTACTCGTAAGTAATTTTATAAACTCTGTTAAGTCTTGAGTGGCCACTTTTGGGTTTTATTTAAAATTTTCCCTTTTCCTATCTTTAACAATTGCACTAGGTCATCTACACTGATGCTGTTCTTGTAGATAAATTTCTAGTATCCATTGGCTCTATCATTCATCAGGATGGATCATGCTAAAGAGATGTAAGGAAAAGAACTGGGGAAAGCAGAAAAGTAACTGCAATGTTGAATTCTGTTCTGTGGAGTTGTAATATTCTTCCCAAAACTAAAATGACTGATTTATAGTGCAATCATGCAAAGTATTATGTTGTGTTGTTCCGAGACATACACCTTAGATCTCCCCCACACAAAAAACAAAACTACTGAAATGGACTTCTGGTGAAGAGAAGTAAGAACATATATTATTTACTCAATGTTATACATATATTATTAACTCAATATTATTTACAGAGAAACTCAAAAGAATTTGGTTACAGGACTGACTTCATTAGCCATAACTACTGAATGTGCAATTTTATCTGTGATATGAATTTTAAAACTTAACTATTTTTTAGTATATTATGAGGTGTGTCAATCATATGCATGGCTGCATGAAAGGGTACTTTTCAGTTAGCCGGGCGCCAGTGATATATGTACATATATACATATATGTATATATATGTGTATGTATATATATGCATATGTGTAAATATATGTGTATATATATATGTGTGTATATATATCACTGGCGCCCGGCTAACCAAAAAGTACCCATGAAAGAATTCCCACACATTACCTATAGACAGCAATTGCTAAATATGAATTTTTACTGCATTTTTTTTTTTAAATTTATTTATTAAAATGTTTCACTTTACTCTATGAACAAAAATGAAATTTCTTAACAATATTTTGATAATATTAGAAAGTGTTTCAAACTCTGTGCCTTGATTCATGATTTTTTTGTACTTGTTTAAATATTCAGTTGGAAAATATGTCTTTGAAAAATTAGTTTCTGTTCTGTACAAGAGAATATTTTCTTAATGTCTGCTCTAGGATCTGAACAAGAACAGGACTTAAAATGTTTTTTCCTTATGTAGTAAAATGTCCAAAGTTTAAATTACCAGAAAAAACTATTTAATAACTCTTAATAATCCCTTGTTATTGCATGTAAACTTCCTATGAGGTTCATTTTGCAAAAGCATGGTTTATCTCTTCCATTTTGCAAACTGCTCTTGCATACCAGTTTATTTATTACAGTCGAATTTGATTAATATGAGCATGACTAAAATGAGGACATCGTTAAAATGAGCAATTTGCATGTTAAGAATGGTTGATCATTTAAACCATATTCAGATTTCCCCATTTTTTACAAACTATAAAAGCAGGATCAACTGTTCATTTCAATGTGATTTTTGGTGAAAAGTAGGGTAGAATTAGAATTAGGAAAAAAATTACTTTTTTATTGAATGCTATTCTTTTGCATTTATAATATTTCTTCATTACAACTGTCTATCAAAATGTAGTAATTTATCAGTTTTACCAGACAGAATTTCAACCTTCAAGAAGACCCCTCCCCCACAAAAGAAATGTTCTAAGGTTTTGAAAGAATAAAAGAAAACAGGGAGAGATAAGGATGTTTCAAATACTGCCTCATTGTAAGATTTACAAATGAGCTCTAGAAAGATAAGGATGTTTCAAGTACTGCCTCTTTGTAAGATTTGCAAATGAGCTCTGGAAAGTAAGGAACATAGAATTATTATTTGTTTATTTCTTTAAATCTGGACTCTGGTCCATATTAGCCAGCCTTTTCTTCCATGTCTCTTATTGCACTCTTAAAATGAAAAGGATATGGGAAAGCAACAGCTTGAAAATTGCCATGACTATTGAAATGTTAGCTGAGCTTTTCTGGAAAAAATTATTATATTATGTTAATTTTAGCATTAAGATAATTAGTACAATTGTAATTAGCTTAATTATGTGTGTGTTTTAAGATTTTTATTATCTGCACAGGTATTACAAGTAATGGTTAATATGGGGACTTTTATAATTCTCTTGCTTCATGCATTAACAAAGTTTGACTGTATATGTTAAATTTTGTTTAAAAAATCCTACATTATTTGTTCCTAACACACTATTTAAAATTTTTTTAAAAAGCAAAATAGGTTTTTCAACCATTTAAAAAGTAGAAGCTCAGAACTTTCCAGACAACCCAAAGTTCTCGAGACTCTAGATCAGAAAATTATAAAAGAATACCTAATTTCTAAACTGTTAATTTCTGGTGTGTTATAACAGATAAATAGTGCATGCAACAATCATGATGCAAAATAACATTCAAAATATATTTTCTTCATTCACATTTAGATTTTTTCCCCTAAATATTGTCAAAAGTTTTCACAGTGGTAAATAATTTTATTAAGTGTTTTTAATGATAGAAAATAGATAGGAAGAAAAATGGATACCAGCAATGCTAGCCGACTGTTGCTGGAACTTGTTCGAAACAATACTGATGACTGTAAAAGAAAAAATGTAACTTGATTGTGACTAAATTAAAATTTATTTTAACAATTATTATTTGATGCTTTTTTTAATAACATAATAATGCATTTACTATAAGAATACACAATTTTTATAATGTTTAACAACACTTTTTTTGAATAAAATACAGCATATACCTATACAGATATTTACATAAATGAGTAACTTAAAACTTTGTGTCTAATTGAAAATTTCATTTAACCTATTTTTAAAAATAATTAGAAATCAATTATTATAGCCCATTAAAATGGAAAAAATGACTTTGAATAATAGTATAATTTTTACTTAAGGTGGAAATTCAAAATCAGTGCTTTCAAAATACTTTCAAACATAATTATTGTACAACCTTTAAAATAAGTAAAATATACTATCAATTATGGGTTATTATTTCAAATGAAAAAATACCCGTGGCATTAAATATTTTCAACCTAATGAATTTTAGACTATTACTAGGTAAATTCTTAATAGTTTCGTCTAGTAAATGTCTTCTATAACAAAATTAATTACCCTAAAACACAAATATAATTAAAATATGTTATTTATATTTTTTTTGTTGATTATCTGTAACAAATATATTTTTATTCTTACCTTCTAACTCTTCATAATCTTTTGTTACATAATGCTTATTAAATATTTTAATTTTAAAGCTTCTAAAATTGCAAGATAAATCAATACAGTAAACTTTGTGTAAGATGCAAAACTGTCTAACACAAAAAGATTTTAAAGTCCCTGCAGAACAGTTTCCAATACAATAAGCTCTGTTTAAGGCGGAATATTACCTATGATGGAAAAGTTTCTTGGTCTTGATCAATTCTGCCTTAGACAGAGTTTACTGTACTAATAATTCTAACACTCACATTAACAATTTCAACATCTCAGTTCAGAAAGTTACAAGAAATTACTAACAGAAAATACATTGGATGTAAGCTTCAGTGTAGAAAAAAAAATCTATCAAGAAATTGCTACAAAAATAAAGATTAAATAATAGCTTTAACTGGAAAACAGTAACACTTTAGAATACAAATACATTGTTTAAAGATATGTTGCTAATTATTGACAATAAATGCTGCTCATACATGCATAAAATAAAATTGAAACCAGTAAAATGCATACAATTTACTGCACTTTTTCAATATACTTTACATTTACTTAACACAAAATATTTCATGATCTACATATAATGGATGATTTTTCCTCCCTATTTATTTGGAAACAGAAGCAAACATAATTAATAACAATTTAACTGTGAGGCAATGAAATATGTAATTTATAAACATACATACATTGTAAATGCTATGAATTTAGATAAAGACAACATAATATAGCAAAGACAGCATGATATAGCAAATACAGCAAAGACACATATAAGTAGTTTTTATGAGCCTTCTACGTTAATAAGTTAATAAAAGAATATAAAGCATTCAAATAAGAAGGAAAAAGAATAAATTAGTAGTTTTGAACATTTATTAGAAAAAAAGTGAGAGAGAGAGAAGAAAATGAGACTTTAGATTACTTACTGGTTGAGAAAGTTCCCATCGTGTCCTGATATGAATTATGGCTTGCACGATGCTGTCACAATCGTTATGAATGAAAGACAAAGGGCCACTTTCATTAGCTATTGCTAATGTAAACTGATTGTCATCAACCAGACATACCTAAAATTATTAATGAGAAAACAGAAATAAGAAAAATTTTGTAAACAGACACAATATATAGCTTTCAAATCATTTTTAAAATTTATATTCTATAAAATTTTTATTTCACTCAAGACAGACTATTACAAAGAGATCCATACTAGCATATAAAACTTCTTAAAAAGATAATTATACACAATTGGTCCACAAATTAAAGTATATATACTCTACATTACGAAGGAAAAATGTCATGATCGATCAGTAGTCTTGCACTACTATTAATCTCTGTTTGTCATTATCTCACACATACACAGAGAAAGAAACACAACATGGATTAATAAAAAATGTGAGAACAGATTTGTCCATTTGTCTGAAGAAGTCAACTTCTTAACTTTTCAGTAGCAGAAATATTGCTGCATGGTAAAAGGCAGAGGTATTTCAGATTATTTTAGAATGTACAGATTAATCTAACAGCTTAAAATAATAAATAAAACTAGATAGTACCCATCAAAACTTGAGGGTAAATAACTTAAAAGTTCCACAGAACTTTTATTCATAACATTATCACAATGTCAAAATAAAATTCAGACTTTTTTTTTTTTTTTTTTTTTTTTAGCAATAGATAAAAGAAATAAAAACCTCTATGTCTCATTGATCAATTGTAATAAAATATATACCAAAAAATTGTAAAACATTTCAATTTATTTAATTGATAATTATATCCCAAAACTTTTAATTTTAAATACAAAATCATTAATTAAAAAGATTATTAGGGATGGTAAATTTTTCTTAATAATAATGAAGAAAAAAACAAATTCTATAACTTTTCCTCCTGAAATAAAATATATTTTACAATATTGAACTAAGTTATCAAACACTAACAACATCTTAAAAATATCTTCTACCAGGAAGCTGGGTTCAAACCGACACTCCCTTTAGAGAACCAGAATTCCAGTTTCTAGCGCTTTAGATCACTTAGCCATCTTGTCTTCGTTCAATCTCCTTCTGAAATGAAACCAGTTCAAAACTTGTTTCCAATTCCATTTAGAGAGAAAAGTATCCTTATTGCACATGCTCAGTACAGACAAAGTCTTTTTTAGGGATCCCTTTTAGTTTTTTAAATACATAGATGCTGGGCTTTTAAAAATATTGCTAACATTTACTTTATGTTTCTAGATTTGTTGCATCTTTAGATTTTCTTTGTAAATGCAAATTTTGTTTACTTTATCGATTACTATTAATTCTTTTGATAGTAGGCTTGTCTCATTATCATTGTTGCATTACAGATTAATTTCGGTTTGTAACTGATTGACCCAGAAAACTTCACTACTAGGATTAGTTAGCTTTTACACAGTGAGAAATTTTGACTACTCAGATGCTTATAAAAGATAAGAGATTCATGGGGTCTGCTTTCCTCCTTTCTTTGCTTTCAGCTAAAAGCATCTCTGTGTTCAACAATAGGCAATATGTGGCTTTGTCCCACTCATGTTCTAACCAGGCCCGGACTGGCTCCTTTGGGGGCCCTCGGCTAGAAACTGAAAAGGGGCCACTTAGCGGGAAATTTAAGAGGACGTAGAATATTAGAATATTTGCTTTTTGAAAATTAGGTTTACATGCCTAAAAACCATATTGAGCTACTTTGTCACTTGAAAAATAGTTGGGTTAAAAAGTAAGCTTTCTCTGATGTAGTTTGTTTACTTTCACAATAAATATTTATATTATTTTTATATACCGTACCTAAACTAGTTCCATGCTAGAAAAAAATAAGTATATAAATTAATTACGAGTTGTTTATTACTTAAAAATGAGAGTGAGAAATGCTTTTAGTTTTAGGCAACCAAATAACAAAAGTTGAAGATCTAATAATCTAAATCCTTCTGTAATACCTAAGTAAATATTAAAAAGGGAAACAACGGTAATAAAAAAACAAGCATATTGAAAAAAACAATGTCCTCTTTAATTTTAATTTAATTGTTACAAATTGTAAAATAGGTTTTATAACAAAAATAAAAATGCCTCTACAATACCTTGGTACAGATACAGCGAACTAAGAAAGTTCATGTGATTGTGAACGGCTGTATACTAACCAAACGCTTTTTTGGCCAGTTCATCTATAATAGCATCTTTATCCAAGTTATAAAAAAAATCTTTCTACATTCATGAAAAGAAGATTAGAAATAAGGTATTGGCTTAAAGTAGATCTAAGTCAATTCTTAACTATTTTAAGTTTAAAAAACACCCTTTCACAGGTGTACAAACTTGTAAGCTACATACAGGTTGGTAAACATTCCAGATTCTAAGAGTTCAAAAATAACAGAAAAAGCGCATGATAAACACAGAAAACACTGTTTCTTGTCAGAGCGGTAACCATAAAGATTTTTGTGTTTTTCAAATTCAGATTCTACATCGTTATACTCACAGATTTCTTCAGCTCCATTCAGATTGTCTTGTTTTCTTTTAATGATAGTTTTTTAAGCCATTGTAAAGCTTTCAGACTGATCTGCAAACTCTTTCAGCTCTACCTATAACTGACTTCTTTCAATTTTACAAAGATTAGAAATGCTACAAAGGACTTCCGCATGAAAACTATCAAGCATTACGATTTTATTAAGTTTCTTTGGGTCTAACGAGGAACAATCTACTGAAATTTTTATGTTTGGACTAAATCTTTTTTCGATACTTGCCCTGGCACAATCTAAAACACTGAAAAAGACCAATTTATAGTTTTGAGCAGTTGAGATTCCTGGAGCCTCGTCTATTGATTTTTCACCAGGCATTACCTTTTTCTTTGAAGTTATTTTTTCCTTGAAATCTAATTCTACTTCAGCATCAATACTGTTATCTTTTAAGTTGCTATTAACTATACTTGTATAACATTTTGTTTTGGAATACAGAGCGTGAAAGTGTTTATCACTCCTTCTATCCGTTATTTGTGGAAGCAGCTTCTCTACCAAGTTCCAGACTGTAGAAAATAGTCAATAGTTTTACTTTGTAAATATTTTAAAATAAGAGATATAACAAGAAATAAATCTAACTAAACAATAGACGTAAATAGGATTACAAATTTATTTTTACTACAAAGGTTCTAGTATGTTAAAATATAAAATTTTATTTGCATTGATATAATTAATATATGTATAGTACACGGCATTATATATTCCTTATATTCCAATTACGTTTTATAAGAAATATTCATTTTATTTGCAATGTCTTCAGAATTCATAACACGCATAACAAAGTATAATTTTAAAAGAAGATGTCTTTATTTATATTAATTACCGACAGATGGCGCAAAAATAATATTTAGAAACGAAGCGCAATTTGTGTATGGAATCTCAAAACTTCGTTCTCAGTCACGTGATTTGGACTTTTATTATAATGATTTTAGGGGCAAAAACAAAACATATAGTCCAGCATTATACATATAGTCCTTAAAAAGGGCAAATTAAAGAAAGTTTTGATATTTGGTACCTTTATGTTTTTTTTAGGTCGCTGAACACAAATAAGAAATTTTCAAAAAAAAAAAAATCGGGAAATACGTTAGTTTTACAAAAAAGCGTATAAAAACGGACTTGTCTCTGTTTTTTTTTTTTTTTTTTTTTTTTTTTTAAGTAACTCCAAAAATGTGCATTTTACGTGAAAGACAAAAGTATATGAATTAAAGAGAATAAAATTTTCTACATTTTATGTATTAAAAGTTTTTTCCCTGATCAATGGTTTATCCGTGAAAGTGCCACAAAAATGGTGATTAAAAGGAAAAAAGCGTTTATAAAAAAAAAAAAAAAAAAAAAAAAAAAACGAGAATTACGGCCTTGTATATCGATGTAACATGAAAACTAACCATTTTACGCAAACGTTGACAATTAATGATACTAAGGACTATGTGATTGACTACGTTTTACAATGAAGTTGCCTGATAACAAGTACAACGACTAATTATGAATCATTTATTAATTACAGATATTTATGTACATTAGTAAGTACATTTACATAAAATAAAAAAGCAAAAATCTTATTTCCGCATTCTTTTATTTGACGATCCATGCTGTTCATCGACATCTACAACATAAAAAATAGATGTATGGAATTAGTGGTTTTTTTTATTACTACCAATATTATGGAATAAATGTTTTCTTAATGGTAAATATTTCATATTTTGTGGTATGGCTTGTTCCTCTTCCATTGGGTCCACGGATTCAGTGAGTGGGCAATACAGCTACAGCTCGGTTTCAAGGTAAGCTCGTCTTCCTCGTCTTCACGCACCACTGCGATGCTGTTGAAGTTACCCTCGCAGTTGAGACACATGTTAGTACAACAAAGCCCTGCCTTCTTTCACCAAACATTTCGGTTGGAGTTCTCTGTGTTTGTTGATGCAGGATACAAGCATCAATAAAGCAAGGGGAGCAGGGGGTAGTACAGTAAATACAGGCTGAAGGCCAGCATTTGTTTTCTTCCGTCCCCACTCATCAGCCTTTTTTTCAATGCCCAGCCATTGCTGGACTTGGTGATAAACTCTTAAAGAGTGCTGTTGCGCTGCACCTGCAGATGGTGGTAAAACAGCAATATTAGAACTGTATCAAAAGGCTGACTTCTTGTACGAAATATATTTTAGGTAGTTCAGCGAAGGCACATTCGTCCCACTATAGCCGTACAGTGAGACAAGGAAACGTTCAACAGCAGCTGCAACCATCTCCTGAGTAGCGATCAGGTATTTGAACACTTTAACAACGTCTGCAACATATGGATTATTCCCAAGAATTTTGAGGAACTTCATTTTCCCTTGCATAAACGGTGCTGACTTTGTATAGCACCCGCTCATAGCATGTAGGAAGAGGATGTTTTCCGCAACCGTTGAACTCACAGCATTTGATGGAGAAAATGTCAATGGGGAAACGGTGTCCTTCCTAGGTTTTAAAAAGAAAACGTTTTCAGCTCTGCAGAGACCTATCAAAATGACCAAGAGCTTTACATCCTTCCCAACTATATTCACCATCTCATTGTATGGAGCCAAGGACAAAGCAGTGTTTAAAATAAAGGTGTCTACGTATTCTTTTGCTTGCTTGTATGTAATATCTGGTGATGAAAACCTGTCAATCATCATAGATATTAACCGACCCTTGTTTTTTGGGATAGCAAGAAACTTTTCTTCGGACGTGGTAGGTATCGTTGTGCCGTCAAACAATACGTCAGTCAAAGCATGCTTCCTTAACTCCTTAAGCACCATATTCAATTTAGTGATAGTATGCTGAATACCAGCTATGTTAAATTTCGTCAAAAATACAAAAAAAATTCAAAAATACAAAATTCATACCGGAAATACTAAAAGAATAATTTTAATTTATGTAATCACGAAAAGTCTGTCATTATATAAATTACTACTATATCTTTCTGGTGTGAATTCAAAATTTTGAATTTAAAAAAAGGTCAAACTGGCAACCTGGACGTACGCACATACGTCCTGAAATTACAGATAGAGGTTTTAATGACATACGCAGGTACGTCGTGGTGCTTAAGGGGTTAATCGTCTCATACGCCCATCAGTTTTTTTACCACTTTGTACGTCATCAGGGTAACCATCAAAGACAACTACTGCCTGTGGTTGATATTTTGACTACTGCACGTACTCAACATATTCGTCGGATATTAAAGAAAAAGAATGATTTTTAGACCAAACAGACCTATGCAGTTAAAAACCACCATCAATGACGAATTGAACCCTGTCGCTGAACCGCTTGGTTGTTAGGGGTCTGAATGCCTTGTAGAGAGTAGATTTGGTTCCTTTTCTTAAGTCATTGTCGAACAGGGACACGGAATAAGGTCCTGGATCGTACGTCAAAAACTCCTTACTATCTTCATCCGAGTGCTTTGTAACCGAAATTCGTTGGAACAAAGATGTGGGGTTAATAGAAACCAATTCGTCGTCTACTCGTATCACAGTATCACACTGTTCATTACAACAAGAGGTTTTACTCTGTGGCTCCGTTTGACAGTTCCAAAGTCACCACCAACAACATTGTTCACGTCTTTAATGCCTGATTCCCTAGACTTATGGAAGTTGATCCGTTTAGGCAAAAAATAAAACTTTTAGGAACTGAAGTCCTCGTCAGCTTTTATTAGCGAAAGTGTCTTTTAGTTATTTTAGTGTTATTTAAAAGGCAAATTAAAAAGTGCCATATTTTTGTAAAAGCAAATGGAGATTTTGATCCGATCCCAGGTATGCTCATTTTTATTTATTTTTTAGTTATGAAGAAAACAATGAACCTCAGATGCATAAAATATAATCAATCATATAATTTTTAGTATCATTAATGGTCAACATTTGCGTTATAACGCCCTTTCAAAGATAATCTGCGAAGATTATCTTTGCAATAGACTTTTCCAAGACTTCCTTAGCTTTCCCATAGACTTTTCCAAGTCTATGGGACTTGGTAGCGAAAGGATTAAACTTCGAAAATATTTCTTACATCCGAAAGATCACTTTATTGAATAAACAAAGATTTTCTTGGTAGATGAAAAATAAGAATAAGATTAAAAATAAGAATAAATTTTATGAGTTCGTCGATATGACGATCTTTCGTTTTAAATTATCGTTCATTGGATTTCAGTGCCTGTTCAGTTTACTATAATTGACAGTTATATTAAGAGTTTTAGCACTCTTCTCGATTCGTGAAAAGTTCAGAATTCTCTCTCACTCTAGTAGGATTTTTATTCAGATCATATGTTGCACAGGGGTGCAAAAATCTAGGCGCCAATGAGCCGATTCCTACCACTAAATTTTTAGTATTCTTCGCTTAATAAGAACACTGATAAAATTCATGCGAAGTATACTAATAAAATTTGAAGAAGAATACTAATAAAATTTAGTGGTGGGAATCAGCCGATTGGCGCCTAGATTTATGCACCCCTGATGTTGCATCTTAAAAGGTTTCTCGTTCCCTGTCCGCACAAAGCTTGTTGTGGGCGGGCTTTCTAGCATTCGCCCGGGTACTCGGCGTACCTTGTATTTTCGAACAGAGGTCTAGCACCTCTTCGCGTTCCTCTCGCAGTTACCCGGGTACTTGGCGTAACCTGTATTCTCGAACAAAGGCTTGGCACCTATCAGCGTTTATCTCAATCTGAACTCTTAATTAAAATCCTTTCGCTCATGGTTTTCGCAATGAGAGGGGCGTTTGTCCAAGGAGGGGCTTATCAGGACCACTTGTACCGTGGGACCATGACATCACTTGAAAACCAATGCTGTATTGGTTTCTTTCTAAAAGGGGAAAATAAGTAGTTGCACTTTGTGTTTTCTCATGGAGATCTTTTCTCACCAAGACAGGCCACCAGCATAGTAAGTCTTTTCATCCTTGTTGGACAATGCTATCAATTATAATTATAAAGTTTTCCTCTGTTCACAAAAGAAGTTCAGGATTGCCACTATTTCAAAGCAACGCCGATGTGAGAAAATATGCTGGAAATGTTCTTTTAGAAGTTTTCACACGAGAACTCTCAGCTGCCAAACACTGGTTCTCACGCAACGTCACGTAAAAGTAAAAATGGATTCTTTATAGCGTAAAATGGTCAGTTTCTATGTTACATTGATGTACAGTGCCGTATTTCCCGTTGTTTCAGTTTTTTGCTTTTAACACCCATTTCTGTGGCATTCTCATGGCTAAACTATTGATCAGAGAAAATAATTTCAATTTATAAAATGTATGAAATTTTATCCTCTTTGATTCATATACTGTCGACTTTCACGTAAAATGCATAGTGGTCACTATGGTACACACGTTTCATGTTGACATAACTGTGACACTGCTCTATCTACAACCATCATGGCCCGCTTAAGACTTAGAAGTAGGGGAAGCCCGACATCACACAGGGGAGCCCCCTTTTAGTCTTCTAATTATGCTTCAACAATTTGAATTTTTATCATCAAAATTTCGAGTAAACAACACTTTTAATATTAAACTAAAACTAACTACCAATATACATAAAATTTTTTTTATTATATACATAACAAATTAATTTTGTAAATGAACTTACAACCATAGAACAGGTGTGAATATTTGAACTTCAAAATATATTTTATGCTTTACAAATTGCAGGATTTGTCAGTGTTAAGAACAGTGGAGGGAAAACAAATATTTGACGTAAATTTATGCTTAGCTGCAACACAATTTTGCTTCTATAAACAGAAATTTGGTATCACCTGTATGCTAATTACTTTCCCCTTTATTTAAATAACCTATTCTCCATATTTTATATCATTTCTCCACTCTTTATGAATATAAACAAAATATAATTATACAGATTAAATTTTCTGTTATTTTTAGCACGTTTGAAATTAAAATGTAAAACATAAGAAAATGAAAATAAGTTGCATTTAATCACTGATTTTATACCATTTATTATATCAACAGAAAAAAAATAGAGTGTCAGTAATAGTCTGAGGGAAAATTTAGTAGCTATAATTAAGGAAAAAAAAAATACATTTTTTACCCTGAATGAAATTCCCCCCCCCCCTAAAAATTAGTTTTGAAAAGTAAATTTGGGGGCCCCTTTGTATTTCAGTGGGTAAGCTCGAGCTTCACGTGCCTATTCGGTAAACAGGCCCTGACAACCATACTACGAGACTGAGCAAATGAGCATCGCAATACGCCTAGAATCGTAGCCTATGAGCACTACACAGAGCTTGATTAGTAGCCAGCAGTCTTCTTCCGCTGGCCAGCGACATGACACAGCGCCACTACGTAGGCTACCATAAACAAAAAACAACTGGGCACTGCTTAAAATTGATTAGAAAAAAAAAATTGTGGGAAAAAAAGTGTGATCGTAAAATTAGTGGGAAATAGCGAAATTTGTCTAATGTAACTAATTATAAATTTGTACTCATATATCCATTTTTGGGGCCCCCTTGGTCCGGGGGCCCTCGGCAATCGCCGACCAGCCGACCTGGCCAGTCCGGGCCTGGTTCTAACTACCTAATTTGGCAATATTCCAATTCAAAGCAGATTTTGACCATAACTAAGAATTTGCCATAATTGAGGTCATTTCAAAGTGACACATTTTTAATTTATGCACAATAATACTTATGTATAAACATATATTCATGTACATACATGTACAAGTACATTCCTGTGCCAAATTATCGTAAAGTTTGGAAATAAATTGCCAAATACTGCCAAATTTGACAACATAAATAAGTTGTCATAAACATGATTAAATTTGCAATAACTGGTTAATTTTGAATTTCAAATCTGGTTTTGACCATAACTAAGTTTCTTTCATAATTGAGGTAACTCATTCTGGATGTCATATTTTGGAACAAAATTAATGGCATTCTTGATACAAACGGTCAATTTTTGTGGAAAAAATTCAATCCAATATGAATTTAAATTTTGATTGCTTTTTCTTAATAATTATACTTTACTTAGAATAATAATTAATTATGTTTTTCTATATAATTTAATATTATGAGTGTATGTACCGTTGTACATAATGTATGCATAAATGTTTGAATATTGTCTTTTACATAATGGATAGTTAAAAATGGATCAAAATAGCTGGTTTAACAATAAATTGAAATGAAAAATAGGAATTAGTATGCTTCATATAATATAAATACTGCTTCAAATTGATTACAACACCAAAGAAGTTTTCACTTTGGCTGTGTGGTCCTAAGCACGCACATATTTTTTTCTTTTCTTTTTTTCAAATCCATATTTAATTTTGTTGATGTGATGATCATACATTTTCTTTGAATTATTACAGATTCTATACAGCAAAAAATAGTTTAAATAATTAAACAATGCACTTCAAAATAATTAAGTATTAATGCTACTTTGAGTAAAAATCCTAAGTAGAAAAATATAACATACTTCTTCAATTTCGGATGCATAATAAACATCGTTTAAAAGAACAGAATGCCCAATAACTTTCGTTTTCTCAGCAGAAGTCACTTGAATTGCAGTTGGCCCAACCTAAAATAAAATAAAATAAATACTGAGCAAATTTAAGCAATTTGAAAACTATAGAAAAATTTATATATAAAAAAGAATATATTAGATATATACAGAGTGATTTAGAACTATATGTCAAAAATATAAAGGCAGGTAGAGGGGACCTAAATAAGCAGATTTCGCATAGGAATGTGGCATTGAGGCAGTAGAGAGCACTGTTGAGTTCGGCGGATGAAAGCAATTTGCTGGCTTGAATCGTCATTTCCCGCACAGATTTTGAGCAACATGCATCGTTACATCAATGCAGAATTTGCCGACAAGCATTTCATGTATGCATGGAATGGATGTACAAGGAAATGGAGCGGCTGCTCAAAGGATGTACAAGGAATGATTCACGGATAAGAATCTGCCGGATCGCCGAACATTTGAGTGTCTTGATCGGGAGTTGTGCGCAAGTCGATTATTTTAGGCTTCCAGGCTCTGGAAGGTATCATAAAATTCCTAAAGGAAAAGAAGAATTATTACGTACAGTAGAGCATAGTCCTTCGACAAGCTTGAGAGTCGTTGAACGTGTGCATCCTTTGAGCAGCCACTCCATTTCCTTGTGCAGCCCCATACACGAAATGTATGTCAGCAAGCTCCACATTGGTGTAACAATGCATGTTGTTTGAAATCCATGCGGGGAATGACAATGCAAACCAGTGAAATGCTTTCATCCGCCGAACTCAACAGCGCCCTCTACTGCCTCAACACTGTATTTCCACACCCACATTCCTATACTAAATCTGTTTATTTCGGTTCTCTTTACCCGCTTTTACATTTTTGATATACAGTTCTGAACCACCCAGTATAAACAAGATTATATTAGCTAAGAAAAACTTTACAAGTCAGGTTTTTAGAAGCAAGCTAATGCAACTGTAAAAGTATCTTCATCTTATTAGAAGGCTCAATATTATAGATTACTCTGTGTGTATCCCAGAGGCTGCAAATTTTTGTTGATCTGCAGCAGGTTTTCAAACATTCACAAATAATCTGTAGCTACAGATGAGATATGAAAAAACAGGTCTAATTGATTTTGTAAGTTCCTCTTTTATTTAAAAGTCTATAATTTCCAATTAACCTTCAGATTTTTTTTTTCTTTTTTACATCTCAGATTTTATTTTGAATTTAAAAAGTAGTTAATCATTTTGCAAAAAAAAAAAAAAAAAATCTGCAGATTTAATTAAAATCTGAGACATTTCACATTTTGTGCTAACAAGTGTATGTGCATCAAATAATAATAATCTACATAAATCAGGACTTCTCAAATCCAGCAATTTTTATTTGCTTTTAAAAAATTTAAGGCTTTTACAAAATATAACACATCAGAGAAATGGATGATTAGCATATAGGGATGGGGTGAGAGTCCAGTTGTTAAAGTGAAAATTGTTTTTGCTTTACATTTAAACTATAAAATCAGTAATGTAATTAATTACACGTTTTTTTTTTATAAAGGTGAAATTGAAATATGCATAGAATAAAAAACCGGTATATGATAAGCAAAAATGTGGTTTATTTTAGCGTTCAACATGAACAAAATAATTTAAAAAAAATTAAATTACAAAACAAACATTTTTTAAATAGAAATAATTATTAACCTAAAAAAAATAAGTAACATAGAAATTGTGAAAATATGGTCAGAAAACTGTAAAATTACTCAAAGTATTTCATTCTCTGTTTAAAAGGTCATATAATAAATATTTTTAATTTTAAAAACAAGAATATAATAAACATGTATGAAAACCAGAAGTCAGAGTGTACAAATAGTGCATTTGTTCACTTTTCCATACAATTAAAAGAAGAAAAAAAAGGTTTTTTCAAATAATCAACTGATACTTATTATTAGTTCCTCACAGACAAAACTTATTGACAGTATTAATTGGTATTTTGCATCCCCTTCCATAATAAAATCCTGGCTCATGAGGATGCACATAAAATTTACGTTGAATGCAACTAATTGAAAATTAAGTGGCAAGAGAGGGAAAAAAAAATGACTTTACAATATTAGCTATATTTTATATAAAAGAATATCACAAAAATCAATTTATATTGAAACAATTAAGAATATTTACCTTAATAGCAACTTTTGTATCCTTGTGAGACAGTTTCAAAGCGTTATTAAAGACCTTCAAATCTTCATCTAAAGATAAAGTAGCACCAGGTAAACGCTGTTGGTCTGTTTCGATGTAGTCATTTAGTCTTTGGGGAGTGTCTAAGAAAATTAACTTTCTACAACCCTGAAAGAAAAATCAATGGCATAGAAGTAAATAATAATAATGATGCTAATAATTACATTTATTAGGAATAGAGAATCAGTAATAAAAGAAAACATCTTAAGAGAATTATCACGATTCTTATTAAAAAACAAAGTAAGTAAAATAAGTAAAACCTCCAAAATATTTAGATATTTCAAGAAACTGAAAATAATGCAAGAAAAAAGCACAAATATTAAATAAATATCACAGCAACAAATATAGACAATTACAACTAATATAAATATATATATATATATATATATAATGTTTTTTTTGTGTGTGTGTTGGGGTGGGGAGGGGGCAGTATTGCATTTTATTAATTTTAATTTTCACAATTCAAAGCTTTTTTCTTTAGAGGAGATCACAAACCTATAAATCAGGCAAATAAAATATCAATTAAAATATATCTATATATATATATATACAGGGGTTGAAAAAACTACTTTTTTATTGTAACAAACTACAACTACTTTATCAAAAATCTAGTTAAATACAATTACTTGTTTTAAAAGTAGCGACAACGAACTATTTTTCAAAAGCAATCACTACTTCGTTAGTTTTCGATTTCGTCAAAGGATTAAATTTATGCTCGAAATTGAAGTCATATATTAAATGATAAAGTGACCCTCGTTACATCGCGTCTGCCAGGATACAAATAAATAGGTGTGATATAACAAAGGGCATTAAAATTAAGAAAGATAATGTTTTGTGTTTGTCTCAAAAATGTTAGTTTATACATACGTTAAAAATTTCTTGTGAAATTGAGAGATATATACATATAATACAATTAATATTTAAATACATTTACTTTCGACTTTCTGAACCCTTTACAGAATAATGAGTGTTAAAAAAATAGCAAATATAACAATAAATAAAAAGATCCTCATTTTACAAAAGGTGAATTCTGGGGACCTGAATACGTGAAGAAAAATATAATATACACTGATACATCCACACATACATATAGTCATTGTAAAAATAGTTAAAACGGATTCAGTGCATCTCATAATATAAAAATATACTAATATTTCAATAATTGGGTTTTATCATGATTACAATGCTTTCCTTACACTGTATGTGATGATTAAAGTATGGTTTATTTCTCCAGCAGGCATGAAAACAGAGCTATATATATGAACGAACAACATAACGAGGAACTACTCTTGTATGTAACATATTTATGCACAATCATACACTGCATACCTTTTATTTACTATTCTTACAGTAATTATTGCATCAGGATATAAAATTGCCATTCCCATGTATTTACCAGTAGATTTGTTTACTTAATTCTCCAATATATTGTTAATATACTAATTGTATTGAGTACTTTTGAGAGTTAATTATATTAAGTTGTCTAATTTTATAATCTAGAAAATTACAGAAAAACAAGTCTAAATGCAAACAATAAATAAATTCAAATAAAACAATTCCAAATAATAAGAAACCCAGTATTAAAACATGATAACCCAATAACAAGGAAATAAACAAGTGTTGCCAGCAAAAAGTTAATTCCTTTGGCGGGTTAGTACTTGTTTTTAGCAGCAAGTGTCAAACGACAAAATCTATGACTTCATGCAATGCTTTGCTATACATTGCAATTTACATTTGCTGCTGAGATTCGCAAATTGTTGAGCAAAACAAATTTTGCACAAAAGAAGCAAGTTATGGCCAAGTTATTTGTAGAATGGCATATCCCCCCCCCCCCCCCTGAAGTAACATTAAAAGTAGCGTAGTTTCTCACTACAAACTATTATAAAAGTAGAGACTACTGTAGTTTTGCTACTTGTAGCGTGCTACTTTTGACCCCTGTGTATATATTTATTTATTTAAGGAAGGAATTTTCTAAAATTCACTAGAATAACATAATAGAATTTGCAAGAGTAAAAGGTATAAAGTTTTAAAAATAAATATGAGTTGTTAAAAAATTTGCATGTAAAAAGCTGATTTCAAGAACTGCTATCACTTCTGATAGGGAAGATCGTAGATGTTTCTTTTTTTCATAAAACAGCAAAGTATCACTTTTTATTGAAACAAGAGTCCCTGATTATTTTTCTAAACAAAAATTGAAAAACAAATTGTTACAGAACAGACAAGTTGAAATCGAAATCTTTAAAAATTATGTATATCTATAAAATAAAGAAATAATTGGTATCAACACAGGACAAGTATACAAATTCAAATGTAGATCAGTTTAATGTGTATAAGGAAAATAATAATAATAAAAATAATATTAAGCTAAAAATACTTTTGGTACTTTTCTGTTAGCTGGGCACAAGTAATAAATCTTCAACTATTGTTACAATTGCCATCATTCACACTGCACTCATTTCATTTAAGGTACAAAACTTTCATTCATATAATTTAAAATACACAAATTACATACAATAAAATGCACACATTTCACTCATTTCATTTTAAATATGTTTCAATAAGAAATAATACCATAAACTAAAAACATTTTATTTCAACGTCAAAGCATTGTTTCTAATTTACATGCAATCAAACATAAAAGCTGTTACTGGCAATATTTGCTCCTGGCTAACAGAAAATATACTTTTTAAAAATGTCTGGGTTCAAGGGACACATGGTTATAAAAGTCCTGTGGCATCACTGGATCAGACACAAACATACAGATCTTACAAATCAAACTTTTCAATCAGAACTAATCAGTTTTATCTAGTTTGACAAAAATAAATTCCAAATATCATAGTAAATCATCTATACTGCATTCTTGATAGGGTAAAATGAAATATATATATATATATATATATATTTCATGTATAATAAGCACCATGTTTTTTAATAGCAAAACATCCAAGAATAATAATAAATTTTTAAAAAATCTGTTGAAATCCTGACTTACATTTTTTTTTCCTTGAACATTAATTATTGTATTTACAGACATATACAGGGTGTTCAAAAAGGTCTTTCCCTGATTACAAAATTTATTCATATCCGCTATATATAAGATAAACATGTGAAACCGGTGCCAAAATGTTGAAAAACAAATCAAGTTTTTTTTTTTTTTACATCCATGTTACAGAAACTTGCAACAAAAAGAACATGGCTAATTTTCTGACATTTTGGCACCAGTTTCACATGTCTATCTTATATGTAGCAATCTTATATACTACAAGAGTAAATACAGTAAAAACATTCACAAAAACATTTCTTTCAAATTACCTTTAAGGGTGCTAAAATCCTATCATGGTATTTCGTGTATTCTCGAACCCAAGAGTTGCAATTGTATATATACGCGGCTTGTATTTTCTCATACGCAACTTCAGGGAGAACAACGAACCATTTTTGCAAAAACTCAGTCTGGAAAAAAGATTAAATCAATTAAAGAAAAAAAAACATTATTGGGTCATTCTACAAAAAAATGTAACTTCCTCAGTTATAATAAAATTCTGCACTTTAACTTCTAAAATATATAAGCATCCCCCCCCCCCCTTAATAAAAATATTTAGAAGCAGGACACATCACTATTTAATTTCAGTTGTTAGCTGCAAATGTGCACATTGTCAATTATCATTAAATTTGAAATATTCTGACTGAACTAGAAAAGATCAAACTCTATGTATCCCTTGTTCTTGATTTAATATATAACCATAATTTATTTAATAAAATTAAATTTTTAATTCATATACATAAAGCTTTTTTTTCTTCAGATCTTTATTTCAAGTGTCAAACCCTAGCCTAAAAAAGCAAGGCATTATAAAACAAAATATTGTATATTTGTATCCTCTGTTATAATAATATTAAGGAAATTATCCCCTAAATCTTTAGAAAATACATTAAGCACCAAGTAATGAGCAGACTATACGATCACCTATAAAAATTTTAAAAGAGGTGAAAATTAAACCATGAATATTGATATAAATTTTTCTGGTTTAAAATTTTTATTGAAATTTTTATGCTCAGAAAGAAACACTTTTCACAGAATGATCCATTAAAGTATAACAACACAAAAACATCTACATTTAAACATATTTGAACTTAAATTTATTTATTAATGAGGTTTCAAAGAAAATAACCACTTAAAATAAACAAAGAAAAGTTTAAACTAATAGTAGAATAAAGAAAAAAAAAGATGCCAAATCAGTTTGCTTTTAAATAAATCCTTGCTTTTAACAAATTGCTGAAAAAAGACAAGACTACTTAAAAACAAATTTAAAAGAAATGATACAAGAGAAATAGTTTACAGACTGTGAAGTGCCTGTTTATTAGGAATTGCAGAAGAATGACCTTTTTTGCCATGATGCAGCAATTAGTACTGCCCACTTCAAAATCTACCTGTGCCTGTAGACGGAGCCAGCAAGGATTTTTGTTTTTAATTTTTTTTTTTTTTTTTTTGCTGTAAGAATTGGTCCTATAAAAAACTTGTCAATATAAAAGTTGTAGATAATATTAAGAAGATTTATAATATAAGCGGATTTGATATCTTGTGAATGGACAAAGTTATAAATTTTTTTTCTTCTTAAACCCTTATTTTCTCCCCCTCCCCCCTTGAGGCCATTTTTAATGATATCAAAAATCTGTCATACATAAATTTTTGGCCCTTTTCCTAGAAGTAATAATAACTTTAAACGGATTCGATGCCTGTTAACAAACTTGACCGAGATTTTATGCCCCTTGATTTTATGTATCAGTTTGGAAGGGATTTGTGCAGAATTTTTGAAGTTATTGTGTCCATAAGAAAGTGATATAGATAGATAAAGTTTTAAACTGGGGGTGGATTTGGGTTCTAGGAGTCATGATCGGCATAGATCTGCGAAATTTTTTCAGAAATTCCAACATAGGGGAGAATGTAATAGGTAGTATTTCTTACAAAATCAACCTAAACAGTTAAGTTCCCTTTTCTGGAATGGCATTTTGTGAAATATCCTCTTTTGTTAAGAGGAATTTGTGAAGGGACCTCTTTTATTAAATTGAATTTTGTGAAACAGGCTTCATTTTTTGCATGGATCAATCAGTGATTTAGATCATGGGTTTCTTTTCTAGTTTTTTTTTTTTTTTAATTACACAGAATTTAATGTAAATTTACGTTCTTTGTTAGCAAAACTCTTCGATGAAAATTTTTTTCTGTGGAAAAAAAAAAAGGCTGCAGCAATACAATGCTGCTGAGGTGCGTAATTATTTATACATGTTTAGAAAAAGGTTTAAACAATAGAAAACTAATTTGAATTTCAAATATTGCTAGAAAAAAATTTAGTCCTGGAACTTTCTGATTACACTTTGAATTTGATTCACATGGTGATCAGTTGCATTAAACATGCTTTTTATTTATTAATTCATACATATTGAATTTGATTCATATGGTAATCAGTTGCATTAAACATGCTTTTTATTTATTAATTCATACATAATTCTAAGAAGAAAGAACTAAATGAACAATGTTATTATGATATGTTATTTAAAGGGAAATTTCAGTCTTTTCCAAATTAATAATTGAAACTAAATTTTTTTTATAGTAAATTTTTCAAAAATATTCTCTAACAATTAAAAATGCAATCCAATAAAAATGATCAAAATAATGGTACAGTTTAAGAGTTACAGTTTTTAAAATACAATTATAACATCATGGTATAAGAATTTTTCAACACTAGTGCGTGATATTTTGATTTTATAGGCCTGGAAAAGAACAGCAGAGTTTTAGAACTGGCAGATTGCACTAGGACTATAGGCACATAGAAGGGAAAACCAACCCTGGATGAACTTAATATAGTTACATTTTAAATCTTATATCTGTGCAAAAAATATAAGGAAAATAAAACAAAATATTCATACTCTAAATCTATTTTCAGTGCTGGTGTGAGTGAAATCCACAACAAGTTCAAAAGGCTTATGACAGAATGGCTTCAGTGTCAATATCACATGATAAATTAAGAGGTCTCCATTTGTTTCTCCAATTCTAAAACAAAATAAATATAACTGAGGTACTGTAAAAGTGGTAAGAACATATTTATATTATCTAATGGACTTTGTCTTACTTGTAACGCCTGGCGATAAAATAAAACACAGGGTGACCACTTTTAGACGTCCCTGCTTGATAGAAAATGTTAAGTGATTTTATGGATTTAAATTCATCTTTCTCATGCATGTTGTGCTTGGACATGATTTCTTCAAATTTTGTGCTGGTCATGTCCATACTGTTCCACCTAAATTAAAGAAGAAAAACTAAACACACAATGGATCTTTAATTTATATAGATTTAGATTTGAAAATATATTTCTACAAGTTGAAAATTAAATATTTTGTTAAATAAAAAGGTACTTTCTTTGTTATAGAGACACCCACAATTATGATTACACCAAGGTCATGAAGCGCACACGCTTTCCTTGATCACTTATACAATATTCATATGCTTTCATTTCTTTTCTTTAAAAACTCCTCTTTAAACCCTAGTCTAAACAGCTGTTCTCTTATTTTCCATTCAAACCTCAGTGTTTATTTAGATCTATCTTTTCAGATATGGTGATTATGTCACTTTGTTTTTCAAAACCTCATATCAGCTTGCCTCCAATGTCATTAGTTTATCTGGATTGCATGTTTGTTATCTTTAACCACAAGAGGGTTTCTATGAATGAATGACTTAACCTGACACCTCCCCCCCCCCTTTTTTTTTAGTACTACAACTTTAATTCAGCTGTTAGTTTTGGATGGTGCTATAAAGGTGGGAACACCACCTTATCATTATCTCTTTTTTTTTTTTTTTAATGAGTTCAAGAAACCATTTTTGCCTGGTCAGCATAATGGAGTTTCATTTTATTAGACTTTGTTTTATAAGACCAGATGTTTATTTCATTTCAACAATATGTCAGCTGTAATTATTCCTTTTCTTTTTGTTTGGTTGAAAGTAGAAGATGTTTTTACAAATAGTGAAAGATGTTTGTGCTACATATGTTATGTAGAGTTATCAAGTCTATTACAAGTTTATTTGAACATCCTATCCTGAATTAGATGTTGATAATGGATATTATGAAACTGAGACTGAATATTTTTGCCACATTGTCATTGTTAGCTGTTTAAAATATATCTTTATGTAAGTTTATTTTTCATACTTTAAGTTTATTTATATTCTGTTTAAATTTATTTTTAAATGTTTTTTGTTAATAAACGTTTTAGTTTATTTAAAACTTAACTTGTTTTATCATTGTTTATTTTACACTCTGCCATTTATTTTTCAGCTTCCAATACTCTGCTTATAATTTAATTAAATTTTAGAAGCCAGCATTCTTGGTGTATGCACCGGCTGTCCCGATATACCGGGACTATCAGCGTGTAATACATATATAAAAATAACTGAGCATTAAATAATATAATATTTAATGTTAATAAGAATATATTACAATGTTTCCTAAAATATTCATATCAAATGTTTCATTCTCATTTTCTACAATGCTTCACAAAAATAACAACTCCTCACCAGCTGTCAGTGAAGATTGTTGATCCATTTTCTACATGTTCACAAATTTTTTCCATTAGTGTACTAGCATCTCTATTTGGGAATTGAATGAGAAAGCATTCACTATTTTCCCAGCATATGCATCAAAAATCCAGTGTTGTGTGAGTACCCTGCCACTGTTGTTGTTTTTTACATATGAATAAACTTTTGTCTTTCTCAACAATTTAATTGTTGAGTAGACGATCTCAACAGTAGTTCAGACCTGTTGAGACTCTCGATTACTGATGATCTCAACAACTGATTCGGCCATTAAATCTCTGTATTAGGTGAAGGCAGGGGTCGGAAAAACTACTTGTTTATTGTAGCGAACTACAACTACTTGTTTTAAAAAGTAGCGACTACAAACTACTTTTCAAAAGTAGTCACTACTTTGCTACTTTCAAATTTTTTCAAAGTGTCTAATTTACACTAGAAATTGAAGACACGTATTAAATAATAAAGTGATCCCTCGTTATACCGCATCTGCCGGGATACAATTAAATAAATGCGACATAACCGAGGGCATTAAAAAATTAAGAAAGATACTATACAAAGAAATGTTTTGTGTTCGTCTCGAAAATGTTAGTTTATGCACACTTAACAAATTTCGTAGGAAAATTAAGAGAGATATTATAATCTAGAAAATTACATTAAAACAACCCTAAATGCAAACAATAAATAAATCAGCAAATGGAGCAATTTCGAATAAGAAATCCGGCGTTAAAACATGAAGACATCTTAACAAGTAAATAGACAAATATTGCCAACAAGAAAATTAATTCCTTTGGTGGGTTAATACTTGATTTCAGCAGCAAGTGTGAATGGAAAGAAATCTATGACTTCATGCGATGTGTTGCTATACATTGCATCTGAGATTTGCCACTGCGATTCGGAAATTTTGGGGCAGAACAAATTCTGCACAAAAGAAGCGAGTTTCAACCACGTGATTTGTAGAATGGTACTTTTTTTTCCTCCTGAAGTAGCGTTAAAAGTAGTGTCGGTTCTCGCTACAAACTACTGATTTTTTGTATCGCGCTACTCGCTGCACTACATTGTTCAAAATGTAGCACGCTACACTACAAACTACTGTAAAAAGTTGAGACTACAGACAGTAGTTTCACTAGTTGTAGCGCGCTACTTCCGACCCCTGGGTGAAGGGATACACCTCTCATATAACTATTAATGAATTGCATTTCCACCTATATTTAGTTGTCTTTAACAACATTTTATGGATGTCAGTTCCTCTGCCCAAAAGCACATACATAAACCTTAAAGCAGTTACGAATTCTCGAAGCACTAAACAAATCGGCAACAGAGAGGTGCATTTCCATATACAGTAAAGCACCGATTACCCAAACTCCAATTAATCAAACTGTCCAATTATTCAAACACCATTCTTTTGTGGTTTGAATTTTTTTCATGATGGCCCTTGAAATCCAAAATGTTTTACAGATCAGTGGATTGAGAAAGCAACAGGAGAATGCTGATCCTATTCAGCTTATGTATTAAGAATTCATAATATAGCAGCATTTAAAAAATAGCTTTTATAAAGCGAAAAAGGATCCAAAGCTTTTTAGCTTAAATTCCAAATTTTGCAGTTCAGAAAATGATTAAAAAAAATTAAATTAAAAAGATTAAAAAAAATGGCAATAAATAAATTAAACCCACTTTTTAAACATGCTAGTCCTAAAGTGGGTTAAAATGTGAAGGAAAATTGTGTACACTCAAAGAACTTTTTTAATCTATCTCTCTACTACTATATTTTTAAAAACATACATTAGTTCCATAAAAAAATTGTTACAGGTAAAAAATGCATTTCAAGCATTTTGGCATAGTTAGGAACATTCCTAGAATTGTCTGTCCAATTATCCGAACTTTTGTTTATCCGAACCAGCCCCGGTTTTTTTCTACTGTAGTTTCATATCATGGTCATTTTTGCACAATTGTTTGTTGGGTAAAAGCCCTCGTTTTTGAAAAAATGAGATTACAACCTTCTTAGTATTAAGTAAATTTAAGATTGTTTTCATATTTATAAAAATAAATACATGCAATTTAAGAAAAAAAAAACCACAATACACAATTGTAAAACCATATGTAATATACTCTGGTACATGAGCGGAAAAAAAAGTCATAACATAAACACATGCTGTTTTTTTAGGACTGCAAACCTTATGACAAGATTTTACATTTTAATTTGATGATATATCTCTGTCACTTAATGATTCCTTCTTGAGAATCACTATAACAAAGAAGTACCAATAAAAGTTACATTCCATAAAACAAAAATTAATTTTAGGATTTCTTTTGAAAGTTTTAAGATTCATTAAATAAGTGATTTCATTAAATCCCCAGATTTGAAAAATTAGAAACTGCATTATGGTACTAAAATAACAAAAGAACACATATGTCAGACTAGGGGTCTTCAACCTTTTGCAATCAAGGATTACATCAATAAATTCTTAAAGTTCTGTGGACTCTCTGTAAGTCCAGGGATGACTGGATGCACTATAGCGCATCATTTAAGCTAAAAATTGGAGAAAAGATTCATAAAAAAATTGTGATGGGTCCTTCAAGATGCATAATTTTCTGGCTGAAAGATCGTAAAAGTGGCATATTTTGTATTAAATATACAGAATCTGTGTTATTTATAAAGGGACGACCACTTTTGTAAAAAATGACACAGTTTTTTTTAAAAGCATTTGGATCCCAGGGACTCAGGATTTCAAAAGTCTAGTGGTATCCCTGAAGTTAGTTACACAACATTGGCAAAAAATTTATACATGCCAGAGGCAGCTTGTATACAGATGCTGCAAATTTCAAAATTCTCATTTTTTTTTTAATTCATAAAAAATTATTTTATTTATTTATATTTGCACATAATACTTAAATTTATCACCAGACATTCTATACAATTACCTCATTGAGTAATAGTAGTTTCTTTCACTGGCATTTGTGTTGATGTGAAAGAAAATTATGCATAGCGGGTGGGTATCTTTTTCATGCTTCTTGTTCATTTTTTATCTAAAGTATGGATTTCTCCTAATAAAACACTTCAAAAGACTTTTCTGATGTCATGAAAAACATTTGTTTCAAAATATTCGAAATAACATGGCAGGCAACCCATGGCCCATGGGTTGAAGCCCCTATATTACACATAAAAGAGCATGAAATAATAGAATTCAATCAACTCTGTGAAATCTACAAAGTTTGGTCTGAAGATATTGTGGATTATAGAATTTGGCGGATCACAAACAATATATTGTTTACATATTTTTCCTTTTAGTCTGACTACAAATTAACAACATTTGTTTGAAAACTGCGTTCAAAAAGGAAATATTGTACAAGAATAGTTTAATATTTGTAAATATAGTCAAAACAAAATTAAATACAACTTTGAATTTCATTGGTTATTTAATTTCTTAAGCACATACATATAGTTTTGGTTAATAATTAGTGATTTTTTCTATATTCTGTGAAGTCACTATAAAATAAAACCATCTACATGCATATTAAGTATTTTCAAATAAACACTTTGTTGAGACTAATTCAATTACTGTTACAATGTGCTTCTTCAACCACCTAGTGTTTTCAAATATACATATAAATTAAAAATGCAATTACTCTTTTAATATTTAAATTTGGCTGTTTAATGTTCTTTTAGCTAAAATTACTACTGACTTCAAACAAAAGAGGTTATACAATTTGTTTGTATATATTTTTTAATGTCTAGACATAACTTTTCAACTGATGCTTCGATTTTCATAAATATGTTTTCTTTAAATTTGGAAAGGGCATGTTCTGGTGGTGATTCCAAATATATTTCATAAGGATACAAAAATATATTTGTTTTTCTGTCTGTTTTCTTGTTTTTTTTTTTCTCATGTTATAGGCCTTAACTTTCATAAAAATTGTCCAACCATCATGAAATTTGAATATGTTCTTAAGGAATATAGTATATATATATTTAAGTATTGCGCGGCAGCGCAATACTTATTTATTTCCAGTGTGACATCTTAATGTTAATTTAACACAGCAAATCCCATTGAACGAGTTAATTTACTAGAGTTTTTCCCACTTTTTGTACGCGTTGCCACAAAATTTTAACTGTGTACTAATTCTAATAAAATTTTAAATTTGAAATAGTGAAATTGTTTGACTGACGGCAGGATCAAAACGGATGATTAAATGTCATTGAATATAGGTGGATTATAATCCAGGAATTAACATAGGCTATGTTTTATTTACGTTATTCAAATATTTTTCTTAATAATTCAAAATTTCATAATTTTCATTGGGAATCAGTGAACGTTTTTCCTATAAAATTTAACTATGTTTCTTTATTGTTGCCAACAATTCGAAAACCGTAATAATAATTTGACCACAGCAATAAATTTTCAATTGAAAGATTTCCACGTTCAAAATGAAAATGAATTAGATTTTTTAAGTTTAAAAAAAAATGGAACAACACGACGTCATACTCTAAATAAACGGACATTTTCAAATATTTGGTTATAATTCAAGCAAAAAGCAGGTGAGTATGTCGCCACATTTGTAACAAAAAAGGCATTTTCTTAGTTCAGTATACATTTGTTCATAATACAAGGAGCATCAATATGCATAAATACAGGAAGCAATTGTATATATGACGTCATATTTATAACAAACAATTGAAATAATTTTCACCGATAGTGATTAATAAATATGAATATTAGTTACATACAAGAGAAAACTTTCTATCAAATAGTTTATAGATTTCGCTAGGGAGAAAGTTGACGTCATATTATATATTAATGGCGTAGATGGTTATTATGAAATAGATTGTACTGGTTCAACACAATTTACTTTTTCGTTTATAGCACCACCTGGGAGGAAATAAGGTAACCAAATTTAAATAAAATTGATTGTTTTAATGTTTCATTGTATAATAGCTATATTGAAATTAAAAGTAGTTGGCACAGATTCAACACAATTTTTTTTTTGTGTTTATAGAGTCTCCTGGCGAGAAATAGGATAACTATTTTTTTTAAACTTTATTTTTTACGGGTTTGTATAAATTATTTGAATAATGCCATGATCAAATTTATGTTTAATAAACATTTTCGCATGATTTTTTACGCTGGTAGCGCCCATGGTGGAACATTGCCTAACTAAAACTTTAAAATCCATTTTTCTTATGTTTTTTCATATGCCTACCATGCTTCAAGTTAGAATTAGGTAATACTGATACAATAACATTTATTCTTGCATGTATAGCGTCACTGGTGGAAATAGCGTAACCAAATCATATATTATAATACGAGCAAATCTTATTTATGTATTAGAGATCTCTTTTCGGAGCCCGGGCCTACCCGAGCCCCACGATTTTAAATCCGAGCCCGCCCGAGCCCGAAACATTTTGCATCTTTAGAGCACGAGCCCGTCCGATCCCGATACCGAAAAAATTGCATAATATTTAAAAATTGTTTTAAAAGTAATATCTCATTTTTAAAAATCTTCGTACAAGAAAATAACTGTTAATCCCGTGCACATAATTAATTTTATGGAAATTTACATTCAATTTTATCAAAAGAGAAGTTTGGTATGAAATAAAAATATACTTTAAAAGGATCGATGTTCCTATTTTTCTCTACCAACAAGCAAATCTGATGGTCATATTAACGAAGTACATTTTATGAATAAATGCATGAAATTTGCAAAAATTACTTTTCTATGCCGAAGAATCGAACAACGTTTTCTATTTCCTATAAAAGGTGTATATCGTAAATTAAGTCTTGCGCGGCAGCGCTAGGCTTATTTATTTCTAGCGCGACTTTCCCATGCTATTCTAACACAGCAAATCCCGTTGAACGAGTTATTTTACTAGAGTTTCTCCCACTTTTTGTACGAGCTTCCACTAATTTTCTTCAAAACACCTAATTTTGTAAAAAAATAAATTCTCTAATCAAAAAACTCTAAATTCTGGTGTTGTTACTTTCTTTAGAGACCTGTCAGGTTTCGACTAGCGCTTCGACCAGGAAGACAGATTATTTTCGACTATTCATCCAATCTGTTTAAATTACATTATGGGTAAATTAAAGCTTTCTATTACAGTGCGGGCCCGAGATATTATGATTTTAAGAATTAGGCCGTGTAAAAAATTATGTGGAGGAGGGGGAAGGGGGGTGCGTTTTGCCCTTTCGGAAGGGGAGGGGGAAGGGCGCGAACACAAAATGGAAATACAATAAAGCCATCTGTTTTAAACTTTAGGATATTTTATAACACAAATCATAATTTTTTTAAATGAAGACGCGTCAAAAATTATGGGGAGGGGTGGAGGGATTTTCTAAATTTTGCCGACACCACTCATGTGATATATCGTTCGAAAGGCCTGTGACCGCTTATTCATATTATGCACTTCCGGTGTCCATCCGTCCACTTTGCCCCCCCCAAGGGGGCACTTTTCTAAATTTTGCCGAGACCCCTCTGTGATATATCGTTGGAAAGGTCTGAGACCGCTTAATCATATTATGCATCTCCGGTGTCCAGCCCCCCAATTTGTCCCCCCAAGGGGGGCACTATTTTAAATTTTGCCGATACCCCTCTGTGATATATCGTTGGAAAGGTCTGAGACCGCTTAATCATATTATGCATCTCCGGTGTCCATCCCCCCACTTTGCCCCTCCCCAAGGGGGCACTTTTCTAATTTTTGCCGATACCCCTCATGTGATATATCGTTGGAAAGATCTGAGACCGCTTAATCATATTATGTATCTCCGGTGTCCATCCCCCATTTTGCCTCCCCAAGGGGGTTACTTTTCTCAATTTTGCACACACCCCTCATGTGATATATCGTTGGAAAGGTCTGTGACCGCTTAATCATATTATGTATCTCCGGTGTCCATCCCCCACTTTGCCTCCCCAAGGGGGTACTTTTCTCAATTTTGCACACACCCCTCATGTGATATATCGTTGGAAAGGTCTGTGACCGCTTAATCATATTATGCAGCACGTGCACAGCACGACTGCTATACGGTGCCTCAGGCAGCGGGGACCCGAGCCGGAGGTTCGTTCAGTTAGAGGTTTATACTATTTGATGTGCAAATTAAGGGATCATCCTGTGTCGAAGGCAGCGGGGACCCGGGTCGGAGGTTCGTTCGGTTCGAGGCACCGATGTAAGTTAAGGGCGCGCTAGTTGGCGAAGGCAGATAGGTGTCTTATTTGAATTATATAACAAAAATTCTTGACACGTTCCCTGTTTACAATTATATTCAAGAACATTCTGCTCATATATACTCGTTATTATTTTTATACTTCTTATTATGTGATAAAACAACATAAGATTTTATCGATAGCTTTCACACATTACTTACTCTTCCACTGTTCCATCTTCCCCTGTTTCTTTCCAAAGTGGTTGCAAGCGTATTTTGCACAATGGAATAAAATTATTTGCAAAAATGAACATGATTTGTTTATTATTATCATTATGAAGATGAGAAACAATCCGTTGAAGTCCGTTATATACTTTTTTTTGTAAAAAATTACTTTTATTTTTTTAATTGTTTCAAGAATAATCAATGTTTGAACTGTATATTTCATATTACCGATACTGATTTTGATCTGTGCAGTCTTTTACATACTTGCCTGATGTGAATCTTATCTGCTTCATATTAATTTGTTATTAAAAAAACTTGAGATATTAAAAAAAAGGAACTTGCCAAGCAAATTAAAAAAATAAATTTATTTCTATATTGTTAAGCCCGAGAAGGGACAGATATTAAAATTATTTTATTTAGTCAATGATACAATAATGTTGCATTTTTATATTAAATTTTTCTCAGTCTATTTAATCTTAAAAAAGAAAATTTAAATTTGAAACATGATATTAAAGCAACTTTAAAACATTTCATTTAGTTGAAATGAAATCTAAATAAATCTTCAACTTTTTTTTCAGTTTTACATGCATTATGCAAAATTTGTATTGTAGCAAATTCTAACAGACAAGAAACATGAGAAGTTCAAATAATTTAAAAAGTAGAAGATTTATTTAGATTTCATTTCAACTAAATGAAATGTTTTAAAGTTGCTTTAATATCATGTTTCAAATTTAAATTTACTTTTTTAAGATTAAATAGACTGAGCAAGATTTAATATAAAAATGCAACATTATTGTAGCATTGACTAAATAAAATAATTTTAATATCTGTCCCTTCTCGGGCTTAACAATATAGAAATAAATTTATTTTTTTAATTTGCTTGGCAAGTTCCTTTTTTTTAATATATATATATATATATATATATATTAATAGTCATGTTGTGCAATTTTAATTTATTTTTAATAAGGACACATGAAAAATTTTAATATATGATTGTCTACCAAATGTCAGAAGGAGTATTATTGACAACGATAGGATTAAAAGTAAATTTGAATAACAATAAAAGGTTGCCACAAAACATTCAATTGTTACCACTATATATATATACTGGCATGCAATAAGATAAGAGACAATTCATTTATTTAGGCTTTTTTTTTCTCCTAAAAATTACTTGTTTTAGTATAAATGCATGAAATCCATCAAAACTTAAAAAATATAATTTAATTTTTTAGGAGAAAAAAAAAAAAAAAAGATAACCTCATTATTGTATTAAATCTGTTTTATAAGCTTATATTTTAGTTGCGATTTCCATTGCTTACATCTAAAAGTGAATGACAGATTACACAGTGGTGGATTTCAGAAAGTTGACTGTATTAGCATATTATTTAGAGAAATAGTAAAAGTTTCAATGAACAAAAAATGAATTGCAGAAGATAAAACTAACTGATATAGCATGCAAGTAAGCTAAGCTAGCAATTATTGAGCTATTTGTGCCAGAAACTATGAATTAAAAAAAAATAAATAAATAAATACCGGAAAACATAAAAAGCCATTGACAATAATAACACATAACAACAATAATAACACATAAGATAAAATCTAGCATGTGCCCAATGTATTACAATATTATCAAGACAACCATCTAAAATTGAAGGGGAAAAAATATATATTGATGCTTTTAGCATTATATATATTTTTCTCTTCCAGCAAATTCAAGCAAAGATGTTTTAGATGAAAGATATATCATGATAAAGGTGATTTCAAGGACATGAATAGCAAACAATATAATTCCTTTTTCAAGGGATACATTTTTTTGCTAGATTTCCTTTTTAAATATAAGTTATAATGGAATAATAATACATTTATCACTATTTAAGAATTAATGATAACATTATTGGATAAAGTTATTAAATAAAAAACAGCATAATGAAGTAAATTATTTTCCATACTTTATAATCTTGTCTTTAGCTCTTATGAAAAATGTAATAATAATAATATATGTTAGGGAGTTAAGGGAATGAACTACAACAGTAATGTTTATTGTTGGGGAGGGAGGAGGGTCTGAACTTATCTGAGAACTAACATGAAAACGGCTAAGTAAACCAATGTAACTGTTATTATATGATAAGAGGCTAAATGTAATACAGATACACAATATACCTCATATAGAAAAAACCTTATACATGGTAGAAATATATTCTATAAAATCTATGAACTATGAAGATACTTATTTTCAGGTACTAATATGAAATCACAATAATAATAACAAGTTGGAAATTGTACGTCAAACGTGACAAATGAGGTGCGTTCGTACTATAGCTAGTTCTATAAATATTCAGATCTTGATGATTTTTAATTCTGTGAAATGAATTATATCGTCTGCAGATTCATTTCTGTTATAAAATAAGTATCTCGGTCGCTTGACGATTAAACCTCGGAAGCTCCTAAAACAAGAAAGTACTGATTTTTAAAAAAAAATTCAAATTTCTTAATAAATATTTTTATTCACATCTCCTAAAGTTTTGATTCGATTTTTATAAAATTTGAAATGTCTCGACAAAATTCTGCAAAGATAATATATCTTAAATTTCAAACCATTCGGTTGGGTAGTTTTTGCGTTGTTATATGCGGACGGAGGGACAGACAGACGGACGGACCAAGCGACGACAATAGGTGCTACGTATTTATATAATTACGAACGCACCTAAAAATCAGTCAATGTAAGACAAAATGAATTTATATTAGATTTTCAATGGAAGATGAAGGGAAAGGAAGGTGAAGAGAAGGAAAATTATTTTAAATAACAAATAGATAATAAAAAGATTATCTTCAAGTTATTTTGATAATTAAAGGGATTACCATAAAATCCCGTTAATCCGCCCCCCTAAACACGACGGAAAATCGTAAAATAAGCAGGGGGGGCGCTTACACGGTATTAAAACTGTAGTATATGATATTTATGGGTGGAGGGGGGGGGTGGGGGAGAGCTGATCATCGCAAAGCATGCATTATTTTAATAAAGTAACAAAAGAAAAACATTTTGAAAAAAAAAATGATAGACAAAATAGAAAAACAGTATAACTTCACGATTAATGGTGATTTCAGGTTATAGAAAATTCTGGATTTCAGAAGCTTTGAAACTGGAATGCATTTAGATAAATACCCTAATTTCCTGAAAATTTCACAAGATCTACAGGACTAATGTTCAGCCATAAGAGAAAAAATATTGAATCTATTGTAAAATATTTCAACTTTTAACTTTTGTATTTAATATAACACTTGATAAATAAATAAATCTGAAATAAAAAATTGATAATTCAGTACAAAACATTTGCAATATAAGTAAGAATAAATTCAGAAGATTTACATTACTTAATATAAAATTATAATTAAGTAAGTTAATTACTTAAATATTTGTTTAAATTAAATATAAAATCCTTGTACTAGTTATTTTTTTTTGTCTTATTTATAATTTAATATTACAAGATCAGCGAATCAGACAAAGATTTGTGTGGCGCCATCTGTCGAAGTAAAAGCTTACTACGCAATTCGATTATCGGTTGAATCGAATATCGCCGTATGCGGAGAATGAATAGCTATAATGGATGAAGCATAGAGTGCGATGTTTGTAAACTAAATATGAGTTAAAAACTATTGTAAAGCATGAAATGAATGGATTTAAGGAATCAGTTGTTAATATAAAACAGAAATCAAAAGATTATTGGTAAGTTAAAAGTACTTTAACATTAATAATTACGTTTTTATAATAAAGTTACGTTGATATGTACTGTTTATGAACTTTATACTCAAATTAAATAACTGTAAATAAAGATGACATATGAGTAATGAATGCTTGTGTTTAAAGAGTGTATTTGAGGCAGTAAGACCTAGATATGAAATAATGCTATGACTTTTCTTAACAAGATTTAATAAGTTACGCGGTCGCACCATCTGTTGATTTTTAAGAAAGATATTTGCAAATTTGCTCAAAAAAATTATGTTTATTGACATTTGCAAAGATATTGAGTAGGAAAAAAATCGCAGATAATCCGAAGCCACGTATAATTGGCATTACAAGAAAAATAAAGTTTTTTAACGTATAATCCGTGGATTATAGGCAGGAAATTAGGGTAATAACACTAATATCTGTCATTAATATGGTAACAGAAAAATAAAAGTAACATAATAATTTAAAATAATTAAAAAACACTGAGAAATTGCAGTAGAAAATGTCTTGAAGTAATTTCGAGAACTAGTAACATTTTATGTGGTGTCGCCATCTGTTGTAAGTTAGGAAGATTAAAAAGCCGTTTTTTTAATCATAGTTTCGTATCTATAAATGCTAAATAAATAATACAAATCACAAAAATTGAGAACATATAGAAAGAATTGGTAGTGTTGCCAGATTATAAAAACAAAAAACATTACTACCACAAATATAGCACAAATTATGCTACAAATTCGACTGTGTATCAACAGATCGATTAATCTGATCAATCAATCGATATATTCTTTTTTGTGATTTGTTTTCATAATAATGTTAAATACAACTATAAATTCTTTAATAAAATAATTAGATACTCTTTTAATCAAAATATTTTCCACACAGCATCAAATACAGATTTTTTTAACTTATTTCATGAGAAATTTTCACTATCGATATTTTTATAACCTATCGCCATAGAGCTAAATTTACAGCAAAACTAATGTTTAGTTATATTGCTTTTTCAGATCGACAATGTGTTTTGTACATGTTTGCGATATATCAAAGAATCGTCACGCCTTTCTGATTCGTCGGGAAAAAAACAAACACTCGGGAGATAAAATTTTTGGTGTTGATCTTGACGTGCACGGCGAAATTTCTTTTGGGGGAGGGCGCTTTCTCGGGATTTTTTGAATTTTCCAATTTGTTTACAAAGTGGGAGGGGGGCGCTTAATCGGGAAGGGCGGATTAACGGTATTTTACGGTATATAAACACGTATATTTTATAGAATACGCAATTCTAACTTAAACTTCATTGGAGTATCTCCAAAAATGCTATTACACGTTTACTTAACAATTTAGCCTAATAATTTATTTTAGATATAATAAGTTTTGATACTTGTTGTATTGATGATTAGAGGCTCTACACTTACTTCACCTGAATAGCCGTCATTCCTAGGTAGTGAAATAAAGCAGAGGGGGGGAAACATACATACTGTGAGTCAACTGGCTTATGTTCTGGTGGTCCAAGATAGGCCAATAATGTAGCCATTTTATCAAAGGGTCTCCTTCCCACAGCTTTATGGTCTCTTGAGCTAGACAGGTAATCACCGATTTTTTCTTGGTGGTTCCAGAGTAATCGATGAAGAGCATGTACATTGGCATCACTTATGAATGACATGCTATGGCTAGCTTGGTCCATCGATTCCAAATCTGATGTTATCTGGACAACCCACCTGTAAAAATACATAAAATATAATAGTACATTATCAGGCGTTGATCCAGGAAAAAATTGAGGCCTATATAGAAAAAAGAAGACTTATTATTTACCTGAAAAAAAAACACCCACTAAATCTCAGCAAATAAAATATTTTAAAAAAATAATAAAGAGTTTGAGAGAAAGGAAAAGAAAAAGAGAGAAAGCTATCACAGTTGGGTATATTTATTAAAATGTAAGACATTGTATGTTAAGGCTGTTGGTCAGTCAACTTCCCAATAAGCCTATGGGCTTAGAATGTATTCGTACATTTAAAATATCTTCTAAAGAAATTAATATTTTGAACTTCTTTTTTCTTTGTACAGGTTGTGTCATTTTTTTCTTAGTTGTCAAAATATTTCTAAAATATATGTTTAATATTTTATGCGTTAAAAGTTAAGCTGTGAGTAAGATTTTAACACTTCAAACAAAATTAAGTAAATATTTTAGAAATATTTTGCCAACTAAGGAAAAAAAAGAGACATCCTTTAAGAAGAGTCCTCAGGTAAAATAAGTTAAAAATATTAGTTTCCTGAAGGGATATATTAAATATATGAATGGAGTCCACACCCATAGGTTTAACATTAGTGAGAAATTAAGGAGTTGACTGACCAACAGCCTTAAATCTATAAATTGAAACTTTCACTGTACCCAAAACTTTCAGAAAAAGGCAGAGCTTTTGTTTCAAAATCAAATTTAAAATTAAGCTGCCATTCTACAATGTGTTATTAATTAAAATACTCTGAATTGTTCAGGAATTTTTAAATAAATCAAACACATCTCATTTAAACTGCTCCAGCAGTTGTTTGGTTACAGCAGCACTGTGCATCACTCAGACGGTTTTCCCCATACGGTTGTGTCATTCTTCGGTGAATTTTTGCTGCACTATTCCCTTCTGCTTGAAGAAAGTGGATACCACTACGTAACTCATACTTGGCAGGACCATTAACCATGTTTACGTGCCTACATTTCAGCTCAAAATGATGAGCTGGTGTCGATATAGTAGCAGAGGTTATAGTTAGGGACATGGGAAGTCGCCCAATGCACATCCTTACTTCTTATCATTTGTCTGGTTCTTTAGCAGCTTGATCAAAAGTTGAGGAAAAAAAAAACCCTCGTAGTAAGTTAAGGATAATTTCTACAGCCGAATAATGAGATTAAAGCAGTAAACAGAAAGTGAGGAAACATTCAATTACACATATGCATTGGGAAGCAAATTGATTCTAGATTTTAAAACAACATATTTTCTGAAGTTTCTGCTATGTCCATATGAATAAAAAAGCAGTTATGATTAAAAACTTCCGCTTATAATATTTTTCAAATTATAACACCTTTTAAGTCTCAAATGAAACACACTACGCAAAGACACAATGATAAGAAGAAATGTTTAGCCTTTTAATTAAGGCATGTTATAACTTTAAAAAAAAAAAAAAAATTTAAATTTTCACCACATTTTTATGATTTTTTTTAGCGCAATTATACAATAATAATAATATGTTTTTTTTTTTTTTTTTGCAAATGAAAGAACATATCTTGAAGTTAAATTTTTTTTTTAAATTTGAAAATTGGTTGAAAATGGCCCTCTGGCGGCCTTTGATAACGGGGTGTGCAAAAATTAAAGCATTCAACGGTACCAGATGAATTGCGGAATCTGCTTATCTGTAACAAAAACCCCTTAAAATTTACAATATTTTGTAGTCCTTCTTAGATGGGTTTATCAACTTTTCAATCCTGAAGAGGATGACAGCCATTCAGATTTCAAGTTGTTGATTTTAGACAAACATTTTCAGATTTAAATCGCGCAAAAAAAATATTTATGATTTGAATACTGAAAAAAGCATCCGTGAGGGACTACAAAATAGTATATGCTAGAAAAGCATGAAAATTTCAACCAATTCGGTTGATCCAATCTCAAGTTTTACCTGGTACCAATTTGTAAAACAGAGTTTCGAGAAAAACAGGTTTAAAGTTTTACAACATTTTTAAACAAACATAGATAACAGTGACAATTTTCAACTCACATAAAACCATCTATACCAGGCCCATATAATGACACTCCTTAACTTCCTCTTTCTCAATTCTTTTGTTTCTATACATGCACACAATATGCTAAAAATGAACCTATTTACTGTAACATGTAACACCAAAAGGCGGATAACTTTTGTACCAATTGCTTTACTACAAAGTTTTTGAGAAATTAAAGAATAAAAATATGTAAAATTTATTTTTTATTTTTTTGTTATAACATGCTTTAACAGAAAATAAAAAAAAAGCAAAAGATTAAATAAGAATTTAATATTTTATAAAAGGATTCATGCACATACCTTCTTCCCAATTCAAAATTTTGTCGAAGGAAGTCATTAAAAGGAAGCATATGTTGTTCTTTACTAAATTCAACATGATTTGCTATATTCTGCAAAATCTTGGACATGAGCATCAATCCTCGCTTTGTGCGGACAGAGGGCTGTTTATCAACAATACCCATCTCAAAGGGAGAAACTAAAATAAAACATACAAAATTAAAGAGAAATATATCATGCATTCATTAACTGATAAATGAAAGAATATACATCACTAAAACACATAAGTTACTTCAAAATGTTTCAACATCAAAATAAATTTTATTTACAAAAAACAATGAGAATAAAAACTAGTCGTTGGGGGCCACCGTAATACTTACCCATCATGGATATGCATAATGTAAAATATTAAAATAAAAATGTGTAAACTACTTATAAAATGCATTGTAATTCGAATAAAATCGTGGCTTGATGACATCATAAACTTTAAAGGCTCCATTACTGAATTGCTTGAAAGAGGTTTTTCCTTATAACTCCAAAAATAATAATCCTATTAACTAGCGGTTTATTGCATCTGATTAAGCGTCAAATTTTCAATTAAAATATATCTTTAAAGTGAAATTTGGATGAAATACAGGGTCATGAAAAATCGAACAGTGTGGAAAATAGGATTCCAAATATCTCGGCGACTAATTATCCGATCGACTTCATGCTTTATGTAAAATTTATGTTTTTTTATTGTCTTTTATAGTCACTCCTTAAAATAAACAATTTTGAAAATTTTTATATACCTTTTATCAGAACGAATATTTCGAGAGTCCGAAAAAAATAGTTCCGGTTAATCGAGGTTATTGAAATGAAATAGGCTTCTTCCCATTATTACATACCAAATTGCAAGTCTCTATCTCAATGTTTTCAGGAGATAGAGCGTTTACAGACACACAGACAGATGGCAAAATTTTTTTTCTAAAAATATGTTTTTCGGAATCTCCAGTGTCTGAAACATGTAAATCCGTCAAAAAAAATTTTCGAATTTCAAAATGATTACAAGACTTACCCTATACTACGTATGATGGGTAAGTAAAACTACAAAACAATACAACTGGGAATTGAACATGCACTTTCAGGATAAAAAATAATGTTAATGGATGTTAATGTTGTATGCAATTTTAGCCCTATTGTTAAGAGAAAAGAGCCTCAAAGATTTTTTGCCATGTAAAAATTAAGAGGAAAAAAAAAAAAAACTTACCAATGGCAGGATTAATGAAACGGAGAAAGATGACTGTTCCAACAGCACTGATATTATGGGGAAAATTAGGAAATCTCTTATTGAGAACTTGATATAAGCAATGGCACATGCTTCGTAACTGTAAAGGAAACCTGCAAGACAAGAATAAATTATTTTAGAATTCTTTACTTCTAAACCATGTAAGAAATTTAGCAAAAATAACAATCTTTTGCCAATTACTATCGTTGTTAAACTTTTCACAGAAACATACGATTATTTCTCCCACACACACATTTGTTTGATATTTTTCTATTATTTTGAAGGTTATAAACAAAATTTTACAATACATAAAATCCTTTCAGAACTGAGAGGAAAATCTCACAGTGCCTTTATTTCCAGGAGAATCTTTAAGACCAGAGAATTTAAAATTGTTACTGTATTTTCGGAAATACCCACCGCACCGCACCCATCGTAAGCGCCGCACTAATGAAAATCTGTTTTTTTTTTTAAATATACCCACATAAGCGCCGCACACAAGAAACTCAAATTTATTTATAAATATTTTCACTTAAACGACACAAAAAATGAATTAAACAAGTAATTAAATATAAAGAAATATTGTATTATTATTAATATATGCATAAAAATATTTTCACTTAAAATGCTGGGAAAAATATATAAAATAATATCGTATAGTGACTTTGCTGAAACCATGTGAGCATAACTAGTGGCGTTAATGTTTTTTTCTTTTTTTAAAAGGGGGGGGGGGGATCCCGTTTGACGAAAGACACATTAAATTTAATGTATGCACATGTCGAAAAAATGTAAACAAGTGAAATATTACAGAAAAATGCTGTATAATAAATCATATAGTTATATGAAAACATTTTAAAAATACATAGTTTTATGTTAACTCCTCAGACTACTGCTAAAAGCATCTTTTTGTCACCGGAGCAATAACAAAACAGAAAAATACAGTATTAAACTTATACATCAGAAACTGATGATCTAATTCTGATAACGTTCGATGACTTCTGACTTCAGAGAGTTGAATAAACAAAAACAAACAACAGATAATTCTCTCCTTTTGCTTTGCAGTTGCTTTTTTTTTTGGGGGGGGGGGGGGGGGGTGCTTTAATTTTCTATTAACTGATTATTTTTTAATAAAAGTTTATTACACAGCCTAATTTACTATTATTGCAACTTGCTGAAAACTTGAACACTTTCTATTACAAGAGAGATATCAATTATTTTTTAACAGTAAGGAAAGTATGGGTTTTGCATTTTGTTCTTTTTCTTTTAATTATTTTGTCTGTTTGCTTGAAGCTCAATTTCTTTTTCCTGTGTACAGGGCTCAGGATAAATTTTTATCTTTTATGCGGAGCCAATAGAGTTTTTGTACAGAGCGGGCCAGGCTCAGGCTGAACATTTAACTTTTATATTGGGCCAGGCCGAGGTTCCCAGGTAGCACAAGGATATTGGTCAATATCAAAATTTGATATTGGCCAATGTTAAATGACCCCTTCCTAAAATAATATTCAGGAATATTACTTTTGAATCATCTAGAACTAAGACATTTTCATATGAACCATGACACGAACAGTTAGTTATCTGGATGAATCATGGTGAAGCATATGTCATAAAAAGTATGGCGTCACGCAACTGCGGAACACCAGTGCTACCTATAATCCGTGCAAAAGCAACTTATCACACGATGAGGTAAAGTAATTGTGAGACAACTAAACTTAGAAAAAGTGTCGGCGAAAAGGTAAACAAGCAATGGCGCTGAAACAAGAGGCCGCCGTGGCCAAGTGGTTAAGACACCATTCCGCTAATCGCTTGAGAGCATAGGAGTCAGGTTCAACTCCTGTCAGCTCCATTGCACACACTTTGTGGAGCTCCTGGTTGTAATTATCTGGTGTTGTAAATTTCCTTGTGGCTATCTCCTCCTTGTATATTGATGATGATTTATAAGCAGACAAGTCAGATGTATGTTCTCAATAAAACTGAAACAAATTTACATTCTCTGAGAGGGTGTACGAACACATAGTTTAAGAGGGCAATATTTGAGCAAACGGTAAGCTAAACTTACCACTAAAAGAAAATATTTCCAACATTAGTGAATAAGGTTGCGACGGCTATATATTCATTCTGATATCCCGAGGATATAGTGCTTATTGATGGGTGCATGGAAAACATAATCATTTTTAACTTGAGAGCTGGTGAGATTAACATTTTTCATCCTACTGATTGCTCAAAAATAAAGAAATAACCTTTCACGGACATCCGAGGTTGGGAAATGTTTTCTAATGTTTTGGTAAAAACTTGAGAGCATGTGACAGTTGATCAAAGAGGTAAAAATGGCATCATAAGATATCGGTATAGAAGAAAACATGTATTATAAGACATCCCTATGAAAATCAAAATCACTGTATCTACCGCCCTGGCATAAGAGCCGCACTTAGAATATTTTATACTTTTAAACTCTTATGCGCCGCGGCTCATATGTAAATGGTACATATTGTTTCAAAAAATAGAAAAAAAGCAGTATTTAAAAAACACACAATCACCTCAGGGCATTCCATCAGCTATTAACTGCCCTAAAAACACAAATGGTTAACTGTTTATATGACATATGCGGGACTTCAAATGCAACAAAAAGCAATTTTTAAAAAGATTTGATAAAAAGTAAATGATGAGATTTGAAAGCCCGCAAATTGAAAACTTAATCCAAAACAGGAACAACATCATGATCAGCAAAGGGGTGCACATCAACAGGCATAATAAATCATGCCTCCAGTGAACAAAGAGAGGAGAGAAAAGTGCACTCTGTAATCAAGCCACACCTCTGAGAGCGCACATCACACATGACAATATGAAGGCATGCTCCCAAGAGCCGTAGAACAGACAAGGAGGGAAAAGTTTACCAGGTGAAGTAACTTGTGTCTTGCAGAAAAAGAGACCTTTTGTATGGCATAAAAAGAACACACTGATCGGTACAGAAAAGCCAAAGCAATGTGTAAACAAATAGAACTTTGGGGAAAAAGGGAAAAAAAAAAACATGATTGGGGAAATAAAGAAAGTGTCAGGTTTTTTCCATTTTTTTCTTTACTTTCTTTTTTTTTTTTTAAGCAACAGTTAATAGCTGATAAAATCCTAAGGGGATGTACTTTTTTTTTTAAATACTGTTTCTTTTTTTATTTTAAACAATGCAACAATTTGAAACTCCCTGGTCTTAAAAATTCCTCTGGAATTTGTATTCAACATGTTTTTTTTTATAAATTAGCTAAAGGGAAAGTGCTAAAGAGAGATTAGCTGAAGCTAAAAAGAATACTATGTTTCTTGCTATTTTTATTCAGTAAAATAAAGAAGATTTTTTGTTTGGAAGAACGTATCTTTATTGAATCAACTTCATTTACAGACTCAGACCTGCCAACCTTTGAAAATGAAAAATAGTAGCACACAAAATTAAAATTAATCTGGAGGTTGGTTGGTTGGTTGTTTTTTGCACGGCAAATTTTAAGTGAACAAATACTAATCAACTGAACGTATGTGTAATGCATAAGCATACAAAGTAGGAGACTCTCTTGTTTTTGCTAATATTTTTTTGTTGTGGGTGAAATTGATTAAATGTAATTCTTTCCATTCAATTCGTGCTCTGTCCACTCCTAAGCTAAATTTCCGAACTTCACAATGAATTTTCTGAAAGATTCTAGGGCGGTTAGGGGGGAGGGGGATTCCTTTAAAATCTTCCACACAAAACACTGCTCATATTAATGGCCATCAGTGGTAGCAGAGATGCATGGTTTGGAACATGTAAATGATGCTTTTTTCGTGGAAGTTAAGATTTTTTTCTCTGCCGATAGTGAACTTTTGTTTTTCCGTGAGATGATCCCTTGGTCAGCAACTTGTACTTTTGACAATCGTCATTTTGGATTTCTTCCTGTATTGTTAAAGTGTTTCCCTAGTGCTTTGATGGAGGCCGTGTGAAGAATGGAGTTCCACAATGTACCTCTTTTGACATCGGCGAACTGGGAGATGTGGAAAGTCCTAAAATGTCCTGCATCAGGTCGGGTAAGGTCAGCATGTCGAGTCTGTGCTAATTGTTTTTTATTGTAGGTCAGGTATTGCAATCTCATTTTTCAAAAGATAGTTCAATATATTGTTTAAGATTAAAAACTATAGCTATAATGATAAATAAACATAGATGTTTATCTCTGTGTGTACTGTTTTGTGAAGAGACTGCTGCGATGCACACAGATCTACAAGATTTTGCAGGAAGGCACCTGTTATGTCTGAAGTTATGCACCTTGAAGCCAGTTTCTGGATTTTTTAAATAGATTTTTTTTTTTTAACGTTTCGTGGCGAATTTTCTTCATTAGTAAAAGTAATATGGTTTCAATCTTTTAACCCAATGCAGTAAATTTTGCAGAAATTTGCGTTTTTTCAGCATTTTTTTGACAAAATTCAGGTATTTTCAGCTATTTCTTGACAAAATTCGCATCTTTTCAGCAATCCTTTAACGAAATTCGTGTTTTTTTCAGCGATCCTTTGATGAAATTCGTGTTTTTTCATCAATCCTTTGACGAATTTCGCATTTTTTCAGTGATTTTTGCCGAATTTCTCGATTTTACACAATTTTTTGACGAAATGCGCGTCTTTTCAGCAATTATTTGACGAAATTTGCGTCTTTTCAACGATCTTTTGCCGAAATTCACGTCTTTTCAGCGATTTTTTGACGAAATTCGCGTCTTTTCCACAATCCTTTGACGAAATCCACGTTATTTTCTGCGATACTTTGACGAAATTCGCGTTATTTTAGCAATCCTTTGACGAAATTCGCGTTTTTTTCAGCGATCTTTTGCTGAATTTTGCACTTTTTACAAGATTCTTTGACGAAAGTGTCTTTTCAGAAATTTTTTTAAACAAAATTCGCGTCTTTTCAGTGATTCTTTTGCAAAATTCGCGTCTTTTTTGTAGAAAATCGTAGTTTTAGACCAATTTTCGTAGCATCGTAGTTTTTAACACCAAATCGTAGCAACTATGATTTTTTCATAGCAGTTGGCAGCTCTGCAGACTAGAAGATAACCTTAGTATGAAAATTTTAATTATTAATTTTCACTCATTTTTGACAAAAATAATATCCTATAAATGTTAAAATGTTATTGTGCATATAATTTAAAGTTACACAGCAATCTCACAACACTTCACTGAACTCTCATATTACTCACTATCCTCACAATTTAATTATCATGACAAGTGCAATAGATACACTAATTATTTTAAATCTTTCTACTCCTTCAAGACATAAATATTGATAAACAATTTCCTATATTAGTATGAGGTTGAAGGCAAAATGTATAAAAAAATATTTCAATTCTAAAAAATGCATAAATCTTGAGTTGAACTTTAAATAAACAATTGAACTTTTCTTTAGTAATACATACAATGACAATATTAGTTATTTATACAAATTAAACTTCTCTTTATAAATGATAAAATTAGATCCTTGTACTCCAAAACACAAAATACTAAGTTTATAATTAGATTTTGTGAAATAGAATATGAGGATCTTCTGTTTAAAATTACATGGATAGGCAATTTTTCATTTAAAGTTAAGTAGAAAAAAAAAATATTTTTTTCATTTTATAAATTAAAAGTTTTTTTTTATTAATTATTTGATTAATTCTTCGATCATACATTTAGAAAAACAGGAAAGATGCATTTTGATATTCTGAACCTTTACATATTTTTGCTAAAAGATGAATTAAAATGAACAAAATTATGCAAAAGACAGAATCCATTCTTAATTAAAACCTGCGTGAATAAAAGTATCAAAAGTTGAAATAAGAAAATATTTACCTATCAGCTGACGAGACTATTGCATTAAAGACTTTCTGAGTGATTGATAGTAAATTCCTTCTGTTTTCTTCTACATCTTCTCCATCTTCTAACCTGAAATTGAAACCATAGCAAATTATGATAATACATTTTTGAATGCATAACATTTCTCAAGAACACATACAATTTTCCAAAATATAAAATTCAATTTTCCATAAAGATAAATGACAAGCACAGGACAGTTAAATTTTTTTTGCAATGATCATGGTTTGTGTAACTAACATCTTCATTAAAGTGATAAGAATTAAACAATGCAGTTTATATATATATCAGAGTTGCTATTCTCGGTAATGCACAATATTTTTAATATATGAGAGACACTGCTGGCTATTACTTTTTTTTTTATTTTATTAGGACCACAATTTTCAAACCATAATTTTCGAGATAGATTTCTTTACTTTTTTTTTCTTGCACATGTTGTAGAAATATACCATAAATATTTCTGTCTGGAATTAGTGGCATGAATAAAATATAATACTAGTCGCTAGAAGCATTTTTGATATATTAAAAGCTATTGTGCATTACAGAGAATGGCAACTCAGTTACATGATCATTATCTTTTAGTTATTTGTTTTTTATTGTTTCCATAATTGTTTACTAAAAAGCATAATTTTTTAGACCTTTCAGATAGTACTATAGTATAATGACATTTAATTGTACATTTCCATTTAGCATGTTTATATGGTGTAATAAAAGAACATTTAACCATAATTCAATATGTGGCCAACAGTACATACCGAAAACTACACTTCTCATGATCAGTGGCCAAAAATGCTAACAAACTGGCCAACAGAATAAAACGATGCTTTTCAATTTTATCAATGCATGTCTTTATTGTTCAAGGTAGCCAGCACTTGAATTTTTGCATATTCTCTGACTTTCCACAGTCCTTTTCCTTGAATTTTCCAGGTCATTTTCAATGATTTTTCTAGATTATTCTCTTGTAAAACCATGCTACAAGCAGTCAATAGCAACATTGAAATTGCTTCATTGAAATTTCCAGATTTCAATCTAAATTTTGCTGCTAAACTCCCTGACTTTCCCAAGTTCTCCAGATCAGCTGGCCACCCTGTTGTTAAAGTGAATCCAAGTTGTGCTAAATTATAATAAGAGAAATAGAAGACCACAGATACATATTGCATAATATCATAAGATATACATACATACAAGTACATGCACCACTTCAATAGGAAATTGGAAAAGTGAGATTGCACTGCTTGGTACTTCTTTTACATGAAATAATAAAAGTGTTTTAGTGCTGCATCAAGAAGCAAGATACAATCTATGTTTCTATCAAAAAATGTATTATGGTTGTATCACAAACCACGATTATTAATTTCCAATATATGCTACTATCGTTATCTTTATTGCAATTAATAAATATGGATAAAATCCTCTAATAAAATAGATGTCATATTTTGCTGGTGCAACTTGTTGTCAAAGTCGTTTTGTAACCCAGTGTATTCGTGACTGTTTGCACTCTAAATTTTGCGAAATTTTTATCAATCTCTTTCGAAATTTTCAAATTTTTGTTCATCTGGGTATTTGTCAGATGGTAAATGCGACAGTTTCATCACCATACAACATGTTCATGACCAAATGCTTAATTTCTCACTTTAATATTTTCAATTGTTCCCCTTTTTTTCTTTCCCTTATTTATTTAATTCATCATTCCCACTCTTCAGCATTAATTACCTTTTCAGGGGTGATTGTGGGTTCATGAAAAAATACATGAAATTTTAGTGACAAAACTTTATCGTAGAAGAGAGGGAAGACCGATCATATAATTTATCACAGGGAGGTCAAATTATGAAATATATGAATTTTAATTATGTTCAGCAATCATATGAAATTGATATTTTAGTCTAATTTTATGAATTTAACTATCAGAAAAACCAGAATTTTGATACTGAAAATGAAAAAAAAAAATACCTGAATTCAGGTATATAACACAATCACCCCTGCCTTTATTTTGATACTCCATTTATCATTTTCCAATGTTTCTTTCACATCTTAATCCCCTCCTCAGCTCGATGATAAACTAGCAACACCAAGAGCATGCCAAGAATACATTACAACAATTTTGGAAACTTGGTGAGAAACGCATTAGATCAGCAAAATTAAGGAGAGAAATTCAGAAAGAAACAAATGCATATATGACAAATTATAATGAATTCTAAAAAAGGAACAGGTGAACTTCTCTAGCCAGAATACTTCTTTTATCTATTATCTGACTTATGTGATTGATTTCGCATGATGACAAAAGTATTAGAATATGCATGGGAGTGTTTAACGATAGAAATAGCTTTCAATTATTTAGAATAGGAAAACATAATTTAATCAATGAATCAAAAAAAAGAGATTTTTTTAGTAAAGGAAAAGGAGATAAACTATATGTGATTCCACACCATAGCATGCAAGTATTTTATTTTTCCTTGATATGCTCACAAATGTTATTTCATTCAAAGACAGTTGATAATTTGGGGGTAATTTTATAGGATAGATTTAAATTAAAAAAACAATTTTTGACCAACCATGTTATCTGCCAATTATTACATACACAAAAATATTTGGCAGTTCTACTGAGATCATGAAAAGTTATTGTTCCAAAAAAAAAACCATACCTGGCAGGATCTACTTCGTAGCTGATATTTGGTTGATCCAGAAGTGGACTGATGAGAGGATCCAGTAAACTCAAGAGATAACTTGCACCATATATTTTGAAGCAAAAAGCCATTATTTTACTACCCAAGCTATTCCCCCGGAAAAGAGTCTGCATGCAATCAGTGACTTCAACCTAAAGATAGGGAGAAAAAAAAGGCTGTTTGTTAGGAATTTTGTTTAAAAAAGTGACAAACACTAATGTAATTTCTTATTCATTCATTATTTATACAAATATTTAAAAAATAATATTTTTTAAAAACTTTGAGTATGATCTCCGATTTTTACTCACAGTTCAGAAAGGTTAAACTAATGGTGAAATGGATTTTAGGTTTAACCCAGAATTAAGCCCTTAACCTACAGTTGTGATTGATGGAGAATTGCCAGTTAGTGTATAGAAAATAAAAGGAATGAGTGTCATAAATGATTTAAAGTTCTTGTTTGACCAAATGGGTCTTATTCTTAAAACTCTAAACAATCACTTAGATAATTATTATTATTTTTTTTTTCAAAATTTGAAAGTAATGTTATACATTAATAACTTAAGCAATCAATAATAACCAAAAAGTATTTACAAAAACCCATTTCTTTTTTAATCAACTTCAATCTTGCATGCACAAGTGATATAATCTAAAAGTAGATATTAATATATGGTTTTATTAGCACATATTAATTAGGTTAAAAACATAATATACTTAATGAGCAATGCACATTTCTTTTTAGTCACCAACCCACCCCCTCCTCCCAATCTTATATACACATACATATAACTGAAATCCTTCAGCACAAATGTACAATGTGAATTATATATATCTATATATGAAGAAAAATTTACCAAAATAAAAACACAGTTGCCCCCCCTCCCCCCCCCCAAGACTACTTTCTCCTTAACTAATACCTATTTAAGTATTCAGAGCAAAATTTTCTTTTCATTTTCAATACATTAAATTTTTTTTCCACTTTTATCACAGCAGAATACGATATTAAAAATTAGTTATGAATTATTTTTCTTCATTTTACACTTATTTTAAATTCAATTAGCCTCATAATCTGTAATCAAGATACTGTTCATCTTGCTTTGGCTGTGCAATGTTGCCAGTGCAGTCACAACAGCTGACGACTGTTTTCAAGAGTGATTAAGAAAGATCAATCGCATATTTGAAAATCAGCTTGCATGATATTACTTGCTGATTTTTACAAAAATTTATACAGTTCTTGTGGCAATGGTCTATAATATATTCTCAGAATGGGAGAGCTCAATCATAAGTGCCGTTTAGGAGTTTTCATGTTCACTCGCACACAAAAATCATGATTGAAATAGTTTTGTGTTTACACTATGTGTTTGGAAAATAAAAAGTGTTGCGGCCATCCAGACTGCAAGTAAGATAAATAAAAAAATAATTAGGCTGAAAGAAATAGTGCTCTAGTGCTATCAAGTTTTTTTCCCCTTTTAATTTTTCTTTTTCTTTAAAAGAAACACATACAAATTTTTCAATGTTTTAAAAATTTCTATTACAAATAAAAATAACCATGTGTGTTTAACTTTAAACAAGAGTATTAATCCTAAGCGTTAATAAATAATCTTTAAAAAATAATGGAATAGAATCTGAAAATAATGCTACTTGAATGTTGGGATTGACAATAACTAGTTACTTTTGATATATTTTCAGTAAATTTACATTAGTGCTCTAAAGCAAAGAATGTTACAATAAAACACCTGCTTTAATAGGCCTAGCAAAATAAATTAAAATATATAAATAAATATACTTTACCAAATTAACAAAACAATTCTTGCTTAAATTAAAACTTGAAATTTACAGCTTTTAATATATATCAAATATAAATGCTTAAAACAATAAATTGAAAAAAAAAAAATAGAATTAAAAAAAAAAATATTTTTTGTGAATTTAATGTTAAACATACAGTTACAAATGAATAATAATTATTATGAGGATGATGATTATAAAATATTAATGATTACAAAAGCAAATCATGACTATATGAAAACAATGTATGGAATTTCAATTTTTGCATGCATCTTAATTTTGTTTTTTAATTCAAGGAGCTTTGAAAATTTAAAATTCTTTCTTCTTTTACATAATGAAATAATTTTTAAAAATGTTTCATTGCAAAATTGGAAGAACATGTAAATAGATGAACATATATAGAAATATATACTTACCTCCTTATAAAACATATTCCACAATAATGGAGCTAATAGATGTTTAGCATCAAATAAAGTTACAAACACTCGAGCAAGTTCATCCTGAAATGATGTAGAATATTTAAAACAAATTATTAAAATTAAAATATATACATATAAAGCCAGACTAAATAATAACAATAAAAAAAAGGTATTAAAATTTCATTCAGCTGAAAAAATGTATACCAGAAATTAACCAAGCAATATCAATTTTTAAAAGTACATTTATAAATTTCAGCAGTTTTTGAATTTAATGATACATTAATACAGAATGATTTCACATTATTTTTAAGTAGGTCAATAAAACCATTACTATATGAGAAGAATTTGATTTAAAAGAAGCACAAATACAGTTGTGGAAAAAAAAAAGCCCCCCCCCCCCCTCCCTCTTCCTAATTCTGCTGCAAATCAATAGCATAAAAATGTGACTGGTACCAATCGATTATTACTAACATCTACTGATAATTAATGTTATACTTATACTTCAAATGTTGTCGATATATTTAAATTGTAACAAACTTAAAAAAATCAATACTAAATGCTTAATTTTTACATCATATTTGGATTCTTATGCTGTAATTTTATCATCAAATACCAAATGAGAAGTCATTTAGACAAATAGTTTAGGAATTAAACAGATTTAAGTTTGCAATTCTTATTGTTAAATTAATTTTTAATTGTTGTAAGACAGATTGTAACTGTAATGTGGATAGTATTTTTAACATAACTCAAAAACTATTTGGCACAATGAACTGTATTTTTGGATTCATATATTTGAAGCTTCTAGAAATTGATTTCTATTAAACTGTTTACATGTTACAATATTATATTTAAAAAATATATATATTAATTACAATATATATAAATTAAGAAATTAATATTTGAAAAATAGGAATTATAATTTATGAAAATGTTCATGGAAATCGATTTCTAGAGGCTTCAATTAAGTAAATCCAAAATTACAGTACTCCAAACATCCAAATTTACTGTAAAACAAAATTGAAATTTGAATTTATGGACATAAAAGTTATAACAATGGATTTTTAAAATTACAAATTTTTGAGAAAAAACTTCTTTCCAAAATTATTTAAATAATAATAATAAAATTGAAATTAAATCATGTGTGCAAAAATCGAAGGAAAAGAGAATAGAAACATAAAACACATTAAACGGAAGATGCAAATATGAGAAATTATGAATATCTTATAGATTCTTCCTAATAATAATTCATAATAAAGATGTGTTTTATTTCATCAAAAACTGTCAGCACTAAGCCTAAAAATGACAATATTAAGCTCCTTATAACATATTGGAAAACCAATGACTGAAAGAAATTAAGATAACCAAGAAATAATTGAAAATTCAACAAAAGGAGACAATAAACAAAGATATATTGAAAAACTCTTCAACAAAAGGAGATAATAAACAAAGATACATTAAACAACTCACCAAGTAATATATATATATATATATATATATATATATATATATATATATATATATATATATATATAAACATACCATTTGAGGACTCATGACAACACTGGCCAATGCCATAGCAATTGGCAACTCGCCTTTGTCACCGATCATAGTCACAAGCTGAACCAATTGTTCATATCTATCTGCTAAAACAGTTTCTGCTAACATATCAAACTCTGTACCTTGTTGCAAAATTTTAGTAAGAACCTCCATAAAGGCAGCTCTAGTTTGCAGATCTTTATGATAACCCAGACCTGAAAGTTAAAAAGAGTATGTATGTTTTAAAACTTTTCATTTTGTTAATATTTAACAATCAGTAAATATTTAAAATGACTGCAACTTTAAACTAAAATTTACTAAATGGCACTTAATAACAAAAGAAAACATTTAAAATTATATTCCCTACATCATCTTAATGCAGAAAATATTCAACTAAAACCAAACCAAAAATATATTTTAATGATTTTCAAATTTTTAAATGAAACAAGAAATAGATATGAAAGCTATAACTGTTCATAAATTTTTTTTAGTGATTTTTGAAAAATATTCATAAATATAATTGTAATATTTCTATGATTTTAATAGTTTAAAAAACAAAAACACACAATAGTTGATGCATTTTCTTCTTTTTGCCGATTCCTTTTTAATAATATTGTACTAGTTGTTTTAAGGTAAGCTCAGGCTAATATGGAGCATGAACATGCCAGAAGGAATGACTTAATAAGTAATCAGCGGCGGCTCACAGGTTATTTAAATAAGAGTTCACAATCACAATAAAAAATTATGACAATGTTAAAGTGTTTGCGACAATCTTAAAAAATGCAACTACTTTAGTTCCAAAACACTCATTTTATATATGTCATCTTAACTGTTTAGAACTAGTTCTTTCGCAGAAAAATAAATGTAAAAAACAAAATGAATAAACAGATTAAAATTGGTTAAAAAAAAAAAAAAAACTAACCAAACATTGCAAACCAAGGGGGAAATTGAACGAATAAGAAAGAAACTGACAAAAAAAGCAAGCTACAGACTGTGCAAATGGAAGGCTACGAGGGATGCACTCCCCTCACATATGCCTCCTGGCTTTTGTCCACATAAAGTAGTTTTGAAGAGAATTTCTTTGCTCATATGTGCGAGATAAGAAAAGACTGGGAGCTTTGTGTTGAAAGCTTTCAAAATTTGTTCTATTACATTAACATTTTGTCTTTGTCATGTCTATGAGGAAGGGGGAGAGGGTAAAAGAAATTCATCTTGCAAATGTGAAAAAATGGAATTACTTCATTTAAATTGTTAATATATATATATATATATATATATATATATATGGGGGGAGGGATTACTTGCCCATGTGCGCCAATAGAGGAGTCACCACTGTAAGTAATTATTAAATAGTAACAAAAGTCATTCAAATGAAATCAATAAACATAAAGTACTAACTTATTGAATGCATAAGTCCACTGTCAACATTGGCACTTAAAAGGTTTGACATGGCCTGAATGGTGCAAGTACGCAGCTCACTGAGCCTTGAAACATTAACTCTGTGGCGAGATCCTTCTTTGTCTTCTGAAGAGTCACCGCATTCATTTAATAGATTCATGAAAAGTGAAAAGTATCTAAAAAAATATATTTTAAAGTTCATGATTAAGTATGAAAAAATTCAATAGGGAGCTTTAATTTTATTAGTTAATTATAGTAACATTAAAGCAAGTAATAACTGAAACATTTATCCGACGAATAGTTTACAAACTTTGTAACTTATCAAAGATAACTGATAATAAAAAGCAAAATCAATACAATATGAATTTTATTAAAATAAATTCCATTCAAAAGATGATTTATATTAAGAAAGTTTAATATTTGAGTAAAAATAAATCAAAATATTTTTGAATTACTATATTTAAATGTCTCACAACAAAATAATTAAAAACTTATTAATAGAATAAATAAATATAGATTCACGAATAAATTCTCATTATATAAAGCAAATAAGATTCAGTACTTTCACACAATTCTAATTTACTAGAAATCCTATTCGTAATCTACAAATAAATGGTGTAACACACAAGATAAAAATAGGATCTTTGAAGGTCTAGAGCAGCCATATTCAACCCTTTTTCTCGCAGGCTGCAAATTACTAGGAATACTAACAGAAAGACAATGAAACAATTGAAAAGAACATTTAATCCCCACATATATTACATATGAAATGATACTAAGATACTCAAAGAGTATTCATTGGATTTTAGACATCCCAAAAGGCAACTTACTTTAAAAACAACTGGGATTTAGCTTCCATTAAATCACCTCTATCACTTTCTTCTGGCTGTAGTGGTAAACCTCTTAGTAATGCAGCAACAGCTTGCATACATGCTTGATCTAAATCCCTGGTGAGAGTAGTAACATCTCCTGAATTAGGTGGAGCAAGCTGGTGACTGTTTCCCATGACCCAATCTGTAAGGTATTCAACAAGTTTATTCCTGAATTTCATCTCTTGGCGGAAGGCTAGATCATCTCTGCGCATCATCATGGCTTCCACAAGTTGGCACAGCTTTGTTTTGATCTGAATGGCATGGACTGTGGTATCTAGGTGACGAACGTATCTACAAAAAATGTTTTACAAACCATAAGACAAATAAAATATACATAAAAAATTATCAGATAAACAAGTTACAATACTCATGTATATAACCACAAATATTCCTTAAATCATTATAAATAAGCATAATCTTTAAAATAATATGTCAAAAGTAACGATGTGTATAAAAATGCACTTTTTAAAAAAAGAATCATCACAAAATTGAATTTAAAAATCTAAAATAATTTTTAAAAGGGGGAAAGCCTCCTTTGAAGTATGTACAATAATATACATACATCTGTAATTATATACTAAAAACAATCAAGCAACTATAAATCTGGAATTGTGTACAATTTTATAGATATTGTATTCACTTTTAGAAATGAAAAAATTCACTGTATAAGCATGGGAAAAATCTACTTTTCATAAATCCTTGTTTTGCTTAATTATTATTTTTATTTAAAAAAAAAATGCAAAAACAAAGCAATCAGTTTTTGTCAGGATTCACAAAATATATTTTAAAAATATGAAGAAATTCCTAACTAATAATGCACAATTAAAACCTTTATAGCTGCCTTCTTAAATTTAATAATACTAAAAAGCAACAAAGCAAGACAGTACTAACTGAGATAAATATTATAATTTACCAAATTTGACTTAAAAAAATATATATTAAAGGATAATTCTGTAAAAATGTACAATTAATCAGTATAAGAGTAATTAACTAGATTAGTGTTCTTGTTAAGCCATTATTAAAGGGCACAGCAACCTGCCCTTTTTTTAAAATCAACAAAATGCACTCTGCCCTTTCTAAAAATAATTAAATGTACTATTGATTGCTTGTAAAAACCTTTCCCATATTGCTGTATTTCTAAATCTATACATGAGCTGAAAAGATTGTAAAAAATTATAGAACATTCTTATTTCATTAAAAACAGGAAATAATTCAACCATGTTGTAATTTAATTATACTTTTTTTCTTCACTCATTAAATTATTTGAAATTAATGTTACTTCATCTATCATATCTAAAAATTAATTTTAAAAAATTTATATTAAACACAATACATTTTCTACTGAAATCGTGCACTTTTTCTGATTCAATGGCATCCTTTTTAGTGACTTGTATACAACTGGCCATTTACCTTTCTAGAGTGAACACTAAACAAGATGTACTATTTTGAAATATTCTGGAAGAATATATTGCCATAAATCAAACAGTTCAGAAAAAGAAAGAAGGAATATACAATAACATTTACTTACCTGACAATAGCAAGCATCATTCCTTCAATGCTGCTAACACCCAGATGTTCAGCCGTGTGATCTACTTTATTTTCTAATACACTCTTCAAAATAAATATTATATGCTCAATAAACTGGGTGTTGGGTTCTGTAACAACAACCTTGAAAAAGAAGGAAAATATTTTCACTGCATCTTTCAGTGTATCTGAATATTTTGTCTAATACTAGAATCTTATTAATTCAAACTTTAACAGTTCAAACTATTGGGTAATTAAAATATTGAAAGTTGAACTTAAAATAGAATAAAATCTTATGTAAATTAAATTTTCATGTTCTTTATTTGGATAATGCAAAGTTTCTGAGTTCTAATCTAAGAACTTATTTTAATTATTACAAGGCAAATGGGACACATGCCCCAAAATTAGCTGAACCAGCTATATAAAAACTATATGTTTGAAATTCAATTTTGGAAAAAAAAAATATTACAGGACAAGTTACTGATGTTATAAAACTTGTGGATCATCCACATAATCATATGTTGCCTGTCTAATAGCTAATAAATAATTTCAGATTTTTTTTTTAAACTTCACAGTTCAATAGGGTGAAAGAAGATAGGTAAGTAAACAGTTTAGAAAACATATAACATATTTAAAAATCCAGTTTTAGCAATTACCTTCCATAGTAAAAAAAGTAGGTGAATTTTTAATTTGTGCAGTCCTGAATATGATCTATTGACTAGCATATACACCATACAGCATGCCAAAATTTAGTTCAGCTAGAAAATTCACTTTAGTATTTTTTGCCAATAGATGGAGATGCACTCAAATTCGTTTATACAGTCCTGTATATTATTTGAAGACTTTCGTACACACACACAAATTAAACTAAAATTTAATTCAGGTAAAAAACACAATTGGTCCTGCCACCTGCCACCAATTATACCATAACGGTAATGTATCTTGTTCTTTACATAGCCCTGTATACATATTTTTATTCCACTAACTTCTATTAGTGTACTAAATATAGTTCAGCAGGAAAATGAATAACACAATTGAGGGGTGTAGATGCAAAATTCACACTCTCCACATAACCTAATTTTTAGAAAAATGAAAAAACCTGATTATTATTAATAAACATGATATAGTGGCACAATTTTTTTTTGTGATATATTTGTTGCCATAACAACTAGTTGCACATAGTCCTAAATCTGTAATAATTGTGGTAAAGCTAGAATTTTAATTTAAATATTGAAAATGTGAGTTTTGCAGCAAATTTTTATGGGTAATGTTAGTTATAAATTTATAACAAGAACCAAAAAAAAAAAAAAAAAAAAAAACCTGAACATTAGTTTTCATTGTGTTATTTTGGAGGGTAATAAACAACAAAAAATAAAAAAACATTTATTAAAAATAATTTGTGCAAAAATTTTACTATTAGACATGGCTCAACTTCTTCACTGTCATTAAACTAGTGCAACATTTTACACTACTTCTTACTTCTGCACCTCCCTGATTGGTTGAATTGGAGAGTGTGAGTTTTGCTGCAAAACAGTTGTTGGATAATGTGAATTATGCATCAAAACGAGATTTTCAGCATTTTTTTCAACCTTAATATGTTTTTTATGGTCCAAATCACTATTACAGGGCGATTCGCCTTAAAAAGACAAACACGGTAATAAGAATAACTCAATACCTTAAAAAAGTGGATAATGTGACTTTTGCATCTGTACCATTCAATTAAAAACTACCCTTAAGCAATTCACTCCCATAATTTGTAATACTTATGAATTCCTTTGTGTAGCTCTGTATATGGTCAACAGAATTTATACACACCACGTTCTATGCAAAAATTTAAACTTAAATTCACAAACCAAAGTTAACACGCTCTTCCAGCAATTAATGTTCATAGACCGAATTCTTTTGTGTGCCTCAATAAATGAACGATAAATGCAATGCACATCATACATTTCAGTTTGCAACTAATAGTGCACCTCAGTAATGCACATAATTTTTTTTCGTTATGTTTAAAATAATGTAACATCATTAAAATACACTGCAAATGATTTCCCCCACTTATACCATTATGTAACATAATTATTTTGTATGCCCCTGTAAATGAATAATAAATGCTTTGCACACCGTATTCTACATAAAGCATGTTTTAGTGCACTTCATAAATGCATATTAATTACATTACGTATGAAGAGGTGTAACATTACCAAAATTCACTTGAAACAATTTTTTTCCACTGATCGTAATGGAATGGAATACTTTTGACTGTCCCTACAGACAATTCAAGGGCAACAATTTGAGGTGACAGTGTCATCTGATAGCTTGAGAGGCATACTATCATTTGATAATCTGGAATTGCGGGAAAAAATGAAGGTAGTCCTTTGAAAACCACAGTGAAAGATAGATCATTCACGAGCGTGAAGAGAAATAACAATGACTCATTAATTTATGACTCCTCAATTTTTTCCACTGACTCTTCATATTAATAGAAATTACAAGAAATGAAATATGTAACCAATCAATAAACTTACCTGTCCTTGAGAATCAAAGAACTTTTCCACAATGGCTTTTATTTGATCAAACAAGATAGGATATAAGGTTGGACTCATTTCGTGAGCAACTAGTTCTTTCACATGTTTCTGAATCTGTGTTCCAAACTTTTCATTATGACAGACTAGTAAACGTAACAGTTGGCCAACAAACCTGTTTAATGAGACATTCATAAGCTAATATCTGAGGAGGATATGGTAAGGGAGAAAGAGGGAAAAAAATTTAAATAACGATATTACATAGGTTTACAGGCAGTACAAAATAGCATAAATATTTTTGCTATACTTACTGAGTAACTGGGCAATACTGCATATCCTGACCAGGTGTGAGCACACTTCCTTTGCGAACATCCATTGGTAAAGATGATGTGCAACCAGGCATATTTGAAAGACTACTATAATAAGGGAAAAAAAAAACATAATACAGGAAAAAAAATCACAAAACTGAATAAAAAATATAAAAGAAAGCATGTCAATATATTATCAACAGAGATTAAACAGAAAATTTCAGAATAGTTGGAATAATATCTATCCTAACAGCAAGAGATATTAGCTAAATTTCGGCCTATAATAAGAATTGTTGGTAAATGAATGGTAATCATACAGAGAGAGTGACAAAATATTGTCTCGACAATAATGATGTCTCTAGATATAAATCAAAGGCAAACGTTAGCAGGAAATCAGATTAATGTTGGAAATAAATGAATCGGCACATACTCCATGTATGGGATCAGCCAATATTTTGAAACGACCAAAATTAAATCATTTTACTAGGAGTGTATTATTTGTCTCTGCAGTAATCCTCCCCCCTGCAGTGAAAAGCATTACATGACATAAATCCACCAATAGCCTTCAAAATATATATCTCACAATCCCTCAAAATGCTGTTCACGTTTCATGGAAATTTCATCCAAAGGAATATTTCTTGGTGAGAATAAATTCCTTAAGCACAAATCAGTAAACCTTAATCTGTTAAAAATTTGCAGATAGCATGATAAATGGTGTAAAAAAAAATCTAACAATTCAAAAGTTTTTTTTTTTTTTTTTTTTTTTTTTTTTTTTTTTTTTTTTAAATAATTAAGTATAGTTGTACTTAAAAATATACTTTGATATATTTGTAAGAAGTGGTTAGAAAGACTTGCTGTTTTGTTGATTTAGATAAATAAATAGAAAATACACAAATATGAGAAAATATCTGAAATTATAAACAATAAACTTATTTGCTATAAATGCATTTTTGAAATTATGAAACAGCAAATTCTGAGTTAATAAAATAATTTCCTTAAAAAATTTTTAGATAAAATTTTGGGAATTAAGAAAATAGAAATGTAGAAGTGTAATTAAACAAAAGATGACATCTTAAAAGAAAAATTTGGGAAAGTTTTTGAGATTTTTTTTCTACATGTTATGGTGTAAATTGTTTAATACATAAGTAGATCAGACTTTCTTCTCCAGGCATTTTTTAAGTTAAGAAAAATTACTGAAGAAAGTATTCATTAAAACAATAAATTAAATAAATAAATAAAAATTTGCTATTTTTTTTCAAACATAATTATAGCATAATGAGAAGTATTAAAAAATTGGATTTTTATATCTGGGAAACAATGTTAAGTGAGAATAATTTTCATTGTAAGATGCAAAAATTGTATAATTAATTAAAATGCATGAAAGTTTGTTTTAATTCAAGTACCAAATTTTGCTAAATGGATATATTTTCATAAAATGCAATTGAGGGTGTAACTAATTAAAATGTACGAAATTAAGTTTTGTTAAAAGTCTACATATTGCTGATAAATGATTTTGCAATAAAAATTTTAATTAATTACAATTACATTTTAAATTACAATTAAATTTTTTTCTAAGCTGCAAAACTATTTATATAATCAACAGTATAAGTAACTAATAAGTAAGAATGTAATTTTTAACTTAAAAGATAACATTATTTGCATTTTACATTGGAAAATTAATTGCAATTTAAATTTAAATTGTAATTAATTCTCATTTTTATTGTAAATGCATTTAACAGCAAGCAATATTTAAACTAAAACGAAAATTTTTACGTAACATGTGTAAATATTTTTGCATCTTATAAGGAAAAGTAATCCCAATTAATAATATTTATTCTTTGAATTAAAATGAACTTTCTGACGTTCTAAATACTATTTTTGCATCTTAAAAAAATTTCTATACGATATCACTAACTAATTGGCAAAATATCATATGATATTGCAACGTACTCGGCAAAAGATTACCAAGTGACCAAATGATCAAAAACAAACAGTCAATAATTTCAAATTTGCTCCAATAGTAGTTGGAATGTGTTGGTCGAAAAGTGGGTTGCCGAGAGGACAAGACAGATTATAACTAACAAAATACTAAAAACAAAGTCTCTGTGGAATATGACTAAAGATCTCCTAGTTGTATCCATTTATAGGTGCAAATGACTGTGTGAGTGTGTCAGAAAGAAAACTTGATCTGACCATAACCTTAATTATAGCTGCATTAAACAATGATAACAGCTGCAGCCAATGGAACAGACAAATTGCTGTACTTTATCAATCTTGGCTACTTTTCAGCCTATCTTAACCACATGTCAGTTCAACAATTGGTGTAATCCAACCAATCTTGATTGCAAGATAGATATAATGCATTAGAGTTAATAATAAACTGAGATATTCTTACAGGATACAGGTATTAAAACTTATTCTAGATTTGAATCTTGAATCAATATACAAAAAGTACTTATACATGTTTTAAATAAGTATAAAATAAAAGTTAAAAGATTAATGACTTAAGAGAATTAAAAAATATGTATTATAGAATAAAAAATAACAAAAAGTAACAAATTAATGTAATTTATATAACTCCCAAACACTGGAAAAAAAGCACTAGCAACAAAGACAACTTACCTAGCACGAGATGGAGACTTCCTAAGCAAACAGACACCACCCATGGCACAACAGAATCCTGTCATGTTAGCCCATTCATTTAATTGATCCTAGAATGAAGAAAAAAAAAATATAGATATTTAACAAAGTTTGTTTACATGTAATATCCTACCAAGCAGTAAAGATAGCATAGATACTGGCAAAGAAAATAATAAGATATAATAGTGATTAAAATAGTGATTTAAAAATAAAGTGTGTAAAACTTAAAAATCACTGGACTAAATAAAGTTTACTGAAAAGAGAACAGAAATTACTATACAGGGCTAAAAGATTGAAACCAGGTTCTTTTTATAAATATTTTTTTAAAATGCCACGTAAAATATAAAAAAATTATACAAAAAAAAAAAAAAAAAAAAAAACTAAAATCTGAACTTCAGGTACAATTGAACTTGTCTTCATCTATCAGGAATCAAATTGGCTGACCTCTATGTGTGTAGATTTCCCTAACCATTGCCAACAAACAGACAAACACACAAACAAAAACTTTCTTTTATTCACATAAATCAGCAATTCCCAACCTTCTTTCTTTCATGTACCCCTTGCTTAGACTTTTCATTTAGAAGCAACTCTCTTTATATAAACACTATAGGTGCAGATTCACGGTCGCCAGTCGCCACTAAATATTTTGCTGTGGCCACTAACTTTCGGTGTTTAAGTCGCCAATGTGATTTAAAGGTGATCAATTTCTGGTATTCCCAGTCACCATCATGAAATTTTGATTTTTTTTTCTTTTCTTTTTTTTTTTTTTTTTTTAAGATTAAGCGCAAAACACATAACAAAATTTATTATTACATTTTCATTTATTATTATCTTTTAATAACATATCAGAATGATCTGTTTAACACAGCAAACTATTAAATATATTCGAATAGCAATGATATTCGTAACAGTTTGAGTCTGATAATTTTACATAGTCTGTGATTAACAACAAAAAAAAAAATTATAGAAAAAAAAAATGTTTGAAGTGCGCTTTGATTTTTATAGTGCAAAATAATATCGCACATTCAGATTTTCTTTTATATGTACTTTTGTATGGCAAAATCAAAATAAGAAGTATTGTTTTTCTGATATTCTCCGCTATCATGATTGATTAGCATATACATTTAAAAGAAAAACATATCTTGTCTAATTTTTATCTTCTGGCTGTACATGATTTAAGATTTATATTACACTTAATTAATATTCAAATTTTGTATCTCTGTATATTAAATATCTACATGTCTGTATACATACTGTATTTACATGTCTGTATATTAAATAAATTACTTTACATTTTGAATTCCTGAGTTTTTTGTTTAGCATTTTACCCCATATAAACACTATTGTTTTTATGATTTTTTTCACAATTGTGGCGACTGGATTTTTCGGGTTTAGGAGCCACTGGCTCCTTCCAAATTTTGAGAATCTGCACCTATAATAAACACATAAAGCAAACATGCTTTTTTAATAAAAATTAATGTTCTTAGAAGAGTTGAAAAATAAATAGAGTCAAATTACATTAACATTTCTTATATTTTAAAGTTAATTTTACTTTTTATAATATAACTTAAAATCAATATAGCATTAAAATAATTTTTAGATAACTTACTATGAAAGTTTATAAAAATTTTGCATTGAGTAGTCAAACATGGCTTTTAATACTCACAATGAGAATCATTGAGCATATTTCACGAGTTTCATGTAGCTGAGTTTATTAAAATCAGATTCTAACGAAGACATATAATCTGAAGTCAGGAACACTGTCAAACTTATTGCAATATTTGTTCTTAATATATGCATAAGATGAAAATGCTGTTTGGACAAGCTCAGCATTTGTTAAAGACAACAAGTATCTTAATGCTTCATCACTGAGTTCTTGATTACCTTCAATTTTTATGAAGATGTAGTAAAACATAAGTAATCATGCAATATATGATCAGAAGTATGTGAAGCTAGTGGCATTGAATTATCAATGAATTACTAGATCTAGAGGACATTTTCCCTCATTTGGAGAGTAATATATTGGAGTTACACATGAGTATCTTTGTAACCCAAAATTATAAACTTTGTTTATGTGTTTTCAGTTGAACCATTTTTGTGGATTCCGCCATTACCAATATTATTTTCATGCACCCCCAACAGTACCCCAAGTTGGGAACTGCTGACATAGATAAATGTCATATGAGGTTTATAAGCAATAAAAAATTAACATTAATAGTTATTAAATATTTTTTTTTTTGTGATAATGTAAACTTTGAATTTGAATACTCAATGAAAACAGAAAAAAATTGATCATGTTTTTGCGTAGATCCAAGAGCAAAAATTCTTTCGGAAAATCTTCTCACTAGTAGAACAGAAACAAATTTGTCAGAAGCCAATTTTTCAACTGAATATTTGAAAAAGAAATGGCTCCATCATCTACTGCTGTATTTCATGAGCATTACTGAACACTTCATATGAGCATTTCTGAACTTCATATCTGATAAACGATTTAAAAAAAAAGAAAATTAAGGATCACCCTAATGCACAGTTAGCTGTCGGGATTTTTTTTTTTCAATATAGCCTCATATAAGGTTTCTATGCATTAGAAGGTTAATCATAACTAGAGTTCTCCAACAATAATTTTGAGAAAATGACAATTTTGTTGCACAAATGAAAATGGGAGGAATTTTTTGAAAAACTTCCATAAAAAATATAATATAATTAAAATACTGCAGTATACAAAAACTTCTGATAGTTGTACTTATGAATTAATTTTCCTTAAAAGAGAATTATAATTTCTATAATCAAAGAACAAATTCATTACAATATAAAATAATTATTATCAGTAAAATATGTAGTTTAAAAAAATGAATGATTACTTCAAGTTCGTGCTCAGTACTTTGATGTGATGCACGTCTTTTACCAATAGTTCGATGAAAGCCCTCACAAATTTGAGCTTCTTCCAGTTTTGTTTTTGGATAACTCACTAAAAGCTTGGTAGCTGCCTCCCAGTTAAGAAATGTGTCTTCCCATGCCTAAGAGAGTGAAGTTATATGCATATGAAACATCTATATTAGTATATTAGAAATACAGCAAAATACATCATGGAAACAAAGATTACAATGGTAAATCAGGAAAATATGCCACACGCAAAGAAATTATTTTATATGGTCATGATTTTAAAGAACAAAGGACATACATGTTTTAAATACATAATAATGTATCTTTACTTCATCAAGCTAGCCAAGTTAGTACTATTATACAACTACTTTTATTAGGTGAAGTTTTTTACTTTCTTCATTTACTTTCAAAGGACACTACTCATTTTAATTTATGTTTTTTTCTACATATGTTATTGTGAGTTGAGTTACAAATAACAATAAAAAAAAAATCTAGGATGTAAAAAACTAAGACATTGTTTCTTTTAATAATGCATCTAAAACAAACACAGGAATTGGCTGATGATACAATTTTTGTCTTTAATGTTTTTTTCTATCTTTCTTTTAAGTGAATTAAATTTCAGTTTTGACAATATAATATGGTACACTTAAAATTTAATTAACATTGGTCAGCATATTAACCCTTTCAGGATACTGCATACAATTTTTAGTACCACTATTTTAGAATAGTAATCATCACCTTATTTAATCACAACAATTCTGCTCTTAAATAAGGTGAAGATTTCTAATATTTGCAAGCAGTGATATTCAAAAATAAGGAATGTACATAACCCTATACTGCAGATATATGTGATACTCATAATTGAGAGATAGTACACTGCATCAAAAGAAAGAAATGCATCTTGATCTAGCAAGAAGGTTTATGAAACTTAACCTCTTCTAATTTACTAATGATTCAAAACAGCATTCCTATATCTTTAGAAATCTCAGAACCCAATAGATTTCCGAGATTTAAGGAAGCATTTCTAAAACAAAAGTTACTTTGGTTGCCAGTAATTTTCAGAAATGTTTGAAAGTAATTTTTACAGTATATTAATCAGTTTTTTCTGAACTTGGTATCAACACAAAATATAGATTTTTTGGATATTTTCAATTTGTGAGTAAACATTTTCAGTTGCATAACCAAATTTATACATCCAAGAGTAACAAAAGAATATTCCTTTAATGCGGTTAATTTGGCATGTTTGTCTGTTGTATATGAAAATATTTTTGTGAAAATTGATAACATAAAAAAAGTTTTTTTTATGTTATCAATTTTCACACACATTCATTAATACACTGTAAAAATTACTCTGAAACATTTCTGAAAATTACTGGCAGCCAAAGAAACTTTTGTTTGAGAAATGCTTCTTTAAATATCAGAAATATATTGATTTCTGAAGAAAAAGGGACACTTTTCGAAATCATAGGTAACTTGGAAGGGGTTATGTTATATTTTTGCAAACTTTCTTGCTAGATCAACAAACATTTTTTTTTTCTTACAGTGTACAGAAACTGTATAAAATATTGTTGAATGGGTTTTGAAATTAAAAAAAAAATAAATTAAACCTTTCTTAAATAGGAAACTGTTACTTATGAAATAATTAATAATTAAATAAGTTAGAATTAGCAACTCAAGATAGACTAAAAAATGCAACTAAAAAAAAAAAAATAAAAAAAAAAATAAAAAAAATAAATACAAATATAAAAAAAAAAGATAGAATTTGAAGCAGATGATTTTAAAACCTGTTTTTTGTAATGCATCCCACATGCCCACAATGGCATATAAAAAGACCACAATGGCATATATTTTATAATATTTAGTTTTGCAGAATATTATCTCTATCTCGACAAACATATTTACCTGAGAACAGCCTTGTGTACAATGCTCTATTTTCCTCAGAAGACCCATAATTCTCTTTTGAAGAGCAGCTCGGCCTATAAAATACGACATTTAATTGACAAAAATATTTTTTAAAACTATTGTATTGATAACAGAATTTAAGCAAAAGGAAAAACATTATTAATTGGAATTAAATAAATTGATGATTCAAAGTTTAAAACAATGAACAACAAAATTACAAGTGAAAGAAATCAATCTTCAGGATAATGTAATTTAAAAATAAACCACTTGATGAATAAAGTCAGGTATGGTGTTCTAGGGAGGTGTTTTACTGCTCATAATGTACAGTAAAAGGGAGGGGGGGGGGGAATCCAAACAAAGACTACAACTTAAGTTCTAATAGATGTGAAAGGGGAAAAAAAAAGTACAAAAGGTATTTTAATTTGTAATAGGTCTTTTGTGTGTGCAGTTTATATTACCATAAGAGGTCATTTGCATAGAATTTTAAGCTAACTTTTAAAAGTTCAATAGAACACCATTATTTTACAATATATTTAAATTCAACATGCTAAAACTTGAGGAAATACAATTTTTTTTTTATAAATCCTGAATATAAAGATAATAATATAAACATATATAAATATAATAATATAAATATAAAGATATAAATAAATGAAAAAAAAAACTAATAAAGTGAATCAACCAAGAGAAATATTGGTTATTTAGGTATAATTAGAAGAATAGTTTTTTTTTTTTTTTTTTTTTTTTTTTTTTACAAGTTAAAAAAAAAGAAAAAAAAAGGAAGAAAACTAGAGAAAGCTGTATGTAGATTTATTCTCTCAAACTGAAGTTTCTTATTTAATGCACAGAGGGTAACATATATAACTGTAATTTAATAGAAGAATTTTCATCTTTTTTTCTTTTTTTTTGTTAAGTCAAAATAAATGCCAAATTAGCAAGTTCTTAAAATTGTTGGTATTGATGTATATGCTAAAATTTCTCTAACAGAAGAAGACTACTTTCAACTATACATTGCATAACAAATAATTATATAAATATGATGTGTTGCTGTATCACAACTTAAAGTGTGTGAATATATAAAAAAATGATATAAAAATTTATTTACCAGTAGTAAGGATCGTACTAGCAGCAGACAGTTCTTGATAAACATGGTAATTAGGCAACATGTATGTAACAGTAAGGTCATCTTGCCCACAGCGTATATCAGCTTCTTCACATAACAGAGAAAAACAAGACATGGAAACTAGCACAGCATCTATGTCAACACTCCAAAGATACATGAAAAAGACGACCTAGAGAAACAAATAACAAGTAAAAGAAATGAATCATTTTATTTTTTGGTTATCAATTTAAAATTTCAAATAAAACATCACAAACTTTCAATAAAATAAGCAATACGAAATTACACAAAGACACAATGAAAATAAAACTTTAAATTAAAATATGTATGAAAGAAATTTGGCTTCAATACTTTTTCTGACAGAAATCTTGAAGTTGTTTCTGTTTCTTTATCTCATCATCAGAGTTGTTTAGGGTGTAGACATGGCAAATAAGGAGAAACAGTTTGTATTGTACCTAACTTTAGCCTTTGTTAACATTACATGATCTTTTTCAAGCCTGGTCTACTGTCCGGAGATCTCTGCAAGTTAGTTAAGTTTGCATTTCATTTTAAGGCAAGCGAGTGTCACGGATTATGCTGGCCATTAGTTAGAAGAAAAACCCACAAGTTTTTCATTGTCTTGTCTATTTATATGGGTAATTTGAATTATTCCCAGCAGAGGGCAGAATTATCAATAAAGAAGGATTTTTCTTTACAATTGGTTAAAATATATCCAGAGTCTTGTTGCAGCTCTTTTACCCGTGCTCACCACTCACCAAAAAGAGCCGAGAATTGCTTACTAACAAAGCTAACAGGAGCAAATTAGTTTTGAGCATTAGATTTAGAAGTTAGAAAAAGAAACTGAGTAATTTTAAAATTAGAACTTTAATTTAAATTTGGAATTTTAAAAGTGTTTATATTCTTATCCTTTTATGTACTTTTTTTTAAAAAACAAAATTCAAATATATTTTTTAAAGTAAATTCAAGTAAAGCAGAAATTGCTTTTATTTTTTTTTAAATTGAAATATGAACTAATTGGTAGAAAGTATATTAATCATAATATTTTGATTTTAATTTCTTTAGAAATCGACCTATTGCAAATCTTGTCATCATGATAATGACTGAAACACTGAACCAATTTAAACCTAATTGGGACAGTGTATTAATTTTGAAAGTATGTAGGCTGAATTTATTAATCAAGTATTGTTTTGGTGCCCCTACATATTCACTTAATGGAAAAACCAGCCCTGTTCAAAGCAGAGATTAAAAAATAGACAAATATATTTTTACTTTGGGTTGCTCTATTGCATGACTTATTTGTCTAAATTTCGTTATTTGTTTTTTGCACTGAAAGGCTAATCAAATCTTTTGGTTACCCCCTTCTATACTGGTTCTTGAGGATATGCCCCACTAGTTTCAGCCCTGGCACCAGAATTTTGTACAGAAGAAAACTACAGTTAATTTTTTGGTTTTCAACAATGCATTCTAAATTAATTTAGATAAATAGTAGTGCTGACTCTAGAACAAAAGGGCTGCTGAACGGGAATTTAATAAAAAAGGCCACGCTGTTCTCAAAAAGGGTACTCGTGTCCTGTTCAAAAGATCAGTAAAATTTCACTATATTTTACTACGAACGATTGGCGAATTTCTGGATTTTTCCCTGTGACTTACTAGCAAAACTAGCAAGTTTTTTTTTTACATGCGATGGCTGGATAAATTTCTTGATTTTTTCCAGCAAATTTCTCAATTCCTGACAAATTTCTCAATTTTTTTCGCATGACTGATTGACAAATTTTGCGATATTTTCCTATAACTGAATGAAATTTTTTTTTGTCATGTTGACCGACAGATTCTGCTATTTTCTTCCCATGACCGATAGTAAAATTTTGTGACCAATTGGCACATTTCACGGTTTCATCTTGTGACAGTGACAAAATTCACATTTTTTTCCCCCGCATCAAATTGAAAAAAATTCACAATTTTTACCCCCCCCTCAGCTGATTGACAGATTTCACGTTTTTTTTCCCTGCCCAATTGATGAAATTTACAATTTTTTTCATGCACCCAATTGACGTATTTCATGAGGGGGGAAAATAAGATAGCATCAAAAAGAACAATAAGGGCTACTCAGCCATAAAGTAGTTTAAAAAGAGTCATCAGATGCATAAAGTAGTTTAAAAAGGGCCACCAAGTGCATAAAGTAGTTTAAAAGGCAGCCAGGTGCTGCATCCTGCAAAATTGACCTAGAGTCACACTAGATAGCGTCCTTATATTAACAATGAGAATATTTTGTAAGATAAGAAAATAAAGGATTAATAAAAAGTTTCAAGCTATTTTCCATTTATAAGGATTTTTGATAAGAATAAAATTTATGCATATTAAAAAACTCTTTTTACTATTAATGCACTAATGTAAAATACCTGCTTATAATATGTTAGAACAACACTATCTCAATTTTTATTTCTTCTTATTACATTTTAAAATCAACTATTTAAAAACTGTTATGAGGGAAAACTTTTCATAAGAGTCTTACCTCCAACTTGATATGTGCTTGCTTGCATATTGCAATATGACTGCCGAGGTTAGCATATTCTTTATGCTTTTGTAGAAAAGCATTGCGACATTTCAGAATTTCTCTGACCCATTTTAAAATTTCAGTGTAGTTCATAATTTGGTGTTGAATGAGTTTTTGAGATATAGAGAACAGCACCTGGGAGCTGAAATAAAGTAATGCAAAATAATTAAAAAGAAGATTTTATCCGAGCAGCAATAGAAAAGCTATCAGCAAAAAAAAAATTCTCCCTATTAACCTAATTTTAAAGAAATCTATAGCTTACACAAGTTATCCTTTAAAAATAACAATTATTTTTTAAAATGGATTCTCAGAAAATTGTTTTTTGCTGTTAAACATTGCAGACATGCCATTTCATATTTTAAAGTAATTAAATATACTAATCAACATTCCAAAAATCTTTGAATAGTATAAATTTTCTAACACTTGCATCTAAACATAAAAGAAAAACTATTAATTTGAATGTAAAAAAAAAAAAAAAAAAAAACGAGAAACAAGTTATTCAACTACATGTAATATAATTAATGATAAGTGTTTATTTTCCTTTCATTAGAATTGTATGCTTTCAGAGCTTTTTACATTAACTAGATTATTTAATTAAAATACAATTACATGATTGTTAAATTTGAACTATTTCTGTCATTTATTTAGATTTTTTTTAATGCTTAGAAATGATAAGATTATTAGAGCCAGTTTTATTTAGAATGCTTGTGATCATGGGACATGCATAGAAATTGTGAGGCCCAATACAGAATGGAATGTATCCAACAGATTATGCTTATAGCCCTTATGATATAATTAACAGGCCACTTTCAGCTTAGGATACGTTGCAATTGAAACCTTTTGTTCATTGTTCTTCTGCGGACATCTCTGTTAGCCAGCGTTAGGGCTAGTAAATATCGTGATATTTTTTAAATATAAAATATATCCAATATTTTGATATATACATCTGATATTTTCAAACTAGTCAACTTACCACTGATTATAAATATTTTCAGACTTAGTATAAATTAGAAACTAAAACATATTGTATCTATAACAAAATTCAAGATCAATTAATTGAAAAACAGAAACAATTTTTCTTTTTACATTCATCAAAATCAAACTATAGGATTCAGTATCGAGTATCAAGACCATTGTATGTTTTATACAACAAAATTTTAAACACAAAAATTATTTTTTAATGGAAAATTTGTAACATAAATGTAAGATTGTCTGTTTTTTCATTTCTTAATCTGTTGTGCAGATTAAAGTGAGAAACCAGACAAGAAACAATTATTTCTAATGAAGCTGTGAATAATTGATTATCTAAATTAGACAGTTTATCTTTCAAAGGCTGTTCTAAGTTAATATTGTCCCATATGATTATTGGTACTGCATTTAAAAATTCAGCTTTGAACATAAAGCCTGGGAAAGATTTTTTGATTTGGCTGCTAGAGACAATAGTACTTGATCTACAGAGCGATACAGCCAATAATAGTTTAAAAAATCATTTATACCTGTTTTGACTGAAAGTATTAAAAACATACACAATATTTTGAAAATAAATATTGGATATATATCATGATACATATCACAATATATATCCATTGCTATACTATACAGTAGAAAACAACTGTCAGTTTAAGAAAATTTTTCAGTTTAAGGAATTTTTCAGTTTAACAAATATTTTAGTTATAAAGAAATCACATTATATGCAAATAAAAGTACCTGACATCCCAAAAAGTATTGATTGGCGACTCAGGATTCCACATTTCAATATTGGTAGGGTCGTGCAGAACAAGAAGGGCTTCCATAGCTTCCTGAGCCACATCAGGCATCGACGGCTGGTGAATTAAGGATACAAGACCATTTATCAACTCTAAAGTGCTGCTCTGAATTTCATGGCCAGCTTTACCTTGATTCTGTAAGAAAAACAGAAAAAAAATATGTACAATTTCAATTTTTTAAAGAAAAAAAAAGTAAAAATAAATTTTCCTGAAATTAAATCACAAAAATCTGAATTTTTCTTTCCTTAAATATAATACAAAATGCTCATATTTTATTAAAAGAAAAGATACATTTACGTAACATGACAACTGCATCAAATTATGCAAAATGTTTCATTTTACTTTTAATCTTGGGAACATATCTCCAATCTTTATTTGAATATATCTAAATGAAAAATTTTAAGCTATATTAATCTTGAAAGGATATATCGAAATTTCATTTTAAGATATAGATAAGAAATTTCAGACACAATCAACCTAAACTATCTTGAATAAAATACCTTCAAAATAAGAAAGCTTTTCATTAAACAATCTTTAAAATTTTCTTTGGTTAAAACAATGCTTTTATTATTATTATTATTAAAAATTCCCTCATTAATAGGTAAAAAATGCCAAAGACAAACCGTTGAGAAGGTTTAAATTTTTTAAAAAGATTATGCAAATTGTACAATTAATTGCATTAAAAAGTCTAAAATATAAAATTTCTGTCCAAAAAACTTCAAATGTAAAAAATAATTATCATTAATGATGCAATACTGTCAGAAGTATACATTTCCGTAAAATAAATAAACATTAAAGCCTGTATTCCAAGAACTTTAAATGTATGTAAATAAATACATTTTCTGAGGATTAATTCATTATCTATTTAGTAAATGGTATTTATGAAATCATTTGGCATGATTCTCAGCAATTGAGGGTTAATGGTACTTCTCTATTATCCCATCGGCCACTTTTCATAACAAAAAACTATCGCCAAACTGTTAGATTAAACGCCAAAAATGCAGTCCCATTTACTTGATGTCAGAAGCATTATACGTGTTTGTTATGTCATCAAGTGGTTTTTAATTCGACATTTGCGTGTATTTTTCATTATGTTTTACTGATTTATTAGTTATTTCATTAATTAAAATAACAATTGTGTCCTTAAATTCTTATATTTTATTTATTTATTTATTTAGATATTCCAATGGCAACGTTCTCCCATTTATTTGGCGTTACAGTTTGGAATAGTTTTTGTTATGAAAAGTGGTCAATGGGATAATAGAGAAGTACCAGATTAATTGATATGGTATTAATCAACAAATGCTTTAAGTTTTAAGTATACATATTTTTAGCAGTTAGAAGTGGAAAATAAACTATAAAACAGCAATAAGCCTCCAGATATTGCAAGAGGTATCTTTCAAAGTTCAATCTGAATGATAAAAATATAAATAGGCAATAGTACATGCAGTAATAAGTGCATAATATAATATAGTAATGCAGTAATATGTGCATATTGCAAGAAAATTTCCAAATATATGGTTAATTTATTTTTCAATAACGAATGGCGATATTACAAAGCATTTGAAAGTACAGCTGGTTATAATTCCCTTTAAATGTTTTATAGGACTACTACTGTGCTTGAGCAGCTAAATTTTATGTTATTTTCTACTGCTTACAATAGTGCATAATTTTGCACCCACCCCCTTTTCTAAAAAAAAAAAAAAATATTTATTTGTTTGAAGATTTCCATTTTTAAATTATTTTTCTTTTTATTTCAACTTAACTTTAATAGACGAGAATTTTCTTTTGTACAGCCTGAAGACTAAACACTCAAGATTGTTACATACAAATGAATTTCTTTTTTTTAATTAAGAAGAAATCACATAATCTGGTTATTAAAATATATACAATGTGTCATTAAAGAGAGGAGAAATCGGTCATGTGGCTTTTTGAGGGGTGTAAAGGCATGTTTTACACTGTGGTTTATCTTGTTTAAAGTCTAAAATTATCCAAGTGTTAGTATGTAATATCATGACAATTAAAAATTCATGATGCTGTTGTAATAACTGTTAGATAATTTAAAATCTCAATTGAAAAAAAAAATTTAAAAAAAAAAGGCGTAAATGCAACTTAGTCTTTATTTAAAATACTCTGAGAACAAAATTTTTGCACAACATGCTTTAAAAACAAACAAACAACTTTATTTCATACAATGAGAAATTTTGCATTAATAGTAGATTACCTGTGTAGCAATCAGTGCTTTAAATTTGGGCAATTAAATAGAAATAAAATATTAACATCAGCTGAAAGTTAAATCACTACATCAATTTCAAGGGGGGGGGGGGGGGGAAGAGAAAAAAAAACTTACATTAAGCATAAGAACAGGATCAGCATGGATAAGTCTAACCATCCACAGTAACAGCTTATAACTAAGAGATTCTTCAGATTTCTCCTTCATTTTTAAATTGCTAACCTTTTCTTTTAGGGTTAAACTCTGTGGAATAAAGGCATAAAATAAAATAAGATTTTGCATGAATTTGAAAAATAGATGAGCCAAAAGCTAATCAAATCTTAAAAAAGACACACTAACCTGGCACAGCTGTGAATCATATTGAAAGCATGGAAATAAATTTTATTTTTAACAAACAGAAAAGATTCACACAATCAATAATTAAACAGAAAAAATAATAAAAGTAGCTTCACATGAAAATTCTAGCACTATTATTAATGATGTGTGCAACTAGAAATAAATAAATAAATAAATAAATAATGACAAAAAATTAATAAAACAACAAAAATTATTTGTTCTGTTTCTCCTCCCTATGAAATGAATTATGATAAAGTCAGTGTTTAAATAATTTCAACAGAATTTGGCCAGCCCGCCTTCTTTTGTTTTATTCATTATTTAATTTTAGTGTTCTAATAATTAAGAAGTTTAATATAAATAATGTTAAACCAGTAAAATTTAAGTAAATTAAATGATGCAAAATAATAAAAACATACATGTGCACTCTTATTCATTAAAATTCGATAGTTTATCTCATTGATTTATCCTCAGATCAAATAGAACTATTTAGAACAAATATTCTTAAAAATAAAAATTAATAAAATTTATTTAAAAAATCTACATAAGAAATACAAGCATTTTTAATTTAAATTGAAGAGTTCTATCATCTAACATTGAAGATCAATATCATAATAAAATTTATACAGTTAAACTCCAATTGCATAGAGTTCCAGTTGAATGTGTAATAATGGAATAATGTGTTCTGGATTAATCTAGATATTTGGGCGAATCATCAAAAAAGGTTATGATGTGAATTTAAATTTCTTGAAAAACACTTTTGTTTAATAACAAGAACAAAAAAAAAAAAAAAAGTCATGTATCAGGCATACATTAAGAAACAGTTTCAAACACTAACAGAATATTATTAAGAAATTTCATCTTTTCATACAATGAAATGTGATATCTAAATGAGCAATTTAAAAATGAACCACAATGCAATAAAAATTCATTTCCAGGAATTCTTGCCCATAGCAAGTAATGTGTGCGAATTCTATATCATGCAACCCTGTATATGAAATACACATCTCGTAATACTCTAAAAATAAACATTTTAAATGCATATCACAGCTAAAAACTTAAATCCAGCAGTTATGGCTCATCGTCAGTTCTGTAACCGAAATCTTTTGACTATATCTGTAAATAAACGAAATATTCTATGCACTCAATAAATCTACGAAAACATGCTCTAGTGCACCTGTAGTATATATCAATTTCATTAAAATAGACTGTAAACAATTTTCCCCCATAGATATTAATGCAATGGAATAGTTTTTTGCATTCCTGTAAACGAACTATAAATGCTACTTACTCTATACTCTATATAAATCATGTTGCCTGATGCATATATATATTTCCTTATGTTTGAAACAGTGTAACATCATTAAAATGCACTGCAAATGATTTTTTCCCATTGACTGTAATGTAACACAATACTTTAGAGTATCCCTGTAAACAAATTATAATTGCTACTTATTCTATACTCTATAGAAAATATGTTGTTGTCTACCTCAGTGACACATATCAATTTTGTTATGATTAAACATTATTAAAATGCACTGAAAATGATTTTTCCCTATTGACTGTAATGTATCGAATACTTTTGATTGCCCCTGTAATCTAACCATAAATGCTACATTTTCAATACCGAACATACTATGGTCAACCTCAATAACATATATCAATTACATGGCTATCTGACTGTATTTACATGAGTTAAAGCATGGACAGACAGACAGATGGACAGACAAACTAAATTCATAAACACTTTTCAACTTGGAAAGTGTTAATAACAAGCTACTTAAGACTTGGATAAAAAGAACTTCCTACTTCCTCATAAACTGATAAAGATCTCTTCTCATCCATCATCGTGGGTTGTGAATCTATGAAACAACCAAAACTTATTAAAAGAATTTGGAAAAACCCACAAGTGTAGCAGGTGAAGCCTGCTAATTTTTTTTGGAAGAGTGAGTACCTGTTATCATAATCAATCATGAAACCCATGAACTCATTTAAAACTGCTAAAGAATTTTTTTATTTTTGTAATTTTCCATACAAATTTAGAAAATGTCATGCAGTAGGTGAAACTCTTAGAATAATTGTGATCTGCTGACAACTTTTAAAGATCTGGATAAACAAATATCAGCAAATATGTTATTATACATTTGTATTTTATTTTCTCTTGAAGTGTCAAAAACCTACAGAATATCTGCTTGAATACCTATATAAATAAGAAATTTAAATATCTTATGAGGAAATAATAAGATTGTTTGGATTTGTTTTGCTTACAAAAAAAAAAATCACCAATACAAAATATTATTTATTCGGGGTAATTTCATTTCCTAAGACCCTCTATGGGAGTATATCAGATGCATAAAAAATACAAATTGCCCAACACAAATTGTAAGAATATTTTTCAGAAAAGGAGAGTATCAACAAATAACATCAATGGGCATGTTTTAAGCAATAAAAAAATGGTATATTTTCTGATCAAAGTAAAATTAACTACAACAATTACAGTTAATGCGGTATTTAAAAAAAAAAATACTTTTCCACGCTCAACAGCTCAAAATTTTGAGACACATTTTCAGACTCATTTTAAAAAATAAAAACATGAAACTTGGCGGCGTGATTTATGAAGAGATTTATAAAAGACCCCTTTTTTTTTTTTGCCATTCAATTAATTAGAAATTGATTTACAAACAATTATTTTCACAGTACGATAATTTTTTTTTTGTTTCCAGCACTATCGCTTCAGGAAATTCGGTTCAAAATATCCACTTTGACAGCATTTTGTGAAATATATTCTGCCTTTATCAAAAAGTCGAGACAATACGGACATTATAAAGTTTCTGAATAAAAGAACCTGCCAACTGGATGCATTTTAGAGCAAAAATGAATTTAAAAATGTGTCTCAAAATAAGCAGTTTGGATTTGAATACACCCTTAATGAGATTGTGCACATGGATATAGTTTAGAGCTCCCATATGTTTCATTTCTTTATTTATTAATGCTATTTTGAGCCAAATAAAACATAACTTTTAAGATAAACATTCAATATATGCTTATTAAATTTGATCATAGCATTTTTGTTCTATGATTTTTTTTTAATGCACATTTTTGTTAACTGAAACATTTTATGTGTGCCCTTGAAATTTGAATAAAAAGGAATCTACTATGTAACAAAACAACCAGAAATAATTACAGTCGAACCTCATTAACGCGAACACTCAAGGGGAAAATTTTTTTGTTTGTGTTAAAAGTAGTTCGTGTTATTCGAACTTAAATACATTACATACAACTGGACGGGTCAATTGGAAACAGTTCGTGCTAAAAGTAATTCGCGTTAAGTGTGTTCGTGTTAACGAGGTTTGACTGTATTATAATAACATAAATTATTTAAACATAAAAATCAATGTCATCTTTGGCTTGAAAACTAAACTAAAAAAATTAACTCATTAATACATAATGATAATTTATAGTGACAATTCAGATGAAGGATTTTTAAACATAGAAAAAAAGAGAATCCAAAATCCAAAAGATGCATATCCCAGGCAAGCTTTTTAAGAAATTAAAAAATGGTAAACACTCTTTTTCATTCTTCCCAGCAATATCCTGTGTAACATCATTAAAACTATCATTTAACTATCTTAAAATGTTAAACTTGATTTATTAAAAAGTTGTTTTATTAGTTACAAACTTTTATATTTTATATTGGAAGCCAGCACCGTTTTAAATACCTTATATGAAACATTCTTACAAGGAAGGTTAATTCAAAGTGCATGCACAAAAATTTTGAAAAGAAAAATGCTAATGAAGCTACTCATGTACGTTATAAAGGATCAGTCAAATTTAGCTGCGTAATCCCAGTAGAAAATCTGTAAAAAAAATAAAATACTTTCGAGTATTTGATAAAAAACCCAATTTGATGAGCAACCCTTTTTCCATGCCAAATGCAAGTGATTATAATGCATTTGAAAATTGATTGTTAAATGAGAGTTTATATGTGCATTTTAATGAATTCAAACTTAAACGACAAAATAGTTTATTATTATTTCTATAAGTTTATATAATATATACAAGTTGTGTGTTGCTGTAGTTATTAAAATGGTATGAAATTTCACCAGCTGGATAAAATTTTGACGTATTTTAAAAGAAACTGCCTGATTAAGAGTGGTCATTATAAATTTCGATATGAATAACTTGTTATTTCCATGGCAACAATACTGTTTTCTTGTGTCCTACACTAACAATATCGAAGCCAAATCAAAAGAGCTCAGAATAGAACCATAATTTTAAACTTGAAACAAGTTTAATCCATTTAAATTTTGTTCAAAAATGTATAATATGATGGTTAAATTTCATAATATATATATATTTAAATGTATACGACAAAACTGTATTTATAAAAGTGTATTTATTTAAGTTAAACTTACTTAAACTAATTCAGTAAGAAGAGTAGAAAAAAAAAATATTTTTTTTTTATAGCGTACTTAACATAAAAGTAATTTTTAAAATTTCATTGTGTCACCAACCGAGGATAAATTGCTAAGAAACGAAATTTTCATTATTTTTCTAAGGACGCTATATTGAGGTTCCGCAGCATTTTTTTTAAGAGACATATATATCCTCATGATAAGAATATTCTGTAGTTATTTTAATTATTTAAAATTTTTTTCTGTGTTAGTTGTCATTACTATTATACACATAATATTCAGTTGCTAAATGCAGAACAAACCTCTAAAACTTAATGAATATTATTACAATATGGAACCGTTTATCTGGAAATCGGCTAACCAGAATGATATTTCCAATTGACCGACTTCTGAAAGAAAAAAGTGCCATACAGTGCCCGTTTGACATGTGCATTGCTTGATACATTACCGCATGTTTGACATAACATGATGCCAACATCTAGGACTTGAAATGAAAGTATATTCAGTTAGATATTGGGTGTTTTGATTTTTATGCAGAATTGTTGTTTCCAAGGAATTCTCATTAATTGCCAATTTTCAAACTCTGATTAATCTTTGATATTGATTGGATCCAATTCTTCATCTGAGTAGTCTAATAATTAATTTGAAGTTAAGAGACAATAGCACAGCCACATATTGTGCTGTCTCTCTAAAAAAAAACTCCATTTAAAAAAAAATTCTCTATATAAAGTATAATAAAGAATTTAAAAAAATTAAACATGGCTAAATTTTTACAGCTTGTTCTGACTAAGATTTTAATGTTGGGCATTTTTCACTTTATGACAAAATGGCAGCCAATTAAGCGACGATTTGAAAAAAAAACCTACACCTGACATAAACAGTTTGAAAATGAAGCATTTTATTACATATTAATGGTTTAACATAAAAAACAATATAAATTTATGTAGATATTCTAAGATTCTATTATAACAAGAAAATCTGTGAAAATAAAGCTCATGTTTTGCCAGAATTTTGAAAATTTTAATTTAAATCATTTTAAAACTAAATAGGCACTCCTTAATTATTTTTAACTACAGTAGAACTCCAATTATCCGAATCAATTGGGACCGAACCCCATTCGGATAATTGGATTTTTTCCGAAAAAAAGGATCTATTTTAATTAATTTCTGTATGTATGTTGAAAATGGGAGAAAAAAACTATTTTTAAAGAAAAAGATCTTTTAATTAATTAAATGAAAAGACAGCACTTTTACATGTTAAGCGTACTTACAAGTTCTGTGTACAGTATGTACGTATCGTACTGTAAATGAAAGTCATATTGCTTGCTGAACATGTCGATCAAAGTAAGCTGTTTGACAGTGTTCATCCGTTTTCGGCCAGGGCAGCCAAGTCGTGCATCCGCTTGACAGTGAGAAGTTGCATGTGGTCACACAAAGGGTGACGCTCCATCCACTTCAACACAGTTTCAAGGTCGGCAAATGCTTCACTAGCTGATGGTCCCGTGTCTGCTTTAACTTCGACATTAAGGTCATCTTCTTCCTTGACACTTTCAATAAGTTCATCGTCATTTAGAATTTGAAACCCAGGTGGGCCGGGCCGGCCACCTGGCGACGATCGAACTGCACTATGAGACGGTGACTCATGATCCCAATAATGCTAGTGCTGCGCCTACACTAGATTCGCAGAGGGAAGGACAATATAGCGTGCGTAGACAGAATCATTATTTTGCGAATTGCAGAAATTCTGAAAGCGATTCAGATAGTCGGAGTTCGGATAATTGGAGTTCTACTGTACTTTTATTATTCTAAATCGTGCATAAAAACAGAAAAACAAAAAAAATTGACTTTAGTGAAATATTTTATGTAGTACTAGGGTGGATTTTTCTTAGAGGACAGCACAACATATGCTACAAATCTGATCAAATGGGTGTTACTTTAATGCCCAAGTAGTAATCATCAAAAACCAGTTGTCCAAAATACACCTGGCCCCGACCATTCTGGAAAAATGTTTTATACTGTATGCAAAAACAACAACAAAACACTTGATTGAATATTGAAGTAACTTACCTGAATCATTTTTAGAGGTGCGTGACTGATGTAGCCTTGAGTAACTTTAGTAAGGGTATCTGTGAACATGTTCCGCAGCTCATGAGCTTTATTATAGACAATATCTATTTGTGGCCACCAAGGCAATCTTGGTTGAGTAATGATTCGATACAGGGAGCAAACTAGCACAAAATGGTAAGTTGATGGTGAATTCAAATTTAAGCAGACTTTAAGAGCTTCATTATTATGTGGATTGATTCTGAAGCAGGACACAAAACAGTCGATCATCAAATCCACATCTTGGTTGAAAGTAGCTTGATTTCGACAAAAAGGTTTGCATGGATTAAAAAGTAACACCTGTATAAAAGAAAAAAATTTGCAGATACATTAAATAATATGGAAAAACAGAAATTATAAAGTTGTTCTCAATTACTGAACAAAGTCTCAAATCTGGATATCCAAAATGCTCCAAAATCCAAACATTTTACTAAACTGATTTTTTTTTTTTTTTTTGTATTGCAGCAAAATGAAAAATACATATAAAAAATTTACTAAAATTAAAAAAATTGCAGAAGACAAATTTTACTACATTAGGCTAAAAGTTTAAATAAAAATTTAACAAGTAATAATAAAAAAAGGGAAATACACGATAAAAACAAAAGAAATTAATGTTAAAATTACTTTTAGAGGTATTAAAAAACAATGTCAATGCTCTTAAAGCAGCTTAGTGAATAAAAATACACGAAAAGTTCAACTATATACTTTAAATTTACCTTCAAGTCATTGATCACAGACTGGACAAGAGTAAACACAACATTGTTACTGTCAGAAATATTGATGTACGTAGATGTTTTGCACAAACGGACACATGTCACAGCAGCAGCTTCACAAAGCTGTTTACTAGCAGCATGGGGAACAAGGGCTTTTTTAACACTATCAACAAACTGGCGCTAAAAATAAAACATTTAATAATTCAATTAATGTAATAATTAGTGAGAATAAAGCACAACGTAATTTTAAAGAGCTCAGTCATACATTAGTATCTGTGTTATTAACAGTACATACTTTCCGATAGTGTTTTGGAGAAAATGGTGCTCCTGCATCAGCATTAACTATTTCTTCAAGGATTTTCTGGGAGAAAAAAAAAATTAAACACTCAGTATTATATTAAAATGCCACATTAAGAAAGAAATAAAAAAATATCTTTTTACTTACTGCACAGAGTACTAGCAACATCATTTGCAAAGGCCAAGTGACCATTCTCTTTTTATTATTATTTTCTGCATAATTATCTAGCATATCAAACAAACGATCACTGCAATCTGAAATAAAGTAGAGAGGTCTTTTACATTTATGAAATAGCAAAACACATTTGAATCACGAGAAAAAAGATAAACAGTAAAAGATCCTAAGTAAAGAAATAAAAAGCATGACTTCATAATTTGCAGTAGATAGTTAACCCTTTGATCATGAGATCAGGACATACATAATCCAATGACTGTTTTTTTATTCTATTTGTACCACTTTTTGAAAAATAATCTCTGCCATACACTTATACTAGTATGTTTTTAAAAGACATCTACCACAACAAAATTGTTTTTTTTAATTGTGGTGTAATCTATACTAATAAAAGAAAGTATCGCTCCGTGTGTCTGTCTGCGATGGCCAGCAAAATCTAGCACACCTAAAAGACTGAAAATTTTGATTTAGGTAGTCCAAAGCCTGATCCACTATGATCCACATTCCTGCTACTCAGAATTTTAATATTTACCCAAGATATTAATTAGAATCTCATTAAACATTGCATCGGAAATGCCATCTTTTTTATCAAAAGGGCTAAAAGAAAAGAATCTCGAAATGCTCTCGATTTGCAAACGAATTCGAAATTTATTTACTAATCAGCGAATTTTAAGAAAACCAATTAAGATATCGATTTGAAAATTTCTGAGCATATGTAGAAAAAATTTCTGCATCCAACAATGCAATTTTTGAAAAATTTGGCTGGTAATTTTTCTCAATTTTTGCAAAAAAGTGCCAAAAATCTGACAGCATCAGTAAAAAAAAATTCGAGAAAGCTTCAGACAGGGATCGGCTTTCATTAAAAACTGAACTACAAAGAGATCTGTTTCTCTGGCCGATCCCTCCATTTAGTTTGCGAAAATGAAGGAAATAACTGCTAATTTTTACTAATGAACAATAATTAAGAAAACAAATTAAAACATAGATTTGAATTTGAGATAGTAAAAAAGGTTTGCAACCCCTACTCTAAAACATCTAACAAAATAATAATAATTTCTAATATAAATTTCATTAAAGAAAATAAATACATAAAAAGTACACACCTGTTAATTCCTCATTACCGTTTCTTTGAACATCCATAAATTCATGCGGATATGTGTCCATCCAATTCCAGATGGCCTTTAAAAATAAACGAATATTACATTAAAACAGAAAGATACACATACATAAATATATGGAGCTTTTAATTTATAACAATTTAGTAGTTTGTATGTACAGAAATTTTTTATACTGCTCTAAAGTAATTAAAATATGATTAATCTATTGTTAATCCATTTACTATTTATTTTACAATGTTATCTTTCAATTACGAAAAATATTTTCGCTGAAACATTAAAATTTCACTGATCAGACAACATCAATGTAAAAATAAGAAATGATAGAGATTAGCAAGTTTAAATGCAGGACCAGCAAACCTACTTTAGAATTAATAACAGCTAAATCAAGAGATAAATCCCTTTTTGTTTCAGAAAATAATTTCTTAACATGAATTAAGATTTTAATAATAAATATTCAAAATACAAAAGCAACTGCGAAAACTTCAGTTCACAGCTTATGTACTTTCTCTTTAAAAAATCCCAATTTTCATTATTCATTTTTTCTAATTTTCCAATGACTTATACAAAGTAATTTAGAAAATAATTTCACTTATGTGGATTTTAAGAAACTTTCCAAGTCAAGCTAATTTGAAAAATAAATATAAAATGATAGATGCACTTTCTATTTCTGGATAATTTAATGACTGGACATATATATTTTCCTTTTTGATCAATTAGGCATGGGTATGAAGAATTTAATAAGAAATAAGTCAGTCTGACATTCAATACACTTAAAAATAATACTGAATGACAAAAAAAAGCACATAATTTTTTAAATATAAATCACTATTCCATTTAACTTATTGGTCATAGGAAAATACATAAAAAAAGATTAATAATATTGTCCTTATTATGGTTTTTAAATGGCCAATAAGTACTTCTGAGGTTTTAAACAACTTTTATACTAGCTTAGAAAAATTTCGGCACTTACATATTATCCGTGCCAGGCTAGATTCTCTGTGCCAACAATGCCGTTGAAAATATTAATTACAGTAACTCCCTTTTTTTTAATTTCTCAATTGTAACTGCATAGTTACGATTATACAGTACAGATTTCACATTATTTTGCATTGGAAGTATTTTCAGTGTTCCTATATCTTTAGTTCAAGTATGTGATTTTTATGATTTATTTTCACCATGAGAAATTATTGTTTATTTACTTTATAATTTATATTTATTTTATAACGTATTTATATTTCATGTACTATCTACTATCCACTATAGTCTATTTTTGATGATGGGTCAAAATTTACTATCTTCTTATTCTGAAAATTCAAAATTTAAATATTCAGCGGTTAAGATTTAAAATCTTTCTAACACCACTATTTCAGAACAGTAATTTCCATTTATATATTTTTCTTTTTTATTACACATAGTTAGTATTATATATGCCATATTAAAGGCAGCGGCATAAGTATTTATATATGTATAACTATATAATATGATATAGCATATAGATATAATATATTATATTCCTTGATACAGTATATTTATGCTAAAGAATATTTATATTACATTCATTCGGGTGGGCATAACAATCTGCTGGAAATAAAACTACCTAACTACCATCATTAATATAGTGTAACACCTCCTCTAAGCCGACCCGATAATGTTGGTAAATGGTAGCAAATCGAATCAATGGCAAAGAGAATTTTTGTAGAATTAGAAAATAGAACTTTTATTATCAATAATATCGATTCTAATATTAATATATACATGGGGTAGTTACATCATTTAATTATTTTTCGTGGGTCATCAACAACTTTCAATTAATGATCCCTTGACTCGGAGTTTAACTCACACAACAAAGTCTTCTGCACAGCACAGTCTGCCGTATTTACAGTGTTAAGTTCGCTCGGGCCGAGATGTACCCGTTCCATTCCTCGGAATATCTTCGTTGCTACGATGAATCAGAGTCAAGAACTCCTTCACTTGCACTTGTCATGCCTTCTCTTAATCGGGGCTTTCTTGGATACGTGATGTATCCACACAACAGAGGATCGACCTCTCTAGCGTCTCTACGCTAAGTTCGAAACAGATGTTTCTTACCCTCTCACCAGAGAGCAACTTCTCTTGTTGAGATCTTTTCTCAAACTCATCTCTCTAACTTTTAATCTCTCACAGGGGATTTTTCACTAGGGGCGAGGATTTTGTCGAGGCGGAGCATCTTGAAACTCTTCAGCCTCTCAGCAGCTTTGGGATACATCATTCCCATTTATAACAAGTCCGTTATTGGATATTCTATGACAAAGGGCATAGAATCGTGTGCAGACATAAAATCGTGTGCAGAGTTCGTCTCCCCCTGCAGATGCTATCTCTGCCCCAGCTCTGGCATAGATCAAAGCATATAGCCCCTGCTTGGGTGACCCTTTTCGATGCATCAATGTCCGAGCGTTTCACTCGCAGCACAAAAGATACTTGGCGTTTTGCCTTTCTTCAAAGCTACGCTAGCGTGGGAAGGTATGCAAGAAAAGGTCCCTTCTAAGCGTTCTCACAGGAAAGACTAGGATGACACACACTGCACCTGGGTGAAGAGACTCAATTCTTTACAATAGTTTATTGCTAAAAGCTGTTAATTTGATGTTATGAATTTAATAAATGTATACTAAATTACTCTTTTGTATTATTTTAGTTTGTTTTTATATTATTTATAATTTTTAACAATGTTACATATTTATTAAATGTAGATTAAATTACTGTTTTGAACACAATTGATGATTGGCAATGATAAACACAATTGGCAACCATTTTTAGTGATCTATGTTTCTGGCATGAATAATATGCATGTATCAAAATTTCTAATAGAAATATACAAACACAAAGATGTAAGGGAATATCAGTTTATATGTCCTAAAATTAGAACAAAAAACTAAATTATCATATGTTTACATCAGTTAGTTAAATAAAACACGAAAAAACATATTTTAAAGTATTATTATTATTTGTGATTCATTACATATAAGTGTTTTCATATAACCAAAGCATAAAACAACTGTACAATAGTATTAAAATTTTATTACCTTTTCAAGACTATTCATCAAAACTATATATACATTCTTCTTAAGACTTTTAAATTTTTGATTTATTTCTGAAAAAATAAATATATTTATGTAAGAAATTTTTATTCAAAACATCATATAACATACGTTTTAATTAATACAGATACATAGAATGTAAACTTACCACTTAATAACTTAGTTAAACGCGTCACGTCTAGATTGATATGTTGAATTAGTTCAATGTCTATGAGATCTGGATTTTCCTCATTATTAGTGGATAACTCTTGCATTCTAAAATTAAAAAGCAAAACAACAATGCAACTATAAATTATTGAACTGAATTTAATATATCAAATAATTAAATACAGATTAAATACTTTCAAATATAAATTTGAATAATGCAGCAGTTTATTTCTTTTTTTTTTATCTATACAAGAACTATTGACTTCATGCAAAATTATGGCTTTCAATAGCTTTTAGAAGGTCCTGAACACGATTTCACTGTTTTTAGAAAATGTCTGTCCATACGTCTGTGTGTGAAACAAATTTTGTAGGCGCTCTAATCCACGAACTACCGCGTAGAATAGGATGCAATTTCATATGAAGTTCTATCCTTGTGTGAATTGATGCTGATTAGTTTTGGGACAAAATCTTCCAAAAGGGGTGTCACAAATCGATGATTTGTTCGATTTAAATGATGCTTATATCTCCAGTCTATGCGCATAGAATTCAATGAAACATCAAATTTTGAACCCGCATTATAGGCATAGATTGTCATTCAATTTTGGTTGCGGCCATCTAACAGGGGTGCTGAAATTTAATGATTTTAAAAGTATTTGAAAAACATTAACTGCTTCACAGTTTCTCCTTATATTGTTTACAAATATATACAATTTAAATATCATCTGTACAACTGGAATTATTTATTTCTTCTGGAAAAATCACCTGTTTTTTGAATGTATATGAATATAACTCATAGAAATAAAATATAAAATCACTTAATATATTTGACTTATATAGAAGAAAGTTTTCCGAAGGCTACAATATACTAATTATGATTATCAATACTATTATAGTCACCTCTCAAAAATCCACACATCATTTGCATGTAAACAAAGAAACATTCCTGTAAGATTCAGCAAAAGAAAAAAAAAAAAAATAAGATGGTGATGTTTTGATTAGTGAATTCTAAGCTGGGTAATTTGTGTGATGAAGCGCTAGTCAATCAGCATATTACAGATGAAAAAATATAAGTGGTATTATGCAGTCTTCGGAGCACTCGCAGATAGTGAATCAGAAAGACTCTTTAAAAGGAACCTGCTCATGCAGATAAATATTTGAATTTTTTCAATAACACAAACTTTTCTGATTAAACAAGAAATGCTGACTATTCAGAAGATGCAAGAAAAGATTTTAAAGTATAAAATTATGCTCATAAATTACCATTCACCAAATATTTAACAAGTTTAAGTTATGCTTTGTAACAGGGATTAAAATTTATCAATCATTCATTAAAAAAAAAAAAAAAAAAAGATTTGTTTTAATAAATTACTTGTATTTTCATTAGATATATGGATTTTGTTAGCATTTAACATTTATAACACAGTTTTTCATAAAGATTAACCACATTTGTTTTAGTGATGCTTTAAAGTGTAAATAAAGCAATGATCTAAAATTTGCAAAATTCAGAAATCTACAAAGTCCTTGGTCCCAAGCTGTGCAGATTTTTGAGAGTTATATTTGTGAATAAGTCAACTCTGTCAAATCTGCGCAACTTGGTACTTAAGGTATGGTGGATTATAAGTGGTTTTGCTTACATATATTTTCTTTTAGTTTGATTATAAATTAGCAATATTTGAATAAAAATGTTAAAAAAAAAGGAAATACAGTGCAGGAGTAACTTATTTAATACAGAATTATGTGCAAATGTCATTGGTCATTATTCAAATTTTAAACATTGGCACAATGATAAAATAAGCTTTGGTTTATGATGGAAATATATATATATATTTACTCTACAGCTAGTTATTATCTCTCGTCCTCAGATAAAATGCAAATGATATCATTTGCAGATGTACTTAATACAAGAACTTTACAAACCTAACTACATTTTCCAATAGGTTAATATGGGATTCCAGGATCGACAAGGAATAGTTGTTTTTGAAACGACTAATTTAGACAGATATTTTGCAAACCACAATAACATCCACCAATTGATAATAAATATTTCCAAGCACAACACCACATTACTATTGATTGTATTTTTATGTTGGAAAAAAAAAAAAAAAGACTACAATCATTAATTTTATAAACATGACAAGAATCTGTAAAATGTGCTTATAAAACACAATGAAAATTATTTTAGAATTTTAGAGAGTATTTAAGCAAGATTTACCTGGCAGATATTCTACTAAAAACTGCATTGAAGTTATTTAAACTCAAGGAAAATAACACTTTGGAAGCAAGATTCTTTAACTGTATCACCATATTGTTCTCGCTGGAAACATCAATGAACTGAAAAAAAAAAAAAAAAAAAAATCAAGAAAATAATAATAATACATAAGAAAAATGCTAAAAAACATACTTTACAACAGTATAAAGGAGATAAATTAAATAAAGTCCAAGTTAAGGAATGATTCAGTTTAAATGAAAAACGAAGAAAATCAATCCAATTAGAAATTAATTTACATATTAAAATCTATGAGACACAGGACTTGTTTGGGGAATACATAAAGAAAAAAATTAGCATTAGACTATTCAAGATACAGGAAATATAAAACTTTTGGATATTGTTAGACATTGTTTTATTTTATCTATGTTTCCTAAACATTTTACATATTGACACAGTGAAGAAAGGAATTTAGGGACTAAAACTACTCTAAGACGAACTAAAAAGAATGAAAATGAAAACCATTTGTGCAATAATGAAAACTTAAAAATTAAGATAAAGAAAAACAGAAGTAGATAAAGTAAATGTAACAAACAGTTATTTCAAGGCCTTGTTAAAAGGATTTCCTTCTTTAGTGCAGTATGGAAAAAAAAAAGAGAGAGAAGTTAGAAATAGCAGCAGCAAATAAATCTTCAAATGAATGTATGCTTTCTGAAATTGTCTTAGCCTAAATATAGCAATATTTCTTTTAAATGCTAAAGGTGTAAAAATTAACAACTATAATATAAATTAAAATAACTTTTATTAGTTGTTTTACATGTTTCGACTCTTTCAGAGCCATTTTCAAAAACAAAATGAGAATATTCTAAACCTGCACGGGCTTTGAGGTTATTATTTTCATGTACTTTTTAAAAATTACACACGTTATCTATTATTTTTTACTTGGGTTGGGTTGGGTTGATTGTTGACGGCCAATTATCTACGCTAGGGATATAGGCCCGAGGGGAGTGCCCTTCGTGGGGGTCTTTCTAAGGGAACCTAACCCGTATTTACGCATGGATAAATCCACGGTTCGAAGAAAACCACGAAAACTCCGAACGATTAGGCCGACAGGCGCGATTGGGATCGAACCCAGCACCTCCCGTCTACCAGCTTCGAGAGCACAACCTCTCAGCCACTATTTTTTTTTACTTGATTGTTTATTTTCATATTTTTGACCATGGAGTAATTCTAGCCACAGTTTCGGTAAATTAAAAGATGCCGCATCGTTACATATTGTATTTTTGCGTGTGAGTATCTCTACGGCATCTTTTAATTTACCGAAACTGTGGCTAGAATTACTCCATGGTCAAAGATATGAAAATAAACAATAAAGTAAAAAATAAAATAATAATAATAGATAACGTGCGTAATTTAAAAAAAGTACATGAAAATAATAACCTCAAAGCCCGTGCAGGTTTAGAATATTCTCATTTTGTTTTTGAAAATGACTCGGAAAGAGTCGAAACATGTAAAACAACTAATAAAAGTTATTTTAATTTATATTATAGTTGTTAATTTTTACACCTTTAGCATTTAAAAGTAATATACTATTACAAGGTGTTATAACTTATTATATTGTTATAGCAATATTTGTTACCTGAAATCATTTTTTCTTTTAGTTCTAAATATTTTTTTGAAATGTTTTGTCTTTTGTTTAATGTGATTTAGTTTCCTTCCCTTTTAATATAAATTTAGATATGTAATAAAATTATTAAAAATATTTCAATACTTATGATAATTGCTTATTTAAAAAAAATTTTGTACTGTTAAATTATAAAGTAATGAAAATTGAAGTACACTACTGAGCAAAATATTTACAAACACTTCCAAATGTTGTATATTAAGTATTGTTAAATGTTATTTTGACAAACACTTTCTAATGTTGTATTAAATTTATCATTAAAAAAATTAATTTAAATTTCTCTTCGCAGTCAAAATAAGTTTTGACCACTAATGGTCAATACATATTTTGACCAGGACTGTTTAAACAGATTTTTTCCATGATTAAAACCACCCTTGGTTAAAACTAATACAACCCCAGATGAAGAAATTTTTATAACATGAACTGACTAAATTTTTTCCAATATTTAAAAATTCTAAAAAAACTTCTTTAGGACTGCAGCTTTTTTTTTTTATTATTAATTATATTATTTTATATATCTTAACTTAAAAATCTATTTATCATTTTTGTGAACTATCAAAAACAAAATCAAATTATTAAAAAAACTTTGAATACTCCATTTTCTAAAGAATGATATTAATATGAGATTTCCTTTAATTTATTAGCTCCTTATACTTAGCAGGAAATACTGAACCACCTCAACTTAGCCAGTGTTTTTATGAAAATCTAAGAGATATTTTAAAAAGGGTCATATTCTGTAATAAGTTCTAAGTAATATCATAAAATTTCAATAACTAGAAAGCCAAATATTTCATTTCTGTGTGATCATGTGATAATTTCTGAATAAAATTGAGCACTTTGTAAGGCAAACTATTTTAACCACTTCAACGGCTGCCCTGAGTTAAGTCAGTGGTAATAACACTGTTTCTATATCTATGCAGCCGTAAAGTGGTTAATATTTAACTTCTTACTCTGTTTGTGATAATAAATAATTATCAATTCTACATTTAAAATTTTGCCATACTTCCAAAATTAAAAATAGTATCCTCAAAACTTTCCTCCAAATTTTGCAGTAATATCATTGTTATAATTATCTATATTAATAAAAGAAAGTTTCGCTCTGTGTGTCTCTGTGTGTGTGTGTCTGTCTGCGATGGCTAGGAAAATTTAGCGCATCTAGAAGTCTGTAAATTTAGATTTAGGTAGTCCAAACCCTCTCCTGGTATACCTGAGTCTCAGAATTTTAATATTTTGATAATTACTCTAGATATTAATTAGAATATCATTAAACATCGCATCAAAAATGCCATCTTTTAAATCAAAATGGCTAAAGAAAAGAGCTGTTGTTGTGGATTTGCAAGCGAAAATGAATGAATTCGAAATTATTTTACTAATTAGCGAATTTTAAGAAAACTAATTGAGATATCAATTTGAAAATTTCTGAGAATATGTAAAAAAATATTCTGCATCTGACTATGTGATTTTTGAAAAATTCGGTCGGTAATTTTTTTAATTTATGGAAAAAACTGCCAAAAAATCTGCCGGCGCCAGTGAAAACGATCCGAGAAATTTTCAGACAGGGATCTGCTTTCATTAAAAACTGAACTACAAAGAGATCTGTTTCTCTGGCCGATCCCTCCATTTAGTTCGCGAAAATGAAAGGAAATAATTGCCAATTTTTACTAATGAACAAAAATTTAGGTTAAGATATAGAATTGAAATTGAGGTCGGGAAGGGGTGTCATCTACCGGCTATTTTAGCGTAGCATCTTCGTTATATTCTAATTATCAGAAAAATGTAATTCTTTTTTTAATGATCATATTAATGTTGGTGACGGTGGTTCTCTTGAACAAATTATTCATTATATTTGCGGGTATCAGGAAGGACGGGGTTAACGCCTTTCTCTGAGATTGTAATTATCTCGGGCCCGGGCAACGCCAGGCTAGTTAGCTAGTTTATTAATAAAGTAAGGGAAGGGGGGGGGGGGTTCAATAAACATTTGAGAAATTCTTGAAGGGGTAGACCGTCAAACAAGTATGGAGATGCTTGATCTATAATCTGTAAAATGCAGTAACAAAGAGCAATTCTCTAGTACATAAAAAAGCCTTAAATAGTTATATTTTCCTTAAAAATATTAAAAAAACATGTTTTTTTACACTGAACAAACTACTAATATTTGATTCAAGTTTACACAGTATACATACATTTTTATGGAATAAAACCTTTAAAAAGGGAAATTTTTTTATAATACCTGACACAATTCACGAAGAAGGGACTTTACATTCACTGCTTCATCATATCTTGATGTCTCTTTTGGTTGCTATAAAGAAAATATAGTATATCTTTAGAAAAACTCATTATATACAGGTAGAATTGCAGCATTATTTGAACAATTAAAATCAAACAAATAATTTACAGGAATCTGTCCAAACTTTTCTCATAGGGTCCTGTTTTTATGAAATTATGAACAGCTTTTTTTATTTATAAAAAACCTTGCCCTAATTTTGTGAATTTGAAATAATTGTTATACAGTAGATTCTTTCAAACTCGCATAGCTTGGGACCAGAGGTTTGCAGATTTTAGAATTTTGTGGATTTCTGGTCACTGTTTTGTTTACATTTTTTAAACAATAATTTGAATGTAATAATGCATTCAAAATTATAATGAACACTTACAATAAATTAAAATATTAAAATAATTAATTAAGATAATAAAAAATAAGAGAAAAAACAGATTAAAATATTAAAAGTAAAGGTCAAGTAAATAATGCAAAATAAATATGCATAATAATGATGCGATACATTTTTCTTGAATTATTCAATGAAACTTGCCTTATAAAGGTAAACTAATAATTTACATCAAAATTGTAAAATAACAAAGTTTTATTTCATATTTAGCCAGACTTAATAACCAAAAAAGCTTGAGGTATAATACATGAGTGTATTTGATAAAAAGAACACAATCGTCACTGATATCATCACTATCGTGAATTTTTTTGGAAATAAATTTATAGTTTCATGAGAAAGCTTGAGTTTAGTCATATTAATCAGAATTACATATTAAAAATGTGTATGGAATGATATAAAAATTTCTAAAAATGAATTTTTCCTCTACATTTTAACTGTAATGTAGCGATACTGTAATCTGCAACGATATGTGGATTTGAAGGAGTTTACTGTAGTGAGGTTCTTGTTTATATATTTTTAACAATATCCTTTATATATGTAAAAGCTAGATAATAGGTTTTCTGGCGACTTAGCTATTTGTGACAGGTCAGATTTTACTTTTAAATGATTAAATTTGTGAAAGGTTCAGTTTGGAGATGCAAAAGTTTATTTAAGAAAAAGAATTTTGTGAAGGGTCCTTTAAAGGATCTTTATTTGATTTAAAAAATTGTTTTGATCTCTACTTGTGGATATGAAGGTTCCTTTTTGTATGAAATTAAAAGGCAATTTGGACAAAAATTGTTCAAAACATAAACAGAATTTTAAGCTTTTTTAAGGGAGATGTTTGTATTACTTGAAGTAAAGTAGAATTTTTAAGTTGAAATATAACCAAGGCAGCTTTTATTATAGAGACAATGCCACACAGTTTATAAGTTAGTTGATAATGCGACTGAACTCTGTTCTTGATTGACTGAGCCTGATCTTAGATGATAGTGCACAAAAGTATAAAAAATCATGCATCATGTACAGTCAGTATAAAAAAATCAACACACTCCATAAAATTTAGTTACTAAATTGTCGCAGAGGAAAATTGAAATAGCTATTCAATGGGAAATTATGCCTCCTTTCAATTTATATGAAAAGAAAAATGCTTAAGGGGACATTTCCTACTGGAATTTTTTGAAAATTAATTTCGAAAAGATACATACATTGAAAGGGGTTTTTGAAAAAAATATTAATTGTAACTGTTGGAAAACAACGTTCATTTTCTCCTCTCCGCACATATGGCGCATGCACGTACAGTTACGTTGATGATGCTCCGGAAGAGAGAGCAGTTGTTACTTTAAGAAAGATGTCGGCGCTCAGTCGCATACGAGCTGTATATATTTTGTCTTCGTTTAATTGTAAATAAATGTCTTATGTCGTGCTACTCTGCAAACTCTGTGTGACTCATACACCTACAAATGGTTATGGGCCCAGAGACGCTACTTCACTGCGCTATAATTAGCAGAAATTATTTATAATTCGAACATTCGGATTTGGAACTCTTAAGCCTAATCGAAAGTAAGAATTGTTCTTCATTCTGTTTATCATTTGCATTATTTCTGGCTGTGAGAGACTCTGCATAATTATGTCTCATGTAACGACAATTGAAAAGCTCGGAAAAGATAATTTTGATAGCTGGAAGCTTCAAATCGAAGCTGTATTAATCAAAAATGATCATTGGGATTACATAATTGGTAAAGAAATTAAACAGGCTGAAGGAACCGCTGAAGAAAAGAAGTGGCTCCAAGCTGATCAAAAAGCTCGTGCAGATATAATTCTTTCTATAAATCCTAGTGAACTGAGTCATATAAAGCATTGTACGACTTCAAGTGCTGTATGGAATAAGCTGAAAGATGTTTATGAATCGAGGGGACCCGCAAAGAAAGCAACTCTGTTAAAACAACTTCTGTTTAGAAAAATGTCCATAAATGAAACGATGGCTGATCATTTAAATATTTTCTTCGAAATAGTTGATAAACTGAAAAATATGGAAATAGAAATCGCGGATGATTTATTATCAATTCTACTTCTATATAGTGTTCCTGAGAACTTCGAAAATTTTAGATGCGCTATAGAATCCAGAGATGAGTTACCTAAACCCGAATCTTTGAAAATTAAGATGCTGGAAGAATGGGATGCAAGAAAAGGAAAATCCACTCAAGATTCACAAAACGCATATTATATAGAAAATAAAAGAAATAATCAAGAACAGAAGAAGAATGAAAAATGGAAAATGAATCCAAATAAAAATTTTTCCTCGGAAAGGTGTTACCGAAATTTCAAGTGCAATTATTGTTCGAAAATGGGGCACAAAGCTTCGGAATGTAGAAAGAAAATAGCTGATAGAAAGCTTACATCTTTAAATAAAGGAAATCAAGGATCGATGATAGCCACTAATTATGAAAAACCGACTAGTATGGCATTTAATGACGCATATCAAGAACCTTCTGCATGGTGTTTAGACAGTGGATGTACATCTCACATGTGTAAAGATAGAAATTTATTTTCAGAGTTTCATCCTCGTACGAATTCTACTATACAGCTTGCAGTTGATCAAACAGCAAAAATTACAGGAATAGGAACAGTTTTCATTACAGTACCTAATGGGAGTGGAATTACTAATCTCACACTCAAGAACGTTCTGTGTGTTCCAGAATTAAAGTGTAATTTGCTCTCAACATCTAAAGCAACAGCCAATAATCGTTCAGTGATTTTTAAAGAACAATTTGCTAAAATCATCGAACCAAATGGTTCTACATTAGTACAGGCTGTCTGTCATGGGGATTTGTATTACGTATACCCAAGCATCGAGAGAGCTGCGATAGCAGAGGTAAGTGAATTTCTAAAATGGCATCTTAAATTAGGTCATTTAAATGAGTCTGATTTAAAAAGACTTAAATCAAAGAATATGGTTAGAAATCTAAATTTCAGTGATAATGAGTCTCTTAAAGACTGTAAAATTTGTATTCAAGGTAAACAAACTGTGCGTTCTTTTCCTAAAGAATCAAACTTTAAAAGTGACGATTTATTGACTCTTATACATTCAGATTTGTGTGGTCCTATGAGAGTTCCATCCCATGGAGGATCGCGATATTTCGTTACTTTTATAGACGATAAATCACGTTACATTGAAGTCAGTTTTCTTAAATCCGAAGATGAGGTTAAAAATGCATTTGTTAAATACAAAGCAGCAGTTGAAAATAGTGTAGGAAAGAAAATAAAAATTCTTCGTACGGATAATGGCAAAGAATATTTCGGAGAAGAATTTAATAAATATATCGAAGAAAGCAGCATAAAACGAGAATTTTCCTCACCACTAACTCCGCAACAGAATGGTACATCAGAGAGGGCCAATAGAACTTTAGCTGAAATGGCGAGGTGTTTACTATTACAAAGCAATCTCCCACAATCTTTTTGGGCCGAAGCTATTAATTGTGCGGTATACATACGTAATCGCTGCTCTTCGCGACGTTTAAGCGATAACAAAACACCCTACGAAGTATTTTTTGGCATCAAGCCAACTTTATCATATTTTTAAATATTTGGGCAAAAATGTTTTGTACTAAATAAAAGACAAAGTAAAGGAAAATTTGATCCTAGGTCATAAGAGCATATTTTTGTTGGATATTCAAATGAATCAAAAGCGTACAGGCTGTGGAATAAGAATTCCAGAAAAATTGTTATAAGCCGAGATGTCCGATTTATTAACGAATTTGAAAACGATTTACCTTCAAACAGTGAAATAAAATTAATTTTTCCCTTCTCTCAAAATAATGAAAATAAAACAATTACGCAAGAATCAGAAACATCTTCTCCTCCCGTTAAAAATGAACCAGACAGCTGTGGCGACAGTGATATTGATATGCAATCGGATGAAATTTCTGACCCCCTTTCTTCCCCTACAAGAGCTCGCGGTCGGCCCAGAAAAATAAAAACTGGTAAGAAAGGTAGACCCAGGAAAGAATTTAAAATAATAATTCCAAAAGAAGAAAAATCCCAAGTTGTAATGGAAAATTTATTTTCTGACTCATGTCCGGAATTTTCTGAGGCTTTAAACGGGCCATTTAAACATGAATGGATAGATGCAATGGAATTAGAATTTAATTCTTTAATGCAAGAAAATGCATGGCAAATAGTTGATAGGCCAAAACATAAGAAAATTATAGGAAGTAAATGGGTTTTAAAAACTAAATATAAACAAGACGGGTCAATCGAAAAGTTTAAGGCGAGAATAGTTGCAAAGGGGTGTTCTCAAAAACCAGGAATTTATTTTGAAGAAAATTTTTCGCCTGTAGCCAGATTAAGTTCGATCAGAACTGCGATCGCTTATGGTATTCAAAATGGTTTTACAGCTTATCAATTAGATTTTATTATGGCTTATGTAAATGGTGATTTAACTGAAGAAGTATACATGGAGTTACCTGAAGGTTTTAAATATGAATCTAATGTTGACAAAGTTTGTTTATTAAAAAAATCTCTCTACGGATTAAAACAATCAGGTTGACAATGGTTCAATAAATTAGATGAAAAATTAAAACAAATGAAGTTTGAATCACTAAATGCTGATAAATGTGTTTATTTTTCAAAATCTCCAATAGAAGCTATTATCATTGTTTATGTTGATGATCTCATAATTCTTACTAAATGTAAACAAGATTATGAATATATTAGAGATGAATTAGCCAAATCTTTTAAAATGAAAGATTTAGGTTTGTTACACTATTGTTTGGGCATAGAATTTATGCAAAACGGGGACAGTATTAAAATTACTCAAAAGAAGTATATTGAAGATATTCTGAGCAAATTTAATATGCAAAAATCAAAATCAATATCTATACCTTTTGATAACAATGTGAAGCTTACTAAAGATATGTGTCCCAAAACTGAAGAAGAAAAGTCTGAAATGAATAATATTCCTTATCGTCAACTAATTGGTTCTCTTATGTATTTATCAGTAGCAACTAGACCTGATATAACTCATGCTGTGAATTTTCTAAGTCAATTCAACAACAATCCAGGCAAACCTCATTGGATAGCTGCAAAAAGAGTTTTAAGATATCTAAGAGGTACTCAAGATCAAGGACTGATTTTTAAACGTGATACTAAGTCCTTAGTTGCATTTGTTGATGCTGATTGGGCTTCAGATGTCAATGATAGAAAGTCCTATACTGGATACATTTTTAAATATGCCGGTAGTGCTATATCTTGGGAATCGAGAAAACAACGAACTGTTGCATTATCCACGACTGAAGCAGAATATATGGCTTTATCAGAGGTTTCTAAAGAGACTTTACATCTCAGACGGTTCTTAAATGAACTTTCTCCTGAAATAGTGTCTGCACCTACTTTAATATTCTGCGATAACCAATCTGCTCAAAAATTAGTAAGAAATCCAATTTATCATTCTCGCACAAAACATATTGACATTCGCCATCACTTTGTGCGCGAAATATATGAGAATGGAGATATAGAAGTTAAATATCTAGAAACTGAAAATATGGCAGCTGACATTTTAACAAAAGCTTTAAGTGCCTATAAACATAAGAAATGTTGTGATTTAATAGGACTAAGTGTTTAAAAACATTCAATGTTATTCTGTATCCTTTTTCCATATGTTTAAAGTATATACTGTTTGTAATTGCAATTTTATATTTTGTTTCTCTGTAATTTGCATATAATATTTGCATAATAGGAGAGTAATTAATGCCTTGTTAAGAAAATGCACATTGTAAGGGGGGAATTGTTGGAAAACAACGTTCATTTTCTCCTCTCCGCACATATGGCGCATGCGCGTACAGTTACGTTGATGATGCTCCGGAAGAGAGAGCAGTTGTTACTTTAAGAAAGATGTCGGCGCTCAGTCGCATACGAGCTGTATATATTTTGTCTTCGTTTAATTGTAAATAAATGTCTTATGTCGTGCTACTCTGCAAACTCTGTGTGACTCATACACCTACAGTAACCATTGAATTTTTTTAACAGAAATTGTTTTCTAGAAGGTGTAAATATACAAATCCAAAATTACAGCTCATTCCACAAAGTAATTTTTGAGTTACGCTTTAAAAACTACTTGAATTGCAATTTGTTTTGCAACAATTAAAAGGGAATCCAAGTATGCTATCAAAATTAGGTGGTTTGTATTAAAAATTTTACAGTTTGGTACAATTTCAGTATGAAGGCATCCCTCTAAAGCTTATTTTTGTAACATAAATTGAAAAATGGTATAATTCACAATTGACAATTGAAGGGCTATCTCTATTTTCTTTTGCAACCATTTTTGCAATTAAATTTTATGAGGTGTATCAATTTTTTTTATACTGACTGTACAATAATGATGATAAATTTGCTTTTTAAACTAACATATTAGACAACAGAGAATCATATATATTGGATTTTTTTTTTAAAATAATGTAAATGAAAGAATAAATAACTAAAATAACTTTCATATATTTTTATTTGTTGGACATATTTTAAATTTTTTCAAATTGCTGCGATGCAAACACAGCACTAAGTTTTATCCTACCTTAAATTTTCTACCATTGTGTAGCTTTCTTAATTTTACACAAATGTTAATATGAAAATGCATTGCTGTAATAACTTATTTTTGTAATAGTATAAATTTGACCATAATTTTTGACTGTGTATTGTATTTTGCTGGCTGATAACAACAATTCTTTGGCTGGAATATTTTATGAAAATTTCACACCCCTGTTCATTTATCATTGCTTCATTATTTATTCATTACTTTAGTTATATATTGAAATGTATTTTAATTGTGTGAAAGGAAACATGCCATCATCAATGACAGAAAGAAAATATTTATGATAGAAACAAATATAATAATAAAAAGTTGTTCATTTTGCACAATTATTATGAGTGAATTTCTAAGCAAAGGGGGTTGTTATAGAGTCTTTTAATTTGAAGCACAAAAGCCACCAATAAATTGCAGAAAGTTAGAAGTTTAATATATTTTAGAAGAATCATTCTCTTCCAATATGCTTGCATGGAAGAGGTATTCAACAAGTGTCAATAACATGATGCTTCATAATATGAGCTGAACTAAATTGCCAAACTGTTTATCTTTTCTAAAATATAAAATTGAATTGCAATCTATTTGTTTGATTAGGCTGGCACCTGGAATTTCTGCTGGAATGGTGTTTTTCAGCCCAAAAAATTGTTGAACAGAGAAAAAGATATGTCAAAATTTTTATAGAAACATTTTAAAATTTCTCTACAATTAAAAGATTTCATTAGAAAATTTTATATTCATCATTTTGGGTTGATTTTAATAAAAAATAATATATATTGGTGAGAGAATATCCAAACTAAAAAAGTGCTTTACTCCTGCTACATTATTTTTGCCAGAGAGAAAAAGGGAAGCAGAAATTTCACGAGAAAATTTAGATATTTGCCTCTAAATGTAAAAGTTTTGATGGAACTATGCACAAGCGACCCTAAACTTAACTGACTAGTTTGACTAGGGTATATATTTGTGATTTCTTTTGAGATTTTAGAATTCTCCCCAAGCAGTTCCAAGAGGGTGCTGAACCCTGTCTGCCATTTGGTTTAAAAAACAGTACACTTCTTTTTCTCATTCAAAAAACAGTGCTCTTCTTGCACCCTAGTCAAAAATTATGCCCCTGCCTTTTGTACTGAAAAATTAACTTGCATAGATAGTAAAAACTGACTCATTATGGTGCATGGAAAAGAGTGCCTTAACTTTTAAAAATCAAAAGAATGAATTAAAAAAATGAAAAAGTGCCTATAAGGATGTAAAAGTGCCTTTCAGAATCTAAAAAGTACCCTTAAGTATCTAAAATGTAGGGATGAGAAATATAGTTACTTTTATTTAACAAGTTGCATCGTTTCACAGTTGAATAGGCAACAGGTTCCAACAACCTGTTATTTTTATAACATAACTAATCGCTATGTATGCAGCCAATGGGCATTTTAATTAAAAGGCATTTAAACAGAATGCTTGAAACAATAAAAGTAAGTATAGACGCTGTTTTCTGTTGAAATGTATCCACACCATTAAAATCAGTTTACATGGTTAAACTCCATTTTTGTCTGATAAAAACATACCTAGTTATGATACTTTGAATTTCATGCATTTTTAGTTTTTCTGGTATTAAAAACAGGTTTTTCCATCTTTAGCGACTCAAACGTATAAAATTCATAAAATTTTAAGTACGATAACTCAGAAAGTTTTGGCCATTGAAGAAGAAATTTCTATTGTTTTACATGTTAGAACATTTAGAAACTTTTCTAAATAAAACCTAAGGACACAGGCATTGCATAAAATTTTTAATTTCTTAACTATTTGAAAAGTAACCATTTTAACATAAATCGATGCAAAATAATGTTTGGGTAATTTTTCCAATACAAATATACATCTAAAACTTACGGTTTAAAAAATAGTTATTGGTACACGATAAGAGACACCCTGTATAAGAAAAAACACATTTTTTTAACAACATGATTCACTGTAAAGAATTAAATTTGATCCCCGACTTCATTGAAGTCATATCTGTCAATACATATCAAAGTGAATCCCACAAATATTATTTATGCACTTACAATCAAATGCAATTTATTCTAACAAATTTTCAAATGAATTACAATATTGTATTAAAATTAAGTTACTGCACAGCTTATACGATGCTATTTTATTTCTTTCATTAATTTTTTTCAGTAAAACAAAATCGCAGAAAAAAGTTTTCCAACTCTAAAAAAGAAGAAAAAATAAAAATATATAATCCCCCCCCCCCCAAAAAAAAGCATCAGAATAAAAAGAAAACACCCCTCATACTCTATGAGCATTTAGCAACATCCCCTTTTAACATTCATTCAAAAAAAAACAAAAAAAACCATAATTCCCTGCTCTCTTCCCCCCCCCCCTTCAAAAAAAGGCGTCAGAATAAAAAGAAAACCCCCTCAATGAACCTTTAAAAACATCCTTTTTAAACATTCAGATTTCAAAGGAACTGCCATCCAACAAACACGTGGGTCAAAGATGTCGGCTTCACTACCAAAATGCAATGACAGTGAAATTAAAAATCACCTTCCCAATCCATCCTTACCAAAGAACATATTTTACTTTTCATTCTAAAAAAACTCTCCGGCTCAAACGGTTTCGTGCAACTTTATGTGTCAACACAACAAATTACAATCTTTTTAAGTTACATCACTGTAAGCGTTTAAAATGATTTTTTATCCGTATTGAATGGAAGCAGAGTTACATTATTAAAATCAATAATAATGATTATTTGCAATAAAGTATCTGTCAAGTTATATACCATTCCTTTTAACTGTAAGAGCTGCATAGATTACATTTTGACGAATGACAATAATAAAAAAGAAGAAGCTGATTCTGATTGATTGCTAGTAAACTAGGTTTCTCAACGGATACGGTCTGTAGCAATATCTATTGCCCTTGAAGATTTGAAAGGAAAGATTTTGTACTGCGGTTTCATTTGTTAGTTACGAAGTTGCAATATCATTTTGCTTGTTTGTTTTTTGCTTTAATACTTTCATAAGCATTTAAAATAGGACTTTTTTATTTGAAAAAAAAGCAGCTTTTTTTAAACTGAAATAGAAAACAAATTTCGCAAATTTTATTTTTATTCTAATTTGGAAATGTATAAAATACTATTTTTTCAGCTTATTTATTTATTTATCTTAAAACACTTTGCAGATAACACATTCTAAATTTAACAGGGATTTTCCGTTAATCTGTTACCAAATAAACTATAAAACAATAACATTGTTATTTATCCTAATATGTTAAATACTGCCCATCTCTACTAAAATGTACCCTTTTCCCACCAGCAGCATCCTACCTTCTTTTTTTAAACCTGGGGGAAACTGGAGATTTACATGCAATCAGAGATATTCAGATTCAAATGAAATATATGTATATATTTAGCACTTAAAATATTAGTATTTTTGTTTTGTATTGAATGATATCCACCCACACATGCACATCAAAAAGACAAACAGATAAGAAAGTAACTTACTCCACACAACACTTTTTGCAGAGTATCTAGAATAATTAATTGGGATTCGTAAAAGTTCTTCTCAAACTCAGGTTGAAACTGACTATGTTGATGCTGTAAAGATATTGAATTAAGAAGTCAGTTTAGAAAGAATAAACAGACAAAGCAAATAAAAAAAATAACACATTAAAATAAAATTATATTGTACCATTTCATTAACACTGTGCAGTATTTTGGTCAAGCCAGCAATTACTAGAGAAAAGCGGTATTTGCTGATGTTAATTAAGCTTTCTTTGTTCTGTTCCACATTAATTCTGGAATGAGTTGTTTGCGGGCCACTTCGACATGGTAGCTAAAAAGAAAAAAAACATTATATATAAACCTTTTACACTGTGTCTAAATAATAAACATGTATTATTCTAACTAATTAAGAGAAATGGGCTTCACTTATTATGAGTAGGGTTATTCTCAGGGTTAAAAACTAGGATGAAATAATCAGGCATCAATGAAACCTAATCATTTTTTCTTTGTTGCCAAAATGTTCTGTTTAAGTGCAATTTTGAAATTATTTATTTTGCTTATATTGCAAGTGTATAAACAAAATAATATAATAAACACACTCATTTTGAAATTCATAAAAAAAATTAATAATGAATTATTTTTTTTTTTGTAAATGTGCCTTGTTCTATTATAATTCTACATTTTCCATTTTAAGGGGAAGCTCAACTTCCCGGAGTCAAATTTTTCAATTTTTTTAATTTTGCATTTTTTTTTTTTTTTTTTAAATCCCTCAAGAGTGTAGATCGTTGCCCTAAAGCAGTTTCACGTATTTTAATTCCTTACAGTATTTTTTGCTCATTGAACGGAATGCTATTATAAAATTTTAAACTTGTTTTTCAAACTGGGCGACTATTTTTCATGAGAACTATTGGACCGATTTTCTTAGTTATTTAATTTAAAGAAAGCTAATCATTTTTGCTAAAGCTTATACCATTGAAAAGTATAATTTTCATTGATTGAATATTCTTTAGAACTCGTAAAAAAAAGGGAGGGGGGCAAAAAAAGTTCTTTTTTTTATTTAAATGACCATCATTTTGTCAAAAATCAATTTTTAAACTAAATGTTAGTATTAGCTCCAGAGAACTTACTGCCCTTTCATAACATGATAACCAAATTTGTTTGAGATGCTTTTGATTGGAGAAAAATGGTTGCCTGATTGGAAGTCCATGGCACGCACCTCTGTATGTGTAAAGTCGCATTCAAGATTTTTTTTTTTTTTTACACAAAATAATTTAAATATATAAGTGAAATGTCAATAAATATAATGCAAAAAGTCTGAAGATGATATATCTTTTCTTTGTAACTGAAAAAAAAAAAAAATCATAAAAATCACAAATTTTAGGCTAATGAAGTAAAATTTCCCAATTCTATAAAAAGTTAAAATTTCAGTACAAATTCACCTTGTTTAATAATTAAAATTCATAAAGATACAACTAAATGTAAATACATTGCTTAAAGGTGCGTAAAACATAAATCAAAATCATTTAAAAACACATTAAGTCCTTTTAAAATCAAAACATTTTCAACCGAAACTTACTCGACCTTCATCAGTTGAAAAACTAATAGTTGTTGTCTCTCTTTGAGTCTTCTAGCTTTGCCCGGAACAAACCATTCTACTTCAAGGGTGTGGAATATAAGGCAGGATGGGAAAGGTCATTCAACATTTCAAAAACGAGTATACAGGTTAATCAATCATGTATTAATTTTTTCCGACTGTGTGAATATCTTATGATAATGCATCATTACAGACTATTTCTTTTTTAGATATTATTTCTAGTGATTCTCTTATGATAGCGATTTACATTTATTTGTATCTTTATGAATTTTAATAAGTAAAACTTCCCGTTAAATCGATTGCAGGTCTAGGATTGTAATCAGTCAAGCCTGATCCATACAGCTTAACAAATCAATGACTGAAGAAAGTACCAGACAATCCTTGTTTATCTTTCAATTAAATTTGAATAATTATAACTCCTCTCACATTCAGCTGCACTTGAAGGAAGAATACTTATAAGATGAAATATTTTGCTTAATAGAGTAATGAGAAAGACTCAGTGCAGAATCAATGTGTAGTTACATTATTAGAAAAATGACAAAATGTTTGATCGCAAAAAAAAAGGAAAATTTTAAATGTTAGGTATCAAAAACGATGACTGTTGTGAATCACGTGAGCGGCGGAGTTTGGTGCTAACAGCTGCCCCCCCCCCCCCCCAGTGACGCAATAGAATTAAGGGAACAGATGCTTTACACTCACGACTGCAAACATATAAACATAAGTTTGGTGCAATGTCTAAGACTGTGCCAAGCTACTATTTTCCGTTGCCATTTTGGAAACATAAAAAACAGAACATTTATAAATAACAACGTATTCGAAAACATAGAAAATCTTACTTCTACACAACAATTAAATTTGGTAATTCAAATTCTAATTTAACACAAACTATTAGATAAAATCATCGCGTCATTTCAGTTTTGAAGTCCATATATGGTTCTATAATACACGACTCTGCAACCAATAATGTGCAATAGAACGCCCTTCTACAACCAATCACGTGGTTTCTCTAATTTTCATCATCAATGACGTAATACAGACATGCGCAGCGCAAACATTTCCCTTAACATCCACGCAAATACGGATTACAATAACAAATTTCAACACCAGTAACTAAATACAAGCATAATAGCCGGGTTGCCATAAAAGAAAAACAGTCCCCAAAGTTTGGCGACTTTTTTCCTTTTTTTAACCGATTAATTTTTTTTTTTTTCTGCGTGAGTGTAAAGCATCTTAGCCGAATTAAGTAGTAGCATCATGTTCTAGGCTGAAATGGAAGCAAAATGCCGCTTCCAGAAATAGATTCTAAAATTTTCTCGAATATGTTTATTAATGTATATTTGGCGAAGCTACCGTGGTAAAGATTGTTCTTGCTACCGGTTTGTTTCTTATGTTTTTTCCATGCCTTTTGTGCTCAGTTCTGGCATGGGCAGAATGCATGGTTCTGGAAATTGAGCTGATTAGAATGTTCTAGAATAGGATACTATTGTCTATGGTTTGGTTTGTTGTGTGTCAGATTTGTTGAATTACGTTTGTGAAATGTGTTTTATGAAGTTTAATGGTTTGACGTTTTGTCGTATGTCATAAAGGATAATTCTTGTGAAATATTAAAAAAAAAAAACGAAAGATGAGAAATAAAGGTAAATGCATTTTTGTTGATTTTATCTGATAAGATGTATTTCATGCACCTTAGAAATTGCTGTAAACTGATTTTTGTGCAAACATTACTGACCGCAGCTTGAATGGATTTCATGCATTCTAAAGAATGCAGAACAGCGAATTTCGTGCATCCAGAGAGTTTTCTTTTTCGGTTAATGTACGCGAAGCGGACATAAATATAAGTTACTAACTGCTGTTTGAATGAATTTCATGCATTCTAGAGAATGCTGAACAGCGAGTTCTGAACATCCAGAGGGTTTTTTATTTGGTTAATGTATGTGAAGTGTACATAAATATATGTTACTAACTGCTGTTTGAATGAATTTCATGCATTCTAGAGATTGCTGAACAGGGAGTTTCGTGCATCCAGCGTTTTTTTTTTTTTCCGGTTAATGTACGCGAAGCGTACATATATATATATGTTGTCAATCGGCCACAGTAAATTATTGCAAAATTCGTCATTTCTCGCATTAAAAAACACGAGTTTCACCTGTAAAGTGTGGTCGGGGGATTCGTAAATTTGCTTATCGGTCAGGGGAAAAAAAGTCAAATTTGAAAATCATTAATAGGAAAATGTCACTAATTTCACCAATCGATAGCAGGAAAAAAATTGCAAAATTCGTCAGTCGGTTATGGAAAAAAAATCGCGAAACTCTTCTGTCTGTCATGGGAAAAAATTGCGAAATTCGTCAATAGGTTGCTGAAAAATATCGAAAAATTCGTCAATTAGTTGCAAGAAAAAAAATCTCAAAATTCGTCAATAGGTCGTGGAAAAAAAATACAGAAATTTGTATATGTATCTGTAGAGAAAGAACATTCACATCTATGCTGAAGTTCTCCTTTTTTGAAGTAGCACCCTGCCTTTTTTTTGTTTTGGGGAAAACACTACTGATATGTATTAATTTATGGCCTTCTAATATTGTTCAATATCATTACTGCTTACTAAGACATTTAAAATATTTTAAGTAAGAGAAAAAAATGTGCAGCTCATGTGACCACAATTTTATCCAACAAATTTTTAAATAAAAATTTTACCCAGTTAAAAAATTGCACGTAACAGTAATACTTTACTAGATATTATCAATTATTGATATACATAACTTGAATTGTAACATAGTTTAACTGCAGAATATTTTCTGCCCCTGAAATATCCATCGCAGACACTGGGAGAATTTTCTGCTACTCGGTCACCAGTTTAGAAAATTCTTAAATCTGATCATTATTTCTTAATTAATATTTAAATATTTTTAGATAAAACTTTCAATGAGTATTCAATAATGCCTGCTAAATCTAATGCCTTTCATCAGTTAAGAATTTTCATGAGATTTTTTTCTGAAGCGCCATCATTATTTCTTAATTAATATTTTAAATTAATTTTCATAATTAATCTTTTTAAAAATTCCACCTCATCAAAAGAAAAAAAAAATCAATTTCCCTAAAATTCCCACCTTATACTATTTAACACACTAAAAAATTCAATCACTCTTATATATAAAAAAAAAATCTTTATAGGGGGAAAAAAGGGGGGGGGAACAGTTTAATTCAATATTTTTAATTATCTTATAAGGCACCCTGTATTTTTAGCAAATCCTACACTAGTGTGCAAAACTTAAGCGACATACACAAAATGCTAATTTCTGAACACGTGAGTACTCAAAAGGAAATTCTATAATGTAAAAAATAGGTACTACCCTAACAGCACAGACAGTCGATGTGAAGTCTTCTTGACATCACAAATGGTCACAATTGTCACAGTCACTACAATAAACAGAAATGTGATATATTTCATTCGTCTCATTTGGTTACTCCACTGAACAGTCACCATGACTGCTGCTTTTTGACGAGTCACCAGGTGACTTTACAATGAGGTCATCTTGTGACTCATGTGACTGTCATTTTGACACTCCATTGTAAAGTCATCATGATAGCTGTTCTGTGACGAGTTCCCAAGTGACAGAAAATGAAATCATCTGGTGACTTTTTACAAAGGAGTGCAATGATGACTTCACAATAGAGTGTCGATCACCGGAAAGTCACCATGCGACTTCATTGTGACACTATTTGGCGACTCATCACAATGCAATGCTCACAATGACTTCAAAGGTCAGTCTTCAGCTGACAGTAACTGAACTTTGAAGTCATTGTGAACATTGCATTGTGATGAGTCGCCAAATTATGTCACAATGAAGTCGCATGGTGACTTTCCAGTGATCGACACTCTATTGTGAAGTCATCATTGCACTCCTTTGTAAAAAGTCACCAGATGATTTCATTTTCTGTCACTTGGGAACTCGTCACAGAACAGCTATCATGATGACTTTACAATGGAGTGTCAAAATGACAGTCACATGAGAGTCACAAGGTGACTTCATTGTAATGTCACCTGGTGACCCATCACAAAGCAACAGTTACAGTGAATTTTCAGTGTTAACAATCATTTGAGAGTAATAATGAGACAATGAAATATCTCATATTTTGATTCACTGTTAGCGATTGTGACACTTTTAACCATGTGTGACATCAAGGGAACTTCACATCGACTGGCCGTGCTGTTAGGGTAGTACCTCTTTTCTACACTTGCTCTTTATAGAATTTCCTTTTGAGTACTCACGTGTTCAGAAATTAGCATTTTGCGTTTGTTGCTTAAGTTTTGCACACCAGTGTATATTTTTGGCCTAACTTTTAACAAAAGGCTCTCTGGAAAAAAAAAAAAAAGGAGAGGGGGAACACTATAACTCATCTGTATCATGCCTGAGAAATAATTATCCAGTTTAACAAATCTAAATTATCTTGTGCATATTCTGATAAAACAGAATTTGTTTTACAATAAATATGATTCATAGCAGCATGCAAGAACTTCACTTTTACATAGGAAACAGTGCATTGAGCATGACAATCTTCAGCAAGTGAAGTTGTCTAGCGAGAAGCCGGTTTATTGTAGAATATCTATATAGAATATACTCTCTGCTGCATACCCTCAGTTTCTTTCTTTCTTTTTTTTTTAATGACTACACCACTAGTATACACCCTGTACTAATAAGAGCCATTTAATGAGAGTCAAATTCTTTTTCCCAACCTTTAAGAAAAAAATTATTGTCCCAAAAAGTTCTGTACCCAGCTTCTGTACTTATAAAAACTCCCAACAAGATTGTTTCTTTAAGTTTGAAAAAAATTAAGGCCTGAAATATTTCCAGCTTCCAGGTCCCTTTAAAAAGAAGACTGGCCCTGACTTACGAAGCAAAATTGAAATTTAAGTATGTATTTTCAAATGTCAAAGTTAAGCTGTCAACAATATAATGATTGGCAACAAATTTAAGATTATTTAATTTTAATTTTTATTTTTTTCAGTTTGCTTCGATTAAATATATTGTTACTCTACAGAGTTACTCCAAGGCAATTTCCAGAAGATGCTGCATCCTGCTTGCCCATTGGTTTAAAAAATAGCACTCTTCATGTGCATCATCCAAAAAAAGCACCCCTTCTTAGTCCTCACTCAAAAATTGGTGTTTATACTTACATTTTTATTAAAAAAATTTACTTTCATTAAAAAAAGGATTTTTTGACATGACTGTTGAACTTAGGGGGTGCCCCGGGGGATGACATACAAAGCCCGGAGAAATGTCCCCCCCCCCCCAGAAGATTTGAGATTTTATATTTTCAATAGTCAAAAAGTGCAATCCCCCCCCCCCCAGAAATCCCTCATCCCTCCCGGGGAAAATGTCTGAATTCAACACTGCCTTGCAAATCTAAAAAGTGCCTATATGTGTATCTAAAAATGCCATTTTCCTACTCACAGCAACTTGTTCTGTTTTAAACACGGGGGAAACTCTGCATAAAAGCATATGAATAGATCCTCTTCCCCCTTTTTTGTCAAGGGTTGGGGGTGGGGAGGATCTTCTAACAGGGAGAGGGGGATGTTACCTCACAGGCCTTCATCTGAATTCACCACTACTGAATACATAATTACTGTTTATTAAGGCAGAAAGGAGAGCCATACAGCTAAATGAAACTACCAATATATTATAGATTTTCATTTAGAAAAAGCTAACATGAAAAGACTGATAGTTGGTAAAAGTAAATTTTATAATTGCTAATATGCACTCAAAGTATTCTATTTAAATTTAAAAAAAGGAAAGCCACAATTTTTTTTATCATTATTTTTATTATAACAACTTAAACATCAGCCTAGTCTAGTGATCCTTCTACGTTAAAACCTTGAGATGTCACTTAGAAGTAGTCCAACCCTTAATATCAAATAACTGTTACACAAAATATGCTTTTATTGTTATATTTCTAGTTAATAAATATAAAAAGGGTGATTAAAATTAGAAGACACATTGTTTCCTTTTAAAATAAGTATATATAAAATTTCAATACTCAGTGATGCTAAGGCATCACTGAGCTTTGATGCTGTAGCTATAGTGCATCATTTAAGCATCCCCCCAAAAAAAGATAAGTCTGTCAGGATGTATATTTTTTCCCTTGAAAGATTGGTTCGAACCCAAACGTTCGAAGTTTTCTTTGAACCTTGTAACTTAACCTTGCATAAATATGGGTTAGGTTCCCTTAACCCCCCCCCCCCTCGGCTTATATCCCCCGAGCAGATAATCGGCTGTAAAACAACAACAACCCTTGAAAGACTGCAAATGAGGTACACTTTGTATTAAATTCATTGAATCTATCTTACTTCTAAAACAAAGACCCAGTATTTTGGAAGTGTCTGGGTCCTAGGATTTTAAAAGCCTGACAACACTGACCAATGGTGGTAGACTGATTGTCTTTATTTAACTTGAATATATAAATGACTTTCATTTTTATAGCTTTAAAAAGAAGAAAAAGGTGGTGCGTCCAGTTTCATTATAATTTGATAAATAAATTCAAAAATTAAAAGATGTATTCATTTAAAATGTGTGGTCGAAGCTAATATGAGAACGTTTTAAGAGGAGTGGAATGTTGAGCTGACTGAAAAGAATATCATACTAATTATTTTCTGTACAAAACATTCGTACTATACAAGTCTACACGGTTTGAGCAAGATTTCAGACGATATATATATATTTTTTAAGTAATGTAGATTACGTATTACGTCTATAACTTTCACAGCCCGAGTTTATTTGATGTTTTGGTACTTTAAAAATATTAAATATGATTAATAATGTCGGCAAAATTTAAAATTATGTTAGTGAACGCAATGTCCGGTTAAATCCACCTGTTACTTAAAAGTGAAGATCTGGATGTATGTTTTGTTTATTTGATAAGAAAAGTGTTCAAAGGGTTTTAGAATAACAGTAAAAATGTTATGTCGCACTGTTTATGTATAACACTTCATAATATAAACACTCAAGATATATGATAACAAGCTTTGTTGTAGTTTGACACTTCCTGTCCGGCTCATTTAAAAGGACGTAATTAAAGGTAGGGCACAAATGTATTATTACTTGTTCTTCAAATCGAGTCATCAAGGAGTTGACCCACTCCACAGGCTTTTGGGTAGCCATTGTGTTACTATGTGCACACATTAATATTTAAAAAAATATAACTACAACTCTGTGCACCATGGTACTCTGCATCTCCATCTTTCACCACCGCTTTAAAGCTTCAGCTCAAGCTCTCCGATTGATGGTGCTGCGCATGCTCAGAACATTTTCTGCAAATGAAGCTACCACAAAACTTAATGCCAATCCGAGAATGTGTAGTTTGTTTGTTTTTAAGTTAAAAAAAATCTATTTGTTCTAAAAGAATGGGTAGATTTAGCGGTACATAATTTTAAAAATACCGTGACTATTTCGATGTTTCAATGATCCATTTTAATAGATGCAAAATTAATATTTTTTCAATTCCAATTTCGTGAATCCAACCTATCTAAATAATGAGATTTTTTGGTCTTACATGAATAAAAAAATAGCTGCAATGTGAATTTTATTATTATTAGTCTTTATTTATGTTCTGTTACTCTTTTAAAAAAATAATGTCTCAACACCATGAACATCTTTCGATTTATAACTTCAAATTGGCAACATTTACTTGTAAACATACATATTTTTGTGAATGGTGCGATGCGATTTTGCTGAACTTAGAAATAAGATAATGTAATCAGACGAAAAGAGATTAAGTTAATTGATAACATTATTTTGCTCTGCTTAAACCCATGTGTTTTTAATATGCCTGCCCACACAAATCTCGGATATTCTTATGATGAAGACTTTATTCACTCCCCCCAAACGAACAGTTTTCCCAATTTGACATATGCTGGAGAAGCTTCAAACCCGCCTCAAACGATGAAGGGATCCCCTCGTGCAAAGAATCGCTATCTTACTGTTGGCATATTATGCCTAATAAACTTAATTAATTACATGGATCGCTTCACTATAGCAGGTAGGTCACCTATTTATTAGTTTATCTTTTCCTGTTTATGTTCTATTAATGTCAAAATTTTACTATTATACTGTATTGTTTCCGGTTCGATGTTTTCCCTTCGATATCTATATTGCTTGCGTTTCATCTACGATGCTGTAAATTGATGTTAAAATAGGATTATAAAATGCACAAGCCTGACCATGACAGCTTGTTGTCACGGAGAAAAGAAGACTTCAAGTCCATTCCAGCCATTGTACATTTACATTAACTTAAGGTTGCATGTTTTAGTCATTAAAATCGAGTTTTTATTAAAATCATATTTTTACACATTTCATGTGACGTGCCATTTCCATACCTATTTCTATTTATTTGTACAGCAGGTGTGTGTTACTGAATATATATTATACCTTTTTATTGTGAAAATTAAGAGCTAAAGTTCCATAAGCATGTATGTGACAAAGCTTGGCATCAAACTATAGTGAGGTTTGCAATAATGTGGTAGTGGTTCCAATTGTAGCAAGATTGTATGACAGCATATCTATCTGTCTTGTATATTTACAGAATGTTTAGGAAAATATGGTACTTCTCTATTATTTCGTCAACCACTTTTCATAACAAAAAACTATCGCCAAATAAACGGGAGAACGTTGCCATTGGAATATCAAAATAAATAAAATATAAGAATTTAAGGACACAATTATTATTTTAATTAATGAAATAACTAATAAATCAGTAAAACATAATAAAAAATACACGCAAATGTCGAATAAAAAACCACTTGATAACATAACAAACACGTATAATGCTTCTGACATCAGGTAAATGAGACTGCATTTTTGGCATTTAATCTTACAGTTTGGCGATAGTTTTTTGGGTACTCTTCGGTTAGCCGGGCGCCAGTGATATATATACATGTATATATACACACACACACACATATCTACGTATACATATAGATACATACATATATATATACATATATGTATATATATATTCATGTATATGTATATACATATGTATTTATATATGTATATATATCACTGGTGCCCGGCTAACCGAAAAGTACCATTTTTTGTTATGAAAAGAGGTCGACGGGATAATAGAGATGTACTGAAAATATTTTAAATTCACCAAATCAGTTAATTTTAGAAACATAAAATAAAATGATGAGAGTGTGGAACGTGGAACCCTCTCTTGCTTGGAACAATTTTCAAAATAGTCAAATTGGCACGTTTCCTAATAATATCTTCTGGAGCTGTAATCCTCCAGAAGATACAGAAGAGATGTTGCGAATTGCAGATGCACCGAGTTGGAGCAATTTTCATTTTTGTGCCATTTTGGTGAGAAAACCCCGTATTCAAATATTTGTTAGGCCCATGTTAGTTTTATTTTATTATAAAAAATCACACAATTTAATTCTAAAATGCACACAACTATTTTATTATAAAACATATACAGTTCTTATTATAAACACACAATAGTTAATCTATATTAATAAAAGAAAGTTTCGCTCTGTGTGTGTTTGTCTGCGATGGCTAGCAAAATCTAGCCCACCTAGAAGTCTGAAAATTTAGGTGTGGATAGTGCAAGGTCTGGCGATGTTCACCTGAGTCTCAGAATTTTAATATTTTGATAATTACCCAAGCTATTAACCATCTCTTCTCATTAACCATCGCTTCTAAAATGACATCTTTTAAATCAAAATGGCTAAAGAAACAAACAGGCGCATTGGATTTGCAAGCGGAAATGAACAAATTCAAAATTATTTTACTAATTAGCGAATTTTAAGAAAACGAATTGTGATATCAATTTGAAAATTTCTGAGTTTATGTAAAAAAAAATTCTGCATCTGACTATGTGATTTTTGAAAAATTCAGTCGGTAATTTTTCTTAATTTATGCAAAAATCTGCCGGCGCCAGTGAAAACAATCCGAGAAAGTTTCAGGCAGGAATCTGCTTTCATTAAAAACTGAACTACAAAGAGATCTGTTTCTCTGGCCGATCCCTCCATTTAGTTTGCGAAAATGAAAGGAAATAATTGCCAATTTTTACTAATGAACAAAAATTTAGATAACTAATGAAGATAGACATTTGAAATTAAGGCCGGGAAGGGGTATCATCTGCCGGCTATTTTAGCGTAGCATCCTCGTTATGTTCTAATTATCAGAAAAATGTAATTCTTTTTTAAATGATCGCGTTAATGTAGGTGACGGTGGTTTTCTTGAACAAATTATTCATTATATTTGAGGGTATGGGGAGGGAGGGGGTTAACGCCTTTCTCAGAGATTGTAATTGCCCGGGCAATGCCGGGTGGGTTAGCTAGTTTATAATAAAACACACACAATATTTAATTTATTTTATAACACACAATAGTTAATTTATAATAAAACATATGCGATGTTTAATTTAATGTAAAATACACACAATCTGTTCTACCAGATTTTCATATGCTAAAAGCAAAAGTTCACCGAGTTGCAACACCAGACAAAAAATTATCATTTTGGCACTAAAAAGATGCCCCGGTGCATCTGCGACATCTGTACTGAAAATACTATACACACAAGATGGCGGCACAGTACAGAAGATGATTTCACTTCATTTGATCAAAAGAGCTATGATTTCACATTACTATTAGAATTTATTAAAAATTAAGATTACTTTAAAAAATATATATTCAACTATTCTAAAAGAATAGGCTTAGATGCTTTACACTCACACTAAAAAAAAAAATAATTAATCGGTTAAAAAAAAGAAAAAAGTCGCCAAACTTTGGGGACTGTTTTTTCTTTTATGGCAACCCGGCTATTAAGCTTGTATTTAGTTATTGGTGTTGAAATTTGTTATTGTAATCCGTGTTTGCGTGGATGTTAAGGGAAATGTTTGCGCATGTCTGTATTACGTCATTGATGATGAAAATTAGAGAAACCACGTGATTGGTTGTAGAAGGGCGTTCTATTGCACGTTATTGGTTGCAGAGTCGCGTATTATAGAACCATATAAAGGTTAAAATTCAATATTTGTATTAGTAGCCAGTGGCCGGTAGAGGCTGCATGTTTAGTAGCCACTATTGTCAAGTTAGTGGCCACTAAGTCAGGGATGCCACTGAGAAAATATCGTGTAAAGGAAAAATTTACGACATTTTTCACAACATTTATGCTTAGATTTTGTGAATTATATTGTATTGGATATAAAAGAAATACATTGACATATTTCTTATGTTAAGGGGACACAGTGCCTTGAAATTGGTCAAAATATAGATTTTCTTCTTTTAATATTAATGAAAGCTTCTTTAATTGTGAATATTTTGACACCTCGCATTTTCACCTATACGACAATTATATTGAGAGATATTGTAAATTTTGTTTATAGATCCAGCGCAATTACCCATATAAATAAAAACTTTAAACTGATTTTTCTCCTGTTAATGTTTTTAATAACTTGCTTGTTCGAAATAGTTTTGAATTTTTTTTTTTTTTTTTTTACTTGTTCTCTATGGTGTATTTAATATTTTTGTGTATGGATTTAACATTCAAGTTTTCTCAATTAAAATTTAAAAAAAAAAATTTTAATTGAGAGTTTGTTGAATTTTTTTAATTGTTTGACATACACCAGAAAAAAAAAAATATATATATTAAATGTAAAATCACATACATTTAAAAATCCATACAGTTTCATGTAGTATATTCACAGGGGTAATTTTGAGGAAAAAAAATTCTGAAATTAACAGCAAATTTTCTGAAAAGTTTCAACAGAGGGGGTGGAAAGGGGGGGGGTGTCCACTACCTCAACTTTTTTTTTTTTTTTTTGGCGTCTTCTTTTACAAAATTTGCATTTTTTCGCAATTCTTTGACGAAATTTGCAGATTTTCGAGATCTGTTGATAAAATTTGTGTTTTTTTTTTATGAAATTTGTCGTTTTTCACGATCTGTTGACAAAATTTGCCATTTTTTCGCAAAGTTTTTGACGAAATTTGCCGTTTTTTCGCAATTTTTTTGACGAAATTTGCCGTTTTTTCGAGACCTGCTGACAAAATTTGCCATTTTTTTCGCGATCTTTTGATGAAATTTGTGTTTTTTTGCAAATTTTTTGACGAAATTTGCTGTTTTTCGCAATGTTTTTGACGAAATTTGCCGTTTTTTCGCAACGTTTTTGACGAAATTTGCCGTTTTTTCGAGACCTGCCGACAAAGTTTGTCATTTTTTCGCGATCTTTTGATGAAATTTGTGGTTTTTTGCAATGTTTTTGACAAAATTTGCAGTGTTTCCGAGATAAAATTTCTGATTTTTTGACGAAATTTGCCATTTTTCGCGATTTGTTGACAAAATTTGCCGTTTTTCGCAAAGTTTTTGACGAAATTTGTCGTTTTTTCGAGACCTGCTGACAAAATTTGCCGTTTTTTCGTGATCTTTTGATGAAATTTGCGGTTTTTTGAAATGTTTTTCGAGATTTGTTGATAAAATTTTCGTTTTTTTTTTTTTGCGATTTTTGACGAAATTTGCCGTTTTTTCGCAACGTTTTTGACGAAATTTGCCGTTTTTTCGAGACCTGCCGACAAAGTTTGTCGTTTTTTCGCGATCTTTTGATGAAATTTGTGGTTTTTTGCAATGTTTTTGACAAAATTTGCAGTTTTTCCGAGATAAAATTTCTGATTTTTTGACGAAATTTGCCATTTTTCGCGATTTGTTGACAAAATTTGCCGTTTTTCGCAAAGTTTTTGACGAAATTTGTCGTTTTTTCGAGACTTGCTGACAAAATTTGCCGTTTTTTCGTGATCTTTTGATGAAATTTGCGGTTTTTTGAAATGTTTTTCGAGTTTTGTTGATAAAATTTTCGTTTTTTTTTTTGCGATTTTTGACGAAATTTGCCATTTTTTCGCGATGTTTTGACGAAATTTGCCTTTTTTCGCGATGTTTTGACGAAATTTGCCTTTTTTCGCAATGTTTTGACGAATTTTGCCGCTTTTTGCAATCTTTTTGACGAAATTTGCCGTTTTTTTGCGATTCTCTGACGAAAGTCACGTTTTTCCCGCAATCCTTTGACAAAATTGGCGACTTTACTTCGAACGAATGACGAGATTGATTTTTTTCGGCGATCATATGCCGAAATACCGATACATTTTATGTCCGAATTTTCGGATTTATGACCGATATTTTTTTTAATTTTCGGAAATTATTGCCTTAATTTTTCGGAAAATTCAGACCAGAATCACCCCTGCATATTCTAAAGAATGAGGGGGAAAAATTGAAGCAAAAATATTCATATTTGTAAACGTAGTAGGGATTTTAAAAAAGTTAATTAAAAAAAAAAAAATTAATTTAGAAAATAAGGCTGTTTTACAAGAATTTTTTATTTAATTTTTAGTACTAAGTATTGTGCCACTATTCTCATTGAAGAGAGTTTCAAAGATACTGTGTCCCCTTAAAATGTTTTATAGCTTTTCTACAATAAATACACTGCATTTTCATAGTTGAGTTGGTGAAAACGGCTGGCTACCTGTCAATATGTACAATTTCATACTACATTATTTTGTCCAAATATAGAATTTGGTTTCATGTAACTCTAATTAGAAGCAAATACTCTGAATATTAAGTAGTTAACAATTATTTTATATGTACAGAAAACCATAACTTCGTTCAAATGTATGATTTCCCCCCACCCTCCCCATCACCGACTATGAAAATGATTTTTTTTTTTTTTTCGACCACTTGATGAATTTTGAAATTTTTTCTGCTATTGTTCAAAGGATTTCACGATATTTTTGCGATTTTTTGACGAAATCTATCGTTTTTTCGCGATCTTTTGAAGAAATTTGCTGTTTTTTCGCGATCATTCGACGAAATTTGCCCTTATCTTCACGATTTTTTGGCAAAATTTATCGTACCTTCACGATTTTTTGACGAAATGTATCTTTTTTTGTGATTTTTAAACAAAATTTGCCTTTTCTTCGCGATTTTTCGACGAAATTTTCTGATTAAATTCGCGTTTTCCTGCAATCCTTTGACAAAATAGGTGACTTTTCTTCAAACGATTGACCAAATTGGTTGTTTTTGGCAACCATTTGTCGAAATTTGCGATATATTTTATGTCCCAATTTTCGGATTTATGACCAACCTTTTTTTTTTTCGGAAATAATTGATTGCCATTTTGGCGATCATTTTTTCACGAGATCTTCCTTTTTTCGTGAGATCTGCCTTTTTTCGCGATCTGTTGAAGAAAATTGCCATTTTTTTTCGCGATCTGCAGAAGAAAATTGCCGTTTTTTCGCGATCTTTTAAAGAAATTTGCCGTTTTTTCACAATATTTTGATGAAATTTGTCGTATTTTCGCGAATTTTTGACGAAATCCTCTGATTAAATTCGCGTTTTCCTGCGATCCTTTGACGAAATTGGTGATTTCTCTTTGAACGATTGACGAAATTGGTTGTTTTCGGCGATCATTTGTCGAAATTCACGATACATTTTATGTCCTAATTTTTGGATTTATGACCGATTTTACTTTTATTTATTTATTTTTAATTTTCGGAAATGACTGATCGCCATTTTGGCGATCAGATGCATAACATAAAGTCGCCAATTTTTTACATTTAGTCGCCCTGTGGCTGGTGGCGACCAGGAATTTTAACCTTTAGAACCATATATGGACTTCAAAACTGAAATAACGCGATAATTTTATCTAATAGTTTGTGTTAAATTAGAATTTGAATTACCGAATGATTACCCTGATATAGTAGTGCTCTTTAAAAGATTGAAATGACGTTATTTTATCTAAAGGTTTGTGCGAAATTACAAAATCAGTTATCGAATGATTATTCTGATTGTAGCAGTCCACTTTAGAAGAATGACGTAGGTAATGTATTTTCTATTAAATTTATGTTAAAAAATTTATTTTTCGTTTATTTTGATATTTACTTTCTGGTTTTACTAATACGTCATTATTTGTAAATGTTGTGTTCGTCATGAAATTAGAAACTAAATAATCGAATGTTTACTCTGATATAGTAGGGCACTTTAAAAGATTGAAATGACGTAATGATTTTAACTAAAAGTTTGTGTGAAATTAAAATTAGCATTAGCGAAGGATTACTGTAATATAATAGTGCACTTTAAAAGATTGAAATGACATAATTAACATTTTCCATTAAATTTATGTTGTAAAAAATGTATTTTTGGTTTATTTTAATTGTTGTGTAGAAATACGATTTTCTGTGTTTTCGAGTACGTTATTTATAAATGTTCTGTTTTTTATGTTTCCAAAATGGCAACGGAAAATAGTAGCTTGGCGCAGTCTTGGAAATCGCGCTAACCAAACAGTCGCCAATCTTTTGTTATACATTTTAGCGTGAGTGTAACACATCTGTTCCAAAGAATATTATAAAAAATGAACTTCATAATTTTTAGATAATCCACTTGAATTCAAAATGAACTCTTAAGAGGAAAAATATATTACTTCTTTGTCAGGGTGGACATTTTAGCGTGAGTGTAACACATCTGTTCCAAAGAATATTATAAAAAATGAACTTCATAATTTTTAGATAAATTCCACTTGAATTCAAAATGAACTCTTAAGAGGAAAAATATATTACTTCTTTGTCAGGGTGGACTCCCCCCCCCCCCCCCCCCCCCGCCTTATTCTGCTTAAAATATAGATAATTTTAAAACATAATATAAGCTTAGAAAGCAAATAATTGGTTTTCATAAATGAGATTAATTATTTAACAAGAATAAGTCCTTTAAAAAGATTTAAATTTTAGGTAAGATTTTACCCCTTTAAACCAAATTTGGGGGGTGGGTTGTGGGTATTCAAGTTCATAACTATTTTACATTTTTTTTTTCTTTTCCTTTTATTGTATTTGTCTATTATCCCATCGATGACTTTAAGTAAAATAGCAATATACTTGCCAGTGATTACGATGCTGTCATTGTCAATGGTGAAGACACCTGCCTTCTTGTTATTGTGGCTTCTGTAGCTTTAGGTAATGTTTATTTCTGACAGGCCGGTAGAGGGAAACTGCCTGAGGCTCTCTACTCCAACAAGTGTTTCAGGTTTAAGGAAGTTGCACAGAATATTCTTTTCATTCATGCTCTAAGTGGTTGCGACTCCACTTCTGCGCTCTTCAGCCATGGAAAAATAAAATATTGCAGAATTCTTCAAAATCCATTCCTGAACCAAACAGTTCAATTATTTAAAACTCAAATGCAGAGAGGTATAAACTTGTTAAAGCTACAGAAGCTGTACTTCTTGCCCTATATGGAGGTGATACCAGCTAAAACTTGAATGTATTGTGGTATGTCAGCTTCGCTAGAGCAGCTAACAATATTAAATTAAATTTAGCGAGACTACCGCCTATTTACGTTGTTACTCAATATCATGCATTCTGGACATTGGATATATCTGCAAGTTCAGACATGGCTGGAAAATGGAAAGGAATCTCTCGAATGGGGCTGCAAATAGGATGGGCTCGGGCTCATTCCAGTCACAATGATGAATGAACCAGTCCCTCAAACCCTACTCAATTTCATATCTTGCCAATTCAATAAAGGTTGTAGTTGTAGGAAAGCAGGCTTGAAGTGCTCAGTTATCTGTGTGAAGTGCTACAATCAACTATGTGGTAACGCTCAGAATATTATACTGGACCTTGTGAATTTTGACGACCTAGACCAACCAATCAAGTTAAGTACAAAGACGGACAGTGAAGAACCTGAGCTGATGGTATCACTACCAAGGCCAAGCAACAGAAAAAGGAAACATACATAAAGTGACTATACTTACTATATATTTGTTGATTAATTTCTTGTATATGCTAAAATAAATTAATTAGTACATTGTGTTTTCAATATATATATAAAAAAAAGGTTGTTTTTTAAATTATTAACTTGCCAGGTGGTATTTTCTCGTTTTCATCCAAAATCTTGTTACTGTGATTTTCAAAGTCTATTACAGATAATTATAATTAATTATCTAATAAAAGAAACTATAGCCTATTTCATGCTCTAAAAAGTTTATTATGACAGTTTTGTCTCTAAAATGCACTAAAAGTGAGTTGTTAAGCAAAAACTAATGTCATTTGTGGTTTTTTGCAAATTTTACCCTATTTTCCCTGCTATGTATCTCATCCCTTGTTTGGACAATTTACAAACATGAATAGTGCGTGTTGTAGGGAATTTTATCCTCTACAAAAAGGTAACAGTAATTTTTTCTGTAAAATGCACTTGAACCGAGTTCCTCAAGAAAAATTAAAAAAAATGCCAAAAAATTTTTGTTTTTTTGATATGGTAAAAAACACACAACATCTAGAAGGTCGAAAACTTGGTTTTTTTATTAGAATAGATGGTCAACCTATACACTGATATCTAAAAATCAGAATCACCGAATTTTTGCTAGATAAAATGCTATTTCTACTGGACTATGAATTAACATCAATCAAATAAATAAAAAATCAGTTGGATTTAAGCAAGAGTACAGTGATTGATTGGAATAGTTATCTTCAAGAGGACGTGTAACCTTCTAGAAGGATATTTTGAAAAAATCTAGATACAGATGTTGCAGATGCACAGGGTTTCTTTTTGTTGTCAAAATGTCAATTTTTTGCTTGGCATCGCAAACCGGCAGACCAAATAGTGTGTATTAATCAAAAACCTCTGGTATTAATTGCTGAGTCAATTGTATTCTTGGCAATGAATGGGTTTTATAATAAAATAATTTGTGCATGTTTATATTAAAAATTGTGTGCGTTTTATAACAATATAAATGTGTGTTCTTTATAATAAAAAATTGTGTGTATTTTATAATAAAAAAAAATGTATATTTTATTAATAAATTCTGTATGTTTTTTAATAAAATTGCATGTGCTTTATAAAAAAATAAATTGTTTCATAAAAATAAAACTAACACCTAAACTAACTAACTCTGTTTCACCAGGCTAGGGCATGCATTTGAAAATGAAATTTTCTCGCCAAAATGGTGCAGTGCTTTATTTAATCATATTAATATTCTTAGAAAGCTGCACAGTCTGGTACTTATGACTTTGCAGAGTTATGGATTGTATAAATTTTAAATCATTGCTTTGTTTCAGGGTTGGGTTTTTGACGTCAAAAAGTGGTTTTTGACATGACATGTCAAAAAATGTTGAAAAGTGTCAAAAACTGTCGAAAAGCGTCAAGGACTGTCAAAAAGTGTCAAAAACTTTTTACACATTTTTTTTAGCTATCATTGGAGATATTTTATATTAAATCAAGCTAAAAACTGGTTAAATAATAATTTATATGTTATATAAATAAGTTTTATTTAGTTATGCTATAATTAAGTTGTATTAAAATTATATATCACAGTTCAAATTATTTCTCAATTGTCATGCTTGGAAAAATAGCTAAAAATGTTCAAACTACTATTAAGTGCATTTTTCAAAGTACTATTTATATCTATTAAGTGTTCAGTTTATTATTACAAATTTTTAGCAATCTAATTTATGTTTAAAAATCTTGTGAAAAGCTAAAGTGGCCACTATTCAGTGACTGATCATAAGTTATCCAGAATTTTAATGATTCTAAATGTTTGTTTTTGTACATAAACATTAGATATAAACCACAATTGCAACACAAATGTTCTGAGTTATTAAATGAATTATAATATGAAATCAGTGTAATTAAACGTTCTTTAAATCAATAACTTAAAAGAAGATGGTTTGTTATTTTCAATATTTACACATATATAATATATCTTCATTTTACTATGTTAGTTTCAGCTTAATTATTTAGGACAATTTGTTTATGTTAAATTTAATTTTTATACATTATAAAATAGTGCCTTTTTATTTATTTATTGGAGCATATTATTTCAAGTTTGTAGCTGTAAGTCCATCCTTAATTATTTGTTTGTGCAATGTGCATTTACAAGCAAAGAACAGGTGTAACATTTTTTCTTTGTTTGAAATCTATTAACCTGGGACGATAATTAAAACAATATAAAAATTATATGAAAATTTATACTTTAAATTATACAAGTATTTAATAATTTGATTAGTTTATATTTTTAATGTAACAATACTTTTAATTATTTTTTATTCTATGTTTATAGCTTACAATTATTTACTATTTTCTAAGCAACTTGTTAAACCAAAATCCTGTTTCGAGTTTTCAAGAGTCGATAAAGATTTTTTTTTCCTTGGGGCCTATTTTGTGAAAAATAAAAATTAGTTTAGTGAAATTTATCATATTTTTGTGAAAGGATCAGGGTCTATAAGCCGTGTTTTTGACCCATGAAATAAGACTAAAATTTGATTTTGTTATACTGATCACTTTTCAATATTAGAAGGTTTATCCTGTACGATTTCAACAATATTTTTTGCATTTTGTTCGGATTTATATAACTTACACAAGCTCAAAGTTCATATTATTTGTATTTTTTGATAAAAAATGCGCAATCTCTCTTAATTTTACCTTAATTTCTAAAATACTTTTTAATATTTTACTATGAGCGAAGCTTTGCAACATTTTTACATATATTGTACATTTTGATGTATTTTATAATTATGTAAAGAAGAAAGTGTTGCACGATTGGGCCCATATTAATAATTGAAATAAAATTAGGAGAAATTGCACATTTTTCATCATAAACTATGAATAATACGAACTTTGAGCTTGTGTAAGTCATATAAATCCGAACAAAATGCAAAAACTATTGTTGAAATCGTACAGGATAAACCTTCTAATATTAAAAAGTGAAATAATTAAGTCAGTATAGCAAAATCGAGTTTTAGTCTTATTTCATGGGCCAAAAACACGGCTTATAGACCCTGATCCATTATTATATTTTTGTTAAAATTAACATTTTGTAATGAAAAATGAAAGCTGCTCAAATTCATCCAACTGCTCAAGTTCAAATCAAGCATTTAATAATAATAACTTCTTTAAATCCTTCTGCTAAAGTTTTCCTTTCTTGTGAACTTGTTTTCTTTGTAAATTATACATTTTAAAACCTAACAAAATAAAAATAATCCATGGAGAGTATGTTTTTATGGAATAGAATTTTGTGAAGGGGCCTATTTTATTAAGAGGGATTTTGTGAAGGGAGCTGCTTTATTAAATCGATTTTTGTTAAGGGGATCCTAGAAATGGTCCCAACTTTTTCCTGGATTGACCCTGGTTTTATACAGGATGAGTGGTCAATAAGTCTGAAACTGTCAAAAAGTTTACCCATGGGTCTAACACTAAAAATTATGAAAAATTGTAAATTTAATGTTGTAAAAGTATCTTTAAACAGTTTTTGGACTCAGTTTGAGGTTTTTGACAGTCATTGTCAAAAACTATGTCAAGAAGGGGTTTTTGACATGACGGTTAAAACCATGGTTAAAATCGTCACACTGTCAAAAACTTGCCAACCCTGCTTTGTTTACATTTTAAAATTTCATCTGAATAACAGTAAAATATCTTATAATCGGCACTCAATTCATCAATTAATACTCATCAGTTTTTGTTAGGCTTTACAAATTGGATAAAAGTCTAATAGTGAACAAAGATTTCTGGTCACCAGTAAAAATATTTATATCTTCCACCCTTACCCATACAACACACACCTTTTTCAGTTTTTTCCCATTATGTTAAAAAAGCACTGAAGTTTTTTTATAAATTGATTGATAAAGAATAATCATGGCTTAGTAATAGTATATCTTGAATTACTCTAAATCTATTAATAGAGATTAATTTAAAAATGTAATATAAATTAAGTTTTTCAATGAAACAAAAATGAAATTACAAAGTTTGATTGAATAAAGTATTTAATATTTGGTGGTGGAGGGGGGGGGGGGGTTGGGAGAAGGGTACTTTTCTGTTATACCAACACCACCATTTATTTCAACCCAGATCATGCAAAGGATTTTTTATTGCAAACCTTGCCAATGATTGTGATTTGCTATTTATTGAATGTGAATCCTTTTTTTTTTATTTTAATTATTTAATTGTAAGCATGCAAAACATCTTAATTTGCTATTTTTCAAATCATATTATTTTTATTAAGTTATAAAGACAGTGAGATGGATTTTACTATTTGTCGGTTACCTGATGATGAGGAAGATTCAATAAAATTGTTTTAAAGCTATAAAATTATGCATATAGGTTTTTTTTTTTTTTTTTGTGAGATGATGGCTGAGAACATTTCACAGTAAATCCCAAATACAATTTTGTTGATCCTAACAAACACTAGATGCCATACCTAATCTATTTATGGAGTGTCGCAAAATGACGTATAAAAGACAGTGTTTGTCATTATTTACAGTCCTATCTCATAGAGTTCATGTGACGATGTCTTTATTCAAAAAATGAAATGTTTACTGCAATGCTAAGAGACATTTACAATTTCTTGCCTGCAGTTTAAATTGAGTTTTATTTTATTCTATAATATATATTCTTGTTCTTTTATTTTAAGTATATATTTATAGTGATATAATGAAATAGATTGTAAAAATCTGTATTTTTCAAATGTTATATTTTTTGGTACTTCTCTATTATCCCGTCGACCACTTTTCATAACAAAAACTATTGTCAAACTGTAACGTCAAATAAACGGGAGAATCTTGCATTGGAATATCAAAATAAATAAAATATATGAATTTAAGGACACAATTGTTATTTTAATTAATGAAATAACTAATAAATCAGTAAAACATAATGAAAAATACATGCAAATGTCAAATTAAAAACCACTTGATGACATAACTAATACGTATAATGCTTCTGACATCAAGGAAATGGGACTGCATTTTTGGTGTTTAATCTTACAGTTTGGCAATAGTTTTTTTGTTTTGAAAAGTGGTCGACGGGATAATAGAGAAGTACCTATTTTTTAAATGATCATTTTCACACCAACGATGTTAATTCTTTTCAAATGTTTCATTTGGCGCCAACTATTATACTTGACTCCCATGGTGTTGGTATAATGGAAAAGTACCAAAAAAATGTTTTTTACTTATATTGTTACTTTTTTTTCCTAAGAAAATTATTTTTAAAGCAATAGCATTGGCAAAACACTGACGTCACTGAAAAGTAATCCTTAAACCCACAGTTTTAGCACTCTTTACTTTCAATAAGAGTTTTGCAATTTTTTTTTTTTTTGACATGATGGTTCTTCAAAGTTTACATTTTTCTAATTTTTGCTTCTTAACTGCTGCCATCTGACATGTACTTATATTTGTTTGTTAAATCCAAAATACCACCAATCAATAGCATTCTCAGGTTTATAGTCATTATGTGAAAAGCCATTGAAGTGAATTATCATTAGGTCATCTAATGTTCATGCTTCCAATTGACAACTAAAATATTTCTTAATAATTACATTAGTTTACTTTTAAAAATTTACATAATTTGATTTAAAACTTTTAAACGAAAACTTATCAATTGCCAATTGCCCAGTTTTTTTTCTTCTTTTTGAATATATCTTGTGGTTACACAATATTTGATTATTTTATTTTAACCGGTGCACTTTTATACTTCTACTGATGGTTGGGTTTATAACCATCGGATGCAATGATTTGAGAAATTCTAACTTTTGAAAAGCTCTTCTTCGAATTATTTTAATGTTATTTCTTTTTTCAGCATATTTTACAAATTTTATTGTCAAAAATTCAACACCCTCTTGCTGGAAAAATAAAAAGTAACACATTTTGAGCTTTGTGCACTAATTGAAATTTTCCCTATACTAATCGAGGGACTGCACTAAGTTTATCACACTAAGAAAACCTATATATGTTGGTCCAATTTTGTGTCTGAATCTAACAGAGGGCGCACTTTTGAACTGTGTCTTTTTTATTCACTAATCACTGTAATTCAGAGAACTTCCTAATTGTTGGTGTGTTATGAGGCTATTTAATTTAATTCATTCTTTAGAATAACATTAGAAGAAAGTTTTGTGAAGACTGTGATGTGTGCTTTGTGATAACAAACCACACACATGTGTTTTGTGATCTGTCAAGCTACAGTATACTAGTTATTTGTAGTTTTTATAAATAAGAAAGAGTCAAATGGTTTTTATGATGCAAGTGAAATAATATCTTATAAATTAAAGCGCCAGATAAAAATTTTTATAATTATTTTGTTGTAATTTATGTTTGTTATGGTGTCATTTACTTTTTATCATTTAACTGTCTGTTTTTACAATTTTGCAGGCATTTTAAATGATGTGCAGAAGTTTTATAATCTTGGAAATACAGAAGGTGGTTTATTACAGACTTCATTTATCGTCAGCTATATGATTATGGCTCCAATTTTTGGTTACTTAGGTGATCGATACAGCAGAAAGATCATCATAGCATTTGGAGTTACATTTTGGAGTATAACAACACTACTTGGGTCATTTATTCCAGCAAATGTAATTTTTTCATCTTCTTTCTGTCCTTTTCCATGCTTATTCAATATTTTAACACTTATTATTATAATGATTATTATTATCAGTACCCTTAATTTTACATTGTTTTAAAATTATTTTTCATTTAATATTTACCATCATAGTTCTTGTAATATGACGACAGCTGATGAAGGAATTCCTTTTGAAAATTTAAGTATGACGTTTATTAAGAAAGAATGGTTATATACAAGAATAATTACACTTGGGGAGACCTATATCTGGAGGCACTGCAGTGTCTCCACCAAGTCGAGAGAACACAGCCGTAAGCATCCTTTTCTGGAAGCAACTCAGGGCACTTTTGAGCACTCCAGGGCACTGGAGTTTTCCAAAAACCTGAAATTTTGTTTTTCTAGAGTATGTGGCAAATAAGACCAAAATTTAAAATTTCACATTTCTATCTTTTCTAGTTCAGACGACATATGAACTCAGTTTCGATTTCTTGTCACTCCCTCACTCATGCGTCATCAAAAAGATTAGGTAGATCCTGCAGGCCTAAAAACTTGAAATTTGGAATAAAGACAGTGTTTAGGATACAAAGAAAGAAAAAATTATAAAATCCAGAAAATTCGAAAAAAAAAAAAAAAAACATTTGAAAATTCAACAAATTCCAACATAATTGAAGATTGAAAATAAAATGATCTTGTAGTCTCAGAAACTTAAAATTTGGTGTGAAGGTAGTGTCTAGAATTCAGAAAAAAAACATCAAAAACACAAAAAATAAAATAAAATCAAAAAATTGAAAAATTTGAAAATAATCCAATTTTGTTGTGCTAGAAACTTTAAATTAGGAATAAAAGTAGTATTTAAGATACAGAAAAAAAAAAAAAAAAAAAAAACAGAAAATTAAAAAAAAAATTTGAAAAAAATTTGATTTTTTAACCTTAGAAACTTAAAATTCGGCATAAAGGTAGTGTTTGGAATTTAGAATAAGGAAAAATTAAAAACACAATAAAAATCGAAAATTTGAAAATAATTCGATTTTGTAGCACTAGAAAATTGAAATTTGGAATAAAGGTAGTATTTAGGATACAAAAGAAAAAATTTAACAAATCCAGAAAATTCAAAAAATCGAAAAATTTGAAAAAAATCGAAAAAAGGATAATCATTTGTTCTTTTAACCTTAGAAACTTAAAATTTGGCGTAAAGATAGTGTTTGGGATTCAGAATAAGTAACAATTAAAAACACAATAAAAATCAAAAATAAAATTAAAAAATCGAAAATTTGAAAATAATTCAATTTTGTACAGCTAGAAACTTGAAATTTAGAATATAGGTAGTATTTTGGAATTAAAAAAAAAATAAAAAATCCAGAAAATTTGAAAAAAAAAATTCGAAAATTTGAAAAAAATTGAAAAAAGTTTGATTTGTTGGAATTTTCTGGAATTTTTAATTTTGTATCTGGAGGCACGGCAGTGCCTCCATCAAGTTGAAAGAACACAGCCGTAAGCATCCTTTTCTGGAAGCAACTCAGGGCACTTTTGACCTCCCCATATCTTTGAGCTGGTGTATTCCAAAAACCTGAAACTTCGTTTATATAGAGTATGTGGTAAATAAGACTGAAATTTAAAATTTCACATTTCTGTCTTTTCTAGTGCAGACGATATATGAACTCGATTCTTTGTCACTCTCTCGATTGTCAAGTTTCGATTTTTTGTCACTCACTCACTGATGCATCATCAAAAAGATTAGGTGGATCCCGTAGCACTAGAAAGTTTTGTTTAGGATACAAAGAAAGGAAAAATTATAATATTCAGAAAATTAAAAAAAAAATTCAACAAATTCCAAGAAAATTGAAAATTAAAATTAATACGATCTTGTAGTCTTAGAAACTTAAAATTTGGTGTGAAGGTAGTGTTTAGAATTCAGAAAAAGAAAACATCAAAAACACAATAAAAATCAAAAATTAAATTAAAAAATCGAAAATTTGAAAATAATCTGATTTTGTAGTGCTAGAAATATGAGTTTTAAGATAATTGTCTTATTAAGTAGTACACCGTGCCTAATTGTTTTATTTATGCTTTTTTTTTCTTTTGGCTATGAATTTCGGTATAGAAAAGTTCCGCTGTAGACCAGCTACGTTATGGGCGGTTTCTTTATAGACATGTTTGTTTTCTTTCACAGGTTGTACTCTATTTAATTTGCATATGGAATATGGATTTTTAAATGATGTTAGCACCACAAAAATTTTCACAGCTCCCCCTCCCCTCCTGACATTACTAGCTGGTTATGGCTTGATAGTCCTTTTTAAATAAAATCATGGTGACTCTAAGATTATCTTGATTTATCTCTAAATTGAACCTAAATGCTCCTAAGAAGACGGATCAAAGAATTACTACATTGGCATGACAATCAGGAAAATTAGAAGTAAAATTTGAAAAATCAATAAATTTATAAAAAGTCGAAGGTTTGAAAATAATTTGATTTTGTAACTCCTACAAGCTTGACATTTGGCAGAAAGGTAGGGTTTAGGATAGAAATTAAGGAAAAATTAAAAAATCTGGAAATAAAATAAAAGACAAAGAAAAAAAAAAACATTGAAAAGTCAAATATAGTTTGATTTATTGGAAATTTCCGGAAATTTAAATTTTGGCTTTCTTTTTATCCTAAACAGTACTTTTGTGCTAAATATCAATTATGTAGGCTGTGAGTAATATCTCAGATGGATAGCACCTTTCCTAGAAGCAATTGAGAGTACTTTTGACTCCCCCCTCCCATAACTTAGCGCTTGCCTAGTTACCTGAAACTTCTTTTTATCTACAGGACTTTGCAAACGAAACTAAAGCTTCAAATTTTGGTACCTGCAAATAATAGGGACAGAGTGTGGGCATAGCAAAAATCAGTGAGTGATCTCCAAAAAGAGCCCAAAATCAAGAAAAGGAGGATTACTTACAAAAAGAAGTGAAATCTCATCAAAAACATCGCCTGTAAAAAATGCAGCCAAGTCCCATGACTCATTTAACGTAAAAAGTACTGAGATCATATAAAGACAAGTTTAGCTATCTTATTAACTCTGAAATTTTCATTCACAAATCACTCCTAGTCTCTACATCTTTAGTTAATTATTATTTTGTGACTTGGCAATTATGTAGCACAAGAATGTGATGTATATAATTAGTCTTAATCAAATAATACTATAACATATTAAGGTGTAATAACTTCCCTGTGCATATATAATTTGCCTTAATTAAATTATCCCATCCCATCCCAAAACATAGTAAGGTGTAATAACTTCCCTGTGCTGCATAATTGCCAAGTCCCAAAATAATAATTAACTAAAGATGTAGACACTAGGAGTGATTTGTGAATGAAAATTTCAGAGTTAATAAGATAGCTAAACTTGACTTTATACGATCTCAGTACTTTTTATGTTAAATGAGTCACGAGACTTGGCTGCATTTTTCACAGGTGACGTTTTTGATGAGATACACTTTTACTAACTATTATTTATGAACAACAATACTTCCATAAAACCACTCATACTACTTCTTAAAACAAAAACAAAATTTACTCTAATGCGCTGCTGGCATCCTACTCATAACAGAAACCACCACTCAATATCTCTCTCCTCTCTTCACTTCAATTCACCTCAGATTGGAGAGTACGTCCCTTCACTTCAGTTTACTTACGTTAAAAAAATTGGAAGGAGGTTGGTTTCATGATATTTCTATTTCCAATAGCAGAAATGTGGCAGCATGATACCAGCATTGGAGATTGTTTTAGATCTTGCAAATATAAATCTAGCAGTTTAAAAAAAAAAAAAAAATCTGGATTAAAGAATTAAAAAAGAAAAAAAAAACAGGTACTTCTTTGTTATAGTGCCCCCCCCCCCCCCCCCCCCCCCTTACAATCTCCGATTTACCTCATACTGAGATGGATGCGATCTTTTTTTTTTTTTTCAAAAGCGAAGGCTTTTAACCAGCAAACAACTGGTATGCAAAAATGGGCATGATATGAAACTATGTTGCTAAGGATGAAGCTATATGGAGATGCAACGTAAAATGTAAAAAAAAAAAAAAAAAGTCCTACATGTTGAATTTTTTTAGTGGTTTGAGAATACCGTTCGTAACTGCTTTAAAGTTTATGCATTGTTAAGAGGGGAATTAACATTCATAAAATGTCATAAAACTACATATGGGTAAAAATGTGACAATTGATTGGAATAGTTACATGTGAGAAGTGTTAAAACTGAAAAAGTTGTTATTCTTGTGAAGCATTGTAAGAAATTATTATTAAACATTGGTATAAATTTGTTATGAAACATTCTAATATATTCTTATTAACATAAAATATTTAAAAATATTATTTAATGCAATGGTATTTATCTTTATATCTGTTATACATGTGCTTCACATATTCACACTTGACGAGCTTGGCAAAATTCATTTGGCGTAATCGTAATTGTGGGTCGCTAGTACAAAAAAGGTACAAAAAAAAAAATTGCCTCATGTTTCCAGATTATTGTATTTATATTTTCTTTGTAAATTCAAATTTTGATGGTAAACTTTGATGTAAATTCAAATTATTAATGGTTTACTACCATTTTCTCCAGTATGAGTTAGTATGACATTGTTGAGGTTGATAAAATTTGGTTTGTGATGCTGGTACTGCAAATTGTCACAGAGAAGCACTGAACCCCAGATATAACAGGAGATCTGTCTTCCTATTCCCTAACATGATTTCCAGCAGTCAGCTTGGAAGGATACAGTGACGATAGTTTTAGTTTGCATTCATGACAAAAATGCTGTTTATTGCGTTCTCTTACATAATTACAGAACTATTTATTAATTAGATAAGCATAGCTTAATTAGCGAAGCATAAAATAGGATAGTAGTAGTTAACTTTTTATTCAATTTCAGCAGTAAATTACGCCTGTAATCCTTGAATAAAAACCAGTAAATTTTTATCCTGCTTTTATTCTAAGCATGACATTTCCATCTTGTGCTGCGGTTGCAGCCTGTCTGACATATATAAGAGTGAGAGATGCCAAAGTTGGGATATCATTCCTTGTAGCTTAGTGGTAGATCCCCAGAGAGCTATCAACCCGTTCGATTCCCAGTTTGAAGCATTTTTCATTCTGTCGGTTTACGCTTAGAAAAAAAGCATGATGCAAATTCACTGGTTATTATTCTAGAAAAACAGTAAATGGTAACACTAATATCTGACATTGTCAACATGGACTATTTTTTACCTTTGCTTTGCATGTTTCATTTGCCTTGCAAGCTTATGACCACTGACTCAGAACTCCTGTTATATATGGAGCTCAGTGCAGAAAAGTCTGCTACTGGGGACAGTTTTAAATAAATGTTAGGGCTTTGTCGTGATTAATTTTCATAACAAATTATCTTTTTCTTTAAAGCTCTTTGGTGTGTTTATATTTTTGAGAGCTCTGGTTGGAACTGGAGAAGCAAGTTATTCTACCATAGCTCCTACTATAATAGCTGATCTTTTCTCTAAAGACAAGCGTTCCAAGATGTTGGCTCTTTTCTACTTTGCTATCCCTGTGGGAAGGTATAAAAATATTTTATAACTCTCTTTTTTTTTTTTTTTTTTTTTTTTTGAAATAACAAAATATAAATAATATCAATAAAATTGAAAGTAATGTTATTTTGTATTTATCATAGAATTTTAAAAATAGTTAAAAGAGACCTGCCAATTCTTACATTTTTGTTATAATAATTGTTCCTTAGTACAAAATCTAAATTTGTTGGTTAAAAAGAAAAAAAAACTTCGGGGGGGGGGGGGGGACTTGACTATTAGTAGTGCATTGAGAAACAATGAAATATATGCTGTATGACCCGTGGGAGGGGGGGGGGATTTTCAGAAATATGTTTCTAGAAGCAGTATTTTGTCTTAAATTAAACATCAAGAAATTTTAATGTTACATTATGCCTTTTAAAAATTTTCTTTGCTTTTTGTGTAACATTGTACCTTGTTTTGCTCATGTCTTTTATATTATTAAACTAAATGCTTGCTTCATCTTGATTTAGTGGTCTTGGATATATAATTGGTGACCAAGTGAATACATTGCTAGGAGGTTGGCAATGGGCTCTAAGGGTAAGTTGACTTTTATGATTAATTATTTTGATGCAGCTCAAAATCTAATATGTTTTCTATTCAAAAGATTTTTTTATACATTTTTAGTATGTTCATAATGTATCATTTATACTTGTCTTTAATGTTTTTTGTTTTTAGCTTATTGGCTTATGTATAAATCTATTGTTATTCCATACTCTGAATACTTTTTTCATAATAAATATTAGAATTAATTTATGAAACATTTCTTCTTAATTTTAATTTTGTGAATTATATTAATGAAATAATTTAGTTTAGCCCATAAGGATAAAATAGCAGATAGTTTCATTTTATTTGTAGGTATTTTTTTCTGGAGTCATTAAAAATATTTTAATAAATAAAGTGAAAGAAAAAAGCCTTGTACTTTGGTTTTATGGAAGTGAACTCAGAAATTTTGCCTTTAGGCCACCACATTTATATCACATTTAGCTTTTCAGTTAGTACTATATCAAACTAGTAATTTATAAAACTAACAAAATAAAAAGCCATTCATGAATTAAGTACAAAATACTGGGGTTAAAATAAGGCATGAGTCATAATTTCACTTCTAAAAGATGCAACAGATTTCAATTTGGCATGAAAATATTTCTAAGTCCTGCAGAAATTCATTATTAGCATTCCTGTTTATTTCCATGAGATTCCACTTCTTTTTAGCTACATATACAAAACATATTATCTTTATGTAAGAGAAATAAAACCTTATCAAACTTTTAGATGTAAAGATGTAGGATATTTCTGATAATAAAAGAAATATCAAAAATCCATGTGAACTGCCCATTAAAATTGTTTTATCATGCTTCAAAACACACTTTGAGTTGTCTGTGTATGCAATTAGATGAAAATTGAAGGGGGAGCAATGGGGGAAATCGGCTGTTGAAGTTACACCTTTTTTTAATTAAAAAAATTCCAAAAAATAATTTTTTGAAAACAATTTAATGGAATAAACTGATCAGATATATGTTTCAATGAAAGTTTACTTTATTCTGAACAAAACCAAAAAAAAATGTAGCGTTCTAGGTTAAACCTATAAGGAGTTATAGACTTTTATGTCGTCACATGCGCTATTCAAAATGGCAGCAAATCGGCCATCTTGGAAGATATTTAAAAGCTCATAACTCTTAAACCGTTTGATCAATTTCAATATGATTGATATTTTTGGAATCAGCATTAAAAGTTCTATTACTACACCAAATTTTATCAAAATTGGTGATGGTGGGTGCCATGCTCTGGGTGATTTGACATGGAATGACCCAAAAAGGAATTTTGTTACAGTATAGTCTATGAGCAATCATTGTTTGAAGTGTGTTTTCAATTGTTATGTACATTTTTAAATTTAACTAATTTTTTGCATATTACTTATTGTGTATAAATTCTATAGAGCATATACAGGGCTACAGAAGAGAATTTGATTTGAGTACATATCTGCTTATTGAACTGACAGAAATTGCTGAAGGGGTATTTTCAACTATGATAAGCATTTCCTAACTGAACTAAATTTTTGCATACTATGTGGTATATATACAAATTTATCAATCATAGCCTGCACAAAAAAAATTGGATTTTTTTTTTTTCAAATACAGATGGTGGTTGCTGACATTGGGTTTTCAAATGTGTTATGCATTTTTGAAAATGTGTTATGCATTTGTTAAACCTATAAGGAGTTATAGACTTTTATGTCGTCACATGCGCTATTCAAAATGGCAGCAAATCGGCCATCTTGGAAGATATTTAAAAGCTCATAACTCTTAAACCGTTTGATCAATTTCAATATGATTGATATTTTTGGAATCAGCATTAAAAGTTCTATTACTACACCAAATTTTATCAAAATTGGTGATGGTGGGTGCCATGCTCTGGGTGATTTGACATGGAATGACCCAAAAAGGAATTTTGTTACAGTATAGTCTATGAGCAATCATTGTTTGAAGTGTGTTTTCAATTGTTATGTACATTTTTAAATTTAACTAATTTTTTGCATATTACTTATTGTGTATAAATTCTATAGAGCATATACAGGGCTACAGAAGAGAATTTGATTTGAGTACATATCTGCTTATTGAACTGACAGAAATTGCTGAAGGGGTATTTTCAACTATGATAAGCATTTCCTAACTGAACTAAATTTTTGCATACTATGTGGTATATATACAAATTTATCAATCATAGCCTGCACAAAAAAAATTGGATTTTTTTTTTTCAAATACAGATGGTGGTTGCTGACATTGGGTTTTCAAATGTGTTATGCATTTTTCGAATTTTTTATTTGGCAATCATCTTTTATCGTATTAAATGTGAAGTTTTGTTAAAGTATTCTGAATGTGTTGGGAAGTGTTTCATAGTCTATGCTTGTCACATGATTTTTTTTTCTTGTTTATAGATTAATGTTGAGAACATCCATTTCTTTAATATTATCATGTCTTTTCATTTTGTTCCATTGCAGATAACACCAGCTTTAGGTATTTTGTCAGTCATCTTGACATTAATATATGTTCAAGATCCTCCAAGAGGTGAAGCTGAAGGTGGTTCAAGTTTACAGGCTACAACACTTTCAAATGATTTGAAAGGTTTATTTAAAACGTTAGTTTTCTTCCTTTCTTTTTTGTTATTTTCTGCCATCTTCTATTATAATCATTTTCTGAATAAACCGCTTTCGATTTGATTTGATGTTGAAAATGTGTATGGGCAAATTTTACTGTCTTGTTGTGTTAGTGCCTATAAATCATTAGTTATAATGCTATAAATAGAACTATAGATTTAACTAACTAGTATTGGATAATATTGCATGCTGTTTATACTGCATTTTATGTGTTTATTTTCTTGTGTCTTTGTTGAATCAGTATGTTTTAGACTCATTCTGTAGTTTTGACTACTATCTATATTATAAAGGACAGACATGTCCTAGCATCATTTTTCGAATCGCAGCACTTGACGATGAAATTTTGCTTTTGTGATTTTTGCTACTACAATTTTTTAATTTCTAAACATCGCACATTTTCAATTTTTACACCGTTTTATAGGGGAAAATATGTACTTTCAAATGCAATATGCTTGAAAACTTTATCGCAAGTTACTCATTTATTATAGCATTTAAATTAAATTTCAAGCATGATTTTTTAAAAATATATATCTCTGTCGCTTGCAGATGATTACAAAATATTAATCCGTTTTCCATTTGCACTTTAAACAATATAAAAAGTTCAGTATTTGTTTTCAGCTATTATTCAATAACAAAATTAAAGCTTCATTAAGCAACAGATAAAAAATGTATAAATTAAACACAAATTTAACAGACATGTAATTGAAATAAACTTTGAAAAATGCTGAAATTATCAGAATTTAAAAAAAACTGCAGCAGATAATGAAACTTTTAACAATTTCTTCGGCTATTAATTTCTGGGACGAGGCCAATACGAAATTACCGCTTTCAATAAATTGAAAAATTTTATTTGAATGTATAATTGACATATTTTATATAAAAATGCTCTTTGGTGTTGTTAGGGGGGCAATCTAAAAAAATATTAAATGTAAAAAATCTATTAGAGTTTTCAAAAAAAAAAAAAATGGTTTTTACTTATATTCTCTATTCTGAGAAGCCTGGGTTGGATGCCCTAGTTTAATTAAAATCTTATTGAGAATATTTTTTAAAAGAAGTCTAAAATAACACAGGGAAATATTTATTAAATGTTTGGGATGAAAAAAATTAAAATGTGGTTGCATAGTATTCATATCCTTTTTTATTAATTTATTTGATGATCAAATCTATTATATATGATAAATATAATAATAGATTATAATGCCATTCATTAACTAATAATTATAAAATTATTTTTCATATCTTTTTTTAAATTTCATTAATTAACTCAATGTAATATTTATATATTTTTTTCTGTATTCGTTTTGAATAATTATTAATTTTTCTCTGTTTATTTTTTGTTCACTGTAGGAAATCTTTTGTGTTTTCCACTCTGGGATTCACAAGTGTCACTTTTGCAACAGGTGCTTTGGCCTGGTTTGGTCCTAAGTACATGGAACTTGCTATAAGTATGCAGTCAGATGGTCCTGCGTCTCAAAAGTATGTGTCAATAATCTTTTAATACACTTTTGAATGCATTCAAAAATGAATGTAACTCACAAAATATTAGTAGGGGAAAAAACAAACATCATATGCTTCATTATCACAAACTTAAATCTACCTTTTCAGCTCTACTGAAAAATTAATCAGTATATAAATATTCACCGTTTTGGGGTTTGATTTGTCTCATGTATGCCAATGGAGTTGTGCTCATGATTGACGTTTCATCTTGTGCTATTAGGTTGTAGCCTAGCCATATTAGAGTGAGAAAATGTTAGACCGGATGTCGTCCAGATGGCTTAGTTGGTAAAGCACGTGGTGCGTTATACCAAGGAATCCGGGATCGAACCCTGGTCTGGACATTTTTTCACTCTATTGGTTGCACGCTGTGTAGTAAAGTGATAATTCACATCCTTTGTATTTCATTAAAAACTATTTGTTATACAGTAAATCTTTGTTACTCCTTCACATCTTGATATTTCACTCTTTCAGATATATATATATATATATAAAATTTTTCATATCTCCCATAAACTAGAATACTTTAAGATCACTTGATCACTTTTTAAATAACATATATATCTATGTTGATTACAAAAGTGTCCCTGTCATTAAGAAAATTGTAATATGTGTATAAATTAATGTTTCAGATGTAACTATAGAACTTTCTGATAAAAGTTAGAATTTTTCTAATACCCTTAGTTACCTTTTAAATATACACTAAAAACACTTTTTATTTTGCTTAAAAGTTGTCAACATAAACCTTAAAGATTTTAAAATTTACATGTTTCGATTTGTTCATCAAATCGTCATCAGAATATATACAAACCACAAATATAATGTAATGTACATAAAAAAGAGAGATTAAATTAATTAAAAACCAGATAGTCTGAACAGTCACTATGTGAAAGAAGGTACAACGCCCTCTATACTTTTAATTTTAACACCGCTCTTAGATTCATCTACAGACCGCATCCCACTATTATTCAACCACTCAACCAAAATTTTCGGACTATTAAATGACAACATATCATTACATGCAAGTATGGGAGAGGGAATACTGCCTTATCAAGGTTAAATAATAGAGAGAGCATCAACATCCTATTTAATGAAGCTAAATTGATTTATTGTTCCAGTTTTTATTTTCAACTTTTTGTGAGGGAATCTATTGAATTGTATTTAAGAAGCTCGAAAGCATGTAATGATATGTTGTCATTTAATATTCTGAAAATTTGGGTTGAGTGGTTGAATAATAGTGAGATGCGGTCTGTAGATGAATCTAAGAGCGGTGTTAAAATTAAAAGTATAGAGGGCGTTGTACCTTCTTTCACATAGTGACTGTTCAGACTCTCTGGTTTTTAATTTATTTAATCTCTCGTTTTTTATGTACATTGTATTTGTGGTTTGTATATGACGATTTGATGAACAAATCGAAACATGTAAATTTTAAATTTTAACATCTTTAAGGTTTATGTTGATGCCTTTTAAGCAAAATAAAAAGTGTTTTTAGTATATATTTAAAAGTTAATTCTAATGGACGTATTTTGACTCTCCACTTTATTTGAAATATAATAACAGTTGACCCTTAGTTACATTGTGCATTTAGATGTATTGTACCTCTTTACATTCTTTTATCTAACTCAACTTGGTTTTTGTATATAAAGGCGGAATTTTGTATCTGATTTTTAACTCACTTCCTGACATCATAGAACTATAAAAATTATGTATACAGGTGTGTTTCCGATGACAATACAACATTTTAATATTTTTAGAACTTAACTGTAAATTAATAACTTACTTAATTTTAAGGCATGTTTTCATTAGCTTGCCATAGGGGATAAATTGTCAAATATTATTTATGGTTACAATTGTATGCTAGTTACAACAATAATGTATTTAATTATGTGCCAAATCACGCTTGCCAAAAAAGGCCAGGTGGCTGTAAAGCAATGAAATATTTTAAACAGTAAAAAGTAGAAAATATAAATAAAAAATACAGAGTGTTATAAATATATTTCTTTCAACATTCTTTAACCAATTAATACTTTCATATTAATTAAATTATGATTATATCTGGAGAAATCAATTTAAAAAATCTAAAAAGTTAGTTTAAATAATGCTTTCCTTTTTTTCCCTTCCTTTTTCCATAGAGCAAAAATTATAATTTGTTTTAATAAATTCACTAACATGTGCTTTCTATCAAGTGTTTAAATAGAAAGAAAAAAGTGAATTTGATAAAATTTTTGCAGTGATCAATGTTCCTTTATTATTTAGCATAATAAATATTTAATTTTAATGAAACTTACTTTTGTCATATTTAGCTACAGCTTTTGCATTATTGAACCACTTAACATATATTGTTTAATACATTTATTTATTTTTTATTTTTTTCTATTAGAGCTCCCTTAATCTTTGGTTTCATCACATGTGTTGCTGGTATTGTTGGAGTCATCATAGGTTCTGCTAGCTCACAATACTTCAGACGTCGCAATGCTAGGGCAGACCCTTTGATTTGTGCTCTTGGAGTTCTCGGAAGTGTTCCTTTGGTTTATGCTGGTGTTGTGGTAGCTCATACAAATTTGACATTGTCTTGGGTATGTACAAATTGTAATCTTTCTTTAAAACTACTGATAAGCTTTTTATTATTTTTCTTTGAAAATGTCATGAATAACTGATGTATCGAAATAATACAAAACATATGAAAATATGTGTTTGTCCCTTATTACTCTTTTTCAGATTATTAATAATTTTTATGCACGATTTTGTCATAATTGTTCAATTTCAGCTTTTTTTTCATTTATTTTTAGATTGTGTGTCTTATTTGATTTTGCTTATTTTTCTTTCCTTTTTTTTCAGATTCTAATTTTCCTTGGAGAAGTTTGTTTATGTGTGAACTGGACAATAGTGGCAGATATGTTACTGGTAAGAATATAAGTTATTTTATTTTGAAAAGTGATGAAAAGGTTGCCATTTCTTAGCTCAGTTTTTCTGCTTTTAGAAACATTTTGAGATTAACTCATTGTTTGAACAGAATTTCATATATATTTTTTAAATATTACTTAAAGTAGTTAATAATTTATTGAAACAGCAAAATAAGTAATTTATTATAGCTTTATTATGGTAAACAGATATTTTTCTTTTAATAAAATTGATAACTTTCTTTATTATTGCTTTTGCCTAAAACAATATTGCCTTTAAAATTGAAAACAATAAAATGTACCGTAATTTTGGGTAGATAAGCCGCGGCTTATACGTGTTTAAAAGTTAAATTTTATCTTTTGCGGCTTATCTGCCGGTGCGGCGTATACGAAGTAATAACAATTTTTCCAGAAAAAAAAATCGGATCATGTACATATTATAGAGTGAAAATCTGAAAAACAATATTAAAAATGCTTCACGGATTAGAAATAACAATTGCTCAAAATATATCGGGAATTTGGTAAAGTAATCGCCGCATCCTCTTTACTATTTCTGTTACTCAGATTGCTTTTCTAAGCATGTTATAGAATATCCCATGTAAGTTCTTTTTATTTCATTAAAAAAGAAAAAAATCTATACATGGTTTCTTTTTGCATAACGAAACGTATGCCTATAATCTGCGTCGGCATATAATCCGCAGGTGTCAATCTCATAAGATTTTGAAAAAAAATCATCGTATAATCCGCAGCGGCGTATAATCTGCAGGTGAAATTTCCACTTAAAAAAAATTTCACAAGATCTACAGGACTAACGTTCAGCCATAAGAGAAAAAATATTGAATCTATTGTAAAATATTTTAATTTTTAACTTTTGTACTTAATATAACACTTGATAAATAAATAAATCTGAAATAAAAAAAATGATAATTCAGTACAAAGATATTTGCAATTCTATTACACATAAATAGAATGAATTCAGAAGATTTACATTACTTAGTATAAAATTATAATGAAGTAAGTTAATTACTTAAATATTTGTTTAAATTAAATATAAAATCCTTGTACTAGTTTTTTTTTTTTTTTGTCTTATTTTTAATTTAATATTATGAGATCAGTGAATCAGACAAAGATTTGTCTGGCGCCATCTGTCGAAGTTAAAGCTTACTACGCCTTTCGATTATCGTTTGAATCGAATATTGCCGTTTGCGGAGAATGAATACCTGTAATGGATGAAGCATAGTTATTTTCGGAATTTTACGTTGTTATTTAATTGATGGATTTGAATAAAAAATAGTGTTATTTGTAATTCTAGTGTAATGTTTTATATTAAGAATTCCATCAAATATATTTCTACTTGCCGATCCAAGGCTGAAATGTGCGACGCAATTGGATAAATTCACAAACTAAAAGTAAGTTATTTATTTATTTTCATTATTTGTATTAAGTTTAAAATTCAAATTTTTAAAGTGGTTTAAAAAAATGCGCGAAAATATTCAATATGGCGTCTACAGTAGTATGTACACCAATTTCAATAAGTGCGGCTTATACGCCGGTGCGGCGTATACGATGGAATTTCAGCTTTTTTTTACCATTTTCGGACGTAACGGCGTATACGCCAGGGCGGCTTATCTACCCGAAATTACGGTATGTCAAAATTTCATCTAATTCCATACTTATATATTTTTTATAATGTCATAGGAAGATTTCTAAATATATTTAGAAAGAATGTTTATGCATGTGCAACAGAAAGTCCTCTACCTTCTTCTAAAAAAAATTAATAATAATAATAATAATAAGAGCTGAGTTCCAAGGAAATTCACACAAAATACATAATCAAAGTACAAAAATTGAAAAAGGTTAAAAAGTAAAGTTTACATTTATTTCAAGCAAATGATCTGGATAAAATGATGGTATTTTTGTTGTTTTAGATTTTAGATCAACATTTAGATTTTTTTTTTGCCTGATTAATTTAAAATCTATAGCTTGAAACCATTGAAATTTATAGATCTTCTGCATGTTGCTTTATAAACTTCTCTAACAAAACATACACCACAATATAATATATATATATATATATATATATATATTATTTTTGCTACTTTTTTATTGGTATCTATTTTAACTTTATTCATCATCTCAATTAATCATTCATCATGTTAATTGATTCTAATGTTTATGCTTCAGTCCTTATAAAGCTCTCATACTTTAATTTTGTAATATATGTGAAAGAGAAAATTCTCTGTTTTTTATTTGAGGTCAAATGGTTGAGGAAAAGAGATGGATGGGGGTATCTATATATTTAAAGTGAAAAGCGCATTCTGTCAAATTCACATTCTTTTCTACATGAAAATCATCTCATTGCGCATGCTTCATCGTTTTTTTTTTTTTAAGGCTTCTCCCCTCGGAAACTGGAAACGTGTTTAGCCTAGGGAGATTGAAAAGGATTGATTGGAAACTGATTACATAATATAGCCATTGCGTTGAAAGCTTTTTTTTTAAAAGAACTCATGTTTTCACTACTAAATATGCATATTTTTCCACAAAATTTTAAAGCGAGCTTGAATACAGTTATATTTATAACCAATTTAAATTTCAGAGATCGGAAGATGAAAACTATTTTTTTTCTATTGCTATGTTAAAGGAGTCAACACAAAAATAAACAAACAAAAAAGCGAGAAGAAAACATTTCTTTTACTACTAGATAACAATATTTTTTCACAAAATTTTTATACAGGCTGTAAAACTGTTTTATTTACAACCAATGAAGATTTTTAAAAGTTTGGACAAAAAGAACATTTTATTTTAAAACTATGAAACGACCCTACGTGAAAAAACAAGAAAATGAGCGCCTTTTATCACTAAACATCAATATTTTTTTGCAAATTTTTCATTTTAAAATATAATTTCATACAAAATCGGGTTAAAGGTATAAAATAATAAAAACTTGATTTTTTTAAAAATTATTATCACGGACCCGGGCAATGCCGGGCAGGCCAGCTAGTACAGTTATAATTTCAGAATAATTAAACTCTTTCTTAAAATGCTAAATTTTCTTTCACTTAGAAAATGAATATTATTTTATCAGAAATTTAAGTAAAATGTTTGCTGATTTATTAATACTGTAACCTAGTTAAGTTAATGCATTTTCTAAAAAAAAAAAAAAATTAACAATTAATTAATTTCTCAAGAGTGTAAACCAATGAGTTTTGTAATACTTAGTATGTATAATACTTTTTTATTTATTCTATCCAATTGTCAATCTTATGATTTTATGTTTCCATTTCATTCATTTTGACTTTTTGAAAATTTAAGACACATTATAATTACTTTTAATGCAAAAATTCAATTTCTATAATAATGAAGTGGCTATATAATTATATTAGAGCACTAAGCAACTGATATCATCATAAAATATGATCGCCCCTTGTTATTCAGCATAATCTAAATCAATGTTTCTCAACCTGTTTTATTTCTTAGTGTATTTGATCCCATGATTCAACTTGTCTGGTATGCTAAACTTATGATTAAAAAACATATGAAAATAATAAATCATTTTAAATTTACTTAATGTAAACTAAATGCACTGAATAAAAAGTAAAATCTTTTGTTACAATTTGTTATATATATATATATATATATATATATATATATATAATATAGATACAATTTTTGAATATGTCCATATTTGTAAATCTTCTTCCAAGGATATAGCTGAGATTTATTTATCATTATTATTATTATTATTTACAATATTCGTTGCAGAAAAGTTCTTTCCTCATAAATATAATGTTAAGAGCAGAATATTTTCTTCATAATATTTGTAAATATGCAATTGGGAGAAAAACAACAGACTGTAATATCCATTTTTTAAATTCTTTGCATTGTGATTTTCTGCACTTTTTTATTTCTGATAATTTTTTCCTCTTTTGTAATATTTAAATTACCTGAAGCACATGCATTTTGCATTTAAAACAAAGAGAAATCTCTTCTAAACTAGAGTGGGTTGTGTCAACTATTGCTGATTGAGTGTGTTCTTTAAAATTTTACAAATGTGGACCTATAAAAAAAAAATGTATCTATATTAAATATATATGTATATATTTGTAACAAAACATTTTACTTTTTTTGGCTGTAATAGAGCAGTTAGTTTATTTGCTCTACAATTAGCATCATAATTTTACATAAATCTAAAGTTTCTAAAAATTTGTTCAAATACATTTTCTATTATTTTGTTAATTCAAATCTTGATATAACTGTACTGAAAATCTTTACTTCATACCTAAATTCTTCTAGTATACCAATGCGCCACAATTTTGCAGCACGTGCTTAGCACGTCTGCTGTACATGGTATCGTAGGCAGCAGGAACACGTGTTGTAAAATTTGTTTTGAACAGACTGTATCCCTTGGCAGTGGAACTAAAAACTTTTTCTGCATGTGCACTGAAAATGGTTATTTTTTCTGAAACCTCAAAAGAAAGTTACCAATTTGATAATCCCAGACAATGAAATAGTTTCATTTTCACTCTTTCTTGAGTATTAAGAAAAGTATTGGAGGTATTGAATCGAATCTCGCAGTCTGTACGTAGTTTATTTTTTTTATTCTGAAAATACGAATTTTGTGAAAATCCGATTGTAACTTTTTAAAAATTTTGACCAAAAACTAACCCGCTTTGAATCAAATGATCCAGACATTTGAGGAGGGGGTATTAAATTTACTTCTGCTTCGGGGTCCATCTCTCTATTTAATTTCCGAAAGTTACCAGAAGAACGGTTTCGTGTAGCGATTTTTCGAGTGATTTTGCGTTTCGTATTTTTTTTTACGGGACCGGGCAAAGTCAGGCAGATCAGCTAGTATATAATATAGATACAAATATTTAATAGATCCATATTTCTAAATTTTCTTCCAAGGATATATCTGAGATTTATTATTTTATTTTATTACAGTATTTGTTGCAGAGAAGTTTCTTCCTCATAAGTATGATGTTAAGAGCAGAATATTTTCTTTGTAATATTTGTAAATTTACAATTGGGAGAAAAACAATATATTGTACTATACATTTTTTTTTATTCTTTGCATTGCGATTCTCTGCTCTTTTTTATTTTTGATAATTCTTTCTCTTTTGTAATATTTAAATTACCTGACGCATATGCAATTTGCACTTAAAACTAAGAGAAATTTCTTCTAAACTAGAGAGGGTTGTGTCAACTATTGCTGGTTGAGTGTGTTCTTTAAAATTTTATAAATGTGGACTTGTAAAAAAAAAACCTTATCTATAATAAATATATATGCATATATTTGTAACAAAATATTTTACTGTTTCTTTTTTTTTTTTTTTTTTGCTGTGATAGAGTACTTAATTTATTTGTTCCACAATTAGCATTATGATTTTACATAAATCTAAAGTTTCTAAAAATTTGTTCAATACATTTTCTATTATTTTGTTAATTCGTAAAAATCTTGATAGAACTTTACTGAAAATTTTTACAGCATACATAAACTCTTCTCATGGTGCACCAATGTTCCATGACACGCTGGTTCAGAAACATTGATCTAAATCATTACAGAACTCTGAGAGCTCTTGAATTTCAAAAATAAAATAAAATAAATACAGTGATTTAGTAAATCTTCTTTACATATTTAATCATTTAGCGTAGAGTGGCATAAGAGCATGAATTTTTCAAATAGCTGACTATCCCAGTTGCAGAAACAGTGCAGTATGGCAGCAGGCGCTGCAGATTACAACAACTTAAAAAGAAATACTAGGCTTTTTTTTTTTTTTAAGAAAATATACTTTGTCTTGATTTATTGTATCATTTTAATATTTTTATTGTATTTTCTTTGTAAATGTAAATTTTGCTTATTTTTTATGGGTTACTATTCTTTCTTATGATAGTAGGCTTGGTCCAGCTTGCAGATAAATTTTTGTTTGCTGCCGATGAAACAGAAAATTCTGTTACTGAATTGACTTTAAAGCAATAAATAATGAATGTATCAAAATTATTTGTTTTTGTTATTAAACTTTTAATAATCAAGTAACAATCTACTATAAACATTTGAAAATAATAATAAAACTATTAGGAAGAATAAACAAATCACAAAGAAGTCCTACTAGTGTGTAATATTCTTATGCAAACTTTTACAATTTTCAATGTTGTGGGAAATTTGGGTTACCCGCATCATCTCTTAATGCAGCAGGAAAATTTTCTCCTTTTTTACGACCACCTTCCTAATTTTCTCATTCAAAACAATCATGATACTATTAGAAATATATAAAGTTTTGAAACAGTAACAAGTTGAAATAGAAAAAATTAGCTGAAAAGTGGTTAGAAATTTTGAACTCATCTATCGTGTTTGTTTTTAATATGCAATTACAATTATTTTTTTAGGAGCACAAATCAGCCTTGGTCACACTCAAAACACGGTTGAAATTAGCAATGTGCTTTCCACCAGTATGTTGCAGTTGTTGTGACAAATGTACACTCTTATACCATCCTACCCTAGTGTAGATTTTAATTACACAGGGGTTTTTACCCCCTTCCATTATTTTTTTATATGTAACACACTTCTGTGAAGGTATTTACATATTGTTTTAACTTTATCACAAACATGGAGGATTTCTAAAAACAATTGTTGAAAAAATATCATACAGCACCTTCTATGATTTATTATTAATTTTTAATCATATTGTCAAAAATATTTAAATTTTAGTGTAATTACTATTTAAAGTGATAAAAACATAGCACAAAAGGCTTAAAAATATCTTTTAATATATAGATGACATATGTTTCATGCGCTCTTACAGCAACTTCTTCAAGATCAAAAGTGATAAATAAATTATTTTCGCAAAGTTTTTGAAAATGATAAACACAAATCATAAGATCACATGTCTAATGTTAAATTGATCAAACAGGAAAACGTGAAAATTATTATTTTATTGCTTTTTTAATTTGTAAATCATCTTTGCAAAAATAGTTTATTTATCCTTTTTGATCTTGAAGAAGTTGTCGTTAGAGCGCATGAAACATATGTCATCTCTATATTAAAAGGTATTTTTAAGCCTTTTTTTTGTGTTATGTTTTTATCACTTTAAGCAGTAATTACACTTTAATTTAAAGTTAACAAGTGATTTTATAATATTATTTGTAATATTTTAATTGTTAAGTAGTAATATCAATTAAACTTTTTACGTCCATTTAAAAATATAAGGACATTTTTATACATAATGCGTTAAACTTATTGAGACATTTTTTTCAGTATGTGATAATTCCTACGAGGCGTTCAATTGCTGAAGCAGTACAGATTCTCGTGTCACATGCTTTAGGTGATGCGTCAAGTCCATATGTTATTGGTCTGGTATGTAGTCTTTTATTTTGGTCACAAACATTATTTCTGTAATTTTCATTTGAATTTGATTTTGAAATTAGATGATTATAATACTTATAATATTGTTTTATTTATTAAATATTGCAGACAATTTCAAAAAAAGAAATTAAATAAAGTAAAAATCTATTTTAAGAAAGACAGATTCTTACGTGCTGAAAAAATAAATACTAAAAATGAGCTATAATAAAAATAAATAAATAAATAAAACATTGTAGACACACAGAAGAATCTTTTGGATAATTTTGAAGTGGTTATAATTAGTTTGGTTAGTGTTATACAAAATTTATGATGCAAAGTTAAAGAAAGATTCTTTCTACAAGAAAGAATGTTTTAAAAAATCTTGAAAGTGGTTGCAACTAATTTAATTAGTGTTATACAATATATATATATATATATAAATCTTGGGAATTGACGAAATTATGATTTTTTTTCTTCTAAAACCCCCTTTTTTCCCCCCCTTGGGACCATTTTTAATTATATCAAAAATCTGTCATACATAAGTGTGTGACGATATTTTGATAATTAAAGCTCCACTTCAATGAAATACGAAGAATCAATCACCATATTAATCGAAGTCTATGCAGACGTAGTTCTGATACTTACTTGCCTTGTTCGATAAACATTGGGAGTTTCCACAGAAAGAAGAACAATTTTCCATTATCGAAGAAATTTTATTATTTCTTCTACTATAATACAGTGATAAAGCATCCACCACTCATACTTTATATCGTTGAACACTTTAACTGCTATAATTCTAACGGCTAATCATGTCATACTGCCAAACTAGATTACATTAGATGTTATAAGGCTCATTTTGAATATTCAATAGACTCACTTCATGACAGCACATAATTTTTAAAAAGACAAATATCACAGAAATCTGAGCTCCATCTCTCATGTTTGATATTAAATACCCAAGAAGCTGAAGGTTAAAATTGCATTGTAAATGCGTAGGATAGCCAATCATGGCTTTAACGTAGTGAAGAACTATATGGCGGGGAAAAAATTTAGAGATGCAGTCTTTCAAAAAAAAAAAGGGCACAAATTTAGCTGTGGAATAAAATAAGAAAAAAGAAAATTGTATAAACAGATAACGTTAATAGAATAAATATCGACTTTTTAAGATTTGAGAAATAAAAAGGGTTTGAAGAAAAATGATTAAGGAGAATGTTTTTTAGAAAGATTTTGAAAGGAAATAAAATATTAAAATATGCAATTTAAATAGAAAATAATTTAAATAAATGAAATGAATTGAATATTGTGTAAGATAGGAAATAATTTAATAAACTAGTGTTGTAGAATAAATTTAGAAGAGAAATTTTTATGGAATAAATTTAAGGGAGCTCGAAAATTTAATTTTTGTAATAAATACTTTATAATTAATAATTGTTTCCAATGTTCCAGTTCAACTATATATATAAAATTTCAAAGTTATGTTACAGGGAATTTTGAAAAAACAATCTTAAGATTTATATGTTAATTTGTTTAATGATGTTAAATTTTGTTTTTGCTAAATATTCTTTTTCAGTGCTCTTGTTGCTATTTTTCTTTTCACTAATATTTTTAATAAACAAATTTACAAATCTTCAGTGGTGTTTTTTAATGGTTTTAATGGTGTTTTACAGTTATCACATTATAAAATTGTAAGCTTTTTGTTATTTATTGGTAAATCAAATAGTCATGGTACTGTAGATATTGGGAGAGTATCAAATTATTTAAATATATCTAGATTAGAAAAGACAACATAATTTAGAATTAGAATAATCAATATTGCTTTGAAAATGTCAAAGATTAAATCAAATTGAAAGGTAGGTTACGACTTAATTATTAATATATAGAGTTCATTGGGGGGAATAGTTTATTCGAGAATTGACTGTTTTATTCATTTATAGTACATACTAATAGATCTCTGGGTATCATTAATTTATTACACAAGTATATTTTATTTTAGTTATTTGATGTCATATTTAATTTAAAAAACATAACATTATTACTAACTTTGTTTTGTTTCGAGATTTTTTTAAAATTCATTCTGCATTGCAATCAGTTACAATTCATGTATGTTTTTATTTTAGGTATCTGATGCTATACATAATTCAAAATCAAATAATATAGATGAGTTTTTAAGTCTCCAATATGCTTTGTATATACCGACTGGAGTTCTAGTTATTGGAGGCTTTTTCTTTTTCTTAACAGCATTGTACATTGAGAAAGATAAATCAAAGTGCAGCTTTGCAACGCATGGTAAGTAGATAACTCTATTACAGTTTAATATTTTTGCATATTTGCTTTCTGAATATTATATTTGCCTTTTGCTGTTGCTTCATGTATTTGTAAATTGCATATGCTTATTGGTTGCTCTTTTATCTTATATTTTGAACATTATGCACATTTCTTATAAAACTGATATACTTTATTGTTTTTTGTCATTTATTTATTTATTATTTATTTTTTTATGTGTTTGTGGTTTTTGTTTAAAAAAAATATCTAATAGTTTGTATTATCTTTTATTTCTCCTGAGCAGTTTGTGTTATTCTATCATTGTATTTGTACTATCCTTTCCTGTCTTACTTTATCATTGTAATGGCTATTGTTACAGATGTTGCTTATTTTCTGTAAAATCTGAATTCTCATGTGCTTTTAATAGTTTAAAAAAAAATATTTTCATTTTTTTTTTCAAATTTGTTTTGTTAATACTGAAAAATATCATTTTAAATTAGCAAAATCATAATCAGCAGAATGAAAATTGGATATAGTAATAATATTTTCCCCCACACCCCAACATCCCTCCTGATATCAAGGATATCATTTCTCTGGCATTATTTAGTGTGCATGTTGACTGCATGCATATGCCAATATTCAATCGACAACCCTTTAACCAGTTATTTATGGTAACCTCTAGAGCTGATTCTTTTGGGAGAGATAACATAATTTTTGTTGGCTTTAAAGGGGTTCCCTCCTGTTTTGTATCATTCTCCCATCTGCTAACTTCCTGACATAAAGATTTAGAGTTTCTGGGACATGCATGTGTATTGCATGTCTATGTTGATGTTCAACAACTAATGTTTGAGTCTCAACTCTTTTAAAACTCAAAAGTTTTAAATTTCAGATGTTAACCAGTTCAATAATCATGCACTATTTTGACAAAATTCCTTAGTTATTCCATTTACATATGTTAGAATATTAAAATAGTATATGGTATTTAGTTACATGTTTATTGAATCAACATGTTAAATTATACATATATATTTTTTTATTGCAACTCAAAATTTACCTGTAAAATGATGTTAAACTTTAACCCTGGAAATTAGTGACTGCAAAATTTCCATTTTGATTTAGGAATCAAAATAGAATATAGAAAGTTGACTTGAGAATGATGTATATTTTTTTTATCTACAATTTATTTAAATTTAATTTTTGAATTGTCTTTATTCTAGGAGATATATGTATTAAACATTTGTAAATCAGTGCAAGATACTGCTAAAGAGGCCTCAAATATATCTTTTATAAGACTTCTTTCATCTTTAATTGTGAGTCGTATTTGCAAAGACTGAAGTGAAAATATTTATTGTATCAAAAAAATAATTTTATATAACAGTTTAACTTGTATAAATCATGTTTCGCTAAAAAAATGTAACAACATTTTTATATTATGTTGCTTAAAGATTGAAGCAATGATAAGTAAAAAGATTAGAAATCATATTTTTAATTTACCTTCTGGGATGTTATGGTGATATTAATGTTGTTAAAATGAAAAAAATATATGCTAATTACCATATATCATTTCATCTGAATATTTCCCGATATTTGTCAAAATGTATGCATAGATTACTAAAATTTATGGAAACTTTTTCCAAATTTTAACTAGTTAAAATTATCGAACCAAATTTATATGAGACTTTTTAAATAAAATACCCTTAAAAACAAAATAATTATTATAATTAGTATACTCATGTCAATAACTTACATTTAAAAATATATATATATTAGTCTTTAGCTTATTTAAAATAAAAATAATTTCTTTTTTTGCAAAATTGTAAATTTATTTTTCTTTTTGCTTGCTTTTCATGGTTGTGTTTTATACCGATTGCTTTATTTTATACATTTGTATCATTTCATTCTGTTTCTTCAGTGTATGTCTTAATTTATGTGAACCTGCATGTGTTATTTCGACCTGTATTTTTCTTTTTGTTATTTTTATTGCTTTTAAAAATATAAAGTAATTTTTTAATAAATTATTTTTTAAATTTAAATTTCTCTTCAGTTAAATTATTTTTTTTTTTTATCTAAGAATATATATTTATAAAGGTTGCTTGCTCTGCTTGGATGAAATGCAAAGTATAACACAGTGATTATACAACTTCCTTATGGCCCGGTAGCAGAATTTTCTGTGTTAATCTACAGCAAACGAAAATTTATATGTGACCCAAGAATGCCAGACCAAGCTTACTATCATAATAAATTCCAGTAACTTATAAAATAAGCAAAATTTGTATTTATAAAAAAAGAATAAGAAGAAAATACAATAAATCTAAAGACAAAAAAAGAAATTTTAGTAATTTTTCATATCCCAGAATTTTATTTTAAGCTGTTAGATTGATCTGCAAAGACTAAAATAATCTGCAGAGCTGCTGTCATGCTGCACTGTTTCTGCTACTGGGCTTATGAGTAGGTGCTTGCTAAAATCAATTTCATTCAGTGTCATAAAATGTGTAAAAAAAAAAAAAAAAAAAAAAAGTTTGAAAATTTCCACAAATAATTTAAGAAATAGAGAAAAAAAATTAGACAAGAAAAAGTTTATAAAATAGAGAATGTAATTTGTTATTTGGAAGATATATTACAAAGGAATTCATAAAATGTTCTTGATTCTAAGGAAAAATTCGTAAAATAAAGGTTTGTTAATAGATATCTGGCTGTAAATCAAAATTGGAGAAACCAAATATTTTTATAGATTTTGAAGAATGTTGAATTGTACAAGAATAAAGAAAAACCTAAAATTAAGAATTGGAGATAGAAAAAGAAAAGCATTTTGGATAAAGTAAATTTGGATAAAATAATACCAGAAACTATAAGAACCGTGTAAAATAAATAATAATAATAATAATTTCAACAGACAAGTTGGTAGAAAGAAAAAAAAAACCCTCTGTGAGAAAAATTAATAATTTGAAAAGATTTAAGTTTTCTAAACTTCATAAAAATAAAGGATTTTTATTTTGGAAGACAGCTTTATTTACAGATGAAAGGAAATTAAAAACCTTTTATTTTTATGGACAAACATGTATTTGGAGAAGGCCAAATGAAAAATATAAATTAAAAACTTAAAACCTACTCTTAAACATGGTGCTAGATCAGTAAAAATATGGCAGTCAATGTCAGCCACTAAACCAGGTAGCCTTCACATTGTTACAAGATGGTTGTAACATCTTTTTATTAATAAATGTATTTTAATTAACATATATATATATATATTTCAGAATATATATATATATATATATATATATTCAGAATATTAATTAGGTTTATTTATTTCATTAAATTAATTCCATTAATTTAAGTTCAAATTCAGCAATATCTACAATCTTTATATATCTTAAATTTAAATATTTTGGTTCAATATTTCTAATATTTTTAAATTAATTAATATATTTATAAAGATAAAGAAATATTTAATTAATTCGGAGAAATTCTATTCAATATTCATTTTAAATCTAAAATTTGCAACGATCTTTTAATCTACTTCAAAATTGAAATTAAATATCTTTCAGCTTAAAAAAAATAATTTAAAATCAAAATCTTAATTAATTGCATTGTTTTATGATTATTTTCTAAATTTTATCACTCATTTTATTCAAATTCAAGCCCTTTTAAAGTAATAAACAATTTATTAATTTTGGCTACTTCGAAACGACTGCTAAAAAAAAATGGCAGATTCTGATTCATTATCTGGTTTTCTGCTTCCCTTCGAAGCTAAAAATAATGAGTTAGCATGCTCTCAAAGCTTTCTTTCTGCCAATATTCTTCCATCTTAAGTTCTAGTTCATTGAACTTCATACTGACACTGTTCAAAACATACCTTTAGATTAAAAAGCATTGCTAATTCAAAAATATAGCGACAAAATAATTTTCAGAATCATTCGGTTTGTGAAACAGATCGACCGATTTTGGTTTAAGAACATGAGTGTGCTATTCTGATTGGCCAAAAGATTAAAAGTTTGATATTTGAGGTAGTGTCACTTTTAAGAAAAATCGCGGCATCATTGATGATGTAGTGTTTTCGAACACAACGCAGGAAAGATGGAGTAGTAGCATGTATATTGTGTTCAAACACAGAAAATATTTAGCAGAAAACAAAAGATTTAATTAATCTATATTCATTAACTGCTGAATACATTAAAGAATCAAAAGTTTGGATACAGCAGATTATAGTTTTGGGTAACCTAGGAGATTATCTCAAAAAAATCTGATCACTTAATGTTCAGTGCTAAAGTCTCTGATTAACAACTCTTTAGTTGCATTCTTTAGAAGTATCATTGCCGGGGAAAGTTTCTCGCCATAAAACACAAGGCGCTTTCATACTAAGATCATTGATTGATCTCCTACTCTAAAATCTCCAGATGGAGTTGTACACTTAAGTTCATCTTTTCTCTCCAAGCTCAGGAGTTGGTCTCCTTTCACTAGTAAAACCAGACACACTCTTTTCTCTCTGAATCCCCCTCTCTCTCTGGAAGGAAAAAGAGGGAGGGAGGGGAGACGTTGAATCGCTTTTCGTTTCGATTATGTCATCTTTAATCCAGTTTCTCATTTGGTGGGGGAATCTCTTGTTACCACCCTTGGTATCTTCCCTTCTGGATGTTCTAGGGGATTTCAAGTTTGCTGACCTATTCGTTGGTGGCTCGGATAATTTATCAATGTGGTACTGTAATGAATTTATGCCTTCATCTTCTATTTTCTCATTGTCTCGTTTGTTGATTATTCGAAGAGTTAAAGTTACTTATGATGTAGCCGCATCAGGGTAAACTTCTCAGAGCTAGGTTTTTAGAAAAATGTTCTGTAAAATTCTAATCGTTACAATGAAATAATGGATCAAAATAAGTATTTGCAAATTCTGGAAGAAAATGTGTAGCAGAATGTTAAAAAATTGGGAATAGATGATTGTTTTCATTATTATCCAGGCAATGACCTGAAGCATAATGTGTTAAATGTTAGACTGTAGTTGCATTATAATTGCTCACATGTTATAAATACTCCTCCTCAATCACTAATATTAAGGACGGTAAACGTCTGTGTGTGTTTCTGTCTGTGCATTCCACCTCTGTACACGCAAAGGCTCCGGGACAAATCGACGCACCGGCGGCGGACGCGGACCGAAAAATTCGGGAAAAAAAGCGCGGAGCTCAAGTTTCGGCGGGTTGGGCGTCCGACCCGGACCCGGGGAGTTATTAATCGACGAAACTGTTTTAATTACCGACTGAAACCGAACTTGAAAAAGAATAAAAAAAAATTTCTGTTTTGATAATCGCAGACATTCAAATTGTCTCTTTTTAACGCATCATCGAAAAAAAAAAAAATCTACCGGAGGTATCGATCCGAAAATCGGGGTACACACGCGGCCGATTTTTGTCGTTCCAAAATGTCAAATTTTTTGAAATTCGGACCGTAACTTTTTTTTATTTCGGCCAAAAACTGACCAGACATCCAACATCGACCCCAGACTGGAAAAAGGTTGCCATAAAGAATGCAGGGTCGACACATCCGAGATCAAATCACCCCATTCCTTTTTGAAACAATTGGAAATAATGACTCTACATTCACGAAAATTTGCTAACACGTGTATAAAAGAATCGCGAATTCAACAAAAAAAAATTCGTAAAAATCGACCAGTAATTTTTAAAGATATCAATTAAAACTCATTAATGACACGGCAAATTAATTTATTTCTATTCCAAAGAGACAGCTGCTTTTTTATTTCAACATTCAACCCAGACAAATCGTCTGTGAATAAGTCATTTCTGAAAGAGATAAAATAGTCACGTGACTTTCAACTGCGTTTTTTCAGAGGGGGGGGGGGGGGGCATCTCCGAATCTAAGGGGCGCAGTAATTCCAAACTTTCACAGGGCGACGCAAAATTTTTTCTGCTTTCAGAATATCTAAAAATTATTCTCATATCTTCATTAGGAGCCGATATATTATTTTATTGTATAATTAATCATCGTTATTTGTATAATTAAAGCAAAAGAAAGATTTCTATGACAGTGCCGGCTAGATATTAGGATTATAAGAAGTAGGCCGCATCTAAAAACTGCATTATTATTTTAAGTTTTAGTATTTTAAGTTTTTGTTTTAGAGTGGCAACCAGATATTATGATAGGGAAAAGCGGGCTTCGCCCGTTATCGATTTTTTTTTTTTTTTTTAGTTTTAAGTTTTTCTACAGCTCACTGTCTTTGAACTAGAACTCAGATAGTCCATAAGTTGTTTGAGGAAAAGCAGTGTCATCGCCAACCCCCCGCCCCCCGCTTTTTTCTTTTAACTGTGGTCCGTTTCTATAACTAAGAAACTATGTTACGGATTTCCACCAAACTGATTCCAAACATCATAATTAAAGTAATAAGGACCCTCTATAACATTTTAAAAAGTTTCTGAGTTTATACCACTCTTTTCAAATAATAATATCAGATTTTATACTTTGATTTCACATTATCTCGAGTTCTACGAGTCCAATCGGAACGCGGTTTGGCTCATTCCACTCGATATCGATAGAGGATACTAGAGCTTATCGGTTTTAGTTCGTTTTTCACCACCAGGGGGCGTTTTATTATCTCTGTTTCTATGGCCCGGATTACGACGGGGTTTGGCTCTTTCGACTGGATTTCGACAGCTTTACAGATTTCGGTCATGTTCGTATAGAACACATTGCGTCCCCTGGTGGTGGAAGGTGTAATTAAAGGATTTTTCAGCCAACTCGGGTTCTATGGGTCACATCACGACGCGGTTTGGCTCAATCGACTCGACGTCGATAGAAGATACTACAGCTTATCGAATTTTGCTCCGAGTCTCACCACCAGGGGACGCTTTCCTATCTCCGGTTCTACGGGCATGAAAACGATGGGGTATGACTCATTCGACTCGGCATCGAAAGCCTTAACGATTTCAGTTATGATCGTATACACAGATTGTGCCACCTGGTGGTGGAAGGTGGAACTAGCGTATACTGCAGCGCGTGCGCAGCACGACTGCTATACGGTACCGCAGGCAGCGGGGACCCGAGCCGGAGGTTCATTCAGTTAGAGGTTTATACTATTCTATGTGCAATTTAAGGGATTATCCGGTGCGTGCGTAATACGACCAGTTTACGGTGCCGAAGGCAGCGGGGCAGGGTCGGAGATTCGTTCAGTTAGAGGTTTATACTATTCAATGTGCAAATTAAGGGATTATCCGGTGCGTGCATAGCACGACCGGTATACGGTGCCGAAGGCAGCGGGGACCCGGGTTGGAGGTTCGTTCGGTTAGAAGTTTATACTACTCAATGTGCAAATTAAGGGATTATCCAGTGTGTGCGTAGCACGACCGGTATACGGTGCCGAAGGCAGCGGGGACCCGGGTCGGAGGTTCGTCCGGTTCGAGGTTTTACAAGATTCGAGATTTTCTACAATTCGAGGCACCGATGTAAATTAGGGGCTCGCTGGCGGGCGAAGCCAGCTAGTCTCCAAAGATTAAATGCAATTGAATGTTTGTGATCACATTTGGAAGAAAAATGAAAACCATCATATCATTTCCAATACAAAAAGTTTAAAAGAGAAGAATAGTAAAAAATTACTCATAATTATTGCAAAAAATGTCTGTTCAATATCAAGTAGATTAAAAGCTGTTACCACAAATAAAAGTTTACCAAACATGTATTAAATTTCAGTTAAATAATTCAAATTAACTATAACAATAAACATGTTCGAGTTTTATTTTGAGATTACTTTTCACTGTTTCTTGAGCTTTTATTTTGTCAAACTTAATGCAAATATATTTTGCTTTAATGTTTTTTGAAGTTATATGTACTTTAGAAGAGAAAATAAAAATAATTCATAATTTTGTTCAAGTTCTCTCCGTTTCATTATAAATCACTTCATAAAGTGTAAAAAATAGTACGTGTCTGAGTTTTGCTTTGAGCCATTGTAGAAAAAATTCTTCAACAATTTTACATTGTATAAATTTATGTATTTCATATATGGAATTAATGCTGAACTATATATTATATTATGTATTATTAATTTTATAGACCGTTGTTCATTCAGTTTAGTAAGCCTGATGCCTAATGCTATTTTCATATATAATGATGCAGTACTTCAATAGTTAGAACTTGTTACCTGAGATAACCCATAGACTTTCTTCAAGTTTTGGTTGCAAAAGAACTTGATCTTTTGATGATTGCATTTGATCCTTATTTTGTGGTACCTTAATTTGAAGGCTGTAAATCTGTCAAAATTTATCATAATTGCACAAAAAGCTTGCATTAATTAAAAAAGTATTAACCTACAGGTCACCATATTATAAATAAATAAGTTTGTTTCAGACTGAAAATTTCTATCAGCCTTTCAAGATGTTGAAAAACAATGCAATCTGTAGACAAGTGTTCTTTTTTTTTTTTAACTGACATAACTTTTCGTATGAAATATGTGCTATAATTTATCTTTAATTATATGATGTCTTATCATAATTATTACTTATTTATCAATTTTAATTTAACTCTTGTATATAAGGTTACTGATTTGTCATTTTCCATCATCATTCATATAATATGGTTACCCTATTTTATGGAAACTTTATTTTTCATCAACGTTTCAAGATTTCATTTGAAATGTTTCAGATAAGGTTTGTTCTTCTGTTAAAAAAAAAAAAAAAAAAAAAAAAAAAAGTTTTATTCAAGTAATATGTATTACCCCTTCTTTGTAGCTATGAAACACCATGAGATTGTTTTGTTTGACACTATCTCCCAACCAACTTATCTCTTTATCAGGTTCAAAATTATACAGCAGCTGAGTGACTTATCACTATTCAAGACTTGTTTTCTATGATTGTTTGTTTAAGGGGGCAACAATACTTGCAAAATCCTATGGAAAACAGTTGATATGGAAGTATCTTTTTCTTGATAACTACTGAAGCTATTTCACTATTGATATTGTTTTGGTAGTAGCTAAACTAAATTGATCATTCAGCAAGAAATAATAATAATAATAATAAGTAATAGTTACACAATTTTAAAAACAAAAAGGTTTTTTTTAATTAGCATTACCAAAACAAAATTGATTTTCTAGAAAAAATAAAATAATCAAAATATAGCTAATACAGAAAAATATTGAGATTGGTTCAGTAGTTTCTGAAAAAAAGTATGTCAGTATCAGCTGTTTTCCATAGAATTTCACAACTATTGTTGCCTCTCTTAAATGCTATTTCTTATGATTCACAAAGAATTTATTTTTTTTCTTATTAACATTACTTACTAATAAGAATTAACATTCTAAAATCTCCAATAGATAATCTTGTTTGTATCAAGTATGCATGTACTAAAATCTTAAGATTATAATATTTTAAGCTTACCTATAAAATGAGTAGTTTAATAAGAATGTTGGTACTTTTACGTTAGACTGGCATCAGTGATATATATACGTGTATATGTATCTATATATATCACTGGCACCCGGCTAACATAAAAGCACCAGAATGTTTAACCCTAATAATATATGTGCATGCCTTATCCTTATCTGTGTGTGCTTTGCTTTTTTGCCCTTACACTCTTTGTTCTGTCTTGTCCAGGTGTTTATCCCCCTCTACATATTTTCACCGAGGACCTTATCCATATATCTGCTGATGAAACCATGTGGCCTACTGATTCAAGACATCTTATTTAAATAAACTGTGTACTCCAAGACTCGTATATATTGCTTAATAGGCTATAACCTTTGTGGTGTTCATCTGTTTATTTATTAGTTGCATTTACTATGTGTTCATTTTAACCTTTGAGATTTTAACATGTATTTATCTTAGAGATGCCTAATTAAATGGATTGATATGAATATATTTATCTTTTATATTTTCTGGTGCTTGTGTATTTTAGGTTTTATCTGGTAATCAGCACTGAATTTGTAAATGTGGAAAACTAACAAAAATTTTTTAGAAAAATATTACTTTTTTAATTATGCATTGATTTAATCAACAACAGTTTTTATTTGTTTATTTTTTGTTTAACAGAAAGCTATGATATTCACTTTCAACTAATCATATTTCAGAAATATAATAAAATCTGTCTAGGGCAGAATCAATAAAGATCGAGACAAGTTTCTGTTATAGACAAAATTTACTCCATTTCTATGGATTCGCCATAACTTGAAAATCTTTCTGCTTTAGAGAGATTTTCTTGTTACACAAATTTGCCTTAGGCAAAGTTTACTGTATTTTAGAAGATGCATAAATAATAATACAAAAACCAATTTGCTTAAATAAATTTGTTTTGTAAAACTAACTAAATAAATAAATAACAGTAAGATAAAAACCTGTATGAAAGGTTTATTTTTTGTATTTATTTTTTTATTGGGTTGGGGGGGGGGGTGAAAAAGATTTAGTTTTTGTGATCATTGCTATTAGATTCCAATTTCTTTTTTAGACTTTAAATTACATAATTAAACTTTTGTGAATCATGTTTACCATAATTCAAAAAATAATTATATTTTAAAAATTTTTAATTGCATCTCATAAAAAAAGGAAGATTTATAATGTTACTTATACATACAAATATGGCATACATCATTATTAGAGCAAAATTCATGCCTTTCTTCCTTTATAAATTATTAAAAGCTCTAATAAAATTTATCAACAGTCTTTTTTCCCCTTTCCCTAATAATTTAATTTACTTGAAAATCTAAATTCTGATATATATTTTTTTTCCTATTGAGCAGTAAAAAAAAAAAAAAAAAAAAAAAAAAAAAATACAATTTTATAAAATGTTTTTTTCTACCATTTTGTTTCTTGTAGATTTTTAGTGTTAGAAAAATTATAATTCGGATTAAATTAAAATTTGTCCTCTTTTCAAGCTCTAACAATGAATATGTTGAAATAATTTTGAATTGCTTATTCCAACAGACCATAGGTAGAACAAAAAGTACACAAGTACCAGATTTTGAGGGCTTTTTAAAAAAAAAATTGTACGTAATGCAGTATATTTGTATGGTTGTTTTTTATAAATATTTAAAAATTACATTTTTTTTCAAATACTATCAATTTAAGTATACTCAAGATCTGTGATAAAATGTATGTATTTTATTCCTTCTTTTTTTCTTATGTTATAATTTGGTCTTACTGTAATAAAATAAATGCTTTTTAAGTTCTAAAAATTAAAATTTTCATTAATTAATTATAATAAACACATTTACTTTAACCACTGAATAAAATCTATTCATGAATATAAAATAAAAGAAAGAAAAAGTCCTTCCAGCCTGTACCGGGAGGAAAAGGTAGCTTTCCTATATCTTCGTTTTAAAATTTTAGCTAATGTTACTCGAAAACAGCAAGCTAAAATGCAAAGAAAACGTTTACAAAAGGTTCGTTAATACTGAATTGGAATAAGAAATTCGCCAAATTATTGAGCTATAGCCAAATTGGCTTCATTTATGAAGCCTTATTTTGGTCGCCAAATTTGGCGAAATACCACCAAATTTGGCGAGAATTTGGCACTAACGGATATGAATATATAGCTTTATGCTTGGGAAAATGATGACAACAATGAAAGAAAATAATTTGCGAGAAACCGCGTTCACTAAAACTCATAAATTAATCGTTGGTTTTTTGTAACGTGCTGTCATGTTTCAAAATGTCAGCCACCCTAGAATTTCAAACTGCTCTATCTCAGCCATTTTTTAAGATAGAAGTAAAACAAAAAATGCTCTGGAATCCTTGTATCACGGCCTAACACTTAATTAAAAAATAAATTTGAATTTTTTACTTTTTTCTATATTTATTTTAGTTTTAAAATTTTCAGTGGCCGCCATCTTGAAACAAGATGGCGGACCAAGCTGGCCAACAAATTTAGTCGAGGCATTGGTGAGCTTAATACACACAATTAGTTTCATCAAAATTAATTTATAAATATGAGAGTTATCGTATGACATAGATCAGATATATATATAAATCAACATTTGAACGGAGGGTGGTTTTGGGGACTGGGGGGTCATGATTGGTGAAAATATATCGAAATTTTCCGGAATTGCTTTCCTCCGAACGGCTGCAATAGGTAGCTTTATACTTTTTTGTATTGAAAGCTACCTAAAAATACAGTTCAGAGAGAAACTATTTTGATTGTGTAAAGCAGTGATTCCCAAACTTTCATGCCTCACATACTCTTTAAAGAAGACTTGACACAAACCCTATTTTTAATTTGTAAGAATCATAAATAGAGAAATGGAAACAAAGAATGGAGCAAATAAACACATCTTTGACTAAACATTACAACAGGGTGGCTACAGATTCTGGAATTAAAGGAAAAATCAAGTAGGTTTATTAACACTAGAATGGCAGAAAAATTTTACCTACTGGAGCAGCAGGAAGGGATCATTTTGACCCCTCGATGAAACTACTGAAATAACAACGTAAAACAATTTTAAATGCCGTACATGGGAAAAAATATGTAATTTACGTGTATGTCATCATTTATATTTAATATAGTCGCAAATTTAAATTCAAGTCATCCATATCAAACTCAGAATAAGCTCTCCATAAAAAGTGAATACCCATGAACTTAAATGAGTTTCAATTATTTTGTAGTAATAAAACTTAATTTTAATAATTTTGTTACCAATAAACAACCTTTAAATATTTTTGTTATGATTAAATAGGCATTTACAATTTTCTTATAATTAAATAGATATTTATAAATTTGTTACATCAAATAGGTGCATTTCATATTAATAAGAAAAAAGCCCTGGAATCATTCTTGTAAAAAAGTATTTATGATTTTTAAAAATACATATTTGTGGTGCATGAAGTCTGAAAGGTAGGTGACTGCTGTTCTAGAGTGTATGCGATGAGTCTATGTATAAGAACAACATGCGACACAGGAAAGCTAAATGTGTCAATAAAAAGGTTTTTCATCTCATTGTACGTTTTAAAGACAATATTCTAAAATACACCAAATTAATGAAGATGACTTACGACTTAATTCCAGCAATATAAACCAAATATGCAAGGGTGAAAATGCTCATATGTAACATTTAAAAACTTCCTACTTGTACAGGATGGCTACAGAAATTGAGAAAAAAAGTTCCATGATTTTCCCCTGACTACCTTTATTAGATTTCCTTGATTACCATTATTAATCATACACATATAGTATTTTTTAATATATGCCGTTTTCTCGTATCCATCCAGCTTGCTAATATCTCATTTGGGAGAAAAAACAAGAGAAAAACAGAAAAATTGCACAGTATTCATAAAGTACTCCTTCATAGTTTCATAAATCCGAACTCAAAATTGAGTCCAACAACTTCATATAGTGACTAATGAATATATGGCGACCAGAAATTTTCCTCATTTTCTGAAGAATGTTCAAGCCTAAGATATATCTATATCTGACGGGATAACCAATTAGATCAAGTTCGCCACCTGGTCAGCTTATGCTAATGTATCACAAAATTTTCAAAAATGTGTGAATTGTCCTCATTTTCTGTGGATAGTGTACTTTTGTCCGTTGATTACTTTTGTTTGGTTGGAAGAAATTTTTTTACTTTTCCTAAATAGATAACAAGTATTTTTAAAAAAAATTCCGCATTCTAGATTTGTTAGTTTTTGAAATATTGGACAATATTGAAATACATGTGAAATATTAATGAAAAAAATATGAATTTATAAATTGTGTTTTATTTTAGTTAGCATTAGTTTTGGTCGCCAAGTTTGGCACTAACGGATACGAATATTTAATTTTATGCGTATGATTGGGAAAATAATTTGCGAGAAATCGCGTTCACTAAAACTCATAAATTGATCGTTGGTTTTTTGTAATGTGCCGTCTTGTTTCAAAATGTCAGCCACCCTAGAATTTCAAACTGCTCTATCTCAGCCATATTTTAAGATAGAGGTAAAACAAAAAATGCTCTGGAATCCTTATATCAAGGCCTAACACTTAATTAAAAAATAAATTTGAATTTTTAACTTTTTTGTATATTTATTTTATTTTTAAATTTTTCAGTGGCCGCCATCTTGAAACAAGATGGCGGACCAAGCTGACCAACGAACTCGATCGAGGCATTAGTGAGCTTAATACACACAATTAGTTTCATCTAAATTAATTTATAAATACAAGCATTATCATATGACATAGATCAGATATATATATATATGGATATATCTATAGCCTCTATATAAATCAACATTTGAACGGAGGGTGGTTTTACGGTCTGGGGGTCATGATCGGTGAAAATATATCGAAATTTTCCGGAATTGCTTTCCTCCGAACGGCTGCAATAGGTACCTTTATACTTTTTTGTATTGAAAGCTACCTAATAGCTTGACCCATAGTGACCCTTTAATCAAGTTTTATCGAACATGTGACATAGACCTATAGTCATCTCGTAATCCAAAATAGTAGAATACAAAATTTAGTCAAAATTATTTGAGCCATTTTTTAGATAAAATTAGCTTGACCCTGACCTGTAAGGACCCAAAATGACCCACTAATCAAATTTTCTCGAACATGTGATCCAGCCCAATGATCTTCTCATAATATAAAATGGTAGGATACAAAATTTAGTCAAAATCGATCGATCCATTTTTAAGATAAAATTTGCATATATATATACACACATAAGATTTTCTTGTATTATAATATAAGATTAGATGTCTAAATCCAAGAACAATGTACATAGCCTCATACTTTAATACTGAACTTCAGTACCTTTACACAATAATGTATTAAGCAAATTATGATTATTCTTATCTGGATAATTTATAATATAAGTCTTGAAACAAAAATTTTCTACGTTATGTAATTTTATAAATATATGGTAAATAATACAAACTTTTTAACAAAAAAAAAAATTACGCTAATTACTTGATTTTATATTCAAAAATTTGCCTGGGACATTTGGCCCACCCTGTATTAATGTACAAGTCCCTCCATTGTAAATATATAGTTCTTCAAATGAAAAGAGTGTACTGCAGAAATCTTGGGTGAATTTAAACACTTTACAATTTTGATTTTTTTTTACTGATTGTTTATGTCATAAAAATTGTTAATGATTAAAATATTGCCTTTTGGTTTTACACTTCAACAATGCTAGAAGCAAAACCTTATAAAGAGGGGGGGGGGGAGAATCAGTGGTGGCAACTCTATTGGAGCATGTGAACCCCCAAAGACAAACGAAGAAATATGTGAACAAATTAAATAAAATAATATTAATCACATTTCCAGAATGAGTTTTAATATCCCCCCCCCCCCCCCCCCTCCACATCTTCTGTTTTAAATATGTACATGGAAAAATGTTACTATAATAATGTAAATTTCGAAAATTATCAATAGGGAGTGCTCGATCACACGTACAATCAAAGAAATTCCCTTCGAAATCAATTTATGTGGATGAAAGCGGCGAGGGGAGAGTGAGGCAAAGGCACTGTTTATATCTCTCTGTTTGCACAAATTTCAATGTGCGAACAGAGCCAGCATATTTCGCTGTTTCTTTCTTGATTGTTGTTTATCGAAAATCTCCCTTGGTTTCCTGCACTCAGTTAGCTAATTTTTGTTTAATTGTATGATCTTCCATTTTAAAAAGCAAACTGCTACACTTGTGCTAAGTGCTTGTTATTTCGTTTAGTTGCATTATTTTCATTTAACTTTTGAAAACTTGAATATATTTCAACCTGTTTCAACATTAAGTCATACTGGTCTATTTTATTTTCGCAATTTATGTATTGTGAACTCCCATTTCGCACGAGCTGCCACTGTCAAGTAGCAACTTTCTCGCCAAACAGATAGTGCTATGTCACTTGATGAAAATTGTTAAAAATAAATATTTTAAAGATGATTATTATTAGCTTTTTGTTGAATTTCTAAAAAAGCACTAACCAATTTTGATGAAATTTAAATGGTACCAATTCAAGAGTATCCTTTTTCAATAAAAAAAAAAAAATCACATGAATCAGTTGTTGTATAGTTTCGGAGTAATCGGAGAGCATACATAAAAAAGTCCTTCCGGCCTGTACCGGGAGGAAAAGGTAGCTTTCCTATATCTTCGTTTTAAAATTTTAGCTAATGTTACACGAAAACAGCAAGCTAAAATGCAAAGAAACGTTTACAAAAGATTCGTTAATACTGAATTTGAATAAGAAATTCGCCAAATTATTGAGCAATAGCCAAATTGGCTTCATTTATGAAGACTTATTTTGATCGCCAAATTTGGTGATATTTCGCCAAATGTCGCCCAATTTTGGCGTTAACGGATATGAATATATAGTTTTATGCGTATGATTGGGAAAATTATTACAACAATGAAAGAAAATAATTTGCGAGTAATCGCGTTAATGTGCTGTTTTGTTTCAAAATGTCAGCCACCCTAGAATTTCAAACTGCTCTATCTCAGCCATTTTTTAAGATAGAGGTAAACCAAAAAAAAGCTCTGGAATCCTTGTATCAAGGCCTAACATGTAATTAAAAAATAAATTTGAATTTTTAAATTTTTTGTATATTTATTTTAGATTTTAAGTTATTTTACATCTTTAAATGGCCGCCATCTTGAAACAAGATGGCAGACCAAGCTGGCCAACGAACTCGGTCGAGACATTAGTGACCTTAATACACACAATTAGTTTCATCAAAATCGATTCATAATTACGGGCGTTATCGTATGACATAGGTCAGATATATATATATATGGATATATCTATATATATAAATCAACATTTGGACGGAGGGTGGTTTTGGGGTCTGGGGGTCATGATCGGTGAAAATATATCGAAATTTTCCGGAACTGCTTTCCTCCGAACGGCTGCAATAGGTAGCTTTATACTTTTTTGTATTGAAAGCTACCTAAAAGAAATACATACACATCGAATTGAAAACCACTTCCTTTTTTTAAGTCTGTTTAAAATAGTTAATACTCTGCAAAATTCCATTGCAGCAAGAATTGAATATTTATCAACTATTCAATCAAAGGGGAAAATAAAGCCACATAATTATATATTTTTATGCTTAAACAATTTTTGTATATTTTGTATTACTCTTTATTTATTTTGTAGCCACTGAAAATTACCAAAAACAAAGTGTTACTCATGCATCCAGTCATATTGTCAAAGTAAATACCACCAGTTTACAAGTTAACAAGAGGAAAGTAACAGGAAGTTCTGAGGAATTACTTGAAAGTACAGTTCTATGACATAGAAAAACATACATATTTAGATCCTAGTCTGATCTGGTGATGCATTTTCTGTTATTTAATTTATATTTATTCCATTAAATACATAACATTTGTCAGCAACATCAGAATAAATATTTTATTACCTGTAGCTTCCTTTCTTCTGTACACATACTTAAAACTTCTGAATTATATGACAAGATTTTAGTATCTTTAAACTCATGCCATCCAGAATCAACAAAGCAATCGCTTAACAATAACAATTACACTACATAACTTTGACTTCTATAGATATCACTCAAACAATAACTAACCACAGGTAATGTTGAACACGATGTTGTCGCAACACGAATTTCCATGATATCAACAAAATTTTCAGTCTCTTTTCTCCGTGAATTTTTCAAAATTCCATAATTTTCATGAAAACTGTTTAATGTTTCAATATTTTTTCCAAATTTTTGAGTATGAATAGTGTATAATAATATACACACAAGAAAAAAAAATAACTTACCATTAAAATAAAAATATATATGCTAAAAGTGGTTACAGTACACTAAAAGGCTTGTAAAAACCTTTTAATAAACAGATCTACTAGTTTCGTACACACAATCGGCGACATTCTCAAGATCAATAATGATAAAATACAGTATTTTTGAAAAATTGACTTGATAAACAAAAACCATGAGATCACAGGTATAATGGAAGCAGGTGCTTTAATAAAAATGGTCCTCTGTAAACGTGAATTATTTTATCTTATTGTTTTTTAATTTATAAAGCATTTCACACCAAATTCTAGGTAATTCAAAGGAAGCTGATTCATTGCATATCCATGTTCTCACTGCACATATAGATTTCTATTGATTCACGGATAATGGATGGGGAATAAAATCTTCATGAATAAAGTATTTTACTATTTTTTAAATTAATTTCTAAAATATTTATGTTATGTAGTCTGGCTAAAGCTGTAGTTTTCTTGTTGTATTTGATATCTGCTATAAGTTCTTTCATCCTTGTTTTAAACTTTGAATTTGCCATTCCTATATAATATTGCAATGTTCCATCCAGGGCCGAAACTAGCTTGTTTCACACCCGGGACAAATAGATTTTGGCGTCCTCATTTTTGGAGGATGGACAACTTTACTACTTGAGAGAAAATTTTTTCTGCACCTTTACAAATGATTTTAAAAAACAGAAAACTATTAAGTTAGTCGCCTGACCTCTCACCCCCTTTGAGTCCAGATATGGATGTAAAAGAGCAATTGTAATAAAAGGAATGGGATAGCATTTTTCAGTTGTCGACAAGAGTGGCAAATTACCTAGAAATGGCAAGAAGACGGTAAAAAAGAAAGAAAGCTTCATGTTATTTAAAGGGAAAACAAATATAGAACTTTCATAGAATATTTTCGTCTAGTAGAAAAGTGCCGGAATCGTGTGGCAATTATCCTTGTTAGACAGTGCCATACAGGAAATGATTCCCACGATAGGAGGCATAGGCATGATCAGACTTCGAGTAATTGTAATCGATTATAATTGATTACAAAAACTGTGCAATCGCACTGTAATCGTAATCATAAATTTTGATTTTGAAGTAATCGCACAATAATCATAATCAAGAAATTTCACTCAGATTACAATCATAATCTAATCATAATCGCAATATAATGTAATCGTAATGTAATCTGAATCCGAAAAGCTCTGTAATCGTAATCTTGCACAAACATAAGATTATATCTATGATTACACCTTTTTTTTCGTTTCCAATCCAAAAAAAATATTGGGCTCCTGAAAATTATGTCTGTTCAGGTTTCCGACTCTTGTCCATCCTTTAAGTAGGGACGAGGAGAAGGTCAGATATCATGGGGGGCAGTAATAGGAATAGTTTGTCTTTGAAGGGTTAGAAGTGAAGCAGGAAACAGGCTATATATATAGGACATAGATAGCAGCAGTATTATTTGATATGACTTGGTAAAAGGTATGGGAACTAGAATCTCGGGTTGTGGTCATTCCAGGGGTTATGGGCCAAAGCAAAGCCATTGAAAGGGAGTGACATAGGTTACAACACAAAAAAGGAAAGAAAATTGTACTGTTTTAATGGTGTTATGGTCACTTATTTCAATTGAAATCCTCCCTAAAATCTGGAAAGGAAGGAAATGAGAGAGAGAAAAAAAGAAGGTTTTAAATTGCATATGACAATTTATTCAACAAGTCATTTTTACTTTGTCTTCCTTAAAGCTTGTTTAGCTTTTAGTTTTCAGTATACATTATAGAAACATCAAAGAAAAGCAGTTAAAAATTGAATACTATTTTAGTCAATCGGGATCAGATTTAGGAAATAAAGGAAATTTTTAAAAAATATATAACTGTGAAATGTGCTCATCAGATATCCGGAAAAACCCCATGAAAATGAAATCCAACTTGAACACGCATATGTGGATACGTTCCTTATATACAGTATAAATTAGCAATAAGTATGATGTTTTTAATCATAATTGTAGAATTATCCATTTATTCAACATATGCAATGTAACATATGTAAATAAGATACACATGCAGCATCGCAAATACATACATAGCGATTTTCGAAACACTAAAACTACCCGTTTTAATACTTTCGTCATTTTTTAAAGCAAAGGAAAATAATACTTTAATACGTGAAAAACAGTCTTCTTAAAAAACATAACGAATATCTTTATTTTATCACTTCCGTGCCGACAAAAACATTCTACAAAACCATTTCCGACAACAACATATTTTTCACACAGCTTGGAAAGATAAAGTTTCGAAACAAAAACATTTTTCTCACACGTCTTAAAAAGATACATTTATGAAAACAAACAAACATCTTTCTCACACAGCTTAGAAAGATACATTTATGAAAACATCTCCTGTTAGTAGGAATTCAATTGGATTCGCGACATGCAGATTAATTTTCTTAGCATAGCATTAGCAATAAAAGATGGCTACTTTATATAATTAATAATTTAGTAAATTTAGTTTAAATTTTAATAGAATCGAAAAAAGAAAAGAAAATAAGATGCTGATTTGTCGATGAATCTTTGCATGCGCAAGATTTTCGTTAGGACAAAGAGGGCGACAGTACTTTATTTGTACATTTTCTTAGAATGAACTGTTTCAATTCTTTGTTTGGTAAAATTTTGGTGGAACGCTATTTTATAATATTTACGGTTTCTTAATTGTTGAGTTTTTGTTTTGTTTTTTATATTGAAATCTTTAAAAACTGTTTTGCATCGGAAATTCTAAGAAATTATTTTTTAAATTTAAAACATTTTATTTTTATATTCTGCATTTTATAAAAGTAGGATTACAAGCATATATCTGTTCCAAAATCTTACTTCTTAGATTTCTTTCTACCACCCCCTGTTTCATATTATTTCAAGTCATATCTGACTATTCTTAAAGATTTAGATGTGGGAGTATGGCCCATTTCTGCTTTCCTTTGTGTACGCCTATGTTGGGGGCATGGGTGCAAGTTTTCCATCCACAGACAGAATTCCTTCTTTTGAAAATTTCCAAGGACGAAAAAAAAATTTGCCGTTTTTTGGAGATCCGACGAAATATGCCGTATTTTCGAAATCCTTTGACAAAATATGCCGTTTTTTCGAGATCCTCCGACGAGATATGTCATTTTTTTTCGAGATCCTTCGACAAAATATGTAATTTTTTTCGAGATCCTTCGACGAAATATGTCATTTTTTTCGAGATCCTTCGACGAAAGATGTCATTTTTTTCGAGATCCTTCGACAGAATTCGCTTTTTTTTTTGCAATCCTACGATGAAATTGGCCGTTTTTCCGTGATCCTTCAAAGACATTAGCACTTTTTCCACGAACCTTTGACGAAATTGGCGTTCTTTTCTGCGGCCATTTTTTTTTTTTTCGTGGCCCTTCGGCGAACTTTGCCATTTTTCCGCAATCCTTCAACGAAACTCATGTTTTTTTACGGTCTTTTGACGAAATTCACATTTTCCGCGGCCCTTTGACGAATTTTTTTCGTGATCTGTCAACGAAATTAGCCATTTTCCGTGATCCTTGATGAATTTAGTGTTTTTTCCTTGGCCTTCAGACAAAATTCGCATTTTTTTCTGCGTTCCTTCGACTAAGTTGCCTTTTTCCGAGATCCTTCGACAAAACTTGCCGTTTTTTCTGCGATCCTTCGACAGAATTCGCCATTATTTTCGCGATGCTTCGACAGAATTTGCCGTCTTTTTTGCGATCCTTCGACAGAATTGGCCGTGTTTTCGGATTCTTCGACAAAATTGCCCGTTTTTCCATGATCCTTCTACGAAATTAGCAGTTTTTTCCACGATCATTCGACGAAAGTGCAGGTTTTTCCGGCCATTTGACAAAATTTGCGTTTTTTCGCGATCCTTTAATGAATTTCCGTTTTTTCCTCTTCCTGTGGACGAAATTCTCGTGTTTTCCGTGATTCCAGGGCTGCCAGGAACTTTGGTCTAAAATAGTAGGTACTTAGGGACCTAATGATTAAAAATTAGGGACTTTTTAGGGACCGAAAGCCTGAAATAGGGACTTTTTGGGGACCCAGAAAATAAAAACAATATTTATGCAAATCACATACTATATTAAATACCAAGTGAACCAAAGCTTGTTAAAACTTTAAAAATTCATAAAAAGGGAAGAAATTATGATATAGAAGTGTGGTTTGTTAGAAAGGGCGATGCAGAATTAGCAGAATTTTAGCAGAGCGTGCGATTAGCAGAATTTTTTCTGCTAAAAAAAATCTGACTACCTTGTAAGCCCTTTCTTGCAAACCGCACTTCTTTATTAAAATTTCTTCCTTTTTTATGAATTTTTAAAGTTTTAACAAGCTTTTGGTTCACCCAGTACAATTTTTAACAATGAAGAAGTACACCAAATATTTTTAACTTGTTTAATAAAAAAAAATACTTAATATTTCTCACAAATAGATCTTTAAGTTTCTTACTCGCAAAATTTGTAATTAAATTATTTTTTCTTTTATTTATGACAGTAGACAAGCTATCAGCGTCATCCTTTCTCACTTTCAGTTCCTTGTTAGCTGTTATACCATCTGTAATCAGATTTTGCGTAACTTTAGCTTCAGTTAGATTTTCTTCTTCTAAAGCAATTCTCAACCTTTGGTTGCCTTCAGTAATCAATCTATCCCAATACAACTACTTCTTCACTCACATTTTTTTTTATTTTCCAAATTTTAATTCAAGATCTATAATTACATTTTTATTTTCTTCAGCTTCTATTTTACTTTCTTCTATCTTTACAAGAAGAAAAAATATTGGATTCATGAAAAATTTTTACTTATGGTTTTTGACAGATTTGTACATTTTAGAAGATCCTGAACATGATTTGACTGTTTTTAGAAAATGTCCGTCTTGTATGTGACAAAAAATTTGTGGGTGCTCTATCTCAAGAACTAATCCACAGAATTAAAAAAAAAATTAGATTTAGTTAGACCTTGATATAAATTGGTGCTGATTAGTTTAGGGTGTAAATCGCCCAACAGGTGGTGCTGCTATGCTACATTTTTCACGATTTTCACAATAGCTATATCTCAAGAACTAATGCACAGAATTTCATCAAACTTCAGATTCTGATAGATGTTGACATAAAAAGACTTATGTTTTGGTATAAATAGCCCAACAGGTGGCGCGGCTCTACTACTTTTTCAATTATTTTCACGATAGCTATATCTCAAAAATAAATGCACAGATTTTTATCAAACTTCAGATTCAGTTAGATGTTGACATAAGTTGTACAGTAAACTTCCGATTATCCGTCACTCACGGGACCGACGGGGTGGCGGATAATCGAAATAGACGGATAATCGGAAGACCATTATTAAAATCACATTTCTTTTGCTGGTTTATAAATAACAATATTTAAATGCCTGTTTTTTTATTCGCTGTGTATTTCATGAATAGAAAACACAATTAATAATAACAAATTTATGAGAGTAATTTAAAATTTTACAGAGTAAATAAATTACCTGTTTTCATCTAAAATAATTCGTTTTACATGTTTGTTTGCAGTTTGCTTGTCCTTTTACAGCAGCAAGATTGCGAATTTTACATAATAAAAGTACTTGAGTTGCATCGGCTTCATCTTGCATCTCAAACCAATTAATGCACTTCGAGAGCATTTTTTCCACTTCTGCATGATTGACTCCTGGGTCATCATTTTCCTATTCATCAGATTCATCCGCTTCAGGTTTCCCTGGATTCAAAATATTTTGGATAATTTCGTCATCCGTAAATTCTTCGTATTAATATCATTGTTATCACAATTAAGCCAGTTTTTCATTTCATCTGCAGAAATATTTTTTAAACATGGTACGTTTGATACCAAGGTCAGTATCTCTGTATCATCATCAGGTACATCTTCTGTGCTGGTAGTATTGGTAGCATCTTCCGGTGTATCAATAGTGTTGGGCCACAATTTTCTCCAGATTCTCTGGAAAATCTGTTCAGATAAATCATTCCAGGCATCAGCCAAGTTGTATGTGGCATCTTTGATACTGTATGATTTCCAAAAAACGAAGACATTTGATTCATTATCAGCGAGTAGCAGCTTTTGAATAAAAGCTTTCCGATAACGTTTTTTCATCGATTCAAAGACACTTTGGTCCATTGGTTGTATCAGTGATGTTGTATTAGGTGGAAGAAATAAGCACTTGATGTTACCGTCAGTAGATTCTAAATTTCTCAGATGTGCTCCTGCATTATCAAGCAACAAGATTGCTTTCTGAGGAAGATTACTTTTTATTAAATGTGCTTTAACTCCGGGAACAAAGATATGAAAAAACCACTTCTTAAAAATATCTTGCGTCATCCAGGAACTTTTTTTACTGTAATAATTGACAGGCAGTGCTTTCATGTTAATATTCTTAAAAGCTCTAGTATTCAGGGGGCGGTGGCTGCAGTTTAGCTGACGTCAGAAAAGTATTTTTCTCGGAATAGCGCCGCCTCACTCGGGTTCACTGAACATGCGTGTTTTTGTTGTTCGTTTCTGATTGAAAAAAAAAATGGAAAGGGGGGGTGGCGGTTGATCGAATGGCGGATAATCGGAAGTCTACTGTAGTTCCTTAGACTTTGGTGTAAATCTCCTGATAGGTGGTGCTGCTATGCTGCATTTTTCAGGATTTAAACTATTTTAGAGATAGTCATATCTCAAGAACTAACACATAGCATTTAATAAAACTTAGATTCAGTTAGACCTTGATAGAAATTGATGCTTATTCGTTTTTGGTGTATGTGAAACATGTATGAGATAGCAGCAAGTTTTGGAATTGGCATATCCAACTAGTTTCAGCTTTCTTCCTCTTCTGCAGTTCAAGTTGTGCTTTACTCCTTTTTGTCTTTTTTCATTTTCTAGGTAACTCTGATAGTTTTGATACTCAGCCTTTATCATTTTACTTGTTATTGGAACTAGAGCAGAATAATTTGCATAATGATGTTTTAAAACATCTATGTTTAACCTACCATTTAGCATTCGTTCTTCAGAAAAAATTTGATTTGAAACTGAAAATCTTCGCTTTACATCTGTACTGCCACTGCCATGGTACAAATTAAGGTTACCCCTTCAAAAACATAGAGATGTTTGGGTATTTTAGTTCTTCATTTGTCTGTTTTGCATTGATACAAGTTGCCTAAAATGAATCTGTTCGATAGACTGCCAATTCTCCTTGATTGAGCTTGTAAATTTTCTACTTATGATCTGTTATGTGTTGCCATTTAGGACATTAAATATTAAACAAATATAAATTTTCATGATAAGTTTATAAAAATAAAATTTTTTAGAGACAATTACAGTGAAAAGAGGGACTTTTAGGGACCAAGTTATAAAATAGGGACCAACTGGCAGCTCTGCGATTCTTTGACAAAACGCCGTTTTTTCGCGATCCTTCGACAGAATTCGCCGTTTTTTTCGCGACCTTTCGACAGAATTTGCCGTTTTTTTAAATTCTTTGATGAAATTGCCCGTTTTTCCGTGATCCTTCAACGAAATTAGCAGTCTTTTCCACGATCCTTCGACGAAATTGGCGTTGTTTTTGGCGGCCATTTGACAAAATTTGCGTTTTTTCGTGATCTGTCAACGAAATTAGCCATTTTTCGCGATCCTTTAATGAATTTCCCGTTTTTTCCTCGGCTTGTGGACGAAATTCGCGTGTTTTCCGCGATTCTTTGACGAAATTTGCCATTTTTTATGCTAATTCGGAATTGCTAGGGACCGGGGAAATTTTCTATTATGAACATTTTTCTTTTAGCAGGTACGTTTTCTGTTATAATTTTCCTGTATTCTATTTGTTGAAATCGCGAAAATTTTCCTGTTGCAGAATGGATTTCATTTTGAGAGTTTTAACTGTATATGTATTGTATTCACAGGAACTATGAAATTTTACAGGTTCGTTTTCACTGGTTTTACTAAATTAAATTTGTATTTGAATAACGAATTCACATACAAATCTAAAGATTATAAAATCATATTTATAACCTTTAAATGATTTGTGTATACATTTTTTTTTTTTTTTTGGGGGGGGGGGGGGCAGGTACCCTGCATATAGCTGTTCTGTGTATTTGTCCAAGAAGAAAATTAAATTATAAGTTTAAATTTGAGATTCAGGAAATTAAGTATAATTTTTAGTTTTATTTTAATCATTTTTTGCCCGGAAACAGTACAGCATATTTATAAGCACACACAGATGAGATGGAGAATTCTTTTTTACCGGGACAAATTGAAAAAAACCCAACAAGTCATAATCATATATGAGAAGATTTAACCTCAAAACACTTTACTAAGGCATTTTCTCAATATTCAGTTTTAATATGTATTTTCATATGATAAAATGTTAATTTTATGGAATATTTCTTGATTCATAAGAATTTCTGAAGGTAAACAATCCAAACTTAATAAAACCAATCAGATTTCAATTGGGAAGATTTTAAGATAAGTTTAACTGCTTTTGAACTATAAACACGCATACATATATAAATACTCATGCAGGTTTCATTCATAAATAATTTTTTAATGTGAATAAAAATAAAACATAAAGATAGCTAAAAAATGAATTTGGAGCAAGACAATTTTGTGATGGGCAGATTATGAAATCAGTGTAATCGAATTGTAATCGTAATCGACTAGTTCGGTAATTGTAATTAAACAAAAAATTATTAATCGTAATCGAAACGTAATCGTAATCTAGAATTTAAAAAATAGATAATCAAAAATGTAATAGTAATCCAACTTGCATAAATAGAGACATAATCGTAATCTGCTTTTAGAAGATTAAAATAATCGTAATCGATTACACCCTTCCGTAATCGACTCGAAGTCTGGGCATATGTTTGGATTGGAAGAATGGAAATAGCCTAAGAGAATGGTTTCATTTTTCTTATTCATTTACTGTCTTGTATTGTAGATTAATCTTTTTATCTATTTGACAATTTTAATCTACTTGGCTCAGTTTTTCTTTTGGATTTTCTGGTTACAAGAAATTTTTACCCAAATTTTATATACATATATATATACATGTTGTATAAAATGACAAACCAAATCTTCATTGTGGCACCCCCTTTGCCACAATTTCCCAGAAAGGGGGTGCCACAATGAAGATTTGGTTTGTCATTTTATACACTATTTTTTATAGTGTATGAAATGACGCCATTGTGGCACCCAGTGCACATGTTCAATCTGCCCCCCCCCCCCCCCCCCTAGTTTCAGCCCTGGTTCCATCTGCTTTGGTGAACTGAATTTCATATACATCTGATAGTTGATCAGATTCTATTGCATCTATTTTCTTACAGACTATGTTCTTTTAATTTTATGGAAGGTTTTGTAGTAAGAGAGAGATTAATTATATTTCAATTATATATATATTAATTATTTATATTTCAATTTTTCAAAGAAGCCAGATTTGAATTTACCTGGGTAATAACAATAAGTTAAATAATTCACATTTACAGAAGACCATATTTATTACTGCACCTGTTTTCATTATACCTGCGATCTTGTGCTTTTTGTTTATCATTAAAAAAAAAAAAATTGCGAAAACAGTTTAGTTTATTATTATTATTGATCTTGATCAGGGGTTAGAAAAACTACTTTTTGTTTGTCGCGAACTACAACTACTTGACGAAAAATGTAGTTAACTACAACTACAACTACTTGTTTTAAAAAGTAGCGACTACAAACTACTTTTCAAAAGTAGTCACTACTTAGCTACTTCAGTTACCATCGCTAAATAAATACACCGCAAACGATTTTTCCCCATAGACCATAATATAACAGAATTCTTTTGAATGTCCCTGTAAGCGAGATATAAATGCTACACATTTCATTTTCAATACTGAACATTTTATAAAAAAACTTCAATAACATATAAAACTTTCATGGCAATCCGAATATATTTACAAGAGTTAGAGTACGGACAGACAGACAAAGTGAATTCTTAGACACCTTTTAATTATGTTGGAAAGTATTAAAAAGAGGAAATTTGAAAACAAAAATTTTAATAATCTTACAAATTTATGAGGGTGATGTAGCATGGTAACGCTTAAGGTGGTTCTCAAATTCCTTGTTCAACAAATGCGAAACTTTCTGATACATTATATGACTCATTTTTAAACACAAAGGCATAAAATTGGCAGGTCTGACTTTTGAAGCAATTTGGAATCGAAATGAGTTTTTGCATTTTTTGATAAATAAATTACTTATCGAGTTATAAGCGATTCGTGTCACGATTTTTCCCTTTCCCCAGCTGTGGCGTCGAAAATTCGGTTGAAAACGCCGACTTTGACAGTGTTTTCTGAAAAAGCTTGTCTTTACCAAAAAATAAAATAAAATAAAATATAGTGGAAAACGTCTTTCGGTTACAAAGTTTCTGAATAAGAACACCTGCATTTTCATGCGTTTCGGAACAAAAATGAATTAAAGAATATGTCATAAAGTAGCCAGTTTGGATTTGAGAACAACCTTAAAAGCGGATAGCCCTTGGTAAATTTGAATATACACTATTTTTTAAAAATAGAGCTAAATAGTCCTATTTCTTTACAATTTAAATATAGTTCCTGAAAGCAATTTAAAAATTGAACAAGATCATATAGACTTGCATAAGTTAAATCCTAGCTTTTCTTTTCCTTTCTGTCTCTTTTTGTTTGTTTCCCTTTGAAAACTTGAATTTCAACATACTGGGCTTTAGATTCGTTCTGGAGACAAAGATAAAGATATTTCATTAAAACACCTAACCAATATCAAATCAAATATAAAACATTATAAATAAATTATTTTAGTGATAAAAAACCTGTGCAGCTAAAGTAAAAACAAATAGCCATAAAAATAAAATTAAGCATTCTTAGGCATTTTTAAAAATATATATTTTTTTTCAACCACCTTTGTTTTATCTATTGGAATCTTCAAAAGGAAATATGCAGTAAATTAATTTGTATGCATATATTGGACAAATATTTCACAACGATCAAAAGATGTATTAATAAAATAATTTTTTTCGATAATAAACAGTTCGATAAGAATATTTTCTGAACCAGGGATCTTAACAGGGGTGATTCTGAGTAAAAAAAAATATTCTGAAATTCAAAGCAAATTTTCTGAAAAGTTAGAAAAGAGGGGGGGGATTCATTCCCAGCACTTTTTTTCTTTTTTTTGGCATCCTTTTAATGAAATTTGCGTTTTTTCGCACTCTTTTGATGAAATTTGCAGTTTTTTCGCGATTTTTTGATGAAATTTGTCTTTTTTCGCGATCTGTTGACAAAATTTGCCGTTTTTTTCACGATCTTTTGGCAAAATTTGCCATTTTTCGCAATTTTTTTTACGAAATTTGCCGTTTTATCACGATTTTCTGACGAAAGTCACGTTTTCACCGCGATCTGTTGACAAAATTTGCCGTTTTTTCGCAATGTTTTTGACGAAATTTGCCGTTTTTTCGCGATTCTCTGACGAAAGTCGCGTTTTTCCCGCGATCTGTTAACAAATTTGACATTTTTTTCGCGATCTTTTGACGAAATTGGCCATTTTTCATGATCTTTTGACGAAATTTGCTATTTTTCGCGATCTTTTGATGAAATTTGCCGTTTTTCACAATTTTTTTGACGAAATTTGCCGTTTTTCGCAATGTTTTTGACGAAATTTACCGTTTTTTCGTGGTCTTTTGACAAAATTTGCCATTTTTTCGCAATGTTTTTGACGAAATTTGCCGTTTTTTCGCGATTTTTTATGAAATTTGCCATTTTTTGCAATGTTTTTGATGAAATTTGCCGTTTTTTCGCGATTCTCTGATGAAAGTCGCGTTTTTCCCGCGATCTGTTGACAAAATTTGCCATTTTTTTTATCTTTTTGACGAAAAGTCATTTTTTCGCAATTTTTTGACGAAATTTGCCGTTTTTTCGCGGTTTTTTGACGAAATTTGCCGTTTTTTGCAATGTTTTTGACGAAACTTGCCTTTTTTTGCGATTTTCTGACAAAAGTCACATTTTTCCTGCGATTCTTTTTCAAAATTAGCGACTTTTCTTCGAACGAATGACGAGATTGATTTTTTTCAGCGATCATTTGCCGATATACCGATACATTTTATGTCCGAATTTTCGGATTTATAACCGATATATTTTTTAATTTTCGGAAATCATTGCCTTAATTTTTCGGAATTTTCGGACCAGAATCACCCCTGGATCTTAATTCGAAAATACTCTTTTTAATGATTTATGAATTTTAGTAAATAACAATTTAGATATTTGGTGTGAGATGCGATCCAGTAATTATTATTAATAAAGAAAATGCTAACTCACCTCTCTGTTCGAACTTCAAGTTGTAAGCAGATGATTTTGATACTGATAACTTCTTATTAATTGGACAAAGTTTACATGTTACAGAACAATTACCACTTTCTTGTTGTTCTATAACTTCAAAATATTCATTATATGCCGACCAGAGCAATTCTATACTATTTTTATCTGTCATTCTATTACATTAATCTTGAAAGAAGCATCCCCACATTAAAATACAAGATCTAATAATGCGTAAGAAGACAAAGGGTTGCCAGCAAGAAAATAATTTTTTTTGATGAGTGAGTGCTTTGTGGTTTTATCAGCAAATAACAGATCACGGGCATGCTGACACTTTACATTTCAGCTGCTAGTTTGTTTAAAGGCAGAAATCATTCCTTCCTAGTGCATATTTAATAATAAAATGGTGTACTTGTTCTTTTTCGAATATATATATATATATTTTTAATTAGAGTTCTAACGATTTTAAACTCACAGCGAGCAGAAATTTTGTTCAAAGGTGGAATATTTTAGAGGATTGATTATTTATTTAGTGTTACCAGACTGCAAAGAATACGGAACTTAAAAAAAAAAAAAAAAAGAGTTAAATTTTGTATATGGAGAGGTGGGGGAGATTTTATAATACTGATTATTTATCGTCACTACAGAGCACTATTTAGGGCAGAAGATTTTTTTTATATAAAAATAAAAATAACTTAAAGATTTTAGATTTATTTGTATGCTGGAAGGGGGGGGGGGGGAGTTAGGGGACAATTTAGATGGTTACTTATATATTATTATTAGGTAGAAATGAATGTGGTCATTTTTTTTTAAATAAAGAGTTTTAAATATTTGAAACTGTATGCTGGAGGAGGGGCAAAAAGGGAAGCGTAAATTTTGGGGTCAAGGGAACAATTTTTATTTATTGTCATCAGAGAGCAACAAATGGAGTGAAAGATTTTATTTTTGTATAAAAATAAAGATCTAAAAATATTTTAAACTGCTTTGTATGCTACTAGGGGGAAGCGTGAATTTGATGGGTTAGGGATAATTTAGATGATTTATGTTTAGATAAATCCTTTCTTTTTTTTTTATAAAGATTGTAAAAGGTTTACATTCATATATGTAATTAAGTTTTTTATATAAGTTTGGATTAATCAACTTTTTTTTTAGCATTTAAAGTAAAATACAGAGAAAACAATATTATAATTTAGCACTTTTGCTGGACAGTCAGAGGGTTAATATTTATATGGTAACTGAAATTTAGTAAACAAAAGCCAATAGTTTCCAAATTAAGATTTGCAACAAAATTATGCCAATACAATTAAGAAGTCCCATTTCTTTTCAATGTCATAAAGTGGTACCTCTCTAAAGTACATTTGCTGCTTTAGCTGTAATTTAGTGCAATTAGAATGCAAAATGATTGATTTTTACTTACAAGAAAACTAATTATTCTCACATTTTAATATTTTTGCAACATAAAGAAGTATGTAATGCATTCATGTATAGGTATTATAGAGTAATGCCTATCTAAAATAATTTATTGTTCAAATAAAGAAAGTAAGAGGATCTATCTGATTTTTCATTTTTAAAATGAATAGTTTCTTTTCTACAATGGCTGCAACAGCCAGAAGCATTTTCTTTAAAAGAACCCAGAACAGAAATTTTGGAGGGCATAAAAATGTAGTTTTCTGAGGTGAAAAAAGAAAGCTTACACAATAAGTAGGACTGAGTGTGATAAACTTTTTCTCTTGTGTGAAAAATTTTAATTTGCATAAGCGAATTTTCTGCTATTTTTTCACCAATGAACATTCAGCCTTAACCATAGATGATAATTTATATATGAGGGGTGTTCAAAGTAAAAGGTATGAAACGTCGTAACAACCAAACCAGTTGAAATATGAATATGCCGCTTTGTGATAATGTAGTGAAACATCTACGGATGTGAATGGCGTGGTTGTGCACATGCGTGGGCACCCATGGATAAGTAGGCAGTTGTGTGTCCCATTCAATAGACGTGGCAGTGCATGCGTCACTTCTCATCAGATCATTCACCTTGTTGATGAGTTCGGCCGTGATTGTCTGGTTTGGTCTTGAGTCATCATGAAAATGGGCACTCCACTTTCTCACTGACTTGTCGGACACAGTCTCCCTCATATATAGGCCACCATCCGGCAATGATTATCGGCTGAAAGAAATTTGATAACAGCTCGCTGCTCCTCAATCGTTGAATTTTGCAATGGGGATGCCATGATGTCCTCTCACGCACAGTTGCGTCAATTGTTCGGGACATACAATTGCCGGCTTCATGCACGAATGCCCGCACATGTGCACAAGTACTCTGGACAGCATATCCCAGCAGCATATTAAAATTTCAACTGGTTTGGTTGTTATGACATTTCATACCTTTTCATTTGAACACCCCTTGTACTTAAAATAAAAGCCAGTTTTTCTATTGCTTGAATGCAGATGACACACTTAGATTAAAATATGAATATATTCAGTATCAGTATATTTTTGGCTATACTGCTAAAGGTGGTAGAATTTGATTAGATTTGAGAACAACTTTAACACTCTAACCTTAGGAAATTCCAACTATATAGTTCATCACTGACATATTATTATTATTATTATTATTTTTTTTTACCTTTTTAGAAGTTTGTTTAAAAAAAAAAATCCCTGTTTACTTTAAGATATAAGAAAACTAGAATATTTAGAGCAGCAATCTGCTAATATTGAACGAAACAGAAATAATGCCAGTATTGAAATCATTCCCTGTGACTGAAATACAGTATGAAATATATTAATATGAATTATTATGAATTATATGATGTAGCAATATGAACTGTGACATCCAATAAACTGGAAGATTCAAATTAGAATAATATATATATATATATACAATCGAACATTGATTTAACAATTGCAAAGGTCTTTTTTTTTTTCTTTATATATATTGTTAAATTGGAAAACACATTAGATAAGACAAAACTGCATAAATTTGGTTATTAAATTTTTAAAAATTTACTTAATAGTAGTATTTAATTAAATAATTTTTTGCAGCATATTAAAATGACATTTTTTACTTAAAAAAAAAAAAATATATATATATATAGAGAGAGAGAGAGAGAGATAAAGTTGTTTTTCCTTTAATGGAAGTCTGATAACATGGGTCTCTCAATTATTTCAAAGTTATTACACAAATGCTCCTCCAGATCAAATCTCATAAGGTATTTTTTCGCTGCATCTAATCGAGCATTTTGCTTCAACTGAAATAACTTAAGTTTTTCTCAGTTTTCGTGTCATTCTTAATCTGAATCCATTGGATTTGCATGTTTTCATCATAAATTTCTTGAATAGTTCATAGTTCACAAACAGGAACATAACAGTCAGAATTTCTATAATCAGTAAATGAAAGATTGTAGCTAGCAACTTCATCCCAAACAGTAGGAGACATATTGATGCCCCTGGGAGATGGGGAGGGGGGGGGAGATATAGCCTCCAGGCCACCCCCTGAATTTATCATTGGATATGGAAACACTGAAAACAGTTCACTGAGTTTTTAGTTTTCTGAATAGATAAACAATCGAAAGAAAAACTAAAAAATATGTTTATTGTAACAATAAAAACAAATAAAAGAAATTGTATTTGAAATTTAAAAGAATATTGTTAAATTACAGAAACTATCATTAAAATAGGATTCATATGACATAGAAATAAATATAGATTAATCTGGATCATTTAAATTTATCTTCAAATTGAGGAAATCATTAAATCGGAGTCATACTGTATATTATTAAAAATTTTGGCAAAGTAAATTTGCAAAACCCAACGCTTGTCTTCAGTCTCTACTATATTACCCACACACACCGAGAAAAAAAAAAAAAAAAAAAAAAACATTACTTAACTACATCTTAGAAAAATAATTTATTTCACATTTAATATGCAAGACATTGGAAATTTGCACACATTTAGATATGCAATAATAGGATTATATGGCACAGCACATATATGAATATACCATGTTGCTTCACATAAGATTGTATTTACAATAACATTCCAAAAAGGTTTTTTTATTTTTTTACAAAATGAATCTATTTAAATGATGGATACACAATACTTCATTTTTTATATAAAACAAGTTTATTATAATAACAATATTATGAATTTCTTAAAAATATACATGTATAAAACCAATCGTATATTTCTATTTACATCTGGAATTATCATGATTATATTAATCAGCAAAATATCAAGATCGTATTCTATCACCCCATTTGCATCATAAGTGCATATATGCGTTCATTTCACGAATTTATTTTTTATTCAGAAATTCTGCATTTTTACTTTATGTAATCACAAAACATCGGTCATTAAATAAAGCAAAAATTACTGTTCATAATTTCTGGTATGAATTTGAAATTTCTGAATAAAAAATTCCAGAAATGCACACATATGCACTAATGATGCAAATGTGTTAACTCACAAAATCACAAAGTTCTGTACTCACGCTTACAGTACAACATACCAATTATATTTAATAACCATATAAATACTTCTTATTTGTATGTACATTTATCCATCATAAAATTATGTTTTTGCAGTTGACATACTGCCATTTTAAATCACAAAATAATTAGAGTCATTCACAGTTATAATAAAAACTAATTTTCATATAAGAGATTCGTGAAATATGTGTATAAAAAGACGGAATTTAACAAATACATCTGAGGAAAACTGTCATTATAATGATATAAAACATTTTGTATTAAATTTCATATTTACAAAACTAAAATAGTTTTCATAAATAATTTTTGCATGGCAAAATAAATGCTTTGTAAAAAATAAAATGTGCTGAATACTAAAAGGAACAAGAAAAATCTACTAAACTTTGGAAGTTTTCATTCACATTAAACAGATCTATTAAACTAAAATGCTATTTACATATCACTAAACAGAAATATCTACTATATTTAAAATCATAAAATCATTTAGATTTTTTACTAATCAGTTCTTTTTCCATTGCTGGTGCTAGGGTTTTAACAATTTTTTCCGTTAGCTTCTGGTGGATCACTCTAGAAGTTGTTAAACTGTTTCCCAGAAACAGGATGAAAAATATTATAGCTGAACAGAGTACCTAAAATTATTGAGTACAAAAATTGAACAGTAGAATAAACTTTTAATTTAGAGTAACACAAAAGATGCACGCAACTATAAGTTTAGGAAAACATTTATCAAAACAAAAACCAGCCGGATGTTCCCATCCCAAAACTTTCTTCTATCTCATACAGGTTTCACATACACAAAAAACGAATCAGCACCAATTTATATCTAGGGCTAACTGAATCTAAAGCTTTATTAAATTCCGTGCATTAGTTCTTGAGATATGAGTATTGCTAAAATCGTGTAAATCCTGAAAAATGCAGAATAACAGCGCCATCTGTAGGGAAATTTAAACCAAAACCTAATCAACAACTTATGTCAATGTCTAACTGAATCTGAAGTTTGATGAAAATCTGTGCATTCATTATTGTGAAAATAGAAGCATAGCAGTGCCACCTGCTGGGCTATTTACACCAAAACGTAACCAGCATCTCTATTATGTCAAAGTCTAACAGAATCTGAAGTTTGATGCAATTTGGTGCATTAGTTCATGAGATATAGCTGTTGTGAAAATCATGAAAAAAGTAGTAAAGCAGCACCAGCTGTTGGGATATCTACATCAAAACATAATCAGCGTCAAGGTCTAACTGAATCTGAAGTTTGATTAAAATCACAGCATTAGTTCTTGAGATAGAGCTATTGAGGAAATCATGAGAAATGCAGCATAGCAGCACTACCTGTTGGGCGATCAAAAACTAATTAGCACCAATTTATATTAGGGACTAACTGAATCTGAAGTTTTATTAAATTCTGTGCATTAGTTCTTGAGATAGAGCGATCACAAAATTTTTGTCACATACATACAGACAGACAGACAGAGAGAGAGACAGTCACAGACAGACATTTTCTAAAAACAGTCAAATAGTGTGCGGGACCTTCTAAAACGCATAGGTGCGTCGAAAACTGGAAGTCAAAAATTTTCATGAATCCAATACTTTCTCCTTGTTAAGATCTGGTCTAATAGAATATGAAGTTTGATGAAATTCCATGCATTAATTCTTGAGATACAGCTATTGTGGAAATCATAAAAAATACAGGATAGCAGCGCCACCTATAGAGCAATTTACACCAAAACGTAATCAATTTATTTATGTCAAGGTCTAACAGAATATGAAGTTTGATAATGTTCCATGCATTAATTCTTGAGATACAGCTATTGTGGAAATCGTAAAAAATGCAGGAAAGCAGTGCCACCTATAGAGTAATTTATAAAAACCTAATCAGTCTATATCAAGGTCTAACAGAATCTGAAGTTTGAGGAAATTCTGTGCATTCGTTATTGAGATAAAGCTATCACATAAATAGCAAAAAATGCAGCATAGTAGAACCATCAGTTGAGCAATACACCAAAATCAGCACCAATTTATGTCAAGGTCTAACAGAATCTGAAGTTTGAGGAAATTCTGTGCATTCGTTCTTGAGAAGATAAAGATATCACATAAATAGCAAAAAATGCAGCATGCAGACCTGCCAACCTTTGAAAATGAGAAATAGTAGCACACCAAATTCAAATTTATCTGAAGGTTGGTTGGTTGGTGGCTTTTTTACGCTGTAAATTTTATGCGAGCAAATATTAATCAATTAAACGCATGTGTATATCCATAAGCACACAAAGTAGGAGACTCTTTTGTTTTTGTTAATTTTTTTTTGTTGCAGGTGGGATTGATTAAACATAATTATTCCTATTCAATTAATGCTCTGTCCACTCCTAAGCCAAATTTCTAAACTTCACAGTGAATTTTCTGAAAGATTCCAAGGTGGTTGGGGGGAGGAGGTGATGGAACTACAGGTATATCTTCCAGAGAAAAATGTCTGAGTTAGAGTCCTTCATCTGGTCGAGTAAGCTAATACAGCCGGGAGTGGGGATGTCCACTCCCGCCACATTTTTTTGCGTCCCTTTGACGAAATTTGCGTTTTTTCGCTATCTTTTGACGAAATTCGCAGGGGTTTTTTTAGATCTGTTGATAAAATTTGCGTTTTTTTTTAAATATTTTTTGACGAAATTTGCCATTTTTCGCAATGTTTTTGACGGAATTTGCCGTTTTTACGCGATTCTCTGAAGAAAGTCACGTTTTTCCTGCGATCTGTTGACAAAAATTTGTCGTTTTTTCACAATCTTTTGACGAAATTTGCCGTTTTTCGCAATGTTTATGACAAAATTTTGCCGTTTTTTCGCAATTTTTTAAACGAAATTTGCCGTTTTTTCGCGATTTTTTGACGAAATTTGCCGGTTTTTCGCAATCTTTTGACAAAATTTGCCGTTTTTTCGCGATCTTTTGACGAAATTTGCCGTTTTTTCTCGATCTTTTGATGAAATTTGCCGTTTTTCGCAATGTTTTTGACGAAATTTGCCTTTTTTCGTGATTTTCTGACGAGTCACGTTTTTCCCTGCAATCTGTTGACAAAATTTGCTCTGTTTTCGCGATCTTTTAACGAAATTTGCCGCTTTTTGCAATGTTTTTGACGAAATTTGTCATTTTTTCGCGATTCTCTGACAAAAGACTTTTTCCCGCAATCTGTTGACAAAAATTAGTCGTTTTTTCGCGATCTTTTGATGAAATTTGCCGTTTTTCACAATGTTTATGACGAAATTTGTCGTTTTTTCGCGATCGTTTGACGAAATTTGCCGGTTTTCGTAATGTTTTTCACAAAATTTGTCGTTTTTTCACTATCTTTTGGCGAAATTTGCCATTTTTCGCAACGTTTTTGACGAAATTTGCCATTTTTTCGCGATTTTCTGAAGAAAGTCACGTTTTTCCCGCCATCCTTTGACAAAATTGGCGACTTTTCTTCGAACGAAAGACGAGATTGATTTTTTTCGGCGATCATTTGCCGAAATACCGATACAATTAATGTCCGAATTTTTGGATTTGTGACCGATATATTTTTTTCCCCAGAAATCATTGCTTTAATTTTTCGGAAAATTCGGACCAGAATGACCCCTGGACGATCTTTTGACGAAATTCGCATTTTTTCAGCAATCAGTTGAATGAAATTCACGTTTTTTCGGCGATACTTTGGTGAAATTTGCTTTTTCCCGCCAATTTTTTGACGAAATTCGCGTTTTTTCAGCGATCCTGTAACGAAATTTGCATTTCTTAGCTCGATCCTGTGACGAAATTCGTGATTTTTCGCGCAATCCTGTGACGAAATTCGTGATTTTTCGAGTGATCCTGTGACAAAATTCGCGTTTTTTTTTTTTGCAGAAAATCGTAGTTTTAGATAGATTTTCGTAGCATCGTAGTTTGTGGCTCAAAATCGTAGCAACTACGATTTTTTCGTAGCAGTTGGCAGCTCTGAGCATAGTAGAACCATCTGTTGAGCAATACACCAAAACCTAATCAGCACCAATTTATGTCAAGGTCTAACAGAATCTGAAGTTTGATGAAATCATGTGCATTAGTTCTTGAGATATAGCTATCATAAAAATCTTGAAAAATATAGCACAGCAGAGCAACCAGTTGGGAGATTTACACCAAACACTAATCAGTACCAATTTATATGAGGGAGTATCTGAATATAAAGTTTTATTAAATTCTGTGCACTTTGGTTCTTGAGATAAGAGTGACCGTAAAAAATTTTGTCACATACAGACATTTTCTAAAAACAGTTAAATCGTGTTCAGGACCCTCTAAAACTTATAAATCGGCCGAAAACCGGAAGTCGAATTTTTTCATGAATTTTGTTCTTGAGCAATCGCAGAAATTGTGAAAAACAGAGTATAGAAGTGACACTTGTTTGGTGGTATACACCCAAGCCTAATAAAGATCTATTTATGTCAAGATCTGGTCTAACAGAATATGAAGTTTGATGAAATTCCATGCATTAATTCTTGAGATACAGCTATTGTGGAAATCATAAAAAATACAGGATAGCAATGCCACCTATAGGGCAATTTACACCAAAACCTGTAAAACGGAGTAAAATCAGTGAAAAATGAAACAGCTATATCTCAGCCATTTGTAAGATAAAGCCAAAACAAAAAATGCTCCAGAATCCTTGTATTACGATCTAACACTTAACAAAAACATCTTTTTTCAATTTATTATGGTTATGGTTATATGGTTTAACTTTCTTGTAAAGATAGAAGAAAGTAAAAATGGAAAATACATAAGACAATACATCATCAAAAGTGATTTGGATTTATATTCAAATGAAAATGTTTTAAAACATATAAAAATAGACATTTATATCATTTTAGAATAGTTAAATAAAGGAGAGAGGGAAAAAAAAACACTCATAATTCTTGACAATAGTCGTAATATGAATTATGTACGAAAAAATAATACAAAATACATACAGATTTAATGGATTTGCTTATTTCAACATGCAAACAATCATAATCAGTAGAATAAATTGTAATATTCCTCACAGCATGATTATACTTGATATGATCAAGGCATAAAGTTTCACACTGATAAATTCTTTTTCTAGGTATCAGAAAAATTAATCATTTTTTCTACGTACACTGTAAAAAATGACCAATGTTTCTTATTTTATGAAAATATACTATAACCACGATAGAAAATATAATATATTCTTCTGAGTTATCCGAAATTCTGTATAGCGTGTTCCATTGTCTTTTGAATCCCCAGAAACCAATACATTTCCAAAATTTAAAGAATAATTTATAAAAACAAAGTATTTTTCGCTGCCCATATTTTTCAGAAACGTTTCCGAAGGGTATTTATAGTGTGTTAATTAATGTCCTCAGCCTGGAATGCGTGTTTTTCGAATGCTATCAATTCTCTAGTAAGCATTTTCATGCTCAAAAAATATGTTTAACAGACAAACATTCAAAATTAACAGTGTTAACAATAAAATTAAAATTATTTCTTTACTCTTTCATGTATAAATTAACTTATGCGGCTGAAAACATTTACTTGAGAATTGATGACATTCGAAAAACCGGTATTCCAGGCTGAGGACACTAATTAATACACTATAAAAACACTTCGGAAACATTTCTGAAAAATACGGTCAGCGAAAAATACTTTGTTTTTATACATAATTCTTTAAATTTTGGAAATGTATTTGTTTCTTGGGGTTCAAAAGACAATGGAACACGCTATTCGGAATTTCAGATAACTCAGAAGATTATATTATATTTTCGTGCGTGGTTATAGCATATTTTCATAAAATAAGAAACATTGATCATTTTTTACAGTGTATGTCTAAGACATTTTAATTCATAACGCATGTTCTTAACTCTCAGTTTGATACACATTTTCATTGAAATAAGTAAAACATTCATTAAGTTCTCCTTTCCTCAAAATAAACTAAACAAAGCCTTTTACATAAACTTAAATATCATTTTTAAAAATTTAAAAACATGAAATATAATTACCTGCCATTCCACGCATTTATCATCTTTGCTTAAATTATATAATGTATAAGCATTATACAGTTGAAATAGCTGAAAATGATTAAAAGTAATTAAAATGTTAACACTCTTTATAGCATTGACTAATAACATTTTTTATTTTAAAAAAAATTAAAAATTTACAGGTGAAATTTATAGTTTTTAAGTACAAGGTAATAAGTTTTACAAGCAAATGCATAATTTTGCTACTGGGCCATTTATTTTTTTTTTTTACACTATGCAGCATTTTTGAATTTCTCTAAATTAATAATCTTTATTTTGAGTAGAGATCGACCAAAACAGGTTTTTAAGACCGAAACCGAATTTCGGTGATCTTCCCACTTTCGGCCGCAACCGAAAGTGTAAAAAAATTTAAAAACTGATTAATACATACATAACTGCATATAATTATTAATTAAATAATTAATTAATAACAAATAATTAATAATTACTTAATAATAACTAATTAAGTTACTAATTAATTTATTAATTATACGTGTATTGAACCACATTTCTCACAAACAAACGTACATATATATGTGTGTGTATAAGTTTCAAACAAAAATGAAACATAAATAATACAAATTTTATATTTTATTTTTTTATAACAACTAATAATTATAGGCATTTATCAATAATTAATTAACAATGTAGTTAAATAATGTAAAACAAATTCAATAATGAATATTTAATTTTTAAATATATTCATATTTTTAGTTCGTTAATGTTTTGCATTTAAATTGTTTAAGTAAAGGTTTAAGTATTGGTTAAGTAAAAGTAATTGTTTAAATAAAAGTTTAAGTAAAGGGCACAAAAGTTAAAATAATTTGTTCAATTTGACTAAAAAAGGAAAATTAGCATTAAGACAACATTTTAAGCCTAGAAATTATTAATTATAAACTTTATTTTCCATTTCAATATTCTCAAAGTGAGACATGTTTAACATTATTTTGTACTTTAGCTAATTTTATATATATAAGGATAAAAATGTAACAGTTGTCAATTTTCTTTTAGGATGTGCAGAATAAGATAAAAATAAACCTTTGCTCACTCACCACCTTCCCCCCCCCCAAAAAAAAAAAGCTTTGTCACTTCCTGCCTTCCTAAGAATGTATTGAAATGGCAGCCCTGTTTGAAAATTTTATCTCCGGTGCCAATTTTACTCTTAATGCCTCTATCCAAAATTATTTATTTTCATATGTAATAAAACGTAATTAATTTATCAATAAGACATAAATAGATTCCAATTATAAAAATTTCATCTAATAAAATAATAGTTTAAGTATACATACCTCGATATATCTTTTGTAATAAATTTCGTAAATCTTCATATGTTTTAACAACACTTTTCTCATAAAGTATTCGAAACAATGTGGAATTTCAAAGTAAAAATTTTCCATTACTGTTAAGTTTGTACACTGCAAATTCCCAGAACACATGGAGAACACATTTGTAACACTTTGATTCAAAAAAAGTCTTCCAGTTACCTTAATTACAGCGCCTAGAATACACAGTGTGGAAACCAGCAAATGGTGTAATGCTTTAAAAAGTGCTAAAAAGTTGTAGCCTATAAATGTGCAACGGTGCTCCTACGAAGCCTACGATAATGTTGCAACCAGAGAAAAAAAAATGCGTATCACGTTTTTTAGCCATGCTTTCATAATTAAAAAAAAAAAACTTATAAAAATCACTAAGTCAGAGGAGAAAATGATATAATTTAAGTATTTAAAATACTTACCACCAGCCGAAACATTCTAATACAATGTCAAGAGCTAGCAGATGGCGCTGCGAACCCATCCTAATATTTTCAGCAATGTTGTACATTTATTGGATACAATTTTTTAGTACTATTTTGCAGCCGGTTTCCACACTATGTATTCTAGGCACTGTACCTTAATGTGTACTGAATGTGTTCCCTTAATATGTTCCAAATATGCTCCACTATAAAGGAAGTTTTCCAAAAGTGTACCGAAAGTGTTCTGCTCAGGATATTTGTTAAATCTAAACCTAGAAACACATTTGAGAACGGATTGGGAATACGTTTGGGCATACTTGTAAAATCACCGCTTTCAAAAAGTGCGCTAGAAAGTGTGCTGAACAAGAGAAGTGTTCTCAGAAGTATTCTAAAAACTGTTTCAAAAAGTGCAATAGAAAGTGTGCTGAACAAGAGAAGTGTTCTCAGAAGTATTCTAAAAACTGTTTCAAAAAGTGCGCTTCAAAGTGTACTAAAAAAGGTGACAAAATAAGTGTTCTTAAAAAGGTTCTGAGAAGTGTATAAAGATTTGCACTGTAGCTTTTAAAGATCACGTGATAATCGTCTTTTAAATTTAGTCATATATGCATTGCTTGCTTTATAATTTACACTCGCATCGTGAATTAATCAGGATGGATAATGATCAACAGCGCAGTTCACAGCAATAAACATAGTGTCTCATTTGAACTGATACAACTCATATCAATGAGTAAAAGTTGAAATTTTCCGAAAGAAGGAACGAGATTTTGAAATACAGATAGTTTCGGTCAGGCTGAAATTTTGGCAGCAGTTTCGCCGAAAACGAATATTCGGCGAAACTCCGATTTTGCGCCGAAACCGAAACCGAAATTTCGGTCGATCTCTAATTTTGAGAATAAAAAATATTACCTAAAAACAAAATTTGTCAGATTCATTAAAGACTTACAATTCAATTAAAAGTTATTTCCTTTTAATTATGTAATCAAAATAAATTTCAAGTATTTATAATCAATGATATTAGTATTTTAGATTATAAAGAATCATATTAATTTTGATTTAAAGGTTTTATCTTTTCATCTGATCAAATTGAAAAAGTTTTGACACACAGTAATAAATTAATATTAATTTCAAATTAAATATTTGATTTTATTTATCGTCATTTTTAGAGAAAATTACATGATGAATAAATGAATATACAGAAGAACTTCCAATAATAACTTTAAGAACAAGCATGATTAATTATTTTAAAGAAAAACTAATAGCTTCTCATCTCATAAAATTACTTCTACAAATATAATAAAAAAAATTAACTTCCTTAAGTATTAAAAATCTAAAATGGGATTTTTTTTTTTTAAATCTATGAATAAAAATATTAGCAATCCCTAGCAATCTCTAGAATAAGAAATATAGTCTATACTTACATAACCAAAATAGAGGAATGGCAGAAGAAAACTAAGTCCTTTCCACATCCAAGAATGGAAGCCTTCTAAATAAAATAAATTTATGTAAGTCAATCTATTAGTTAAATTAATTTAAAAAAATTACCAAACACACTGTTATTATTATTATTTTAAGATAAGACTTTATTTGGGTATAAATAAATTCTAATTATAGCTTGTATAAATAAATTCTATATTATAGCTTGGCTATTAAAAGGATTTATTAAATAAATTATAACAAATGCAAATAAAAGTAGTTATCATTTCCATATAAATAATAATAATAATAACAATAATATACTTTTGTTAAAAATTAAATTCGATACCCTTTAATACTGATGTATTGTCTTTATTCCAGCATAGTAAAAGATACAAGAAAATAGTGAAAAAATAAAAACATTTCTTTAAAATAAACAATATTTTAAGTGTATTATATAGATGAGTGTGTTTATACATAGTGTTTTATATAGATGAGTGTAAAGGGAGGGGAAAGGGGAGTACCAAAAAATTAATTGAAAAGATACATAAAATACTCCATGAGTTTTCCCTTCTTTTCCATCTCCCTCATACACACATAGATGTGCGCATATAGAATAAAAATTTTGGATCTTCCTAGATAGAAATGAATAATATAGCCTATCTAACTTTGACTAATTTGAATTTAAACTAATATAATAAAACTGTTCAAATCTTGAATAATTTAGGAAATAATTTACACTGCATCCAGATCTAATAAAAAGAAGTATAATTAATTTAAGCTGATATCTAAACATTCATGTAACGCAAGCATCAACACAATTTGCTCAATGAAAACTTCTGCGATTACAGAATTTTCTTACATAAATTGCAGATTTTTCGAACCGTTTTGATAAGATCTTCCTTTTGAAACCAACCTTGTGGGATATACAGGGTGACTTTTAATTAACCTACAACTTTTAACTGAAATAAGTTGCAGATAGCACTACAAACATTTTTTTTATTGAAAAGAACGTGGAAAAGGAATTTAATGGATAAGGCTTTCAAAGCGAGAAACTTCAGAGGTGATACAATAGTGCAATTTAGTCACAAAGTTGTCAGTAACAAAATCGAGCATTTCTTTTTTTATGCTTGAAATTGAGTCAGTTATGGAACTTTTGAGGCTAATAAAGTCTGTCAGCTTCTTTTTGTAAACCAAATCTTTCATATGACCCCTAAGATAGAAATCGTATGGATTCATATCTAGTGAATAGGGTAGCCAAATTTCTTATCAGATCTCTTACCAATGCTCTAGAAGGCTTAGGTCGGTTTCTGAATGTTGAAGAGCACTTCCGTAACAGTGTTGCATTTTCACCATGTAAATATCAATTTTTAACAATAAAAATACGCTCTTCAGTTGAATAAGATGCTTTGGGAAACATTTTCAAAATTACTTTAAACTGACACTAAACAAATTTCTTTTAGGCCCTCTCTCACTGCACGCATTCGTGTTGCCATCTAGCGAGGCTCTAAGTTATTTCAGTTTAAAGTTGTAGGTTAATTAAAAGGTTGGTTGGTTGTATAGGGTTTAATGGCACAAGGTCCCATTAGGGACAAGCTGTGCCAAAGAGAAAATATCATTAAAGAATCCGCAAGTAATGCTAACAAAAGCCAAAACAGAAACAAAATTTAATGAGAAAATTATCTGTATGGGTACCCATCCAGATATAGTCATACAGTGAATAAAACAAAAATTAAGAATTCTTAAAAAAAGGGTATAACAATCTAAAAAGAGAAGATTAAAAAGTGTGAAACAAAGAAAAAAGGATAGACAACTAAAAAGAGAAGAAGACAGGAAAGGAGAAAGATCGCTCGGGAATCCGGGGTCGCGAAATCCGTAAATACCTAAAGAAGGTATTCCCCTGTGGGCGGTTAATTAAAAGGCACCCTGTATATATATGTATACATATATTATCTTCAACAGTTTCATGTTTGATAGGTGCTTTCCATATTAGATTTTTTTATTTATTTTTTATGATGTCTTGTGGCATTTAGCAGATTTAGACAATTTGGTCAACAACTTATTAGATATTGATATTGAATGTTGTTATTCTTTGAATCATATTTTAATATATATAACTTTATGATTCTGAATAAAATATGACGCAATGATTTTTTTTTTTTTTTTTTTTTTTTTTTTTTTTTTGTAAGTTTTAGGTTTAACATTTTTTTTTCAATCTTTCACCATATAACATATTAAATATATACTGATGCCCAGTAGCAGAAAAAGTACAGCACAGCAGCGGGCGCCGCAGATTATTTCAGACCTTGCAGATTAATCTAACAGCTTAAAAAGAAATGCTGGACTTTAAAAAAATTGCTAAATATCGAGATTTATCGTACCTTGTTATTAGATTTTCTTTGTAAATGCAAATTTTGATTATTTTATGGGTTACTAATATTTTTTCTGCTAGTAGGCTTGGTCTGGCATTGTTGAGTTACAGATAAATTTTGATCTGCTGCAGATTGTCTCAGAAAATTCTGTTACTGAGTTAGTATTCAATATTAGATGTAATGAGCAGATATATTTTTGCTGAAAAGGCTGAATAAACAATATGCAAATTTAATTTATACATTTGAAAACTACATTTTTATTATTCTTAATAATTTTTAGAAGTGGAATGCATATAAATCTTGTAAACTTTGACATTTACCTATGGTGATATCCATTTTATGTCTTTCTCCTAAAGCTCTGAGTCGATATAAGCATCCCTGCTGGTAGTTACATTGGAGAAATTGTAATATACCTAAATAGTTTAAATAAATAAATAAAAACTAAAAGCACATACACAAATTTATATAAAAAATTAACATGAAACACAATAAAATATTACACATCTTTCACATAAATTGAATCAGTCATTTAAAAAAACTACATAAGTCACAGATTAAAAATTTTTTTAGAAATCAATAAAAACTGTGCTATGCACAAAAACTATTATTTAAAAAAACTTTTCTGCACTGACATGTCTTAGATTTTTAAGTTTGAAGTTAGACATATTTATTTAATGTAACAGTATATATTTTTTAAAACTTAAAGTTTATATTTCAATCAGAAGAAAAGAAAAAAAAAACTTGATTTAAGTAGTTTTTGAAACAAATTATTCAACTAAATATGTCACCTAAGAAACTGGAAGAAAATTTTGGTATTATAAAATTTAAAAAAAACAGATCTTTTTACAAAATTTAGATACATATTTAGGTTATTTTCTATAATGAGACTTAATGAGACTATTTATTTTTAAAGCTCCAAAAATCCCAAGATACTAGTTAATAAACAAGGCAAATGCACAAAAGAAAAAAAAAGTTAAATTAAGAGTAATGATAGGACTTAACAATTAAAGATTAGGTTATCAATACCTTTCTGAATATTTTTTTCAATTCATATCTATAAAAAGGTTAAACAAAATTTACTTCTTCAAAAGTTTTATGGGTAATGACTAATACAAAAATATTTACAGACCCCATTCACCACATAAAATATTTGTAATTGAAATGTTTTTCCAACTGAAATACAAAAGCTCTTCAAGATATCAATGTTTGAGTCAAACTTATAGAAATTACACTGTACATTACAGCAGTTAATTAGAAAAAAAGATAGCACATACAGACCTGCCAACCTTTGAAAATGAGAAATAGTAGCACACCAAATTCAAATTTATCTGAAGGTTGGTTGGTTGGCGGCTGTTTTTTACGCTGTAAATTTTAAGCGAGCAAATACTAATCAATTAAACGCATGTTTATATCCATAAGCACACAAAGTAGGAGACCTTTTTGTTTTTGCTATTTTTTGTTGTGGGTGGGATTGATTAAACATAATTATTCCTATTCAGTTAATGCTCTGTCCATCCCTAAGCCAAATTTCTGAACTTCACAGCGAATTTTCTGAAAGATTCCAAGGCGGTTGGGGGGAGGGGTGATGGAACTACGGGTATATCTTCCAGAGAAAAATGTCAGAGTCCTTCATCAGGTCGAGTAAGCTGATACAACCGGGAGTGGGGGTCTCCACTCCCGCCACTTTTTTTTGCGTCCCTTTGACGAAATTTGCGTTTTTTCGCGATCTTTTGACGAAATTAGCAGTTTTTTTCGAGATCTGTTGATAAAATTTGCGTTTTTTTTCGATATTTTTTGACAAAATTTGCCGTTTTTCGCAATGTTTTTGACGGAATTTGCCGTTTCTACGCGATTCTCTGACGAAAGTCCCGTTTTTCCCGCGATCTGTTGACAAAAATTTGTCGTTTTTTCGCGATCTTTTGACGAAATTTGCCATTTTTCGCAATGTTTTTCACGAAATTTGTCGTTTTTTCGCGATTTTTTGACAAAATTTGCCATTTTTTGTAATGTTTTTGACGAAATTTGCCGTTTTTTTCGCGATTTTCTAACGAAAGTCACGTTTTTCCCGCGATCTTTTGACGAAATTTGCCAGTTTTCGCAATGTTTATGACGAAATTTGCTGTTTTTTCGCGATCTTTTGACGAAATTTGTCGTTTTTTGCAATGTTTTTGATGAAATTTGCCGTTTTTTCGTGTTTTTCTGACGAAAGTCACGTTTTCAGCACGATATGTTGACAAAATTTGTTATTTTTTCGCGATCTTTTAACAAAATTTGTTATTTTTTCGCGATCTTTTAACAAAATTTGCCGCTTTTCGCAATGTTTTCGACGAAATTCGTGATTTTTCGCGCGATCCTGTGACAAAATTCGTGATTTTTCGAATGATCTAGTGACAAAATTCGCGTTTTTTTCCCTAAAAAAATCGTAGTTTTAGACAGATTTTCGTAGCATCGTAGTTTGTGGCTCAAAATCGTAGCAACTACGATTTTTTCGTAGCAGTTGGCAGCTCTGCACATAAAATACATTTATCGTTTATAAAGAACTCCGACTTATTTAAATAACTTGAAAGATTTGAAAAGAATGTTTTTCTTAGCTATTTAAACTAAAAGGGTTTTTTAAAAAAAACTTAAAAAGCTATAACATTATTTGCTATTTAATCTAAAAAAGTTGACAAAAAACTCTAAAAACAATAACTACAAGACAAGATTGCTTCAGTAACATTTACTTTCATTATTTGAATTAATTACATCTGTAAAACAGTGACACATAACAGTGCAACAGTGTCTAAAAATTACAAAAAAAATAGTAATAAGATAAATGATACAAAAATTTTTATGTATCTGCAGTAATAGTTTGAGAAGCAACTATACAGGGTGATTCCAAATTCATTGTACAAACTTTAAGGGTTGGTACAGGACACTGTAACAAACAATTTTTGTATAGGAAAGCAGAGTCGGAAATCCATTTATATAGTAAAAATTACAGGGCGTTTCACAACAATCCAAAGTCGCGTTTTCATTTAAAGTAGTGAAGATACTTTAACGAAATCTTTACACTATGCTTACAATTCATACAAAGATGAATCTGTTGAAAATTTTGTTAAAATATTTTCACTACTGTTAAAGTTATGAGCGAAAACACGACATCAGATTGAAATAAGACACCCTGTAATTTTGACTAAATAAAAAGATTTTTGACCCTGGTTTCCTATACAACAAATGATTTCTACAGTATGTTGGTACAGGACAAATCATTTGGCAAAAATTTAAAAGAAAATTTTATATTAAAAAAAATCTCGATATCCATTTCTTGAGGGAGAAAGGGGGGGAGGGGGATGATCAATATGAATTATTCAATACTAGTTTATCTATAATTTTTTGTGGGGAGAAAAAATCCCAGCAAATACACCTGACATTTTTTGTCAATTTAAAATACTGCTTTGTTATAAAACTGTTATTTTTAAATATCATAAAACAAATACGTAAATGCAAAATTTGTAAAGGAAACAAATGCTCCCGGAAAATATACCTTCACCATTGCTTTATGCATAAAATTTTATGCAATATTAATTTATGACAAATCCCAAAGCATATTTTATCTCATGAAGAAATGAAATACGATTGAATGTAAAAAAAAATCATTATAAGCTAAATGTTAGCATGTGTATTATAACATCATAATTTTTAAGGATAGTCATTAAAAATTTAGATATATTCATATTTGCTTTGTTGAAAAGTATATTTATTTGCTCCATGAGTTTGGGAATTAATTTAATTAAGTTATGCCTTACTAGTATAGCAGGTGTACACAGTAAACTGATTTCGGAACTGGTCATACATGAAACCATCTGGCCTAAAAAAAATTATATAAATATATCAATTATTTTTATGACATGTTTCACAAGTTAAAACATCACTACATGCAAAAAAGTATAATCATTTTAAAACAGATGAAACCATGAAATATTTTGAACAAAACTAATAGAAATATACAAAAAATTTAATTGACAATATTTCTAACAATTTTTACTTAACACTATTCAGCAATTAAAACAGCATTTTTATTCAAAAAAATAAATAAATAAATAAATAAATAAACATTTAATGTTATATATGTGTATAATAATTATTAATTTAACAAAATTAATATTATAACCACATTAATAAGGTTAAAAATCCAGTTGAATAATCAAAATACAATAAAATGAATAGTGTTGCTTGGATTTTTCAAAAATACATTCAAATTTTCATAATCCCAACACAGTTAAAAACAATAGAAGTTCTTATACTTTTTTTAAATATACCAATTTACCATCAGACATTATCACGTAAAGAAGAGAGAACAACTCATGTATACCTGCATCTATTTTTATTCCTTTTACTAAAAAAGATTTTCTTTTCTAAAAACCTTTAATTCTATCTTAAAAAATACATTTATCATCACTCTGTAGAAAACATAATTTGATCAATTTATAAAAAAACATACCTTTACCATGATGTGCATAAGATATAATTCTATACCTATGAACTTGTAAAAACTTATAAAATTCATTCTTGGACCACTTCCCTTTTTATTTGTAAATCCTGTATCTTTATCCATTAAAAACATTCATAAATATCTGCTGTAGATATACAGATACGTTCTCTCCATTCCCTTAGAAAAAACCTTTCACCTCACTTGAGGCTTTTTCAGTTTTTTCATTTTTCCTTTTGTGGCCAAGATTGCAAGGAACTTGAATTGGTATATTAATAAAAAGTATAATTGTAATACAAACATTAATTAAACAATTTACTTTATTTATTATCTATCTAAAATAGAAGTTTATATTCAACCAATTTTATTTTTGTCCATTTATTTATTTATTTATTTTTGAGAAAAGCATTCTTAATGTTATACATGTTTATTATTATTTTTTAAAGCTATCTATATATTTTTTATTTTATGCTTTTACTAGACCGGTTCTTTAGTCCAATATAAAATTACTCTTCAATTCCATTTAAGTATGAAATATTGTTTAAAAAAAGAGATCATTTTCATAAAAACTCATATATCATTTCCCTCAAGCACTACCTAGGTCTTTATCAAAAACTATTCAATAAATTTATGTAATAATGTAGTTATAATTTAGTAAGATCTCAAAAAAATCGAAAATTCTTATTAATGTTTACTCACCAGATATAATTACAATATTTCTCAATATTAGTTTCAAGACTGAATTTTACAGTAACCATATTCATTCCATTGAAATCACAGTAAGAAACAACTAGCATTCTTCACATAAAAGGAACCATTCACAAACATAATTTGTTTTTATTTGTTAGTGGATTCCATATTTTCTGAATTAAACCTTGTGAAATAAGTAATTTTTAGTGATTACATATGATATGTAATTAGTGAAAGTGATGTGTATTTAATTTATAAACCAATAAATAAATAATAATAATAAACAAGAAATTATTATTCTTCCCACAAAATATATTGCTGAGACTTATAAAGAGGAGATTCATAACTTGAATAAGAGACATGTGTTTTTAAAAAGTACAATTAATAAATGTAGATACAAATATAAACCAATTTTCTCAACATCAAAATCTATGGACTCATTAAATATTATCAAGAAACAGAAAAAAATTAACAATTACATAGAATACAGAAATAACAAAATGGAAAGAGAAAAATATATGAGTATATAATTTAAAAAGAAGATAAAAAGAAAAAACTATGATCTATTTATTATACTAGTTCTTCAGCTGGCTGGTTTACCAGATATGACTTATATTTTCATTCAAAATTCTCTCTTTTTCTTAAATGCATCTTTTGTTATTTATTTTTATCACAGGTGATGGTTTTAGTCATTTTTCTTTCTTTGTTGTTTTTCACATTTAAATTACTTTATTATAAAATGGCTTGTTTGATGTCTGTGGCTGCATTTAAATTAAATACTCCCCCCTTCCCCTCCATAAAACAAAATAAGAAGGGTTATATATATTTACATATGTATACAAATAATAATAAATAATATACAGTATTTGTTTTTCATCTCTTTTCAGGGAAAGTCTGAAATTGAAAAAAAGTCAACTACAGCAGTAGAATACAGATATAGTGACAAAAAAAAAAAAAAAAAAATGGAAAAAAGGGGCGAACTACAATGATAATAAATAAAAATAAAAGCATTTGTAAAACATTTTGCTTCTTTGTGAATTTTGTTTGATTCTATGAACATTTTTAAAAGAAATGTACTACTTAAAAAAAAAATAAAAATAAAAATGTCTAATATAGATTTTTTTTAAATATTCGGTTGTGTTTTATTTTAACTAAATAAAAGATATCAATAGAGTCAACTTAATTTCAGTTAAAAAAAAAAAAAAAATTCAGGAAAGAAATCCATGTGTAAGTCAAAGATTACTGTAAAATTCTGAAAATACCCCCCCCCTCCCACACCCGAATGTAAGCTCCCTCTCCACTTTTCGAAAAAATTTCAATTGTAAGCCTTCTACCAAAAATGTTTGGTGTTTTCACCCAGCCCTTTATGATAAAATTTTTGATGATGCTGATTAAGTGTGCCGAGGTTAGTTTCTTCGTTTTCATGCTCCCTAGTGTTCTCATTTTGTTATGTTATGTATGTTCATTAAAGTTTAAAGTTAAAACATATCTTAATTCAGTTTTATTTACATGATATATCTTGTGCCTTATAATCTACATACCTTGTGTTTTTACCATTCCCAAGTTTACAGTAAAGTACATCAAAGTGCCAATTCACGCCGGCTTTCCAGTAAACACGTGATTCGTTCACACTCTAGCATTATGATTGCTGAATCACTGTTAGTCATTGTTCACGGGGGACGCTTGTAAGCTTTGACATCATCACCTGTGAACCAATGATGCTTTGCATATGATTTTTGCTTTCAGGAATGGCAATACATGATATGAGTTGACTTTGACAGTATTTGCTGAAAAATCTTCTGTCTTTACCAAAAAAATGGAAAAGAACTTTTGATTACGAAGTTTCTGAATAAGAACACCTGCCAATTTCACACATTTCTGAACAATTAATTAAAAAATATGTCATAAGTAGCTAGTTTGAATTTAAGAACAGCCTTAATAGACATTAATTATAAGATTTAGTATTGAGGAAATTTTCAAGAAATTTCTGTTTATAGGTTCCCTCTCCACTTTTGCCACTACTTCATGTTGTCAAAGGGGGGCAGGGGGGGGGGGGTTGTTTTTGGAATTTTACAGCAAGTTTATATTTACAAAATAAATAAGTGGAAAAAATTATAACTTTCATTTTAGGCACAATATTAGTTCACTTTTTCTTACAGATCAGGCATGTTCTCAAAATACCTAAACCTTATTAAAAACTACAAAAAATTAAAAAAGTTATTTCACAATATTCTTTTATCAACTTACCATACAATAATTACACCTGCTTGAATAGTTGTGATAAAATGGTTGATTCTCCACCAGCCTTTCATTCTGCAAAATATGCAATTACATAATTAGATAACATTAAATAATTCTTCACAAATACATATATCAGAAAACGTGGATTTTTGCATTAAGTGGATGCTAAAATTTAAATTTACTGAAGAGACAAAAGCAGAAATTTTTTGACCAAAATAATGAATATCATATTATAATTGATTCTAAAGAGAGAAATCATCTTAATTTTAATACGCAAGACAAGTAACAAGAGTTCAGTTAGGAGAGCAGGAAAATAATTTTGAAAATCATATACAAAAAAACTTATAAGAAACTAACATTTACAATGAAATTGAATGATGAAAAAATTATTGAGACAAACATTAAAATAGTATGTATTAAATTATTGTGTGCTTAGTTATAATTTAGAAACAAAAGAAAATTATATTCTAGCAGCCATAAAAATTTCTAGGTATGATGCTTTGAAATCTAAGAGGAACTTCAAAATTAGTTTTCAATGTGTACAAATCAAATTAAAAAAATAAATAAATAAATAAAAAGTAGCCTATATCTATGCGAGCAGTGGTGAAAAACTACTTTTTTATTGTAGTGAACTACAACTACTTTATTGAAAATGTAGTTAACTGAAACAACAACTACGTTTTAAAAGATAGCGACTACAAACTACTTTTCAAAAGTAACCACTACTTCGCTATTTTTAGATTTTGTCGCAAAATCATTCATTCAATCTACCCGTACACTCGAAATTGAAGACACAGATTGAACAACATAATAACCCCTTGTTATATCGAGTCTGCTGGGAAATAACTGAGGACATTAAAAAATTAAGAAAGATAACTTACGAGAAAATGTTTTGTGTTTGTCTCCAAAATGTTAGTTTATACAAATATTACAATTTTCTTAGCATAATTAAGAGAGATACATAATACAATAAACATTTATATATAGTTACCTAATAATGCAGTTAAACTACAGCTTATTTTTTTAGGGAAGCATGAAAATAGAGCTATAGCCTATATCTGAATGAGTGATATAACGACAGGCTACTCCTTTATCTAAGTAATATATTTATCCACAACTATGCACTGCATAAATTTTATTTCCTATTCTTACAGTAATTACTACCACTGGGACATAAAACTGTTGTTGGCTCATGTATCCCCCCGCCCCCCCATGTAAATACAGTAAATATAAATGTTTAATAAATGACTAAACTATATAAATAAATAAAATTGCATAAGTGAGAGGCGTATAAATGGCACACCCTTGAACTGGTATATTGCTTTAAAAATTATTTTATTAATACAAAAAAAATGGAATTTATTTTGTTGTCTTAATATATAATTTCCTAAATTGATTCAATTTATTTCATTTTCTTGCTTTGTTCAAACTATAGTTTCGACTTTATACAAAGCTGTTTGGTTCTTTCACTTTCTTGGAACAGCAGATGCATCAATTCGAAGTTTAAAGAGTTAGCATGTTGCAATCATTTGGCCTCATGTTTGGCGTGCATGATTATTGCTCCTTAAGATAATTTTTTTACAGTACAATCATTTTGTCGAACAATCCAATTAATACAATTCTGGCAATACGTAGATGGCACAGTTATGATTTCTCAAGCCTGCAGTTCTGCTACTGTGCGTTCTTTGATCAAACTGTGGATCTGTAGCATGGTATAGTGTGTAATGAAAAAAAATAGAAAAAAAAGAGAAGATAGGAAAGTATTTAATGTATTTTCTGACCTAGAATTTAACAGAGAATTTTGAATATTAAAATGTAATTTTAAATTTTGTATTTTCCTAAAATAGATGTACAATAATTTAGCCAATGATCGAAAGTGGGAAGAAATAAAAATAAAAACAATGCGTTGTGAAAAGAAAGAAATTTAGAATATAATAAAAATCAAATGCATTCTTCATGATCAAAAGTAAAAGCAATTCTTACCTGAACTGAGAAATCTGCATAGCTGAAAACATATTATATACAATGTTTATAGTGCCGCTAGAGATTACATTTAAAGAATTTAAGAGTGAAAAATTGAATTGTCAACAGAGATCAAAACTAAATATTTACTGTATAAATATACATAGATGCGTTACATTAAATCTTCATATTGTTAAATAACATTTGTTCATAAAGTATAAAATTATTTTTAAGATTATAAAGTTATCTTTTAATTTTAAAGGCACTCTGAACTGTGGAAAATATGTTATAAATATCAGATTGATAATAAATTATAAAAACACCAAAGAAAGAGACATAGGTTGAACAACACATTTTTATTCATATATAAATAAAAGTTAAAAATAGATAGTTTATATAATATTAATGGTTTGTGCACAACTTTACAAAATATCGTATTGACTTTAGAATTAGCTAGTTAGGATTTAGAATTTAATATGAATATTGACAAAACAAAAATTAACAGATGAATTGATAAAACTGAGAAATTTAACAGATGATTTGACAAAACTGATTAGTTAACAGATGCTTGTATCGTATGAAATGTAAAAACTAAAAAGTTTATATTGAGTATCACCTAAGTTCATTGGCCACAAATTTATAGCTATCTTTATCATAAATGATGAGCTTTCGCTTTAGTACAATACCACGAATTGTTCGTACTGTATTAACCATAATTAGAGGTTAAAATTTCAATGAATAGCCTTCTTTATCAGCAAATATCGAAACAACGTTTATGCTTGCTGAGAGACAATTATTTTCAGTTGCAACATCAGACTAGTTAAAAAGTGAATTATATTACCAGACTTCGATATCTTGCCAACTTATCATGAGAAAGCAGATCTTTTCCAGCTCAAAACACTTCTGTAAGCCTTTAAACATTTTTCTGGGTACGAGATATCTTTCAAGAATCTGTACTATCTACGATCCTTCATTGCACACATCTGTAGCCATACGTGAGATTTATATATGAAGTTTTTACATACTATACTTATTCATTTTACTTAAAAATCATCCTTAAATTGCTGTTCAACATTTATGAAAAAACTGTATTGAAAGGACTCTACTGCTGAACCCGTTTAGTTCAACAGTAGGCAAATCATAAAAAAAAAAATTATTTTAGAGGAGCACTCTCGTGGATTTGCTTCCACTCGAGCGTCCTGTAGTCGAAGAGACCAGACGCTATCGGAGAAACATTGAAGTCCCCTGTTTCGCGCCGAAACTATAATAGCCAATCAGAGGCCTCCACGCTACTATGGTGTTCAAAACTCCGGTGAAGATAATGCCACAGGAAAAATGCTTAAAGATTAAACGTAACGACTCGCAACGCAAGTTTGCGATCGCTAAAGCTAGTGCGTCGATGGAAAAAAGTTAATATATGATTGGCAACCGCTGATTGAATTAAAGATGGTGTTTGTTTACAAACTAAAAGAATACAGAAATTAGCGTTATGGTTGCCGATCAAATGAAAATAAATTTAGAAAATGGGAATTAATTAAAAATGAGGGATAAATCATTTAAATTTAAAAATAGATAAATTAATTTAGCATAAATAAATTTTAATAATTAAAAAAAAAGCAGATGTTATGTTCGTGTCATAACATAGTGTGACACTGACCTCTAAGCTACTGGACTTCTATAGTGTGCAAGTACATAGAATTTTTTCAAAGATTCTGTCTTAGCAGGTTGTTCTACATTGACAAAATCCTTTTAATGATCTTTTAAATAGGATGTGACAAAATTCGTACAAAGATAAAACAATAATTAACAAATGATTAGTTAAAGTAAATAGCAATCTTTACATAATTTTTGAAAATTAAATATGAGAAATAAAATCTGAAAGAAATGATTGCTAAAAATTAAACAGAATAAGAATTCAAATGTGTAATAAGGAGAGTATGCAATCTTAGTACAAATTTACTCCACAATTATTGTGCTAGCCTCTAAAAAAAAAAAAAACCCACAGTGAAACATTTTCTAAAAAGAACCCACTCTAGTACTACATCAAATATATCACTAAAGTCTTTTTTTTTTTGTTTTTGTTTTGTTCTGTTTTTAAGCACCAATTAGAATAATAAAAATAGTTAAAAATACCTAAGGAGTGCTTATTTAATTTTAAAATAATTTAAACTAACAATTACAGAATTCTGGCAAACACGAGCTTCATTTTTACAGATTTTCTTGTTATAGTAGAAATTTAGAAAGATCTACAAAATTTTTTATATTTTTTATGTTAAACCATTAATCTATACTAATATTATATAGTAGTAAAGATTGTTTGTTTGTTTGTAGGGGGTAATCTCTGGAACTACTGAAGTGAATTCAAAAGGGATGGTGACAGTCCCTGCTCCAACATAGGTTACATTTTATGCCGGTGCCACTACCCCCACGGGGGGTGCAGGAGCTAAAAACGTTCTAAATTTCGATTTTTTTTATACTGAAGGTGTTAGAAACATGAAATTTGGTATGGCAGTTACTTATAGGATGTAAATGCTCTCTAAGAACAATTTCTAAAAAATTCGAATTTTAAAAGGATGAGATGAGCGAAAAGCGTTCTAAAAACATTCTAAATTACAATTTCTATGGAATCTCTGGAACTACAGAACCGCTTTCAAAAGTGATGGTGACAGTCCCTGCTCCAACACAGGCTATATTTTATGTCGGTGCCACTACTCCCAGGGGGTGCAGGAGCGAAAAATGTTCTAAAATTTAGATTTTTTTTATACTGAAGGTGCTAGAAACATGAAATTTGGCATGGTAGTTACTTATAAGATGTAAATGCTCTCTAAGAACAAATTCTAAAAAAAATCTAAATTTAAAAGGGTGAGATGAGCAAAAAGTGTTCTAAAAACATTCTAAATTACAATTTCTATGGATTCTCTGGAACTACACAACCATTTTCAAAAGTGATGGTGGCAAATTGAAGGTAAAAGTCCCTGCTGTAACATAGGCTATATTTTATGTCAGTGCCACTACCACAGGGGGTGCAAAAGTGAAAAACGTTCTAAAATTTCGATTTTTTTTATACTGAAGGAGCTAGAAACGTGAAATTGAACAAGATAGTAACTTATAAGATATGCATGTGATACAGCTGGTACAGAAGCTTTGTATTTGGTATGGGGGTTACTCTTAAAATGCAAATGCTCGCTAAGACCGGTTTCTAAAAAAATCAAAATTTAACAGGCTGAAATGAGCGTAAAACAGTCTAAAAACGCTCTACATTATGATTTAATTGGATTTATTGGAGTTAGAAACTAGAAATTCAGTATAGTTGTAACTTTTAAGATGCAGACGCTCGGTATAAACAGTCTATTAAAAATTCGAAGTTTAAAGGTATAAACTGAGCAAAAAACCTTATAAATTATGTTTTTTTCCTAAATTATTAGTGATAGAAACTTAGAATATAACCTTCCTATTATTTTTTATATGTAAATGCTTCCACAGAACAGTTTTTACAAAATCGAAATTTTAAAAAGGTGTAGAAGCAAAAAACATTCCAAAATTGCGATTTTAGTGATGCTGCTGGTATAGGAAATTGAAATTTGACATGGTGGCTATTTTTAAGATTTCAGTGCTCGCTAAAAACAGTTTCCATAAAAAAAAATTTAAAAAAGTGAAATAAGCTGAAAAAGTTCTAAAAATCTTCTAAACAATGATTTATCTGAAATTATTAGGGATAGAAACTTGAAATTTTACATAGCTGTTATGTTAGAGACAAAAATACATCCATAGAATGGTTTTTAAAATTTTTGAAATTTTAATGTGAGCAGGAACAGAAAAGTTTTAAAATTGAGCATTTCTGTGACATAGTCATTACAGAAATTTGCTTAATTAGTAATTTCTGAATTATCTGTGGCAGTAAAATTTCCTCTAATGAAAATAGCCCAACAAATACCATTTGGCATTTTTCAAGAATTACACGATCAAAGTCGCGGGTTTTACTAAAATGTAATAAAATGCTTCATTTTCAGCTGATTATGTCAGGTGTGGGTGTTTTTCAGGTAACATAGATTATTTTTTAGAAAAGTGGGTATTTTTTCTTATTTTCATTCATTGGCTGTCATTTTGTAATAAAGCGATAAAATAAAAAATGCTCAACATTAAAATCTTGGTCAAAACAAGCTGTGAAAATTTAGCCATGTTTAAATTTTTTTAAATTCTTTATTAGACTTTATATAGAGAAAATTTAAAAAATGAGGGTTTTTTAGAGGACAGCACAATTAAATATTGTATTACATGCTATGGAAGAAAGAAGCATACCTGGATCCATTTATCACAAGGATGCTTTCTCTAATAGTAAGAGTACAATAATACCATACAAGTAAGTAATGTAAAAGTGCATCAAGGACCCTGGAAGACAGGAAAAAAATATGTTCATATCATGGTAAAATTCAAAGGAAGAGGAAAGATTAACTACCAAAGAGAAAAAAAAAAATACCTGTATGAAAAAAGAATGCTTTGTGCAGACAGAATTAATATGATCACAGTAACAGTAAGTTTGAAGCGTTCATATTCTTCTTTATATTTCATTCTGCAATGTAACAAAATAAATATGTGAAATTCAGTAAATTCCAATTTTGTGAGAAGCTTAAATGCTATTTTAAAAATACTGTGTTGACAAATAACTGATCGTATTTATTTCCAATAGAATTTTTATATAAAACATTCAACACATCCCCCCGCCCCTTCTCTTCCCCCCCCCCCCAAAAAAAAAAAAAAAAAAGCCAGCTTAATTATGTGATTTTAAAGTGATATTATAAATCCAAAATATACAATATTTATAACATAAATTCCAAAATATCTCACCATTATAAAATAAAGAATAAACATAAGGATGTGAATGTAGGTTTGAGTACTAAAATATTTCTTCTTCACAATAGGCTTCATTTTTTTTAAAATCAAAAACAAATTTAAGCTAGTAAAATATAGACATGCTTTTGATCTTTTAATAATAAAACAGGTATATGAAACACTATTAGCACAAATATTTATCCTGTTCTTCAAGGATAATCACAGGTCATGCAACCTATCAAAGATAAGACAGACTTGTAATTTACATTAGTTTCCAAGTACAGTAGAATCTTGCTAATCCAAACCCTGTTAGTTCCAAAGTCCAATTACTCTGAATTTATTTGAAACTCTTAAAAAAACAAATTAAATGAAATCTTTGCAAATAAAAATATATTTAATATTGAAACTAAAAACATTTTTTAGCATGCATATTATTGAATTACATTGAAAATAGAATAGAAAGAAACATTATTAACCAGTAATTAAAGGCAAAACTGGGAAATTTCATTAGCGGCCAGTAGTAGCAGTTTTATAAGTGGCCACTTTTTCATTTAAAAGTTCTAAACAGTAAACTTTTGATAAAATTTCAATTAGTATCAATCTAAAATTAAATAGACCAAATAAATATGTTAATATAAACCAGCAAAAGAAGAATACTTGATGAAATGCAAAAAAGTTTGGCTCCTTCTTTTCTAGGAAAGTGGCCATAAGGTGGCTGCAACAATTTTTTAATAGTGACTTTTTTTTCATTTAGTGGCTCTGTGGCCGGTAGCTAGTGCTAATTTTGCTCTTTACCTGTAATGCCTGTTGTTGAGTCCTAATAAATCTGATGCATAGGGACTCCTATGCATGCATTTGCATATACTTCACAATGTACAAAAAACTGACAATGCAACATATGTGTTAACATACTGAAAATTTTCAATGAGGCAGATTAATACATACAGTTTTAATGATTCTCTATGAAAAAGAATTTTTTTAGATTTGAATGATGAAGTGATGAAGCAATTAGTATACCAACATCTCATGAAAATGATGTCATTTGACACTGCGTCTGAATGCTATTCTACACAATGAAGGGCTACAGTATAGAACAATTTATCCAGAATGATCTGCACCAGATTTATTGGATCACTGATTGGGCATTAAATCAATACTTATTTGATCAGATTTGCAGAATATATGCCGCTGTTTCCGATTTTAAAATATTTATAAAATTAATTAGATTAAGAATCAGATCCAATCAAGATCAAAGATTAATCAGAGTTTGAAAGAGGGTTCTCTTGGGGATCTCTTGGAAACAATAATTCTGCATAAAAATAAAAATACCCTTTTTTTAAATACTTTCATCTCAAATCCTAGATGTTGGCATCAAGTAATGCACAAATGAAATTAGCAGTGTGCGGCATAATCCCTGAAATCAATTGATCGGAAATAAGATTCTGAATAACTGATTTTCTGGTTAACTGGATTTTAGATAAATGGTTCCATACTGTATTTCTAGTGCAATTGCAGCATCAGAATGCGATGGACAAGCGTTATTTGCCTAATCAATTCCTTCTGGCTTAACATCATCTTAAGGTTTGAAATGGGAGAGTTATTCTCCTTTTGCTACTTGTATATTAATGGGTTGCAGCCTGTTCACTCATAATTTCCAGTATTTTTTGCCTTTATATTGTTTATATTAGAATTATTATACTAGAATTTTTGATATTCTGAAATTTTCCTAAGGCAAACAGGCAATGGTCCCAATCAGTTTGGATTAGTAAGGTGATTGATAAATAAATTACTTATAAGGTAATTGATATTGTATTACTTATTGTACTACTTAAGTATTGTATTACTTATTGTACTACTTAAGTATTGTATTACTTATTGTACTACTATTGTATTACTTATTGTATTGTATTACTTATAAGGTAATTGATAAATAAATTACTTATCGAGATATAAATGATTGTGGTCACATGATAGTTTTTTCTCCTTTCCTGCACTATTGTGTCTACAAATTCGGTTCAAAACACCAATTTTGACAGTATTTTCTGACAGATTTTTTGCATTTACCAAAAAATGGAAACCGCTGTTTGATTATATAATTTCAGAATAAGAACACCAGCCAATTTCATGCATTTCTGAACAAATATGAATTCAGAAATGTGTCAAAAAGTAACTTCTTTGGATTTGAGAATGATTTATTACTTTATAATTAAGTTCTAAAAGTATTAAAATGTTGCATTGTCATCAGAAACACACACGTATACATAATTTTTATAATTCCAGCCTATTAGGAAGTGAATTAAAAATTAATTATAAAATTGAAAATTTCATCTTTACATATATGTATGTTATATATATATGTAGTAAGGTAATCAAAAATAGTTTCTCACTAATTACTTTTTTAACATCTTACCTACACTTTAAGAATATATATACATATCATATACAAATATATAATTATAAAGTAGATATTCCCTCTATTTAATATGAATACAAGTAAAATATTATAATAGAATGATAATAATACAAAAAGTAAAATAAGCACTCTTACCTATCCTCTTTGTTGACTATTGTTACATTTACACTACCTAAAATTATTTTTAAGTAGAGCCTGAAAAAATAAATAAAAGTAATACTTTAAATATAGTGAAACAGAATCATCTGGAAATATTTAAACAACATTCAGTGTGACTTTTCCAAGTGATAAATGAACATTTATACAAACCCATTGCTTCTAGGTAATGTAGATTGAATATCTTCAAGCTGCATTTTACGCTCTTCAAAATCATCTTTAAGAGTATTTAAGATGTTTCGTTCTTCTTCGGTACTTACAGAACATCTAAAAATAGATAAATAATAATGACAGAACACGTAACAATTTATTAACTTTAAAAAAAGAAAAGAAAGTAACAAAAGAAAAAAAACATAACAAAAGAAAAGGAGAAAGATTTCATTTTTATGATATAATCAAATAATTTCAATATTTAGAGCTATACAATTTTATGCAAAATCATTCCTAATTTTTAATTTGTTTTATTTTTTAACATTTCATTATGATTGACGATGATTAAGTGTTAAATTTTCTTAATTTCAGTGTAAATAAATCAACCATTTATAAGCATTTTGGGCTTCAGCCCATGACACTCGGAGTGTGAATACAAACATCTTGATACCATACTTATTAAAATTCCTCCATCCATTCAAATTTTATAAGGAAATAAAGAACCTTACATTGTCTACAGTCAAAAACATTACCCTCTTTTTACTTTCCTCTATCTTTACAAGAAGAAAGTATTGGATTCATGAAAATTTTCGACTTCCGGTTTTTGACGGATTTATACGCTTTAGAAGGTCTTGAACATGATTTGACTGTTTTTAGAAAATGTCTGTCTGAGTCTGTCTGTCTGTCTGTCTGTCTGTATGTGACAAAAATTTTGTTGGCGCTCCATCTCAAGAACTAATGCATGAAATTTAATAAAACTTTATATTCAGTTAGTCCCTAATATAAATGGGTGCTGATTAGTTTTTGGTGAAAATCGCCCGATAGGTGGCGCTGCTATGCTGCATTTTTTGCAATTTCTGCAATAGCTCTATCTCAAGAATTAATGCAGTTATTTTCATCAAACTTCAGATTCAGTTAGACGTTGTCATAAGTTATTGTTGATTAGGTTTTGGTCTAAACCTCCTAACAGGTGGCACTGCTATGTAGCATTTTTCAGGATTTACACGATTTTAGAAACAGTCTTACCTCAAGCACGGAATTTAATAAAATTTTAGATTCAGTTAGACCTTGATATAAATTGGTTGTTGATTCTTTTTAGTGTACGCAAAACCTGTGTCAGATAGATGAAAGTTTTGGGATTGGCATATCCGACAAGTTTTTGTATGCATTAGAAATGATATATAGTTTTGTTTAACTGTATTAGGTCTAAATATTTTTGGACTTACTACTGTCCTCAACATAAAAATAATTAAAATACCTTTTTTATATAGGAGTGTCTTTGCATAGATCGGGCTTATAGTACAGGTAAAATAGATCAAAAATTGAGTAAAATACAACAGCTGATGGCCATTCTCGAAAATTTGGAAGAACTTGGCACTGGAAATGAAGATCCGATGAGTCCCTAAAAAATAAAGTTGTTTTACCCTGTTTTTTGGGGGGAAACTTTAACTCTGAAACAGGGGGGGTGGGGACTATTTTTTTTAAAAAAGTAGTTCAAGTAGGATATCCTTAGTTATGCATTTTTTAATTCGGAATCAAACAACACCATCCACAGTCGATACGATGATTCGTTACAAAGTTACACCAGGTTTTACAAATACAAAGTCGACGATACCTCAGTGCAGTTGATATAGGTTTTTACAGAAACAACTGATGGCCATTCACGAAAATTTGGAAAGAACTTTGTTTTGGCACTAGAAAAGAAGATCCGATGAGTCTCCAAAAAATAAAGTTGTTTAATGGTGTTTGGGAGGAGGGGGGGGGGGGGGGACAAAGGAGGGCGTTTTAACTTGGGGGGGGGGGGATAATTCATTTTTTTTTAAATAAGTAAAAGGGGAATATCATTTACTATGTATTTTTAAATTCTGAATCAAACCACACCGTCTGCAAGTCAATACGATCTTTTGTTGCAAAGTTACACAAGGTTTTACAAATACGAAGTCAACGATTTACCTCAGTGCAGTTAATACAGTATAGAACCCTTTATCCGGAATCCAGTTAACCGGAAAACCAGTTATCCAGAATGATATTTCCAACTGACTGATTTCAGAATCTTTCCAGGAAAAAGTGCCATGCAGTGCTAGTTTGACATGTGCATTTCTTGATAGATTACCACATGCATTGTACAACTTGACCAATATCTAGTATTTGAAATGAAAGCTTATTTAGTCAGACATTGAGCATTTTGATTCTTATGCAGTATTATTGTTTCCAAGGTATTGCCTTCTTTCAAACTCTTGATTAATCTTTGATCTTAATAGGATCTGAGCTTTAATCAGAGTAATCTAATAATTTAAAATCACTAACAATGTTACAGCCACATTTATTCCACAAATCTCATCAAATGGATGTTGTTTTAATGTCCAACCAGTTATCCAGAAAAACCAGTTATCCGGAATACATCTGGCCCCGACCATTCCGGATAAATGGTTTCTATACTGTATAGGTTTTTACAGAAACAACTGATGGGCATTCACAAAAATTTTGGAAAAAACTTCGTTTTGGCACTAGAAAAGAAGATCCAATGAGTCCCCAAAAAATGAAGTTCTTTTACGGTGTTTAAGGGGGGCAAAGTATATTTTACTTGCAGGGAAGTAAAATTTTTGACTTTGTATTCCTAAAAACCGGGCGTAACTTTAAAACAAATGATTGTATTGACTTGCAGATAGTGTGGATCGATTCAGAATTAAAAAATACATAGTAAACGATACCCCACTTTACTCATATTTTATATTGATAAAACTAAAAAAAATTTATATGATTGTGCCAACATAACGTACTCTTCACTGATTTTTCATTTGTTAATTATAAAAATTAGAATTGGAACATTCTTTGATTACTTCACCTTGATTGTATAGCCTGATTACATGCTAGCGATTGCTTTTTTTTAAATCTAAAGTACGTAAAATACGTAAGATAAATTAATTTTTTGATAAAGAATTCAGAAAAAAAAAATTATTAAAAGTACTGTTATAGTAAAAAAAAGCTTGAAACGATTGTGGAACATTTACATGTTTGCACTTGAAATAATATAAATAGTTCAGCATTTGTTTCTGGCTAATATACCATCACAAATTTAAGACTTCATGATAAAATGCAAATTAGGAAACATATGTTACAGACACACTGTTGTTGGCGAGATTTTTGTTTTGTGCCATTTCGGTGAGAAAACCCCGTTTTCAGGTACCTGTTATGTCTAGCTTGCAAAAACAGCATGTTAGTTTTATTTTATTATGAAACAGTTTATTTTACTATAATAGACACACAACTTTATTATAAAAAACACACAATTTTTAAATACACACAAAAATTATTTTATCACACAATGATTTATTCATTATAAAACACACAATATTTTATTTAATTTAAACACACACAATCTGTTCTGCCAGGTTTCCATACAAAGCAAAATCGCACCAAAATCACTAGTTGCCCAGGCATAAAATCGCCACCAAAAAGATACCCTGTGCGTCTGCAACATCTGTACTCAAATGAGAACTATATCTATATCTGTTTCCTCTTACTAATTAAGAAAGATCTGTAATTTATTTTCTATTATGTCTTATTTACATGAGATTTAATTTTTTTTATATATACTTGTTTTAAAAGACATAAAATAAAAAATTATAAGCAGTAAAATAAGTTATATTTATATTGTTATATTTTCATAAAAAATTGTTGTAAAACTTCAGAGGATCTGAACTTAACATTTCAGGTATGTTTTCCTTATTGTCGATGAATAGTATGTAAACATGTTTATATTTCTTAGAATTCAAGTCAGTCAATAAAAATTATTTGTACTGATATTGCATTTAATATATATGTGTTTCCTTTTACTAATTAAAATACATCTGCAATTTCCCCCTCTTCTTATTTACATAAGATTACAAATTTGTTGTTAAAATCCCAGAGGCCCATGTATTAACCAGGCCTTCAACTTAACGTTGCATGCCAGTTTTTCTAATTGTCAATGAATAGTAATAATCAAATTTTAATTGCTTAATAGGTGCAATTAAAATTTGATTATTATGAATGCAAGGCGTGTGAAATTTTCTATGAAAAAAAATTTCCAAAGTATTAAATATGAATGAATAGTATATGAATATTTTTATGAATTATTTCAAATTTTTTAAGTGAAAACCATGATTTCTACCCAGTGCCTGATTTACGGCAGGGCATTCAGGACATGGGCCCAGGGCCCCCAAATGCTACTGAAGATTTTTTAATTATTGGCCAAAATCCGATGAAGATATAACTATTAAAAAACAAAATTAATATGGAAAAATCTGTATATTATTTTTTTCAGTTAAAAATAACTTTTTAAGGGCTACATCACTCACACGAAAACACCTGCTCACTAATGTTAATCCTATGGGAGAAATTTTTTTAAATATCTCGTTTGCATTTCAATATTTTTTAAATATTTTTTTCCATTGGATAGTTGAGGTTGATCTCTACAGAGGCAGCTTTTTACTTTTTTGATTTTGTTTACAGGTTTTTGTTTATTAGGATACTTTCATTTTTGGAACTAATTTCGAAAGATCGAAAAGTCGGCAGCGATATAGAACACTTAAGATTATGAGAATGTTATAAAAACGTTTACTGCTAAACAATTGAGAAGAAAATTTATAAAAACATCATTAAATATCACAAAATTAAGTCAGTAGTGATTATCTTAATAAGTACCGCTTACAATAATTCATTTTTTAACTCAAGGCCACTGTAGGAACAGATGAATGGGGACCCCATAAGCATCTGTGCCCAGGGCTCCCAAATTTGTAAATCGGTCCCTGTACCCACTGTCTTAGGATGGGCACATAACATTATAAAATAAAAACAAAATAAATAATAGTAGTAAGATAAACAATAATTAAACAAACAATTTAAATGTTAAAGAGTAAAATGTTAATTTTAAAACTGTAAATTACTTTGAAGCAGCTTCAGCTATTTGTTTTAATCTATACCACTGATGACTAACAGACTTGCTACATTGGTTTTGACACTTGCTTAAATTTTCTACAGCTTTTGTGTATTGTTTATGATGAACCTATAAAAATCAAAAGAGTTTTAGTAGTACAGAAATATTTCATTATAACACTCACTCATATACTAAAACTGCAAAATAAAATGTACCATTATTTCTATATATAATTATAAAAGACAATATAAATAATTTAAAAAAAATTAAAAACAGAGTTAATACAGATAATAAGCTTATTATAAATTTTACACTACGTTTTATCGTTATGGCTTGCCTTAGCAGTGATTAAAACATTCCCACCTTGGTACATTGAAGTAGAATTTTATTTTTTTTCTATTTGACAATTTTCAGTTTAGTTCAGATTGTTATTGTAGTAATACATATAGTTTTGCATGGTACAGTCCACAATTACTAGAAATATGTTACTACCTAATGTTGGCAATTCATTAGTCAATAATTAAGAGGATCAAACATACAGTGTATAATATATTTTTTCTGTAAGTGTTATGGTTCACTAATTATTTCTTTAATTATTTATAGTTTGCAAATAATGGTTATAGGGTCATCACTAATTTAAGCTATGTGTACATAGTAGACATGAGTTTGGGTTATTTTTTCGAAGCTTGAGCCGAAAACTTTTGTGTTGCTCATAGCCGATACCAAAAGTACGCAGTAGAAAATTGCCAATAACATTTTAAAATTGTTTCAAGATTTTCTCATTTAAAAAATCTCTTCTTACATTGAAATAACTTCATTCTAAATACTCTCTTATGACAACGTTTTGTGTCCCTGAAAATCTATTTAAAATAGCAAATTTGTAATTTATACCCAACCACTGGCAGAAATCTGCAAAAGTCACAAATCTTATTATCTTAAAATATCATTGTAAAACTGTGAGAAAAACATGATTTCTGTTTTCCAGTAATGCTGGAAAAAGACTTCAAACAGAAAGCGAGGATAGACAAGGGATATCCCATGGCTTCTTTATGTTACTAAATACTAAGACTGGATGTGCAAAGGCTTCAGAATCAGATAGAATATTCCTCCTTATATCCCATTAATAACAATTAAATTCTCTTTCAAACTGATTTTTAAAGGATTGTAAAACACTTTAAGAAACAAAGTACATTCTTGTTTCGCAAACAGACAGTTCATTCTTTTTTTTTTATTATTTGTAAATAAATGGAACTTTTACTTTGAGCCAGAGCCAGTCTCATCTCTAGTACAAATGATATATAAAGACTATATAGTTACTTATAGATTAGATTATTTCTCATCGTTTAGAAAATTTGGTATTTCTCCATTATCCCATCGACCACTTTCCATAAAAAAACTATCACCAAACTATAGGATTTAACACCAAAAATGTAGGATAATGCCATCACATTAACTTGATGTTGACACGTGTTTGTTGTGTTTGTTATGTCATCGAGTGATTTTTAATTCGACATTTATCTGTATTTTTAATGATGTTTTACTAATTTATGAGTTATTTTGTTCATTAAAATAACAACCACATCCTTAAACAGCGACGCCATGATATTACAATAGAAAAAGCATTGAAAAACTGTTGGGATGTGTAGTTACGTACAATAGACCAGTTTCAATTGGTGTCAAAAACATTCACCAGCCTATAATTCAGAAAAATAATGTAAATTAATAAATATATAAGATTCTTTTTTTTTTCTGTTTTCATTAGAGTATTGTAAAATTTATTGTTTAAAGTTACTGAAAATTGACATTTTGATGAGTGGGGCTTTTGTGATTTTATTTTTTTTATATTCCAGTAGCAACATTCTCACATTTGTTTATTTGGTCATTACAGTTTGGCGATAGTTGTTTTTTTATGGGAAGTGGTATAGGTGAAAATTAGCAGTCGCCATTCGCCACATGGCGATTAGAAAATCCGCCATCGATCGCCACCCTAGTTGCCACTCGCCAATTGGCGATTAAAAAATCTGTTATCGATCGCCAAGTGAAATACACCATTTTTCATGGAAATATGCATCTCTACATTGATTACATCTAATTAGAGAACTAGTTAATTCTTTTTCCTACCAGATGCAAACAGATTTCAACGACTTAGCTGTATTTTCAATATTTTGGCTTTTTCTCGTGTGCTCTTACTTGCATGTTATGATTACTCTTTAGTTGGATTATTTTTTCAAGAGATACTGTTTTATTCTGCAAAATATATTCATCAGTTTTGATTCCGCATGCATTTCAAGTAATTTATTCCTTTATTCCCACCAGATACAAGCAGATTTTAAGGTTATTTCAGTATCTTCAATATTTCGACACCTGCCACATGCTCACCAGTTGGATTATTTTTCTTCAAGAGAAGAGATACTGTTTAATCATGCGAAATACATTCATACTCATACAATAGGTATAAAACTCTTATAGAAAAATATGTTTATATACAACGATTATAATTTATCTAGATGTCAAGAAAATTTGAAACATAATAGTGGCCACTAACTTTAAAAAGTGGCCACTAATGGAACTGAGTCTACCGGCCACTGGCTACTAACTAAATTTCCCAGTTTTCACCTATAGAAAGTGGTCGACGGATAATGGAGAAGTACCGAAAATTTATACAAACAGTCTGCTAATAGTACAGGGTGTCCCAAAAGATCCATACAACTTCAAAATTTTATTTTTGAAAAAAGAACAGGCTTACAGCAAAACCAGTTACAACAATAGATAGAATAACTCAAAAAGTTTTTTTCTACTGCCTTAGTAAACTTCAACATGAGATCCTTTCCATATTTTTTTTATGATTCACACTTCCCACTGTCATAAATTTGTGATACCACTCATGAATGCTTGAATGAGATGGTGGCATTTTCCCATACTTCGTTCGATAATTTTTTCATGTTTGAGTATCAGATTTTGTTTCAATAAATGACTTGACACATTGAGCTTTCTTCGTGGGATCTGCCATTTTAAATAACTGAATTCTTTAATAATAGTTTACGTGTTGTGCAGTGACATCTATGACCAGAAACATACTGCAGAAAAAAACTTTTTGAATTTTATCTATATGTTGCTGTAACTAGTTTTGCTGTAGGCATATTCTTTTTTTTTAAATAAAATTTTGAAGTTGTACGGATTTTTTTGGGACACCCTGTAGAACAATAAAGATTTGTGTTATAAATTCAGAGTTAAAAAAAAACAATTAAATTTAAAAAAAAAGTTTTTAAAAAAAATAAAATTTAAAGGAAAGTCACACAGGCTATTTTTTTTAAATAACTAGGGTTTAAAAGAAAAACCCCAGAGAGTTTTCAATAAAACACAAAAAAATTCACATGGCTGAGTTTTTTTAAAACCCTGTATAAATTTATCTAAAATTATATAATTCAGGATTTTTCCTCAAAATGTCAAGTATTTATACATACAGTAGATCTTTATAATGCAATTCTCTATATGATGCACAACTTCTCACATGTAAACATTGAATTTTACTGATAAGAAGCACCTGCAATCCATATTGTAGAAATATTGCTAATCTCTAGCAGGGTTGTAATGGGTAGCTGCCTGGGTACTCGCCCAGGCTGGGGTTTTTTTAAAAACCCGGCTTTTTTTTCAACCTTGAGGTTGTAGTAGGTAGCTGCTCAGGCTGTTTTTTTTTAATCCCGGCTTTTTTACAACTCTGATCTCTAGAGTACTAAGTTTTATACATTATTTCATATTTATCTCTTTAATTCAGAGTTTCTAATTAAAAAAAAAAATGTTATTATTAAATTAAAAAATTTGAAAATGATTAACATAATGATTTGGTCCATGCAATCATGCTTATAAGCTAATTTAACAATGTGTAACAAATCTATATCACACAAAAAAGTATACAAATATCTGCATAACTTCTAGTCCCAAGGAATGCAATATTAAGATATTCAAATGTATATTGATATGTTCCAGACATACAGTAAAATCTCATTATAACAAATTTCTGGAGACCACCGATCAAATTCATTATACTGAAAAATTCGTTAATGTGAAATTACAATACAGCGGTTTTTATAAAATTAAATTTGCATGCATATTGAATAAAAATGTATATTTTTACTACACTTATATTAAATTTAGGGTAACATGTAAACATGACAGTAAATTATAAATATACAGTATTAATGAATTGTTAGCTTACTAGTTAGAAATAAGATAATTAAATTTCAAGATTTTAAGAGTGAGTATTACAAAGGAATTATAATTTATCTTAGATACCTGACGGATTAAAAAACCCCCGCTGACATCGACTTGATGTAGCTTTACGGAAGGGGATGGAAATATCAGGGGAAAAGAAAGGGGAATCTATACTGTCAAAGGTACTCATTGACACACCCTTTCGCACTCCTGATTGAAATACCCATAGCTGTGACGCATCCCCCTGACACCTGGCGTTAATGTAACTTTATTTCTTTTGGAAAAAATTGGAATTTTTTTTTTTTCTACACTGAAGTTGACAATGTATTTTTCAAAACAAATTGTATAAAATGCTTCCGGAGCATTATTTTGCTGGGATAATTACTTTCTAAGAGTTTCAATGTCCTGTAGAGCTTCTTTTGATCGTACAACACAATCTTCGGTACTTGATGGACAAGCAACATCAGCTTCATTTTCACTGTCGTCTGCCTCCCCTACATTGAGTTTCCAAAGAAAGTTTTCTATCAAATTCTAGTTTTTCAATAGAGATGTCTTTCTTGTGAACTCAACATTCGTAAAACTGAAATAACTATTCTTTTTAAGTTTTTAATAAATCTGTTAATATGAAATTCGTAAAAGTGAATATTTTTATAATGTGAAAGCATAGGATGTTTTTTAACAATCCAAAAAGTATTCGTTAAATTGAAAAATTTGTTAAAGTGACATTATTGCTATGTTTACAAGGTAAATTTTAATGTGTGAAATGATCTATATAAGGCAAAGTTCAACGCACAACCTCTCATTTTTAGGTTTGTATTATAAAGGTCTTTTATTGTACATAAAAATAAATGTTTACAGTTCAGACATTGAATGTCAGCAGTTTTTTAAGACAGGACATAGTTAAAGATAAATAAAACTGATATATAAAACAAAACAACAATACTTTAGTAGAAAAAAAATACCTCTAAATCTTTGAATTCTTTAGTTAATGCATCCCATTCGTCTTTTAGACTGAAGATATTATCAGAACTCATCTGAAACAAAATAAATAATTAATAAACTCATAACCTACAGAAAATAAAGATTATAATTTAATATTTGGTACACCATTTTAAGCCAAGACTGAATGTTGGCGACAAAGTTAACTTAGACAGTAGACACCAGGCATAAATAACAGAAAGAGGACATTCAGAAGCAAACTAAAGATGGAAATGGTAAACCAATGATATAAGTTTATAGTTTAATGAAAATAATTAACTATATTATTGAGTACAAAATACAATGAAAAACTCCTAAACAAGAAAATTAATGTTTCACTGCACAACTGGCATAAAGCTGATTGTTTTATTTAGCATTTTTTAATATATCTGCTTTTTTTTTTTTTTATGCCTTACAAATTCAATTGTACATTTCACAAATTTTTTGCAGAACTCTGCTGTATTAAGCTCTCAATAAATCAAAGAACAGTTAGTAACAGAATGTAGGAGTCTCGAAACACAGATTTCTGTATATGTACCTTTTTTATAAAAGGGGAGGAGGGACAGCTATCTTTTAGTGTATGAATATCTCAAGAATACATTTTTTTATGTGAAAAAATATCCTATATTAATAATATCTGTGTCTTGGAAGAATTTAATTGCAGAGTATGCACCAGTTGGTGATTGCTGAATAGAGCAAGCTACATTAAATATTTAAAAAAATAATAATAAACCCATAGAAACAAACAAATTGAACAAAAACATTATTTTGATATGAGTTTAATAATTGGATTACTATATTTGTGAAATAAGCAGTTGACCACATTCACTTTGGTTGCAAAATTATGAGAGGTGTTCGTCTAGTGGAAAATCATACCAATCTTTATATATATAATATATATAAATATATCTTAAAAAATATACACCATAGATCAATCATACTTGACCTGCATGCTGGGAGGGGACAAAGAGAAAGAATATATGTGGACAATTCAGAGGAAGATTTAGATGGCTGGTTAATTTATTTATTGCAATTAGAAATTTAAAAAAAAAAAAAAAAAAAAATGTGGCAGATATTTTTTTTTTTTTTTTTTTTAAATTAATGAGTTTTAGAGATAACTTTGCATACTGGGGGAATAAAAATTTTGGAAGGGGATGAAAAGAGAATCTGATAAAACATTATAAAAATCAGAAATCTGCTGTTAAACGATTTTCTACATTGTAAGAAAAATAAAGCATCTAATATATGCATTTTGCAACTTAATAGTTTTTTAAAGGTAGTATGAAAAATTTAGTTACAATTTTAGAAGTTAAAAAAATTTTAGGAGGATGATACCCTGAATAAATTAAACTAAAATCATTATGGCTATGATGTCATACACTCACGCACAGCTTTTTTTTTTTTTTTTTTTTTTTTTTAATCGGTTATAAAAAGGAAAAAAGTCGAAAAATTTAGGGGATTTTTTCCTTTAATGGCAACCTAGCCATTGTATTAAGTTATTCGTTTGGCGCAGTCTTGTAAATCGTGCCAACCAAAAAGTCGCCAAACTTATGTTTATATGTTTGTGTGAGTGTAAAGCATCTGTTCCATCATTATTCCTGCAGAAAGTCTAAAATGTAGCAGATTTTGGTATTTTAATTTAAAATAGATAAAATATTATATCTAAATACATAACTATTATCTTTATCATATATGAGGATTTTGTTTGCTTCAGCATTTCACTTTGCATTAATTATATAAAATTTTAAAACTCGACATAATAAAGTATTTACTTTTGTATAAAGCATGATTTGTAAATGAAAAAAAAAAAAAGTTTTTAAAATATGCCATCCAGTTTTAAATTAACTATTTCTATCCTTAATGTTAATACATATATGCTTAAATGCTGAAAAATATGCCAAAGAAAACACGCAGAATATCAACAAACACTTAAACTTGTGTTCATAATTCTAAACATACGTGGAGACAAAATGAATAAACAATGATAAACGTATTAATTTGAATCAAGAAAATGTTGTTGAAGGAATTCACATAAAAATGTAGTTTTGCTACATTAAGGTGATTATTATCTTCAAAATAAAAATATTATTATTTTAAATAGCACATAAATAATTACTATATACAAAATATATTATTAGTATTCTTGTCTTCATAACTTTCAAACGATAGTAACGTTGAAATGCAGGAAATAACCGGCTCTTTAAACATTGGATGTGAAATAATGATCAACTTATAGCCATTACAAATGGAAAAATTCTTACCTTTATAAATCTTACGAGCTATACCGCCACAAATTACATAGAAAGTAATACAAGCTACAAGAACAAAATACACGTTAACTAAATAATCGAGTTACAAAACATTATCGAATTTTGGAAGCATCCATGTTTGGAAGTAAACAAATTTATTCTTTAACTGAAAGTTGAAGTAAACAGTCATATAATAATGCACACAAAATTCAGCCTATTTTTTTGCGATTTGCGATCAGAAATAGTATATAAAAACGCAAGAACAAAATTAGTTTCTTGAATGGCAGCACAACAAATAAATCTGTTTGCTAAACAAATTTTTCGTGCACGACTCTAAAATATATTATTTTTCTAACTAATAGTGTAAAAAACACAAGTCAGACACACTTTTTCATCGTCAAATTATATTAATTTATTTCATAATGTCTCTTGAAAGTGTTCCGAAAGACTTGAGAAATTTGCGAGCATGTTTATTATGTTCAATGATTAAGGTAAGCATTTTAAGATGAGTAATATTATATTAAAGTACTTTCTTTATTTATTTACAGTTATACCCAAAACCAAGATGTAGATCATTTTTGAAGTGTAAGAAATGTTAATTTATTTTTAGGTTTCTAGCATTTTTTTGAATTAATTAGATAACGTGTAACATAAAAGGGAAAAGTTGCAGATTGCCAGATTGTACGTTTAAACAATGCTGTAGTTGGGAAAAAATATTTTTTGAATCTCACCTTTTCATAGAATAGATGTTGATGCTAGCGGATTTTTACTAAGCCAAAAGCCAATGTAACACATTTAGCCAAAAGACGACTTTTTTTAATTAACAGTTATAATCATTATATTCTAGTTTTTATAGAGAATATAATGATTATAACTGTTAATTAAAAAAAGTCGTCTTTTGGCTAAATGTGTTACATTGGCTTTTGGCTTAGTAAAAATCCGCTAGCATCAACATCTATTCTATAAAAGGTGAGATTCAAAAAATATTTTTTCCCAACTACAGCATTGTTTAAACGTACAATCTGGCAATCTGCAACTTTCCCCTTTTATGTTACACGTACATTACAAGTACCTTTTATGGTATTGTATTTGCATAGCATTCATTTAAAAGCTATATTTAATCAATCTCACAGTAACATTTTCTGTTATGAATCAAAATTTAATTCAAATAACAGAAATAAATCCATGTATTACTTACTGGCACATCTATCCTAGAAATTTCCATAAGGAACAATAAAGAGGGGTGTTTTCTGTGCTCTCTGATTTACGACAAGCTGTCTCGTTTGCTGTTATCTTCCTAATTGCAACCAAGATTTCACATGTGGTTCAGGACAAATTCTTTTAAGGGAGGTCCTACATGGCTTATGAATATAAGTGAACTGGCTCTTTCAATAACATTGAATTTCTCTGTTTGACCACTTTCACAATAAATTGTTCAAGTCAGTATCAGTTTGTTGCTTTTTACTATTTGGATTATTTGTCTCATCTTCATTTGAAGATTGACTTTTCAAATATTTTAGCATTTCCATTTTCACACAATGCTAAGTTAAAAAAATAGTAAAAAAGAACTCAATCTAAATTACTGAATGTAAATAAATGTAAAATACATGTGTTATGAGTTTTCCGGATTCAATTGTTTTTTAGACAATCTTTCACCTTATTAAACAGTGTAGTTTTGTTACAGTATTCTGAATGCAGGGTTGGCAAGTTTTTGACGCATGACGGTTTTTACCCGTTTTAACCATGGTTTTTACCGTCATGTCAAAAACCCATTTTTTATTAGTTTGTTTTTACATTTTTTTTTTTTCATATTTTCTTTAATATTAAGCTGTTTTACATAAAATATTCAGTATCAAAAAGACTAAAGTATATTTATCCATCCAAGAAAAACAAAAAAGAATTGCATTAGAATAATACGTGTACATCTCTGTTAGAAGATCTCTACAATATCTTAAAGCTGTTTAGCAAAGTCTAAAAAAAATTGATTTTTTGAAGAAATCCTGTAACCTATAAGTATTAGATTAAACAATGTGTATAATTTCGGTACAATTTATTACATGGTTGAAAACAAAACTTTAAGATTCTACTTATTGAAGTGCAAATGAAAATCACCACAATTGCATTTATGAATACATAAGATATGCATTTTAAAATGTTATATCGAAGAATATTCAAATTTATTCACTGCCAGTCTATGCTTAACATCTATTGTTATACAATGTAACAGCATTTTTGCATCTCTAAAATAATTTTAATGTACTTCATTAAAAATATATATTGAATGTTATTTAATAATTATAATGACCTTTTATTATTATTTAATATTATGTTAATTGCAGTTAGTAAAATCTATATTAGTGAAGATTATGACAAATATTGTTTTTTTCTTTTGATCTTGTAGTTTTAAATCTTTCCCATATTAGGAAATGATCTTCTTTTAAATAAATTTAACAAATGTAATTGTAAATAATAATAATAACAAGAACAACAAGGTAAAATCAATCTAGAAATGTATTGTATGCTACCTTACACCATAAATTGGAGGACAATCGAAAATGATAGGTTTTTGACGGAATAAACCGCTAAAAACACGGTGTTTACCACTGTCATGTCAAAACCCCAACCCTGTCTGAATGTGTTGGAAAGGATTTCATAATCTATGCTTGACAGATGGTTTTTCTTTCTTGTTTTATCATCTTATCGTGTATCTTAAATAATTAATTATATATACTTATCTAAAATAATTCGAAAAGCTCATACTGAAGACCTTTTTGGGTACTTTTCCGTTTTACCAAAATGTATGCTAATGTGCCATTTATTTCAACCCTGACTGTGCAAAGGATTTGCATTGCAAATGCAAGCAGTGCCAAACATTGAAACTTGCTATTTATTGAACAAAAATCTTTTTCTATTATTATCATTGAATCATAAACATGCAAAACATCTTAATTTGAAATTTTTAATCGAAAATATTTTTTATTAAGTTATAACTTATATTTTTTGCTGATACTGCGATGAATTTTACTATCTGGCAGTTACTCGATGTTGAAGAATAAGCTGCAATAAAATTATTTGAGGGCTATGGAATTATATAAAAAAGTTTCTTTATGTGAGATGCCGACTGCGAAAATGTAACTTTAAATTGCAAATATAATTTTGTTTTTACCCTATCAACTAAATGTCATATCCAATCTGTTTAGAGAGTATGGGACATCGCAGAATGGCATAATAGCGACATCTGTATTCAAAAAATGAAATTTTTACTGCAATGATAAGAGGCATTTACACCTACCGTTCCATACCTCGGAGTGAGTCGTGAATCTCACTTGTTTTTTGCATTTGTCTCTTTTAGTCTATCAGATTTAGTCTCTTTTCTCGCTTTAAAAAAAATCTTTCCTTACTCCCTGAAAATTGCATTAATTTATTCAATGTATGTGGGTGAATGTGTGATAGGACAGACACATAATCTTTATTGGCTACTTGCCAGTTTTCTGTCCTGACGCGAGTGAAGAATCTTTTTTTGACATATGTTGTTTTAGTGTAATTGGTTTTTAATTTTTTTTTATCTGCCAAAATGAAAAGTCTGATGGTATCTGCAATTATAATCAGATTTGAACCCGAAATTTCTGCTTAAAACCAACCCAAAACCTTGCTAAAAATAAAAATTTTGTCAATCAGAAATATCCGACCTGAATTTGATGCACTTCAGTCTGAACCCAAAGTGAAAGAAAATTTATCCTTAATTTAATAAATTTAATACAATTATGGATACTTCTCTATTATCCCGTCGACCACTTTTCATAACAAAAAACTATCTCTAAACTGTAAAGTAAGATTAAACGCCAAAAATGCAGTCACATTTACTTGATGTCGGAAGCATTAATACGTGTTTGTTATGTCATCAAGTGGTTTTTAATTCGAGATTTGCGTGTATTTTTCATTCTGTTTTACTGATTTAGTAGTTATTTCATTAATTAAAATAACAATTGTGGCCTTAAATTCTTATATTTTATTTATTTATTTATTTTGATATTCCAATTGCAACGTTCTCCCGTTTATTTGGCGTTACAGTTTGGCGATAGTTCTTTGTTATGAAAAGTGGTCGACGGGATAATAAAGAAGTACCCAATTATGCAAAAAAACACTTTAATTATATCTCTAATATCAATTCTATCTTTTTTTGTTTAAAATTGAACGCATATACACTCATTAATATTCAAATGTATATAGTTTTTTAATTGGAAAAATATTCAGGACTTTCTTTTGATAAATTGGATTAATATGAACTCGAACTGAATCATGGATTAAATTGGGTTACCCATGATCGATCAGTGAATTTCATGATTTAATTCCCCAAGACCATTTGACGAATTTCACTATTTTTCCCCTAAGATCAGTTGACGAATGTTATGCCCCCCCCCCCCTCCTTAAAAAATAGCTGAGATAGAGCAGTTTGAAATTCTAGGGTGGCTCACATTTTGAAACAAGACAGCACATTACAAAAAACCAACAATTAATTTAAGAGTTTTAGTGAACACGATTTTTCGCAAATTATTTTCTTTCATTGTTGTAATCATTTTCTCAATCATACGCATAAAACTATATATTCATACCCGTTAGCGCCTAAATTCTCGCCAAACTTGCCGTCAGTTGGCGAAATATCGCCAAATTTGGCGACCAAAATAAGTCTTTATAAATGAAGCCAATTTGGCTATAGCTCAATAATTTGGCGAAATTCTTATTCAAATTCAGTATTAACGAATCTTTTGTAAACGGTTTCTTTGCATTTTAGCTTGCTGTTTTCAAGTAACATTAGCTAAAATTTTAAAACAAAGATATAGGAAAGCTACCTTTTCCTCCCGGTACAAGTCAGAAGGACTTTTTTAAATTTCTAGTCTCTTTTTACTATTTAATCTCTTTTCTCTCTTTTTCAAGAGCGACTCACCACTTCTAGGCCTGCAATTCCATGTCTGTTGTTTAAATTGAATTTTATTTTAATATTCTGTTGTATAATATTTATTTGTTCTTTTATTTTAAGTTCATATTTGTATTGATTTATAAATAAAATGGTTTGTAATTTTGAAATGTTACATTTTTTAATTGTTCACTTTCACACCAACAATGTTATTATTTTTTTCAAATGTTTCATTTGGTGCCAACCACCAACTACTATGTTTGGCTACAGTGGTGTTGGTATAAACCATTTAACAGAAAGTCTCCCTTTTTGTGCCGCACAGTACATTCCTCAGATATGATCTAACGAGGAGAGGTTCCGAGGTCGGCATCACAGAACAGAATGTGGTGCACCTTTGTATATCATTAGAGTATAGTTAGTATATCGATGGGGTATTGTTAGTAGTATGTAAATATATGAAAGCTATAATGTGCAGTACCAAGGGAGTCTTGATAAAAAAGGTCTCAAAGTTTACATCACAGTTTATAATTGGATAAATTTCTTCTTTTGTCAAGTGTCTTCGTAGCCTGGTCAGTATGTCGCTGGATTTGAGATTTTTGTGTCTGGGTTCAATCCTCTGCTTGATTTATTTTTCACAGCAGAAATTTTTATCAGTTACTTGTTAACTACAATTGAAAAAATATGTTTCTCATTGAACTTTATGAAAAATATAAATTAAATATTGGGTTGAGGAAAAAGTAATTTCGTTTTTTTTTCATGTTTTTCAAAGAGAATTTATTCATATAAATTTCAAACACTAATCAATGATATATGTGCCGTTTTGATCGATGACCTTTTGACACTTCTCCGGTAAAACCATAATTCCGTCACTGTAGAACTTCTGTGATTTCTGGGCAAAAAACTGAACCAAGTGATTTTTACAAGCTTCTTTTGAAGCCAGCTTTACAGCATTAAGAGAGTTCCGCAGAGATCGAAACAAATGGTAGTCAGAGGGGTGAAGGTTCAGGCTATAGGGTGGATGCATCAAAACTTCCCAGCCAAGCTCTCTCAATTTTTGCGGAGCCACTAAAGATGTGTGTGGTCTGGCGTTGTCGTGATGGAAGACAACGCCTTTCCTATTGATCGATTCTGGTCGTATTTTTTAATCGCCTACTTCAATCGCATTAGTTGTTGACAATAGACAGTCGAATTAATGGTTTGGCCAGGTTCGAGCAGCTCATGATGAACAATGCCTTTCCAATCTCACCAAACACTCAGCATCACCTTCCTTGACGTCAATTCGGGCTTTGCCACCGTTTGTGAAGCTTCTTCGGGCTTCGACCACGAACTTTTTCGCACATTATTATCGTACGGGATCCACTTTTCATTGCCCGTACTCTTTCGTTTAAAAAATGGCTCCATTTCGTTTCGTTTCAGCAACGATTCACAAATGGAAACTCGGCCCATTAAATTTTTCACTGTTAATTCATGCGGAACCCAAGTATCGAGCTTCTTTTGGTATCCATCCAATCTTATGTAAATGGTTCAAAACTGTTTTTGGATCGATATTTAGTTCCATAGTGATGTCGTGAGATGAAGTATGTCGGTCTACCTTGATTTTGTTAAGAATTTCATCGACCTTTTTCAACGTTTGGCCGACCAGGGTGAGGTTCATCTTTAACATCAAATTTCCGGAACGAAAACGACCAAACCAATTCTGACACTGGCATTGACTTAAGCATTCATCACCATAAACACCACACAATTTTCGATGAGCCTGCGCTGCATTTTTTCCTTTTCTGAAATAGAAAAGCAAAATATGACGAAAATGACCTTCTGGAATCTCCATTTTCAAAGCGCAATAACTTTTGACTGAGTAAACAGATAACTCTACCTTTATATCTAGAATGTTCTATAGACTGTTACCTTTTAAACGGTCTATAGTATGGCTTCACTGAATAAGCATTACTAGAGATATGCGACTTTAAAGTCATCTATTAGAAAAAAAACGAAATTACTTTTTCCTCAACCCAATATATATTTTTTATCGTATAAATACAGTTTTAACGATGAAATTCTCCATGTTTAAATATTTAATGGAAGGTTAAAATAAATAAATAAAATTAGACAATTTGTATATTTATATAGACCAGAAATTTTTGCTGTCATTGTGAATTATTTGCAGTTATTTAAATGAATAATTTACTATTTTACACTGAGAAATACATTAAAGTAAGTGATATAAATCTATATATATATATTATTTTAATTTTAATTTATTATAGAAATATTTTAAATTTTTCGTGATTTTTTTGTTTTAAATATTTTTTTAAATTTTAATATGATATTTGTTATTCTCAGACTCTTAGTTTTGTCTTTACTACCTATGTAATAACTATTTTTAGTAATTCAATATATTTTAGAACTTATTTTTATTAATTATAAATACAAGAATATAAGATTTAAAAAATTTGATAACACAATAATTAAAAAATTTAAAACATGATATATTTTGAAGTACTATTAATATTAACAGAAAAATTTTAATTAAAGCAGTGTGTTATAATTTTATGTATCAGCCCCTATTCCCCCCCTTTATACTTAACCAATGAACCCCCAAAACTAATTAGGGAAGCACCTTATCAGAATTTACCTATATACAAAATTTGAAGCAAATTGGATAATTCTATCAAGAGTTATCACGTTGCGTACATACAGAACCTGCAGGCATGTTAGCTATCAGGCTTTGGTAGCCTGTGAGCTAAAAAGAGAACAATAAAAAAAAAAATGTTTTCAAAATAAAACTTTTTAAAATAAAGTTTGGAAATACTTGTTGCTATTCAAGAGTTATTCATGCAATGCATATCTTATTCCTATTAACTGTTTTCAATAGTAAGAAAATGTATTTTTTATTAAATGACTTTAAGTATGAATATAAATATTTATGAAAAGAAAAAATATATATATCAATAGTCCTTAAAATTAGTTGAGAAATAAAATGTATAAATAAGCAACTATTGTCATAAATAAAATATTTAATTATTTATAGAAGTAAAAAAAAAAAAAAAAAAGTGTTATTAAATTTTCAGTGGAGCTGAAATTATGTTAGAAATTCAACTCTGCTGAAAATTTAATTAGATATATATATTCTCCGATGCTGAGATTTAGTGCATCTCATGTATGCTCATAAATGGCCTTCCATCCTGCGCGGCAAAGTTGCAGCCTTGCCAACATACAGGAGTAAGAATTACCAGGCTGGATGTCGTCCTGGTAACTCAAATGGTAGAGCATTAGTACGCTATATGAAGAATCCGAGTTCGATTCCCGGTCTGGACATTTTTGACTCTGTTAGTTGTAAGCTGTGTTGCAAGTGAAAATTCACATCCTTTGTTATATTCATTAATTTCAGCTCTGCTAAAATTTTAATTAAATATAAGAAAATTAATTTTGGAAAAATTTTAAAATGTTATTAACAATTTTCTACTGCATACTTTTTGGTATCAGGTTTGGGCGCTGATGACATAAAATTTTTCAGTTTCAGGCTCCGAAAAAAAGCCTGGACTCATCTGTAGTATAGAAGCTACAATGATTCTTTTGTGACGAGCTGTTTTGTAATCAGAGTTGGCAAGTTTTTGACACATGACGGTTTTTACCGGTTTTAACCATGGTTTTTACCGTCATGTCAAAAACCCATTTTTTAGTAGTTTGTTTTTTACATTTTTTTTTCATTCTATCTTTAATATTGTTTTACATAAAATATTCAGTATCAAAAAGACTCGAAAATATATTTATCCATCCAAGAAAAACAAAAAGAATTGCATTAGAATAATACGTGTACATCTCTGTTAGAAGATCCTTACAATAATCTTAAGCTATTTGGCAAAGTCTAAAAAAATTGTCCTGTAACCTATAAGTATTAGATTAAACAATGTGTATAGTTTCAGTACAATTTATTACATTGTTGAAAACAAAACTTTAAGATTCTACTTATTGAAGTGCAAATTAAAATCACCATAATTGCATTTATGAAATACATAAGATATGCATTTTAAAATATTATATCGAAGAATATTCAAATTTATTCACGGCCAGTCTATGCTTAACATCTATTGTCATACAATGTAACAGCATTTTTGCATCTCTGAAATAATTTTAATGTACTTTATTAAAAATGTATATTGAAGGTTATTTAATAATTATAATAACCTTTTATTATCATTTAATATTAATGTTAATTGCTGTTAGTAGAATCTATATTAGTGAAGATTATGACAAATATTGTTCTTTTCTTTTACTCTTGTATTTTTAAATCTTTCCCATATTAAGAAATGATCTTCTTTTAAATAAATTTAACAAATTTAATTGTAAATAATAATAATTACAAGAACAACAAGGTAAAATCAATCTAGAAATGTATTGTATGCTACACTTACACCATAAATTGGAAGACAATCGAAAATGATAGGTTTTTGACGGAATAAACCGGTAAAAACACGGTTTTTACCACTGTCATGTCAAAAACCCAACCCTGTTTGTAATAGGTCAGATTTGAATATTAAAATGGTTTAATTTGCAAAAGGTGTATTTTTTTAAGACAAAGAAACTTCTGAAGAATCCTGTTTTAAAATTTGTGTAGGGTTCATAAAAGGACCCAAATTTCCCCAGTGCATGTTTCTTATATATTTTTTTTTTCTTCTTCTTTTCAGTCTGTTGATCAGTTTGAATTTGATGGGTGTGATAACTGTGAAGAATATTTAGGCCTAAAAAACAACAGAGATCTCATTTATGACTGCACAAGTTCCAATTTTGATGGGTAAGTCCTGCTTAAAATTTTCATTTATTGTTTTATGGTATTTATGTACAGGGTGATTTTTTTTAAAGTTGTGAAAGTAAAACTCTATAACAACAGAACCACTGATCCAAATGACCTAAAATTTCACTAGTATGCTCCCAAAGCAATGGGAATTTTTTAAGCGTGGTTAAAAAAAAACTTAAAATCACACCGACAGATGGCGCTGTACATGCAGTAAAGTCGGGAGACGAACTTGCGCCCGGCACACGCACATTGGCGATAAGAACGTGAAGTACGCACAACTTGTGTTCATTATTCTACAGAAATCCTCGCAATGACTGCACCATTGACGGACTGTGCGTTCTTAATGAAACTGTATTATCAGAATAATGACAGCGCAGCAACTGCTTTTAAGAGATTTAGGATACTTAAGAATTTAAGAAAATATCCAATGACGACAGAGGGCCTACGGAAGATGGTTTCTTAAAGTACCGTCCATTGTTTTCCTCCCACATACGATATTTTTTGATTCTGCTACCTTACAGCGTCATCTGTCAGTGCAATTTAAAAATTTTTTTAACCATACCAAAAAATACCCATTGCTTTGGGAGCATACTGGTGAAATTTCAGGTCATTTGGATCAGTGGTTCCTTTGTTATAGAGTTTTACTTTCACAACTTTAAAAAAAAATCACCCTGTACTATGCAAACTTCACTAAATTTCATTATGAAATACTATCAGAGTTGCTTGTATTCCAGTTATTCTGATGGAACACTCGTTGATATTATAACTCACAAATGTTTATGTCAATTGGATATAACTGTTCATTTTTTTCAAATTTAAATTTTAAATATCTGATACTTTTCTAAACAGAAATCGTTTATTTCATAAAGGATTTTCTAGCACTTTACAAGTGTAGCCTTTTATTTATTTTTTTTTTTTTGGTAACCCTGACAAACCTGTTCAGATATGTCAACTTCTTTCCTCTCTCTCTCTCAGAGAATCCAAACAAGTTGGAAATTGTTTTTCAAATGTCACAAATGAGGTGCGTTCATACTATAACTAGTTTTATAAATATTCAGATCTTGGTGCAATAGCTGTTGCTTTCTTATGCAAAAAAGCATGAATACAAAATATATTTTATGTGCAGATTTTCATATTAGATATTAATTTTATTTTATGAAATTAAGTCTGAATACACTTTTACAAACAATTCATTCCAATTCTGTTACATTAAAATTATACTATGCGCAAATATCCAATACAAGACAATGTAAAAATATCATCGTTATTATTTCACTGAAACAATGATTTATATCGTCTGTTATTATGATATGATTAATTTTCGTAATAAAATAAGTATGTTTTAACTTGTCAACATTTTATCTCTTGTTGACATTGACTGAAAATTCCAATTGGAAACTTAAGCCTAGCTTTGAAAATTTCAGAACTTGAAAAACTGTTTTTCCATTTAAAATCTATTTCTCCGGGAACATCTATCCAAAAAAACTGTCGGTAGATTATAGGATTGTTATAATTAGAAAATTTTAGTATACAAATTCGGTAATATGGAAATAATAGGACATAATCAACATGGCAACCTAGAATCATTACCTATCATGGGATATCATTGAATTAATTAAGTGTGATAGGATTTGATAGAATGAAGAAAACTTTTATTGATATCTCTTTAAGTTTTGATTCGATTTTCATAAAATTTGAAATGACTCGATAAATATCTGCAACAATTATATATATTAAATTTCAGTTCAAACCATTCGGTTGGGTAGTTTTTGCACTGTAAATGGACAGACGGATGGACCAGACGACAACTATAGGTGCTACCTATTTATATAATTATGAATGCACCTTAAAAAGTACTTATCTATTAAAGGGAGTGGAAATTTCTTTGACACCAAGTTCAGGCTACAGGTTCAAATATATTACGACTCGATGCTTGCTGCAGAGGTGATTCTGGTCCGAATTTTCCGAAAAATTAAGGCAATGATTTCCGAAAAAAAATATATATATCAGTCATAAATCCAAAAATTCGGACATAAAATGTATCGGTATTTCGGCAAATGATCGCTGAAAAAAATCAATCTCGTCATTCGTTCGAAGAAAAGTCGCCAATTTTGTCAGAAGGATCGCGGGATAAACGTGACTTTCGTCAGAAAATCGCGAAAAAACAGCAAATTTCGTCAAAAACATTGCGAAAAACTGCAAATTTCGTCAAAAGATCGCGAAAAAACGACAAATTTCGTCAAAAACATTGCGAAAAACGGCGATTTCGTCAAAGGATCGCGAAAAAACGATAAATTTTGTCAACAGATCACGGGAAAAACGTGACTTTCGTTAGAGATTCGCGTAAAATCGGCAAATTTCATCAAAAACATTGCGAAAAACGGCAAATTTCGTCAAAAGATCGCGAAAATGGCAAATTTTGTCAACAAATCGCGAAAAATGGCAAATTTCGTCAAAAAAATAGCGAAAAAAAACGCAAATTTTATCAACAGATCTCGAAAAAAACTGCCAATTCCGTCAAAAGTCGCGAAAAAACGCAAATTTCGTCAAAGGGACGCAAAAAAAAGTGGCGGGAGTGGACACCCCACCCCCTCCCCCCTCTGTTGTAACTTTTCAGAAAATTTGCGGTGAATTTCAGAATTTTTTTTTTTTTTTTTACTCAGAATCACCTTTGACTTGTCTCTAGGGGTACTGTATCAACAAAAGCTAAAATTGAATGCATTAAAAATTTGCATCAAATAAGAATTTGATTTGATTTTTTTTTTTATGTTTCAAAAACTTATTTTGACATTTCTTTTTAAAATTTTCTGTTGTTCATGGTTGTTTTTACATGTTTTCATTTAGCTTTTTTAATTGAATATTTGGGATCTTCCGTTGAATGAGAAAGATGCTATATCTTGTTTTATATAAGAAAAGATAAAAGAACAGATTTGATTTAATGGGCCCAAAATGTAATTGTACCTTTATTTATGCAAAACATGCCATTTGCAATTAAAATGCTACTAAAAGTGACTATATTCGAATCAGGCGACTATGGCTACTGTTTTCTCAAAACCCTTCAAAGGCGACTATTTTGAAAAAGCAGAAAAATAAGATTTTTCATCATTTCCAAAGCTGCCAACTCTTCCATTTAAAAAAAAAAAAAAAATCTGATTTACCGACATTACGTTTCAGTATCACCTTAAATCACTTAAGTATCACTTTTACAGTACAAAGTTCAAAATCCGGAATCCTCAAGACCTTGGCAACTTCAAATTTCAGACTTTATTTGCAGTTTACTTGTCAAATTAAGAAAAAAAAAACTAATCTGCAAATCATTTACGTCAGGAGAGCATTTGAAATACTAGAAAAAGATAATACTAAAGATATTTTAATAGAGAAATAATTTGTTTATACCATTCATCTTTATAGTTTGAAATTATAGTACATTTAATTAGTAAATTATTTTATTTATATATTCATTTATCCATGCAGCACTTGGAAAATACAATTTGAATCCCTGTAAAAAAAGATTTTGCTGTTAATTAAAAAAAAAAAAAAAATCCTTACTTACATTATATATTAATTAGTTTTTTTTAATAAATCGTAATTATAAAATTTAAAAAAATATTATATTTATTACATTTGAACTCTGATAAACTACTATTTAATGGTGTATTACATTGTGAAATTTTAATAAACACCTATTATTGATTTTAACCAATAGATGGCGTAACAACACTTGTGTATCAAATAATTCTATAACATCGATCTTGCTTCACAGAGTAACGAGAAAGAACTGTGTGATCTTTCTTGCAAATAATGAAAATAATCTTAAAATGGTAATTAAAATTATAAAATCTAGATTTTTTCTTTTACTGTTCCCCTGACATTTTTTCTTTATTTTCAGAATTTCTTAATTCTTTTGTTAAAAAAACTTACCGGATTGTTTGATCTAAAACTCACTAATGATTTTAATTTCTACGCCCAACCAATATTAAATTATGATTAGAAATTTGAAAATTAATAATTTTATTAGGATCATTTTCATAACATCCTGTAATACAAATAAAAACTTTAGTACTCATTTGTAATAATAGAGGGCGACACCAAATATCTGCTAGGAATCTAGAACTTTGTTTTAGAATTGTCATTGTACTGAAGATAAAAAATTTTGCTATCTCTCTCTCTCTCTCTTTTTTTTAACATTATTATTCATAAATTAATCATTTAAACTTAGTTATTTATTATAACAAAATAATACATTGCAATAGTTATATTATTCTAGAAAGAAAATTGAAAAAAAAAAATACTATGAAGTATTTCTGTTTGTCCTCATAATTTCTGTCAATGTCCATGTAAAAAAGTTGTAACAGATTCTAAATTCATACTTATGGAAGAATTATATATTTATTTATTTTATTTTATTTTTCGTACTAACTAAACTTAAATTCTCAAAACTTATAAATTTTTCTGAATTTATCTTGGGTGAGAGATTTGAAAAAATTGTAAGCTGCAAATGTGAAAAAATGAACAAAATAGGGCAAATGTGCCAGTAATGGACACCCCGAATGTTTTGGGTTTATAACAAATAACCAATACAATTTTTTTTTTTCATAACTCCCCCTTGCATGTTTTATAATCTGGGTCATTGTTGACCCGCTTAATCAAACCAATCAGGAAGCATAAAATAATGTTTCACATTTCCACTGTTTTTCTGTGAAAATCTTAATGAACATGTTAAGAGCTGGCTTCACTTAATTAATTTATATCTTCCTTATTTTCTTTCAAAAATTGCATGCTTTTGTTTGGATAGTAATATGAAACTTTAAATTTCATATACCAATGGCCATTTACAAAATTTCATTTATTGTTAAGATTTTAGGGCCGATGTCCATTACTGGAATGCTTAATTAGTCTCTTTCCAGTAATGGACACCCCATGTGGCCAATACTGAAAGTATTATTTCAGTAGTGCATAAAATCTTTTTACTTAACTGAAAAGCTACTTAATCAAATTTAATTCTTTTATTTTACTTAGTAGAATGTAATAAGCACTTTTTTTTTTTTTTTTTTTTTTTTTTTTTTTTAAATAAATAGGGTCATACCATGCCAAATCAACCGAAAAATTTTAATATTCAACCTGACCATTTTAGATTTTAATGATACTGTCAGGAATCATTCTCCCTGATGATATAAATGAGAATATATCGTTAATGTTTTTATTTCATTAGATTTTCAAAAAAATAATTTTTTAATTTCGAAAAATCATTTTTTGGCTTCCATAAATGTTTTCAATTTTGATTTTCTCATTCTATGAGGCATAGTGAGTTGTTTGACCACTCATTTTAAAGAGAATTTCCCAAGGCTTCATTTGGTATGCAAATTGACTAAGCTTGATTAAAAAAATAACATTTTTAAAAATTTAAAAAAAAAAATTGTGTTTTTGAATAAGATTTTTGAAAAAAATGTACGATTTTTGAAATATTATGAACTTGAAATCTTAAAATTTTTTAAAATGGGATCTCAATGGGATCAGAGTTATGAAATACAAGCTGAATATTATCATACAAATAATAAATAAATAACAAAATAAGCTAGAGTTAGATTATTATTTGTATGGTAATCTTCAGCTTTTTATTTGTCATAAATGTAAACATAGTTCCAATGATGTAAAGCAAAGAAGTGGGTAGAATGTGACAAGTGCAAGAAAGAATGCTTATAATTTTAAATGCATTTCAAAATCGCATATTGAGTGATTTGGATTATCAGAAAGTGATGAGGAAATTGAAGATTTGGCATTTGAATGCCATAATTGTACAGCACATCATTCGGACGTTGATATGAGTGAAGATTAGATAAAATGAGGCAATAGAAAATGTCACCAAACTTAATTATTGTAAAACTAAATCTTTACATTATAAATCCTTTAATGTAATAAATTTCTATCTTAAATTGCAATATTTTCTTTTATCAATATGCTTTCATTAAGTTCTGAACACAAATACTATCATAAAACAATTATCCAATTATTTTTTGTAGGGTGTCCATTACTGGAATTTTGGGTGTTTTGATACATTTCTGTTATTTACAATTAAATTTTGATTCACATTGGGAAATGAGACTATGAGATTGATTAAATAATGTTGATGGATTAATATAATATTAAAAAAGTGGAATATAATAATTATAACTATTGATTAAAAAGTAATTTAAAAAAAATTCCTTAAGGGTGTCCATTACTGGCACATCTACCCTATATGAAATTTTAATTTCTAAACCAAGAAAAGTTTTGACTTATATATTTCTCCAACATAAACACTAGGGTGGGTCGAAAAAACCGAAAATTATATAATCGAAACGTAATAGTGCGGGAAAGTTGCCATTGGTAATAAGGAATAAATTCGCAAAATATTACTCCAAATGGTTAATATCTTTTACCGCCGCAAAAGGGGCAAAATTTCGAAAAATCGCAAAAAAATTGTTTTTTTTTTTTTTTTTTTTCAAAAAAAAAAATTAAATTATCCAAACTTACCAATCTAATAGAATGCAACAGCTACATCAAGATGTTAGTAATGTTCCAGTAAAGGGGCTTTTTGAAGGGATTTTGGGGATTTTCCGGAAATATTTAGGGAATTTTTTGTAGGGGGATGGGCAAATATGAAAAATGAGGGGGAATTTATGTAAGAAGCCCCCCCCCCCCCTACCAAATAAATCACCAAAATTTACCGGAAAATCCCCCAATTTTTTTCAAAAAGCCCCTTTTTCTCAAATTTAGAGGGGGCGGGCCCCTCTCACCCTTGGTTGGCAATCTCCATGATCAAAATTACTAGACATTTATAAGTTATTACTAGCTATAATGTAAATTTATTTAATTGTAGACATATAATAAAAATTAAAAAAATTAGTAAAAAACAGAAAATTGAAATTTTTGCCATTTTTTTTTCAAAATTTTGACCACCTTTGCGGCGGTAATAGAAATGATTTCACCATAATGAAATTTTACTGGAACATTACTAACATCTTGATGTAGCTGTTGCATTCTATTAGAAATTGTATTGGTATGGTTGGATAATTTAATTTTTTTTTTTTTTTTAAACAATTTTTTTGCGATTTTTCGAAACTTTGCCCCCCTTGCAGCGGTAAAAGATATTAACCATTTGGTGTAATATTTTGCGAAATTATTCCTTATTACCAATGGCAACTTTCCCGCACTATTACGTTTCGATTATATAAATTTCGGTTTTTTCGACCCACCCTAATAAACACATAAATTGAAATCTTATAAAATAAATTAATTAAATATGAGAAACGTTTTTTTTTTTTTTTAAATATGCTTTTTTCTTGACCAATGCTATTCTAAGCATTTATTAGTTACTGTAAGGAAAATAAAAGAATTATATGTTTAATTGATTTTATTTCCTTTAGGATTTGTGCTTTATTAATTTAATATTTCGTTATTTTAGCTTGATTGACTACTAATTTTTTCAGAAAAGTTTTGTTATATTTAATTGTATATTAGGGTGTTTTATTTTCAGTTTTCGAAAGATAGAAACAATATAAAAGTAAAAGAAATTTCATAACTTCAGCTAAAATTATTTCTCAGGAAAATGTTTTATTGAATAGGGCAACAATTTTTAACTTTTTTCATCAAAAAGCGGAATTTAATCATACAGTGGCATTAATTCTCCTTATTTTACTGCTGTATAAGTTCTTGTTTTTATTAAAAAGATAAAGGGAGAGAGAGGAGGGAAATAAGTTCTCACTCAATCCTTTTATTCAAATGTAACATTCAATTTAATTGCGACTGTTACATCTTAACGCTTGCCGATAGATGTCGCTAGTTGTTCGAATATTGCCAAAAAAATCTTCCTGTAATTTTATTTGTGTAGAAGGATTTCATTGATAACTTTCTCGTTTGTTCATAACTTTGATCTCAATACTGTATAGCTGCTGCCAATCTCCCCCCTCCCCCGTTCTTCCAAGACAAATAAACATATTTTTCGCCACAAAATTTATTTCATAAAACTTTTTGTTTCTATGCTGTACTTAATACTTATCTGTCAAAATATGTATAAATTTGGCTTATTTCGCATATTTAGATCATGTGTTGTTGATTTCAGTGCATTTTTGAGTAACTGCTAAAAATGATCAAATCTTCCAAAAACTGGATTTTTAAGGTTCATCATTCAGATCTCAACCACATCTCATCAGAAAATTAAAATATTGAACTCCTTTTTAGGATATCGTTACTTTCCTGTTCAATTGACAAAATATTTCCAAAATGTATATATGCTTCATTTTATTTATTTATTTTTCTTTTTTCACGAGTCCTACTCGTAGAGGGGGTTGTCAAATGCTGTTGGTCAGTGAAATTTCAGGTGCTCCCCTAGCTAACGTTAATCCTGTGGGCGCGGAATGCATTTCTATTTTTTAAATATCGTATCTCTGCTCAAGAAATTAATATTTTTAACTTCTTTTTTCTGTGTTTTCTTTTTAAAAACATGTCTCTTTCCTTCATTTTCTTTTTCAGTTGTCGAAGTAATTTCTAAATATTTTAATATCGTATTAATTTAATATTTTATATCATGTTAAAAGCTGGCGAGCTGTGAGAAAAATTTCAACGTTCAAAATTAATTATATACTTCAGAAATATTTAGACAATTAAAAAAATGAGAGATATATATATTCTTTAACAAGAATACACACACACACACACAACAAAAAAAAAAAAAGAGTTAAAATATTAATTTTTTGATGAGATATTTTTTCGGCCCATAGGTTTAACATTAGCCAGGGGAATCTGAGGCAGTGCCGAAACCAAGAGGAGGGGGGCTGGGCCCAGGTTTCAGAACGGAAGGCGGAGGAGGTTTCAGAACGGAAGGCGGAGGGGGCGCCAAATGAAGATTTGGTTTGATACAAAAATAATGTATGATATTTGGATAAAAATGTTTTGTAGCGGGAAAATCCGAAAGAAAAACTGAGCCAAGTGCATTAAAATTTACAAATAGATAAAAAGATTGGTGAGGTCAGATGACTGCTTGGGCACTAAAAACTAAAGGCTGGAAAATAAGCAACTTTATTTTTTTTTTCTAACTACAAGTACTTATTTTTAAATCCAGATCCGGCCTTAGAGGGAGCGACTGCCTGGGACACTAAACACTAAAGGGTGGAAATTTCGCAAAGTAAAATGCTTTGTAAAAAATTAAATTTTACGGTAATGGAATTAATTGTTATGCCTACAAAAAAAAACAAAAAAAAACCTGGTTTATCAGTTCTTAAGACATTGTGACTCTCATATCACTATGACTTTAAACGCCTGTTTAATTGTAATGTAATACTACAACTACAGTAAAATATGTGAAAATGAAATCTGTCTATAACAGAATCCTGTTGTAAATGAAAAAAATTACATTCTCCCAACAAAAAGCTTATCAATAATTATTCATGCTAAGATATCTGTATAAAGAGGAATTTTTTCCTGTTCCTTTCGATTTCACATAGGTAAGGTTTTATTGAATAAATATTTGACAAAGCTAATTACATTTGACAAAGATGATTATACATATAGTTTCAATACTAAGCATCTTATATGGTTACATGGTTTTAATTTTAAAATAAGTTGGCTATTAGAAACTTAGTAAAATTCACTTTGTAAATTTACTTTACGGAGGAAGAAGGGGGGCGCCAAAATCCCTGTCCCCCACCCCCCGTGAAAAAAAAAAAAGCTAGTTTCGGCCCTGATCTTCGGCATTGACCAACAGCCTTAAGCTAAGGAGTTATTAAGGATGTTGTCGAATCCAAACTGGCTACTTTTTGACACATTTTTTAATTAATTTTTGTTCGCAAACGCATGAAATTGGTAGATGTTCTTATTCTGAGACTTTGTAATCGAACTGTTTTTTCATTTCTCTGTAATCGCAGATCTTTCAGAAAATGCTTTCAAAATTGGCGTTTTGAATCGCATTTCCGGACGCAATAGTGCGGGAAAGGAAATGTTATGAGACAATAACAGCTTATAATTCAAGATGTGACTCATTTATTGAAAATTTTGAAAAAAAAAAAAAAAAAAACTTCTATTACAAATTATTTTGATAATCAAGCCTGCAAGTATCATGCTTGCATTTGCATTTAAAAGTTAGTCAGAAAGTTTCACGTTGTTGAGCGGGGGAGAATATTATTTTGAGAACCGCCGTAAGTTAGTGCACAGATGATGTAAAATGAATGCTTCGAATTTTCAATTTGCTCTCAAAATATATAACGGGCTTATACAATTCCGAAAATAACAGGTCACAACATGTAAACCCCTAAACTGATACTTTAAGTTCGTAAACAAACAATACCATGCATATTATATTGTAAAAAAATTTTATCATCTTTTCTCACAATACATTTGTTACATATTTTGGTGCGCTTTTTACAAAATATATTAAAGCTAGACAGTTGAGATTTCACATGCTTGTATAACTAATTAGTTTCTTTAGAACTATATCTAAAATTATGAATGAAACTATAATATTTCAAGAGATATACAGGAAACCTTTTTTAAAATGTCTGTGATTTTCTAAATGTTTCAGTAATCTATATATTTAAAACGAAAAGCATATTCTGTCAAATTCCAACATTATTTTCCCACACGAAAAGAGTCTCTTTGCGCATGCTTCAACTTTTAGGTTTTTCCACTCAGAAACGGGAAACCTGATTGATTAGCCCTTACCTGTTTAGCCTAGGGGGATTGAAAAGTGTTGATTGAAAACGGATGGAGGCGTACCATTGCATTGAAAGCATAGACCTTCTAATATATTTTTGCTCTGAGGTTGAAATCTAAAGCTTTTTTTTTTTTTAAAGAACTCATGTTTTCACTACTAAATATGCATATTTTTTCGCAAAATTTTAAAGAGAGCTTGGAAACAATTATATTTATAACCGATTGAAATGTCAGAGAGTTCGGAAGATGACAACTGTTTTTTTATTGCTATGTTAAAGGAGCCTACGCGAAAACAAACAAACAAACAGAAAAGCGAGAAGAAAACATTTATTTTACAATTAGATAACAATATTTTTTCATCACGAAATTTTTACATGGGCTGTAAAACCGTTTTATGTATCACCAATAAAGGTTTCAAAGAGTTCGGACAAAATTAACTTTTTATTTTAAAACTATGAAACGCGGCCCTACGTGAAAAAAAAAACAAAAAAAAACAAGAAAATGGGCGCTTTTATCACTAAACATCAATATTTTTTCGCTAATTTTTCATTTAAAAATATAATTTCATACAAAATCGGGTTAAAGATATAAAATAATAAAACTTGATGGTATTTTATTATTATTATTATTATTTATTTATTATCACGGGCCCGGGCAATGCGGGGGGCGTCAGCTAATTATTTTTTATTCCACTTCTTTTGGAGAAAAGTGAAAAATGCTTCCTATTATTATTAAATTATATGTTCTTAACCCTCGTGTAAAATTAATTTATTTTTGAAGAATATTGGAAAAATGCTTATTATTAAATGTTAATATATTTTTTTCATGTATGAAGAATTTCTCTTCAATAGCTATTTGGGCAATTATTTGGTAACAGAATTACGGTTCAGATCAAATTTGTAAAATTTTATTGGAATTACATAAAGTTAATTATTTATTTATTTTTTTTACAAGTTTCGTTTTCTACCAGCACGATTAGTGCACACTAAGAAATCAAAATAAACGCCTACAACAATAATATATAAAAATATTCTTTAGAAAATTTTAAATGCTCGGTACCGGAATTACCTGAAATCCATTGCTTGTAATTCCGTTATCAAGCTTTTAAAAATTTCTAAATAATATATTTATATATATTTTTAATTGTTGTAAGCATTTATTTTGATTTTTCAGTGTGCACTAATTGTGCTTGTAGAAAACAAAACTTGAAAAAAAAAAATTAACTTTATGTAATTCCAATAAAATTTTACAAATTTGCTCTTAACAGTAATTCCTTTACGCAACAGGAAATTACATGCTTGCCTGTTTTGTCTAGTCTTTGAATTCGTTTTTGGATGTTAATCGTATATGTTATTTCTCCTGTCAGCATCCCTTTATCTAAGAAAATACGAAACGCAGAACGACGAATGAGATACCATATGAAAGGATATTGAGCAAGCTTCTGACATAATACAAATAAATTTTCCTAAAACATGTTTTTTGATTAAAATTTACTGATAATTAAAAATTAAATCGGCATTGTTTTCATAAACGAAATGAAACGTTTTCCTCAAATTAATGTTGCCACAAAAATAAAATATCGCATTATATCGTGCTCAGTAATAATAATAATAATAATAAAGTAAAAAAAAGATTGCTGCACGGGTTTATTTTTTATATTTATGATTAAAGAGCAAAATTTAAATTCTCAATTTATTTTTCTTTGTCCCATGTTTTTTCGAGAAACAGATGATGTTACCTTCTAATGCAGTTAAAATACGATTGATATATATATATATATATATATATATATATATATATATATATATATATATAATTATAATATCTATGAATTTCAAAAAACATATCAAGTTCTTCTTAAATCTCGAAAGAGATAATTAATGATAATGTGAAGACGGAATACCCCATAGCTAATAGTTTAACTAGTGCATGGAATGGTTTTTACATATTCTTTTCAATTTTTTTCATGCATGGAATGGTTTTTACATATTCTTTTCAATTTTTTTCAATAATTATCTAGATGAAATTATTGATTTTTTATATGATACCATAATTTAGCCTATTTGGCTCATAAATCACTTTGATTAACTTATATATATATATATATATATATATATATATATATATATATATATATATATATATATATATATATATATATATATATATATATTATTTTATTTTATTTTATTTTATTTTATTTTTTTGCCTTAGCTATCAGCGATCAGTTTTTACTGTAACTTTGATGGAATAAAGGAGACGATATTCTGGCTTGACTGATGTTGTTTGCAGATATTTTTAGTCCTTATTTTTTTTTTTTATATATAAATTTAGACTTGCATCTAAAAAATATTAAAATGCAGTGCGAAATCTTCGCACGGGTCCACTGGTATAAACATATTTTTTCAAATCTGGTGCGATAAGAATTTTTATCTTCTGCCGAAATATTTTTGCTGAATGGTTATAATAAAAGTTTTTATAATTCTTAATGTTGCTATGGGATATTTATTTTAAATGCTAAAATGTTTGAATTAACAACATAATACAAATTAAAATAACTTTTATTAGGTTGTTTGACATGTTCCGACTCATTCCGAGTCATTTTCAAAAACAAATGAGAATATTCCATAATTGCACGGCCTTTGAAGTTATTATTTGAAATGCTATCATTTAATTTTCATGCACTTTTTTTTTAAATTACGCACGTTATCTTTTATTTCTACTTGGTTGTTTATTTTCATATCTGTAGCCATGGAGGAGCTCGAGCCACAATTTCGGTAAGTTAGAAGATGCTGCATCGTTACATATTGTATTTTTGCGTGTTAGTATCTCCATATGTGCCAACCTCTCATTAATATTCCGCAATATAAGGGTTAATTTGACCCCGTTTAACAACGCTTCAAACCAGAAAAATTATTCGATGAATCTTTATTTATTCAATTTCTGGTTTCTACGTGGAATTTATTTAACTTCATTTCTTAAAAAAATTTCTGGTGCGAAACGGGTTAAACCTGGGTCAAATTAACCCGTATATTACGGGATATTAATGAGAGGTTGGCACCTATGTATCTCTATGGTTTCTTTTATTATGGGTGGATAGTATAGACTTGAGGGAAATATTATTTTACATTCATTCATAATGAAGGTTCTTTAGCGATAGATTTTAAATTTGTGAAAGGTTCAGTTTGGAGATTGAAAGGTTTTGTGGGAGGTCTATTTTTAAGACCATTTTGTGAAGGTTTTGTTTTGAAATGATAAATTTTGTGAAGAGTCCTTTAAAGGACCCAATTTTCTCCTAAACTGATCCCTGTAATGCTTATGTTTTCTTCAGTGTTTGGTGATATATATCAATATATATATATATATATGATGTTTTTTTTTTAATATAATGAAATAGGGTTGGGCAATTTGCCGGCAAACTGGTATTTTTGCCAGGACAGTGGCAAAAACTGGAAAAAACCTGGTAAAAACCGGCAAAAATTGGCAAAAACTGACAAAAAAGGCTGGATTTAATAAATATAATAAAATAATATAATTTTGTATATATTATAATTGAGACTTAAATCAGAATATTAATTGCATATTTCACTAATATTAATTTGATTAATTAAAATAATTTTCACTGGTAATATGAATAAAAAAATATCAATAATCAATCATAATCAATTTTGTAGATAAATTTATGTGATGGTGACATGTAAAAACTTTTTACTTTTCTCAAATTAATGTAGTAATGTTGCCTTTAAAATGAAAAAATTTAAATCAACAGTTTCTACATTTAAAAAATCTATAATAAAAAACAATATTAATGCATAAACATTTGCCAAATTAATCTTCATTTTATCTTTATTTGAGCCTTTAGGTATAACTTTTACAAATACTTTATAGAAGTAAACGGTACTACTTGTTTATCCCGTCGACCAATTTCACCAAATTATACAAATGAAAAAATTTTGCCATTCTAAAATTTTAAGTTGGAAAAATGAATGAATTTCAATTAAAAAAAAAAAAAATCTAAATTATAGGGTTACTTTAATAATAAAGATCACTCATGACGTAACGACATAGCAAATATAAAATTTGAATTATCCAGATTATTTCTGTCAAAATAATACTAAGAATACAGTTCATGTGTTTAAATGCAGAATTATTAAATTAAACCATAAGCAAACAGATATTTTTAAGATATTGAATTTGTGAATTAATTGTAAGTATTTTAAATGTAATAATCGAATTTATTAAGGAACATAGTAAACATCAATGATAACGGAAGATTGTAAAGAATTCAATCCTCTTTATTTAGTCAAAAAACGTAGAAAAAAAAACTATAAAATATATGTAAACATTAGATATGGGCAAATATAGAAAAATAAAAATATTTTGTGGACAAAAATTGGTGACACCAGTTGAAACTAATCTGTTATATTTTTTCTTCCTTTAATATCACGAGGTAATCATTTATTGACATAATTTTCATTTTAAATAATGAAAAAAACAAACAAATTAGTAAAACCTTAATAAAAATACAAAAATAAATTAAAATTCACATGATGACGTAACAAACACATGTAACGTGTTTAATATCAAGTGAAAATGACATTTACAATGATCCATAATTGGCATTTAATCTTATAGTTTGGCGATAGTTAAGAGAGGGGAGGGTACAACGATTTTATTAGGTAATTTTTCTTACAATTTTTCCCACTGTCATTATACCTGCTACAGACTTGAATCTTGATTTGATCATAGGAAATGAGAATGAATTATCTTGCAAAAGGTTTTGTTTCTATTGTTTTTAAATTTAACTTCAAATAACTGTTGTTCTCATAGCATAGCCAAATTGGCAAGTGCTATTTCTCTCTCAGACTTTGCTACAAAATTAACTGAAGCATAAGGATTGATTGTTTAATAATTATGAGAGATTAAACCAAAGCCAGTAAGTTATTTACTAAAAAGTAAAACTGATTACTAAAGTATTTTACTAAAAAATACAATCTACTTAGATTAACTGTTTAAATGATGCATTGAATATTCTAAGGTAAATAAAAAAATAAAATTACATATTATTAGAGTTGAAATTATTAAAAATTAAAATATATTAATTACATCGCTGTAAATAAAACATATCTATTTTTGCCACTTTGGCAAAAAGTGGCAAAAATGTATTTTTGCCAGGACGGTTTTTACCGGTTTTTTCCATGGTTTTTACCACCTTTGGCAAAAACGTGCCAACCCTATAATGAAATGATATTTTCGATATTTTCGTATATTTGTTATTTATTTTCAAAATATTGTGCAGTGACCACTTTGCATTTGCAGTGACCTTTTTAGCCAAATAAGATTTTTTTTAAAGCTTTACGTGCAAAGTGAATTTATAAATGAAGAACCAGTAATTATGGGGGGAGGGGGGGGGATATTAACTTTAAACAAACAAAGGTAAACTGTTTAATTTAGATAACCAGTTATTTAAATCTCCATTAGAAAGAATCATTTCTTATTTTTTTTAGTTCAGTTTAAACTGCCCAATGAATGAAAATGCAGACAAGCGTACATGTTCAAATTTTTCAATAAGAAAAAAATATTTTGGATTTAAAATTCTGTTGTATAAAACATAAAATTTACTTGATACTGAATTCTATTGTTTGTTTTTTGAGAAGTGTAAAATGCAAATTGTTTAACTTTTCAGAAAATTATGTTTTCAATTAGTTGATCTTCAATTTTGATGCAAGTTAAGAAGAAGAAAGAAAAAGACATTTAGAATATCGTTTTATTAAGTTTTCATGTTAAGTGCTATATGTTTTAGTTTATAATCTATTTTAAATTTCAAAATATTTATAGTCATCAGTAAATTGATTATTTTGAAAATATTGGGTACATATAAAGAAGTCCTTCCGGCCTGTACCGGGAGGGAAAAGGTAGCTTTTATAGTGCATGTTTTCAAAATGTCAGAGACCCTAGAATTTCAAACTGCCATATCTCTGCCATTTTTTAAGATACAGCCAAAACAAAAAAAAAAAAAAAATGTTCTGGAATCCTTGTATTACGATCTAACACTAAACGGAAACAAATTTTTCAATTTATAATTTTTTTATACATCTTTTTAAACTTTTGAAAAAATTAAAAATATTTAAATTGTCGTCATTTTGAAACAAGATGGCGCATGAAGCTTGCCAACGAACTCGGTCGAGACCTTGGTATGTTCTGTACACATGATCAGTCACAGTCATATCGGTTCATAAATACGAGAGCTACAGCATAACAAATATCAGAGTGTTTCAAAATCTCAGCCACCCTAGAATTTCAAACTGCCATATCTCAACCATTTTTTAAGATATAGCAAAAACAAAAAAATGTTCCAGAATCCTTGTATATCGGATATTTTTTATATTTTAGAAAATTCCATGATATATATACAAATCCGGCTTTTCTCACCTTTTAATAGTTGATTTTATTACTCGTCGTATAACGCACATCTGGTAAATTTTAATCAAATTTCTAGTTTCAAATATGCACGTTATAAGACAGAATATACGGTATTTAGATTCCCCCATAGGTTAACATATTTGGGATTTCTCAATCGGGGAGCTTCAATTAGAGTCCTGCATGGGTCGGGTTGTACCCGACCAGGACCCGACAAAAAAAGTTTCATCGACCCGCAACCCGACCCGAACCCGCAAAAATAATTTTTGGCGACCCGCAACCCGACCCGAACCGAACCCGCAATGAAAGGACAATAAATCATGTTTTAATGCAGGGCACGAAATTTCCGCTCGCCAGCTCACCATTGGCGAGCAAATATTTAAGGTTAGCGAGTAAGTTTCGTGTTTTGAAATCTTGTGCTTGAAATCCAACTGTATACGCTCAGAATATTGTACCTCAATCTAGCGACACGCGGAAGTGTTAAAATCAAGCGACGGCATTTATCTTCCAAAAGAGGCGCAAGCGCCAAGGCTGCTTTTTTTCGCTTCCGAGGCCGAATCTGATCGCTCTTCACTCCTGCGCGAAGTGAATCAGGTTTCGTCACCAAAGCTCAGCTGCTTGAAACAGGGTAAAAATTATTCGTTTTCTCCCGAATTTTTAATATTTTAAAAAATTGGCTCATATTTTTCATGAATGTAAAATATTCTGGATTTAACAGACAGCTCCTTCTAACAGTGGTCAATTTCAATTCAGTTTGTCCTAAATAGTTAATTTTCTGGGCGGGTGTGGTGGCCTACGTTACTGTCTGAATGAATGTAAAATAGTGGCGAGCAAAAATTTTAGTCTGGCTAGTACCTTTTCAACTGAAATTTCATGTCCTGTTTTAACGCTATTATGAAAATTATGTATACAATTATATCTCTAATATCAATTTTAAATTTTATATAGAGAAATAGACAAATCTATATTCTTTAAGATTCAAATAAGTAAAACCTCTAAATAGCGGACACCTCGAGATCGTTGGATAGAGTCCTGCATCGGGTGGGGTTGTTTCTTATCTTTTATTTTTTTTTCCAGGTCTGGATGACTAATTATCTTTCTGCGTGTCGGGTTCACGATAGAATAATTCTCCCAGGTCATATTTAGATTCTTCCCATGTCGGATTGTTGAGATTTTCACAAAAAGTTTGAAAAGAACTATGTTTCAGATGAAAATAAATACGTATTTGAATATGAATAAGTAGATATTCAATTTACTCCATGAGAAAAAATAAAATATATATAAGAAATGTAATCATAGATTATACTTCCTTTACGGTGCAGTTAAAAGCCATTTTTTCTTTTCTCAGAATCTGAAAAACATTACCAACATTTCGTTTATGATACACACAAAAGCACACGTATCGTATTTGTGATAGTTTATGCACGCATACACATGCTACATGTGCGTAGATTCGGAGGTGCCCACTATTCCAAGGGATAATCATACAAATATATGTGTCAGGAATTTAAAAAGTGTTCGCTTTTCGGGAGTGTTCATTATGGAGGTCTTATTGCACATATATTTTTAACCAGCAAAAATATTGTGGACATTCTTTTGAAAAAGTGGGTCAACCCGAACCCGACCCGCAAGAGTCAAAACCCAACCCGAACGAGTCAAAACCCAACCCGAACACGAAACAATGAAAGTCAACCCGAACCCGAACCGTGGGTCGAGTCGGGTGCGGGTAAACCGACCCGATGCAGGACTCTATCTTCAATGAAGCTGCCCTTTCACGAGGTTCGACTGTACTTACATTCGTCGTGTTACTGATGCATTGAAGTTGGTAATTTTTTTCTCCTCGTATATAGTATACTTTATTGACTGTAAACAAGGCTGTAGTAGCAGCTAGAAGTGAATAATAGGGGGTGCTCAACAAAATGTAGGGGTGGCTCATATTTTCTTCTCTCTCTCTCTGACATATGCACGCACAAATACAGATATATATGATCAAAGTATTATATAGAAAGATAAATTAGTGCATATTTATATTGTAGGCATTATATTTCTTATTAAACTGTTGATAATAACTTCATTTTATACTAAGGAAAAAAAAAAAGCTGCAGAATGAATATTTACAGTGTATAACTAGTGTATAATTATACTGGTGAAATAATAAGTGATGGTGTCAACAAGTAAATAAAAAACTTGCAGTTCACCTGTTTCATAAAGAGTTACAACCTTTAATTTTTCAGGGTTTCGTTCATCTCACGAAACCCTATTACCCCCGCTCCGTTGTCTGTCCGTTACAGAGCCATTCTCAAAAAGTATCTAACTTACAGAGTTGAAACTTAGTGTATAAATCTGAATAGCAGCTGTAAAGAGCTCAAAATATTAAAATTTGAAAAATTCGTATTATTTTAATAAATAGAGATAAAAAACCAAAATTCTAACAGCCTTTTCCTATTAAATTTAAACATTTTTTGTTATAGCAGATGCCAAAGATTTAAAATCCACAATGAAATTTTTTCTACAATAATTAATTTTCTATCAGACGATTTTCACGTGAAAAGTGAAAATGAAATAAAAAGTTTCACCAATTGAAAAAAAGATAGATATGAAATAAAATTGATTGACGTCATAGTCGTAATAAAACGGAAAATGTCTAAGATTTCTCAATAATACAAGGAGTATGAGTAAGTGTAAGTGGACAAAGCAGATTAATATCACGTCATTAGAGAATTAAAAAGAAAATCTGACGTCATATAGGAAGTTTAACTAATTTTTCAAATGTTTGAGAATAATACAAAGCGAGTATCAATATAAATAATAGAGAATAGTAAATATATGATTTTGAGAAACATATTCAATCGTGATAAAAAGCCGATTATGGAAATATTCGCATATTTTAACATTTTGAAGGGGTACAATTTGTTTAATTTTGAAATTATTTTTTTAAATATAGCATTTGGTCCGTATGACGGATATTATTATGACAGAATATAATAGCGGGCTTGGACCGCTATCCGGCTGGTTTAGATATTCGAAAAAAGGAAAAAAATAGACCGGTAAATTTTTACTTTATAAAAAAAAACATGACTTTTTTTTTTGTTGTTGTTGCTAAATGAAATTTGTTTGAATTTATTAAAGAAAAGATAAAGTGTTTTGAAAGGAAAATTAAACGAAACCCTTTGAGCGATCTTCGATCACACTTACCCACTTGTTTCTGAATATTCCTTGCCCTTAAGGTTTCTAAAATTGTAATTTTATATGATAAAAAAAAAATAATAACAAAATCAAGGATGTATTTTGCATTTTAAAATTATTATTGTTTTTAAAAACACTTATTTAAACTAATTTAAAACACTTATTTGCAGTTTTTATGTACACATTACAATTTCGTATTTGTGCCAAACTGTAAAAGGGCCCCAAAACTAAGTTCGATTTTTGAACCGAGTTTCATTTGGTGACCTTGGAATCTTTCTCAGGGGGAGGAGGGGCTGAAAAATTTTTAGGGGGCTGAGCCCGCCCTCCCTTGCACCCCCTCTAGCTACGGTCCTGACTGTAAATTGTATGCACTCACATTTTTTTTTTTAAGTGAAAGTGTATCGTATGCATTGATAAGTGTGAGATAGCCCTGTTTAGTTTGAGATTTTTCTCCATAATTTCTATTTGAAGATGCTTGTGTACTCCTGTTACTGTAAATTATCCTGTCAGACTGCTCTATCCTTGATCTCGTTGTTTATCGCCTTCAGTTTGTTGACTTCCGATTGTTTACTGATTTTGGTAGGGAATCTGTTTTCTGACCGACAACGCAGAGGGAGAGATCTATTCCCTCTAATCTGCCGACCTTGCCCTTGATGATAATATGGTCTAGACCCACTGCCCCAATGGTGAAATTTTCTCACGACTAAGCACCCCACCTAATCTTTATTTTTTCTTTCTGTTTGTTTGTTTACTTGTTTACTTCTCCCTTCTCTAAAACAAAAACATAGTTAATAGGCATTATTCTCTCTCTCTCTCTCTCTCTCTCTCTCTCTCTCTGTTTTTTTTTTTTTTTTTTTTTTTTTTAGTTTATTCCAGGCTGTTTTTTATCCTTTATTTAACCTTCAAAGACACGGACAAATGCGCCCTTTAGTGGGGGAAAAAAAAAGTTGCTAATTCCAAAATAATTACGTGATTAAAACTTGCACCTTATTTACTCTTTTCCCAAAGACCCTTTAATGTTCAACGAATGTTTAAAGTTGAAGTTTGCAATTTTTTATAGAGTCTTTCATTATTTTTATTAGTAAATCGCCACTGGCGTACGGAATGCCCCGTCCGTGTATTCGTGTAAATTTTTTTATTTTCCATCTTAAACAACCCCTTAAACCGTGATTTTTTTTCCTACATACATGCTGGGTCTGATTTACCGGCGGGGCCAACTGCCACCAGTAAAGAGGAACAGAAATTTGTACCTTATATTTGACAGAAATTGTGTGCATGTATAAGGCGTTTAAATAAGCCAAATGTCTGTATTTAAATTTGCTGGTGGAAGTTTGCCCCTCTTGTAATTCTGCGTGTACTGTACGTAAGCTCACGGCTTGAGGGGTTAAATTATTATTTTTTTATGTGATGTCTAATACTTTTATACTATTACCAGACATTTACTAGACTATTATTAGACTCTATTCGTCTTTAACATCAAAAGTTGATATATAGTCTTTAACAGGCGTTGGTTCATGGAGTATACGCCGCTAGTGTTTTAGCTACTACAAACAATCCATGTTATATTCAAATTAAACTATTTTTTAATGTATATTGATTTTGTACTACTACTAAACATTGCATTAAACAAGGATATCATTAAAAGTTGTTATTTAAGATTTTAAAATGGCTTGGCACATACAGTATTTGAATAAAATCCGCGATTTCTGCTTTTTTATATAATCAAATCCGTGATGTCCGTGGATTCTCCTCCATAATTCCGCGATATTCTCTTTTTTTTCTATTGCCCATAGTTAAAAAATATATGCATTAAACGATATGCTTCCTTGAATTTCATCGCACTACACTGTATGGTTTGCTACACAGCACCGCATTTTCCCGGAGATGCTCGGGAGTCGCGAACAACGAATTTCTACTCTCCATCCTACCTATTATCAGGGATGCCACTTTTACGCTCTTTTCTTAAATCGATTAGCGATTTTCGCGGAATTGTAAAAAATAAAAATCGCGTTAATGTGCGCCGGTAAAAAAGTCGAGAATTACGTCAAACGATCCATGAATAAAATCGCAAAATTTGGTCAATCACTCGAGGAAAAAATCGCGACTTTTTTCAAGCGGTCGCAGTAAAATCCCTAATTTCGTCAAGAGGTCGCATAAAAAAATCGCGACTTTTTTTAAGCGGTCATGGTAAAACTCGACAATTTCGTCAAGAGGTCGTGTAAAAAAAATTGCGAATTTCATCAGTCGATCGCGGAAAAAAAAAAATCTTAAATTTCATCTGTCGGTAACGGAAAAAAAAGCAAACAATTGCAGAAATTAATCACGAATTTCGTCAAACGATCGCGGAATAAAACCGCGAATTTCGTCAAAAGGTTGCGTATTAAAATCGCAAATTTCTTCATACTATTGCAGAAATTAATATCGATTTTCGTCAGACTATCGCGAATTTCGTCGAACGATCGCGAAATAAAACCCCGAATTTCGTCAATCGCTGGAGAAAAAAATCGCGAATTTCGTCTTTTGTTAATTAGGTTTGGAAAAAAATCGTAAATTTCGTCATCAGCCACAGAAAAAAAGAATCGCGAATTTCGTCAAGACCGCGGAATAAAAATGCGAATTATGATCGCAAAAAAAAAATAAAAATCGCGAATTTCATCGAACGATCGTTAAAAAAAGCGCTAATTTCGTCGAACAATCCCAGAAAAAATCGCGAATTTCGTCAACAGGTCGCATAAAAAAAATTGCGAATTTTATCAACAGGTCGCGTAAAAAAAATCGCAATTTTCATAGTCGGTCGTGGAAAATAATCGTAAATTTGATTCAAGTTATGGTTTTCTGCACTGTACATACAAAAATGATAGGTAACTATTTAATATTCACGTTATTTGCTCTTGATTGGAATACATGAAACCAAACTCTACATTTGTATGAAAGAATGTTAGTGTTGTATAAAACTGTACATGTTGATTTGTAGTCGTTTTCTTCAACTCAACTAATATAATGCAATGTATTTATTATAGAAAATACTATAAAATATTTTAACATGAGAAATTTGTTAATGCATTTATTTTATATTCAATACAATATAGTTCTCAAAATTTACGCATAAGTATTGAGAAAAATTAAAATTTTATTTTCACACGTAATTTTCTTCTCTTTTGTTATTTTCTGAGTGGTATCCCCGTATTAAAAAATGGAAAATTCATTTTGATTCCAAATCGCTTCAATAGTCAGGTCTGCAATTATATGCCTTTGCGTTTAAAGATGAGTCAGAAATTGTGTCAGAAAGTTTCGCGTTGATGAGCAGGTCATTTGAGAACCACCTTAAAGCGTAATATTCATCGGTAACCTTGCCTTAAAGGTTAAAAAAATAGGCAGAGCTATTGTTACTATTTTTCTTCTTCTTTTTTTTTTTTTTTTGTTTTTAACACTTTCCAACCTAGTTGAAAAGTGTTTATGACTTCGGTTTGTCTGGCCGTCTGCCGTCTGGCCGTCTGGCCGTCTGGCCGTCTGGCCGTCTGCCGTCTGCCGTCTGTCCGTGCTCTAACTCCCGTAAATATGCTCGGATTGCCCTGCAATTTTTATATGTTATAATTGTTATCTATAGAATGTTCCCTATTTCAACGGAAGTATGTAGCACTTATAGTTTTTTTACACGGACACTCAAAAGAATTCCGTTACATTGCGGTCTATGGGGAAAAATCATTTGCGGTTTATTTAAATAATGTTTCACTATTTTAAACGCATTGAAATTTATATATATCACTAAGGTGCATTAGAAGAAGCTTAATATGGAATAGGGTGTGCATAGCACTTATACTTACTTTACAGGGACAGTCAAAAGAATTCCGTTACATTACGTCTATGGAGAAAAATCGTCTGCGGTTTATTTAAATAATGTTTCCCTATTTTAAACGCATTGAAATTTATATAAGGTTCATTACAAGAGACTTACTACAGAATATTGTGTGTATAGCAGTCATCGTTCATTTACAGGGACACACAAAATAATTCTCTACTGTATGTTAACAATAATTCCTGGAAGTGCGTTTTAAGTTACTAAACGCGATTTTAATTTTAAATCGCTTTTTGTATATTACGTGGTGTGTATAAATTCTGTAGATCCTATACAGGGAAGCACAAAAGTTCGGGAACACATTTCCGTATTATTTAACTCCAGACGGAGAATTTTAAACTGTGCTACGTGTTTCCTAACTGAACTAAAATTTAGCATCCTATGTAGTATATATGCAAATCTATAGATCCTATACAGGGCTGAATAAAAATATTTGGATTACTTAGATGTTATCTTTTAGCTTATTAAAGAGTATGATTCGTAAAATTATTTTGGAAGCGTTGGAAAGTGTTACATAATCTATGCTTGACGCATGATTTTTCGTTCTTGTTTGAGAAGTGAAAATGTTTCTTGACTTTTTCGGAGGCGTGAATTTAACGTATAACAAGATTTAGTGCGAAACAAGAATCATGTTGTGCAAGAACATGGCACATCAAGTAAGTTATATAACATTTGCTGGCGTGTATCATATATGATACATAATGCAGTGAAAGAAAAATATGTGATCATATTTACTAAAGTCCGGCATGTTAGAGAATTGTTTGTTAGTGCTATAATGACGAGACTTTTAAGACATGGGAATAAATTTTCTAACAGAAACTAGCCGAAAATTAATAACTTAAGTTTGTGAATTATTCGAAAGCTTTTTTAGGTGCTTTCGTAATAATATTAAATGCGTAAGCACCTATAGTTGCCGTCTGGTCCGTCCATCTGTCTGTCCGTCCGCATATAACAACGCAAAAATTACCCAATCGAATGGTTTGAAATTAAATATATGTAATCGTTGCAGAATTTTTTAGAGTCATTTCAAATTTTATGAAAATCGAATCAAAACTTAAAAAGATATTAATAAAAGTTTTATTCACTCTATTAAATCCTATCATACATAATCTATATAATAAAAGCGCAAGTCATGTGACTGAGGAAAACAAATACGGGCTGACCACTTCTTTTTTCATATGCCAGGCAACCATTTTTATTCAAAATTAATTTTTCGAATAAAGTGGCATAAAAGTTACATTTTTAGAAATATCATTCAAAAAAAATTGTTTGCTTGAGAGATGAGTTACGTTAAAAAATGTATAGATTCTGAGATAACTTCAATTGAAATTAGGTTTACAGCCGAATATCTCAATCCATTAAAGTGAATAAATACAAGATTATTATACAAGACAAAGTAAATAAATACAAGAGATTCATTCATCAGTCGTAGAAATGTTAAACCATGCAGGCAATCATTCGCAAAGCAAGATCTCCATGGTAAAGTTTGCAGTGCTGCCTGGTGTTCGGATCTGTAAACATGGCACACGTAATAAGGGAAAAAAGGCATGCTCATTTCGCTCATAACAGACGATATAATTCATTTCACTGAAATAATAAGGATGATTTTTTTTTTTTTTTTACATTGTAAAACTAGATATAGCACGAACGAACCTCGTTTATCACGTTTAACGTACAATTTTCTTTCTTATTAAAAATGCCAAAATTTTATTCCTTTCTAACATAAACAAGAACGAAAAATCATGCGTCAAGCATAGATTATGTAACACTTTCCAACGCTTCCAAAATAATTTTACAAATCATACTCTTTAATAAGCTAAAAGATAACATCTAAGTAATCCGAATACTTTTATTCAGCCCTGTATAGGATCTATAGATTTGTATATATACTACATAGGATGCTAAATTTTAGTTCAGTTAGGAAACACGTAGCACAGTTTAAAATCCTCCGTCTGGAGTTAAATAATACGGAAATGTGTTCCCGAACTTTTGTGCTTCCCTGTATAGGATCTACAGAATTTATACACACCACGTAATAGACAAAAAGCGATTTAAAATTAAAATCGCATTCAGTAACTTAAAACGCACTTCCAAGAATTATTGTTAACATACAGTAGAGAATTCTTTTGTGTGTCCCTGTAAATGAACGATGACTGCTATACACACAATATTCTGTAGTAAGTCTCTTGTAATGCACCTTAGTGATATATATATAAATTTCAATGCGTTTAAAATAGTGAAACATTATTTAAATAAACCGCAGACGATTTTTCTCCATAGACGTAATGTAACGGAATTATTTTGACTGTCCCTGTAAAGTAAGTATAAGTGCTATGCACACCCTATTCCATATTAAGCTTCTTCTAATGCACCTTAGTGATATATATAAATTTCAATGCGTTTAAAATAGTGAAACATTATTTAAATAAACCGCAAATGATTTTTCCCCATAGACCGCAATGTAACGGAATTCTTTTGAGTGTCCCTGTAAAAAAACTATAAGTGCTACACACTTCCGTTGAAATAGGGAACATGCTATAGATAACGATTATAACATATAAAAATTGCAGGGCAATCCGAGCATATTTACGGGAGTTAGAGTACGGACAGACGGACAGACGGCCAGACGGCCAGACAAACCGAAGTCATAAACACTTTTCAACTAGGTTGGAAAGTGTTAAAAAGGATGTTTGTTCCACTAAAATTGTCCTCTTTATATCATGTTCTTGCTGATAAGTACTTGGTCCATAACTAATTAGCTGAGACGAGATTAGCATTGCTCGCTTAAAAATGTAATAATATTCGCAAATCTTGTATTACTTTTCCATTTCACTTTTGCTGACTTTCATAAGGTTAAAAACAATATTTTAACATAACTGTGAATTACGTGCCATCTTTTAAAACTGATTCTAGAAATTTAAAGCTTATTTCTACATTTCAAGGTCACTTGCTGAATGTTTATGAATTATGGAGGATTTTTTAGAAACTTATCAGCCTGTTGTTAAAAGCACGGCAAATGGAAACTTTGTTTTACTGTAAAAATATTTATTTTTCCCAGCCTCTTGATCAGGATATGAAAGACATTCCAATTTACATGAGTATTCTAGGAAAAAATAAGTCAGAAGTAATTTAAACTAAAGATAATTTTACTACGTCGCAGCGCTATAAATCTAAACATGACTTTGTTTACCTATTATATTGATTGTAAAAGTGTGGTATCAGTATTATTGGGGAGGGGGAGGGGGCACTTAAAAATATGCACTTGTTTTTTGTATATTCTTTATTCTGTGTTCCAAGAAATCAATCTGTATTCTGTGTTTCCAGAAATTAATCTGTATTCTGTGTTCCAAGAATCTGTTTAGCATGTTAAGGAGCTACTTCAATCACGCAAAAACACCCGCTCGCTAATATTAATCCAATGGAAGAATTTTTTTATAATATCGTTTGCATTTCAATATTTTTAAATGTTCGTTTTTTCTTCTTCTTTTTTTGCATTGGATAGCTGAGATCATTCTCTAAAATTTCCGTTTTTTACTTTTTCAATTTTGGTTGCAGGTTTTACTTATGTGGGCATTTTCACTTTCGAAACCGCCTGTGAAGAAATCAAATAAAAGAAAACTGCCCAGTTAAACTGACGGCATTGAGCTCACAGGCTATTCACACTAACTGTAAATTATATTCTTATTTCAAAGAATTTGAAATAAGCCCTCGAAAAATGAAGAAATCGACAATATATTAAGAGGGGGGAACCATCCCCCGTTTCTCCTTCTTATAATTAACCAATGAACCCATAAAACTAATCAGAGAAGCGCCTTACCACAATGAACCTATATACAAAATTTGAAAAAATCCGATAATTCTGCATGAAAAATCCATTTATCTAAATTAAGGGGGGGGTTAGCCCCACGTCCCCCCTTTATACTTAACCAAAGAACCCCCAAAACTAATCAGAGAAGCGCCTTATCACAATGAACATATATATAAAATTTGAAGAAAATCGGATAATTCTGCTTAAAAAACCCATTTATCTATATCAAGGGGGGTTAGTCCCCCCGTTCCCCCCTTTATACTTTACCAGTGAACCCCCAAAACTAATCAGGGAAGTGCCTTACCACAATGAGCCTATATACAAAATTTGGAGTAAATTGGATAATTCTGCATGAAAACCCATTTATCAAAATTAAGGGGGGGGGGGGTAGCCCCCGTTTCCCTCCTATACACTTCACCAATGAACCCCCAAAACTAATCAGGGAAGCCCCTTACCACAATTAGCCCATATAGAAAGTTTGAAGAAAATCGGATAACTCTGCATGAAAAAAATCATTTATCTAAAATAAGGGGGGAGGATTAACCCCCCCCGTTACCCCCTTTATACTTAACCTATGAACCCCCAAAACTAATCAGGAAAGAACCTTATCACAATGAACCTATATACAAAATTTGAAGAAAATCGGATAACTCTGTATGAAAAAAATAATTTATCTAAAATAAGGGGGGAGGATTAACCCCCCCCGTTACCCCCTTTATACTTAACCTATGAACCCCCAAAACTAATCAGGAGAGAACCTTATCACAATGAACCTATATACAAAATTTGAAGAAAATTGGACAATTCTGCATGAAAAAACCATTTATCTTAATTAAGGGGGGTTAGCACCCCCGTTCCCCCCTTTATAGTTAAACAATCAATCCCCAAAACTAATCAGGGAAGCGCCTTATCACAAGGAACCTATAAACAAAATTGGAAGCAAAACGGTTATTTCTGTCGAGTTATCGCGTTACGTACGTACATACATACATACAGAACGGGCGGGCACATAAGCTCTCAGGCTTTGATAGCCTGTGAGCTAAAAAGTTAAAAGGGGGGGGGGGGGGGTCTTTGTAGAGATCGACCTCAGTTGCCAATGAAAAAAAAGAAATCATTTAAAAATATTGAAATGCAAACGAGATATTTTAAAAGAATTGTCCCACACATAAAAAAATAAAACCCAATTTGGGTCGAAAGATTCTTAGGCATGTGCCCAAATTGGGTCATGCCTGTTTTGGTTACCACTGTGTATCCATTTTGGTCGCTGTTAAATACCAATTTTCAAAAAAAAAAAAAAAAAAAAAAAAAAAAAAAATTAATGGGTATTTAACTGCGCCCAAAATGGATACACAGTGGTAACCAAAACGGGCATGACAAAATTTGGGCACATACCTAAGAATCTTTCGACCCAAATTGGGTTTTATTTTTTTCTGTGCATAGGATTAAAATTAGCGAACGAGTGTTTTTGCGTGAGTGCAGAAGCAGACGCCCCACTGAAACTCCTCGATTGCGAAATTCCATTTAATCTAAGGGGAAATTTAAAATTAATTTAAACTGAAAAATTTACCTTGTCGTTTTAATATATAGGATTGTATTTGAAAGCACGTTTTTTTCCCCAGTTTGACGGTGTAAAAAATTGAAATTGTGCGCTATTTAGATATTTAAAAGGAAAAAATGTGCAATAAAAGCGAAATTTATGGTGAAATCGTTGCCACCGTCAATGTGACGTTAGCGTTGCTCAAGGACATGTTTCTATACTTCATAATATGCTTCTTGAATTTTTGATATTTTTAAGAATAATAATAATTTCAAAGTTTATATGATTTTTTATTAACACTAGAACGACTGGAAATTTAACTCAAGTATAATATAAATGCACTTTAAACCAGATTTTTTATTTCATACTAGCTGAAGTACCCGGCGTTGTCCGGGATTATTATGATTCAATATGTTCCTCAAACTCATATGACGTTATATTCACCTGCTGTTGTCATATCTACTTGCTTTCTCTATTACTCATATTGATACTCTCTTTGTATGATTCGCAAACATTTTAAAAAGTCTGTTAAAGATGCAATATGACATCATGTTAATTTACTTTTTATTTCTCTAATGACGTCATATTAATGTGCTTTCTGTACTTACACATACTCATACTCCTTCTCCTTGTATTATTGACAATTGTTCGAAAAATTTCCCCATAGAAATAACGTTGCAATTGTTTAATATTAATTGAAATAAAATATCTCCGTTGTTGCAAACATTCATTTTAACCACATCCCGCATCATTATTGTCATCATCCCGTCAGCTTTGAGCGACGCACACATTTGTGCTTTATAATATAAGTTGACTTGTTTGTGAATTTTAATGAAAGCATGTTTTTAAATTTTACATTTAATTTTTGAGTTTCCTTCTATATTAAAAAAAAGTAATCTGGAACTGAGCCAAAAACAAAATGGACCAATCAAATTCTGCGTAGATATTCCGGGTTATTCTCATCGCTTTTTTACTAGGGACTTTATTGAGGAGCTATTACTATTTTTCTAGCCATCCTACGGATTCGAAAATCATACCACCAGACGCGAAATATAACAAGCTTTCAGAAATTAAAAAAATTATCACGGTCAGACAATAAAAACTCAAAAAAAAAAAAAAAAAAAACCTTAAAAATCGAGTAAAAAATCTTTTATTGAAAAAGTCATTTTTTTATATTGTTGCCAATTTCTAAATAAGCGCAAAGGATTATGTTTTATCTCAAATAAAAAATGTATTTGCGCGAGACTATTAAAAACAATAATGAAAGTTTAAAATAATAATTAAATGATCACGTGTTGAAAGCAGGAAATAAAGAAAATTACATCATAAAAATTATGTTTACACATGAATATTAAAAGTAAAAAAGATGAATTAAATGAAAAAGCATTATAACCAGTTAAATGAAAAAGCACTATAACCTGATTACAGAAGATAGTCGCCGTTCGTGATATCATCATCATCATCTTTTTAAAACAGGATACATTACGAGGTTTTAAGAGGCTGTGAAATCAGAACGGGGGTTGGTGAGCGTAGCGAGCAGGGGGCAGAGCCCCCTAGTATTTTTAGAAAAAAAAATTGACGACCGTCTGTCTGTGTGTCTGTAAACGCTCTACCTCCCGAACAAATTGAGATAGAGACTTGAAGTTTGGTATGTACTTAGTATGGGAAGAAGATGATAATGGGAAGAAGCTTATTGAATTTCAGTAGCCTGGATTATCCGGAACTATTTTTTTCGGACTCTCGAAATATTCGTTCTAATAAAAGGTATATAAAAAATTTCGAAATTTTTTATTGTCTTTTATATTCACCCCTTAAAATAAACAAACACAAATTTTGCATAAAGCATGAAGTCGATCGGATAATTAGTTGGCGAGATATTTGTAATCCTATTTTCCACTCGCTTCGATTTTGCATGATCCTGTATTTCATTCAAATTTCAATTCAAAGATATATTTTAATTGAAAATGAGACTCTTAATCCGACGCAGCAAACCGTTAGTTAATATGATTATCATTTTTGGAGTTGTTATAAGGATGTTTCTTTTACGCAATTCAGTAATACATCATTTGAAGTTGATGGCGTCATCAAGCCACGGTTTTATTCGAATTGCAATGCATTTTATAAATAGTTTACACACGTTTTATTTTCATATTTTATAGTATGCATATCCATGATGGGTTAGTATTACGGTGGCCCCCAACGACTAGTTTTGCAGGGAGGAATTTATTTTATTTTATTTATTTTTTATTTATTTATTTTTTGCCGACGAGTATAATCTGCCTGTAAGGCAGTTTTTTCTTCTTTTTCTGAACACTGTGTTCAAACAATTGCATTTTTACTTACCCATCATACGTAGTATAGGGTAAGTCTTGTAATCGTTTTGAAAATCGAAAATTTTTTTTGACGGATTTACACGTTTCAGACACTGGAGATTCCAAAAAACATATTTTTAGAAAAAAAAAATTTGCCGTCCGTCTGTGTGTCTGTGTGTGTGTCTGTGTGTCTGTAAACGCTGTATCTCCCGAAAAAATTGAGATAGACACTTGCAATTTGGTATGTACTTAGTATGTTATAATGGGAAGAAGCCTATTTCATTTCAATAACCTCGATTAACCGGATCTATTTTTTTCGGACTCTCGAAATATTCGTTCTGATAAAAGGTATATAAAAATTTTCGAAATTGTTTATTTTAAGAAATGAATATAAAAGACAATAAAAAAACATAAATTTTGCATAAAGCATGAAGTCGATCGGATAATTAGTTGCCGAGATATTTGTAATCCTATTTTCCACACTCTTCGATTTTTCATGACCCTGTATTTCATCCAAATTTCACTTCAAAGATATATTTTAAATGGAAATTTGACGCTTAATTAGATGCAATAAACCGCTAGTTAATAGGATTATTATTTTTGGAGTTATAAGGAAAAACCTCTTTCAAGCAATTCAATAATCGAGCCTTTAAAGTTTGTGACGTCATCAATCCACGATTTTATTTGAATTGCAATGCATTTTATAAGTAGTTTACATATTTTTATTTTTATATTTTACATTATGCATATCCATGATGGGTAAGTATTACGGTGGCCCCCAACGACTAGTTACAAAAAAGAAACAATGAAAATAAATAATTTGCTTTTTTGATTCGATCCCAATTTGCCTTTGGGCCAAACAACCCTCAGCAATGCATTCCTAACGGCATGGAATATAGGATGATCCTGGTTAAGCTTCTTCGCTCGTTACATCATCTTTCGATACCGATTGCCTCCGGCTCAGCTTGGTCTCGTACCCCGATTCGGCGACGGCGAAAGTCATCCATTCATCGGAATCGAATTTGGGCCTGTAGGGGAAAAGGAAGAAACTTAAATCCGTGATGCGATCAATCGGCTCTCTTCTCTCTTTTATCCTTGCTTTGGAATGTTCTGGATTTTTACGCTCCATCTGACGTCGCGTCCTTGCCACGCAAATGTTTGACATTATCGATGTCCGAAATGGTCTGATTCACTCGAACGACGAAAGGCATGCGAACGCATCTTCCTCCCTTTCTTTTGTTTAAGAAAAAAAAAAAAAGGGAGAGAAAGTTTTAAAGTTGAGTGATCATTTGTGTTGGGAACATCAATTTTATCCTTGGAAAACGAAAAAAAAAAAAAAAAATGGCAGATGATTGCTGATTTTAGTAATGGAACACGTTTTTCAAAATTACTGTCGGGCGATATTCAAATGCGATTCCGGTTTGGATGGGGTTTTATTCCTAAAAAAAGCTAACTTTCTCCACACTTACCAGGGGTCTGCCGAGACTTTTCTTGCAGGTTCCTATTTTGTGTGTGAAATGGTGAATATATATATTTTTTTCAATATATTTGTGAAAAATGTAGTCCTCATTTTGTTAATCTACAAGTGAATTCAGAGCTCATGCTACAAACTATAAGGACAGTGGAACACACTACAAGTACAACAAATAATTTTTAGATAGGAAACCAGGATCTGTAGTCATTTATTCAGTCAAAAAATGCAGGTCGTTTTGGTGATCTATAGCAATGGATATACATCCTATATTTATTTTCAAAATACATCATGATGTTTGATATCTTCATATAGTATTTGATATTTATTTTCAATATCATTGTGTATGATATTTTCAGTCAAAACAAGTGTAAATGAATTTTCCAATTGTTATTGACTTTGTTCTTCTGTAGATAAAGAACTTTTTCTTTGGCAGTGATTATTTTTTTTAGCTCCCCCTCCCCCTCCCAAAATAATAATAATAATAATAATAATAATAATAAATAAAATTTCTTAGGTTTGCGTTTCAAGCTCAATTTTCAAACGTAGAACCAATAATTATGTGGGACAATATTTACTTATACCACCATTGAAAGATAAACTGCCTAATTTAGAAAGTTATTTATAGCTTGATTCGAAATAATCTTTTCCAGTTTAGTTCAGTTTAAACTACACAACAGGTTTGGGAATGAAAAAGCCGACAAGCTTACATTTATGTTCAAAATTTTCAATGAAACAATTTATTTTGTTTATAAATTTTGTTCTATAAAATAAAACATATAAAAATTTCTTTATAACACTAGTTTACAAAAATAAATTTTAATTTTGTTCATGAAATGAAACATGTATTATTTATGTAGGCTATGGACGGTAGTTAAAAAAAAAATATTTTTATTTTTTGTAGCACGTCACAAATCTGAGATATGAAGGTCTTTGTTTTTTATCTACCCGCAATTGTTTAAATACGTTTATCGTTTTATTTTGTAAACGACTGTGTGATTCAAAAGTCTTATTTTTATATAAAAATGTCATCTAGAGTGTGTAAACTACATCCAGACAAATTTTGTTATGTTTGTGGCAAAATTGTTCCGTTAAATCGTGGTTTTCCTATAACAACACCATTGCAAGAAGCCTATTTACATTATTTTGGATTTCCGGTGTCAAATCAAGATAAAAATTTGGTTACTCGTGTGATTTTCAATAATTATAGATTGGTCCTCAGCTCCTGGTATTCAGGTAAAAATAGATCACTGAAATTTGGCCAACCAATGATATGGAGAGAGCCAACTAACCACGTATCCGATTGTTACTTTTATTTAACAAAAACTTTTGGTTTTAACTCAAAAAATAAAGATAGCATAAAATATGCAGACGGTTCCATCTCTGACTAAGTTGGTCCTTCAATCAGAGGATTTACCAGTTCCCACACCACCTGGCTGAAGTGACCAAACTCACACAGATACATCAAGTAATATTACAATGCACAAGCATAGTGACAGTGAACAATCAAGCTCAGATAACTTTGTCGATGTTGAGGACAGTCCACATTTAATAACTCAGTCTGAACTCAACGATCTTATAAGAGATTTGCAGTTGTCTAAGTCAAAAGCGGAATTACTTGGCTCCAGGCTGCAACAGTGGAAATTGCTTGCTCCTAGTACAAAAGTTAGTATTTATAAAAAGATTGTTGAAAATTTATTGCAAAATTACGAGCGTATGGGTGTAAATCAGGGTTGGCAAAGTGGACCCAGCCCAGAAAAACCCACCCGGGTTTTTCTGGGCGGGTCCACCAACAAAAACCCGCCTGGGTTTTTGCTAAAAATCATTTCTGAATCTGCAAATCTCCCCTATAGTATTTAGAAATACAAAATACAAGTTTACCTTTTAAGCCCAAAACCTAGGTGGTTTCTTTTATCAAAATTACATAAAAATAAATAAATAAAAATCGTATTTGTGGTAATCAGGTAGTAGTTTATTTCACAATATTTAGTTTTAATTTTTTTAAATATATTTAAAATAATTTACACAATGTAATATATTTAAAATAATTATAATTGATCTTTTTTATAGTTTACCAATCAAAATCACATTCACTTTGATTTTTATGGTAATATTTATAAATCTTTACTAGTTTTTCACACTGCTCTGAGCCTAGTCTGTTCCGCAATTTAGTCCACATGAGTCCAAATGTAGAGAAAATCCTCTCGATGGAAGCAGAGCTAGATGGAACAGAATGCAGAGATTGGAAAAAACTACAAAAATCAGATTCTAACTTGTTGTTTTTCTTTTTCTGTACTTTTTCTTTAAGAATTTCGCACCATTTTGAAGCTGAAACTTGAAGCTGACACAATATTTTATGAGACAAGTGATTTAAGAAAATAGTCTATATCTTTAATTTTAAATGCCAATATTGCAGGTAACTACTCTGAATGATACTGCATTATCCATGCTTCAGCTTCTTCCTCTTCAGTTGAATTAAGCATTTCCCCTCTAAACTTTGCATCCATTATATTAGCTAAAAAATGCTCAGGCCCGATAATCTGTTTGTAGAGTTTCAGTATAACTTCCTTGTGTTGTTTCAATTCTTCTGATTCTATCAAATTTTTCCAAATCTCAACAGAAAGTGACAGTGTGGTTGTATCTTTTTGCAGTTCATCAAGAGCTGAAGGTAATTGTGAGCTGCTTGTTTAAATTCCAACACTCCTTGTAAATTGCAACATTATCCAATATTTTTGCAATTCGTGTCTTAAATTCAGTTAATTATAATAGTAATATTATTAATAGTATTAATAATAATTAATAATAATATTAATAATAGTAGTATTAATAATAGTAGTATTAATAATAATTAATATTAATTATTAACAGTATTAATATTATTTTATAATATCAGTTAATAAATTTATTCTGATATTAGTATTAAGTTAATACTAATATCAGAATAGATTAAATTTATTAACTGATATTATAAATAATATTAATTAGCAATAAATAGATAAAATGTAATTAAAAAATGTAACTTAATAAATATATTTTTAAATGAGTACACACATATATTATATAAATATACAAATATACAGAAAAATAACTAAAACCCACAAAAACCCAGAAAAGTCCACAAAAACCCAGAAAAGCCCATAAAAACCCGGGTTTTTGCCAAGCCTGGTGTAAATATGTCACTAAAAGTTATTTTTTTGCACTCTCATTTAGATTTTTTCCAAGAAAATCTTGGTGGTATGAGTGATGAACTTGGTGAGCGATTTCACCAAGATTTAAAATCATTTGAGAAAATTCTCAAGGTATTTGGGACCAAAATGTGCTAGATGACCATTGTTGGTCTGTTGCGAGAGATACAAATGAAAATATTTATTAAAAAAAAGAGCAAAAATTACCCATTTTTAACTGCCTGTTGTTTAATTAGATGTAGTTTTTTGTAAAAATCTTCTTAATAAATATTTCAAAAACTAACGTGCTGGATTTTTAAAAATATTTTTTCCTAGATGTGGATACCCAAAGTAACATAACCGTATATATTTCATTTCATGAACAAAAGTCATGTAAACTAGTGTAATTGTTACTAAATCCTATAGATTGTTTTTGTGAGTGTAAAAAGCAAATTGCCTTTTTTTTTTCAATTAGATAATCTTCAATTTTGTTACGTAAAACGTAAGTAAAGAAAAAAATGCATTTAAAATATTGTTTTATCAAGTTTTCAGGCAAGTGCAATATGTTTTAATTTTTTAATCTATATTAAGTCTGAAAATATTTATAATCATCAATAAGTTGATTATTTAAAAAATATCGGATATTTTTTATATTTTCGAAATTTTCATGATATTTACGAACCTTGGTTATTTTACAACAAAACAATAAAGATATGGCAAAGAAGATTTCAACTGATATTTTCAACAGATCTTCTTATAAATAAAGTTTTCTAACGTGTATTTCCGGAGGGAAATTTTCATGGAATTTAAAAAAGAAAAGGAAAATTGCATAAGGTTATTTTTAGAAATCGATTTTTTTTGTGATTTTCTGCGGCAATGGAGATTTAGCGGGTCAGTACTTCTTGAAACATAGAGCTCATGATATATGCTGTACGGGTATAGGTAAATTTTTATGAATCTCTGTGCAAAATTTATAGGTAAATTTTTATGAATCTCTGTGCAAAATTCAAGCAATTTCCTGCATATGTTAAGTGAAATAATTAAATAATACAACAGCATATATATATAATTTATAATTTTTTTTTCTCCCCTTTCTCTCTATTTCTTTTTTCAATATTCTTTTGGTATGAGTAAAATTTGGCCAATTACCATTGAAGCATCAGCTATGGTAATATTATGTTTGCACATGTTAATTATTAGCTATGTGGTATTCTGTATACACAGTATCATTGATTATCTCTTTGGAGATTTAAGTAGAATAGAACTTGATATGTTTTTTGAAATTCATAGATATTATAATTATATATATATATATATATATATATACTAGGGGGCCTACCCCCTGCGAGCTACGCTCGCCAACCCCCGCTCAGACTTCGAGGCCTCTAAAAACATGGCAGCGTGCTTTATTTTTTAAATATTGGTAAATCTGTAATTGGGTTGTCATGCTTCTAACGTTTTAATGGGGTATTTTTTGATTATCATGGCCTCATACACAATTGTTGCGACAACATACGACTGTTTTCGGGATTGATAAGTAAAATCAATTACAACTTGAAAACCAGCTTGTATAAAAGGGTTAGGTTTAAATTGTGGCTACCTCTAGGACTTTACTTATTCTATTCTTCCTTTGCGTTTAAGGATGAGAAAAATTCCATCTGCTTGTGAATAACATTAAGAACCACGGTATTGAAAAGTACTATGTTATAGACGTTTCCAGTAACAGGTTTTAATTTTCTCTCTATTTTAGTGCACCATCAAGCATATTTTCATGTTATTTTAAATATGTAAATTATTTATTTTAATTAATATGTATATACGAATTTTCTAATAATTATTTATCATACAAAATTAATTAAATATTTTGTGCATGCATGCCTGCATTTATTCGGCATCAATTGATGAGATATTTAAACAAATTTGCTATCCGCGGTAATTTTACACCATGTTATGTCACTTGAATATTGTCCATAAGAAAATCGGGTACTTTTCCAGTATAGGATCCTTTGCTTTTAGGTTTTGGCGTAATTCGAGCTTCAAAAAGGGATAGATTCGTTAATATACATAGATTTGTTGCCAAAAATTATGAAAACAAACCCAATGAACTTTTGATGCTTTTCTATTATAGAGGTCTTGACGTTTTTTAAAAAGCTTGGCGGAAAAAACCAAGCAGGATATTTTATTCTCCTTCCGTTCAGTTGGGCAATTATTATTTTATATATTCTTTTCAAATATCCGAATTAGTGATTTTATAAATTCGTTTAATTAAATTTTACAAAAAAAAAATAACAAAATGATATCAATAAATAATAATTACTATTAATTCCTTTTCCCTCTTTCTTTTGCGTTTACATAAATGACGTCATTTGGACGAATTTATTCAAAATATTTTCAGTTTATAAATTAAATTAAATGCTGACAGACGATTGAATCCTGACGGTAGAAATGTGATTTTTTCTTTCAAATTTTCCTGAAAAACATAATTTAATCACAATCTTGACTTCATTATCGATTGAAATAGAAGATAAATAAAATTTCAATTTGAAAATGACGAATAAAAAGAAATCAATAATCCCTATCGGGATCCTTTTCAATTTTTTTCCCTTTTTTGTCACAAAAAAAAACTGAGTAATTAGTTGCCATCATTACAGAAATGTCATTAAAATTAGAAAAAAATTAATATCTCGAAAACTAATTCCAATTTCGAAATTCTATTACCAGTTTTGACATCCGCGGATTTTTATGGACAATTGGTATTAATTTCACCATCAAGCGTTTAATATTTTATTAAAAATAGCCCTGAAACATAATCAGTCGTTTAATCAGTCGTTTCATAAAATCGTTTCATAAATTCGTTTCATAAAATCGTTTCACAAATTCGTTTCATTAGGATTTTATATATATAGGGTAGATATAGGGTAGATATATATATATATATATATAAATTATTCATGTTGTAAAAGTAATATTTCAAATTTTCTCTCATTTATTATTTCGGCGGGACATTGTTGAATTTAAAACTTTTTCCAGAGAACTGCATATGGAAACACAGAATTACTCATTTATGAGAATGCTTTGCTTGTAACCCTTGTGTAATTTTAATCAAACCAATGAGATGTCGTTACGAAAGAGATATCTTAAAATATTTCCCTCATGGGGTTAACATTAGCGAGCGGGTGTTTACGCGTGAGTGAAGTAGCTTAAACAAAAAATTGAAAACGAAAAAATGCATTTAAATATCAATCGCTTTTTTAGAGGTTAATTGATCTACTTTTTAAAAGTTTTTTTTAAATCATTTAATTAATTATGTTGAAAGAAAATATCAGATTTTTATCGTAATGTGTCCTCTGCGGTTTTTATCCTTTCGGTTTTCACTGTACTTGCTTTGCCTTTGTAACAAAACCTGATTTACAGGCATTGGATTTCCGGCTGAAGGTGACATTTTCGGTGACGGTAAACTGCTTATATTTGTCTCGCAATTTGTTAACGTAATTTCAAAATAAATAGGAGATAGCTGACTATAGTCAGAGATTGTCAGTTATACAAACAATCTAGTTTTATTTTATTTGTCTTTTTTATGATATTTTTGGTGAGGGAAAACTTATTTGTGCTTCCAAATGCTTGTTAATTAACACAACATCGAAATAAATAAAAGAGAAATATATAAAATTAGAGATTGTCGGTTGATACAAGAAATAGGCATTATGCTTTTTTTTTCTTTTTTTTTTTTCCTGATTTGTTATGTTGGCATTTCCGGCTGAAGTGGACATTTTCGGTGAGGCAAAACTGCTTCGTGCTTGCTTCTAATTGCTTCTAAATTTTCTAATAATTAATAATTAATTAATTAATTAGCGCACCTATTAATTATTTTAATGAATTAATAAAATTAGCGCACCTATAAAACTAAATTGTTGGAGGCCACCGTAATACTTACCCATCAAGGATATGCATAATATAAAATATGAAAATAAAACGTAACTCTTTATAAAATGCATTGCAATTCCAAAATATCTGACAAAAACAAATATTACACATTTTACTCATAGAAAAATTATATTATTATGCTCCACGAGATTCGTATTTATAATAAATGCATTGGTTTTTCAAAAATTGTTTAATGATTACTGTTTGTTGATGGTTTTAATGATCAAGTTATGGATTGAGGACAGTAGTGATTTTTGGGTTATTTAAATTCCATTTTTAAAGATTAAAAAAAATCGATTTTGACAGTAGAAGTAACATAATATTGTAGAGCAATCACAGAGTAACATTTTAATTTTAACATTAAGTGAGAATTTACATTGCAAAGAAATGCCGAGAGATAGACTGGGGACTGAGAAATCACACATTAGATTTTGGCCCATATATACTTCGTTCACACCAGCCATACTCAACCTTTTTTTCTCGTAGGCCGCAAACATATGTTTACGACACTAGGTGGGCCGCAACACACTTAAACAAGTGGGTAAGTGTGATCGAAGATCGCTCAAAGGGTTTCGTTTAATATTCCTTTCAAAACACTTTATCCTTTCTTTAATAAATTCAAATAAATTTTATTTAGCAACAACAACAACAAAAAAAAAAGTCATGTTTTTTATAAAGTAAAAATTTACCGGTCTATTTTGTCGTTTTTTCGAATATCTAAACCAGCCCGATAGCGGGCGAAGCTCGCTATTGTATTCTATCATAATAATATCCTTCATACGGACTAAATGCAATATTTAAAAAAATAATTTCAAAATTAAACAAATTGTACCCCTTCAAAATGTTAAAATATGCAAATATTTCGATAATCGGATTTTTATCACGATTCAATATGTTTCTCAAGCTCGTATACTTACTATTCTCTATTACTCCTATTGATACTCGCTTTGTATTATTCTCAAACATTTGAAAAATTCGTTAAACTTCCAATAGGTCGTCAGATTTTCTTTTTAATTCTCTAATGACATGCTATTAATCTGCTTTGTGTACATACACATAGTCATACTCCTTGTATTATTGAGAAATCTTAGACATTTTCCGCTGTATGACGTCAATCATTTTTATTTCATATTAATCATTTTTTTCAATTGGTGAAACTTTTCATTTCATTTTTATTTTTCACGTGGAAATCGTCTGATAGAAAATTAATTATTGTAGAAAGAATTTCATCGTGGATTTAAAATTTTTGGCATCTGCTATAACGAAAAATGTTTAAATTTAATAGAAAAAGGCTGTTAGAATTTTGGTTTTTTATCTCTAGTTATTAAAATAATACGAATTTTTCAAATTTTAATATTTTGAGCTCTTCACAGCTGGTATTCCTCTATGTACACAACGTTTCAACTCTGTAAATTATATAGTTTTTGAGAATGGCTCTGTGACAGACAGACAACGGAGCGGGAGTAATAGGGTTTCGTGAGATGAACGAAACCCTCAAAAAGGATAAAAAATACTAATTAAAATAGAAAAATACCATGAGTAGTATAACAAGCAGTATAACAAGCAGTATAACAAAGTAAATGTTATCAATGGGGTTGAACGTTTGTCGCGGAAGAAATGCCACCAAAAATTTTTAACAACACCATTTTTAAACAATAAGCTTCGCTTCAGATTCCTATTTCAAATGTTGTAGAAGTATGCCGCTAAGTTTGTTTTTTGGAAATAGTGGTGTAAAAATAGTTTTGTGTCAGTTTCTCATAGGTGCCAACTTCTCATTAATATTCCGTAATATGCGGGTTAATTTGACCCAGTTTAACAACTCTTCAAACCAGAAAAATTATTGCATGAATCTTTATCTATTCAAATTGAGGTTTCTATGTGGAATTTATTTAATTTCATTTCTTAAAAAAATTTTCTGGTGCGAAACGTGTTAAACCTGGGTCAAATTAACCCGCATATTACGGAATATTAATGAGAGGTTGGCACCTATGGTTTCTTCCCGCGACAAACGTTTAACCCTAAAATAGCAGCATTAGCTATTTAAAAGGTATAAAACGTGATTATAAATTTAATTATATTTGTGATAATAAATTTTATAAATATAATACTACAATGATGAGTTTTTAAAGAAAAACAAATCAGGAGATTTCCTGAAATAAATCAATCTTTTGCTCAGTGTATTAGGAACATTTTATTGTTTTTTTTTTTTAATTGTAGAAATATATAGTACACATTTAGTTAATTTGGAATAATGTTTGATTAGTATCTAATATTAACCCCTTCGCGACGAGCGTCCTTTACAGAATTTTTAATTTTTTACCACCAGGTTTTCAAAAAAGAAATTTTCGCCTAATTGAATCGCAGAAATGCTATCATTAAATAAGGCAAAGCTTACAATAAAAAGTGGGTGTTCGGAATAATCGAGGATTCTAATCATCTTATGGGGGACTTATACGTGTGGCTCTTCCCCAAGAGGTTAAGAAATGTACACATCACTGTAGCGCAAATAAAACCACATGTAAAAATAACTTTTGACTATAAAACGGCATTTAAGATTTTTTAACGCAATTTTAAATTAATTATGAATAACAGGACAGATTTTGTCTTCCAATGGAAATATATAAAACAAGGATGGAGGTCTTAAATTATTTTTATGCACGTCTGAATTAATTTTATAAATATAAATTAATGATTGTGTCTCGGGCCGCACATTATGTTCTCTTAAACAGTTGGAAATTCAAAATTTGGGAGTTTTCTTAACCTACATTTTATTCAAAAAGGGACATGTGTATTATCATTTATAGGCGATTATTATTTGAATAACACGTATCCCCCCCTTTTTTTCTATTATTTTATCCTGTCCTTGGATGTCATGTGAATATAGCATCCGACTCTGACTACCGATATCAACATCCCCACCCCCACAAGCGGAAGGCCCTGATACACGGGATGGGAGAAAAAAAAATGTGATGTTCATAAAAACACACAGATTTTTTTTTTCTCTTTTTTTCAGTCATTTTTTTTCTTTCCAGTTAAAAAGATGCCTATGAGTGTTAAAAATTGAAATATGTCAGTAGTTTCATGCTCAGGGGTGGGGAATTTTCACAAAATCTTACCAGCCAGCAAGAAGCAACGTACAGTTGAAAAATGTTATGACAGAATTTATCCAAAAATAATTCATTATTATTATTAAAATACATTTTCATATATATATATATATATTTCATATATATTTTTTTCTATTAAGAAATATACGCAATAGAGGAAAGTGTAGTGTATGATAGAACTTATTTACATCGCGGTAATTTGGAGAGTGGCAAAATATAGCTAACAAGTAAAAACATATCTTATATATCCTCTAGTTTTTAAAAGACAGCTTAACTCGCCCTATCAGAAAATCCACTCGTGAGTGGCGAGTAAAATTATGTAATTCTCTACCCCCTGCTCATAAAATGTTATGCTAAAGACTTTGGAATAATACAACTTCTTTAATAAAACAACTTTCCATTTCAATTATTAATATTATTTAAATATCATAAAAAATAAATTCCATTTATTTTCAACTATTAGGTATGTTCTGAATTAGAGCTGCGGTAATTTGATGTTTGAATTGGTTAATTATTTATTAACTTAATAGTATTCTTTATACACTTTATAGTTACCTATCTTAAAAAAGAAAAAAAAAAAAAAAAAAAAAAAAAAAAAAAAAAAAACAGAGCTAGCATTATCTTAAAAACACTTAGTTGTTGAAATACAAAATTTGTGATTATTCTTAACCTACATTTTTTCCCTAAGAAGGACACGTATATTATCATTTATGTGTGATTATTATTTGAATAACACGTATCCCTTTTTTTTTTCATTTTATACCGTCCTTGGATTCATGTGAATAGCATCCGACTCTGACTACCGATATCAACACCCCACCCCCACAAGCGGAAGGCCCTGATACACGGGATGAAAAAAAAAATACGGGTGGTCTCATAAAAAAATTTCTCTCTCTTTTTTTAGTCATTTTTTTTCCATTTAAAAAGGTACCTATGAGTGTTAAAAATTGAAATATGTCAGTAGTTTCATGCCCACAAAATGTTATGACAAGGACTTTTTTTTTTTCCCCGGTGTTCTTCCTTTTTTTGCTTGTCTAGTTGTAAATTCATTTTCATAAAACACGGTTTTAAGGCCCAGTTGACATTTCGTTGTTGACAAAACAGATTGAGCGTGATATTTGGAATTAAAAAAAATATATTTATAAAAACACATATACAAGTTATCCGCCCCCCTCCCCGTATTTAAAACAGATATATTTTAAACTATATATAAAAAACCACACACACAAATACTTGCTGCATACATTATTTTATTTAGTGTGAGAGTTTCATTTTTACTTACGTCTGTCCGAATGTTTAACTGTAGGTCTGTTAGGTATGTCTTTCTGAGAAAGTATTGCAAATAACTTTTTCATACATGAAAAAATATTATATCATTTAATAAGAATAATAATAAGCATTGTTCTACTTTCCTTGGGGGAAAAAGTTACAGACTAGTAACTGAAAGATGAAAAGAAAAAAAATCAGAAAAAAATATAGTCCTATATATATTTTATAATGTTATGATTACCTTCATAATATTAGATAAACACCAGCTAACTCGCCCGGCGTTGCCCGCTAGCCCGAGATAATTACAATCTCAGAAAAGGTGTTAACCCCCTCCCTCCTCATACCCGCAAATATAATGAATAATTTGTTCAAGAAAACCACCGTCACCTACATTAACGCGATCATTAAAAAAAGAATTACATTTTTCTGGTAATTAGAACATAACGAAGACGCTACGCTAAAATAGCCGGCAGATGACGCCCCTTCCCGACCTCAATTTCAAATCTATATCTTAATTAGTTACCTAAATTTTTGTTCATTAGTAAAAATTGGCAGTTATTTCCTTTCATTTTCGCAAACTAAATGGAGGGATCGGCCAGGGAAACAGATCTCTTTGTAGTTTAGTGTTTAATGAAAGCAGATCCCTGTCTGAAACTCTCTCGGATTGTTTTCACTGGCGCCGGCAGATTTTTACATAAATTAAGAAAAATTACCGACCGAATTTTTCAAAAATCACATAGTCAGCTGCAGATTTTTTTTTTACATATGCTCAGAAATTTTCAAATTGATATCTGAATTAGTTTTCTTAAAATTCGCTAATTAGTAAAATAATTTCGAATTCGTTCATTTCCGCTTGCAAATCCAATGCCCCTGTTCGTTTCTTTAACCATTTTGATTTTAAGGATATCATTTTAGAAGCGATGGTTAATGAGAATCTAATTAATATCTTGAGTAATTATCAAAATATTAAAATTCTGAAACTCATGTGCACATGACCAGACCTTGGGCTATCCACACCTAAATTTTCAGACTTCTAGGTGGCCTAGATTTTGCTAGCCATCGCAGACAAACACACACACTGAGCGAAACTTTCTTTTATTAATATAGATAATACGGGTGGTCCTCACATATCTATACAGGCATGAAGTTTTTCAACTGTGTAGCTTTAAAAGATTTTATAATTATTGTATTGAAATTCAGGGTGTCCACAAAGTCTCTTTACAATTTCATGCTTTTATTACAAACACAAATGAACAGATCCTATGTATGGAAAGTAGTACAATTTTAAGTGTATATATAGAAGTTTTAATTTTTGTATCAATTAATGAACCTGTATATGTGCATCATTGGTTGCCGGAAGCACGTCAAGGCGATAATCGTCGTCGACGTTTTCCTCTGATACTCTTTTTCGTCCGCTCCTTGCTTTATACAATAAACCAAATACTCCTTCCCACGTCCGAATGCCACAAAAAATTCATGGACTGTCTCAGTATTCGATAGAGCAAGGAGCGGATGAAAAAAGAGTATCAGAGGAAAACGTCGACGGTTATCGCCTTCGTCCAACCAATGGTACAAATACAGAGGTTTGTTAATTAATGCAAAAACAACTTCAACATATACTCCTAATATTATATTACTTTTCATACATGCATCTGTTCATTTGTGTGTATAATAAAAGCTTGAAATTGTAAAGAGACTTCGGACGGCTCTATATGTAAAAATTGCATTCTGGGAACAAGGATCGATCCAAGCAAAATTTGGGGCCTATTTAGAGACCCTTCACAAAAATCAACTTTAAAAAATGGGCCCCTTCACAAAATTCTTTATAATAAAACCCTTTATAATAAATTAATAATTAATTCTTTATAATAAATTATCCCTTCACAAAATTACTTTTAATAAAATAGGCCCTTTCACAAATTTCTCTTACATAAAAGCGTACTATTTATTAATTGTTTATTATTTTGTTATGTTATAAAATGTGTAATTTGTAAACAAACAAGTTCATCACAGAGAGAAAAACTTCAGCAAAGGGATTTAAAAAAGTTTTTGTTAATAAATGCTTTGTTCGAATTTGAGTAACTATGGAATTGATATTTCGTTACAAAATGTTACTTTTCACAAAAATATAATACGTTTCACAAAAAAATAACCCTTACTTAACACAAAATGGGCCCCAAGAAAAAAACCTACATCGACCCTTGGGGAAAATCTTGGGCAAAATAAAAATTAAACAAGTGGGTAAGTGTAATCGAAGATCGCTCAAAGGGTTTCGTTTAATATTCCTTTCAAAACACTTTATCCTTTCTTTAATAAATGCAAAAAAATTTCACTTAGCAACAAAAAGTCATGTTTTTTATAATGTAAAAATTTACCGGTCTATTTTTTCGAATATCTAAACCAGCCCGCTATTATATTCTGTCATAATAATATCCGTCATGCGGACTAAATGCGATATTTTAAAAAAATAATTTCAAAATTAAACAAATTATACACTTTGAAAATATTAAAATATGCGAATATTTCCATAATCGGATTTTTATCACGATTCAATATGTTTCTAAGACACATATATTTACTATTCTCTATTACTTATATTGATACTCGCTTTGTATTATTCTCAAACATCTGAAAAATTCATTAAACTTCCAATAGGACGTCAGATTTTCTTTTTAATTCTCTAATGACGTGATATTAATATGCTTTGTGTACATACACATACTCATACTCCTTGTATTATTGAGAAATCTTAGACATTTTCCGTTTCATTACAGGGTTGCAAAAAAGCCGGCTAAAATTAATAAAAGCCACGCCAGCTGCTTTTATTGGTTTTAACCGGCTTTTTTTGGCCAAAATTGGCTTTTATACAGTGAAGCATTTTATTTATAAACTGTAGATTTTTAAGTGTTTTTTAACTAATGTGAAAGACATTTTATTTAATTAGAATTTAATAAATAACCTAATTTCTCAATAATGAAGAAATTAATGTTGGAATAACAGATAGCTGACTGGTGATTTGAGTCAGAATTGTAAATATGTTAGCTAAATTTTAAAAAGGCATACTAATTGCTTAACTATTGCTATAATAAAAGCTTTTTTTTTTTAAATTAATGTACACTTTTTTTAGTTTTACTGCTTTAAATAATTAAATAGGACAATAGTTGTTTATGTACATATTTTATTAATCAACTAATTTTAAGGGCTATTGACCAACTAGTAGAAATAATGCTGCATGACAGTGGGCACTGAAGATTTTAGAAGATTAATCTAATAGCTTAAAAAATGTTGCACTTAAAAAGAAAAAAGAATTTTACCTTGTCTCTGGATTACTGTAATTTCTTTGTAATTGAAAATTTTGCTTATTTAATATTACTTCTTGTGGTAGTAGACATTGTTGTGTCATAGATAAATTTTATTTTGCTGCAGATTGACGCACACACACACAAATCAGTTACTGAGGCTATTGATATGCAAGTTTAATTTTTTCTCATAAATATTTAAAATTTTTAAAGCCATTTAATGAAAACACAATTTTTCACTGTTAAAAACAGTAATATGAATAACTTAAGATATGCTTTTCAAACTTTTATTTCAGCAAGTTTTATTTTGAGATTTTTTTAAAAATTGTTCTATATTAGTGTATCCTCAAATATCTTGACGAAACTGTTTCCTCGCTGTCAAAAATAAAACTCTTACTTTTGACGATTCCGCAATTCTTGAACTATATTTCGTCATTTTTGACAATTATTTCGTCTCAAAATTAAGTGATTTTTAATGAAATGGAAAATCTCAAATATTTGACAAAAATGTTTCCCCATTCCCGGCCAGATTATTTTTGTTACAAAATTGTTCAAAAAAAAAAAAAAAAAAAAAAAAACACGAAAGTATTAAATTTACAATATATTAATGAAAACAGAAACAAAAATATTTCATCCTTGGGGGCCGCTATAACAGGAATGTACCAAATTTCTACTTTATTTTTTATATCTGATAATTTGCGTTTGTCCTTTTTGTAACGATTTTATGCATTTCTATTGCCTATTCAAAGATAATTTTTTTCTGAAGTTACAGAATTTCGTTAAAAACGATTAAAAAATTCTTCTAAAGTTACAGAATTTCGTTAAAAACGGTTAAAATAGTAAAATGCGAACATCATTTGGTCCATTTTCGACCGAAAACATCAACATTTTCCCAATGGTTAAAAAAAAAATCACAATTTTAGGAGCTCTTTTTATTTAAGAAATATATTCATATAACAATCAAATTTAAAATATGTATAACTGACCCCCCTCTATAAACAGTAATCTTATCCGCTAAAATTGATGAACTCGCCTCCAAAATATGCACTTCAAAATTAATTATTTCTGATCAACAAATTAATTAGACATTTTAATCATTCATTGAACAAATGAAATTTCTCTAATAAATTATATTAATCAAGCCATTTTCTAATTATTTATTAACCATAGAAAAACCATAATAATAATCTAGCCTTATTAATTAAAACATGCAGAAAGTATAACAGCACCGATAAAAATACAATCTGCTTTCTAAAAATATAAACACACATCAACATCCCATAAATAGTACATTTAAAATCAAATAATTCCGAAGTCCCAGTAGCGAAGTGGTTAGAGCACTTAGCTGCCAAGCTAAACATCGCGTGTTCGAATCCGATCGAATCCCAAGTGATCTCATTTTAGCCCTAGTCAATAATGATGCTTCTAAAAACTTCGATAGATGGCAGCACCAACCTTTTTTTGGAACTTTCGTCAAAGAAACAATTTGAGGAAACTGATTTCTTCGTAATTTTGAGGATGTAAATTTACTCGATTTGACGAAATGTTTACTCGGAGCATTTCGCAGGAAACCGTTTCGTCAAAAACGAAGAAAATTTCTTGAAATTTGAGTATTCATTTTTGAGAGTGCTTACATGTTACATCTACTAAAATCTTCTCAAATATTATATATTCTTCCTAATTCCTCTTTCAGCGTTGATCATTCTATAATTTAATCTCATCATATGGACTTATTTAGAATGCGTTATGTAATTGCTTAGTAGAAAAAAAACTTATTAAAATATATTTTTATAAGACATTAGAATGCTGATTACTAACTAAATATGGATGCTCTCAAGTATTATATATGCTAATTTCATTTATTAAATATATAAATTACTTAATTTTAATCAATTTTAAAAGTAAAAAGCAGTATGTAAGAATGTTTCATTTTTGATGGTGATGTTTTGTTATTGTTTAATTAAATATAATCTTTAAAATGTATAGTATATGTCGAGCTGTATAACACAGAATTTCAAAACACCACCTTGCAGTCTAATTTAATATATTTTTTTTCAATGTGTATGTAATTTTCTTTAAGACATATAGCCTCATAGTTGCCTTCTAGCAATTACAAAGACTTGTTTATTAGATAAAGTTTAATAGAAGTTTATGAATTGTTTAGAAGGAAATATTTATTAGTGCATTAAAAATAAATTAATTCAAATTTAATGTGAATTAGCTGTAAACCACTTTAAATAAAAGCCGACCTTTTTCAATTAAAGCCGGCTTTTTTTAAGTGGTTAAAACCAAAAAAAGCCGGCCGGCTTTTTTTGGCCTGGCTAAAAGCCGGCAACCCTGTTTTATTACCACTATGACATCAATTAATTTTATTTCATATTTATCTTTTTTTCAATTGGTGAAACTTTTTATTTCATTTTCATTTTTCATGTGGAAATCGTCTGATAGAAAATTAATTATTGTGGAAAGAATTCCATCGTGGATTTTTAATTTTTGGCATCTGCTATAACGAAAAATGTTTAAATTTAATAGGAAAAGGCTGTTAGAATTTTGGTTTTTTATCTCTATTTATTAAAATAATACGAATTTTTAAAATTTTAATATTTTGAGCTCTTCACAGCTGGTATTCATCTATATACACGAAGTTTCAACTCTGTAAGTTATATAGTTTTTGAGAATGGCTCTGTGACGGACAGACAACGGAGCGGGAGTAATAGGGTTTTGTGAGATGAACGAAACCCTAAAAAAAGATTTACAAAACATATTTGTGGCATTGTTTGTTTAGAAAAGACTCTGTTTTAGTGGTTTATATGTTGTTGTGAAACCATATAATTTATATATTTTTGGAATTGTCGGAGTCGGCTTTATTTTTTAAGCCTTAAATCGAACATTTGACGTATTTTATAGTCTTCTATGCCCTAAATAATACTCATCTTGTCCCTGATGTTAATAATGCGAATAAAAATTCCCACACCAGCTATGATAACTGTCACATTTTTTTTTTTTTTTCTTCGAACTATAATTCTTTCCTGAAAGAGGCGTAAATAGGTGTTTAAAAATTAAAACCTTGTGGATAAGTGGAAGTCCGCGAAAATGTTAGATAAGCTCTTCTTTCTGGAGATAACAAAGAAAGTATTTTCTTTTCTTTTCTCGTGTTTTGTGCGAGATAGCATTCAGACGAAGGTTACAAAAAAAAATATTGCTGTGTCCTTCGACTGGACCTCGACACGTTTTCTAGCGTAACCTTGGCCTTTACCCATAAATCCAGCGTTTCTTACTCACCAGAAGATGATCCTCTGTAATGCAGCCTCTCGTCTTTTTTATTATTATGTCAGGGTGTTATTTTTTATTTTTTTAACGGGTGGAAATAAAGGAGCTTCGATAAGAAACGGGATTATCGAAATGTGTTATGTTAATTTCCTGCTAATGGATTTTTGGAAAAAAGGTGTCTTTTCCATTAGTCATTAAGCGAAGTTTATTATGATAGAATGTGACAATTTCAAGGCGAGGCCGTTCGAGAAATTTCCATATTTTATAGGATTTTTCATAAATAGTTGCATGGAATGCCATCTAGATTCTCGATAGTGTCTTGACGTCTCGAGACAAGCGAAAAATAATTGAGGTTTTTACCGAAAAGCTATATTAAATTAGGAAAAGAAAAAAAATCTTTTCTTTCAAATTATGTGTTAGTTACATCACACGATAAGTTTTAACTTGAAATTTTATTATCTTTGGTCAATTTTAATTTTTTTTTGTTCTCACCAAAACTTTTTTTGCTGTACTTGATAAACTTAGAATATCGGGAAATTAAGGAAGTTCACAAAAAAAAAAAAAAAAAAAAAAAAAAAAAACGACGTATTTTTAAACATAAAAGCATGATACTTGAAAAAGAAAAAAAAAATCGACTTATTTTTAAACATAATAGCATGATACTTGAAAAAAAAAAATCCAACTTAATTTTAAACATAAAAGCATAATACTTCAAAAAAAAAAAAAAAAAAAAAAAAAAAAAGGACTTATTTTTAAACATAAAAACGTGATTACTTGTAGGCATGATTATTCAAGTAATCTGCAATCGAAACGTGTTTTTTTTTTTTTTTTTTTTTTCTCTCCATTATCCGATAAATGGTTTGAGTTATAAGGGGTCCATCTTGAGTTATAAGGGAATAAGCGTAAGCGATTGTTTTTTCTGAATATCAGTTTTTTTTCTTCGGTCCTGCGCTGTCACGTGCTGAAATTCGGTCCAAAAAGCATACTTTGACAGCATTTTCTGAAAACAAAATTCTGCATTTACCGAAAAAAGGGGGAAAAATACCTCGGTTGAACAGTTTTTTAATTAGAGCACCTGCCAATTTGATATGCTTGCGTACAAAAATTAATTTTAAAAAAATGTGTCAGGAAAAAAGTCAGTACTATGGATTTGAGAATAACCTGAAATAGTGGGCACAAAAAATTGGGAAGAAGTATTAAATACAGGGGTAAGTACTTATCCTGATATTCCTGAAAAAAATAAAAACTTCCTGAAATATCCTAAAATATGGTAGTCTGTCCTGAAATTTGCGAGTTCTGTATTATATCAGTATTTGATATCATCAAATAAGGGGTAGGTGTACCTTTTTACTGATGCAAATTTATCACAAAAGTCGCAATTTTCTTCAATTTATCGTTAAAAATACTGATTTTCGTCAATTTGCACACAAAAAAAATGTTGGTAATCAGTTACCAAAAATCACAATTTTTATTGATTAGTAATTAAAAAAAGCTTGCTATTTTCGTCTGTCAGTCACAAAAAATTTTTACCAATCAGTTATAAAAAAGAAAATATTTTGCAATTTTCGTTGATCAGCGAAGAAAAAATCAATTTTTGTCCTTCAGTAATGAAAAAATTGCAATTTTTTAACAGCTTCGTCAAAGGGTTCTGGTAACATTACTTTTCTTTTAACCCTTTATCTACTGACGGTACTCTTAAGTACCATCAGAGAAAACTTTGTATAAAATTTCTTCAATCTGTCTAATAATGATAATAAGGTTTTGTTTTTATACAAAATACTTTTCTGGATCACATTTAGAAAGCACAGCAAAACAGTGAAAGCTAAATACAGTCAAACCTCGTTAACACGAACACGCGTAACGTGAATTACTTTTAGCACGAACTGTTTCCGATTTCCCCGTCCAGTTGTATGTAATGTATTTAAGTTCGGATAACACGAACTACTTTTAACACGAATAAGAAAAGTTTCCCTTTGAGTGTTCGCGTTAACGAGGTTCGACTGTATTTTATAAAGTGGTATTTTTCTCAACCTTTTACATAAGTGTAGATCTTCTCTTTTTAAAAATTGTTACATAAAAATTTTGCAACTATAAAAACCTTTCTATTTAATGATAGGATCACAATACATTTATTTACATTGTTCCGATAAAGAATTGCGATATTTCCTTAACAGCATTTTCTGTTAATTAATCTAATTATTCTTGTAAATATTTCACAAAAAGAGCTATTACTACCGCATTATTAAATCAGTTTTAATGAAAAACCTTATCTAAATTTCATATTATTATAAGATAAATTGTCTAATATACCTTCAGACATCAAGGAAAATAATTATTGAGATTGAACAATTTGTTGATTCATAATTCGGTCGATAAAGGGTTAAATGTACCTATTCTTTTAAAACAAAAAAATTGTGTATGTAGTATACTATTTATGATAATAAAATGTATTGAACAGGGAGTTAAGGGTTTTTTTCCATTAGTGTGCCAAGCAAATGTGTCCTGAAATTGTCCTGAAATATCGAAAAAAGTATGTCCTGAAATATCATCTAGGGCTAGTACTACCCCTGTAAATAGGAAGAATCCAAAGAAAACAGATCTGGGAGGCGACTGTAAAGCCTTTTGTAAAATGTCTCTCGTTTAAGAAATTAAAAAGGATTAAAAAAAAAAGGTGAAACAATGAGTAATAAGAACATTTTATTTGTAGTAGAATAATGATACATACATTTTATAAGACAAAATTCAAAATTGCTATCGTATCACTAATATTGCTATCTTATTCATTAATCTGCAAAAACAAGTCTTTTAATGCTTTTCTACATATGCAGCTAACTCTAAATTGTCTTTTAGAGGTGTATATAATTTAATGTTTCATATTAATAGTTTTTATAACAAGTGTATTGTTTAAAAAAATACTCAAAATCAATAAATGTTTTCTTAAAGTTTTTCAGAAAAATATGCAAAATGTGTACTTTTTAACACTTTCCAACCTAGTTGAAAAGCGTTTATGACTTCGGTTTGTCTGGCCATCTGCCGTCACTCTCCGTGCTCTAACTCCCGTAAATAGGCTCGGATTGCCCTACAATTCGTATATGTTATTGTAGTTATCTATAGCATGTTCCCTATTTCAACTGAAGTGCGTAGCACTTACAGTTTTTTTACAGGGACACTCAAAATAATTCCGTTACATTACGATCTATGGGGAAAAATTATTTGTGGTTTATTTTAATGATGTTACACAATTTCAAACACATTGTAATTGATATATATCACTAATAAGGTGCATTACAAGAAGCTTAATATGGAATAGGGTGTGCATAGCACATATAGTTACTTTACAGGGACAGTCAAAAGAATTCCGTTACATTACGTCTATGGAGAAAATCATTTGCGATTTAATTAAATAATGTTTCATTATTTTAAACGCATTGAAATTTATATATATCACTAAGGTGCATTACAAGAGGCTTACTACAGAATATTGTGTGTATAGCAGTCATCGTTCATTTACAGGGACACACAAAAGAATTCTCTACTGTCTGTTAACAATAATTCCTGGAAGTGCGTTTTAAGTTGCTGAACGTGATTTTAAATTTAACTCACTTTTTGTCTATTACTTGGTGTGTATAATTTCTGTAGATCCTATACAGGGCAGCACAAAAGTTCGCAAACACATTTCCGTTTATTGGCAGAAACTCCAGAAGGAGAATTTTAAACTGTGCTACGCGTTTCCTAACTAAACTAAAATTTAGCATCCTATGTAGTATATATACAAATCTATAGATTATATACAGGGCTGAATAAAAGTATTCTGATATTTTTCCGAATATTCTATAAGTTGAAAATATATGTTGGGAATTCCTGAAATTACGTTTTTAAATATGTTATGCGTTTCCCAAATTGTTTACTTAGATGTTATCTTTCAGCTTATTAAACGGTAATGATTTGTAAAATTATTTTGGAAGCGTTGGAAAAGTGTTACATAACCTATGCTTGACGCATGATTTTTCGTTCTTTTTTTTTTTTTTTTTTTTTTTTTCTAAAAATTTCACTTGGATGCAAAAATTTATTCCATTTGTAACTTGTAAAATACCATTTCTCTTTTTAAAAAATCTATTTTTCGTCTGATTTTTTTTTTTTTGGGGGGGGGGAGGCAATTAATTTGTTTGTTTATTGTATTTATGAGCGCACTAATTTGCTATGTTTCTTTTTTCTTTTCTTCACAGGATGATCGCTCTTATGGGAGGTGAAGACAGTTGGGTGGCGAAATGGCAGCGGATAAGTAAGTCATTTTTCTCTCTCTCTCTCTGTGTGTCTTTCATTTTTAATACTAGAGCTATTAACATATATTCTTATAAAAAAGCCACTTTTGGTGAAATGCACTTAGCATATGAGACCGGGTGCATTTTATAGTCCTATAGGTCAAAGTTAGAGAACCGATAGAATTTGTCTTCAAATATCGTATTATAAATAGTTTCTTATACATTTAATTTTAAGTAAGGGATTTTGAATTGTTAATTTTACGCCAAAAGCGTGTTAAGTCGCCAAATAGGATGCAACGAGTACAAACTATTACTGACTCACACACAGCAGACGACCATGACATTCGGCCAGGGTTTGCAGGGAAAACTTCTGCGGTAACGAATAAAGCCAATTTCGCGCCTCCAACTATGCAATTATAATGTTGTATTTTTTCTAAATGAAATTCGTAGGTACTTAAAGAAATTTTGAAACCTTTTTCAATATTTATTCTTATTATGAACTAATTTTTTTATAGTGCTTTTTTTTTAAAATAAGTAAATAAAAAATTTCTATGTTAATAGTTCGAGAAGTGGTCTCAAAAATTGCGTTTTCAATTTTTATTGGTTCTCAAAATTTGATCTATAGGGCTGCACCATGAAATGCACCATGTATCAGTTCTAGGCCCCATTGTTAGTTCTACAATATCTTTCAATGCGATAAGCATTCAAAATGGAGAGAAAAGTTAGATTAAACGTAAGAGTTACTAAACATCTTACGGAGTTTCAGTTTTGTAATTTTTTTTTCGCTTATTTGGTGATTTTATTAAAATTAGTTGATAAAAATTCAATGTTCAAAAGATTACTAAACAAAATAATAATTACATTTAATTGATACATTAATTGCACATATTAAAAAACATTTATTTCGGCAAATTGTATTTTATTATATGCAAAGCGATTATCAATGTTAGGCTGGCATTGATTGTAGTGCTCGCGAATATACGTATAATACGTATTGTAACCTGTAACGATTTTGGATAGGAATAATATAAAAAAAAGGGCTTAACTACGTATACGTTTAAACGTATATAAACGTATATTCGCGAGCACTAATTGTAACCAAAGCATAACTAAATCTGTCAATTTACACGTACTTTCTTTTGCTTGTTTTCTTTCTTAATTTTCAATACTCCATACAAAACGTCTTATTTGATTAGTTTGTTTCGTTTTTTAAAGAATTGTTTTATGCCCAAACAGGAATTGAAACAGCTGATGTCACCCTATGGGCTATTTGGTTGTAATCTTATTTGTAACGAATTCGTGTATATGGGATTTAATTTGCGCCAAAAAAATGTCTATCTTCTCAATAGGATTAATTTTGGCAGCTTCACGGGGTTCGTAAAACAATCTCGCTATCTTCCTCTCTCACGGCCAGCGCGCGCGCTTAGTATAAATACAATAAATATCTTTTAATATCGATATAAATTTGGTAGTAGTAATCTTTTGTAGGGTCAGCTATATTTCAATTATGTTGGTTTTGAGAGTGAGGTAAGTCCTCTTTGAATGGAATTATTTTTTGTGTTGCCATACCATTGACAATCAGAATTTAAAACAGGGTGTCTAGCCACCTGGATAATCTGGAAATCCTGGAAAAGTCAGGGAAATTTATATGGACTGGAAAAGTCAGGGGAAAGTCAGGAAAATTTACCATTTCTGAGGAAAAGTCAGGGAAATTTGAAAATTCTGAGGAAAAGTCAGGGAAATTTGAAAATTCTGAGGAAAAGTCAGGGAAATTTGAAAATTCTGAGGAAAAAGTCAGGAACATTTGAAAATTCTGAGAAAAAGTTAGAAAATTTTGAACTTTAAAAAAAAAAAAAAAAAAAAAAAAAGGAAAATGTATAAAACTAAGGATTTGAAATTTCAACGCCATTAAAATCAAACTTTGCTTTTCATAAGTACTGTAAAGAGTATTTCAACCTCTCTTACAAACCATTTCGTCTACCTCCCTCTTTCAGTCCTTCTTTGTAACTCGGAGATTTTCAGTTCCAGCTTCACTGAAACTTTCTACTGAATGTTGTAGGATTGATAAGGTGTTTCACTCTGCTTACTTATTTTTGTTTGGGAACTGAACATTTTTTAGCTTAATTTATTGAATATTTATTATTTGTATTAAGATATGTTAAAGTAATATCTGTAATTAACTTTGACTGATGTGATAAAGAATTTCATCCTGATTTGAAAAAATGAATTGAACCTGATGCTAAAAGTGTACCTGCAAAATGTTTAGCATATAAAAAGTTCAACTATTTGTAAATTTTGCAAAAAATTATGTAACAAATCAGTAATTAGGGCCTCAGAATCAGTTGTGAAAGTTTAACTTTTAAGATTTTTTGATGTGTCTAACATCACAAAATCTCGATACCTGGAATTTTTCTTTTATTGGTATGGAAAACGTAGAAAAGTCAGGGTAATTCATTGCTGATATGGAATAGACACCCTGTTAAAACCTAGAAAGCCTACCTTTACCACTGAAAGTTTGAAACAATATTAAAAGAGCATATGGCAGTTATCAAATATGACAGAAGTACTACAGCAATGACAAGACTACATAGGACCGAGACTTTAAAAATTGATTTTAAAAATAGTAAAATAATTTATCCGCCAAGGCTTTATTTCCCATCTATTATCCGTGAATCAATAGAAATCTATATGCGTAACGTGAACATTTGCAATGAATCCGCCTCATTTGAATTACCTAAAATTTGGCACGAGATACTTTTCAGTTTTTAAAAAAGCAATAATGAAATATTAATTTTAACGTTTACAGTTGGCTATTTTAAGCACCTTTTTTTTTTACATATATGATCTCAGGATTTATGGTTTTCAAGTTTATTTTCAAAAATTTGCGAAAATATTTTTGTTTATCGTTGTATATTGTGAAAATGGCGCCGAATATGAGCGCTGAAACATATGTCGATCATTAAAAGGTTTTATAAGCCTTTTTTGTTTCTCTTTGTGTCACTTAAGCATTTTACCTTTATTTTAAGTATAATTAGTGCTCTTATTATGTGATTATGTAATCAGAATTTCATCATGAATTCCTTAAAAAAATTTCACTGTCGAAATTAAGAAATATATACAAGTAAATAACATCGAATATATTCAATTTTTTGTCGTTATAATTATATTCCATTCAACGGAAATCGACGTTTTCAACTAATCATTGCTTTTGAAAATGAGGCAAGCCCATTGGCGCATACCAAAAACATGATTTTTTTCCCCAGCTAACACGGACAACCCTTATTGCATATTAAATTTTCATAAAATAAGGCCACAAGAAACATAAAATAAGTCTGTTACTGCTTAAGAATATTTTTTAAACCCATTCAAATGCAAACCATTATTGCCCCACTTTGAAAATTTAGAAAATTTATACTTTTTCCTTTCAACGTGTCCTTATAATTTTTTCCATGGCTGTATGTATAAACTAGTCGTTGGGGGCTACCGTAATACTTACCCAGCATGGATATGCATAACATGAAAATAAAACATGTGTACACTTCTTATAAAATGCATTGCCATTCGAATAAAATCGTGCCTTGATGACGTCCTAAACTTTAAAGGCTCTATTACTGAATGGCGTAAAAGAAACATCCTTATAACTCTAAAAATGATAATCCTATTAACTAACAGTTTACTGCGTCGGTTGAAGCCTCTCATTTCCAATCAAAATCTATCTTTGAATTGAAATTTGTATGAAATATAGGGTCTTGAAAAATCGAAGAGTGTGGATAATAGGATTACGAATGTCTCGGCAACTCATTATCCGATCGACTTCGTGCTTTATGTAAAATTTACGTTTTTTTTTATTGCCTTTTATATTCACTCCTTAAAATAAACAATTTCGAACATTTTTATGTATCTTTTATCAGAACGAAAATTTCGAGAGTCCGAAAAAAACTAGTTCCGGATAATCGAGGTTACTGAAATTCAATAAGCTTCTTCCCATTATGACATACTAAGTACATACCCAATTTAAAGTCTCTAACTCAATTTGTTCGGGAGATAGAGCGTTTACAGACACACAGACGGACGGCCAAATTTTTTTTTCTAAAAATATGTTTTTCGGAATTTTCAGTATCTGAAACGAGTAAATTCGTCAAAAAAAATTTTTTTTCGATTTTTAAAAACGATTACAAGACTTACTCTATACTACGTGTGATGGGTAAGTAAAATCGTTTGCGGTGCATTTTGAGCATTTTATGATACTTGAAACATAATTATGATTAAAAGGACAACTAGGGTTCACTGCAACTTATCTTCTATAAATTATGGGGTGCGTAGGATTTATCTCGTTCATTTACAGAGACGCACACAAGAATTCGGTTAAAAGACTGACTATCTAATCTATCTATATTATAAAGGACAAATGTATCCGTGCGTAACGCTGACGTCATTTTGGGAATGGCAACACTGGAAGGTGAAATTTCAGTTTTGCGATTTTTTCTACAGCATTTTTTTTAAATTTCTAAACATCGCACATTTTTAATTTTTACACAGTTGCATAGGAGGAAAAATCTACTTTCAAATGCAATTTGTTTGAAAACTTTGTCGCAATTGACTCATTTATTATTTACGCATTTAAATTAAATTTTAAGCATGATTTATTTTAATCTATCTTTATCGCTTGCAGACGATTACAAAATATGAATCAGTTTGCACTTCAAACAATATAAAAAGTTCAGCATTTGTTTCCAGCTAATATTCAATAACGAAATTAGAAATTCATTAAGCAATGAATAAAATAGTATAAATAAAACACAAATTTAACAGACATGTAATTGAAATAAGCGCTTAAAACCGCTGAAATTATCAGAATAATAATTAAAATTTTAAAAAAAAGTGGGCAATGTAAAAAAAAAATATTAAATGTAAAAAATCTATTAGAGTTTTCAATTAAAAAAATAAATGTTTTTCACCTATATTCTCTATCCCGGAAAGCCTGGGTTGGATGCCCTAGTGATCTGTAATTGCTGGAATTGTCTTTTCTGCTGTGGTATGCATATTTATGTGATTTTTAGTGCATTACGTGTTTCTGTAGATCCTATACAGGGCTGCACGAAATACTTCGAATAGGGGCAGCCATTGCTGAAAATGGATTTTTACTCAGTTATGCATCTTTTTAATTGCTTATTTATATATCTTGTTTCGTTCTAGGAAAAAATTAAGTTTCTTAATAATAATCTCCTCTTGTTGGAGAGTGTTTCATAATCTATGCCGAATGTGTGATTTTTTTTTTAACTCTTTACATTCCATTCAAAGAAAATCAACGTTTTCAACAAATCATTCCTTTTGAAAATGAGGCAAGTCCATACTTGCCAACTTTTACGCTTTAGGTGTAAAATTTACACTTTTGGAGCATTTTTTACACTTTTACACTTATACACTTTTTTGCAAAGTTTCATTTTTCATCCCTTAATTGCCGAAACGTCAGTGAAGGCTTACTGTTGAGACCCGAAAAGTTTTTGGTTTCTGTCTGTCTGTCTGTCTGTCTGTTTGTCTGTCTGTCTGTTCCGCGATAACTGCCGCAAAAATGATCCGATTAGGTTGATTTTTGGTGAGTATGTTGGTGAGGTACCCGGAATTAGCTGTATAGTTTTTAGTTACATTTGGTTCATTCGTTCGAAAAATATAGAACATTTCTTTTTAGGTCATAATGCTTTCCTATGGGACTGCAGACGATTTTCAGATTTCATTTTTAACTGAAATGGAAATCGCATATTTGAATAATGGATTTCAATGTAAAATTATGGCTGTTGATTTTTGATATGGAGGTTTTAAATATATCCAATAATTTTGAAAAATTGCCGATACATTTATTAGAATTGAGATATTAATTGTTTAAATGATTGGAAATTTTTTTTTGCATCTGTTCCGGAAATATAAAACTTTTATTTTCATGTTTTTTACAAATTTTAAAATGCATTTCTTTTTACTTTGCTCATTAATTTATCAGTTGCCTAGCAAGCAACGATATTTTAAAGAAGATAAAAATAATAAAAGTAACTCGTGCTATTTTGTTCCAATAATTTATTTTTGTATTCTATTGACATAAATGAAGAATTTATTTTAATACAAGTTTTTTTTTTAATCTAAAAAGTTGCATGAATAAGAAGTTCATAAGAATTTCAGAATATCATTGCATAAACCGTGTTTAATTTAACGTTTCTAATTTCTGAAACCTCCGAATAATTGTATATGCCTATAAATATGTATGCAATAGAAAAAAAAATTAAATTGCGGATTGTAAGATGCTAAATAATATGAAAAGAGATTAAAAAACAGTAACTTGATCTGACGTTGAGGCTCCTGATTTACTAGTTTATGAATAACTTTCTAGTTCCTTCTAGTAACGGTTAATGATGAATGTGAGGGGAATATTTAGTATTGTCAAAGAATGAGTTCAAATTTCATCCGGAATATTTTGAAAATTTGTATTGCATGTAAGAAGTCGTGTTTTAAATAAATTTGCTCAGACGTAAAGCAAAAATTAGATAAGAAAAGCTGTGTATATGTCTTTAAAATTAGTTTCTTAATGAGTGTTGTAATGTTTTTTATATTTTTCTCATCAAACTATCTTTATAATGGTCAACATTGTATTATTTAATATTATTCATCTATTATGTACTTAAATTTTTTTGAAAAAGACCGTGTATGTGTTATTTAACCCTTTAACGGATAAAGCACTTTAATTGCTAAAATGTTGAAATAAATGATTGACACCGGAAATTAAGACCAAATTTATTTGTATATAAGAAAAAAGCGATATTTTACATACATAATAAATGGAAAACGTTTCTAATAAAATTCTGCTGTCATTGTTGAATTTCATAATTAAAATTTTGTGGTTTCGTAGGGAAACCAATGTCCGTTAAAGGGTTAAAAATGGGTTACATGGGTTTTATGTTAAAAAAAAATGTGTGAAATACTCTTCACGCGTCATTTTACACTTGGCGCATACCAAAACCATAGAAGAGGGACATGATTTTCTTTTTTTCCCTTCTTCAACTAACACGGACAACTATTATTGCATATTAAATTTACATAAAATAAGACCACAAAAAAAAAATAAAAAATAAGTCTATTACTGTTACTGCTTAAGAACATTTTTTAAACCCATTCAAATGCAAGCCATTAACTATCTAGCAGTAACATAAAATGGGCTTTGCCCCACTTTTCAAAACCAACTCCTCAAAATCTAGAAATTTTGTACTTTTTTTTCCCTTTTCAACTATGCAAACTATTTCTTCCAATTACATTAGTGTTTTTGCCTAATGCGTTTAACTAAGTATGCAGCTGTCGGCTTGCATAAAAATTAGTGAACACTTTCACGTTTGTCATTTGAAGTTCTAGAAAAATGTTCTAATGTAGTTGGTTCTTCCTCTTTTAGCGATGCATTTTTTTTTTTTTCTACGCAGGGGTGCGTGTGGGATCGAAGCGACAGCAAGGACGATGTTATCAGTTTCGGTTTTTCAATGCTCCTCCTGCACTTAAAAAAGTTGATAACGGCATTTTGTAACTGGACAAAATAACACATTTTCCTTTTCCTCCCAAGTGGAGGCTGCGAAAGGCTTTCTGAAATGAAAATTCTCTGTTTTTAGGCAGCTGGCTCGTAGATAGACGATTGCCTTTATGTCTTCTTTTAAGATAAAGACACATTTCTCGTCGTAAGTTATTGGGAGAAGAATGTATTTGCCTTTATGTTGTAATTTTTCTTTTTTTGGGGAAATTTTCAGGAAGTTTTAATTTTTTTTTTTTTTTTTTTGGTGTGCTTCTTTTGCATGCATTGATCTGTTTTGGAAATGTTTGGGTCCTTAAGGGTGGTTCTCAAATGATTTGCTGAACTACGCAAAACTTCCAGCACATTTTCTAACTCATTTTTCAACGTAAAGGTTCAAATTGGAAGACCTGACTATTGAAGCTAATGAGTTTTCCATTTTTTGATAAATAAATTACTTATCGAGTAATAAGCGATTCACGTCACGTGATAACATGTTTTCCTCCTTTCTGCAGCTAAAGCATCGGGAATTCGGTTCCAAACGCCGACTTTGACAGCGTTTTTTGAAAGATCTTCAGCCTTTACTAATAAATGGAAAACATGTTTCGATTACAAAGTTTCTGAATAAGAACACCGGCCCGTTTCATGCGTTTCCGATCAAAAATGAATAATATGTCATAAAGTAGACAGTTTGGATTTGAGAACAGCCTTAAGAAACCTTCACAATTTCTTTTATCTTAAAACAGGACCCGTACAAAAATGTTCATCTTAAAACAGAACCCTTCACAAAGTTTTTCATCCCAAAACAGGACCTTTCACAAAGTATTTTGTCTTAAAAATAGACCTTTCATAAAACGTTTCCACTCCCAAACTGAATCTTTCACAAATTTTAATAATTTAAAAGTAAAATCTGACTTGTCACTTGTCATAAAATAATAGAAGCTGTCAAAGAACATATTACTTAGCTTTTTTACGCATTCCCTTTGACCAGGTCCCGGTGAGGAAAATCTACACAGACGCCTGGTGTGTGCGAGTCATGGGAGAAATCTTCTAGCCCATCTGCTAATACTCGGGAAAGTTTTCAGTCTTAGCTTTGATGGACTTCTTGCGCCCCATGATGTGGGTTTATTTTGTGACTTATTGGTTGTGTATCAGTATCAGTTTTTAATTTACTTAAAAAAACAAAAAAAAAACAAGTGGTTGTATTGAATTAGTGACTGGTCAACAACATTTTTGATACTGGGGGAAATATAGTTGTTCTAGACTAATTTGAGCGTGCTGATTCCAAATTTGAACTCCAAATTTCCCTATCACGTCAGGATCGCGAGTTATAGAAGCTACCCATGTTTAAATTTGACATTATGAGACTTTTACACAACTGAAACTTGAGCAATATTATTTACTTTAGAGCAAATTCACAATCTGGATAGGTTATTTTAGATGTATTTTTCTTTGAAAATCTGGATATATATGTGTCATACAAAAGTAACAGTCTGAGAGGTGATTTTTCGGTTCACGTCCTATCATGGGCACAGAAAAAGACATTGCTTTTCTTTTACCTCTTAACCATTGTCTTAGTCCTGTATTACATGTACAGTACAGTACATATGTGGTGTCCACCATTTATCCTGATCGCCAACTTCCACAACAAAGTAATGATGGTAAGCAGTTTTCGCTTTTGAAACAGCAGGATAGCAATGACTTTTTTAACAATGTTCGCAATGAAAATTTAATTATTCTTCCATATTTTTCGAAAATAAGCCATCAAATATCTAGAATTTTGAAAAGATTCGATTTTAAAGTAATTTGTGCACCATTTAACAAAATCAAAATTTACAGATCTCAAACATCCAATTGCCAGATTTTTACATTGGGGGAATTTATAAGATATCTTGCGAGTGTGATGGAATGTACATAGGTCAAACTAAGCGACCCCTTAAGGTCTGTTTGGTGGAACATAAAAACTATGTTAAAAATTATGAAACTAAACGATCTGCGATTGCTAACCATTGTTGCTCTGACAATCTCAGTTTAAATTTTTGAGAGGTTTCGATAATTCAGAAATGCTCATCTATTTACGACCTTGTTTTTTGGGAAGCTTATCATACATGGAAGAATTCAGGCAATTTAGTTAATGATATGGCCAGTACACCAAATTTTTCAAATGTCTGGCTACCATTCCTTTAAATTCACTCTATTCGCCCCCCCCCCCTCCTTTTTTCCCCTTCGTACTTAAATCCTCCAGTCTGGCCGAGCGATTCTATTGGTCTCCTGCGTCACATGTGTGTTCCTGACTCTGCTGTTGTTTTGAAAAAATCCCCGCCATTCAATCTTGGGCGCGTGCGGGAGACGCTAGCATATTTATATGGCTTAAGCTTTTTAATCGGTTTTTAATCTTTTAAATTTGGCACTGATGATGGAGTTTTAGGGACTCCGAAACAGCTGTTTGTCATTTTATATATTTTTATTTGTGCTATTTTACGTTGTTCATTTATTTTTAATAACTTTACATCCTGAAGTGATAGAGAAATTTGGAGTTCAGATTTGGAATCAGCATGCTCATATTAATCTAGAACACCTACATTTGTCAAAAGTAGCTGACAAACAGTTTTTTTTTTGTTTTTGTTTTTGTTTTTTGGTTGTTGTTGTTGTTGACCAGTGTTATAGTAAAAATCCGACTGCTTGTAGGAAATAGCATGTAACAGAGGGTTTGGAACAGCTTTGGGATTCGCCCACGGTCCGCCATCTTGTTATTTAATTCAAAACATATTTGTTTTGTTTCTCATTTCCAAAATAATTTTCATCCATATTTACTTATTATAAACACATTATTTAATTTTATTGACTAATTTATTTATATTTAATAATAAAAGTTATTTTTACCATATTTAATTATCCATATTTACTTAAGTACTACTACTAGTAGTACTAGTACTACTACATAAGTACTTTTGCTACCATCCATATTTACCATCCATAAGTTATTACCATCCATTTACCATAAGTACCATCCATGTTTACTTATTATAAATACGTTATTTAATTTTATTGACTAATTTATTTATACTTAATAATAAAAGTTAAAATGTTTGATTTAAAAAACAAGATGGCTGACCGCGGGCGAATGCCAAAACTTAAACTAGTGTTCAACAATGATTAGACAAAACGAAATGATGAAATGGCAGTCCATTTTTTCTGTTTTTCACCTAAAGGCACGTAAATTATAAATTTTTGCAGTCATTTCGACAAGTATAGTAAAATTAATGAGTCCATTTTTCCTTTTACCCCCCCCTCCCCCATTTTAACCTTTTCAGAACGGGTGGTTTAAATATCGGCCAGAAGGTATCTCTTCCAGGAGTGTATTTAGGGAATTTTGGGTCCTTAAAAGGATCCTTCACAAATCTTTCCATCTTAAGAAAAACACTTACACCACAAAAATAATCATGCTCTTAAAGTTCAAGGGATATAAACAGGGCCTAATTATGGCCTAGTCAAGTTAGGTTTTTCTTAAAGTGTAACTAATATATTACGATATTTGGTGCAAAGTAATGAAAAATTGGAAAATGCCGATTTTGAATTTGTAAATTTCATAATGAACCTGATGAATGGTTGCGCTAAGTGTTCATCAGTAGAAAGATTAGGAACAGATGTATTACACTCACGCACCGATGTTTGGCGACTTTTTGGTTGGCGCGATTTTCAAGCCCGCTCCAAACCAATAACTTAATACAATAGCTAGGTTGCTATTAAAGAAAAAAATCCCCTAAATTTGGCGATTTTTTTTCTTTTTTATAACCGATTTAAAAAAATAAAAAAAAACTGCGTCAGTGTATGACATCATAGCCAAAGAGAATTTTGAAAGTTTGATCTCCTCCAGAATAAACTGAAAATCATCTTAGCTCAATTCAGCAACACTTGCTACTTGTAATCATTTTATGTAATCATTTGAGTTTACAAAAATTGTCTTTAAAGGGTGCACAGTAAATTAAATTTCAAAAATTCAAGTTAATTTTAAAAAGTATGATTGTATGCTCAAGATGCATGTTTATGTATACATATACATATTTAAACACACACTCAGGAGTTTTATCCCTAAACTCGCTTCATGTTCGCATCCAGTGATTCTTTCTTACACACAAATACTCGGTATAAGTACTTGGCTACTCGTCCAAAGTACTACTCGGTACACCACTAATTTATTACAACACTTTTCTTATACTATGTGTTTGGAAGTTAAACACTAAAAATCAAATTGACAAAAGATTTAAATCGATTAAAATCAAAATCTCCTGGAGATGACTTCTATTCTCCACTAGAGTACCTTTGTGTTAATTTTGTGGCTGTGTTGCTTCCTGTCTCCACGCAGCAGCGCTATTTATCGACAGGCTAGCGCTACCTTTTATTATTACAGACAGACAGACAGATAGCAGTCCAAACTGAGGCACGCTACCGACCGTGGACGTTCTCATTCATTCATGGCAGGCAAATTTCAGAGACTCAAAAGAAGTCTTTCGTATTTACATCAGATCACCTGTTCGATACTAACTTTATGAACGAGTCCCCTGAATTCCCCTACCCCCCCCCCCCCCCACTTTTTTCTGTCCTTTACAAAAATATTTTATGTCTCTTCGAATTTTATTTCACGGGCGCTAAGAATGCTACGTGTTCGTTCTTCTGCCTCGAAGATTTTCTTATCTATTTTTGAAAAAAAAGAAGGGAGGAGGGGGGGGGGGGGGTATCGTATACACACACACGCACGCACACACATACACGGATCACACATTCGAATGCATCCCCCCTCCCCCTCTCTTCTTCCTCTGCTCATTTTTATAGGCCGGGGAGAACGTGAGGGGACACAATAAGCGCCTATTTATTTATTGCGCTTATACGCGATACAGCCCCTTGCAAAGAGGGTAGGTGACTAGGAGGAGACTTTGCAAAACAACGATCCTGCAACCGAAACCGAAAGAGAGAACCCTTTCGATAGCCCCCTTTTATGCATGGCGGACCCCCCTCTTTTTTTTGTGCGACCGCCCCCCTCCCTCTAAAACCTTGTTAGAGGTGACAAAGTAGTCGTGCTTGCCGTTTGTTTTTGCGGTTGTTGTTTTCTGCCTGACGCCGCATCCATTTGGATTAGATTAGAAGAATAGAACCTGCTGGAAAAGAAATTTAATTTTAGAAACACGATTTACCTCGTTTTCGGAATCGGATAATGTAAAACGTCTGTCATATAAACGACTCCCATAAAAATCCAACGATCTGTAACCTGAATTGCTGGTCAATTTCTAGTACAGTAGACTCTCTCAAATCCGCCACCCTAAAATCTGCAAACTCCTAAAATCCACACATTGTTGCAGATGTAAACGATGAAACTTACAATTAAGATATAGGGAAGAAATTCACGATTTTTTTATTTTTATATTATTCCGTACACATTTTAATAGGTAATTCTGGTTAATATGACAACTCATGCTTTCTCATGAAGGAAGTAATAAATTTATTTCCAAAAAAATTTCAAGATAGCACTGATCTCAGTGATGATCACAATATTTTTACCAAATTCATTTATGTATTAGTCAAGTTTTTTTTTGTTTGTTAAGTCTGGCTGTACATGAAATAAAACTTTGTTATTTTATGATTTTGATATAAATTATTAGTGTACCTTTATAAGGTGAGTTTCATTGAATAATTCAAAAAAAAAATATATCATTATTATACATATGTACTTATGCGTTATCAGGGGTCTGTCTAGACTTTTTTCACAGGGTCCTGTTTTTGTGAAATTGTGAACAGCTTTTTGTATTTGTGAAAAATCTAGTCACAATTTTGTGAATTTGAAATGATCGTTATATTCAGGTTCTTGTTTATGCATTTTTAAGAAGATATATGGATATAAAATACATATATTTTCTTTATATATGTAAAAGTGACAGGTTAGATTTTACTTTCAAATGATTAATTTGTGAAATGTTTGGTTTAAAGATGGAAAAATTTTGTGAAAAACCTATTTTTAAGACAAAGAATTTTGTGAAGGGTCCTGTTTTAGGGAAAATAATTTTGTGAAGGGTCCTTTTTTGAAATGAAAAGTTTTGTGAAGAGTCCAGTCCTTTAAAGGACCCAATTTTTTCATAAAAAGATCCCTGGTTATTAATTATTTACTTTTTAATATTTTAATCATTTTTTAAACTTTCTTAATTTGTATTATGTAACTTAATTAATTCAATATTTTACTTTATTTAAGCATTCATTATACTGTTGAGTGCATTGTTACAATCAAATTACTGTGTAAAAAATGTAAACAATAGTGACCAGAAATCCGCAAAATTCTAATATCCGCACAACCTCTGGTCCGAAGCTATGCGGATTTGTTTGAGTTTACTATATTTAAAAGTTTGTTATTTAGGTATATTCGTATATGTATAATTAAAATTAAATCACATACTCAAAAGTCGAAAGAAATGATAATATAAAAATTAAACACAGGGAATTGAAAATGCAAATATGAAAAACTACAAATGTCTTATGGATTCATCAGAGGAGCTTCATAAGAATAAATCATAGTGAAGATAAGGATAGTTATTAAGCTTATTATAACATACCGAAAAACCAATGATTGAAAGAAATTAAGGTAACCCAGAAATAAATGAAAATTCAACACAAGGAAATTTAAAAAATGTGAAAGATACAACCTACATATATAGTTAAAATAAAATCACATGTGGAAAAAACTAAGAAAGGGACAGTATAAAATTCAAATGAAATGATACTACAAAATCAAACCCAATAAGATGAAACTCAAATGTGAAATACTATGAATAACTTATGGATTCATCAGAGGAACATCCTAAGTATAATTCACAATAAAAATATGTTATTTCCTCAAATAGTGTCAGCATTAAACCTAAAAATGACAATATTATGCCCCTTATAACATATCAAATTGAAACCCAAGAAATATTAAAGCAATATATATATATCCATTAATGAAACATTGCCGAAACACCAACAAAAACTATGAAATTAAGAATTAGAATGTAATAATTAATTGACAACAAGTGTTCTTCCAACATATAGGTTCCATATACATAGTAAAAAAAAAAAGGAAAGAAAAGAAGAAGAAATTAAATTGAAAAAATGAAATTTGTGGAATTTAGACAGAATCTTCAGGTCCCAAATGCCTAAATTACCACAAATAAAATGTGTGGTTTCATCCTCATATTAGCCATAACATTGCTAAAGAATATGATATTGGGACTACCACACCATAATAGAGACATAAACTGTGAAAAAATCATAAAGTTCAAAAAATAAAAACAATATTAAAAAGGAAAGAAACCTTACCGATAAAAAAGAGAAATAAACTGCGAAATATAATCATAAAGTTCAAAATACAACAAGATTAAAAAGGATATGGGGAAAAGAAAACAACAGTTACCAGATAAAATACATGATCGTAACAGGAGTCAACACATAACTCAGGCAATGAATTGGAGAAAATCAGTACCTGTTGCCAAAATAAGTTTTAAAAGATGATTGACCAAGGATAATTATTGTACAGCAAAGCCAAACACAAACCAATATATAGAATCAGCTCCCTCTATAGAAAATTTAAAATAGAACACCAAACATGTATTCAAATGTATTAATAAGGTGCTGCCATCTATGGTAAATTAGTGAATATTCTATGATTTAATAAAAGCATTTGATAAAATTATGTTGATATATTATCAAATATATATATATATATATATATATATATATGCAAAACATATACATATATATGTGTGAGTGAGAGGATGCGGACAAAAATCCCTCTCTGCTGAATAAAATTTCTATTTTGACCAAATTTCCTTTACAGAAAGGATCTCCAAACACTAAAAAAATTTTCAAGCTTAGTTAAAAAAAAATGGAAAAAGGATCCCAAAAATGAAGATCGGATTAAAAGGAAGCAATTTATTAACAATTTATTTGCACAAAAACTTCAAGGGGCAGGGTCTTAACTGGAAAGTAGAAAGGCAGTAATAACTAAATGGAGGAAGGTTCCCAAAACGAAGAAGATTGGATAAAAAGGGAGCAAGTTATTAACAATTTAGTGCATAAAAACCTAAAGGGGGTCCGGCCCTTAAAAAATTAAAAATCTCAGCCTCGGGTGCATCAGAACCTGTCTTGGACTATCCTCACCTAAATTTTCAGACTTCTACCTGCGGTAGATTTCGCTAGCCATCGCGAACAGACAGACATATCTACAGAGCGATGTGTTCTTTTATTAGTATAGACTAGGGAATAGAACCCGGGCTTCCCGGGTTACAGAACATCGCTGAAAACAATTTTTTTTTAAATCTAACAGATTTTTTACATTTATTTAACATATATATACTAAAAAGAAATGGCGCATCTAATATTTGTCGAGAATTAAATAGAAATCATGCACTCGTGACATCATAATTCACTTTTACATTTTAACAGAATAATACGGCTACTATAATTTGTGATTCGTGCTATAGCCAGTATACAATATCCATGTCAGGACCCATTGCCATTATTATTATTATTATTATCTTTTTACGCATGAAAGTTTCGCTATGGTACTCCATTGTGAAATTTGATTAATTTTTGAAATTCAATATTTGAAAAACGGCATAATCATTAGATGTGAAATTTATTTCGAGGAAAATACATTTTTTTTTTTTTTTTACCTTTCTAACGCAGTTTGTGTAACAATTTTCTGATAAATAATTTTCGAGCTATTCATTTTTTTCAGTAACTTCAAATGTTTCATTTTCCGAGATTAATCTGTGGCAACAATCAGCGAAAAACCCAGTCGTCAGCAACACGTAGCTTTTTATTAAAGAGGATAACTTGCAAAATCATGTTGGTAAGATGTTTGATTAAATCCTGAGAATTCAATTGCTTAATTTTGGGACCATCAAATTATGGGGGATTACTATCAGAGTTATTTAATAAGTTATTTGTGAATGAAACTGTTTCCTTTTTAGGTAGATTTCGTAAGAAATACTACCTATTACATTCTCACCTAAGTTGGAATTTTTGAAAAATTTTTGCACATCTACGCCGATCATGACTCCCAGAACCCAAAACCACCCCCAGTTCAAAACTTTATATATATATATATATATATATATATATATATATATGTCACTTTTTTATGGACACGATAACTGGAAAAATTCTGCATAAAATCAAGGGGCATAAAATCTCGGCCAAGTTCGTTAATGGGCAAAATCGAACCAGGGGGGTGGGAATGGGGAGCTTTTTGTGAAAACAGAAAAAAAACAATTTCTTAATTATGATACGTATCGAATCCGTTTAAAGTTATTATTACTTCTAGGAAAGGGCCGAAAATTTATGTAGGACAGATTTTTGATATTAAAAATGGCCCCAAAAGGGGGGGGAAGGGGGTTTTTAGAAGAAAAAAATCATAACTTCGTCCATTCGCAAGATATCCAATCCGCTTAGATTTATTATTAATCCTCTTAATATTATCTAAAACTTTTATATTGACAAGTTTTTTATAGGTCCAATCCTTATAGCAAAAAAAAAAAAAAATAAAAATAAAAAAATAAATAAAAAAAATCCCTGCCGGCTCCGCCTGCAAACAAGTTAGGTTTCGAAGTGGGTGGTTCCCATCTGCCGTATCATGGCAAAAAGGGCATTTCTTCTGCAATTCCCAACAAACAGGCGCCCCACGGTCTGCATCTTGGAAATCTACCTGCGTGCCTGTAGGTCGAGCCGTCAGGGATTTTTTTTTTTTTTTTTTTTTTTTTTTTTTTAATATAGAAAAACAATTCTATAAGATACGCAAAATTCTTCAGTTGGACTAATTTTACTTTTATTAAAATATTAAGCTTTTATCAGTAAAATTATATTTGATATGGGCAGTATTACAACTGTAAGTACACGTGGATTTTGTCAGTGGAGTTTTTGTCCGTGGGGTTTTTGTCCGCTGAGTTTTTGTCCTGGAATCGTGTGTCAGAAGGAAAAATATTTTTCTCTAAAACCTTGATTCTTGGATACAACATCTCTTTAATTGAAAAGTATTATTATTTATTTATTTTATGTGAAAAAGATGAAGGTAGATTAACCAGATTTATTTTAAAATGCTAAGTAGTGTATATTTGGGGCTTCCACATCACCTGAGTCGAGCAGCGGTGGCGGTGGAGGTGCGGTGGACAGCGGTGGAGCAGCGGTGAGCGGTGGAGCAGCGGTGAGCGGTGGAGCACAGGGGGGAGCAGGTGAAGGTGGCGATAAGAGCATGAGCACTGATAAGAACGGAGGGTTCGATGGGAGGGGGGTGCGATAAGGATTTCTACTATAAGATAAGGGGATTATTTTAATGAGTTTTAATTGGGGACTTGAAAATTTTCGATTTTTTTTTTCGGTTTGTAGCAAAAATATGAATTAAAAATGGTCATTGATTAATTGTAATTGGGGGACTTAAGAAATTTTTCGACGCATTTCTTTTTTTCGCGGAGAATTGGTGTACGAAGTGAATGTCAACGGATTTATTATAGCGAATTAGAAATTTAATTAATTTTAATTTTAATTAATTTTAATTGGGGAACTTAGAAATTTTCCGTAGCAATTTTTTTTTTTTCAACGAGAGTATGCAGTTTGATTATGAGTATATGCAGTAGAAGTGAATGATTAATTAATTAAAAATATTAATTAAACATAGTAATTAATTAATTTTAATTGCAGAACTTAAGAATTTTCGCGAGATTTTTTTTTTTTTTTTTCAACGAGAGTAGGGTATTCGATATACACGTTAGTGGAGAATTTTAAAAGTCAATAATGGTTTAATTAAAAATGGTGATTAATTTTAATTGGGGAACTTAGACATTTTTCGAAGCAAATATTTTTTCAACGAGAGTAGGCTATTTGTTATACATGTTAGAGTATATTTGAGGAGAATTTTAAAAGTCAATAATGGTTTAATTAAAAAGGGTCATTAATTAATTTTAATTGGAGAACTTAAGAAATTTTGGCGAGATTTTTTTTCCCCTCAACGAGAGTACGCAGTTTGCATGTGCAGTAGAATGGTAGATGCTAGTAATTAAAAAGGGTCATTGATTAATTTTAATTGGCGGACTTCAACATTTTTGGGGCAAACAGGCGCGTTTTAATGAATTCGATATAGGTTACGGTAAAAAATACAGGGTCCCGTATGAATTATACTATATTATATTTAATAGCTCCCCCCTCCCCTTTCCCCTCTCCACTTTTTTTACCCAGAGGGCCCCCTTCGATAGACTAACAATACGCACTTCAAAAAAATACATAGTGGTAAAAAAGAAGAATTTTAACGTATATATAAAAGTGTAAATAAACAAATATGAAAAATCAGGCATAGTGGCATAATTCATGAATCACTTTCCAACATTAACGAAATGGTATGTGAACAAAGTATAATTTTACCATCGAGTGCATTAGTTAATTAAAAATAGTGAACCGATCCCCTTTTTAATAAAAAGGCCTAAGGCCCTTCACAAAAAATCAAAAGGATTCAAGAAAAAGCTTTACCCTACTGATAGCCAAAACATATAGGATTCTTAAATGGATTGAAGTATACAAATAGGTTCTACAGGAATACATTTATTTAGGTTAGCATGCAGAAATAGTTAAAAGTTATAGGGAAGCCTTCGAATGGAGTGATTATACGTTTTGGGGACCCTTCAAAAGAAACTGGAAACAGTTATAGATATTGAACCCTTCACAAAAAATTGGACAAATCCTCTTTTTAATAAAAAGGGCCCCTTCACAAAAATTCCAATGAATTCAAATTATGCATAAATACTAGAACCCTTCATACATTCAGTTCATCGATCCCCCCTTTTTTTTTTAGCCTTCGAAGTGTGAACTCGCATTAGACAAAAGGGCCCCTTCATAAAATAAATGAGATACGTGCCCCATTCAAATAAAAACCCTTCACAAAAAAATTGTAGGAGACCCCCTTCACAAAAATTGAAATGCGTGTTAGAGGAATCATATGATATAAGAAAATAATTAATATATTTTTTTAACTGGGCCCTCCTCGCCCGCTATTTTTTATATAGCGCCCCAGTATTTTTGCAGCAAACTCTTTTTTTTTTTCAAGAGTATATGAAAACTGTTAGGCTCATATGAAAAATTCGCACTTAGGCAAAAAAAAAAAAATGCAACTTATCAAGAAAAAAAAATATTTTTTAAACTGGGCCCTCCACCGCCCGCTATATTTCTTATAGCGCCCCAGTATTTTTGCAGCAAACTCTTTTTTAATTCAATGTTTCATATATGAAAAACTATTATTCTCATATGAAAAATTAGCCCTTAGACGAAATAAATGCAACTTATGAAGTAAATAATAGTTATTATTTTTTACTAAAATCATTCAGAATTAATATCTAATTTTTAATTATTAATTATCTAATGTTTTATATGTGAAAATTAAATTCTCTAACCTTTCCGTGCTACACAAGTCCAGGTAGGCTTTCTTATCGCTATTGTCATCAGAGGTAATCCCCAATACTGAGTCACTGATAACAGATTGTATGAAGCCTGGTTTAAGGGCTTTCTCAAATCCAAAACAGGCTACTTTCTGACACATTTTTAAATTTCATTTATGATCGCAAATGCATGATATTGGCAGATTTCCTTTTTCAGAAACTATATGTAATCGAAACATCTTTTTTGATTTTTTTTTAATTCTTCAAAAGATATGAATAAAGCACATATGTTTTACACTGAATACATTATTTAGCATAGCATGCAAATAAAATCTTGGAACTTTTCGAATAAACGTTACTAACATATTCTAACATCTAAGAAATAATCGCTTGCCTCAGATTTTTTTTTTTTTTTACTAGTGAATCAATAACACTTTTTTTAATTAGAATTCATAATAATATGATAGGAATGAAATATTTTGTTTAAAATTTTGTGAGAAATCTATACAGTTTAGTTTTAGACCGACACTACCTTACATATTAATTAGTAAAACAAAATTCAGTTTTATGCTTACGAATACAGAAATTTTAATAATACTGCTTGAAAAAGATTTTTAAGTAAACTATATTTCTGTTTATTGAAACTTTACACTAATGTTTTCTCAAGAATTTACACTAACTGAAACAGTGACAATTAAAAAATATTAATTACTTATGCAAGAAATTATGTATTTGGAGGTTTGCCTTTTTCATTCAATATGTAAACGTATAGCATTGATTGCGTATGTTATGAAAAGAAAACATATGCAAATAATTTTACTTAAAATAAATACTTTAAGATTAGAATTTACATTTAACTTACCCTATAACATAAATAGTTTACACCAATGTGATTATAACAGCACGAAAATAAATTCATGAATAATAATAGGTACAAACTATGTCACTATAATGTGGGCATATTTTAAACTGTAATAGGTTAACAGTTATATTATATGGCATAAAGATTTACATATGAATATATCATTTTCCTCCGATATAAAAACACAATTTTAAAATAAAACATACATTATTAAAAACACAATTTAAAATAAAACATAATTATTAATAAAACATGTATTATTAGGCTACAGCGTGACCATAAATTAAAAGAGGTCCCATTTTTTTCCTAAAGGGCTCATTTTTCTAAAGGCCCCTTTGAGCGTAGTGAGACTAGTTCTATACGAATATATTTTAATATATATATATATAAAAAATTAATTAAGATACATACATATTTGCAAAATTATGAAAAAGAAATCACATTACCTCTTATTTTGTATTCAGAAAACGGTAGAGGATTCATTCCCCACCGAACTAACTTGATATATGCCTTAGAGAGATAACACATACTTATGCTTATCGCATGACTAATAAGTGTATCACCCCCTATTCACAAGTAGAATTTCGTGTAAAGTTCTTCTCAAATACATACAGACCCCTTTCTGACACATTTTAAAATTTATTTTTGTTCGCAAGTGCATGAAATTGACAGATTTTCTTACTGAGTCACTATGTATTCGATACAAGTTTTTCATTTTTTGGTAAAGACAAAATATTATCAAAGTCGGCGTTTTGTTATCGCATAAAATATATTAACAAGTCCTGTAAAAATATATTGACAAGACATGAACTATTAATAGATGATTTAAAACATATTGGTTATAAAAAACACACACACACATATATATATATATAATTTTTATCGTTACCTAAAATTTTCAAGCACGATTTACTGGACTTCATCCAAATTCAACTAGATTCTTCACCACGTGGTTTGATGGGAAAAATCATGAATCATGGTATACTTTATGAAACACTTTCCAATGCTATGGGACTATCGTGAAGAATTTGAAATAAGTGAATTAGATTTAATAATTCATACTGGAAATGTATTTTTTTTTTTTTAATTAGTAGCTTCACATACTTTTAAATCATTCAAGACATGTGATGAAGATTTAACCGCTGCAGAACGACTAAAAACTAGTATCTTAATGAATCGACCTATTTACGTCGGGTTCACAATTTTAGAATTATCTAAATTAGTTATGTATGATTTTCATTACAATTTTATAAAGAAAACATACAAAGATCGTGCAGTTTTACTCTTTACGGATATAGATTCCTTACACTCTAAATAAGAAAGAGTGACTATTCACTCCGGAGGAGTGGATATTCACTCTATCGCAGAGTCAAAATTTGCCCAACCTCTTTAGAGTGACTATTCACTCTAGGAAAAAGTGAAATTCTTGACTCCCTGCAAGAGTGAATACTCACTCTTTCAGGAGTGAGTTTTTTCACCCCTGATAGGAGTAAATAGTCACTCTTTCAGGAGTGACTAAAATTCTTGAATAAAAAGGAGAAACTCATTTACACACGCTTGTTCGCAGGCGGTCACCCTCCCAAATAGTAACCGAGTTCGCTGCTGCTTGACTTCTGCGCTCGAACGAGAACTGGTACCTACAGCTTGCTACAGCCGCTTACAACTTAAAAAGCTCTTATTACATTATTTTAGCTTTGTTTCTTTTGTGATATTCGAACACACTTATTAAATTTGTGTAGAAATCATAAATATCTACGGTGTTTCTCAACTGTGTAAATAAGAAACTGAAACCTTCTTTTTGTATCATATAATACAGAGACTGTTCGCACATTTTTTAGACAAATTTGATAAATTATTTAAAAAGATGGAATTCTTTTAGAGGAGAAAATTCTGACAACAACTTATTATGTGTAATTTATATTATCGTCTGATACTTTCAAATTTATTCTTATTTCAAGATTGCGCATGCTAAAAAAGCTGTGAATGGGAAGATGCGTTTGCGTTTTTTTTTTCTTCTTCCGAACAGAAGTATGCTAATTCCACAGTCTAAAATGATTGCAAAGCGCATAATATAAAAACTTTTTAGTGCGAAATAAACATAACAATTGATTGGAAAGTGCTATTCCAAAAATCAGTACATATACATAGTAAAAAGATATCAGATGAAAAAAAAAAAAAAAAAAAAAAAAAAAAAAAAAAAACAGGGAAAAAAAGAGCCCATTTCAAGGCGGAAAACGAAGTTTCAAATAAGGATTTATGACTATCGCAAATTTATCTTACATCGAAAACATCCATCGATATCCATCGAAAGCATTATGCAGAATTAGAATCAAGAAACAAGATTATCATACAGATTATTTCAGAAAGCAATATTCATATTTTAAACGTTAAAAACAACAACGCCGAAATCGTCTAAAAAATGTGCGAACACCCGTCTGTACATTTCCGCTATGACAACAATTCCGTTACAACAAAGCAGTTATTTATTTATTCATTCATTTTTTTCTTGCTAATAATGTTTCCATAATTAGAGCCCGATTAAGATTGTCCGAGGCCCAGGGCCTGTTTACCAAATAGGCCCGTGAAGCCGAAGTTTACTCACTGAAATACAAAGGGGCCCCCAAATTTACTTTTCTAAACTAATTTTTAGGGGGGAAATTTTAGTCAGGGTAAAAAACGTTTTTTTTTTTTCTTAAATTATAGCTGTTAAATTTTTCCTAAGATTATTTCCGACACATTTTTACTCTTTTTTTTTTCTATAATAAATGTTGTAAAATCAGTGATTAAATGCAACTTTTTTCATTTCTCTTATGTTTAATTTCAAACGTGCTAAAAATAACAGAAAATTTAATCTGTATAGTTATATTTTGTTTATATTCATAAAGAGGTTAGAAATGATATAAAATATGTAGAATAGGTTATTTAAATAAAGAGGAAAATAATTAGCATTCAGAGATATTAAATTTCTGTTTATAAAATAGAAGCAAAATTGTGTTGCAGCTAAGCATAAATTTACTTCAAATATTTATTTTCCCTGCACTTTTCTTAGCATTGGCAAATCCTGCAATTTGTAAAGCATAAAATATATTTCCTGTCCATAAATCTATCGATTCATTTATTATTTCAATGCCTTTTTCAGTTTTTTTTTAAATCGTGCTACTATATATAAAGGATTTCATTTTAGGTGTTTCGTTTCGATAACGGAGATTACTCGGATTCTCATCCGTCAGCTGGCGCCATCTTGTGATTTTATTGGAAAAAACTGTTTTTCCTCACTCTTCAACGGAGTGAAATATCTCACTCTTGTCAACGGAGTGAACAGTCACTCTCGACAACGGAGTGAGATATTTCACTCTTTTCTAGAGAGTGAAAGTTCCACTCTTTAAAGAGTGCATATTTATAAAATTCACTCCTAAAAGAGTGAAAATGCCTCTCACTCTTCCAAAGAGTCAACTTCTCACTCCTTCCAATTTTAGAGTGTAACTTATCATATTCAAACACATAATATTTATAAGGATATGGAGCACCATCATGATTTTTTCGACTTTTCTGAATACTCGAAATCCCATCGTCTAAACCGCACAAGTTTCGAACCCACAAACATATAATCAGACTTGTCATTTTATAACCAGGACGCTAACCACAGGGCTAAGTGAGCCCCCGCTTATTTTATAGTCACCACGCTGTCTATTGGACTTAGTAAGCCCCAGGCTAATTTATATCCACCACGCTAACTATTGGGCTTAGTGAGCCCCTGCTTATTTTATAGTCAACATGCTAACTATTGGGCTTAGTGAGCCCCAGGCTAACTTATACCCACCACGCTAACTTTGGGGCCTAGTGAACCCCCGCTTATTTTATAGCCACCATACTAACCACAGGGCTAAGTGAGCCCCCGCTTATTTCATAGTCACCATGCTAAGTATTAGGCTGAGTGAGCCCCAGGCTATTTTATACCCACTATGCTAACTAATGGGTTGAGTGAGCCCCAGGCTATTTTCTACCCACCACGTTTACTGGGCTTAGTGTGCCCCCGCTTATTTTATAGCTACCACGATAACCACAGGGCTGAGTGAGCCCCCGCTTATTTTATAACCACCACGTTAACCACAGGGCTAAGTGAGCCCCCGCTTATTTTATAGTCACCTTGCTAACTATTTAGCTTAGTGAGCCCCATTTCGAGTTTTCGAGGCTAATTTATACACACCACACTAACTATTGGGCTTAGTGAGCCCCCACTTATTTTATAGCCACCACGCTAACCACAGAGCTAAGTGAGGCCCCGCTTATTTTATAGTCACCAAGCTAACTACTGGGCTGAGTGACCCCCAGGCTGTTTTATACCTACCATGATAACTACTGGGCTGATTAAGCCCCAGGTATTTTATAGCCATTACGCTAACTACTGGACTGAGTGAGCCCCAGGTTATTTAGTCACATGAATATGATTTCCAAGGTATATGTCCTGACTTGATTTAGACCATTGCCTATGGTAAGATAAAGCTCGGAAGTAAATTGGTAAACTCTATACATTTCCCTCGAAAACTCACTTGTATTTTATTAAATATCTGTAGAAATCAGCATAGTATATTAAAATTATATATATTCTTATTAGTTTATGAATCTACTAACTTATAATATCTATATGGTAACTTGGATTATTAGTATTCACACTTAAACATTTCTTTTGTAGATTTAATATGATAAACACTAACATCAGACTGACTAAACTTTTACCATTTTCATTTAAACTTAGTTTTAGGAAATTTATCTACATAGCTTTAAATTTTACTGTTTAGTAAGTCTATTATTTCAAAGTATTATTTTTTAGTTATAATATTCAAAACATATTCATAGCGTTTTACATAGTAGGTATCAAATTAATTTAAAGTCATATTAAAAAAATATATATACAAATACTATTCTTACTTAACACGCCAGCTAGCTAAGCACCCAATCGTCTCACACCAAGACTCTGAGAAAAGCGAATGCTTGTTCAGGGCCTTATCAGCTAATATAATCAGTGATAAGATTTAAACAAGTGACGTCACTGTTTAAGTGATATCACGTGACCATGTGGTATCATTCAATATGTCACCAGTGACGTCAGAGATCACGTGACTAGGTCATAAAAGAACCAATTACTAATTGCAATTAACAATTTACCTCTAATTGATTTGTATAATATATATAGATAAATTAATACATGATTTTTCTGTTATTTCGTAAAACATAGTACATGTGCTATGTATTACGAAATAATACATAGATAAATCATGTATTAATTTATCTATATATATTATATAAATCAATTAGAGGTAAATTGTTAATTGCAATTAACTATGCTGATTTCTACAGATATTTAATAAAATACAAGTGAGTTTTCGAGGGAAATGTATAGAGTTTACCAATTTACTTCCGAGCTTTATCTTACCATAGGCAATGGTCTAAATCAAGTCAGGACATATACCTTGGAAATCATATTCATGTGACTAAATAACCTGGGGCTCACTCAGTCCAGTAGTTAGCGTAATGGCTATAAAATACCTGGGGCTTAATCAGCCCAGTAGTTATCATGGTAGGTATAAAACAGCCTGCGGGTCACTCAGCCCAGTAGTTAGCTTGGTGACTATAAAATAAGCGGGGCCTCACTTAGCTCTGTGGTTAGCGTGGTGGCTATAAAATAAGTGGGGGCTCACTAAGCCCAATAGTTAGTGTGGTGTGTATAAATTAGCCTCGAAAACTCGAAATGGGGCTCACTAAGCTAAATAGTTAGCAAGGTGACTATAAAATAAGCGGGGGCTCACTTAGCCCTGTGGTTAACGTGGTGGTTATAAAATAAGCGGGGGCTCACTCAGCCCTGTGGTTATCGTGGTAGCTATAAAATAAGCGGGGGCACACTAAGCCCAGTAAACGTGGTGGGTAGAAAATAGCCTGGGGCTCACTCAACCCATTAGTTAGCATAGTGGGTATAAAATAGCCTGGGGCTCACTCAGCCTAATACTTAGCATGGTGACTATGAAATAAGCGGGGGCTCACTTAGCCCTGTGGTTAGTATGGTGGCTATAAAATAAGCGGGGGTTCACTAGGCCCCAAAGTTAGCGTGGTGGGTATAAGTTAGCCTGGGGCTCACTAAGCCCAATAGTTAGCATGTTGACTATAAAATAAGCAGGGGCTCACTAAGCCCAATAGTTAGCGTGGTGGATATAAATTAGCCTGGGGCTTACTAAGTCCAATAGACAGCGTGGTGACTATAAAATAAGCGGGGGCTCACTTAGCCCTGTGGTTAGCGTCCTGGTTATAAAATGACAAGTCTGATTATATGTTTGTGGGTTCGAAACTTGTGCGGTTTAGACGATGGGATTTCGAGTATTCAGAAAAGTCGAAAAAATCATAATGGTGATCCATATCCTTATAAATATTATGTGTTTGAATATGATAAGTTAAGGAATCTATATCCGTAAAGAGTAAAACTGCACGATCTTTGTATGTTTTCTTTATAAAATTGTAATGAAAATCATACATAACTAATTTAGATAATTCTAAAATTGTGAACCCGACGTAAATAGGTCGATTCATTAAGATACTAGTTTTTAGTCGTTCTGCAGCGGTTAAATCTTCATCACATGTCTTGAATGATTTAAAAGTATGTGAAGCTACTAATTTTTAAAAAAAAAATACATTTCCAGTATGAATTATTAAATCTAATTCACTTATTTCAAATTCTTAACGATAGTCCCATAGCATTGGAAAGTGTTTCATAAAGTATACCATGATTCATGATTTTTCCCATCAAACCACGTGGTGAAGAATCTAGTTGAATTTGGATGAAGTCCAGTAAATCGTGCTTGAAAATTTTAGGTAACGATAAAAATTATATATATATATGTGTGTGTGTGTGTTTTTTATAACCAATATGTTTTAAATCATCTATTAATAGTTCATGTCTTGTCAATATATTTTTACAGGACTTGTTAATATATTTTATGCGATAACAAAACGCCGACTTTGATAATATTTTGTCTTTACCAAAAAAGGAAAAACTTGTATCGAATACATAGTGACTCAGTAAGAAAATCTGTCAATTTCATGCATTTGCGAACAAAAATAAATTTTAAAATGTGTCAGAAAGGGGTCTGTATGTATTTGAGAAGAACTTTACACGAAATTCTACTTGTGAATAGGGGGTGATAGATACACTTATTAGTCATGCGATAAGCATAAGTATGTGTTATCTCTCTAAGGCATATATCAAGTTAGTTCGGTGGGGAATGAATCCTCTACCGTTTTCTGAATACAAAATAAGAGGTAATGTGATTTCTTTTTCATAATTTTGCAAATATGTATGTATCTTAATTAATTTTTTATATATATATATTAAAATATATTCGTATAGAACTAGTCTCACTACGCTCAAAGGGGCCTTTAGAAAAATGAGCCCTTTAGGAAAAAAATGGGACCTCTTTTAATTTATGGTCACGCTGTAGCCTAATAATACATGTTTTATTAATAAATATGTTTTATTTTAAATTGTGTTTTTAATAATGTATGTTTTATTTTAAAATTGTGTTTTTATATCGGAGTAAAATGATATATTCATATGTAAATCTTTATGCCATATAATATAACTGTTAACCTATTACAGTTTAAAATATGCCCACATTATGGTGACATAGTTTGTACTTATTATTATTCATGAATTTATTTTCGTGCTGTTATAATCACATTGGTGTAAACTATTTATGTTATAGGGTAAGTTAAATGTAAATTCTAATCTTAAAGTATTTATTTTAAGTAAAATTATTTGCATATGTTTTCTTTTCATAACATACGCAATCAATGCTATAAGTTTACATATTGAATGAAAAAGGCAAACCTCCAAATACATAATTTCTTGCATAAGTAATTAATATTTTTTAATTGTCACTGTTTCAGTTAGTGTAAATTCTTGAGAAAACATTAGTGTAAAGTTTCAATAAACAGAAATATAGTTTACTTAAAAATCTTTTTCAAGCAGTATTATTAAAATTTCTGTATTCGTAAGCATAAAATTGAATTTTGTTTTACTAATTAATATGTAAGGTAGTGTCGGTCTAAAACTAAACTGTATAGATTTCTCACAAAATTTTAAACAAAATATTTCATTCCTATCATATTATTTTGAATTCTAATTAAAAAAAGTGTTATTGATTCACTAGTAAAAAAAAAAAAAAATCTGAGGCAAGCGATTATTTCTTAGAAGTTAGAATATGTTAGTAACGTTTATTCGAAAAGTTCCAAGATTTTATTTGCATGCTATGCTAAATAATGTATTCAGTGTAAAACATATGTGCTTTATTCATATCTTTTGAAGAATTAAAAAAAAATCAAAAAAGATGTTTCGATTACATATAGTTTCTGAAAAAGGAAATCTGCCAATATCATGCATTTGCGATCATAAATGAAATTTAAAAATGTGTCAGAAAGTAGCCTGTTTTGGATTTGAGAAAGCCCTTAAACCAGGCTTCATACAATCTGTTATCAGTGACTCAGTATTGGGGATTACCTCTGATGACAATAGCGATAAGAAAGCCTACCTGGACTTGTGTAGCACGGAAAGGTTAGAGAATTTAATTTTCACATATAAAACATTAGATAATTAATAATTAAAAATTAGATATTAATTCTGAATGATTTTAGTAAAAAATAATAACTATTATTTACTTCATAAGTTGCATTTATTTCGTCTAAGGGCTAATTTTTCATATGAGAATAATAGTTTTTCATATATGAAACATTGAATTAAAAAAGAGTTTGCTACAAAAATACTGGGGCGCTATAAGAAATATAGCGGGCGGTGGAGGGCCCAGTTTAAAAAATATTTTTTTTTCTTGATAAGTTGCATTTTTTTTTTGCCTAAGTGCGAATTTTTCATATGAGCCTAACAGTTTTCATATACTCTTGAAAAAAAAAAAGAGTTTGCTGCAAAAATACTGGGGCGCTATATAAAAAATAGCGGGCGGAGGAGGGCCCAGTTAAAAAAATATATTAATTATTTTCTTATATCATATGATTCCTCTAACACGCATTTCAATTTTTGTGAAGGGGGTCTCCTACAATTTTTTTGTGAAGGGTTTTTATTTGAATGGGGCACGTATCTCATTTATTTTATGAAGGGGCCCTTTTGTCTAATGCGAGTTCACACTTCGAAGGGTAAAAAAAAAGGGGGGATCGATGAACTGAATGTATGAAGGGTTCTAGTATTTATGCATAATTTGAATTCATTGGAATTTTTGTGAAGGGGCCCTTTTTATTAAAAAGGGGATTTGTCCAATTTTTTGTGAAGGGTTCAATATCTATAACTGTTTCCAGTTTCTTTTGAAGGGTCCCCAAAACGTGTAATCACTCCATTCGAAGGCTTCCCTATAACTTTTAACTATTTCTGCATGCTAACCTAAATAAATGTATTCCTGTAGAACCTATTTGTATACTTCAATCCATTTAAGAATCCTATATGTTTTGGCTATCAGTAGGGTAAAGCTTTTTCTTGAATCCTTTTGATTTTTTGTGAAGGACCTTAGGCCTTTTTATTAAAAAGGGGATCGGTTCACTATTTTTAATTAACTAATGCACTCGATGGTAAAATTATACTTTGTTCACATACCATTTCGTTAATGTTGGAAAGTGATTCATGAATTATGCCACTATGCCTGATTTTTCATATTTGTTTATTTACACTTTTATATATACGTTAAAATTCTTCTTTTTTACCACTATGTATTTTTTTGAAGTGCGTATTGTTAGTCTGTCGAAGGGGGCCCTCTGGGTAAAAAAAGTGGAGAGGGGAAAGGGGAGGGGGGAGCTATTAAATTGAATATAGTATAATTCATACGGGACCCTGTATTTTTTACCGTAACCTATATCGAATTCATTAAAACGCGCCTGTTTGCCCCAAAAATGTTGAAGTCTGCCAATTAAAATTAATCAATGACCCTTTTTAATTACTAGCATCTACCATTCTACTGCACATGCAAACTGCGTACTCTCGTTGAGGGGAAAAAAAAATCTCGCCAAAATTTCTTAAGTTCTCCAATTAAAATTAATTAATGACCCTTTTTAATTAAACCATTATTGACTTTTAAAATTCTCCTCAAATATACTCTAACATGTATAACAAATAGCCTACTCTCGTTGAAAAAATATTTGCTTCGAAAAATGTCTAAGTTCCCCAATTAAAATTAATCACCATTTTTAATTAAACCATTATTGACTTTTAAAATTCTCCACTAACGTGTATATCGAATACCCTACTCTCGTTGAAAAAAAAAAAAAAATCTCGCGAAAATTCTTAAGTTCTGCAATTAAAATTAATTAATTACTATGTTTAATTAATATTTTTAATTAATTAATCATTCACTTCTACTGCATATACTCATAATCAAACTGCATACTCTCGTTGAAAAAAAAAAATTGCTACGAAAAATTTCTAAGTTCCCCAATTAAAATTAATTAAAATTAAAATTAATTAAATTTCTAATTCGCTATAATAAATCCGTTGACATTCACTTCGTACACCAATTCTCCGCGAAAAAAAGAAATGCGTCGAAAAATTTCTTAAGTCCCCCAATTACAATTAATCAATGACCATTTTTAATTCATATTTTTGCTACAAACCGAAAAAAAAAATCGAAAATTTTCAAGTCCCCAATTAAAACTCATTAAAATAATCCCCTTATCTTATAGTAGAAATCCTTATCGCACCCCCCTCCCATCGAACCCTCCGTTCTTATCAGTGCTCATGCTCTTATCGCCACCTTCACCTGCTCCCCCCTGTGCTCCACCGCTCACCGCTGCTCCACCGCTGTCCACCGCACCTCCACCGCCACCGCTGCTCGACTCAGGTGATGTGGAACCCCCAAATATACACTACTATGCTATTATGTATTATATATTAATGTATTATAGAAAATAGAATACTGTTTATAGAGATAAATAAATAAATAAAATTAATATTCAGTAGCCTTTCATTATATCACACATGTCGGGCGACAGGAAAATGTACGATATATTCGAAAAAGCGATACAAAACTATCCTGCGCCGTCTGGCGCCCACGGGGGTCGCCGACGCGCGTAAACGACCATCGCACCCAAGCCTCTGAAGGGCTTATAACGCACCAGGGCTTTGTCTAGCCCGGCGCTGCGATCGGCCTGAGGCCGCTCCCCGCTGCGGACCCCCAGGTCATTTTACCAAGGTTGGTGACATAGGTCGTCACGGCAGTAACCCCACGTCTCGGAGGAAACTTCCGCAGAGACGAAACCTTGATGAACCGCCATGGAACCCCCGATGACTTCGTTCGCGAAACCCCATTAAGGGAGACGGTTGCTAGGTCATATGTCGAGCTACCACGACGGCTCTTGCTTTACCACAGCTCGAGGGGTGTGAGCAACCTAAAAGGTTTTTCTCTAAAATTTTGATTCTTGGATACAACATCTCTTTAATTGAAAAGTATTATTATTTATTTATTTTATGTGAAAAAGATGAAGGTAGATTAACCAGATTTATTTTAAAATGCTATTATATATTATATATTATATATTATGTATTATGTATTATATATTATGTATTATATATTAATGTATTATATAAAATAGAATACTGTTTATAGAGATAAATAAATAAATAAAATTAATATTCAGTAGCCTTTCATTATATCACACATGTCGGGCGACAGGAAAATGTACGATATATTCAAAATAGCGATATAGCGTAGGACATAAAAAAAAAAAAAATTACGAATGATGATAATCTAATAGCAAAGAATTTATATTTGTCTCCAAAACGTATATGCATAATACAATTTTCTGAAGAAAATTACCAATATACAATTATGCTTATTTTAATCGACATGTACAAAAAATTACTTTAAAAAAGTATTGCATTTTAAATTTAAAACTTTTTATTAATTTCCTTCCCCCCCTTTTTTTGGGGGGGGAGGGGGTTATTTAAACTTTAATAAATATTTTTGTATATGCTAAGTGACACATATTAGAATAAAAAATTCGTTTGAAAATTTTTAAAAATAAAAATCGATAAGGTTTTGGGGCACGGATTGATTGCCTTAATAATTTGTAATATATAATGGAAATTGTGAAAATAAAAAGTTATGAGGACAATGAACACAATGGTGTTGTGACCTTTGAGTTGAAACCAACTTGAAAATGTTGTTTTAATTAAAAACATGACATAAACGAATCGTTTAAATTGGGAATTGTTATGAGTCGAAAAACATCGAACGAACTTTAATAAAACTTATGGCTGTTCTCAAATCCAAAGGAGCAAACTTTCTGACGCATTTTTTAAATTTATTTTTGTTCGGAAACGTACGAAATTGCCCGGTGTTGTTATTCAGAAACTATAATGCAAACGAAAGATGTTTTCCCGTTCTTTGGTAAACGCAAAAGATCTTTCAGAAAATACAGTCAAAGTTGGCGTTTTGAACCGATTTTCTGAACGCGAGAAAGGGGGGAAAAAAACCGGTCTTCACGTGAACACAATTCCTTATAATTTCGATGAATAATTTATTTATCAAAAAATGGGAAACTTATTTCGATTCGAAATCACTTCAAGAGTCAGGCATGTCAATTTTATGCATTTACGTCTAAAAATGAGTCAGAAAGTGTCTCGAAAACTTTTGCGTTGTTGAGCGGGTCATTTGAGAAAACCACCTTAAGAGATTTTAGAAGTACTATTTCGAAGTTCTAAGTATACATACACTGCAAAGAAAAATTGTTAGTTGCCAGTATTATACCGTAAAATTAACAGTAATAAACAGTAAAATAAGCAGTAATACGCTGCAGCGCATAATATTGGCAGCTGGGATGCCAGTATTATACTGTAAAATCAACATTATTATTATTATTATTATTATTTTTTTTTTTTTTTGCAGTGCACCAGAATGCATTTCATAGTTAGATGCAATTTTTTTTTTTTTTTTTTCGTAGCTGTTAGCCTAACTTTCTTCTCTTCCTTGATTAAAAGTTAAACAAGAACGAAAATTCATGCATCCATATTCCACGCTGTAGCTGTTGTGTATGATTTCCTTTATATTCTATAAAAAAGTAGAAGTGATATGGAATGAATGAGACAATAATCTCGTAATCGTCTGACAAAAAAAAAAAAAAAAAAAAAAATCGAACACAGGGATCCATTTATTTCGTGGACAGTCCATGCCAGACTTATGATTCATGAAGAATTGTTTAGCATTCACTTCACAAAAGGAGGGCGTAATAATCTATTCTTCCAAAAAAAAAAATGAAAATACAAACTGCGGGGTGTAGGAGAAAACTTTTTTTTTTTTTACCTTTTTCATTAGATGCATATAAAAAAAACTGTGCATGGGGGATACTGGGCCCCAAAGGGTTAACGTCTATTGTAGCGCAGATAGACGAGAGTCCCCAAAGAAAGGGTTGTGACAGGTTTTTTTTTTTCTGCTGCTGCCGTGTATAAATATATATTTCCGCTTTTGTCTCCTTCCGTACTTGGTTTCAGGGATTTTTAAATGTGGCGCCCTTTGACCTTGACATCCTTTTATTTCCAAGATGGTTGCTTGTGTTTTTTTCAAGGCCCCCATTGATTGGAAGGATCGCAGAGAAATAGAAAAACTATTAATGAAAATGGCATACTTTTGTTAGCAGCAGATTGATACAGGTTTTCTGATACTAAATAAAAAGCTATTTGAAACTACAATGCATGAATTTTTCTTTTGAAACTACTTTCTCATCGGAATTGTATTGGTTATAAGTAGCGGTGGTTTAAACCATGGTTAAAACCATTTTTTTAACCATCCTGATCAAAAAAATGTTCATCAAAATATTGACCATCAGAATATCATCATATATCAGTTATATATAATTGTTAGTAGTAAGATACAGGTTTTCTGATATTAAAAAAGAAAAGCGCCCAGTTAAACTGGTGGAATTGAGATCACAAACTATTCACACTAATTGTATATTATACTCTTATTTCAAAGAATAATGCCCATCGAAAAATAAAGAAATCGACAATAAACATGCCAAATTTGAAGCAAATCGTATAATTCTGCATGAAATACTCATTTAGCTAAATTAAGGAGAATTACCCCCCCCCCGTTTCCCCCCTTTATACTTAACCAACGAACCTCCAATTCTAATCAGTGAAGCGCCTTATCAGAATTAACCTGTATACCAAATTTGAAACAAATCGGATAATTTTGCATGAAAACCCATTTATTTATATTAAGAGGGGGGGAGGATTAGCCACCGTTCTCTCACTTTATACTTAACCAATGAACCTTCAAAACTAATCAGGGAAGCGCCTTACCACAAAGAACCTGCATACGAAATTGGAAGCAAATCTGATAATTCTGCATGAAATACCCATTTAGCTAAATTAAGGAGGGATTAGCTCCCCCGTTTCCCCCCTTTATACTTAACCAATGAACATCGAAATCTAATCAGGAAAGCGCCTTATCAGAATTAACCTGTATACCAAATTTGAAGCAAATCGGAAAATTACCCATTTATCTAAATTAAGAAGGGGGGGGGGGTGATTAGCCCGCCGTCCCCCCTTTATACTTAAAAATTGGCCCCCAAAACTAATCCGTGAAGCGCCTTATGAGAATGGACCTATATACCAAATTTGAAGCAAATCGGATATTTCTATCAAGAGTTATCTCGTTACGTACATACATTCTTACGTACATACTCATGAGAAGTGTGTAATTTTCTGGTTATTGCAGATGTGACAAAAATACCTTTTTGACTATATAATACAAGGTGTCCCAAAAAGATCCGTAAAACTTTAAAATTTTATTTAAAAAAAAAGAAGAAAGAGTAGGCCTACAGCAAAACTAGAATGACTCAAGAAGTTTTTTTTTTACTGCCTTAGTAAACTTCAACATAAGATCCTTTCGTAGCATGAAGAATGTCAAGACTATATTCTTCCAATTCAATTCACGAACGTTTTAGCATGCTAACATCAACAGTAGCTACTACAGCTGTTTGGATCTTTTGTTCCCATTCCATGAGACTATTAACTTTTGTTCGAATTTCATCAAACAGCTGTAGCTACTGTTGATGTTAGCATGCTAAAACGTTCGTGGATTGAATTCGAACAATATAGTCTTGATATTCTTCACGCTAAGAAAGGATCTCATGTTGAAATTTACTAAGGCAGTAGAAAAAAACTTCTTGAGTCATTCTATCTATTGTTGTAACTAGTTTTGCTGCAGGCCTATTCTTTTTTTTAATAACATTTTGAAGTTGTTCGGATCATTTTGGGACACCCTGTTTATTTTTTTTATGTTCTAAATTTTTTAAATTATTTTTTACATGCTTCAAATGATGTATCCTAACATCTGAGTAAATATTTTTCAAATCGGAGTTGTTGATTTCGAAGATGTCAATAAAGCTCTTGTGTCCCATTGGGAACTTAATAGGTTCGACGGAAAAATATAAAATTTGCTTTTCAGTAACTTTGCAGAAAATCAGTTACAAAAGAGAAAGAGAGGAAGGGGTTTTTTTTCAAAGAATTATTTTTTGAAGTAGGCGAACACAATTTTCCTAGCCGAGGCAGTTATCGTGCTGGGAAATATGTTTTACAGGCATTTCAGAACAATTTTCAACCAAGCTGTCGTGTCAGTTGAAGTCAATGTTCGAGATTAATACGTAAAATTAACTTAGGTTTGATGAAAAATACTAAATTTTCTAGCCGAGGCAGTTATCGTGCTGGGAAACGTGTTTTACAGGCATTTCAGAACAATTTTCAACCAAGCTGTCGTATCAGTTGAAGTCAGTGTTCGAGATTAATACGTAGAAATAACGTAGGGTTGACGAAATAAATAAAATTTTCCGTTCGCGATTAATACACAAAAATAATCTAAATTTGACGGAAAACAAAAATCCGTTTGGTAATTTTTTTTTTTTAAGAATTACCAGAGCTGGGTATTCAAGGAAAATTTTCGAAGTAGGCGAGGCGAGCACAACTGAGGGAGGAGCCCTCTGCAATTACAAGCCAAGTGAAAAATGGAGTCCTCAGCTACAAAGCTTTCAAATTTACTTTTTAACATTTTAATTTAGAATATAACTTCTTTGCATATATTCCTATTAAGAAGATTTTTCTAGCATATTTTCTTTGCTTATGATCATAAAATTTATATTTCCTTATATGCTGAATAATACATTATATAAATCTGAAAATTGAGAATCCTCCACTTCACTTGCCTTGTTATTGCAGAGGGCCCCTCAATTTTCCTAGCTCAGGCAGTTATCGTGCTGGGAAACGTGTTTTGCAGGCATTTCAGAACAATTTTCAACCAAGCTGTCGTGTCAGTTGAAGTCAGTGTTCGAGATTAATACGTAGAAATAACGTAGGGTTCACGAAATAAATAAAATTTTCCGTTTGGAAATTTTATTTAAAAAAAAAATAGGGATAGGTATTCAAGGAGTTAATTTTTGAAGTAGGCGAGCACAATTTACCTAGCCGATGCCAGGTATCGTGCAGAGAAACGTGTTTTACAGGCATTCAGAAATCCAATTTGATTTAAATTCCAATTTGGTAAGAATTACCAGTTTTCAAGGAATTAATTTTCGTGATAGGCGAATATAATTTCTCTAGCCTAGCCAGTTACCGTGCTGGGAAACGTTGTTTTACAGGTTTTTCGGAACCATTCCAGGGGTTGATCCAGGAATAATTTGGGGCCTATTTAAGATCCCTTCACAAAATTTCATTTAATAAAACAGGCCCCTTCACAAAATTCCTCTTAATAAAACATGACCCTTCACATAATTCCTCTTGATAAAATATAGGGCCCTTCACAAAATTCCTCTTAATAAAACAGATCCCTTCACAAAATTCCTCTTAATAAAACAGGTCCCTTCACAAAATTCCTGTTGATAAAATAGGCCCTTCACAAAATGTCATTCCATAAAAACATACTCTCCATTAATTATTTTTATTTTTTTAGGTTTTAAATGTGTCATTTGCACTAAAACGAAGTTCACCAAAAACTTTAGCAGAATGACTTAACCCTTTCCGGCACTGACAAATTCTGTTCGTAAAATGCGAAAATACTGACTGACACCGGAATTTACAAATGACTTTTTTAGAAAATAAGAACTCCTTATTTTAAGCTTTCATTGTAGAAGCAAAATTTTATTAAAATATTCTTGGTGCCGAATACAAGTATGGAATTAAAATTAGGTGTGCCCGGCGTGGGACCACTGTGCCGGAAAGGGTTAAAGAAGTTATTAAATGCTTGGTTTGAATTTGAGTCGCTGGATTTCATTTTTCATAACAAAATGTTATTTTTGACAAAAATATAATAAATTTTACAAAAATGTAATAAATTTCACAAAAATATGATACATTTCAGAAAAATAACTTTTCACAAAATGGGCACTAAGAAAAAGAAAAACCTGCATCGACCTCTGCATTTTCAATAAAGTTGCCGTGTCACATTGAAGATTTTGTTCGCGATTAATGCGCAAAATTAAGCTAGGTTCGATGAATAAAAAAATCTCCTTTTTGGTAATTCCAAGAAATTACTCGGGAAAAATAAAAAAAGATAAAATCCAATTTGAATGAAAATATGTTCGCAGTTAATGCTTAAAAATAAGCTGGATTTAACGAAAAATGTAAAATTTACCGTTTGTTAATTTTACAAAAACTTACCAGAGATGGGTATTCAAGAAGTTAATTTTCGATGTAGGCGAGCACAGTTTTCTTAGTCGAGGTAATCATCGTGCTGGGAAACGTGTTTTGCAGGCATTTCAGGACAATTTTCAACCCAGCTGTCGTGGCAGTCGTTCATGTTCGAGATTAATGCGTAAAAATAACCTAGGTTGGATGAAAAATATATAATTTTTCGTTTGCTAATTTTAAAAAGAATTGCCAGAAAGGAATTCAAAAGTTAATTTTCGAAGTAGGCGAGCACAATTTTCCTAGCCGAGGAAGTTATCGTGTGTTTTACTGCCATTTCAGAAAAACTGTCAGTTAAAGATGCCGTGTCATATTAAAGACTGTGTTGGCGTTTAGTGCATTCGACATATCTGAGTTCGATGAACAAATATAAAATCTTTTTGTAATTTCAAGAAATTACCACAAAAAATTCCAATTTGATTTTTAAATTCGAATTTGGTAAAGAATTACCAGTTTTCAAGGAATTAATTTTCGTAATAGGCGAATATAATTTCTCTAGCCGAGTCAGTTACCATGCTTGGAAACGTGTTTTACAGGCATTTCGAACCCATTCTGAATAAAGTTGCAGCGTCACATTGAAGATTTTGATTGCGATTAATGCGCAAAACTAAGCTGAGTTCGATGAAAAATAAAAAATCTCCTTTTTGGTAATTCCAAGGAATTACTAGGGGGGGGGGGGGAATCCAATTTGAATTAAATTCCAACTAGATAAAGAATAATAAGTTTTCAATGAATTAATTTTCGTAATAGGCGAATATAATTTTCCTAGCCGAGTCAGTTACCATGCTAGGAAACGTGTTTTACAGGCGTTTCGAACCCATTCTCAATAAAGTTGCAGTGTCACATTGAAGATTTTGTTTGCAATTAATGCGCAAAACTAATCTGGGTTAAAAAATTAAAAATCTCCTCTTTGGTAATTCCAAGAAATTAACAGAAAAAAAATCAAATCTGAATTAAATTCCAACTAGATAAAGAATAATAATTTTTCAGTGAATTAATTTTCGTAATAGGCGAATATAATTTTCCTAGCCGAGTCAGTTACCATGTTGGGAAACGTGTTTTACAGGCGTTTCGAACCCATTCTCAATAAAGTTGCAGTGTCACATTGAAGATTTTGTTTGCAATTAATGCGCAAAACTAATCTGGGTTAAAAAAATAAAAATCTTCTCTTTGGTAATTCCAAGAAATTAACAGAAAAAAAATCAAATCTGAATTAAATTCCAACTAGATAAAAATAATAATTTTTCAGTGATTTAATTTTCGTAATAGGCAAATATAATTTTCCTAGCCGAGTCAGTTACCATGTTGGGAAACGTGTTTTACAGGCGTTTCGAACCCATTCTCAATAAAGTTGCAGTGTCACATTGAAGATTTTGTTTGCAATTAATGCGCAAAACTAATCTGGGTTAAAAAATTAAAAATCTTCTCTTTGGTAATTCCAAGAAATTAACAGAAAAAAAAATCAAATCTGAATTAAATTCCAACTAGATAAAGAATAATAATTTTTCAGTGAATTAATTTTCGTAATAGGCGAATATAATTTTCCTAGCAGAGTCAGTTACCATGCTGGGAAACGTGTTTTACAGGTTTTTCCGAACCATTCTCAAAAAAGTTTCACATTGATGATTATGTTAGTGATTAATGCGCAAAACTAAGCTGGGTTCAATAAAAAAAAAAAAAAAATCACTTTTTTGTTAACTCCAAGGAATTACCTGAAAAAAAAGAAAAAATCAAATTTCAATTTGGTAAAGAATTACCAGTTTTCAATGAATTAATTTTCGTAATAAGTGAATATAATTTCCCTAGCCGAGTTAGTTACCAAGCTGGGAAACGTGTTTTACAGGTTTATCGGACCCATTCTCAATAAAGTTGCAGTGTCACATTGAAGATTTTGTTTGCGATTAATGCGCAAAACTAAGCTGAGTTCGATGAAAAATAAAAAATCTTCTTTTTGGTAATTCCAAGGAATTACTAGTAAAAAAAAAAATCCAATTTGGATTAAATTCCAACTAGATAAAGAATAATAAGTTTTCAATGAATTAATTTTCGTAATAGACGAATATAATTTTCCTATCCGAGTCAGTTACCATGCTGGGAAACGTGTTTTACAGGTTTTTCGGAACCATTCTCAATAAAGTATCGTGTCACATTGAAGATTATGTTAGTGATTAATGCGCAAAACTAAGCTAGGTTCAATTAAAAAAAAAAAAAAAAAAAAAAAATAGCCGTTTTGGTAATGGAAGTCTAAGGAAGTCCGAAAGTCTAAGGAATTACCAGAAAAAAAAAAATCAAATTTCAATTACCAGTTTCCAAGGAATTAATTTCCCTTTAATAGGCGAATATAATTTCCCTAGCCGAGTCAATTACCATGCTGGGAAACTTATTTTACAGCCATTTCGGAACTATTCTCAATAAAGTTGTGTCACATTGAAGATTATTTTAGCGGTTAATACGCAAAACTAACCATGGTTCGATACAAAATATAAAATTTGCTCTTTGGTAATTTTTCAAAGAATTACCAGAGGGGAGGGAGGGGGGGGGGTAACATTACAAGTCTTCAAAAAGTTAATTTCTGCAATAACGGAACACAATGTTTTTAGCCGATCGATGCGGGGAAATATGTTCTGGGAAATGTTTTTTGTGTACTCATTTTATAACAGATATTGATAAAGCTGTCATGTCAAAGGCTATGTTCGCGATTAATGCGCAGAACTAACCCGAGTTCGAAGAAATATATCAAATTTGCCTTTTGGTAATTCCGCTAAGCAAAGACAGAAGTTAGAGAGGTCTTCAAGAGGAGTTAATTTTTGAAACAGGTCAACAGAATTTTTCTATTTGATTGTGTTGGGAAGCGTGTTTTACAGGCATTTCGAAATAATTTTTGATAAAGCTGTCGTGTCAGTTGAAGTTTATGTTCGCGATTAATGCGTAAAAATTGCCTAGGCTCATCGATAAATATAAAATTCACCTTTTGCTAATTCTAGAAATAATTACCAGTTTTCAAGGAGTTAATTTTCGTAGGAGGCGAACACAACTTTTCCAGCCAAGGCTGGGAAACGTGTTGTAAAGGCATTTCGGAAGAATTATCACTGAAGCTGTTGTGTCACATTGAAGACTAAGTTCGCGCGATCCATGCGCAGAAGTAAGCTGGGTCCAACAAATAATATAATATCTGCCATTTGGTAAATACACAGAGAATTACCAGAAAGAGAGAGGAGGTATTTTTCGTAATGGCTGGATATAATTTACCTAGCCGAGGTAATTATCGTTCTGGAAAAAATGTCTTACAGGCATTTTGGGAACAATAGTAGAAAAAATTGTAGAAGTATACTTATGACTGTTTTAGTGACTAATGTGCAGAAATAACCTGGATTCAACGAGAAATATAAAAATTTTCTTTTTATAATTTTTTAAAATGTTATAAAAGGTAACGAAAAACCTTAGCAGATTGAAATTCAAGTAAAACTGAGCTGCGCCGCCAAGCACGTCAACCGCCGTTCCCAACTTTCTAAAAAACTTTTAACGAGCACGACCAGGAGAGTCGAGTCCTGTGTGCTGGCAAGATTTTCAAACTGGTTTTTCTGTGATCTGCAGAGTAGGCTGCCATTTTAAAATGGAAAATATAAAAATGAAATAAACTAAACTAAGAATTTTTTTTATTATTAGTGAGGCAATTTTTAAACATAAATTTCAACATAAAAAAAAAACATTTATCAATGTACAAATTTTAAAAATGCAAAATTATACTTCTGCAATTTATTTTTTAAATGAAGAATTATTATTATTATTATTCGTCAGGAAGGAAGGAACTGCCCGTCCCCGTTTAAGATGATAATTTTTAAAGATATGAAGAATGTAATAAATACATAAGTAAATAAAAATAAAATAAGATACAATTTGCTTTCCAGGGGGTGAGGAGAGGGTCAATTGAGGATAGAACCTCCACTCTTTTGACGGAAACCCCCCTTAGCTTCTTTCTTATTTTAGTGTTAAATTATTTTAAGAGGCTACTTCACTCAGACGAAAACACCCGCTCGCTAATGTTAATCCTATGGAGGAAATATTTTAAGATATCTCGTTCGCATTTCAATATTTTTGAATGTTTTGCATTGGATAGCTGAGGTCAATCTTTATGCACACTCCTTTCTACTTTTTCGATTTGATTACAAGTTTTTTTTATTAAGATACTTTCACTTTCAGAACCGGTTTCGAAAGTGAAAGTATCCTCAATAAAAAAAAAAACTGCAACAAAAATCGAAAAAGTACGAAGGAGCGGGCATAGAGATTGACCTCAGCTATCCAATGCAAAAAAAAATCATTTAAAAATATTGAAATGCGAACGAGATATCTTAAAATATTTTCTCCATAGGATTAACATTAGCGAGCGGGTGTTTTCGTCTGAGTGAAGTAGCCTCTTAAGTCACTTGGGAATTATACATTTTACTATGTTTTTAAAAATCCAGGGTGGGACAACGGCCCTTCCCCTACTCCCTTACCGGCGGCCAGCCGTGCGTCTGATTTACCCTTCCATTTTTCCCAGACACTTTAGAATCACCCTGTATAGTTATATGTGGAAATTCCTTGTCTTATATTTGACAGCACTGCTTCCTAAACAAACTTAAAAAGGATGGCTCCTTTTCAAACTTTATTTTATGACTAAAGCACCCTTACACAGTCCCTTGATTTCAGATGTCGACAGCAGCAAATCTTTTAACCCTCCCTACCGTATTTCGCTTCTTCTTCTTCTTTTTTTTTTTTTTTTTCCTTCTCTAAATTTAGAAGAAAATATCGTTTTTCTGACAACTTTAATATTTTTCCAAGCTGTGAAAATAGAAACTCGACAGAGAGAGAGGGGGAAAGACTTTAAATTATTCGCCAGTATGCGTAATTATGTCTAGATTATTTTTCAAGCCATTTGTATTCTTGAAGTCTTACTTGTCCGTTTTTACTGCAGTCAGCGATTGCATATTTTTACTTAAATAGGAGAATAGCTTGTCTGTTGTATTTATGGAGGTTTGTCTTTCGTTACAGTTTTTAATGCCTTAGTGGCGCCTTTTGATACCTTAGTTCAGATTTCGCTGACTTCCTTGACTTTTAGGTAAAATTATCGTAAATGCATGAAGCACATGCCCCTCCCCCCCTCAACTTTCTCTACTTTTTACTTACCCATCATACGTAGTATAGGGTAAGTCTTGTAATCGTTTTGAAAATCGAAAAAAAAAAAAAAAAATTGGGCGGATTTACACGTATCAGACATTCTGAAGATTCCGAAAAACATATTTTTAGAAAACAAAATTTTTGCCGTCCGTCTGTGTGTCTGTAAACGCTCTATCTCCCGAAAAAAATGAGATTGAGACTTGAAATTTGGTATGTACTTAGTATGTAATAATGGGAAGAAGCTTATTGAATTTCAGTAACCTCGATTAACCGGAACTATTTTTTTCGGACTCTCGAACTATTCGTTCTGATAAAAGGTATATAAAAATTTTCGAAATTGTTTTATTTTAAGGAGTGAATATAAAAGACAATTAAAAAAAAACATAAATTTTGCATAAAGCATGAAGTCGATCGGATAATGAGTTGCCGAGGTATTTGTAATCCTATTTTCCACTCTCTTCGATATGTCATGACCCTGTATTTCATCCAAATTTCAATTCAAAGATATATTTTAATTGGAAATGAGACGCTTAATCAAATGCAATAAACCGCTATTTATTATGATTATTGTTTTTGGAGTTAAAGGATGTTTCTTTTACGCAATTCAGTAATCGAGCCTTTAAAATTTATGACGTCATCAAGCCATGATTTTATTCGAATTGCAATGCATTTTATAAGTAGTTTACACATTTTTTATTTTAATATTTTACATTATGCATATCCATGATAGGTAGGTATTACGGTGGCCCCCAACGACTAGTTTTTATTTCCTTTAAGACAGAGGGGAGGAGACTAATTGAATTGCTGCTTCCTTTTGGTCGATAGCAAAATATTTTAATGCACTTTAGGTATCTGTGCAGTTTTGAAACTTCATATTCGATATTTTATTATTTTGGCTCTTTACGCCCAGTTAGGTTTGTAATACTTGGAATTTAGGCTCAAGATAAGGAAGAAATTTCCAAAACTTTGATATTTTCTTTTGGCCCAAGAGGGAAGAAGTCTGTGGCGGCTCCTCAATTGGAGTACGTGAGCACGTGAACCCACAAAGTAAAACGAAGAAATAAATTAACAAATTAAATAAAATAATATTAATCACATTTCCAGATTTTTGTCAATTTCCGGCATGAGTTTAAATACTCCTCCTCCCCCTTTATCTCTTTTAAATACGTGCATGACAAAACGTCACTGTAATAATATAAATTTCGAAAATTATCAATAGCGAGATATTGGTCTTCACAAAATCGCACGTGCGATCGAAGGAAATCCCTTCGAAACCAGCTTATGCGGACGAAAGTGGAAAGGAGACTGTGAGACAAAAGGCACCGTTCTTATTTTTCCATTCCCACAACCTTCAGTGTGCGAAAGCTCGAATATTTCGCTACCTCTTTCTTGATGGCTGTTTATCCAAAATCTCCCTTGGTTCCCTATATTCAGTTAGTTCATTTTTGTTTGTTTATTTGTTTGACTGTATGATTTTCCTTCATAGAAAGTAAAATCTTACACGTTTGCTAAGTGCTTTTTATTTCGTTTGATTGCGTTGTTTTCATGTAACTTTTGAAAACTCAAATGTATTTCAATCTGTACATTTAGTCGTACTGTCCGTTTTCATTTCCGCAATTGTATGTATTGTAACCCCGTCATTTAAATAACCTACGATCCGCCACTGGAGGAAGCATCAATTTATACAACTTCCCGATTCCCCTCACTAATCTTAAACCTATGGGCGTAGGATGCATTCGTATATTTAAAATATCTCCTCGGAAAATTGATATTTTTAATTTCTGTTTTCTTTGTACTCATCAAGTACATGAAGAAAAGATTTTACTCATTTTCGAATAAATTTGTGTTCTAAATTCTTGTGTCAATCAATCATTTCAACATTTTACGAATAGAAGTATTTTTACTAGAAATGCGGACGGCAAAGTGTTAAGAATTTTGACATACTTCACGATACCTATTTAAAAACAACAGATTTTCTTCAAAAAATTATTTGTAACAATTTTAAACAATAATAATGTTTTGGTAAGTCATTACTCTTATCATAATACCTAAAAGTTTGTACTTCTTTACCCAATACTTTTTTTTTAAGAAAAAAAAAACATGTTTTGATTTTTTTATAAAGTAAAAATTTACCGTGCTATTTTTTCGTTTTTTCGAGTATCCAAACCAGCCTGACAGCGGGCGAAACCCACTATTATACTCTGTCATGCGGACTAAATGCGATATAAAAAAATAATTTCAAAATTAAACATGTTGTACACCTTCAAAATGTTAAAATATGCGAATATTTCCATAATCGGATTTTTATCATGATTCAATATGTTTCTCAAACTCATATATTTACTATTCTCTATTACTCATATTGATATTCGCTTTGTATTATTCTCAAACATATGAAAAATTCGTTAAACCTCCAATATGACGTCAGATTTTCCTTTTAATTCTCTAATGACGTGATATTAATCTGCTTTGTGCACATACACATACTCATACTCCTTGTATTATTGAGAAATCTTTGAAAATTTCCGTTTAATTACCACTATGACGTCAATCCTTTTTATTTCATATTAATCTTTTTTTCAGTTGGTGAAACTTTTTATTTCATTTTCATTTTTCACGCGGAAATCGTCTGATAGAAAATTAATTATTGTAGAAAGAATTTCATCGGGGATTTTTAATGTTTGGCATCTGCTATAACGAAAAATGTTTAAATTTAATAGGAAAAGGCTGTTAGAATTTTGGTTTTTTATCTCTATTTATTAAAATAATACGAATTTTTCAAATTTTAATATTTTGAGCTCTTTATAGCTGATATTCAGCTATATACACAAAGTTTCAACTCTGTAAGTTGCATAGTTTCTGAGAATAGCTCTATGACAGACAGACAACGGAGCGGGAGTAATAGGGTTTCGTGAGATGAACAAAACCCTAAAAACGAAAATGTCTCATTCATCCGCATCCTCCCTTATAATTATTCTGGTAAAGGCTTTAGTTTTTTTTTCTGTGTAAATAACTGAGGAAAGATACAATTAAATGATATCTGCCATCTTCAGGTCTTGTAATCAATATTTTGTAGTTTATGTTCTATATCACAGAGTGCGTACAGTTTTACCGTAAAATTTTAATTTAATATTTCGCCTTATCTAATCGCAGAAAAGTATTATAAAATCTGCAATTAAACAAGACGAATACATAATCTGCTATTTTAATATTAAATATAAATTTTGTAATCAGAAATAGTAGTGCCTGCCAGGCTCCTTAGAAATGTACGCACCTTGATATTAGTAAAATATGTTAAAAAATTCTCTTCCCTTCCTCTGATTCTTACTCCCACTTTCTCAGAAGATGCAGAATGTTTGTTGCTAAACAAATCATTAGGAAATATGCCGAGGGAAAAAATCCAAAACAATTTTATTTTGACCAGCTGCTGTCGACAATAGACTAAAGTGAATTCTCCTGCTAAATTTTTCTTGGGCCTTTTCTTATCAGTATTTCCCACAGATCCTTGAATTTGAATTGTGATATTCGCCTTATTTAATCGAAGAATTTTTTATATAGTGGAACTTGAATTAAAAGACGCCGTGGGAACTCTGGTTCATTTTCTTTTGTCCGGTTTAGTGACCACCTGCGTAAGGTAGCCAGTTTTGTCCGTCTCGAGGCCAGGATTGGTCACATATTTTTCCTATTTTCTCACGAGAAGTGTTGATATCAAATTTCGGAATTCGCCCCACCTGTAATAAATATTTTTCTAAATTTATATATATAGGTACCCAGAGTCGTCAACAAAACATCTGTTTTTGTTGGTTGCACCCTGGCATATTTTAGTATCCTTTGAGTAAAAATTCTCTTCGAAAATTCCCATGGGAACCCAAATCGAAAAAATCTATGTCAAGAGCAGCTGGTCAAAATAAAATTGTTTTGGTTTTCTATTTTTTCCTCGGCATATTTCCCGATGATTTGTTTAGCAACAAACATTCTGCATCTTCTGACAAAGTGGGGGTAAGAATCGACGACAAAAAAAACGTCATTTTTCACTGTCCCTCGAGTTGCCGCCGTCGAATAATCTTGCCCGTGTTTGTGGTTATATTTAGAGCGTAACATTCGTGGGGTGAAAGTGGAAAAAGTGAAAGAAAAACAGCAAAGAAAAAGAAAATCCTTGTGTGTGCAAAAAAAAAAAAAAGCTGCTTATGACATTGACATTGGACTCCTTTTCCCCCCTCACGAGGTCGAGGTTCAGATTCCTAAAATGGTGGTCGTCTATTTTGGGGTCCGAACCTGGGATGCATGTTCGCTCTCTCTCTCTCTCTCCCGCGTTTTGCGATAGAGAAGTTGACAGTTTGTGTTTGTGCAAGAGCCCATAGATCGGTCTATTTTCGGGACCTGCAATCCCGGCCCGACTTGTCAGGGACACATGGAAAACTAGGATACTGGGTGTAGGTTAGACCTTTTTTTTTTCCCCCTCCTTGCGAGTGTTACAGCACCTTCTTCTTCTTATCATCAGCGTTTATTTTCTTTTTTATCTTGGAGTGTAGGGAATGCATAACACTGTTAACTCACTTTCACGTGACGAAAAATTGAAGTCGAAATTATGTCTCTAAATACATCGAGGGTAGGGTGATTTTAAAGAGCGTGGCGGTGTTTTAAAGTTTGTAAAATATCATGATGCCGTCTTCGTTTATTTTTCCATTAACTCAAGTTTTTGTTTTAATACATATTACATGTGAGGGGGTCGGGGCAAGAAAGTGCCAAGCCACATTTTTGGTGAGATAAATCTAACACTGTAATCTGTTGCTTAATATTCTAATACCCTACATATAATTTGTTTCTAATGTCACTCGGTGGCAGCATATGTCTCAGGTTTCGTTTTGCCCCAGATGTTTATGCCCCCAATGAAGATAGCAAATTTACAAAAAACGTAATAGTAATATCATTAAAGTAATGCCATATTGTTACTCAGAATATACCAAATGTTACTAAGACATTGGCGAAAAAACTTTGTTATATATCTTGATTTGAGTATTTGATAAAATTTTCAAATTGAGATATCCCAGAACTTCAAAAATGTGGCTTAGCACTCTCTTGCCCCGACCCCCTCACATATATTCAGCTTTTAAAATGTATAAGAAATAATTCTGTACGAGGAACACGTCGAATTTCGACGAAAAAAAAAATGTTTAAAAAGGAACTGTTACATTGAATTTATAATAAACCTACAAAATTAATTACAATAAGAAAATCCATCTTACATTCTTTAGTCTAAAACTTAAAACAAGTATTATTTTAAACTAAAGTTACAAAAATTATATTTTCATATAAACTTCAACTGTTCAAATTATTGAAAAATTAAACTTCGTTCGTATACGTAATTAGTAACATATAATCAAGATAGGTAATTATGATGAAGTTATCGATTGAGGGTTCTATGCTTGGTATTACTGAATGAAAAATCAGCAAAAATGATTTCACTTTGACATAATCATAAACTTTTCCCCCATGAATTCTAAACCTAATGTCATTTTCACTGTCGCAAAATTTAAATATGCACCTCTTATATCCATATTCACCGTTTATGAAATATTTTAACGCGCAGTAAGTTATTAATGAATATATTTCCAAACTTGAAGTCACGACTGTCAGGATTTGAACATTCGTACTCTTGGTTTGAGGTTCTAATCCCAGTACCGGCGAGTAAAGATTCCAGAAATATATGTCTTTAAGACGCACTCGTGGTAAAATATTTAGTTTTATCAAAGAAAACTAGTCGTTGGGGTCCACCGTAATACTTACCGATCATGGATATGCATAATGTAAAATATTAAAATAAAAAATGTGTAAACTACTTATAAAATGCATTGCAATTCGAATAAAATCGTGGTTTGATGACGTCATAAACTTTAAAGGTTCGATTACTGAATTGCTTAAAAGAAACATCCTTATATCTCCAAAAACAATAATCCTATTAACTAGCGGTTTATTGCATCTGATTAAGCGTCTCATTTCCAATTAAAATGTATCTTTAAATTAAAATTCGGATGAAATACAGGGTCATGAAAAATTGAAGAGTGTGGAAAATACGATTACAAATATCTCGGCAACTCATGATCCGATCGACTTCATGCTTTATGCAAAATTTATGTTTTTTTATTGTCTTTTATATTCACTCTTTAAAATAAACAATTTCGAAAAATTTTATATACCTTTTATCAGAACGAATATGTCGATAGTCCGAAAAAAAATAGTTCCGGATAATCGAGGTTGCTGAAATTCTTTAAGCTTCTTCCCATCATTACATACTAAGTACATACCAAATTTCAAGTCTCTATCTCAATTTTTTCGGCAGATAGAGCGTTTACAGATACACAGACGGACGGCATTTTTTTTTTCTTTCTAAAAATAGGTTTTTCGGAATCTCTAGTACCTGAAACGTGTAAATCCGTCAAAAAAAAAAAAAAAAAAAAAAAAAAAAAAAATCTATTTTCAAAACGATTACAAGACTTACCCATCTACGTATAATGGGTAAGTAATAAGTTTTTTTTTAATTGCAATGAGAAAATGGCATCGATAAGATTTTAATCTTTAATCAATAAAGATAAATTAACCTCATTATTTCTCTTTTCTTCTGCAACAATGGAAGTAATACGATTTCCACCATTTTGAAGAAATTTCATAGAAACAATTAAAATTAAAATATAAAAATGGGAATATTTAACACTAGAACTACCATGAGCCGTCATTTTGACGGTTACCAAATGAATATATTCCGATTCGAACCAGAAATTTCTTTTTAAAATAAATTAAATATAAAACTTGCAGAAATACGTTAAATGAATATAAGTTAAGTAGTTTTAAATAAAATGTATGGTGTGAAATAGTTTTAAAAAACTTGAGTAAAATTTCCGGTATTCTAGTGTTAAAAAAATAAAAAAGTTAGTGCGGGCACATCTACAAATGAACAGCTTTCTAAAAAAATAATTAGTAAAATTGGTTAAGTAGAAAGCTGAAGGCAGATGACTAAAAAAACAGCCTTGTATTGTTAATATTATACAGTGTTATATATAGATTATTTCTCTCCTCTTCTGTAAAAATGAAAGTAATACGATTTCCACCATTTTGAAAATTTTTCATAAGAAACATTTAAAATTTAAATTTAAAAATAGAAATATTTAAAAAAAGCTAGTGCAAGCACATCTACAAATAAACAGATTTCTTAAAAAAAAAAAAAAAAAAAGAAAAAAAAAAGAAAAAGAAATTAGTAAAATTGTTTCAGTGGAAAGCTGAGGGCAGATGACTAAAAAAAACAGCCTTGTGTTTTTAAATATATAGATTATGGTACGTAAGAACTCAGGGACACATTAGAAAACTAGGATACTGGGTGTAGGTTAGATTTTTTTTTTTCTTTACCTTCTTGCAAGAATTGTTACTGATCTCATTCATCATCATCATCATCAGCGTTCATTTTATTTTTAATCTTGGAGCATAGGGAATGCATAGGACTGTTACTCACTTTCACGTGACGAAAAATTGGAAGTCTAAATAATGTCCTTAAATAAATCGAAGCTAGGGTGATTTTAAAGGGCATCGTGGTATCTAAAGTTTGTAAAATATCATGCTACTTATTATCTTCTAGTGGTCTGTTCATACTTCTCTCACGGGGTCCTGTTTTTAGGTGCGTTCGTAATTATACAGTATGCCCACTACTAAAGTCCCTTGCCACCCTCTTAACTTCGGAACGGCTGCTGCTATATTCATAAAAGTGGTGTCTAGGTATAGTAAAGTAGCCATGCGCTACACAATGAAACCGCCTACAGCGCCACCTGGTGGAATGCTGCGGAGTTAGCATTTCTATCTCGAAAACGGAAAGAGATAGAGAAAAAAAGTGATTTACAAAGTTATAGAGTATCATCGATTTAGTACGAAAAGACACCTTGTGGACATTAATGCGAAGATCAGAACGGTTAAAACGCGCATTTGTTTTTTTGTAATTTCCTACCATGTGACCTGACAAAACGATCTTAGAAAGAAAGAAACAACCAGTTATGAAACAGCAAGTGTGTGCGACCCCTCCACAAACATTACAGGACATTAAACAACGCTATTACGGACGCTTGTGCCAACGTGTCACCATCTATGCTGCAACGTGTGCAACGTGAAATTCAAACAAACATCCAAATATGCATTGCAGCTGACGGTGAGAAGTTTGAACATCTAAAATAAAGGTATATTATTATAACTAGTTGTTTTTTTCTTTCTAAGATCGTTTTGTCACGTCACAATGTAGGAAATCACGAAAAGACAAATGCGTGTTTTAACCGTTCTATTCTTCGCATTAATGTCCACAATGTGTCTTTTCGTACTAAATCGATGATGCTCTACAACTTTGTAAATCACTTTTTTTCTTGATCTCTTTCCGTTTTCGAGATAGGAATGCTAACTCCGTAACATTCCACCAGGTGGCGCCGTAAGCGGTTTCATTGAGTAGCGCATGGCTACTTTACTATACCTAGACACTACTTTTATGAATATAGCAGCAGCCGTTCCGAAGTTAAGAGGGTGGCAAGGGACTTTAGTGGGCATACTGTATAAATACGTAACACCTATAGTCATCGTTTGGTTCGTCCATCTGTCCGCATATAACAGCGCAAAAACTACCCAACCGAATGGTTTGAAATTTAATATATATTATAGAATTTTGTCGAGTCATTTCAAATTTTATACAAATCGAATCAAAACTTAAAAAGAGATTAATAAAAGTTTTCTTTATTCTATTAAATCCTATCGTACGTAATCTATATAATAAAAGCCCCAGTCATGTGATTGAGGAAAACAAATACGGGCTAACCACTTCTTTTTTCATATGTCAGGCGGCCATTTTTATTCAAAATTATTTTTTCGAATAAAATTGCATAAAAGTTACATTTTTAGAAAGATCATTGAAAAAAAATGTTTGTTTGAGAGAGGAGTTACATTAAAAAATGTATGGATTCTGAGATAACTTAAGTGGAAATTACGTTAACAGCCGAATATCTCAATCCATTAGAGTCAATAAACACAGGAGATTCGTTCATTATGAGTCATAAAAATATTAAACCATGGAGGTAATCATTCGCAAAGCAAGATCTCCAGGATGAATTTTGCAGCGCTGTTTGGTGTCGAAAAAAAATGGCATTTGTAAAGTGGCGGGGCATACGTAATAAGAAAAAAAAAAAGGCATGCTCATTTTGCTCATAGCAGACGATATAATTAATTTCACTGAAATAATAAGGATGATTTTTTTTCCAACTTGGGAAGTTGTGAACAGTTTTATTTAATTGCCGAAACGTCAGTGGAGGCTCACTGTGGAGACGCGAAAAGTTTTTGATTTATGTTTGTCTGTTAGTCTGTCTGTTCCGCGATAACTGCCGCAAAAAGGCATCCGATTAGCTTGTAATTAAGTAGGTATGTTGGTGAGGTACCCGGAATTAACTGGATAGTTTTTCATTAAATTTGGTTCATTCGTTCGAAAAACATATAACATTTTCTTTTATACGTTATAATGCTTTTCTATGCCAATTCAGACGATTTTAAAATCTCAGTTTTCACTGAAAAGAAAATGGCACAGTTGAATAATTGATTGGATCGTAAAACTTATGGATTTAAATTTTAGATATGGAGGCCTTAAATATATCTAATCGCTTTGAAAGATTACCAATACATTTATTAGAATTTAGATATTAATTGTCTAAATTATTGGGAAATGTTGTACATCTGTTCGAGAAATATAAAACATTTTTTTTTACAAATTTTAAAATGCATTTCTTTTTATTTCCTCTTTAATTAACTTGTTGCCTGGCAGCTGTATTTTAAAGCGTATCAAAATAATAAAATTCAAAGTCGCACTATTTTACCGCAATATTTTATTAGCAAAATAACGTATTTTCGGGGGATTTTAGTATTCTGTTGAAATAAGTAAGTAGTTATTTGCATAAAAGTTCTCGTTTAACTACTGTAAGAATGATCACTAAATCATTTTCTCCAATCAAAAATTATAAAAACGTTCGACGTGTAATTTGGATTCAAGTCACGTATTAGGAATTTACATTTGTAATATTATGTTACATTTGTAAACATATTGTGTTATTTTGTATATGTCTTATATGAGATTTTATTCAATCTCTAACAGATGTGGATGTTTCGTGATTGTAAAGTTAGTAAAAATAGAAAAAATCTCTCGTACAATGATATGGTTAATCTACAGAAATTAGAGTAATAAAACGCATCCATAAATATAGTCGAATCCTAAAATAGCACAATTACGGGTAATTGATACTATAAAATTAAAGTGACAACTGTGGGGGGGGGGGGGGGGGGCACGAGAGCAGAGCCCCCTGAAGAAATCTACTTTTCCTTTTCAAAATATTACAAGAATAAGGAGTTCATTAGAATATCGTTGCATAAAACTATGTTTAATGTAACATTTTAATTTTTTCCGTAAGCTTTGAGAAATCTTTTATGATGCTTATAGAACTTTAAAAAATTAAATTTCGCATTGTTAAATATTATACGAAGCGAGACTAATGAAAAGTGACTTGTAGAGCTGACGTTGAGGCCCCTGATCTACAGATTTACTAGTATATATATATTTGTGAAAAGTCGAATCATAATTTTGTAAATTTGAAATTATCGTTATACTCAGGTTCCTGTTTATACATTTTCAATAAGATCCTTTATATATGTAAGCAAAAAAAAAAAAAAAAAAAAAAAAAAAAAAAAAAAAAAAAAAAGGAGGGGAGTGACTTCAGCTATTTTTTGACAGGTCAGATTTTTTTATTTTAAAATGATTAAATTTGTGAAAAGTTCGCTTTGGGGATTGAAAAGTTTTGTGAAGAGTCCTGTTTTATGGTGAAGAATTTTGTAAAGGGTCTTTCAAGGGAACCGAATTCTTCCCTGCTTTCTCTTCTTACTTGAATCTATTTTAAAATAATTAAGTTAGTGAAAAGTTCGCTTTGAGAGATGGATAAATTTTGTGAAGAGTCTCGTTTTATGGTGAAGAATTTTGTAAAGGGTCTTTCCAAAGGAGCCAAATTCTTCCCTTGCTTTCTCTTCGGACTTGAATCTATTTTAAAATATATATTCAGTTTCATAAGTGCATAAAAAGCAATTGCACTTTGTAATATTTATGAATAGAATTGAAGATAAGAATCTCACAAACATATTAGAATTTTTCAGTGGACATTGATTTTTCTTATTTTTAAAGGAAATTAATATTTTTGACTTGTATTTTCTGTATACTTCTTTGAAAGGATCTCTCTTTTTTCTTAGTTGTCAAATTATTCTAAAATATATGCTTAATTTTATCGGAAGTGTAAAAATCTTACTCGTGCGATTTTAACACATAACATATTAAATTAAACATATATTTTAGAAATATTTTGATAACAAAGGGGAAAAAAGAGAGAGATCCTTTAAGAAAAGTACATAGATCAAAATAAGTCAAAAATAATCAATTCCCGAGGAGATATTTTAAATATACAAATGCATTCCACTCCCATAGGTTTAACATCAGCAAAGGAAAATTGAGATCTGACTGGCCAACCCTCTTTAGGTGGTTCTCAAATGACCTGCTCAACAACGCAAAACTTTCTGACTCATTTTTAAACGCAAAAGCATTAAAATTGATAGGCCTGACTCTTGAAGCGATTTCGAATCAAAATGAGTTTTCATTATATATATATATATATATATATATATATATATATATAAGTTATTTATCGAGTTATAAGCTATTCGTGACATGTGATAACACGTTTTTCTCCATTCTGGCACTGAAGCATCGGGAATTCGGTTCAAAACGCATATTTATATATGCCTGTGTTGGGTACATATTATGTTAATATACAAAATTCCTTATATAGATGGATATAAGTATATATTGATAAATAATTCAATGTGCAAAATGTCACAAGCTTCTCCACAGCTGTCAAGATGCAAAGATTGAAGCAATGAGGTCGTCACTCCATATCGAATCAACGAATGACATAATATTTTTGAACCTTGACATCTTAAGATTTCAATAATTTTGGGTATATAGTTTGTACTTGTGCCATACATGAAAAGTTATTTTCTTTCTTTTTTTTCTTTGGGAAGGAGGGGGGGGGGGGGGTGAGCTCAGCATGGTCTTATTATTATTATTATTATTTTACAAAAATTTTAAAATGGCTAAAACTGCTAAATTTCACACTACTGCTATGCTCACATTTGTTAATATTTCTCCATAAGAAAAACATTTTTTATGAAGAATGATTTTCATTTTACATGCTACCTAAACAGACGTAAGATAAAAAAAACAAATGTACAAAAGTCTTAAAAACTTTAAAACACAAGATCTTAGTAGTACATAACTCTCCTAGCGCTTATGTACCACTAAGATCTTGTGTTTTAAAGTTTTTAAGATATTTGTACATTTGTTTTTTATCTTACGTCTATTTTAGTAACATGTAAATTAAAATAATTTTTCATCAAAAAAAAAAAATGTTTTTATGGTGAATAAACAAAAGCGAATCTTTCGTTTTTAATTTTCTTTTATTATTAAAGTTATTTTTGTTAATATTTCTGTAATCAATGATGATAGAAAGGTCTTGTCTCATTTTAAAGTTATTTTTATAAGCTTTAACATGATACATAACACAAGCTACTTTGAGTTGTATATATTTTTTTTTTTTTGAAAAAGAAATTCAAAAATTTTTATATATTTATTTATTTATTGTAATTTCCTTTGATTTAAAAAAAAAAAAAAAAAAAAAAAAAAAAAACGTTAACTATTCATTTGTTTTCTACACGTATGTAAAGTTTCAAGATGGAGAAAAGCATGGAGTCCCGAGAAATTAATGTTTGAATATGAATGGTATATATATATGAGGAATCGAGAATACAAATGGAAAATTGAACACCTATTTATTTTTTTGCCTGATTTCTTAAATTTCCTCCTCCTTCTCTTCAAAAAAAATTCTGAAATTTTAATTTTTCAGTTCCCGCCTTTTATTTCTTCGTTGCCTATCCTATTAAAGTTTATCAAAAGAGCTTTAAAATGAGACATAGAAGGCGTTGCTTACAGAAATATTAACAAAATTTGTACTTGTCAGTGGTGCGAAATTTGGCAGTTTTTGTCATTTTCAAAATTCTGTAAATAAATTAAGTAATAACAATAAATTGAGGCACTCTAAACCCAAAATCATTGAAATTTCAGATGTCAAGGTCCAGACCCCTCGTTGATTTGACATGGCTTGTTTTCGAGTACGGGTGGGACTTTTAATATTTTATTCCGAGCAGAAGACGTTGTATAGATGGAGAACTTTTTTTCTGCTCCGTCACGTTCTGTTGTTTTCTTCAGTGGTTGATCCATAAATTATGGGTCTATTTTATGCCCCATCATAAAAATATATTTAATAAAACAGCCCCATCACAAAATTTATCTTAATAAAATAGTGTTACAAAGTGTTATTTTTCACAAAAGTATAATAATTAAAAGAAATAACTTTTACTTTTCACAAAATGAACTCCAAGTGGGGAAAAAAAACCTGCATGGACCCTTGAACATTAAGTGGTTTTTTCCATGACAGTGGGTTTTACCGACACTTTTTTTGCTCGCAATGTTACGTTGTACTAATTAAAGAGTAGAATTCCATTACAATTAAAAGTGCGAAAATTCACTTTTTTATTGTTTTTAAATTACCACATTTGAATTGTAAATCGTATTTTGTATTTTCGATCACACAGATCAGGTATTGTATATCAGGTGCTTTAAGAGTGAAGTTTTTGATATACATCTGTGTATACCAACTGCTTATTCTTACATTTTTTTATTTAATTATATAAGTGCAAGAATAATGATATTGATATATTTTTTTAACTTGCTTTATGGGAAGATTTTTAAACTAAAATACTACACTCTGCTTTATTCACATTAAATATATGTATTCTACTAAAACAAAAAACACAAAATTTCCTTTTAATTGTGTGACGCATATACGCACGGTACGATTTTTTTTTTTTAAACATTAAAAATCGTATCAGTAATAGATATAGAAACTCAATTTTCTATATTATACCATAGAAAGGAAGTTGAGAATTATAGTTCTCATCTACAGGTATTACAAATAAGGAAATTGCTAATCGAAAATTCAATTTGCGCTTGTTTAACCACAGCTAAAAAAAAAAAAAAAAAAAAAAAAAATTCCCCTAAATAGTAGAAATTAATTATTGTCTCACAAATATTGAATAAGAAAGGAATACGATTTAAAAATGGTATTAGCAGAAAAAAATTATGTTTTTCTCTAAACAGTTTTTGTAAATAATAATTTTAATTGCATTTAGTTAAGAGTATATATAATCGATATAAATTATAGTTTTTATTTGTTTATTTTTAGGTCGCAACGCGAAGGGCATCTACGCCATATCTATCTGCGGACGGCTGCCTACTAACATCATCCAAGACTTGAAGAGCAGGGGAGTCGTGTACCGCTCCAGGGACACAAGCACGATGTGAATTTCGACGGGCTTCTTTACATACGGGTGTATATACAAAGGGCTGTTTCATACATGTAAAACTGCGTCATAATTGTCAATAAAATATCATCCATTTGTTACATTGTGTGTTTTTGTTTCAGCGATAATGTGTTCGGAAATCTAAGAATGTGTTCGTATGTTGCGAAAAAAGTGCATTTTATTTATCAAAAATCATACATGTAATACAAAGGGTATAGGAACATTCCTGGTTTGGCCTGACTTGACCTTACCATTTCAATTATAACCCTTTTTTCAAAAAAAAATCTTTATTCTTATTTTTAATATTAAACTGTAGATTACTTGGGATTTCCTGGGAATTCTTCCTTCAAATAATGCGTGGAACAAAGCCGCAAATGTATTAGTCCGAGAGGCAGCGTCACATTTTTGCAACCAATTATAGCATCGGTGATTATGATATATATCATAATCACCGATGCTATAATCATTTAATATCATTTTTCATGTTTTCTAAAGTATTCATCTATTTTGAATTCTCAATATTTCCACTTATACTAAAAGTTAGCATGGATAATTTTTCTCATTGACTTTCAATATCAGGTATATTAATAAAATTAGAAATATAAACGGGGGTGATTCTAAAATGTTATATTTATAGTTCTAATTGTTATATTTTTTAACTTTAACCTTTTAAGAAAAACCTTCAACATTTATGCCATATATTTAAAATAGATTGTATTAACCAATGTATATATATGCATATTTTTACGGAAAATGTTATTTCAAAAGATTTTAGATCTTATATATTTTACATCTACACATTTAAAGAAATTGTTTTTAAAAAATAGGATACACCTTATATGCTGGCAAATACTATCGATTTCAAAAAGAAGAAAAAAAAATCCGTTTTTTTTTTTTTTTTTTTTTTTTTTTTAAATATATATTTTCATGCAATTTAAAAATTAATTTCTTTGTACGAGGGAAAGTCATTAAGTAAGTCACAAAAGATAATTAAATAATAACTTACAATGATATTCATTTCAGAACTATTTTTTTTTTCTCAACATATTCTCCACCGATATTTATGCACTTATATCACCGTTTTATCAGTGCCCCAACACCAGCTGCATAACATTATTGAGGTTGCTGTCTCAGCCACATTATGACTTCAAGTTGAACCTTTTCATCATCTGTGAACATCATCTTGATTCCAAGATGGTTTTTTAGTGGACTAAACAGATGGAAATCGCTTGGGGCTACGTCGAAGCTGTATGGTCGATGTTGAAGAAGTTGCAAGTTATTCATTCATAGTTCATTGTAAGTTATTATTTAATTATCTTTTGTAACTTACTTAATAGCTTTCCCTCGTATTTATTACTTTTCATATGGTATGTGCATTTAAAATTTAGACAATCATCAAGCGTTCTTGCTAAGTTCATATGTTTAATGTGTAGAAAAATTTAGTTTCCAAAGTAATCAATTTGAATTAAAAAAAAAAAATTATATATATAATTTTTGCGTACTCTGTTTTATATAAAACCTTGTGGCCAAAGAGTAGTAATTTTTCAAAATGGTAAGAATTTTACTTTTTAAAACTCTTATCTCATGTTTGACAAGACTGCGCATTTTTTATATAACTATTGCGTAATTTATAGAAGAGAGAAAAGAAACATGGTTGTTATGATGAGCTATCTGTCAAAAAAAAAAAAAAAATCTTTTATACTAATTTGCAACACATATGGCATCGGTTTAAATGACGCAGTGAATGCTTATTATGGATTATTGCCTAGGGACTTTACGAGTCTTGCATGAGAATATGAGGAAGTTAGACGAAGTCCCTAAAAGAAAGAAAGAAAAAGAAAAAAAATGTGACCTACAGAGGATCTAAAAGCGAAGCCTTCTTCATTTCCTGGGATATTGATTCTGATTCTGGACTTTTTCTGAACTTCATTTTGAAGGTAAATAGAATGTGTTAATCACATTTTGGGGACAAAACGTGGCCATTAATTACTTTGTGGTTTTACTGCGGAAAAAAAAAAGTTATTGTATTCTACTTTCTAATAAATGCGGAAGTTTGACTTAACCGGGATTTTTTTTTTCTATTTTCAGAACAGCTGGAGACTAATATACAGCATCTGACGTCAGCTGCAACTATGAGTCATATTACTGTTGCTTATCTGTTGCTATAAAGATGCTGTTTTAATTTTTTTATGCATATAAGATAAACAAAAACAATAAATAATGCTTAAAATCGTAGTTTCTAATTACAGGATATTTTATAAGACGTCGTAATCTAGTGAACGCATCCTAGGTTCACCAGATGGCAGGGTAAAATGAACACATACTAAATTAAACGTGCTGGAATATATAGGACAATTGTAATCCTAGAGTATATTACCTTAAGGCCATTCCTGCTATTTTTTGACACAATCACGAAAATATCTTTCATCAAGCAGACTGACATTTTCGATACGCTGAATCGCATTATAAATAAATGATTTTTTTTCCCCATGTGTAAGCTCTATATTTTTTTTAAATAAAAAATGAAAACGGTTAATTTAAATCCATTTTTGAAGTAGGAAAATCACGTAAAGGTGGGTGTTAAAGTAGCTATGAATTTTAAGCGAAGCACTGAAAATTATGTTTATGCGGTTTCAACTTTCGATCCCGTAGAAATTCACTATTAGTTGATGACAACTAGAGTACCTTTATAAAAGAGTAACGACATATGGGGAAAAAACGATCGAATTCTTCAAAAGGCATACTTTGAGCTGCATTTTCCAGCCAAAACATCAAAGGAGATTTTTTTTTTTTCATTAGTGAAATTATAAATTCGACTCTGTATTTGATGTCTTGCAACAATTTGTCCTTTACTTGTCCTTACATACTTTGGAATAGCAGTTCCTAATCTACGCTTTACTGAACAGTAAGCATATGGTACAATGAGCCTAAGATGATGCTATGTCATAGGTATTGATTCTAAAAAGGACTGCGCAAGATAAAAATATTGAGAAGGATTTCGACGAGCCGAGCCTGATTTAATTGATTTTTGAACGGGCCAGGCCTGCTTTCACTGTTTTTTTTTTTTTTTTTTGAACGGGCCGGGCCAATATAGCTTTGTTTCGGGCCGAGCCTGGGAATTCCGGCCCGTGTAAAGCTCATAAAACTCAACCGAAGACACCACAAATATATAAACCTGAAAGCATTAAGAGAAAGCAATTGTGATGCTTCAAACTATATTTTATTTTGTATTCATATGCTTTCTCGGCATGATCGTAAGCTACATATCCATTGCGGATAATATTTCGAACTCATCTACAATTTCATTTGATTGGTTTTTGAACAAAAACTTTCTTTATGCGTAGTTTCATAATACTAAAACAAATTTATTGCAGCTTACTCATCAACAGAGGTAACTGCCAAATTGTAAAATCCATCTCAGGATCAGAGAAAAATGTGATATTTTTATATGATATGATATGATATTTTTTATTGAGTTATAATTAACTCAATAAAAAATATTTTCCATTCGAAAAATGGCAAATTAAGATGTTTTGCATGGTTACGACTAAATTTTAGAAAAACGATTCCTTTTCAATAGATAGCGAGTCACAATTTTTTCTACATTAGAATCATCTATCTATTCCACCACCATAAAGTAGTTCCTCTTCAGTTGATAAGCCTCTAAAACTGCAACTTGCTAACAATCGATTTTTTGAAATTTGCTGGATAAATATGAATGCCTTAATAAAGATCTTGATTATGCCTTTGAGATCTTGATTATTAGCAAGGAAAGATTTCTCTGGCAATACACTTTTTTCTTTAATTTTATATAGATGTAAATTTTAATTTTATGTAGGTGTAACGATGCAAGTATTTATTCTAATTCTACATAATTTGGTAAAATTATCAAATAACTTCAATGAAAAGGAAATTTAAAATTGTATTAATGAATATATTTCATGAGTTTTACGAAAAGTACCAAAGTAAACTTTATTTTGTGTATTATATAGTCAGTTTGTCATTTGTGTTTATCAGAACAACAGTGTGAACTTTTATTAAAAGTTGCCAAAGGATTAATTTAATACATTGATTCATTTACAGAGATCAGCTTAATCTTCACAAGTCTTCGGTAGCACACCAGAACAGACATTCTTAAACATTAATATTTTACACTGAATTGCGAGTACGGTACATGTACACATCCGAACCAATAAGTTTGGAAATTTCGATTGCAGTTTAACGTGTTTTAGTCAAACGTGTTTAGTCATTCGTGTTTTAGATGATTTGTGAATTATAAAATAAATTCATTTTATTAGTATGTGAGTTAATTTTGTTGCGCTACAGCAATTTCAATAGGAGAAATTAACTTCATGCACTAGAGGATCTGATTATACATGCACTTGGACTTACTAGGGAAGATCCCCAATTGCCACATCGGGATTTTGTCGAGAGTAGTGTCGTTTTAAAGCTCTTACCATGGGGATCAAGGAAATGTATAAACTACCCGTCCGAATGTAACTGGTGCAGAGTTATAGGGTATGTATTTCTGTCATTTATTGATTTCTCCAGGTTGCTAGCTATGCAGGAAAGACACTCTGTGTGGTAGAAAAGAGAGTTGACGGATTACAGAGTAGACAGTTTATGCTTGGTGGAAAAAGTAACTTCACGGATGGTAGTGCATTTCTGAATAAAAATGGCTGTAGCACGAGTGTACCTGGTACACACAATGAAAGGGGGTGTTTCGCAGTTGTCACAAGTGTGATTAGTTAAGTTAGAGCATGTCTGTTTAACTTATCGGAAAACGGAATCCGTGTCTCTAATTAAAGCCTTTTGAAAGGCATACCGACGATGTTATCGAAGGTGGGCGAGAAGCATTGGTTATAGGCCAACTTATGCAATTTTATTATGCTTTTACTTACCCATCATACGTAGTATAGGGTAAGTCTTGTAATTGTTTTGAAAATCGAAAAAAAAATTTGACGGATTTACACGTTTCAGACACTGGAGATTCCGAAAAACATATTTTTAGAAGAAAAAAAAATTGCCGTCCGTCTGTGTGTCTGTAAACGCTCTATCTCCCGAAAAAATTGAGATAGAGACTTGAAATTTGGTATGTACTTAGTATGTAATAATGGGAAGAAGCTTATTGAATTTCAGTAACCTCGATTAACTTGAACTATTTTTTTCGGACTCTCGAAATAGTCGCTCTGATAAAAGGTATATAAAAATTTTCGAATTTGTTTATTTTAAGGAGTGAATATAAAAGACAATAAAAAAACATAAATTTTGCATAAAGCATGAAGTCGATCGGATAATGAGTTACTGAGATATTTGTAATCCTATTTTCCACACTCTTCGATTTTTCATGACCCTGTATTTCATCCAAATGTCAATTCAAAGATATATTTTAATTGGAAATGAGACGCTTAATCAGATGCAATAAACCGCTAGGATTATTGTTTTTGGAGTTATAAGGATGTTTCTTTTAAGCCATTCAGTAATCGAGCCTTTAAAGTTTAGGACGTCATCAAGCCACGTTTTTATTCGAATGACAATGCATTTTATAAGTAGTTTACACATTTTTTATTTTAATATTTTACATTATGCATATCCATGATGGGTAAGTATTACGGTGGCCCGCAACGACTAGTTTCTAGTGGTCATGTCGACAAAATGTGGTTACAATCTTCTGTTTCTTACTAGAGGGAACATGGAGCCTTCACACTGGCAACAACAGGTTACGTAACGGTACTGTAAGCTGTCTATTCTACCACAGAGAGTGTCTTTCGTGCATAACTAGCGACCTGATAAATCAATAAAGGGCATAAATACATCGGCCTATAACTCTTCACCAGTTGCATTCGGGCGGTGTAGTTGTATACATTTCCTTGATCCCCATGGTATGAGCTTTCCAACGACACCACTCTCGGCAAAATCCCGATCTGGCAGTTGGGTACCTTCCCTAGTTAGTATTATGTAAGCATGCATAATTTAGTACATGCGGCAATGTCGTGTCAGAAACGAAGTAAGTGTCATGTTGACTTCATATTTTTTTCAAAAACTTCTAAAGAAAAAGGGCAAGAATGGAAACTGACATTAATAATTCTGGTACATAAAATGTTGGTAGGGCATCAAAAGTTACCAAGGGGATTTTTAAGAAAAAATTAATTCAACATTGCATTTCCTTCGTCACCTCCTAACATGATATTTGTGCAGTGCATGCATTTTAAAACTTATGCTTGCTTCTATAATCCTAAGCCTAAACGCACGTTCAAACCCTCTGGCTCAAACTAAGTGTTTCCTGTGCATTTGGTTATTGTGCCATTTTATACGCCGTGTGTTTCAAGAACTGAAATTAAAACACAGATTGAACCAAATACGTTTATTACAGAAATAGGTGGTACATTATATATTACAGGAATAGGAATTGAGTTCTCTCTGAAATCGGAAAACATTGAAAAGCTTGCGCATTTAAAGTAGAATGATAATGGATTGTATTGTATGTGGGGTATTAATTGTGTATATATATATAAAAAATAAAAAAAAAAACTACAGGAATTGAGTTCTCAATGAAACCGAAAAACATCGAAAAGTATACACATTTAAAGTGGAAGGAAAATGGATTGTATTGTATGTGGGATAATATTTGTATATAAGGAAAAAAGCTACAGGAATTAAGTTTTCTCTGAAATCGGAAAACATTGAAAAGCATGCGCATTTAAAGTAGAATGATAATGGACTGTATTGTATGTGGTATATTAATTGTGTACATAAGAAAAAGAACTATACAGGAATTGAGTTCTCATTGAAACCCAAAAATTATGCAAAAGTATGCACATTTAAAATATAATGATAATTTAAAGTTGCAAATCCTCAAAATCAGTAATTAACAGAATTTATAGGTTTTACACAATAGGTTATGCACTTATTAATTGTGAAGTTGTATCTTTTAAACCACATGTATGTAATTTAAATATTATGTATAAGTTTTTTCGATGCATTTTTGTAATAAATTAAATTATTTATAATATCATAAAAATATGATAAAAAATTTATTTTTTAAAAATCCAGTAATTTATGCAAATAACTAATAATAAAATATTCTATAAATATAAAACATAACCTCATCTCAGCCTCGGGCATAAAGAAGAAGAAAAAAATGTATATTTTATCTGGAATAATCGGTTCGTTTTTAAAGGTGACCTACTTACGCAGTATGTCTATGTATGGCAACTCTTATCTGGGAATATAATTTTCAAAATTCCTGATGGAACACCAAACTTAACATGGTAGGCTGCACATGATATAGGATATCATCTATTCTGAAACCCCAGACAGGAAAGAAGGTCTGATGGGTTTGTCGTTTCCAAGAACGGCAAATTAAAATGTAACCTGGAATTCATATATCCAGAATACATTTGAATAATTCTACAGTGGCCAACTATTCCAATTCGTCATAATCAGGTGCCAAAACAGTTCGAGAGGAATGATGGATTGTAGCATATGGCGAATGCATAACTTGTCTGTAGAAGACCGATTAGGTGATTGTTGTTTAATGAAGACGGTACATTTGTGTGTAACTATTGTACTACCAGAAGAGTTTTTTTTAAATATATTATATATATATATATATATATATATGTATATATAATACAGATATATTTTTTTTCTTTTACGCTGGTTTACCCTAAGAGTCAGCAATATCCCTAGAGGTGATTTTAATAACGACTTTAACAACAACAAAAAAAAAATCACTGTTTCAAAAGGAAAGAGAGAAAAAAAAATGTTAGTAGATCAACTGTTTCCGCCATTTTGTTTTCCCGTTTTTAGGTGAGTTCGTAATTATATAAATACGTAGCACCTACCTACACTGCAAAATATATATACAGTGAAACTTCCATTTAACGAAGTCTCATCGTTACACTTAAACACTTCGTTATGAAGAAAATTCGTTATATAGAAATCAACTTAAATTTATGAAACTTGTATACGTATAGACCACATAAAATCAAAAGTACACATAAAATGGACATATCTGAAAAACGTATTTTAATTCGGGCAGTCATTTTTTATGCAATGTAAGATATGATAATAATTTAATTAGAATAATGTTTAAAAAAAAAACACAAAACAAAGAGAAGTAAACAAAAACAGAAGCGTATCTTTTCTTTTTTCATTAAAATGTGAGTTTTGATTAAATGATTCCAATGTGTTCATTTTCATACAGTCCGCTGAAATAAATTCATACATCCATCGCAACAGCAACCTCTCCGTGTGAATGCTGTACACTGCAAAAAATAATTGTTGATTTTACAGTATAATACTGTTGTTTTTATTTAATATAATAAAAACAACTTTTTTTTTCAGTGTATAGTTTCCGTCTGTCCGCATATAACAGCGCAAAAACTACCCAACCGAATGGTTTGAAATTTAATATATAGAATCGTTGCAGAATTTTATCGAGTCATTTCCAATTTTATGAAAATGGAATCAAAACTTGAAAAAATATTAATAAAAGTTTTGTTCATTCTATTAAATCCTATCATACATAATCAATTCAATGATATCCCATGATAGGTAATGATTTTAGGTTGGCATAGTGATTACGTCCTATTTAATTATATATTTATATAAGTCATAATATTTCCGTATAACTGAATTGAAAACCTAATTTGTGTACTAAAATTGTTTAATTATAGCAATCGTACAATCTACCGACAGTTTTTTATTTCTCTGTTATTTTATAGCATATGACATACATTTTTAATATTGTGACGTCGTACAAATTTTAAGTATGCATTTACAAAAACCTCGGATCCCTGATGACATTTTTTCTATACAGATATATATGGCAGACACTAATTTTCACTTTAAAATAATAGATAATATAAAAAGAAAAGCATCTGTAAGAATTATTGTTTAAACGCATTTGTTTCTCCTCGCTTTAAAATATTAGAATAAATTAAATTTATATTCACAAAGTGCTATTTATTTTAGAATATCTACCATGCGAAAATATCTCAGTATGTGCTTTCAAATCAAAGGACTCAAATTATTCTTCAATTGATTCGTGATAACATTTTTCTCTTCAGAAGTAAAGCAGACACTAATTTTCACTTAAAATTATAGATATAAAAAAATCATCTGTCAGAATTGTTATTTAAAAACATTTGTTTCTCCTTGTTTTAAAATATTAGAATAAATTAAATTTATATTTACAAAGTATTATTTATTTTAGAATATCTACCATGCGAAAATATCTCAGTATGTGCTTTCAAATCAAAGGACTCAAAATCTTCTTAAATAGGTCCTTGATGACATTTTTTCCTAATCAGAAATATATGGCAGACACTAATTTTCACTTAAAATAATATATATATATATATATATTATATATGTAAGTTCCTGTAAGAATTATTGTTTATTGTGTTAATTGTTCTTTTAAAATATCTACCATGTGAAAATCTCAGTATGTGCTTTCATATCAAAAGACTGAAAATTTTCTTAAATTGATTTGAATAAATCTAAAACTTATTTAAATCAATCTAAAATTGGTTTAAATAAATCTTTCTTGATAACATTTTTTCGTATACAGAAATATATGGCAAAGACTAATTTTCACTTAAAGTAATATATATATATATATATATAATTTAGCCTATTGGCTCATAAATCACTTTGATTAGCTTCTAATATATATATATATATATATATATACTAGTATATAACCCCGTCAAAAATGACGGATTATTGATCTGCGTTTCATTTTCATAATACTTCATACAAACAAACAGGAGGAAGGTTTTATTATTGAAAGATTTGTATTGTAGAAAAGTACATTTTAAAAATGACAAATGATTTCTATTAATAAAAATGATGAGGATATATATATTTTTTTTATTTTTACTTAGTATTAAATTTCTGAAATAGTTCAACGATTGGACGAAACGTTCAAATTAAATATTAATAAATAACCTTGTGCGAAAGTTTTTGTAAAAAAGTGTTATCAATGAGTTTCTAAACAGCTTGATTCACTACATAACTCATTGTTTCATTACATAAGCAAAATTAAATGCAAATTACGCGGTACTATGTATTCCTTATATTTTAATTACGTATATAAATAATCATTTTATTTACGATGGAAGCAAAATTTTAAAATCCGCCGATTAGATGGCGTCAATGTACTGGATTGATCACTTCAAAGCCTCACTACGACAAAAATTACCGCTCTTTCTGAAAAAAAAAAAAGTTTACAGAAAAAATTGTTTACAGAAATGTTGATATACATGCTTTATATGAAATAGTTTTTGAAGGTTTTAAAAAAAATTAAAATATTTAAAAGCTTTAATATCTCTTTGATTAGTTTTTACTGTAACTTTGATGGAATAAATGAGACGATATTTTGGCTTGACTGATGTTGTTTGCAGATATTTGTAGCCCTAATTTTTCTTTAGAAGTTTAAACCTACATCTAAAAAATGTTAGATATTGCTAAAAATTATTAAGAGTGCAGTTTGAAATCCTCTCACGGGTCTACTGGTATATATTATTTCTGTTGTCAACATCCCTTTTTCTACACTTTTACAAAACACACAACAATAAATGATTTACCATTCCAAAGTTTTTTAAACTGGCTTCTGACAAAGTACACTTACATTTCGTTAAAATATCTATTTTGATTACAAATTGCAGTTAATTAAAAATTAAATCTGCATTGTTTTCCAAAATGAAATGAAAGGTTTTTCTCAAATAAATGTTGCCACAAAAATAAAATCCAGCAGTATATCGCGCTCAACAATGATATATTAAAAAAAAATAGAATAAAAAAGATAAAGTGGACGTGTTTGCATGGGTTTATTAGGTGCGTTCATAATTATATAAATATGTAGCCCCTATAGTCGTCGTCTGGTTCGTCGATCTGTTCGCATATAACAGCGCAAAAACTACCCAATTGAATGGTTTTAAATTTAATATAGTATATAACAGTTGCAGAATTTTGTCGAGTTATTTCAAATTTTATTAAAATTTCAAAATCTACCGGCAGATGGCGCCACTATACTGGATAGATCACCTCAAATCCTTGCTACGAAAGAAATCACCGCTATTTCTGAAAAAAAACATGTTTACAGAAACGTTGATATTCATGTTTTATATGAAAGAGCTTTTGAAGGTTTTAAACTAAATTAAAATATTTAAAAGCTTTAATATTTCTTTGATTAGTTTATACTGTAACTTTCATAGAATAAATGAGACGATATTTAGGCTTGACTGATTTTGTTTGCAGATATTTGTATCCTTAATTTTTCTTTAGAAGTTTAAAACTACATCAAAAAAATATTAGTTATTGCTAAAAAATATTAAGAGTGCAGTGTGAAATCCTCGCAAGGGTCTACTGGTATGTATTATTTCTGTTGTCAACATCTCTTTTTCTGCACTTCTACAAAACGCACAACAATAAATGATGTACCATTCCAAAGTTTTTTTAACTGACTTCTGACAAAGTATACTTCATTTCGTTAAAATACCTTTTTTGATTATAAATGGCAGTTAATTAAAAATTAAATCTGAATTGTTTTCAAAAATGAAATGAAAGGTTTTACTCAAATCAATGTTGGCACAAAAATAAAATACAGCAGTATATCGCGCTCAACAATTATTAAAGAAAAAAAAAGAATTAGAACAAAAAAGATAAAATGGACGTCTTTCTACGGGTTTATTAGGTGTGTTCATAATTATATAAATATGTAACACCTATAGTCGTCGTCTGGTTCGTCCATCTGTTCACATATAGCAGCGCAAAAACTACCCAATTGAATGGTTTGAAATTTAATATAGTATATAATAGTTGCAGAAATTTGTGGACTTATTTCAAATTTTATTAAAAATTTCAAAATCCACCGGCAGATGGCGCCACTATACTGAATAGATCACCCCAAATCTTCGCTACGAAAGAAATCACCGCTATTTATGAAAAAATGTGCTTACAGAAACGTTGATATTCATGTTTTATATGAAATAGTTTTTGAAAGTTTAAAAAAAAATTAAAAGATTTAAAAGATTTAATAAGCTTTTACAAATATTTTAACAGCAGAATCCGATTTGAAGCTTTCAAAGAGTCGTTCATTTGTGAATCATTTGAATTTGTGATGCTGAATGGCAACAATGTTCGTCTGTTTATAGTTGGGATTCCGATTTTTAATTAAGAACTTAAAACATTATAATAGTATATGATATACATGTTTTATAGAAAAATATGCTGAACAGACATGATTTCAAGTAAAGGATATTATAATTTAGCTGTGATATGTTACACATGTTTTTCATTAAGCCTAACATGGCGTTTAACTATGGTCGATTCGCAAACCAGAGTGGTCATGCCCGGAACCGTTACAGACATTTTCTTGCCTTTGAATTTTATTATAAGTAAGATATATATATTGTTATGAGTGTAATACTCGATCTTGTCAACAACAGATGGCGCCACTGCGGTGCGCTTATGTGATCGGCAGATTGTCGGTCGGTCGCCAGTCTTGCACTAGCCGCGATGTAACGAGGTTGTTCAGATCTGAATAAATGTTGTTTATGTTTTCAGCTGCCTACCGGCATGAGTTCTTACACTACCACGAACCCTAAGATGCAACAGTTGACGACGAGAATGGGATGGTGATGTTAGAAGAAGTTTTTCTTTTTTTCGGCGAATCTAAACAGCCGATCTTAAGCCGCGCCGCGCTGCGCTGCGCTAAGCCTAACACGCGGTCGCGGAGTTACAAGTTGCCGGTAGCGCTCGCCGAACGAAGCCTAAAGCGCCAGTGCGTGCGTGCTTGTGCTCCTTGCAGTAAGCTGTAGAAAATAGCTTAAGATGGGCTCTTTTGGCCAAATTAAAGAGTTCGATTCTACTACTGAATCATGGACTTTGTATACCGAACGGGTGGAACAGTTTTTCATCGCAAATGGTATTGTGAATGATGATCGCAAAAGAGCTATTTTCCTGACGATCATCGTCCCAACTACGTATGCTTTGATCCGCAATCTCCTGTCATCAGCGGCGCCGACTACAAAAACGCTTCCAGAAATAATTCTGGTGCTAAATTCGCACTTCGACCCGGCACCTTCTGTGATTGTAGAAAGGTACAGGTTTAATAGCAGAGTTCGACACGCCGGTGAATCAGTCGCTAATTTCATTGCAGAACTACGTAGCTTGGCAAAGCATTGCAATTACGGCGCATCGCTCGATGAAATGTTACGGGATCGAATCGTTTGCGAGATTCAAGATGAAGGAATCCAGCGAAAACTACTGGCGGAAAGCGTGCTAACCCTAACGAGGGCCACAGAGATCGCGGTGACGATGGAGACGGCAGCCAGGGATACAATAAATCTGCGTATGACCGATTTCGGCTCGGAGGTAAATAGAATTCAATCCAGGAATAGTAATGCAGAGAAAAGACCAGATCCTTATGTGACAAGCCAGAATGCTGAAAAATGCAATCGATGTGGAGGTAGTCACGTGGCGAACGAATGCCGTTTTAGAGATGCTACTTGCCATGCTTGTAAAAAAACCGGGCACATCGCTAGAGTGTGCTGATCTAAGAAGAGAAACCAGGGAGCTCGGGTGCATAATTTGCAGGTGGAGAAAGCAGAAAATAAGGTGCCACCAGTCTACACGCTATTCAACATATCAGGGATGGGAGAAGCCTTGCCACCTGCTAAAGTTGAATGCTTACTCCAGGGCAAGCCATTCGTTTTTGAAGTGGATTCAGGTGCCCCTTTTTCTTTAATGCCATTAAGTATATTTAATAGTCTAGAAGAATATTTTCCTCCTTTGAAGCCAACTGCAGTTAAGTTATACAGAGTTTCTTATACAGAGCATCCTATTGAAGTGATAGGAATGACACACGTTAACGTGTCCTATGAATCTAAGTCTTGCTTATTACCTTTGATGATTGTTGGGCAAGGAAACATTAATTTAGCATGCCGCAATTGGATTTATCCATTGCAGTTGATGAATATTTTTAAAAACCCGAACCAGTCTTACACCACAAACAATGTGCCAACTCCTGAACTGATGTTACATAATCTTTTAGAAAGATTTAAAGATTTATTTTCACCAGAATTAGGTATTGTGAAAGACGTCAAAGTGCTTTTGATAAAGAAAGATTCTGCAACACCTAAATTTTTCAAGGCACGTCCAATCCCGTATGCTCTTTTAGACAAGGTTGATCAGGAGTTAGTTCACCTCGTTAAAGAAGGCATTCTTGAGCCAGTGAAGACCGCTGAGTCTGCAGCACCAATTGTGCCTGTGTTGAAGCGTGACGGACGCATCAGGATATGCGGAGACTTTAAATTAACAACCAACAAGGTGACTGAATTGGAACAATATACACTGCCGAACATCGAAGATTTATTTGCCCAGCTTTCTGGTGGAGTTGTTTTCTCTAAACTGGACCTTCGTGATGCCTACTGCCAGTTGCAGCTAGACGAAGAGTCCAAAGATCTAGTCGTGGTTAATACCCATAAAGGACTTTTCCGCTACACTAGAGTACCGTTCGGAGTAGTCTCAGCTCCCGCTATGTTCCAGAGGGAAATTGACAAAATTCTACATGGTCTGAAGGCTACTTGCTATCTTGATGACGTTCTGGTTTTTGGAAAGGATGAAGCTGAACATCAACAGAACTTGACGGCTGTTCTAAAACGCTTACAGGAAGCTGGAATAAAGCTCAACTCTGATAAATGTGAATTTTTGAAGTCTTCGGTCGAATACCTTGGTCATCGGATTGACAGGGAAGGACTTCATCCACTGGAGTCTAAAGTGGATGCTGTGGTCAAAGCACGTGATCCCAAAAATGTTGATGAGCTACGTTCCTTCATCGGACTGATTACATATTATGGTAAGTTTTTACCAAACATGGCCACCCTGTTAGCTCCATTATATGAGTTGTTGAAAGCCAAATCTAAATGGAGATGGGAGACACAGCAGAGGGAAGCAGTTTCAAAAGTGAAAGAGTTTCTACAGAACTCATCGCTGCTGATATACTTTGATAACGGGAAAGAGGTTGTGTTGGCCTGTGATGCAAGTCCTTATGGGCTTGGAGCCGTTTTATCCCACGAAACTGACGATGGCGATCGTCCGATAGCTTTCGCTTCCCGTTCCTTAACCGAAGCTGAGAAAAACTACAGCCATATAGAGAAAGAGGCATTATCTTTGGTTTTTGGTGTTACCAAATTTCGCAAATATCTGTTGGGACGAACATTCACATTGCTCACTGATCATCGTCCCTTAGTGAACCTTCTTTCTGCAGACAAACCGGTCCCAGTGGTACCTGATGCGCGAATCAAGCGTTGGGCTCTGACCCTTGCAGCATATTCGTACACGATCAAGTACAGAAAGGGGAGGTTGCATGCTAATGCAGATGCTTGCAGTAGACTGTCCCTGAATACCAAGTATGCTGATCCACCAGTTCCAACAGAGTCGGTGCTGTTATTAACTCAGCTGGACGACACTCCATTGACAAGGCATCTGATTGCCACTGAAATTGACAAATGTCCTGACCTAAGAAAGCTAAAATCTTACATCTTGAAAGGTTTCCCTAAGAAAATAGAGCAGAATTTGTATCCCTTCCTCAGAGTAAAGGATGAATTATCTTTAGAAGAAGATATAATTTTTAGAGGCTCACGAGTGCTCATCCCTGAAAAATTTAGAAAATTCATCCTAGACGAGTTCCATTCATCTCACCAAGGCATAACAGCCATAAAAGCACATGCTCGTTCCTACGTTTGGTGGCCAGGGTTAGATACTGATCTGGAAGCTAAAGTAAAGGGTTGTGTTGCATGTCAACAAAATGCTTCAGCACCTCCGACAAAGTATGTTCCTTGGCCTATGCCAGAGCAAGCATGGGAACAAATCCATATCGATCATGCAGGTCCAGTGGAAGGCCACATGCTTCTTATAATTGTAGATGCCAAGACAAAATGGCTAGAAGTGGCGCAAGTATCTAGTATATCTGCTAATGTAACCATAATGGTATTACGTAGCCTATTTTCTCGTTTCGGTCTCCCCAAAAGCGTGGTCAGCGACAATGGCCCTGGATTCAAAAGTGAAGAATTTGGGAATTTCTTATCTCGCAATGGCATTGTCGAGGTTAAAACGCCACCGTACCATCCACGTTCGGTCTAGCAGAGCGAGCGGTTCGAACAGTGAAATCAGCGCTGAAGAAAATGACTGGAGGGACTCTTGCAGATAGGCTGTCTCGGTTCCTCCTCAATTATCGAAATACACCATCAGCAGCTACAGGTATATCTCCAGCTGTGGCTATGTTTGGCCGTCCTCTCCGGACACGGCTGGACCTGATTAGAGATCCTGTGAGCCAAACGCATGAGGAGGAAGAGGTCAGCTCAGAGAAATATACAAAAGGCACTCCAGTTTGGGTGCGTTCGTTTGGTCGTGGCCCACCATGGGTTGCGGGCAATGTTTTACGTCCCATGGGAAAAGTTATGTGGGAAGTCTCAACCCCTTTGGGAAATTGGACACATCACATCGACCAGCTGAGGCTCAGGCAGGAAGATCTGCGTACTGATGTTCGTACGCCACCTGACTTACCAGCTCCTACAGCTTCAAAAACAGAATCTGCTGATCTGCAGGTTCCCACAAGCACTCCCGAACCCCCTGTGCTCCCCTTAGAAGTAAGTTCTCCAAATATAGTGTACAAGTCACCTGCAAACCCCCCAGTTCTATCACCACAAGTGTTCACCCCTGATGTAAGTACTCCATTGCTTAGGCGTTCAGGACGTATTAAAGTGAAACCAGCACGTCTACAGTTTTAGACTGTTTTGCCTTGAACCTGACAAACTGTTCGTTATTGTTGAACTGTTTTCTGTGATAGACTGTTTTGCTTTGAACTATATCTATGTAAAAGACTCTGACATTTTGTATGTTCTTTAAGAAGGAGGGGAATGTTATAAGTGTAATACTCGTACTTGTCAACAACAGATGGCGCCACTGCGGTGCGCTTATGTGATCGGCAGATCGTCGGTCGGTCGCCAGTCTTGCACTAGTCGCGATGTAACGAGGTTGTTCAGATCTGAATAAATGTTGTTTATGTTTTCAGCTGCCTACCGGCATGAGTTCTTACACTGCCACTGTTATTTAAAAACATTTGTTTCTCCTTGTTTAAAAATATTAGAATAAATTAAATTTATATTCACAAAGTGTTATTTATTTTAGAATATCTACCATACGGAAATATCTCAGTATGTGCTTTCAAATCAAAGGACTCAAATTCTTCTTCAATTGATTCGTGATAAAAATTTTCTCTTCAGAAGTAAAGCAGACACAAATTTTCACTTGAAATAATAGATATTAAAAAAATCATTTGTCAGAATTGTTATTTAAAAACAATTGTTTCTCCTCGTTTTAAAATATTAGAATAAATGAAATTTACATTCTCAAAGTGTTAATTGTTCTTTTAGAATATCTATCATGTGAAAATATCTCAGAATGTGCTTTCAAATCAAAGGACTCAAAATCTTCTTAAATAGGTCCTTGATGACATTTTTTCCTAATCAGAAATATATGGCAGACACTAATTTTCACTTAAAATAATATATATATATTATATATATAAGTTCCTGTAAGAATTATTGTTTATTGTGTTAATTGTTCTTTTAAAATATCTACCATGTGAAAATCTCAGTATGTGCTTTCATATCAAAAGACTGAAAATTTTCTTAAATTGATTTGAATAAATCTAAAACTGATTTAAATCAATCTAAAATTGGTTTAAATAAATCTTTCTTGATAAGATTTTTTTCGTATACAGAAATATATGGCAAAGACTAATTTTCACTTAAAGCAATATATATATATATATATAATTTAGCCTATTGGCTCATAAATCACTTTGATTAGCTTCTATATATATATATATATATATATATATATATATATAATATCATTGAATTTCAAAAAAACATATCAAGTTTTTGTAACATTCTAATTAAATCTCCAAAGAGATAATTAATAATAATGTGTAGACAGAATACCACATAGTTAATAAATTAACAAGTGCAATCATAATTTTACCATAGCTTGTGCTTCAATGGTAATTGGCCAAAAATACTGAAAATATGAAGAATATTTAAAAGGAGAGAGAGAGAAAATGATATATATGTATATAATAAACCATAAAATGTTAATAATTTGGAGTTGATATCAAGTGAATACAAATGGATTAAGAAATGAAATATGAACTAAATATAATGGAAAATTGGATAACAAGAGATTTAAATTAGAATTGGATATAAAAAAAACACGTGTAGATATATAATTTTCAATCTGGATGTACCCACACGTGTTTTAAAAAATAATTCAGCATTTCATAATTATACTGGAATCTATGCTAAGATCAGTATAATCATCTAGGTATACTGAATTATTAACAGAAGACAATTGGAAATAATAAAAATGGAAATAAAAAACTTGTAATGAATAGATAAAATATTTTTACCAGATAACAGTTGGAAATAATAAAATTGGAAATAAAAAACTTATAAAGAATAGATAAAATATTTTACTCACAATAATTATCCAAAATCCTTAAACAACACAAGGTCTAATTTATACCAATATGACCACATGGCTCACATCATAAAATATCAAATACTTGATGATATAGTCAAGTTGAGAGAAATTATTTGAAGGTTAATTTGAGAGAACATATTTTGAAATATCACCTTAATTATTACACCTTAACACAAATTGATTTAAAATACACAAATTTATTTATGTGATAAATACACTCAAAAACAAATTTATATTTGTGAATATACAAATTTTCCATTTAATTTCAATCTTTAAAAGTAAAATTTAAATACACAAGCGATAAGCGCCTTCTATAGGAAAATTAAAAATATTATTAACATTTATTTGTCAAGTAATGTGCTGCCCTCTATTGGAATAATAATTATTCAAAATTAAGATTGATTTACAAATTTATTATATTAGATTTAATAATATATATAAATAGTAAAAAATAATAATATCATTGTAGTTTTACATTAAATTAACATCGTACAAAATCCTATGATATGAATTAAATTTATCTTACATAGTATTTCAAAGATTCTTACCATGAGTAAATATTATGTAAAAAATTTAATTAATAATAATTAGATTACTTATGTGTTTCAATCATTTTAATGCAATGCAGTATTTAAAAGACTTTATTAAAATTTAACATTTAAAAAAATTATATATATATATATATATATATATATATATACATTGCATATAGTTATGTTTGTGATTTATAATCAACAATGTTATCAACAATGTTATCCATGTATAATTTTATGTGTTTTTGTATATGTTATTTTACAGTTATTTTAATACAATGCATAATTTATAGAATTTTTTTCATAACTGATCATTAGAATCACTTAATATAAAAGTGATCGACTAAACGCACAATCACAGTAACTATATAAAGTGTAAATAATGTTCAACCATCTTAAGTATTGTGCTTATATGTATTAATGGTATATGTTTTAATTGTATTTATATATGTTTTAAATCTGATCATTAGTATCACTTAAAATAAAGGTAATCGGCAAACGCACAATCACATTAACTATATAAAGTGTAAATAATGTTCAATCATCTTAATTATTGTCCTTATATGTTTTAATTGTATTTATGTATGTTTTAATTGTAATTTGTTATATTTTATCGCACACTAAAACAATAATTCATTACATAACATGTTTATATTTATATGATGTAATAAATGTTATTTAAAAGAGTTGATAACTGAATTTATCAAAAAAAAAAAAAAAAATAGGATAACCTTATAGTTTTGCATGATCTCGAATAAATCTAATATTTTTGTTTTTATTTATATCTGAGCATAGATATTTTATACGATGAAGATAATTAATAATTATATTTTTATAAACTGATTTATGTAAACATGAAGCAAAATTGGTAAAAATATTTACTTTAAATGGAAAATCAAATCTTTTATCATAAATATAAAAAATTAATTGATAATTATCATTAATTTTAATTTTTAAGTCAAGTAAATTTATATTATTATTGATCAAATCATTTTCGCTTAATGTAAGCTGATTAGGATAAAAATTGAGTGGTGATGTGTAATTTTTATCATTGAAATAAAATATGATAATGTCATCAATATAGCGATAAAATACATAATCATTGTTTGGACCAATATTTCTTTCATAATAATATAAGTAAAGGTCAGAGAGAATACTAGAAGCGGTCCCACCCTGCGGTATTCCCTGGCATTGTTTATATATAATATTGTCATATATGATGTAATTATTATGCAATGTAAAATTTAGTAAAGTTTTAAAAAAATTTACGGAAATATGATCTTTTAATTTTAATTAAGATTTAAATTCTTTAAATAATATACACATTGTTTTATGTAAGTCTTTTATAGCAATGTTATTAAATAAATCATTAAAATCCAATGTTTTTATGAATTTTACTGGATTGATATTATTTATTTTATTAATAAGCTGAAAACTGTTTTTTAGGCAATGTTGGTTATTATGTTTTATTATCGTTATATCATATATCTGCTTTAAAATATTAAGTAGTAAATTGCTTGCATTATTATTATATGTATTACACCCGATGGTAACTGTGCGAAATTTAATTGGATTTTTATGAAATTTTGGAATTATAACAAGATAAGGATAATTTAAATTATTACATTTGATTTTTAGTAATTTGTGATAATTTAATAATTTTCTATTATTAATTTCAATATTTAATTTAGTTTTATTAAAAATATTACTTGTGTTAATTGCATTGTGAATTAACTCTTTATAAAATAATAGCATAATTATTTGGAGATTTATCTACATAAGTAATTATAAATTTGTTTTGTAATTTTGAGATATGTTTATTTATATTTTTAAAAGCTGCATGTGTAATATGTTGATAATTTTTTTATAATTTCATTTTTAAATTTATCTATTACAGAAAATCTCCATTCACTAAAATACTCGATAGGTTTATTGTAATCAATAGCAATTTTATATATAGATAAATTAATATCTTGAATAAACTGCAATATTATGGATTTGATATTACACCTATATGGAAGGCGAAATTTTGTTCCATTATGCATTAAGTTTTGTAAAATAGGTTGTTCTACAATATTATGTGTTGTATTTATGTACTTTTGAAATTTTAGGTCATTACAATAACACGGGTAATTATTTGAAGAGACCATTTGTTTTGCAAAAGAATTGTAATTAAAAATTTTACGTCTAAGTGTGCGATTATATTTATATGTCTTGTGAATGGTAAAATTTTTTATTGGAAAATTATTAGTAGTGTTGTTTATGATATTGTGTAAATTGATAATATTAAATGCATGATTGGAAAAATGTATAATTAGTTGTGTATTATTAGTTTTATATTTAGGTTTATTAGAAAGACTTGTATTTAATAGGTTTGCGCTATAATAAAGAATATCATAAAAGATATCACAAAAATGTGGAGAATATTGATTCTTTTTAAAAACTTTGAAATATTGGTTTAAATACTTCTTTTTAATACTGAAAATATGTTTTCTTATAGCAATCCAACAATAATCATTACAAAATTGTGCCTCAAGATCATCAAGCTCTTGTTCTATCACAATATTATCAGTGTATTTTTTGTTATTATGTATACCTCTACCAGATCTTGAAGTTTATTTTATGTTTGAAAAATTTAATCCCGAATAAAGATTTTTATAATTTTCATATTTAGTTAAATCTGAAAAAACAGGATGTGATTTTTTGTATACTAATTGATTTTATCCATAAGGATAGGTAGTATTAAAATATCTTATATATTTAGATTCTAGAAAAAGTCGTTCAGTAAAATTTTTTTGTATTTTAAGTATTTTAATAGTAATATTTTTAAAATCATGATTTTTGAAATGAGTATATTCAATATTATGAGTAGTTTGAAATTTAGATTTTTAAAATTTATCAATATGAGAACGATGTAAATTTAGCCGTTTATGTAATTTTTGACAATATATATATATGTATAAAGTGCCTGTAAGAATTATTGTTTATAAGCGCATTTGTTTCTTCTGGCTATAAAATATTAGAATAAATATTAAATTTATATTCTCAAAATGTTAATTATTTGTTTAGAATACCTATCATGTCAAAATATCTTAATATGATCTTTCAAATCAAAAGACTCAAAATCTTCTTAAATAGGTCCTTGATGAAATTTTTCTATTCATAAATATATGGCAGACACTAATTTTCACAAAATTGTCTCCGTAAATTTTTAGTATTTCTAAGAAGATGATAAAAATTCATCAAGTGGAAATTTCAAATTTTATAGGAATTTTTTTTACTACTTAAAATTTAAAGAGACAATTTTTAAAAATGCACCTCGTCGGCATTTGACGTCTACTTTCTGATGGTCTAAACCCGTATTTTCATAATTATATTAGGTAATGAGTCATTGCGCTTTTAATTTTCCCCATAGGTTAACATGGAATTTTGCGATCGGCGAGTTTCAGTGAAGCGGCCCTTAAATCATTAGCTTAACATTTATTGACTCACAGCAACTGTAGAAGATATGTTGATTCAAGGACGAGAAAACACTTGTTTATTTTAAACCGTCTCATCTTTTGAAGCGAAAACTTGTTTACGAGCACCGCGCATTTTTTTACTGGACAGCGAATTAAGATACATCATCAGGCACGCTTCGAAGTGAAACATTTATGTATGCAACAAAATGCAGATGCAATCAGATATTTCCATGGACAGTGAATAAAGTTCATCAGTAACGCTTGGAAGTGGAACGCTTATTTATGCAGCAAAATCTTGGCATCCACTGAAACTGATCTATTTTCGCAGATTTGATTTATGTATAGTAAATACTTATGCACTGGTATATATTCACTTCAGAGCAAAGATACCAGTAGAGAGCAAATTCCATTGTTATTTGGTCGAAAAGTTGGTCCCAAGATCAGCTAGGATTTGGCGCTTTAGAGGCTGTCTGTTTTGGCGATAATCCCTTTCGCCAGAGGAACACGGAGGTACATTTCGCCAGCCCGGACCTATGGAGTTGAGGAAATTCAGTAATGCCATTCGTTAGTACTCCGTTAGTACCGGTAAGTACCGAGAGATTTCCGTTTATACCGCTTCCGTTACGGAGTAACGGACGATTCTTATGTCGTTCTTATGTCGATTCTTATGTCTTAAGTTTTCCCACAGCAAGGTTAAAAAATTCTCCGACATCGCACAAATTGCCCGTGTCGTTAGCACTCCGTTAGTACCGGTAAGTACCGAGAGACTTTCGTTTGTACCGCTTCCGTTACGGAGTAACGGACGATTCTTATGTGCGAGCTCCGGGCTGGAGAAACATGGGGTTTCCCATAGGAAAAAAATTAAAGTTTCCCGATCGCGCTAAAATTATAGGTGTCGTTAGTACTCCGTTAGTACCGGTAAGTACCGAGAGATTTTCGCTTGTACCACTTCCGTTACGGAGTTATGGCCGATTCTTACTCCGGGCTGGAAAAAAGTGGCATTACCCACAGCAAGGGTAAAAAATTCTCCGACATTGCACAAATTGCCCGTGTCGTTAGTACTCCGTTAGTACCGGTAAGTACCGAAAGATTTTCGTTTGTACCGCTTCCGTTACGGAGTAACGGACGATTCTTATGTGCGAGCTCCGGGCTGGAGAAACATGGGGTTTCCAATATGAAAATAATTAAAGTTTCCCGATCGCGCTCAAATTATAGGTGTCGTTAGTACTCCGTTAGTACCGGTAAGTACCGAGAGATTTTCGTTTGTACCACTTCCGTTACGGAGTTATGGCCGATTCTTATTCCGGGCTGGAAAAAAGTGGCATTTCCCACAGCGAGGGTAAAACATTCTCCGACATCGCACAAATTGCCCGTGTCGTTAGTACTCCGTTAGTACCGGTAAGTACCGAGAGATTTTCGTTTGTACCACTTCCGTTACGGAGTTATGGCCGATTGTTTCTCCGGGCTGGTAAAAAGTGGCATTTCCCACAGGAAGGGTAAAAAATTCTCCGACATCACACAAATTGCCCGTGTCGTTAGTACTCCGTTAGTACCGGTAAGTACCGAGAGATTTCCGTTTGTACCACTTCCGTTACGGAGTAACGGATGATTCTTATGTGCGAGCTCCGGGCTGGAGAAATATGGGGTTTCCCATAGGAAAAAAATTAAAGTTTCCCGATCGCGCTCAAATTATAGGTGTCGTTAGTACTCCGTTAGTACCGGTAAGTACCGAGAGATTTTCGTTTGTACCACTTCCGTTACGGAGTTATGGCCGATTCTTACTCCGGGCTGGAAAAAAGTGGCATTTCCCACAGCAAGGATAAAAAATTCTCCGACATCGCACAAATTGCCCGTGTCGATAGTACTCCGTTAGTACCGGTAAGTACCGAGAGATTTTCGTTTGTACTACTTCCGTTACGGAGTTATGGCCGATTCTTACTCCGGGCTGGAAAAAAGTGGCATTTCCCACAGCAAGGATAAAAATTCTCCGACATCGCACAAATTGCCCGTGTCGTTAGTACTCCGTTAGTACCGGTAAGTACCGAGAGATTTCCCTTTGTACCACTTCCGTTACGGAGTAACGGATGATTCTTATGTGGGAGCTCCGGGCTGGAGAAACATGGGGTTTCCCATAGGAAAAAAATTAAAGTTTCCCGATCGCGCTATAGGTGTCGCTAGTACTCCGTTAGTACCGGTAAGTACCGAGAGATTTTCGTTTGTACCACTTCCGTTACGGAGTTATGGCCGATTCTTAATCCGGGCTGGAAAAAAGTGGCATTTCCCACAGCGAGGGTAAAAAATTCTCCGACATCGCACAAATTGCCCGTGTCGTTAGTACTCCGTTAGTACCGGTAAGTACCGAGAGATTTTCGTTTGTACCGCTTCCGTTACGGAGTAACGGACGATTCTCATGTGCGAGCTCCGGGCTGGAGAAACATGGGGTTTCCAATAGGAAAAAAATTAAAGATTCCCGATCGCGTTTAAATTATAGGTGTCGTTAGTACTCCGTTAGTACCGGTAAGTACCGAGAGATTTTCGTTTGTACCACTTCCGTTACGGAGTTATGGCCGATTCTTTCTCCGGGCTGGTAAAAAGTGGCATTTCCCACAGCAAGGGTAAAAAATTCTCCGACATCGCACAAATTGCCCGTGTCGTTAGTACTCCGTTAGTACCGGTAAGTACCGAGAGATTTCCGTTTGTACCACTTCCGTTACGGAGTAACGGATGATTCTTATGTACGAGCTCCGGGCTGGAGAAACATGGGGTTTCCATTAGGAAAAAAATTAAAGTTTCCCGATCGCGCTCATATTATAGGTGTCGTTAGTACTCCATTAGTACCGGTAAGTACCGAGAGATTTTCGTTTGTACCACTTCCGTTACGGAGTTATGGCCGAATCTTACTCCGGGCTGGAAAAAAGATGGCATTTCCCACAGCAAGGATAAAAAATTCTCCGACATCGCACAAATTGCCCGTGTCGTTAGTACTCCGTTAGTACCGGTAAGTACCGAGAGATTTTCGTTTGTACCACTTCCGTTACGGAGTTATGGCCGATTCTTTCTCCGGGCTGGTAAAAAGTGGCATTTCCCACAGGAAGGGTAAAAAATTCTCCGACATCACACAAATTGCCCGTGTCGTTAGTACTCCGTTAGTACCGGTAAGTACCGAGAGATTTCCGTTTGTACCACTTCCGTTACGGAGTAACGGATGATTCTTATGTGCGAGCTCCGGGCTGGAGAAATATGGGGTTTCCCATAGGAAAAAAATTAATGTAAGTAGTGATTAATAATGCATTTAAAAATGTTTCACCACTCTGTTATAAAAATTACATAAATGTTTATTGTTGTGGAAAAAAAAGTAATGTTTTTTTTCTTTCTATCGTTTCTTTTACAGAACTGATTTTGTATTTAATAAATAAAATGAAGTACAAATGAGCAGTTTGAAAGCCTGAATTGTGAAATTTTACGTTTAGGTATATTTAAACACGGCCGAGTCAACTAAGTTACCCGGAATCGAAATAATGTATAGTTAATTTTAAATTAATTAAAAACCAAACATCTAACAGACTTTCCTATCAAATTTAAACATTTTTCGTTATAGCAATTGCCAACAATTGAAAGTCCAGCATAAAATTCTTTCTAAATTTATCTAATTAATTTTCTAGTAATTTTCTAGTTAATTTTCTATTGAAAGATTTCCACGTGAAAAATTTAAACTGAAATAAAAAGTTTCAACAAATGAAAGAAATATTAATATGATGGATATAACGGAAATTTTCAAACATTTCTCAATAATACAAGGAGTATGAGTATGTGTAAGAACAGAAAGTGCGTTAATATAACGTCATTAGAGAGTTAAAATGAAAATTAATATGACGTCATATAGGAAGTTTAACGGACTTTTTCAAATGTTTGAGAATCTTTATCATTATGTGTAATAGAGAAAGCAAGTAGATATGACGTTAGCAGGTGAATATAACTCCATATGAGTTTCAGGAGCGTATTGAATCATGATAAAAACCGATTATGGAAATATTGGCATGTTTTAACATTTTGAAGTTCTCTATATGACATGTTTAATATTTAAATTGATTTTTCACCACAAACATTCTTAAAATCCCTGATAAAGCCAGGTACTTCAGCTAGTTTAATATATATTTCTTATATTGTCAGATGTAATGAAATAGGCATGTTGGAAAATACCAAACAGTTAATAACAATTTAATAATATTCCAATTGAAATTTTTATTGCAATAAAATATTTATACAATATTCCAATAATAAAAAAAAACAGAGGAAATTTCCGAAATGCAAATAATGTCGAGTAAATATTGTTAATATTTTCAATAATATGCTAAGTATGTGCAAAAATAAATAAATGATAAAGTAATAATATATTGATTTGGTTATTATAAATATTGTAATGACAAGTATAAAATATAATAATGAAAAAGGAATTGAACAAAAACTGACTTAAAATCAAAGAATGTAATGCATACTAAGGAAAGTAGTATTTCTAATAAAATCACAAGCATCTTTCATTAACACTTATGCAATGTAAATGAAACACACACACAGACGTAGACATATATATATATATATGTGTGTGTGTGTGTGTATGTAGCTCAAATAGCATGCTTATCTAATAAGTCATGAAAAAAAAGTGGGATTTTTCCAAATAATTATTTCTTGCAACTTAACGTATCTGACTGAACTTTTTTTTTTTTTTTTTTTTTTACCAAATACACTTATTAACGTTTTTCATATTAAAATACAGACGAGCGCCGATTTACCTAATTCTAATTAATCAAACATCCAAGTATTCAAAGTTCTATCAACTTCTCTTTTTAAAAATCTTACAATCTAAACATTATATGTTTTCTTTGTTAAAGAAAAAAGTGGGAGTAAAATTAAAAATTCTAAATTATGTATGTTATGACACATACAATCTTCAAAATTTCACAAAAATATATTAATTTTTGGAAAAGTATAAAAAGTTGTAAATGATAAATATAATTATTTATCCAAAGATCTGTAATGTTAAAATAGAGAAAAATATGCAAATATCTAAAAATGTATAGATTTATTTCAAAAGGCTAAATAATATTCTTCTAATAAATAATGGAAACAAAAAATATTCTCCACGAAATTATCCCTTCCAACATATCATTGTCATATGCATATCACTGTCATATTTGTTTGCTTACAATGTGATAAAAATATATTTATATTCTTTATATCAAAAATATATTTATATTCTTTATATCAAACTTATATCAAAATATATTATGAGGCATATAATAAATTATGGCAAGTATAGTTACTATTCTTTACACCTTTATACGAGTATATAGCCTAATTTTTATCAGTACCATGAACATTAATATGTATTTACATTTTAAGTATGACTACTCAAACCCTATTATGGCGAATGAAATTTTTCCGAAAAAAGGTTGCTACATTAAATGTGCTACATAAAATTGTACAAAATGGTATATATAAAAAAATCCCTGACGGCTTGGCCTACAGGCACAGGTAGATTTCGAAGACGCAGACCGTGGGGCGCCTGTTGTCAGGAATTGCGGAAGAAATGACCTTTTTGCGATGATGCGGCAGTTGGAACTACTTCGAAACCTAACTTGCTTGCAGGCAGAGCCAGCAGGAAATTTTTTTTTTTTTTTTTTTTTTTTTTTTGCTATAAGCGTTGGTCCTATAACAAACTTGTCAGTATAAAAGTTTTAGATAATATTAAGAGGATTTATAATAAATTTAAGCGGATTGGATATCTTGTGAATGGACGAAGTTATGAATTTTTTTCTTCTAAACCCCCCTTCCCCCCCCCCTTAAGCAAATTTTTAATTATATCAAAAATCTGTCCTACATAAATTTTCGGCCCTTCTCCTAAAAGTAATAATAACTTCAAACGTGTAATAATTAAGAAATTATGGGTTTTTTTCTGTTTTCACAAAAAGCCCCCCCCCCCACCCCTTGGTTCGATTTTGCCCATTAATGAACTTGACCGAGATTTTATGTATCAGTTTCGAAAAGATGCGGGAGTTGGAACGGCCTACTTCGAAAAATAACTTGTTTGCAGGCGGAGCCGGCAGGGATTTTTTTTGTTTTTAATTATGTTTTGCTGTAAGGGTTGGTCCTATAAAAAACTTGTCAGTATAAAAGTTGTAGATAATATTAACCACTTAATCGTCGCGCCCGAGACATTCACGGGCACTGTAGACTACATTTTTTAAATTCAGATTGTTTAATTCCCACCAGTTTTTCAAAATAATGTAATTGGCTTTATTCTCGCATTATTTTATCTGCCATTAAATAAGGCGACTATTTCTATTTCAAAAACGTGGTGGCAATCAAGCAATCTGAATTTTTACAAAAGTTATCTACACTTATCGGTTGCGACGATTAAGGGGTTAAGAGGGTTTATAATAAATTTAGGCGGATTTGATATCTTGTGAATGGACAAAGTTATGAATTTTTTTTTTCTAAAACCTCTATTCCTCCCCCCCCCCCCCCCCTTGAGGCCATTTTGAATGATATAAAAAATCTGTCATACATAAATTTTCGGCCCTTTTGCTAGAAGTAATAATAACTTTAAACGGATTCGATACGTATCACAATTAAGAAGTAATGGTTTTTTTTCTGTTTTCACGCCCTCCCATTTCAACCCTCCCCCGCTTAGTTCGATTTTGCCCATTAACGAACTTGACCGAGATTTATGCCCCTTGATTTTATGTAAAAGTTTGGAAGAGATTTGTGCAGAATTATTGAAATTATCGTGTCCATAAAAAAGTAATATGGATAGATAGATAGATAGATAAAGTTTAGAGCTAGGGTTTGTTTTGGGTTCTGGGAGTCATGATCGGCGTAGATCTGCAAAATTTTTCCAGAAATTCCAATTTAAGGGAGAATGTAATAGGTAGTATTTCTTACGAATTCTACCTAATAGCTATCGATTGGGAATTATGTCATATATGTTAGTAGTGGGAAAAGGAGAGTTCGATTGTGCAGGCGGTGGCGGCAGTGGAAGGGGGCTTATTTTTGAGGGGGGCTTATTTTTCAGGGAGGCTTATTTTTGAGGGAGGGGCTTATTTTTAAGGGGGGCTTATTTTTAAGGGGTGCTTAATTTTTTTTTTTTTTTTTTTTAAATTTTAGAATGGACTTTCAGTTTGAAGGCGAAACGGAGATCATTTTTTTTGGTGGCGCCCTCTATCGGAAGGGAATGCAATAACAGATATTTAAAATAGGTTTCCTTGAAAAGATTTCACTGGGGTTTGAACCTGCAAAATAGCTTCTTGACTTGATAATTTGTGGTAGGTTTAACTGATCAAGCCAAGAAGCTATATATGAATGTCGAGATTTTAAATGTTTAAAGAGAGATATCGTGAGAGTGACGTATCATTTGTTAAATAGTGGAAGCAATGCTAAAAAGAAGACGTGTTCAGGGGTAAGTACGTTTTTTTTTGTGTTTGATGTAGAAAACATAGCAAAGAGGCGTAGTTTAAAAAAACAAATTCAATTTTATTAATAATTTTCCCAATGCAATACATGTGGACCCACTTTTCGTTTTTTAGCGGGTTTTGACAAATCTAATACAGAATCTTGTTTAATGTTTGTTGACAAATTTTTATTTTTAATAAAATTTCGCGGGACGTTCATTTCGTTTAATGTTTCTAATAATTCGTTCTGTGCCCTGATCGGTTTTCTTTTATTCACAGAAAACAAAAGATTAAATAAATCTGCCAAGTTCGATTCGGGGATAGGTTTTCCTTCGAAACTTACAGTCAAATTTTTATCCTATCGAAATTTTCTTGGACGTGCCATGAAAAACTGAACTAATGCTTTGATAATTTAGGATAGCTTTATCTGTTCAAGTTATGATATCATGGTAGATACAGATCATCAGATTACGGATATTTGTGTTTGGAATAACGTGATTTTTAATTTTGCCTATTCAGTTTCAATTATATTGTGAAATGAGGATTTATTTTTGGAAGATAATGTTAACTTTTTGTGATTATCTTGCAACAGACTGCTTTCATTAAAAGTGTATTTTAGAATTGTAAACTACAATTTTGAAATTTTCGCCTGTTTGGAAAAAAAGCACAGGGAAAAAAATAAAAGTATTAAAAAAATAATAACAACAACTGTTCAAAAATATAATAACAACTAAACAAATGATCAAAAATAATAAAAAATGTTCAAATAATAATAACAACTGTTCAAAAATAATAAAAACTATTTAAAAAATAATAACAACTGTTCAAAAATAATAAACGATTGACTTTATACAACCAACATTTCAAAAAAAGATAATCGAATCTAGTTTTTTCTAACATGACTTATTTGAAATATTCACTTTTTCTAGTTAGATTTATAACACGTAAGTGATTCGATCAGTAAAATATTATTTATAAAAGCACTAAATTCAAGATTAATAAGAATTTTTAACTTACAAACATATGAACTTCTGATACACAAGTGATTCGACCAGTAAAATATTATTTAGAAAAGCATTTTTGACTTACAATTGTACGAACTTCTGATATGTAACCCTTTCTGAATCAATGTGTAAGAATTAACTGACTATTGAACTTATAACAGAGTATGATAAAATAATCACGTGACTTTTTTAAACCAATAAAATGTTATTATTTTTAAACAAGCGCCCTCTATCATTTTATGAACTTCCAAGAAACGAGTTAATATCATTATATTGTTTCCTGTTACCACTGTGAAAGGTTGTGTTTTCCGTTTTAAGTTAGTTTACATTTAAGTGATTACGGAACGAGTCATGGATTCTGCTTTGTTAAGTGCTCATGATATGTCTAACGTGAAGAGTGAACCAGGATTAAATGACCATGACATGGAATTTTTAATACAGCCTAAAGAAGAACCCGTTTCGAATTGTGAAGTGAAACCCACCGCATCAGGATTAAAGAAACAGAAGTTACCCTTTGTGTGTTCTACTTGCGACAAATCTTTTCCCCGAAAGGTTAACTTAACGTTTCACATGAAATGTCATCTGGAGAAAATACCTCTTGTGTGTATAATTTGTGAAAAAACATTTCTTAGAAAGTATCATTTATTAAATCATATGAAGGTCCATTCAAAGACCCCTGTGATTCATAATTGTAATGTATGTGGCGAAGTATCTTCACAAAAGAGTGATTTATTAAAGCATGGGAAAATTCATAATACTTCCAAGCCAAATCAAAAGAAAAGTATACAGTCACCCACTCACTGTAAATGCGACGACTGTTTTGAAACATTTAATAATAGATCTGACTTAGTGAAACATAGAAAAATTCATCTTTCACCTAAAGAACTTAACCCGTCTGATCAACTTTCCTTGGGAAACAGTTCGAAATATGAAATTTCAGACATCACTCAGTTTAGTAAAATATTTAAGTTTTTCGATGTTTTTACTCCTGCTCATTGGAATTTAGGTGAGGAAATGATTGTTGAAATACAAATGAATAAGAACTATGAGCTTTATGTTCACATACAGAAATACGAAGAATTTGATAAGAACGGTCGTGAACTTACCCCCACAAATGAAGGCATTACATTATTATGTGCAACATTCGTCAAATTTGAATCGAGATTGGATAAATTTAATTTTGTTTCTGAAAAAGATACATTCGTATGTAATAATGACTTACTAATCGCTTATGTAAATAAGGAATCATGCATACTGCAAAAATTATTCAAATCGAAAAAGTTTGGGTTTTGTTTGAAGTCGGATTTTTTACTGCTTACAAAAGATCAATATTTGAAACTAGTGAAAAATGGCTTTAAAATTACCAAATGTCTCATTGAGACGCTTTTAACTAAGCTTATTCCTGTTTCGATTTTAGAAAACTTAAACAAATGTAAATGTACCCACCTCACAATAGAAGAGACTTTGAACTATTTTTTAAAATGTTTCGATGACGAGTTAAAGTCATCCGTTTCTCGCGTGTTTGATTGCTATCGATGTTCAATCGGAGAACCAATTAATGTGAAACACGAGTGTGATAGTTATAATTTGCGTAGAAAGTATAATTGGTGTAGCGACAGTGCACTGCTAAATTTCAACGTGACTGAATTTGTAAAAAACATATTCAAGAAATGTTCATGTAATTATACTCATTTATTTTTTGAAACTATGAATATGGACTTTTATAATAACCATTTAGACAATGTATTTGTAAATTAACATAGAAATGTATTTATTTAATAAATATTTGTTTTTATATCACATATCTGTTTTTATTTCACATGTCTATTTATTTTTTTTTTTTATTTATGAAATCAATCTTTGAAGTTTTATTTTCTAGAAAAAAAGTAAACATATATTTATGAGTAGGCAATTTTTTTAATTGTAGTCTTTAAAGTTAACCCTTTTTGGTCAAATGAAATCTCTTTTTAAGAAAAATTGATTATTTTTATTTGAATACGTATTAAACTTATTTCTTGATAAGAAAGTTTAATTTTTCTCTCCGTTTAAACAGTGACACTGCATGTTTTGATAATTTCCACCCCACAGTTAACATTACAGTATTTAACCTTGTTAAGAAAATGTTTAACTTAAACCGTCACTGTATTTGTTATAGATAAGTAAACATTTTATCTTTAACCTATATGTAATTCAAATGATTAACTATAACTGTGACTGCTTTAACCTAGATAAGTAAATGTTTTTATGAAACACAATCAGTTTACTGTTGACTTTTATCGAGATTACACCAGTTAGTGGAATGCTGATGAAAAATATTTTATGATATTAATATGCAGAAAAGATCTCACGAAGAAGTACTTTCACCTTCGAAACGTCTACGTTTAGAAAAACCTATGGAAAATTCAAATACCTATGAGAAGGAGTTAAAAGACCCAAGATTAAAACTTTCTAAAATGGGTAATAACTGTGTAACTACTGAGGACTTACAAGATGTGAAACCCGAGATCGTTATGAATTTTTCAAACTTTGCCTATGGGAATGATACAACATCTTTCGAGAATTCCGGTCGAATGCCAAATTCTGCCACGGACTATTTGAATACATTTTTCGAAGACATAAGTTTTGAAAATTTAGATTGTTCTACTACCTTAACGTTTCAAGAACCTACAAATAATATTTTACAGACTACTGTTAAACGCGAGGTCAACGAGCTACAAGCAAGCAACCTTTCGCAAACAAGTGGTGAATTACAAACCACCATCTCACCTACAAATAATATTAAAAGTGATAAATTATGCAATTCATATGTGTTTCATAAAGAACTAAGTGACAGTTTCTATTTAACTTTGAAGTTAAGAACTAAACAATATTGTATACTTATACGAGAATTTAAACGCAATGTATCTACTAATGAAGAAATCCCGACAAACCGCGTGGTTAATATGGATATTCCTAGCGGGTTTGAGTTTCAATATAAACTCATCGCATTTAATTTAAGATACAAAAGTACGTCCTTTGTTTCTAATAACATGATTTTAGTGTTAAATCACAATTCTACGATGCGAATTAAAAATTTAAAGAATCATTCTTATATTGACTTAAACGAACATCAACTGGAAAAATTAAAAGAAAGTACCTCTCATTTAAATAGTGCATTTTACAACATATGTATACAAAACTTTTACCATCTCTTATTAAAAAGAAATGTATGGTGAGTAATATATCTACAGAAAATGAACAGGTGTTAAAGTATAAACTTAACACGTGTATCGAGAATAATATGTTATCAATACTTAACCGATTATATGAATGTCAGGCATGTGCATTACGGCATTCAAGCAAAGGCCTTCACTCCTGTTTCGCATTTAATAATAGGGAAAAAATTAATCAATTAGGGGAAGCTTTGTTAATGCTCGTTGATTTCGATTATGTAACTTCAACGTTTCTAAACGGAGTTTATAATGTTAGTGAGCACTTTTTGTGTAAGATTAATGAACAGACTATTTGTAATGAATTGTTTAAGACCTGAAAATAAAATGTTTTTGATTAAGTTCTGTATGTTTATTTTTGCAAAGTGTCTATGAGTGAATTTATTAGTTTATAATTTAGTAGAACTTTTAAGCGAAGTCATGTAATCCAATTTAAAAAAAATTCATCTATTACAAAAAATTAATTGAAATGAAAATATTTACGTTCGAAAAAAAAAAAGAAGTTAATGAAATTAAAACTTATCAAAATTAAATGTTAACAAAAAATAAATAAATAAAGGTTAACAAAAGTATAGTTTGAAAATAAAAGTAAACAATATATATATATAATAAAATAAAATAAAATAAAATTTAACAAAATAAAGTTAATAAAGCAAAAGAAGATATATGTTATAAAGAGAGGGGTTTCCGGGTTTATGTAACTTACAAAACACACGTATAATCACGTGACTACGCGATCTTAACCTTCTCATTACTAATGATGTTTAGATCACATAACTAATTGTAACTATCACAAAATATATTTATAAAAATATATTCATAAATTAATAATTAATTAATTTTTTATTTTAAAATGCTATGCTTTTCAAAATAATACACAAATAAATTAGTTATTAATTTATGAATATGTTTTTATAAATATATTTTGTGATAGTTACAATTAGTTATGTGATCGAAACATCATTAGTAATGAGAAGGTTAAGATCGCGTAGTCACGTGATTATACGTGACATATCTTACGTCATGTGACATATCTTACATACGTGACATATCTTACGTCATCTTATGTCACGTGAACATATCTTATAATATTTAAATCCGTAATGTGTTTCGTATATATTTGTTAAATTGTATGAAATTTAAAATAATTTTATTAACTTGTGATTTTTTTTTTTTTTTTTACTAATATGTATATTTCCATTCAATAGTTGAATATTTTTGCAACAGTGAAAATTTTTATTTTGTGCTAAGTTATATAGAAAACATAAATTCTAACTGTTCACTTAGAAGTTCTACTTAATGATAAACTAATAAATACACACACACATACATTTTGTAAGTTACATAAACCCGGAAACCCCTCTCTTTATAACATATATCTTCTTTTGCTTTATTAACTTTATTTTGTTAAATTTTATTTTATTTTATTTTATTATATATATATATATATTGTTTACTTTTATTTTCAAACTATATTTTTGTTAACCTTTATTTATTTATTTTTTGTTAACATTTAATTTTGATAAGTTTTAATTTCATTAACTTCTTTTTTTTTTTCGAACGTAAATATTTTCATTTAACAGTAGTCTGCGTTTTGCGTTTAACAGTAGTCTGTAAAATATTATTTGTAGGTTCTTGAAACGTTAAGGTAGTAGAACAATCTAAATTTTCAAAACTTATGTCTTCGAAAAATGTATTCAAATAGTCCGTGGCAGAATTTGGCATTCGACCGGGATTCTCGAAAGATGTTGTATCATTCCCATAGGCAAAGTTTGAAAAATTCATAGCGATCTCGGGTTTCACATCTTGTAAGTCCTCAGTAGTTACACAGTTATTACCCATTTTAGAAAGTTTTAATCTTGGGTCTTTTAACTCCTTCTCATAGGTATTTGAATTTTTCATAGGTTTTTCTAAACGTAGACGTTTCGAAGGTGAAAGTACTTCTTCGTGAGATCTTTTCTGCATATTAATATCATAAAATATTTTTCATCAGCATTCCACTAACTGGTGTAATCTCGATAAAAGTCAACAGTAAACTGATTGTGTTTCATAAAAACATTTACTTATCTAGGTTAAAGCAGTCACAGTTATAGTTAATCATTTGAATTACATACAGGTTAAAGATAAAATGTTTACTTATATATAATAAATACAGTGACGGTTTAAGTTAAACATTTTATTAACAAGGTTAAATACTGTAATGTTAACTGTGGGGTGGAAATTATCAAAACATGCAGTGTCACTGTTTAAACGGAGAGAAAAATTAAACTTTCTTATCAAGAAATAAGTTTAATACGTATTCAAATAAAAATAATCAATTTTTCTTAAAAAGAGATTTCATTTGACCAAAAAGGGTTAACTTTAAAGACTACAATTAAAAAAATTGCCTACTCATAAATATATGTTTACTTTTTTTCTAGAAAATAAAACTTCAAAGATTGATTTCATAAATAAAAAAAATAAATAAATAGACATGTGAAATAAAAACAGATATGTGATATAAAAACAAATATTTATTAAATAAATACATTTCTATGTTAATTTACAAATACATTGTCTAAATGGTTATTATAAAAGTCCATATTCATAGTTTCAAAAAATAAATGAGTATAATTACATGAACATTTCTTGAATATGTTTTTTACAAATTCAGTCACGTTGAAATTTAGCAGTGCACTGTCGCTACACCAATTATACTTTCTACGCAAATTATAACTATCACACTCGTGTTTCACATTAATTGGTTCTCCGATTGAACATCGATAGCAATCAAACACGCGAGAAACGGATGACTTTAATTCGTCATCGAAACATTTTAAGAAATAGTTCAAAGTCTCTTCTATTGTGAGGTGGGTACATTTACATATGTTTAAGTTTTCAAAATCGAAACAGGAATAAGCTTAGTTAAAAGCGTCTCAATGAGACATTTGGTAATTTTAAAGCCATTTTTCACTAGTTTCAAATATTGATCTTTTGTAAGCAGTAAAAAATCCGACTTCAAACAAAACCCAAACTTTTTCGATTTGAATAATTTTTGCAGTATGCATGATTCCTTACTTACATAAGCGATTAGTAAGTCATTATTACATACGAATGTATCTTTTTCAGAAACAAAATTAAATTTATCCAATCTCGATTCAAATTTGTCGAATGTTGCACATGATAATGTAATGCCTTCATTTGTGGGGGTAAGTTCACGACCGTTCTTATCAAATTCTTCGTATTTCTGTATGTGAACATAAAGCTCATAGTTCTTATTCATTTGTACTTCAACAATCATTTCCTCACCTAAATTCCAATGAGCAGGAGTAAAAACATCGGAAAACTTAAATATTTTACTAAACTGAGTGATGTCTGAAATTTCATATTTCGAACTGTTTCCCAAGGAAAGTTGATCAGACGGGTTAAGTTCTTTAGGTGAAAGATGAATTTTTCTATGTTTCACTAAGTCAGATCTATTATTAAATGTTTCAAAACAGTCGTCGCATTTACAGTGACTGGGTGACTGTATACTTTTCTTTTGATTTGGCTTGGAAGTATTATGAATTTCCCCATGCTTTAATAAATCACTCTTTTGTGAAAATACTTCGCCACATACATTACAATTATGAATCACAGGGGTCTTTGAATGGACCTTCATATGATTTAATAAATGATACTTTCTAGCAAATGTTTTTTCACAAATTATACACACAAGAGGTATTTTCTCCAGATGACATTTCATGTGAAACGTTAAGTTAACCTTTCGGGGAAAAGATTTGTCGCAAGTAGAACACACAAAGGGTAACTTCTGTTTCTTTAATCCTGATGCGGTGGGTTTCACTTCACAATTCGAAACGGGTTCTTCTTTAGGCTGTATTAAAAATTCCATGTCATGGTCATTTAATCCTGGTGATGAGGGTTCACTCTTCACATTAGACATATCATGAGCACTTAACAAAGCAGAATCCATGACTCGTTCCGTAATCACTTAAATGTAAACTAACTTAAAACGGAAAACACAACCTTTCACAGTGGTAACAGGAAACAATATAATCATATTAACTCGTTTCTTGGAAGTTCATAAAATGATAGAGGGCGCTTGTTTAAAAATAATAACATTTTATTGGTTTAAAAAAGTCACGTGATTATTTTATCATACTCTGTTATAAGTTCAATAGTCAGTTAATTCTTACACATTGATTCAGAAAGGGTTACATATCAGAAGTTCGTACAATTGTAAGTCAAAAATGCTTTTCTAAATAATATTTTACTGGTCGAATCACTTGTGTATCAGAAGTTCATATGTTTGTAAGTTAAAAATTCTTATTAATCTCGTATTTAGTGCTTTTATAAATAATATTTTACTGATCGAATCACTTACGTGTTATAAATCTAACTAGAAAAAGTGAATATTTCAAATAAGTCATGTTAGAAAAAAAACTAGATTCGATTATCTGTTTTTTTAAATGTTGGTTGTATAAAGTCAATCGTTTATTATTTTTGAACAGTTGTTATTATTTTTTAAATAGTTTTTATTATTTTTGAACAGTTGTTATTATTATTTGAACATTTTTTATTATTTTTGATCATTTGTTTAGTTGTTATTATATTTTTGAACAGTTGTTGTTATTATTTTTTTAATACTTTTATTTTTTTCCCTGTGCTTTTTTTCCAAACAGGCGAAAATTTCAAAATTGTAGTTTACAATTCTAAAATACACTTTTAATGAAAGCAGTCTGTTACAAGATAATCACAAAAAGTTAACATTATCTTCCAAAAATAAATCCTCATTTCACAATATAATTGAAACTGAACAGGCAAAATTAAAAATCACGTTATTCCAAACACAAATATCCGTAATCTGATGATCTGTATCCACCATGATATCATAACTTGAACAGATAAAACTATCCTAAATTATCAAAGCATTAGTTCAGTTTGTCATGGCACGTCCAAGAAAATTTCGATAGGATAAAAATTTGACTGTAAGTTTCGAAGGAAAACCTATCCCCGAATCGAACTTGGCAGATTTATTTAATCTTTCGAAAAGTGGGTCCACATGTATTGCATTGGGAAAATTATTAATAAAATTGAATTTGTTTTTTTAAACTACGCCTCTTTGCTATGTTTTCTACATCAAACACAAAAAAAAACGTACTTACCCCTGAACACGTCTTCTTTTTAGCATTGCTTCCACTATTTAACAAATGATACGTCACTCTCACGATATCTCTCTTTAAACACTTAAAATCTCGACATTCATATGTAGCTTCTTGGCTTGATCAGTTAAACCTACCACAAATTATCAAGTCAAGAAGCTATTTTGCAGGTTCAAACCCCAGTGAAATCTTTTCAAGGAAACCTATTTTAAATATCTGTTATTGCATTCCCTTCCGATAGAGGGCGCCACCAAAAAAAATGATCTCCGTTTCGCCTTCAAACTGAAAGTCCATTCTAAAATTAAAAAAAAAAAAAAAAAAAAAAAAAAAATTAAGCCCCCCTTAAAAATAAGCCCCCCTCAAAAATAAGCCCCCCTCAAAAATAAGCCCCCTTCCACCTCCGCCGCCTCCACAATCGAACTCTCCTTTTCCCACTACTAACATATATGACATAATTCCCAATCGATAGCTATTAGGTAGAATTCGTAAGAAATACTACCTATTACATTCTTCCTTAAATTGGAATTTCTGGAAAAATTTTGCAGATCTACGCCGATCATGACTCCCAGAACCCAAAACAAACCCTAGTTCTAAACTTTATCTATCTATCTATCTATCCATATCACTTTTTTATGAACACGATAACTTCAATAATTGTGCACAAATCTCTTCCAAACTTATACATAAAATCAAGGGGCATAAATCTCGATCAAGTTCGTTAATGGGCAAAATCGAACTAAGCGGGGGAGGGTTGAAATGCGAGGGCGTGAAAACAGAAAAAAAAACCATTACTTTTTAATTGTGATACATATCGAATCCGTTTAAAGTTATTATTACTTCTAGCAAAAGGGCCGAAAATTTATGTATGACAGATTTTTTATATCATTCAAAATGGCCTCAAGGGGGGTGGGGAGGAATAGAGGTTTTAGAAAAACCTCTGAACTATTAGAACTTTGTCCATTCACAAAATATCAAATCCGCCTAAATTTATTATAAATCCTCTTAATATTATCTACAACTTTTATACTGACAAGTTTTTTATAGGACCAACCCTTACAGCAAAACATAATTAAAAACAAAAAAAATCCCTGCCGGCTCCGCCTGCAAACAAGTTATTTTTCGAAGTAGGCGGTTCCAACTCCCGCATCTTTTCGAAACTGATACATAAAATCTCGGTCAAGTTCATTAATGGGCAAAATCGAACCAAGGGGTGGGGGGGGGGGGCTTTTTGTGAAAACCGAAAAAAACCCATAATTTCTTAATTATTACACGTTTGAAGTTATTATTACTTTTAGGAGAAGGGCCGAAAATTTATGTAGGACAGATTTTTGATATAATTAAAAATTGCCTTAAGGGGGGGGGGGAAAGGGGGTTTAGAAGAAAAAAATTCATAACTTCGTCCATTCACAAGATATCCAATCCGCTTAAATTTATTATAAATCCTCTTAATATTATCTAAAACTTTTATACTGACAAGTTTGTTATAGGACCAACGCTTATAGCAAAAAAAAAAAAAAAAAAAAAAAAAAAAAATTCCTGCTGGCTCTGCCTGCAAGCAAGTTAGGTTTCGAAGTAGTTCCAACTGCCGCATCATCGCAAAAAGGTCATTTCTTCTGCAATTCCTGACAACAGGCGCCCCACGGTCTGCGTCTTCGAAATCTACCTGTGCCTGTAGGCCAAGCCGTCAGGGATTTTTTTATATATACCATTTTGTATAATTTTATGTAGCACATTTAATGTAGCAACCTTTTTTCGGAAAAATTTCATTCGCCATAATATGGTTTGAGTAGTCATACTTAAAATGTAAATAGATATTAATGTTCATGGTACTGATAAAAATTAGGCTATATACTCGTATAAAGGTGTAAAGAATAGTAACTATACTTGCCATAATTTATTATATGCCTCATAATATATTTTGATATAAGTTTGATATAAAGAATATAAATATATTTTTGATATAAAGAATATAAATATATTTTTGATATAAAGAATATAAATATATATTTGATATAAAGAATATAAATATATTTTTATCACATTGTAAGCAAACAAATATGACAGTGATATGCATATGACAATGATATGTTGGAAGGGATAATTTCGTGGAGAATATTTTTTGTTTCCATTATTTATTAGAAGAATATTATTTAGCCTTTTGAAATAAATCTATACATTTTTAGATATTTGCATATTTTTCTCTATTTTAACATTACAGATCTTTGGATAAATAATTATATTTATCATTTACAACTTTTTATACTTTTCCAAAAATTAATATATTTTTGTGAAATTTTGAAGATTGTATGTGTCATAACATACATAATTTAGAATTTTTAATTTTACTCCCACTTTTTTCTTTAACAAAGAAAACATATAATGTTTAGATTGTAAGATTTTTAAAAAGAGAAGTTGATAGAACTTTGAATACTTGGATGTTTGATTAATTAGAATTAGGTAAATCGGCGCTCGTCTGTATTTTAATATGAAAAACGTTAATAAGTGTATTTGGTAAAAAAAAAAAAAAAAAAAAAAGTTCAGTCAGATACGTTAAGTTGCAAGAAATAATTATTTGGAAAAATCCCACTTTTTTTTCATGACTTATTAGATAAGCATGCTATTTGAGCTACATACACACACACACACACATATATATATATATATGTCTACGTCTGTGTGTGTGTTTCATTTACATTGCATAAGTGTTAATGAAAGATGCTTGTGATTTTATTAGAAATACTACTTTCCTTAGTATGCATTACATTCTTTGATTTTAAGTCAGTTTTTGTTCAATTCCTTTTTCATTATTATATTTTATACTTGTCATTACAATATTTATAATAACCAAATCAATATATTATTACTTTATCATTTATTTATTTTTGCACATACTTAGCATATTATTGAAAATATTAACAATATTTACTCGACATTATTTGCATTTCGGAAATTTCCTCTGTTTTTTTTTATTATTGGAATATTGTATAAATATTTTATTGCAATAAAAATTTCAATTGGAATATTATTAAATTGTTATTAACTGTTTGGTATTTTCCAACATGTCTATTTCATTACATCTGACAATATAAGAAATATATATTAAACTAGCTGAAGTACCTGGCTTTATCAGGGATTTTAAGAATGTTTGTGGTGAAAAATCAATTTAAATATTAAACATGTCATATAGAGAACTTCAAAATGTTAAAAAAAGCCAATATTTCCATAATCGGTTTTTATCATGATTCAATACGCTCCTGAAACTCATATGGAGTTATATTCACCTGCTAACGTCATATCTACTTGCTTTCTCTATTACACATAATGATAAAGATTCTCAAACATTTGAAAAAGTCCGTTAAACTTCCTATATGACGTCATATTAATTTTCATTTTAACTCTCTAATGACGTTATATTAACGCACTTTCTGTTCTTACACATACTCATACTCCTTGTATTATTGAGAAATGTTTGAAAATTTCCGTTATATCCGTCATATTAATATTTCTTTCATTTGTTGAAACTTTTTATTTCAGTTTAAATTTTTCACGTGGAAATCTTTCAATAGAAAATTAACTAGAAAATTACTAGAAAATTAATTAGATAAATTTAGAAAGAATTTTATGGTGGACTTTTAATTGTTGGCAATTGCTATAACGAAAAATATTTAAATTTGATAGGAAAGTCTGTTAGATATTTGGATTTTAATTAATTTAAAATTAACTATACATTATTTCGATTCCGGGTAACTTTACTTGACTCGGCCGTGTTTTAATATACCTAAACGTAAAATTTCACAATTCAGGCTTTCAAATTGCTCATTTGTATTTTATTTTATATAGTAAATACAAAATCAGTTCTGTAAAAGAAACGGTAGAAAGAAAAAAAACATAACTTTTTTTTTCCACAAAAATAAACATTTATGTAATTTTTATAACAGAGTGGTGAAACATTTTTAAATGCATTATTAATCACTACTTACAATAATTTGTATAATAAATAATATTTCTAAAGCTTTAGAAATTTATATCGCAATGTATGCTTTTTAGTTTTAATATACGGAATTTGCTAACACAACTTGAATAATTCGCATATTGTTTGCAATTTTTTACCCTTGCTGTGGGAAATGCCGCTTTTTTCCAGCCCGAAAGTAAGAATCGGCCATAACTCCGTAACGGAAGTGGTACAAACGAAAATCTCTCGGTACTTACCGGTACTAACGGAGTACTAACGACACCTATAATTCGAGCGCGATCGGGAAACTTTATTTTTTTTCCTATGGGAAACACCATGTTTCTCCAGCCCGGAGCTCCCACATAAGAATCGTCCGTTACTCCGTAACGGAAGTGGTACAAACGAAAATCTCTCGGTACTTACCGGTACTAACGGAGTACTAACGACACCTATAATTTGAGCGCGATCGGGAAACTTTATTTTTTTTCCTATGGGAACCCCATGTTTCTCCAGCCCGGAGCTCGCACATAAGAATCGTCCGTTACTCCGTAACGGAAGCGGTGCAAACGAAAATCTCTCGGTACTTACCGGTACTAACGGAGTACTAACGACACGGTCAATTTGTGCGATGTCGGAGAATTTTTTACCCTTTCTGTGGGAAATGCCACTTTTTTCCAGCCCGGAGTAAGAATCGGCCATAACTCCGTAACGGAAGTGGTACAAACGAAAATCTCTCGGTACTTACCGGTACTAACGGATTACTAACGACACCTATAATTTGAGCGCGATCGGGAAACTTTAATTTTTTTCTTATTGGAAACCCCATATTTCTCCAGCCCGGAGCTCGCACATAAGAATCGTCCGTTACTCCGTAACGGAAGTGGTACAAACGAAAATCTCTCGGTACTTACCGGTACTAACGGAGTACTAACGACACGGGCAATTTGTGCGATGTCGCAGAATTTTTTACCCTTGCTGTGGGAAATGCCACTTTTTTCGAGCCCGGAGAAAGAATCGGCCATAACTCCGTAACGGAAGTGGTACAAACGAAAATCTCTCGGTACTTACCGGTACTAACGGAGTACTAACAACACCTATAATTTGAGCGCGATCGGGAAACTTTATTTTTTTTCCTATGGGAAACCCCATGTTTTTGCAGCCCGGAGCTTGCACATAAGAATCGTCCGTTACTCCGTAACGGAAGCGGTGCAAACGAAAATCTCTCGGTACTTACCGGTACTAACGGAGTATTAACGACACCTATAATTTGAGCGCGATCGGGAAACTTTAATTTTTTTCCTATGGGAAACCCCATGTTTCTCCAGCCCGGAGCTCGCACATAAGAATTGTCCGTTACTCCGTAACGGAAGCGGTGCAAACGAAAATCTCTCGGTACTTACCGGTACTAACGGAGTACTAACGACACGGTGAATTTGTGCGATGTCGGAGAATTTTTTACGCTTGCTGTGGGAAATGCCACTTTTTTCCAGCCCGGAGTAAGAATCGGCCATAACTCCGTAACGGAAGTGGTACAAACGAAAATCTCTCGGTACTTACCGGTACTAACGGAGTACTAACGACACCTATAATTTGAGCTCGATCGGGAAACTTTATTTTTTTTCCTATGGGAAACCCCATGTTTCTCCAGCCCGGAGCTCGCACATAAGAATCGTCCGTTACTCCGTAACGGAAGCGGTGCAAACGAAAATCTCTCGGTACTTACCGGTACTTACTAACGACACGGTCAATTTGTGCGATGTCGGAGAATTTTTTACGCTTGCTGTGGGAAATGCCACTTTTTTCCAGCCCGGAGTAAGAATCGGTCATAACTCCGTAACGGAAGTGGTGCAAACGAAAATCTCTCGGTACTTACCGGTACTAACGGATTACTAACGACACCTATAATTTGAGCGCGATCGGGGAACTTTATTTTTTTCCTATGGGAAACCCCATGTTTCTGCAGCCCGGAGCTCGCACATAAGAATCGTCCGTTACTCCGTAACGGAAGCGGTACAAACGAAAATCTCTCGGTACTTACCAGTACTAACGGAGTACTAACGAATGGCATTACTGAATTTCCTCAACTCCATAGGTCCGGGCTGGCGAAATGTACCTGGAACACGGACGCAATAATAAAATTTTGGCGGGAATACGGAAATTCCAAGCAGGTTTTGGCGGGAGGAAAGCCGGTTTGGCGCACTAAATTAGGTGGGAATCACGTTTGGTGGGTAGCTGATCTTGGAGCCCAGAAAATGTTACCAATTTTGGTGTCTAGTCACCTTATTCACCAGATATGAAGCAGTGTGATTGTTATCTTTGGTGTCATATGAAAGATTTGGTTTACAAGAAGAAGCCGACAGACCTTATTAGCTTCAAAAGTTCCATAACTGACTCGTGTTGAAGCATCAAAATAGAAACACTCGATTTTGTAACTGACAACTTTGTGACTAAGTTGCTCTGCTGTATCACCTCTGAAAGTTCTCACTTTGAAAACCTTATCCATTAAATTCTTTTTCCACGTTCTTTGCAATAAAAAATAATTATAATGCTATCTGCAACGAATCAAGAGTTATTACAGTTAAAATTTGTAGGTTAATTAAAAGTCTCCCTGTATATTAAAAATTCTTCAAACTTTTATATATTGATTAGCATTAAATATTATAATAAGGCTTAATAGCACCATCTAACACTTAACACAGAAGCACATTCAAAATCTATCAAAACTATTTGCCATTGAGTGGTAAGAAATTTTAAGCCAAAATGATTCGTGTGAAATAGATAAAGCTCTTTTGCCCTATCAAAATTCTTAAAGTTTGGAAACGACATCTATTGTTCAACAAACAATCAAAATACCCCCCCCCCCCCCGCCCCTTCTTAATTTAAAATATAAGCTTAAAAAGAAACTTGTAGGCAAAGTTATGCTTTATTTCAATGTCTCTGGCATTTGAACTTCCTAACCTTATTTTAAGCGCAATTGCTTAGCAGTTAATAAAAATAAATAACAAATAAATATCCATCACAAGCGGTGCCGTGAAACGATTTCAGTTTCTTTTATGAATAAATGTCATTTTGACCAAAAGTATGCTTTTGGCTTAAAAATAAAATAAAACAAATCTTGTCTCATAACGCGAATAAATACTCAAGAATATCTCAATTCATAAAATGTACTCTTTGTAAATAAAGACAAAAGTCTAACACATTTGCCTCAGTGTCAGCCAATCCAGGATTTTTGCGGAACTTTCACTGATAAAGTCTTTAGATATAAATGGAGAGTAATGAAACAACTTTTATAAATGGTACACGAATATTTGAAAAGCATTCATGCAAAAAGTGACCAAAGAGCTTTTTCATCAGCCACAACGAAATGCCGGGCTGCGCCTGCCAAAGGACCATTTGAAAGTATCATTAATGTATTTCGTATCAATTATTTATGTGTGTTCATTACTATCGAAATATTATTTACATTAATTACTACATTGTTTGTAATTTATTTTAAACAAAAGCTCTTTGTAGTTTCAGATTTTCTATTTATAGTGGTATAGATGGCAGCACTAGTTAAAAGACCGTTTTCAGTTTCAGCTTTTCCTTTTTTTAAAAATTTTATGGTAGATGGCAGCACCACACATTTCTTTTGTATTATTACTATTCTGCATAGTACATGAGCATGACTCAGCTCTCTCATGTTTCCTGTTCCTGGAGAAGAGCAGTGGACAAGTTGTTGATTAGTATTGCTTAATAATTTGCAATCTTTGTTTTTATGGTATTTTTGTGTCTATTGACTTATGGTCCGTTATCTATTGCTGATGAATCATGATTTATTTACTTATTTAGTAAGTTATTTATTGGATCTCTTGTTCCTTTTTCTTTATTTTGGTTTTTAGATATGTTATAAGGAGCTTAATATTGTCATTTTTAGGCATAATGCTGACAATATTTGATGAAATATCATATCTTTACTATGAATTATTCTTGTGATGCCCCTCTGAAGATTCCATAACATATTCATAGTATTTCATATTTGATTTTTCATTTTATTATATTTAATTTTTGCAGTATCCTTTCCATTGGTTTTTATAACATCTCTTCTTTTGCTGTTCACACATGTGATTTCATTATATATATATATATATATATATATAAACCCAAGTTTAGTTTCAATGTGTTGTTGCTTATAGCCATTGTGCTCGATAATTTTGTGCAAATTTTTAGTTCTAACACTCTATTTTACGATAATTTATACTCAAATTTATAAATAATTTCTAAATTAAATTAATTTCAAAAGTAATTTCAAAATTACAAGGAAAATATGTCTTGTTCAGATACTTTTTTCGACCTGAGTAGGCCTTTTGTAGAGTGCGTTTGTTTATTAGATTATATAATCCCAAGTTTAGTTTCAATGTGTTGTTGCTTATAATCATTGTGCTCGATAATTTTGTGCAGATTTTTAGTTCTAACACTCTATTTTACGATAATTTATACTCAAATTTATAAATAATTTCTAAATTAAATTAATTTCAAAAGTAATTTCAAAATTACAAAATTACAAGGAAAATATGTCTTGTTCAGATACTTTTTTCGACCTGAGTAGGCTTTTTGTAGAGTGCGTTTGTTTAGATTAGCGACATATACATAAGGTGCATGCTCAGATTCAAAGTTTTTACCCAAACTATTCCAACTCACATTACACAACTTGTTGATATTCGCCTGGGCATTTCGCTTATAACGAGTTAAACGTAATGCAAAGTGCTAAGTCTACTTCTACCCAAAATTCAAACTACCATTCAAATTTACTGTTCATACACCGCTACTTTGATAGATTAAAGTGCTCTGTAGTAATTCATTCGCCTTTTGCTGAATTGGCAAAAAATGGCGATTTTTGTCCAAGGGAGTCTATCAGAGAAGTAGTTTTAGTTTTAGATCTTCTGCAATATTTAGTTTCCTCAAGTTCTGTTCCTGTTGAATTTGCTTCAGTATTTTCTACAAAAGCGTCTATGTTTATATTTTAATTATGGTTACTTTACAAATTATATCCGGATTACCAAGACTGATAATAAATTTAACGATTGGTTATCGGTGACCGGCAATAAATTTAATTTCTTGTTTGAACATCGAATTTATAATAACTTTAGGTCGTTAATTTCACAGATTTTCATAATAATGGAAGAAATACCCTATTCCCTCAGTTATTTTATTCTGCTTTTCACAAATGAATTGTACGTATAAATATTTAGAATAAAAAGTAATTTATATCTCTTATGAGTTGTAGTTTCGTGAAAAATGTCCGTGACAGGATTCGAGCAAGGGATCTCTTGGCTGAAGCTGCCAATGCTCTACGAAATGAGTCATCCCGAACGAATCTGGTGGACTTAATTCACCCAGTTAACCTTATTGCTCATAGAATCTGGTCTGATATCTGAATCGGATTTCTTTACCAATTTGAATAATTGTGTTAAAATTAATGTAATTTATATCTCTGTCGGCATAGCTGCTGCAGTTAAATAATTATTGACATTAATAAATGTTGTACAAAACATAAAACTGCCTTATTATAATGGTACCAAATGTGAAAGACCTGTTATTAGTGTACTTTTAAATTTTAATCTACGCATTTAAAACAAATGAAATCTCAAGTGCATAATTTATATGTCTAGAATCCAACTAAGTTCCATTTTTAGCGTGCTCATTTTCCACGGGGAAGATGGTAATCATTCTTGGATACAATTTTACGCGTGTTACGTTTTAATTTTAACTTGTCATATTTAAAGTTTGGAACGTGTGGTAAAAATACAGGTCAAAGGACATCGTCCCTCAAGATATCTCACCTTTTAGAAACATGATTAAAATACTAACCCTGAGTTGATCAGTATCTTCTTATGATGTAGTGTGTATCTTACAGTAATTTTGTTACGTAATGGTTTTATCATGGAATTCTTTTGTCAGTTTATTGCATTAAAATTTAGCCCAATTTGATAAAAGTTCGTTGTTTTTAAAACCCAGTCAAAGAAATTCATTAGACTACGAGGTTACGAAGACGAGTTAAGGGGTTACTAACCCTTGTTTTCCTGTGCATAAAGTGTTACAGAATGCAATGTGCTCTGAACTTAGCCCATCTGTGTGTCGTTGACATCTTGTTGGCATTATTTTGCATGCTAACAAACTTCACCATCCTTTACTTCTTAGATAATAACGTGTTGTATACTTCACGTGAGGATGCAAAAGTTGAAGTGAATGACATATTCTGTACCAACGAAAGATGTACACATAATGTGTAAGCATAATGTGACGGTATGATGATGAAGATTACATGATGACATTATGATGAAGATTACATCATAAAGATGTAAGCATAATGTGACGGTAATGTGCCTGAAAGCAAGAAAAGTTAAACACGTGTTGGAAATAAATACTTTAGAAGTGGAGCAAGAGAGTTACACGTGAGGAATTCGCACGTTGAGGCGTGAAATAGGCGAAAGAAAATGACCCCTGGTGATTTTAATAATAGCACCACGAGTTGAGATCCCAGAAAACTACAAAACAATCGCATAAACTAGATTATAAAACAGTTTCAATTAAAAAAAAATCATACAAATATTAAGAATTTCCGCATAGATATCGATCAAGTTAGCTTCAGAAGTCATTGTAATGCTGTCGTAAAAACAATGTCAGTTTTATAAAATAAAAGAGTGGACTGGTTTACGTTTCTATGGCTTAGGGCATAAGAACAATCAAAATAAATACATGGGTGCAGAAGTGTATTTTGTAGTTGGAGATCTACAAAATAGAGCTATAATAAGTTGAGCTTAAAGGTTTTGTATTAACTATCTCATTTCAGACTTGATAAATGGATTTTATTTCACGTTGGAGAACAATAAAGCAACAGGTGACTGGTTTTATTATTTGTTTAATTGCGTTAGAAAAAAAATATGTGTGAGAAGTTCCCAGTATTTCACCATTCAAAAATGAAATTTTGGGTGTATGTTAATATATATATTTTTTTTTTACTCTTTTATTTATTTAACATTTGCTCGATGTATGTAAAGATAGAATTTTGTAATAGATTTTTCACTTACTTCCTGATGTGCTAGGATTATAAAATTTATGTACACAGGTGTGTTTCAGATGACAATACAACATTTTAATATTTTTAGAACTTATTTATAAATTAATAAATTAATTTTAAGGCATTTTTACGTTAACCCGCTACAAGTGATAAATTGTCAAATATTCTTTAAATATTCTTTCTTATTCTTCAAATTGTAAACAAGTTACAACAAGAATGCAGTTAAACATCCACCAAATCAAGCTCGATAAAATGTGCCAACTGACTGTGAAACAAATATGATGAAATATTTTAAACACTGAAATGTATAAAATAAATAATAAAGAGTTTAATATATATATATTTTTTAAATAGACTTTTATTTTCTTTAAAAATTACTGGATTTAAAAAAAAATTGATTTTTCTCAAAAAAATGTATATATTAGGCATTTCTTACATTGCTTATTAAATATATTTTTTAATTTTATTTTTGTATGCATAGAATTTTTTAAATTCTTGGTTCATTTATTTGTTAAGAATACTATTTTGATATTAACTTATCTCAAGTATATATACATTTAATAATGAATTTCTGTAATGGACGTGAATCAACAAAATATATTTACATCTATTATATAAGCTTAATTCTACTTTTGCATTAGCTTTATTTAAAATTTCTGCTTCATGCATCAAAAACTGCGTATTTTAAACGGGAAATGTTTATAAAATATAACTTCGCATGATTAATCAACAACATTTTACTTCATTAACTGTTGTATATCTGCCTCATACTGAAATAACTTGTTGAAAAGTTCAGTTTTATCCTAATCTGTTTCTGTAGCTGTCGCCCAAAGGTATTTCATCAAAAGGAAATAACTGATTTAAGATTCTTCATCGATCCTAATTACGTAGTCGATATCAGTTCACTGTCGATTAACTTTCTTGTTATGAAAACAAGAGAAAACCCTACATTTAAAAAAGAGGGATAAGTCTGAATGAAACAGTGTAAATACACACTTTTATTGATGCGGGCTATGTACGTACGGCATACATGTCAAAACAAGAATAAAATGAAGTGTTGAAAAAGCATATATATTTTTAAAAAATAATTTTCATGCTTTTAGAAAAAAAAAATCATTGATTTTAAATTTTCCATTTATCCAAATTACGTCCTCGATATCAGTTAAATGTCGATTGACTTTCCGGCTATGAAAACAAGAAAAAAAAAACCTAAATTTCAACAGATGGATAAGTCTAAATGAAAGTGTAAATGCACATTTTTATTGCCATGTGCGTACAATAGTATACATGTCAAAATGAGAATAAATTGAGCATGTATATTTCTTAAAAACTAATTTTCATGTTTTTAGAAAGAAATCAGAAATTTCAGATTCTTCATCGATCTGATTTAAGTTCTCGATATCAATTCTCTGTCGATTATTTTTCTTGTTATATATATATAGGGTGTCCGAGAAGTCTGGAAACGGTCGAATAACTCGAGAAATATACATCGGATTGAAAAACGGAAAAATGCATGTTCAATATTTTTATCAAAGTTGCCCTTCAACTTTGCTCCCCTGGGGGAAAACGGGGGGGACAACTTTGATATCTTAAATGGTAACCCCCTTTTTTATTGCAAATTCGGATTCTACGGGAAATACGTAACTCTTGTATTTAACATTTTCTTCGGAAAATCGTAGATTGCACTGTAATCTAGTAAAAATGTAATGAGAATCGTTTCCATTAAAAGTCTGGAAACGGTCAAATAACTCGAGAAATATACATCAGATTGAAAAAATGAAAACATGCATGATCAATAGTTTTGAAAAATCTATTTAGAGATATGAAAATTTCCCTCCTCAACTCTGACCCCTGGCGGAAAAGGGGGGAAACTTTGAAATCTTAAATGGTAACCGCCCTTTTTTATTGCAGATTCGGATTCTACGGGGGAAAAATACGTAACTTTTGTACTGAACATTTTTTTTCGGATAATCGTAGATGGCGCCGTAATCAAGTAAAATGCAGTGAGAATCGTTTCCTTTGAATAGTCTGAAAACGATCGAATAACTCAAGAAATATACATCGGATTGAAAAACGAAAAATACGTGTCCAGTATTTTAGAAAATTGGCAACTGTTATATCCCTAAATAGATTTTTTTTTTTTAATATTGAACACGTCTCTTTCCGTTTTTCAATCCGATGTATATTTCTCGAGTTATTCAACCGTTTCCATACTTTTCAATAGAAACGATCCTTACTGCATTATACTCGATTACGGTGCCATCTATGACTTTTCGAAGAAAATGTTAAATACAAAAGTTACGTATTTTTTCCCGTAGAATCCGAATCTGCAATAACGAAAGGGAGGTTACCATTTAAGATTTCAAAGTTACCCCCTTTCCCCCCAGGGGAACAGAATTTGGGGGGGGGGGGCAACTTTGATATATCTAAATATATTTTTCAAAACTATTGAACATGCATTTTTCCGTTTTTCAATCCAATGTATATTTCTCGAGTTATTCGACCGCTTCCAGACTTTTCAAAAGAAACGTTCATTATATTTTACTCGATTACAGCGCCATCTACGATTTTCCAAAGAAAATGTTAAATATAAAAGTTACGTATTTTTCCCGTAGAATCCGAACCTGCAATAAAAAAAGGGGGGGGTTACTATTTAAGATTTCAAAATTTCCCCCCTCTTTACCCCCAAGTAGGCAGAGCCGAAGGGGGGTACTTTGATATCCTTAAATAGATTTTTCGAAACTATTGAATATGCATTTTTCCGTTTTTCTATCCGATGCATATTTCTCGAGTTATTCGATCGTTTCCAGATTTTTCAAAGAAAACAATTCTCACTGCATTTTACTCGAATACAGCGCCATCTACGATTTTCCGAAGACAATGTTAAATACCGAAGTTACGTATTTTTTCCCGTAGAATCCGAATCTGTAATGAAAAAGGGGTACCATTTAGGATTTCAAAGTTGTCGCCTTTCCCCACAAGGGGGATGAGTTGGGGGGCAACTTTGATATCCCTAAATAGATTTTTCAAAAATACTGAACATGCATTTTTCTGTTTTTCAATCCGATGTATATTTGTCGAGTTATTCGACCGTTTCCAGACTTTTCGGACACCCTGTATAAACTTAATTTAAAAAGCTGGATAAATCTGAATGAAACAGTGTAAATACACATTTTTATTGATGTGAACCGTATGAGTACAAGTAGTATACATGCCAAAAGGAGAATAAAATAAAATTTCATATAGGCATATATATATTAAAAATAAATAAATAAATAACTGATTTTTATGCTTTTAGAAAGAAATCTGGGATTTGAGATTCTTCATTGATCCTTTTTATGTTCACTATATCAGTTCTTTGTTGATTAACATTCAAGTTATGAAAAAAAAAAAAAAAAAAAAAAACTTAATTAAAAAAAAATAGATACGTCTGAATGAAACAGTGCAAATGCACATCTTTATTGTTGTGGGCCATGTGCGTACAGTTTTATACATATCAAAAAGGGAATAAAATAAAGTTTCAAAGATAATGAAGAAACAGTAATTACTTAATTTCATGCATTTAGAAAAAAATCAGGAAATCGCTGATTTAAGATTCTTCATTGATTCTATTAAGTTCTGAATATGAGTTGTCTGTCGATTGGCTTTCTTTTTAATAGTAACTAGCAGGCTACGCTCTCTTCGCTGTTCGATTTTTCCAAACGAACCTCCACTGATTGAAATTTAGCTCCATTTTCCACCGCCAGGGTGGTCATTCTGGTCTAAACAAACCTCTTTTCCGAACGATCCACGCAAAAATGTTTCCTACGGCAGCGTATAGCAGGGATGGTGCAAAAATAAATTAGTCCCACCTTCCACCGCCAGGGGGCACCAGATCTATATCCCTTTTATATTAAAACACGTGATTGTTACGTACAACAAATGTGTGACGTCATAACCATGCGGACAACAATGAGGTTATAATGCATAAGTTACAAAATAGAGCTTTAACATTAACAAATATCGGTAACTTTTGAAACAGAAACAAAATAGCCCGTTTTTTGTTTTGACTGGGCACTTTATTTTCTTTCCTTTTCAGAAAGGAGCTAGTTTTTTCGCAAACATTAAGGAAAATTATTGTTCGATTTCTAGATTTTCGGATGCTCGGATGCAGAATTTTTTCTACATATGTGTGTTGAGTTTTTAATCGATACCTCAAATAATTTTCTTAATATTCACAAATTAGTGAAAACAAACCACTCGTTGCCATCGGCAAAAGATAAATAATAGCTTTTTCGCCGCTACGTACCTTAGCGTTATATATATATATATATATATATATATATATATATATATATATATATATATATATATATATATATATATATATATATATATAGAGAGAGAGAGAGAGAGAGAGAGAGATAATAGTAAAACTGTATAGAAATTTGAATGTTTCAAAAGTCGATATAAAGAATCTTAAAAGAACATTAAATATAGAAAATCAAAATAAATTTATAAAAGAAGAAATGTTTCAAAGTTAGCATAACATTAAAACACGTTTAAACATTAAACGTTTTTATTTTTATTTTTATTTATTTATTTTATTATTTTTTTTTTAAGAATTAAAAAAAAGAGTTATATACAGAAAATAAGAGTACATTTATATAGAAAAAAGAAAATTTCAAAATTCGATAAAAATAACTTTAAAAAAAATATTAAATATAGAATATAAGAAAACAATCTGCACAGAAAAATAAATGTTTCAAAATTAAATATAAAGAAGCATTAAAACCTTAAATACAGATAAAAAGAGTAAATCTGTATTTTAAAAGATGTTTCAAAATTGAATGATTTATTTATTTATTTTTAAGAAAACAAAATCCTTAAAGAAGATTAAATGTACAAAATCATAGTAAATTTGTATAGAAGAATTAATGTTTCAAAGTTAGATTTAGAAAAATAAATGAATGTTAAATGCTGAAAATATGAGTAAATTAATATAGAAAAACGAAAGTTTCAAAATTAGATAAAACTAACCTTAAAAGAACATTTAAATATAGAAAAACAGAATAAATTTGTACAGAAGAACGGATGCTTTACGGTTGATAAAAAGGAGATTAGAAACGATAAGTACCGATAATAAGATTAAATTTGTACAGAAATGTGAATGTTTCAAAATTCGATAAAAAGAACCTTTAAAGTACGTTAAATAAGAATAAATTTGTACAAAAAACAAATGTTTAAAAATTAGCAAAGAGAAAAAGATAGAAAAATGAAATATAGAAAAATGAATGTTTCAAAATTTGATTTAAAAAAGTCCTAAAAGAACATTAAATATAGAAAATAAAATAAATTCTTAAAGAAGAAGGAATATCTCAAATCTAGATAAAAAAGAAGCCTTATAAAACGTTAAATAGAGAACTTAAGAATAAATTTCATTAAAGAACGTCAATTATAGAAAATAAGAAGTAATTTCATTAAAGAAGGTTAAACATAAAAAGCAAAAGTAAATTTTATAGCGGAAAAAAGTTTCATAATTAGATAAAAAGAATCCTTAAAGAACGTTAAATATAGAAAAAAAGAATAAATTTGTATAGGAAAACGAATATTTCAAAATTCGATGAAAAGACTCCTGAAAGTATATTAAATATAGAAAATAAGAATAAATTTGTATAGAAGAATTAATGTTTCAAAGTTAGATAAAAAGAATAGAAAAGTTAAATATTGAAGATAAATTTAAATTGTACAGAAATGTTAATGTTTCAAAATTCGATAAAAGAAACCTTTACAATATGTTAAACACGGAAAATAAGAATAAATCTGTAGAGAAAAACAAATGTTTAAAAATTAGTCAATCAGAATCATTAAAGTATGTTCAATATAGAAAATAAGAATAAATTCCATTAAAGAATGCTAAAGATAAGAAGTAAGATTAAATTTTGTAGAAAAATATTTCAAAATTAGATAAAAAGAACAGTTATAGAACATTAAATACAGAAAGTAAGAATAAATTTGTATAGAAAAACGAATGTTTCAAAATTTGATAAAAAGAATCCTAAAAGAACTTTAAATATAGAAAATAAGTATAAGAATAATTTGTATAGAAGAAGGAATTTCTCAAATCTAGATTAAAAGTAGCCCTATAAAGATCGTTAAACAGAGAACTTACGAATAAATTTCATTAAAGAACCTCAAATATCGAAAATAAGAATAAATTTCATTAAAGAACGTCAAATATGAAAATTAAGAATAAATTTCATTAAAAGATGTTAAATAGAAAAAGGTAAATTTGTAAAAATTTGTAGAAAAACAAACGTCTCAAAACTAGATAAAAAATCACTAAAAGAGCATTAAATATAGAAAATAGGAATAAATTTGTATAAAAGAATGAATGTTTCAAAATTTGATAAAAAGAACCTTTAAAATACGTAAAACGCGGAAAATAATTTATACATTTATATAGAAAAACAAATGTTTAAAAATTTGATAAAGAGAAGCATTAAATAACGTTAAATATAGAAAATAAGAATAAATTGAATGTTGAAGAATGTTGAAGATAAAAAGTAAGAGTAAATTTTGTAGAAAAAATAATGTTTCAAAATTAGATAAAAAGAACACTTAAAGAGCAAACATTAAATATAGAAAATAAGAATAAATTTGTATAGAAGGAATGTCTCAAATCTAATTTAAAAAGAAGCCTTAAAGAATTTTAAATATAGAAATTAAGAATACATTTCATTAAAGAACACCAAATATAGAAAATAAATATAAATTATATTAAATATAGAAAATAAGAATAACTTTAATTTAAGAACGTGAAATATAAAAAGTAAATGCAAATTTTATAGAAAAAAAAAGTTCAAAATTAGATTAAAAGAACCCTAGAACGTTTGATATAGAAAATAAGAAAAGATTTTATAGAAAAAAAAAAGTTTTAAAATTAGATGAAAAGCGTCCTTAAAGAACGTTAAATATAGAAAATAAGAATAAATTTTCCATAGAAAAAGTAATGTTAGAAAATTACATGAAAATAACCATAAAAGAACAAATATAGAAAATAAGAATAAATTTGCATAGAAGAAAATATGTCTCATAGTTAGATAAAAAAGAAACATTAAAGAAGGTCAAATATAGAAAATAAAAATAAATTTCATTAAAGAACGTTAAATAGGAAAAGCAAAATACATTTTATAGATAAAAGAATTTCAAAATAAGTTTAAAAGAACCCCTAAAGACTGTTATTAAAATAAGTTAATGTAATTTTTGCTATCTGTCAACGGCAATGGTTAGGCTGAATTGGGGCACATTTCAGTTCTCAAAAGTTAGCTTGGTCATGAAAAAGATGTTACATTTCAAGTGAAAAGGTTGTAACAAGCCTGCGAAAATGCGCTGATTAACGACACGTACAAGTTACACCAATAGTTCGCAGTAATTTTCATATTAATGGTTTCATGCTTATGGAGGTAAGAATGACCCCCAAGTTCTAACTAAGCTTATGATTTAACATGAGTGCCGGCAAAAGGATATCCAGAGAGAGGCAATATTTTGGAACTAATGGTATATGTATGTCCGTTGCGAAGGCCGAATTTTTTTTTAATGGGCTTTCGCACTATCGCACTTCGTACCTGATGGGTATGATCAAGAAATAAACTAAACTAAGAAATTTTTGTCAGAACATTCCGTGCAAGACAATTTTAAAACACATCACCATAAAGAGCAATACAGAAATGTTACAAATAAAAAATATCAAAAAATAAAAAACAAGTAAGCATTTACAGGCTTTTTTTTTTTTTACATAATGGCGAATTCAAACAATTTATTCTCTTTTTAATCTTCCACCATGAAACTCCCCCCACCAATTAAGCTAATCAATTAAGATAATCCCCTAACTAAACATGTTTCTCGCGTGTTCCGAATTAGTTTCATTTCCATTTAGTGGTTAATTATTTGAGGAGAATCAATTTTATTGTTTATTTTATTGTTTTTTTATTTTTCAAAAGAAAAAAAGGGAAATTTAATTCTTTTTGTCGGCGTTCATGGTCAATATAATCGTTGCTATCTGTCGAAGAAAGTGTTTATGTTAAATTCAGGCACGTTTCAGTTCTCGAAAGCCAATTTGTTCATGAAAAGAGATTTCACGCTTGGATGGAATAAGCTGCAACAAACCTGCGAGAATGCGTCGCATAACTAATACATCAAGAGTTACGCGGATATTTTGCAGTGATTATTATACTATAGAGTCACCCTGAAGATCTGTGATTGTTAACCAGATGATCGGTGAATCAACGAACTGTTAGTTACCTGGCGAGCTTAGCTGGTCGACGACCGCCTTCAAAGACCCGTAAACATACAAAATATGTTTCGACACCATTTCTCAGACGGCGGCGGCGAAAACAGAAACCAAAACAGGTGAGTGTGAAGGAAAAAACAAAAGCGCGCGAAAGTCAACGTGACCCAAACAATCTCTTCAAGCTGAAGTGGAAATGGAGTGGGCACGTGCGTTACGTTACGCACGCGTAACTGTTGCGAGTTTTTTCTGCAAGATTCGCGCGATCCATATATTTTACATGGATTTGTTTATTTTGCCTCGTGATGACTGACTATAATGCTTCACCTGAAGTTCCGAATCAGTTGTTTCTTAAAATATGGGAATAGTTTTGAAATTTTCTAGAGCAATTGTTCAAGAAGAATAACTTTCTAGGGGAGGACCGGATGTAGGAGTGTGGGTCAATGGAACACAGAATAAAGAGGGGTTCTTTACGATTTTTTTTTTTTTAATATAAATTTTCTGAAATCTCACCCATGATTTCGGATGATAAATCTAAATCCTGGAATAGAACTTTGTAAATGGTAGAGGAAATTAGGGTATTATGGAATAGTCGGGTAATATGGAATACCAAGGTTTGTATATGGTAAAGTGCTGCCACCAAGTGGTAACATCATAAACTACTTAAGAGGCTACTTCACTCAGGCGAAAACACCCGCTTGCTAATGTTAATCCTATGGGTGAAATATATTGCGATATCTCGTTCGCATTTCCATATTTTTAAATGATTTGTTTCGTATTGGATAGCTGAGATCAATCTCTATGCACGCTCCTTTGTACTTTTTCGATTTTGATCACAATTTTTTATTATTTAGACATACTTTCAGTTTTGAAACCGGCTCCGAAAGTGAAAGTATCTTCAATAATAATAATACGAAAAAAAAAAAAACTGCAACAAAATCGAAAAAACTACAAAGGAGCGTGCATAGAGATTGACCTCAGCTATCCAATGAAAAAAAAATCATTTAAAAATATTGAAATGCGAACGCGATATCGTAAAATATTTCCCCCATAGGATTAACATTAGCGAGCGGGTGTTTTCGCCTGAGTGAAGTAGCCTCTTAAGAACGTTTCCAAAATGTTCCTCAGAAAGCGCAGTTCGTCGGTTGGCGTCAGGGCTAATTGTGTAAATAACTATAGAATGAACCAAGAGTCTTGCACTGATTATAAATATGTATTGTTCGAAAACCATTATAATTAGGAATATGGTTGTTTGGATACATTGTAAGTATTGTTATAATTTTTTCAATAAGACCACATACTTCATGAAATTTCAACGTGTGCCCCCTTGGTAGCTCTGAGAATGTCAGCTCAGTATTCTAGTTCTTGTCAAGTGTTGACTAAAATGTCTTCTGTACCAGTACACACAGCATCTTTTATACTAGGTTTCAGTTCTTCAACGTGAGCAATTGGTGTGGCAAAGACTCTGGACTTGATATAGCCACAAAAGAAAAAGTCAAGTGGAGTAATGTCAGGAGAGCGTTTAGGCCATGGTGTTGGTCTATTCCTTCCAATCCACCGGCCCGAAAATTTTTCTTCTAGGAAATCACGAATTATGGAACACCAGTGAGTGGTTGATCCATCTTGTTGATAATTAATCCATGGTTGAAGTGAACATTTGACGAGAACTAGAATACCACGTTGGCATTCTCCGTGCTACCAAGGGTGCACCTGCACATGTTGAAATTTCCTCAAAAATATGTGGTCTTATTAAAAATTTTATAATAGTGCTTACAACGTATCTGAACAACCATATTTCTAATTATAATAGTTTTCTTACAATACATATTTATAATCAGTGCAAGACTCTTGGTTCCCCCTGTTTTTGTTTTTCATATTTAGAAAGTTTCAGGAGATAATTTTTCAATATTTTTTATTCAGTATTAGAAGTAATATTTTTTACGTTGAAATTAAGCAAAATGTACACCGAAATACTAACAGCTTAGGATGTAATACTCGTTTTTTAGTTCGCAATTCACACAAATAAATATAGAGTGATTTTTTCCCAAACCGGAGGTGTCGTGTTTTATGGAATACCAATGTCTCATAATACTCCATGATCATGGTGGTGCAAAGACAGATCCGTATATTTGTCATTTGTGCAAATCTGATGTATGAACTGGTGTATATTGGCTGACTACCTAGACACAATATTTTAATCATGCCCTCTTGATACCAGTACATCTGTTTTTTGCCAAATTCTGTCAATTTTCTTCATTTTTAACCCTCCATTCCATATTACCCGACTATCTCATAATATTCCTCCAAAAAAGTTTTTCATTATTGATAGTGATAGAGCAGAGTTATAAAACACAGTGGTTAAGGCCTGTGATGTGACTAAGTATATAGCACATTGAAGAAACAGTTTATGTTGAAATCAGAATCACATTTATTCGTTCATCTTGAATGTTAAACTTAAATAAAGATATATACATATACCTCCAGCCTTTGTTGGGAACTTGGTTATCACATTATACCAATATACATGCAGCAAGGGGTAAACCGTCCTTCCATCACCTCACATTTCATGGAGTTGTTTCACCCTAGATATACTTACTCCGTACATCAAACTAGAATAAAATATGCATACAGTTACAGTTAAAAGAAAGTGCCTTTACGACCGAAATGCAAAAAAGAAAAACCGGTTCGGAACGGTTTTACTCCCGAACAAACCACTTGACAAATTTAGGGGGACAAGACTTTGTCCAGATTTCCAACAATTATTATTATTTGTTTGCATGCGATAAAATTTCGTGAAATGATTTTTGTCTACGAATAACTAATCACACATAGGTGAAGTTTGTGATTCTGTTCTGTTTTTGGGTTTTAAACAATATCGAGCTGTGACATTGCCTCAAACGTAAACGGTACCTGAAGTTCCATTACTTATAAAACGTTATTAATGTATAGACAGATATTCTGCAAAAAGTGCGGTATTTCCTCATTGTCGAAAAAAATGTTTCTTTAAAATTTTATAATAAACTACTGGATTTTTTAACCCAAACACCAACAATATTAATTATGATATTAGTTATGCATCACATAAATTCATTAAAAAAGTTTGGCTCACTGATTTTTTGGACATGGCTTCAGAAAGTAAGAAATAATAATAATAATAATAATAATAATAAGACAATTGTTTCTCCTTTTTAATTTCGACATAGTTATTCAAATTCCATTTCTGAAGATCCAGAAATAGTGAACTTCTGTAGCCAGATGAGGCGAACGTTTTTCCATGCGCATACCAAACATCCCATAAAAATTAGTGACCAAGATTATAATGGGCCAGGAGCATTCTAACTTAAAATATAATTTAATAAAGAATTAAATTTGACAGAACTTTTATTAAAATAGTTTTTACTTATCCTATTTCCGACTCCTAAGTTATTTATTATGATGTATGAATTTAATAACATAGACAATCACATGGAAATCCGTATTAATAATTTATAAATAAGATTGTTTCCCCCTATTCTGTACCTTCGAGCCGAATCTAGTTCTCATTCTGTTGTTCTTATTTACTTGACTTCATGAGTGCGGCCATATTTGAAGCTGTCTAGTGCGAGAATTAAAGTATGTTAAATATTTTATTAAAGTACATAAATTAACGACTGGATTTATTAAAGGTACAATTAAAGAACACGTTATTTCAGACTTACTTACAAATCAATACAATAAACCCAACACGAGTGAAAAATTAGCTGGGGCCAGGACTCGAACCTGGGTCTACAGTGTAACGTGCTCTAACCACTGAGTTAATCCGGCCGATATCCTACATCGGCAATTGATCACTATTAATCCATGTTGGGGAATGTCATTTGCCAGCAAACAGACAGCACAAAATGACGGAACAACGATGAATAATTAATACTCCATTGGTACACAATATATATATATATATATATATATATATATATATATAATTATAATATCTATGAATTTCAAAAAACATATCAAGTTCTATTCTACTTAAATCTCCAAAGAGATAATCAATGATACTGTGTATACAGAATACCACATAGCTAATAATTAACATGTGCAAACATAATATTACCATAGCTGATGCTTCAATGGTAATTGGCCAAATTTTACTCATACCAAAATAATATTGAAAAAAGAAATAGAGAGAAAGGGGAAAAAAAAAAAAAAAAATTATAAATTGGAGTTGCAATTAAGTAAACACAAATGGATTAACAAATTAAATATGAACCATACACAATGGAAAATTGGACCACATGAGAATTAAATATGAATTGGACATGGAAAAACACATGCACATGTACTCATCAGCCTGGATGCACCCACATGTGTTTTAATTAATAATTCAGTGTTTCATAATTCTACTGGCATAATGCTAAGATCAGTAGAATCATCCAGGTACACTGAATTATTACCAAACAACAATTTGAAATATTAAAATTTGGAAATATTTAAATAGGAAATAAAAAACCATTAAGAAAATACAATATATTTCACTCACATCGATTATCCAAAAAACTGTAATTAACACCTCACTAAATTACCACGAGATAACAGTTTTGAAATAATAAAATTGGAAATATGAACGCGTAAAGTGTAGATAAAATATTTTACTCACAATAATTATACAGAATCCTTAAAATGTCACAACGTCTACATAATATTCACATCCACATGGCAATGCATCATACATGTTAACTAAGTCGAGTTGAGAGAAATGATTTGTAAGACAAGTTGAGAGCACACTTTTTTTAAAACACAACCCCATAAATGACACCCAATCACAAAATGATTCAAAAACACTCAAAATAATTCTGGTTTTAATACACTTATAACAAATTTATATCCGTGAATATATATTACTCCATCCAATTTTAATTCCTGAAAGTAAAATTAATATACAATCAATAGCTCCCTCTATAGTTAAATTAAATATAATATTAACAATATTATCTACAACTACCTGAAAGGTAAAGTGTCGCCATCTATTGGTATTATAATAGTTCATAATTAATATTTAGTTAAATATCCACTTTATTAGTTACATACTATTCATTAGATTTATTTATATAAATAAACTTTAAAAAACAATACTAACTTGTAATTTTACTCAAAATTCAAATAAAATATAATACTACTATATGAATAAATCTACACAGAATTAATTCAACTTGCACAGCATTTCAGATATTCTTAACAAGAATATATTATGTAAAAGAGATATTATTTTAATTCAAATTATTTTTGCTGCCAGCTGTGTTAATCCACTGATATTATAGACATTTATTAAATAATTAATGTTTTATTTTTACTACTACATAAATATATATTAGACTTGTTTTTAAATAATTAATGTTTAATTTATACTACATTGTAAATATATTTTATATTTATAGATTAATTTAAATATCTAATTAAATAATTCATAAACAATTCAAAATATCTCAAAATTTATAATGTTGATAATTAATAGTATTACTACTGTTTTTCAATCAAATTAATGCAATGCAGTAATTAAAATACTTGTTAATTTTAATTATTCATAGACAAAAATAAAAACTATATATATTTATTTTTATATATATTGCAAATAGATATATATATATATATGAGTTATAATCACCAATGTTATCATTGTATAATTTAATTTGTTATTGTATAAGTTAATTTATAAATGTATGAAAACTGCACATCAATAATACCTTAAACAGAGGTGATCGGCAACGCACAATCACAACTATACAAAGTATAAATAATGTTCAATCAAATATTAAATTTCCTAATATGTTATAATTGTAATTATGTATGTTATATTTGTAATTTTCTACATAAAGTGTATATAATGTTCAAACAAATATTAAATATTAAATTTCCTAATATGTTATAATTGTAATAATGTATGTTATAATTATTATTTTCTATATCTTTTGTTATATGTTATCGCACACTAAAACAATAATTTATTACATACCATGTTTATATTTAAATTATATAATAAATGTTATTTAAAAGAGTTGATGATTGAATTTATCATAAAAATAGGATATCCATATATTTTTGCTTGATCTCGAATATATCTAATATTTTTGTTTTTATTTATATCTGAGCATAAGTATTTTATACGATGTAGATAATTGATAATTATATTTTTATAAACAGATTTATGTAAACATGAAGCATAATTGGTAAAAATATTTACTTTAAATGGGAAATCAAATCTCTTATCATAAATATCAAAAATTAATTTATAATTATTAGTAATATTAATTTTTAAGTCAAGAAAGTTTATATTATTATTAATTAAATCATTTTCGCTTAATTTAAGCTGAGTAGGATAAAAATTGAGTGGTGATGTGCAATTTTTTTCATTGAAATAAAATATGATAATGTCATCAATATAGCGATAAAATACATAATCATTGTTCGGACTTATATTTCTTTCATAATAATATAAGTAAAGGTCAGAGAGAATACTAGATGCGGTTCCGCCCTGCGGAATTCCCTGGCATTGTTTATAGATAATATTGTCATATATAATGTAATTATTATGCAATGTAAAATTTAGTAAAGTTTTAAAAAAATTTACTGAAATATGTTCTTTTAATTTTAATTGAGATTTAAATTCTTTAAATAATATACACATTGTTTTATGTAAGTCTTTTATATCAATGTTATTAAATAAATCATTAAAATCCAATGTTTTTATGAATTTTACCGGATTGATATTATGTATTTTATTAATGAGTTGAAAACTATTTTTTAGGCAATGTTGGTTATTATGTTTTAGCGTTATATCATATATCTGCTTTAAAATATTAAGTAGTAAATTGCTTGCATTTTTATTATATGTGTTACAACCGATGGTAACAGTGCGAAATTTAATAGGATTTTTATGAAATTTTGGAATTATAACAAGATAAGGATATATATATAACCATAAATGAAACATTACTATAACACTAACTTAAACAATGAAATAATGATTAAGTATGTAATAATGAGTTGTCAATGAAAGATTCCCCAACACACTGAATATGGATACAAAAACATATTAAAAGAATAAGAAATTAAATTAAAAATTGAATAAATGGAATTAAATGAATGAAATGAAATGAAATTTGTGGAATTTAGACAGAATTATCAAGTCCCAAAATGCCTAAATACCACTAATAAAATGAAATGAGAGGTTTCATCATCATATTAGCCATACATTGCTAAAGAATATGATTTTGGGACTACCTTCTCATAAACATTGAATCAAACCTGTGAAAAAATAAAAAATAAATACAATATTAAAAAGGAAAGAAGCCTACCTATAATATACAGAGAAAACATGAAATAGAGTCAGAAAGTATAAAATCCATTTTGATTAAAAAGATACCTGTGCACCACATGAACCAAAACTAGGGAATGAATTGCAAAAAATCATTACATGTTGCCAAATTTAGAATTAGAAAATGATTTACTATGTTGCCAGAAAAGATTTTAGAATAATATGAATATTGTAAAGCAAACAGAAACATTAGTGCTACCATCTATAATGGTAAAAAGTGAATATACTCTGAATAAAAAGAGTATTGAATGAATATTAATGTTTAATAATTAAACCAAATTACTATCTGAAATGATAGCAATTAGTTAAATAATAAATAAATGAAATTAATTAATAAATAGAATATCTAATTACATTAAAGTAATGGATGTATTAATGAATATATATGTTAAAAATAAGATGTAAGATGGAAAAATTAATTATTAAAGCAACATAAAAATATGTACCATGAAATGACATCAACTATTAAATAGCTGTGCCAAAAATGCAACATCACATAAATTAAATTAAAATAAAATACTAAATATTTGAATTAAGATACAAAGAATTTAAAATTAATAATAATTAAATATTGAAATGAATTAGTAACATATAATGTTTCTTCATACAAAGTTAAAAAATTATAAACACTTAATATAAGTGGTAAGGGTAGAACGTTTAAAAAAAATTAAAACATATTATATTAACACTTTAGAAAAGTATACATTATTTTAGAAGTTAATATGATATTGTCCACCGTAGGTATTAATCCAAATCATTAGATCAAAAACATTCTTAATATTAATGAATATAAATTCATTCAAATTAATTAAATAATGAATATGTAAATATAACTAAATTAATATACATATAAAAATATCACATCACAGTCCATTATAAAATGTGTAATATCAAACATTTGTGTACATCAAAATGCCCCCTTTTTTTAATATAAATTAACCATGCGTTTTTTCCATACAACTCCGCCACACACCTCCTCAATCCAACATCTACCCGCCCAACCGTCCTATTATAATTTTTTTTTCTTTACTATTTTCTAAGATTATATGATTTTTTTATGCATTTTTTAACGCATGTGTTAATTTGGTTGCAAAGATCATATAAGAACTAACTATATATTAAGGAATATATGAATTTTTTTGGAAAACCATGTTGTAATGCATCATAGATAAGTTTTTTAATATTGTTGTTAATTAGTTGAGAAGAACATAAACTTTTTATTCTATAAATATGATTAAGGAGTATATTACGATGTACAGAATTATGAAGACATGATTTAAGATTAGTAAATGAATTAACTTTAAATTTAAATTCTTTACGTTTATCAAATAGATCAATTATTGTTTTGTTTTCTTTAAGTGTAATTTTAAGATCTAAAAAGTTAATAGTATTGCTAGAAAGGAGGTTTTCCGTTAATTCTAAATTAGTAGGATAATCAACTGGAAATATAGAAATATTAGTGTGATCAGTGGCAATTAAAATTATGTCATCAATATAACGATATAAATGTATATTACTGTTAATAAAAGTACGTTCATAATGATACAAGTATAAGTCTGAAAGTATACTAGATGTACATCTCCCTTGTGGTATACCGACTTTCTGTAAATATAACGTGTTATCATGCATTATATAATTATTATATATAATGAAATTTGTTAAAGTTTTAAAATAAGCTGTATCTATATGAATTGGTAAATATAATATATATATATATATATATATATATATATATATATATATATATATATATATATATATATATATATATATATATATATATATATATATATATATTAAAGCACATAAATTAACGTCTGAATTCATTAAAGGTACAATTAAAAACACGTTATTTCAGACTTACTTACAAATCAATACAATAAACCCAACACGAGTGAAAAATTAGCCGGGGCCAAGACTCGAACCTGGGTCTACAGCGTAACGTGCTGGTGCTTTAACCTATTGGTCGGGTTAACTCAGTGGTTAGAGCAACAGCACGTTACGCTGTAGACCCAAGTTCGAGTCCTGGCCCCGGCTAATTTTTCACTCGTTTTGGGTTTATTGTATTGATTTGTAAGTAAGTCTGAAATAACGTGTTCTTTAATTGTGTGTTAATTCTTATGCAATAAAAAGGTAAGTAAAAAGTATAAGTAAGTATTTCCTATTTTTGATCTTATAATTCTTTTAATAATCTTGTTTTCCATCACATTATATTAATCAGATAAGGATTTTTATTATTTGAACTGATATTGAAAATTCAATTGAAAATAAAATGAATCCCTTTAAACTTAGCAAAGAAGAAAATGACTTAGAAAGCGAATTGTGTCGAATAGTTTAACAAGAAAATAATGCTACAGAATGCCTGCACTGAAATTTATGATGCCTAATTCAATTACAGAGCTGTTTTAATTAAATAAGGCAAAATTTTCAATAAAGAATTACTGGTAGGAATAATCAAGGGTTCTGACCTCTTTATGTGTCACCTATAAGTGACGCTCGTCGAGAAAATGGTTGGTTAAGTAGAGTGTCTTTAACACGATACTTATATCAATTTAGAAATTTTCTCATTGAAAGATTAATTGATGCAAAAATAACTGAATTTCTTTTTAATAGTGCATGCATCTTAAATAACTTTTAGTTTATAAAACTGTAAATTTAAATAAAAATAAATTTGTCTCATAAACCTATTATTTAATAATAAGTTCGCGTGTCAAAGGAACTTCCTTGCGTGCCATAGGTTCGCCATCCCTGAATACAGTGAATTTTAATTTTTTTTTTTCGCGACGAGCGTCCTTTACAGAATTTTTAACCTTTTATCATCAGATTTTAAAAATAAAAATTTTTGTCTCTCTGAATAGCCGTAATATTTTGATTAAATAAGGAAAAAAAAAAAAGTCTCTGGTAGGAATAATCAAAGAGTCTGACATCTGGGTCTAATGACATCTGACAAGAGTCTGACATTTATGATCCCCGTATACGTGACGCTCGTCGCGAAGGTATTAAGGTTGTTCTCAAATCCAAAGAAGCTACTTTTAGACACATTTTGTAATTCATTTTTGTTCGGAAGTGCATGAAATTGCTAGGTGTTTTTATTCAGAAACTACGTAATCGAAAGACACTTTCTGTTTTTTTTGGTAAACGCAAAAATCTTTTAGAAAATACTGTCAAAGTTGGCGTTTTGAACCGAATTTCAGAAGGCGACATCGCGATAAAGGAGAAAAAGCGGTCGTTACAGAAGTCGATAAGTAATTTAATTATTTAAAAAAAAAAGTGGAAACTCATTTTGATTCGAAATTGTTTCAATAGTCAGGCCTGTTAATTTTATACCTTTACGTTTAAAAATGAGTCAGAAGATGTATCAGAAAGTTTCGCGTTATTAAGCAGGGGACTTGAGAACCACCTTAATGATGATTGGTAAGTAGAGCCATTTAATTTCTTTAACGAGAGACTTACATGAATTTATAAATTTTCTCATTGGAAGATTAATGACTGCGGGAAAACATCAACATCTGAGTACATTCCTTTACTGCTTTAAAGATTTAACAGAAAAGTAAATTAAATTATTAAAATAAAATACCATTTTCTGATAGTCTGAATACCTTTGACATCAATCGCTACAGGCAAGGTATTGATTTGGGTAAGGAAATTTTTTTTTTGCCTAGGTATGGAAGTTATGTCTGCAATCCGGATTATTTATGCAAATGTGTCTACCAAAATATTCATGCGGAATGTATCTTTAAAATTGATACATGAACCAGGAACTTGTTTGCCTCTTGCCTCAGGATGCGATAATGCATTAGAAAGACGGTATTTCCTTTGAGGCTTTGTAAGAATTTCTTTCCGGAGATTCGAAGTTTCAAGAGAGTATATACGAGAATCATTAAATATGTTATTTTATTTCAAAAACTTTCAGATAAAGACCCTACTTTCTGTAACTTCCTACTTCTGTACTTTCTAAATACTTCTGTATACATTACGTATTAACTTACTAAGAAATGCAATTATGTATTTAAACTAAGAATACACAGAATAGTGATTTTGGCCGAATACCGGAATATTTGACACACAAGTAAACCGAATATGCGGCTGCTCTCATATTTCAGGGTTTAAAGGCATTAGAAAGTTGAATTTGTAAACACTTTTGCACCATGTTTAATATAAATACTTCCATTTTGATGAACAAAACTTTTTTCACAAGTAAAGTTTACACTGAAAAAAAAATTATGCTTAGTCTTAAAACTCTTTTATTAATAAAACTTTAAACTTCGTGTCTTTATCTGTGAATTAAAAACAAATATTCTAAAACAAACATTTTAAAATCGAAGAGAATTTTTGAAGGAATTCGAACGAAAATGTATTTGTCAGGTATAAAGTAAAGTGAAAAAAAAAGAAAAATAAATAAATACTAATACCTAATAAACTCTAATCTATTCAAATAATGCCAAACCAGCAAGAATAACTTTCCTGTTTCTTTTGATTTAGTAAGGAAGTTTTTAAATGTGCCAGAGAACACAGTATCTGGAGCGAACGATTATTTTCAAAAGTTGGAAGCATACAGGGTGCACTTAGTATTTTGAAACAAACTTTCAAAAGCAGATAATGCAGCCAAGACAAACATTTTCTGTACTACAAATCAGCATCGCAACCCACTTATTCATTCAAAAATACAGGGTACCTCACTACAATCTGAACCTGAATTTCCATTCACAAAAGATATCTCAGCGAAGTTTTCATCATTATTTTTCTTTGTATGAAATGTGATGACATCACTAAAAATGACTGAATTTTTGTTAGTGACATAATATATGTATTATCAGCTGCATTCTGAATTATAGAATATCTAGCTCAGTGTTGTTTGGATGTGAATGGGAGCAATTTCCAGCACTTCTCGTCATGTCATCCTATTTCCCAGGAAGCATAAAGTGAGTCTATTGAAAATATCACTGCATCATTGTTAAACTTACAAAACCAAAATCCAAGTTCGGCTTGGAATGAGATACACTGTATTTTTGACTAAATAAATGGATTGTAATCCGAGATCTATACAAAAACGGTTTGTTTTGATGCCCATTATCACCCCTGAAAGTTTGTTTCATTATGTTTAGAAATACCCTATTTGTGAAAAATCTAGAAGATTTTTCACAAACCAGATAATAATAATTTCAATAACCAGACAATATTCAGGGATTTCATTCATACATCACTAGCTGAAGTACCCGGCGTTGTCTGGGATTTTAAGAATGTTTGTTTAGAAAAATGAATTTCAAAATTAAACATGTTGTATAGAGACTTTCAAAATGTTAAAATATGCCAATATTTCCATAATAGAGTTTTTATCATGATTCAATGCGTTCCTCAAACTCATTCGACGTTCTATACACCTGTTGGCGTCCTATCTACTCGCTTTCACTATTACTTACTATTCATACTCTCTTTGTATGATTCTCAAGCATTTGAAAAGTAGTCCATTAAACTTCCAGTATGACGTCATATTAATTTTCTTTTTAATTCTCTAATGACGTCCTGCTTTCTGTACTTACACATACACATACTTCTTGTATTATTGAGAAATATTTGAAAATTTCTGTTATATGACGTAATATTAATCTTTTTTTTTTTCAATTGTTGAAATTTTTTATTTCATTTTCATTTTTCACGTGGAAATCTTTCAGTAGAAAATTAATTATTGTAGAAAGAATTTTACTGTGGATTTTAAAATGCTGGCAACTGCTATAACGAAAAATGTTTAAATTTAATACGAAAAGGCTGTTAGATTTTTGGTTTTTTATTAATTAAAAATTAACTATACATTATTTCAATTCCGGATTACTTTAGTTGCTTTGGCCGTGTTTTAATACACCTATACGTCACATTTCACAATTCTCGCTTTCAAACTGTTGATTTATATAGAAGTGCAGACAGGCAGACAAACAGACAAATTTTCATTTTTATATATTACATTAATTCCCGTAATTGTCATCATTAATATTTGATTTTCTTAGGTGTTACCTTTCAAACAGCAAAGAAACCATGTAAAATTGATTTCTTTTATTTAAATATTATTCTGTTTCTTAATTATTATGAATATCTATATTTATTGAAAATTAAAAATAGAAATTATGTAAGGTTTAAAACATATTTTTAATTTTTTTTAAGCATTCAGTTTAGACGAATGTTTTATATTCGGCTTAGCCAAATATTCGGTAATGTGGCCGAATAGGACGATTACCGAATATATACCTAATATTCGGAGCATCTAAACACGATAAATATTAGAAATGTTTGATCAACTATATATACACTTACTTTTCACCATGATAGATGGTATTTTGTTATTTCTAACAATTCAAAATTTTGAGAAAAAATATTCTTTTATTTGTTTATTAAAATATAAATTTTTTTACAATATTTTTTTTTCGGCATTTTTCTAAATAATAAGCAAAGATGCCGTATATCAACAAAGCCATATCGATTTTCTTCCTCTTTTATCGTTGCGACAGTTGAAGCTGTTTGGCTCTATTGAATAAAATTTTGAAGTAAGAAATCGATTGATTTGTTTTATAGTTATTTTTATAATAGAAAATTTTTCTTATACTTTCAAATAATTAGTAAGACATAATTAAATTATTGATAGAGTTCTCACAAGTCGCTTGCGAGAAGTAATTCAAGGCCCTGATGTTCTATCAAGTACCCTAAATTCCGTTTACAGCAAAGCACCTTTTCTATGCCGCTGAAGGGGATGATTAGAAAAAGATGCACAAAAGTTATAATAAACACATCGATTGATAGGAGTTAATAATGTGTTTTGTGTAGCATCTAAATTGTAGTGTGTTTCGTTTTGAGAAATAAAATAGTTTTAGAAAGCGTACATAAAAGCGTCATTAAAATGCGGAGGGGAGACAAGTCCTTGAATATTTTCCTCGCTAACCACTTTCATTATCATATATATTATTTCTCCTGTCAACATACCTTTTTCTAGGAAAATACGAAACGCAGAACGACGAATGAGATAGCATATGAAAGGATTTTGAACAGGCTTCTGACATAGCGCACTTAACATTTCGTTAAAACATGTTTTTTAATTAAAATTGCTGTTAATTAAAAATTAAATCGGCATTGTTTTCATAAAGGAAATGAAAGGTTTTCTTCAAATCAGTGTTGCCAAAAATATAAAATACTAAATTATTAGATGACGTCATCCTATAATGCAATTAAAATAAGATAGTTAATTTTTTTCTTTTTGAAAAAATATCGAGCTTTTAATCGGGTTTTTATTTAATTTTTACGCGTGCGTCACCTATTGTTTATTTGTTTATTTTGTTTAATCATGGCTGTGTATACTAATATGTGTATACTAGTATGTGTACTGTTATCGGAGCACCAGTAGATTACGTAATTTAAGGATTATCGTCCATTTAGATATACAGTTCATTAGGATTCACAAAAATTGTAAGTATTTATTTCTTAATATTTCATTAAGCTGCATGTTAATACGCCAGCGATGTCTGACGTCACTTAAATGACTGCTGGACCATAAAGTTTGAATATCCCATGTTTAAATTCCCACAGGCTTGCAAAAAAGTGGTTACCAAATATTGATTTATGTATTTAAGACATTTCTGGAATAGTTTTCCAAAATCTGAGGAAATGCTGTCATATGAATTCCCTAAACGTCTTATTCAGTGTTTTAATTTTTTTATCATTCGTTTTTTTTTTTTTCAGTATAGGGGTCTTAACAACCTAGAGTAATAACCTTGGCGAGAGATGAAAATTTGGCAAAAAAATCTGGCAATCTATTCCCATTTTCTTATACACAAGCATTCATCATATATATTATTTCTGTTGTCAACTTCTTTTTCCTATACACATACAAAACATCCAACGACGAATCAGGTATCATTCGAAAACTGTTTAAGCAAGTTTCTGAGATAGTACACCCACATTTCGTTAAAACGCGTTGTTTGATTTAAAAAAAATCAGTTAATTAAAAATTAGTGCTAAAACGTATCAGGAAACAATCTCAAATATTGCAGTGCGAAAGCTTCGCACGGGTCCTTCTGGTTTACTTCTTATAGACGCAATTAATTTAGATACACAAAGCATTTCTTTTATCATAGGTAAGTCAACATCAAAATTTATGTATTTTGTATGCATATAAATAATGAAATGTTTAGTATCGTATTTTAACAAGCTTCATTAAAATTTGGAGGCCATCAAACAAGTTCTTGAATGTTTTCCTCGCCACCACTTTCATTATTTACTTCTTATAGACGCAATTAATTTAGATACACAAAGCTTTTCTTTTATCATAGGTAAATCTACATCAAAATTGATGTATTTTGTATAGCATATAAATAATGAAGTGTTTTGTATCGTATTTTAACAAGCTTCATTAAAATTTGGAGGCGAGAAAAGTTCTTGAATGCTTTTCTCGCTGCCACTTCCATTATATTTACTTCATGTAAGACGCAATTAATTCATGTAAAGAAAACACTTTTAGCACAGGTAAATTTAAATGAAAATTAATGTATTTTGTATAGCATGTAAATAGTGAAGTGTCTTATATCGTATCTTGAGAAATAAAATAGTTTTAGGAAGCGTTACGTGCATTTAACAAGATTTATTACAATTTGGAGGTGAGACAAGTTCCTAAATGATTTTCTCGCTGCCACTTTCATTATTTACTTCTTACAGACACAATTAATTCAGATAAAGAAAGCACTTTTAGCGTAGGTAAATCTACATCAAAATTAATGTTCTCCCCGCGAGCAAAATCACAAATATCCACATAAAGCATCTCTCTCCGTTTCAACATATGTTTGTTTAGCGAAATTGTTTAAATTAAAATGTCAGATTTGGGAAAATTATGCTGTACAATTTCCTCTGTTTCACAGTAGACTAAGCAACTGCAGTTAGATTCGGTACCTTTAATTTAATGTAAATTTTTAATGTAATCTGCTGTTAGAACGGGAAAAAATGGAAAGTTTATAAATTGAACGCGACACAATTTTTATGTGATCTACATCTGCAGACATCTTCGAAGCGACACATTGAAGAAAGATTAAGCAAAAATTCCGTGTAATATAGAAACATTTTAACATTGTTGCATATGAAACATTTTGAGAGCAAGAAAAATAGACGTGCAGTTGATAATGACGAATAAAAGAGAAATATATTAAAGGTACATTATTGTAGTTCACTGGCGTAAAAAAATTAGTATATATTTGCTTGGTAGATAAATTAGACGTAAAAATAATCAAGGAAGTTTCGCCTTTCCAGATACTAAAAGAAACTTTAGACAAAAGTAGAATACTAACTTTGAATCTTATATATATATAATGGTTAAATTTTAAAGTTTTATATATATATATATATATATATATGTGTGTGTGTGTGTGTGTGTGTGTGTATAAACTTATTTATATATATATAGTTTTTTCTCTCTTATATGGGTAAGGTTTCTTTCCTTTTTTATATTGTTTTTATTTTTTGAACTTTAGGATTTTTTCACAGATTTTTTCTCTATTAAGGTGTGGTAGTCCCAAAATCATATTCTTTAGCAATGTTATGGCTAATATGATGATGAAACCACACATTTTATTTGTGGTATTGAGGCATTTGGGACCTGAATATTCTGTCTAACTTCCACAAATTTCATTTTTTCAATTTTTAATTTAATTTCTTTTTATTTTAAATATGTATATGGAATCTATATTCAGAGTGTTGGGGAGCACTATTGTTGTCAATTAATTATTACATACTAATTCATAATTTCATAGTTTTTGTTGGTGTTTCGGTAATGTTTCATTAATGGTTATATATATATATATATATATATATATATATAACCATAAATGAAACATTATCATAACACCAAGTTAAACAATGAAATAATGATTAAGTATGTAATAATGAGTTGCCAATGAAAGATTCCCCAACACACTGAATATGGAAACAAAAACATATTAAAAGAATAAGAAATTAAATAAAAAATTGAATAAATGAATGAAATGAAATGAAATTTGTGGAATTTAGACATAATTATCAAGTCCCAAATGCCTAAATACCACAGATAAAATGAAATGAGAGGTTTCATCATCATATTAGCCATGCATTGCTAAAGAATATGATTTTGGGACTACCTTCTCATAAACATTGAATCAAACCTGTGAAAAAATAAAAAATAAATACAATATTAAAAAGAAAAGAAGCCATACCTATAATATACAGAGAAAATATGAAATAGAGTCAGAAAGTATAAAATCCATTATGATTAAAATAGATACCTGTGCACCACATGAAACACAACCAAAACTAGGGAATGAATTGCAAAAAATCATTACATGTTGCCAAATTTAGAATTAGAAAATGATTTACACTGTTGCCAGTAAAGATGTTAGAATAATATGAATATTGTAAAGTAAACAGGAACATTAGTTCTGCCATCTATATTGGTAAAAATGAATATAATCTGAATAAAAAGTATTGGATGAAAATTAATGTTTAATAATTAAACCAAATTACTATCTGAAATGATAGCAATTAGTTAAATAATAAATAAATGAAATTAATTAATAAATAGAATATCTAATTACATTAAAGTAATGGATGTATTAATGAATAATTCTATTTTTAAAATATGTTGTAAGATGGAAAAAATTAATAATTAAAGCAACATAAAAATATATGTACCATTAAATGACAAAAACTATTAAATAACTGTGCCAAAAATGCAACATCACATAAATTAAATTAAAATAAAATACTAAATATTTGAATTAAGATACAAAGAATTTAAAATTAATATTAATTAAATATTGAAATGAATTAGTAACATATAATGTTTCTTCATACAAAGTTAAAAATTATAAACACTTAATATAAGTGGTAAGGGTAGAACGTTTAATAAAAATTAAAACATATTATATTAACACTTTAGAAAAGTATACATTATATTAGAAGTAAATATGATATTGTCCACCGATATATATATATATATTATATCACGATGATTCACCGTCATATGTTGTAGTTGCAGTAACGTGGATTATAGAAAGAATTCACATGGTTGCACAATGAAATTAAGACGTTGGTTGTTGGATGATATAAATATTTAGAAGCAGTCGTACATTTTAGTTGCAGTTTTGTCGCGGCCATAGCGGCAGTGAATTTAAAATCCAGAGGCGTTTCTCCATAATACAACGAACGAAGCTTTCACTGGAAATTCTTTATTAAGTATTGTTCTTGGACAGTTTCCACCATAACCATCAAATCTGGGCATCACTACATCATCACTGTATAGAGGGTAAGTATTAGAACATCTCAAATTGTCAAAACGAGCAGCCAGGGAGTTGTTTACAAGTGAAGATACGACTTAATTCTGAGGGAGCGCCGCAGGCAGTTGCTTTTTGTTACCCCGCGGAACAACACAAGTTATGACGTAGAACGCGCACTGAACCAATGAAGAATTAAAGAAGACGCGTCATGCTACGTCACAACCAATGAAAGATAATTAGTGAAAGAGTTCGGACAGAGATGAGTGGATTAATTTTATAGTAAAGTGACTTTAGAGCGGGAAAATAATATTCGGAATAAAAATGAAAATGGCTCTCAAAAAACATTCTAAAACCCAGAAATGATCGAGGATCATGATAGAAATTAAGAATAACTAAAAGCTTTATATTTAAGTAAATTTGGACAATTTAGAATTAAATAAAAGGGAATTTAATAGAGTTAACGATAGAGCTAAATTAAGAATAAGGATTTAATGAATATAGAGTAGTAAATTGGAATAAAACAGGGGAAAAAAATTAGAATTGTAAGAATTTGGAATAATTTAACTAAGGAAAAATGGCGAACTTTTTTTATTATTACATATCCCCCCTCCCAAAAAATGTATGAACCGGTAAGTCCAATTGACTTACATGTTCATTGGGAGAAAGCAGATACTTGGGTTACAAAACAGTTCCCTCGTTGCAATACAGTTGCCTGGTCGCCGCATCGCGATGCTCAAATTTCTGAATTCTGTTAACTAAAATGTTTAATAATTAAATTTAAAGAAACACGGTTAAGTGGAAACTGCTGTAAATAATTACATTTTTCAATAATAATTAGTATAACAGTACAGTATAGTTTGTATCAAGAAAATATAACAACAACATATAAATCATCTCTTTTTTACCAATAATTTAACAATAATCAGCATTATTCACTTATTTATAGTCCTTAAGTGATTTTTTAAAGTCCTACTGAATTGTATTAGTCCAATTATTGAATATTATAAGAGTTCTTAATGTTGCAATGGCAGTATGAAGTTGCAATAAATAAATTTAAGTAATAATGTAATAACAATATATAAATCATATCTCTTTTTATCAATAAATTAACAATAATCAGCATTATTCACTTATTTATAGTCCTTAAGTGAAGGTTAAGTCCTACTGAATTGTAGTAGTCCAGTTATTGAATATTATAAGAGTCCTTAGTGTTGCAATGGCAGTATGAAGTTGCAATAAATAAAATAATACAATAATAATAATAATAACAAGAACAATATCAGCAATAAAAATTTAAAATAATAATACTTAACAATAACAATAATAATAATAGCAATACAATACTAAGAATAATAACAATAAACTAATAGTGGTTTCTTCTGGTCACCTGGGTAGTGACAATATTCTTCTATTTTAATAACAGGAAAATAATTTAAGTTATGCATTGGAAAATTCTGAAACTCTTGAAAAGCAAATTTTTTTTTTTTTTTTTTTTTTTTTTTTTTTAAGAATAGTTTAATTTTGCTTAGTTTAATTTTTAGTAATTTAAGGTATAATATTATAATCCAATTAAATTCAATATAAGAAATTCTCAATCCAAACCAATCAATTATGCCAGCATAAAAGTTAATTCGAATACAAATTTCAACAGTAATATTCCCAAGAGCTCACACACTATTACTAGTGTGCTAGGAACACACTGTCACACTAAAAAGAATTGAGATTAGTTAGAGATAATTTATTTTATTAATTTTAATTAGTTTTATGACTATATAAATTTTTAATTAAGCTATTAAATTGGTATCTATTACATGATTCTAAAGAATAAGTTTTATTTATGCAACTAAAACCCTAGGAACAAAATTTAAATTATATTTTATCAATAATATCTGGCAGCAATTCACAATTCTTTATCTTTTCTTACTGAATCAGAATGTTATAAGAATGTTGATAAAAACTAAAGTTTGCTTCAACCAGAAATCTTATCCAATAAAATACATAAAAATCTATTAAATTGTATTTACTATCTTAAAAATTAATATGTTGCACTGACTATCTTAGAACTTTTTCATCATAGTAACAAATACAACAACAATAATAATAGTATCATCAATAGAAATAATAAATAACAACAACAACATCATCAAAATTTTATTTACATAATATCAGAAACCTTTTGAATGCACTTTTACCTAAAAACCTCAACTTCACCTTTAATATTTTTTATTTTATTATCATCTTTCTCTTCCATTTCAATTCCTCATCAGTATCACATATTTAATCATTACATCATATTTAGTTTGAGCTCAATCCTAGTAAATTTATTATGCTAAGGATCTTGGCACTTAATGAGTTTATTTTTACCAAGCTATAGACAAAATGAGGTGTAATCCACATTGGTCAGCCCAAGATTTATTAAAACTCAAAGTTACCTAATAGAACAATTTACTAAAGTAACATAATGCTAATTTTTCCATCATGTCTCAGTAAATTAACTTCTACCTGATCTAGCAGTTTGTTAAATAATTATCACAATCAACAAATCTCTAACTGCTTATATTAAGTATTAACATAAATTGGTAAGTGCATCATTTTTCCTAACATTTAATTCAAAATAAACAACATAAATTAAAATAATTTAAGTTATATTTACATATTTACAATTTATACTCAAGGTTTTTTGGTGGTAATTTAAGTTAATTTAAATTTAGTTTAATAATTGAATTAATTTTATTTACATAGTTAAATAATAATACTAATAGTAATTTAATTTAATTTAACTTAACTGCCTAAGAAAGTGGTAAATAGTAAATTGCCAAAAGAAGAAATTACAATAAGTTGTTATAGGTAATTGATCATACCATGATGGCTAAGACCAAAAAGGAACAGATATTCATAAGAATAAATAATAAAGTTATTAATGGTGCACCTTTAACACAATAAATCATGAAATCAACAGACATCCCTGCATGTCATACCAAAACCATTCCTTTAAACCAATAAACAACATACAGAAAATTACTGTCAGTTCCTGAAAATTAGCAATTAATCCCTGGCCAGTAGAAAAACCACTAATACTGTGCAAAAGTAACAACATAATATTTAGATTTGTGAAAAAGTAATTAAATTTTATTAAAATTAACTTAGATGGTTACTGTAATGCATATAAAACCAGAATTTGTAATTAAATTTCTGTTATATTTATTGTAAAGCTCATTATTCCACACTCCATTTTCTGCAATTTCCTAGTAAAATCCATCCTTTAGTCACTATCCCTACTGAATTCTATGATTATAAGGATTTGGAACAAAAATAGACTTACACCAGAAATTTCATTCAATAAAATATAGAATTCCAAGTTAATTTAGTGTTATAAACTTCAATTTGAATATACTGACTTAAGTTTTATCAGAAATATTGAAATTTTTAACAACTTTACCCATTTACCATTAGTTTATTAGTAAACACCATATTCCTTTCTCAAAATACTGATAGACATCTCTGAAAAACTTCCCTACTGAATTCACTTAATTATAGAGATTTGCAACAGAAATAATTCTACATAGTAAATGAGTCAGCAAAACATAATATTCACTTATAAATTTAGAGTATTTTAAGTTTAATTTACTAATAAAACTTTTTTTTTTTTTTTTTTTTTTTTTTTGTGATCTATCCTTAATAATATTAAACATCAATTCATACTATATTCATCTTTAACTTAACAACAACTGTAAAAATATCTAACGCTTAATAATTTAAATAACAAAATAAATAATATTCAACAGTAAAAAGTCCAATTCATATTAAAATTCATTCCACTCAAATAGTAAATGTAAACTACTACTATAACATTTCTATAAATAGATCCACTATATATGAAAATCACAATTTAGAATGAAATAAAATAATAAAACACATAGCTATAAATATCCAAGTTCTTTTTTTTTTTTTTTTTTTATTGCTTTATCATCTCGGAGCATAGTATCAATAAATAAACAAAGTAATGAAATAAACAAATAAATTATATGCACACAATAATTTTACCGTTTCAATGTTACGCAACTCCAGCGCAACTTTCTTTTGAGATCATCATCATTTTTTTTTTTTTTTTTTTTTTTTTAACTCTTTAAAAGCTATTTTTGCGATGCAATCAAGGATGTCAGCTGTAATTTCAGAGAATCTAATAATTTTTATGCATTTATAAAATGGCATAGAAGATGTTCCAATACATTTTACTTAGTAAATAATGAAAAGAGATTACTTTTTAGTTATCGTAAAATATCATCATGTAAATTTCATAATCATACTCCAAGTCATATGCCAAGTAATAACTGAGAACATAAATTATTCAATTCATATTGTAGTAGCAATTCTCATAAGTGCATCAATCCAAAATATAACTTAGTTTAGTCTTTAAAGCATAATAACATACTTTTAATTCTTCCTTAATATATAAAATTTAACAGAAAAATAACATAAACAGTAAAATAAATTTCATAATATCTTTCAGACTAATTAATAGTACAAGAACATAAATAAAAATCTCAGACTGTTAAAAACTTTGTCAGTTGGTTTCTTGTTACGTAAGAATAGATATTTTAACAAAATAAAAAAGGTTGTGATAACATTTAGCAACAAATAAATAATACATATTACTTACTATAAAATCTAACTTACGCAATCAAATCTTGTTATGACAAAGAGGATTCAACAATTTTTTGTTGTTTTCATTGACGTGATGTTCCAATACTTCTTCTGGCTGACATTGATAGGGGGGTTGACTTTATAATGAAATATATTTCGTAGATGCCTTGCTTCCGTTCTTTTTTGTTACGACACCTCAGTAAATAAGCGGCAACTTGATTCTCAGATATTCTTTCCACATCATTTGGAAGGATAGTTGTGGCATAAGTCCTTTGAGATCCTACCCGGCTTATATTATAACACGATGATTCACCGTCATATGTTGTAGTTGCAGTAACGTGGATTATAGAAAGAATTCACATGGTTGCACAATGAAATTAAGACGTTGGTTGTTGAATGATATAAATATTTAGAAGCAGTCGTACATTTTAGTTGCAGTTTCGTCGCGGCCATAGCGGCAGTGAATTTAAAATCCAGAGGCGTTTCTCCATAATACAACGAACGAAGCTTTCACTGGAAATTCTTTATTAAGTATTGTTCTTGGGCAGTTTCCACCATAACCATCAAATCTGGGCATCACTACATCATCACTGTATAGAGGGTAAGTATTAGAACATCTCAAATTGTCAAAACGAGCAGCCAGGGAGTTGTTTACAAGTGAAGATACGACTTAATTCTGAGGGAGCGCCGCAGGCAGTTGCTTTTTGTTACCCCGCGGAACAACACAAGTTATGACGTAGAACGCGCACTGAACCAATGAAGAATTAAAGAAGACGCGTCATGCTACGTCACAACCAATGAAAGATAATTAGTGAAAGAGTTCGGACAGAGATGAGTGGATTAATTTTATAGTAAAGTGACTTTAGAGCGGGAAAATAATATTCGGAATAAAAATGAAAATGGCTCTCAAAAAACATTCTAAAACCCAGAAATGATCGAGGATCATGATAGAAATTAAGAATAACTAAAAGCTTTATATTTAAGTAAATTTGGACAATTTAGAATTAAATAAAAGGGAATTTAATAGAGTTAACGATAGAGCTAAATTAAGAATAAGGATTTAATGAATATAGAGTAGTAAATTGGAATAAAACAGGGGGAAAAAATTAGAATTGTAAGAATTTGGAATAATTTAACTAAGGAAAAATGGCGAACTTTTTTTATTATTACATATATATATATATATATTTATTTATATACATATATATATGTGTGTGTGTGACGATTTAACTTGAATCATAATCCAGGCAAGGGTTTCCACCGAACGATTTTTGCAGACGGGCGCCGAGAATTCACTTTCACAATGTGCGTATAGAACTCAAACAAGAGACAGTCCATTCCATTTCATTTTTTATTCGAAAATCAAGTCGAAAATGGCTATGCTTTTACTCCTTCCGAAGTTAAATTCCACTCATGATGATTTAATATCGTAAATAAGACTTGGTGACTTAATTTATATAATAAGAAGGCATGTTCTCCCTTAAAAAGGTAGTTGTTTTTCTATCGGCAGCCAAAGAGAATGTTCCGCGATCGTGAAGTACGCGCCGGGGTTTGCATGCACCACCGGATCCAGGAACAGTCTGACTTTTTCGCGGGAAAAACGCCGTATATCATTTCCTGAACGCTCCAGAATACATCACTAAAAAGTCTCTCGACCAATCAGCGCGTTCGGATTAATTTCTTCGGCGCTCTTATATCGAGGCGATTTTACCGTAAGCTGGAAAAAGCGCGACAAACAAATGCTTCCAGAATATTCTCAAAAATCTAATTCCTTCGAATAAATAAGAAGAAAAGAAAAGGAAAAGAAATACATAGGTTTTATCGAGCCTGGCAAGATGCCAAGATAAATTTTTACATTGAGACTAAAGTAACTTTCATAATTTGAGAAGTAATATTATTTTGTCAGAAAACATAGGGAAAAAATTAAATAAAAATACATAGGTTGTTATTTCAAGAGAGTAAAATATTTTTAGCTGGGAGATTGGGTTTTTTTAAAAAGAGTTAAATTCTAGGATGCATTTTACTTAATGAAATAAAAGTGCGTAATTTCAATAGAACATCGCGATGAGCCATTTTTTTTTAAGAGAATGAATTTGGAATAAACTATTTTTAGCACGGTGGAATTTTGACAATCGAAATACTGGAACGAGAAAATAATTTAGAATAATGGGATTTACACAGAATTATAGTTTTAATGAGGCCAACGGCGGAAAAGAAAAAAAAATTAATTTGTTTCATATCCCCCCCCCCCTAAAAAAAAACAAGCTTATCTGAACAGCAGTTCCCTAACAGCAGTTCAGATAAGTGACAAAAAATAAATTGAGAATTTTTCTAAATTATAAAAAGTTCTAAAATTTTAAAATTTAAATCACCAAGAATCAATAACAAAGCCTTAAATTTTGGAAGAATAGAAATTAAAATATTTCTTAGATTAAAGCATAACCTAAAATACATACAACACTTACTTTTTGCAAGTGTAAATAAATGAGAATACATCAAGATAAACTAAGAAATAACTAACATAATAAATAATATTAATAACATAATATATAAAGAATTCAATATATAAATAATAAAGCTGGAAATTAATAACATTGAAAAACGGAATACTAATACTAAGAATACTAATTGAAAAACTTAATTACATTGATACTGAAGAATACTATTATTATTATAACATACTGAAGTTTCAGTAATCTTAAACAGTCACTGTTTGAACAACAACAGCAGTCAACAACAGTCTCAAACAGTTTTCACTAATTTTCTGTCTTGTCTCCATTGTGGTTTGGGATTGACCCCACTCTAATCTGTGGTGCCACTCTTTTTGTAGTCACACTAAAGATCAGAGCTAATTTATTTCATGCGATAGCTATCTTTTGTCACAATCAGTAACTTTTAAAAGAATAAAATAAATAAATGTCCATATTGCACTTCATGGTATACACACTACTTTGGTATATCACAGCCTTGGTACCAAAACTCTAGCATTCTATAAATACAATTCATTGTAAGCAGTTTTAATCAATTTGTCAACATTTTTTAAATAGAATTCTATTTTGTCTCACTAATAATATCTCTCAACATTTTTCTAATATATTCTCTTAATAAATAATAACATTAATAAATCTCTTCAAATAATAAATAATATCAACAAACTTAAATAACTACTCTAGTAATATATCACAGTAAATATTACATTCCATATAAAATTATTGGTTGAGGAGATAAAAAATGCATAGCAAAATCTGTTTGTTTCCTTACTTGAAAAGATAAGGAAATAATTTTTTGCTAGCCGAAATGTGCAAAAAAAAAAAAGTGTAACAATATATTATTTTTCCAATACTAAATAATTTAGATGCCCAAATATTTAGATAGGATTCACTCAACCAACAATTGTGAACAATAATATCCCTTGATACTCTTTTAACTACTAAAATCTATGACATAATCGGGTATAGCTAATTACCAAAATTTAAGTGTAGAATCATATGCTTCTTTTTACACTTTTTAAGTAATAAGCAAAATAATAATAATAATAATAATAATAAATTTCAATATAACTAATACTTCTCAACATATGCAGTAATTCATAATATAATTCAATAGTAGAAATAATAATAATATAATAACAGTAGTATAATTTAAGAAAGTATCACAGTTTGTTTATTGATTGTTAGAGAAAATATTGGTTGAGGAATAAAATAATTACATAGCAAATAAATAAATTTCTTATTTTTTAATTATATAAGAAAGTATTTTTGCCAGTCGAAAGTATACAAAAAAAATACAATAATAATTTCAAAATCCAAATAAATTTAAATCTAAATATTTAGAAAGTGAACTCTCAACCAGTAGTTCCCTACAATATTTTTTTTCTCAGATATCCTTTTTACAAAATTATACTGTTAAGTATTCATCCTAAAAGTAGAGAGTTGTTTTTTGGCAAACTTAGAATAAATAAAGACAATACATAACAATAAAAAGATGTTAATTTTAGTTAAGAAATGGAATACAAAGGCAGTTTTGTTTAAATACTTAATTTTCTATTGTTACACTAAACAATCATTCTAATATCACATCATCACTATCCAATTATTTATATGTTTATATAATTATAGAAATATTTATAAACTGTTACTATTTGATTATCTATTGAAGTAAATAACATAATATTAATGTTTGAAACAATCGGTTTAAGAAAAAGTAAAAATAGTTCATTTTGATATAGAATTAAAAACATTTAATTTCATTTTTCAACATGAATTTGAAGATTCCTAAAATCAAAATACACATCTTATGCCTGCATAAGGTGTCTACTCAACCTTAAAAACTCTCAAAAACAAGTAAATATTTTAGTTGATCAGGCTAAAATATACCCACAATGTTGAAAATAAAAGCTGTGACATAATCATAAGATAATTTATTTTAAAATATTAAACTTTCAAAAATGAGTAATATCTCTGTTGCGCACCAAAGACATACCTGATACTATTGAAAACTATTGTAATAAGAAATATTTAAAGAATTAGAATTTACTCTATTGTTTTTACTTTAGTTTGATTTTGTGAATCTGTATGTGAAGTTGTTTGTGTTGTTTTCTGTGTATTTTCATGAAATAATTTGAAGTCATCTGGAAAATAATATGGTCTTAATTTAGAAACATGTACAATTACTGACTTATTGGCTTTAGTTTCATAATTAAATCTGTCTATTTCATAAGTCACTTCTGAAAGTTTGTTTGTGATTTTGTATGGACCTGAAAAAGTGGGTTCCAACTTCCTAGTATTGGGATATTTAAATTCTTCATAAATTACAAAATCATTTACTTTTAAAGGACACTCAACAAATTTCCTATCATATAACCTTTTATTTTTGAAATGAAATTCTTTAGTACGCTGTTTTGCAATTTTTAGTGCTGCTTGAACAGGTGGATAATAATTTTGATTTAAAGGGGAGTTGTAAGGTAATTTGCCATAAAACAGATATGCTGGTGGGAAATTAGTTATAGAGTGAGGAGTATTATTGTATTCTTGAATGACTTGATCTAATAACCGAGTCCATGGAATTTTAGATGAGATTGAATTTACTTTACATTTTTATCTAGTGACTATTGTCTGGTTAAACCTTTCAACCTTCCCATTCGTTTGTGGATGATGTGAAGAGGTAAATCTTTGTTTAATGTTATGTGTCTTGAGAAATTTTTTGAATTGAGGTGACCGGAATGCCTTGTGCCGATCACTGAGTATTGTTTGGGGAACCTGACTATTGAAAATTTGTTTTAAGCAATTAATATATGTGGTTGATATAACATTTTTAGATGGAAAAGCCCAGACATATCTTGTGGCATGATCTATTATTATGTGTAAAAATTTCTTTGTTGAGTTATAATAATTAAATCCACCCACAGTATCAATAGAGAGGCACTCAAAAGGTTGATCTGTGGCTGGTAGAGCTTGTAACAAGCCAAATCTTTTTGTTTTGGGCTTTTTATTTCTTTGACAAGTGTCACAATGTTTTACATATTGGGTTATATCTATTGTCATATTAGGCCAATAATAGTTTGGAGAAATTAGATTTCGCATTTTTTGTATACCCAAATGTCCATAATTCTCATGAGCAATATGTAATAATTTTTTCTTAAAGCCATTGGTACTACCACTTTTCGAAATCCATGTTTTTTAAGTATGATTATTCCATTCTCTGTTCGATAATTCCTATCATTTACATTTTCCTTATTTTGCATCTCTATTATTTCATCTTTATCTAACAATAAATTAATATGCTGGTTGAAAAAAGTTACAGGGTTTCTGGACAACATGTCAGCTTCGAAATTTGTTGACCCTTTTTCATACTTAATTTCATACTCAAACATGCTTAATTTTAAAGACCACCTGAATAATCTTCCTCTAGGATTCTTAACATTTTTTAACCAAACTAGAGATGCATGGTCAGTATGGATGGTAAATCTGACTCCATGGAAGTAATGATAAAACTTATCAAGAGTGTAAATAATTGCTAAACACTCTAACTCTGTAATGAAGTAATTCTGTTCATAACTCTTCAAATTCCTTGAATGGTAAGCAATTGGATGTAGAAACCCCTCTTTATCTGGTTGTTTAAGTACTGCTCCTACTGCCATCTGTGAGGCGTCAACAAACATATGAAGTGGTAATTTTGCATCATAAATTTTAAGAATAGGTTTTTGGATTAAAGCATCTTTCAATTTATTAAAAGAATCTTGACATTCTGGAGTCCAGTTCCATATTGTATTTTTTCTAAGTAATTTATTAAGAGGTTGTCGAATTTGAGCATATTTATCTATAAATTTATGATAAACATTTATTTATCCTAGGAAACTTTGCAATTGTTTAATATTTGTTGGGGGTTTTAATTTCTTTATAGTTTCAATATTTGCATTTGCAGGAGTTAGAATTCCATCATAAATTTCATATCCTAAGAAGTTAATCTTAGTCTGAGCCAATTTACATTTGGATAATTTGAGTTTAATGTTCTCTAATTGACAAATTTTGAATATTTGATTTAAATGATCAAGATGTTCTTTTAGAGAGGAAGAGAAAATTATAATATCGTCGAAATAGTGGCAAGCAAAATCTATTTTGAATTTATTTAGGATTCTTCTAATAGTTCTATTGAAGATAGGGGGTCCCGTTTTTATCCCGAATGGGAGGACTAACCATTCGAATAACCCAGAGCTAGCAGCAAAAGCTAATTTCTCAGTATCTGCGGGATGTATGGGTATGTGCCAGTAGCCGGAGGCTAAGTCCAAAGTTGAAAAATACTGAGCACCACTCAATTTATCCAAGATCCCATCAATACGAGGTAATGGCTCGGCATCGTTTTTTACTATTGCATTTAATATTCGATAATCAATACATAATCTAGTCTTTTTGCCTTCCTCTCTTTTCATAGCCAAAGTGACAGGAGCCGAATAAGGACTATTGCTCTCTTTAATTAATCCTGCTTCTAACAATCCTTGAATTTGATTTTGAATTTTTTTTCCTCAGCTGGTGAAGTTCTATAAGGCCTCAAAGATATTGGTAGGGCAGAATTAAGATAAACGCGTTGCGGTTCAATATTAATTCTACCCACATCATATTTATGTTTAGCAAAAATATCCATGTAATTTTGAATTAATTCCCTTAAATCCCCATTTTGAATCAAATTTATCTCCCCCATTAGTTCACAATTAGAATTATTAACTTCGTGAGAAATTTGAGGAGTCATGAGTCTTCGATAATCTGGTTGCACTTCATAGTCATTATTTTCCTCATTTGACTGCATAATTATACTATTACCACAGTTCTCAAATTTTAGTTGTTCATCATGATAAAAATCCAAATCATTATGCTCTTCATTACTTTCAAAATTGTTATTTACTTGATAAAAATTAAACTTGTTATAATGATCATACTTATTTTCAAAATTACTACTGTCATTTTCAAATTTTATACTTTCATTATTCACTTGTACTTTATTAACATCAACAATATGAAAATGGAGAGCTTTCTCCTTTTGTATGGCTACACCTCCATTTACAATTCTTTTCCCTTGTTTGACAATACAATGTTTACAATTAATTGTTAAATCAAATTTTGAACACTCTTTTAACCCCAATATTGCATAATTTAGATCTATATTACATACTAGAAAATCCACCCATTTACTAATTTTTCCAACCCTGATGAGCACGCTACACTTCTGATTAATTTTCATAAACCCTTTTGCCTGACCAATAATAGTAGTAGGTATTTTTTCAATTTTAGCATTAAGTTTTCCTACAAATTTCAATGGTAAAATGGCAATTGTGGAACCACTATCCACAATACAAGGTAAATTATAACTAGGGGTGTACCCATACACTATTAATTGTCATTCATTACCAGGATTACAAGCAAAAGAAGAAGCACTAGGAGTATCAGAGGGAGTAGTATTACTTATAAAAACACATTCTCTTTCCCAATGGTAAGCATTTCTGACCCCCTTATTAGTGCAAATTCTGCATGGTCTACTTGGATAAAGGTTTTGAAAATGATTGTTTTGTACAGGATTCCTATAATTAGGAGATCTCTGATTAAATTGTCGTGCTGGTAGCCAATTCCGAGGAGCATATTCTTGCCGAAGTGGTCGGAAAGGCTGATAATTTTGTCGAAAAGATTGCATTGGGAAACGGGGAGCAGAAAAATTTGGCTGACGATATGGTTGATTGATTGGTTGTCGGGTATTGAGCGATGGAGAAACTTCAACAAATTGTTTCACAATCCTATACCAGTCAGTGGTATTTTCAGGATGATTTACATTGATGGAATTTTGATATTCTGGTCGTAATCCATCAGTCAATCCTTGTAACAGAATGGTTTCACATAATTTTAACTGCCTACCTATCTCTACCTTTTTTCTAAAATAATTTTCTAAGTCATTCAATTTATCCAGTTTAAGTGTAGTAAAATCAGAAAATTTTGGGCATTTTAAGTCAATAAACCTCTCTGTTAAAATATTTACAACTTGTCCATAATCATCACAATTTAAACAATCATTGACATATACACTGCTCAAAACAATTAAAGGATATTGCAGTTTTAGGTGGATTTTGTATCTGGGAAACGTTTTAGCTGATTGATACATGGTCGACAGACATAGTAGGTTATATGAGAATAAATTACACATGTTTGGTAGAAAAAATGCATTTTATTGCGCATTTGTGTACAAAAGGAAAAAAACACAATTTGTGCATATGAGAAAAAAAGAATAAGAAAAGGTGTTTTCTTCAAAGAAAATCATTTTCAGTAGGGGGTATGGTTTCCACGGGCGGCCAGCAACGTTGAACACAGGCATGGACTCAATGAGGCTATTAATGACGAGTTGGGGTATTCTGCCCCACTCTTCCAGAAGAGCTCTTTCCAGTTCTTGGAGAGTTTGTGGGGGTTGTTGGCGGCCAGAAACTCGTCTTCCTAAAGCGTCCCAAACGTGCTCGATTGGATTCATGTCTGGAGAACACGCTGGCCATTCCATTCGAACGATTCCTTCCTCGAAAAGGAAATCCTCCACCAGGTTTGCACGATGTGGCCTGCAGTTATCGTCCATTAAAATGAAGTTATCTCCGATTGCTGCAGCGTAAGGGACTACAATAGGTCTGAGGATCTCATCCCTATATCGGCGACCAGTCAGGGTTCCATCTCGAATGATGTAGAGGTCAGTGCGCCCGTCAATGGAGATGCCACCATACACCAACACTCCTCCACCGCCAAATCTGACACTTTCGTGCACGAACGCAGGATTATTCCTACTGCCACGGTCCCTCCAGATGAAAATACGCCTATTATCCGGATGCACAGAAAAACGGGACTCGTCAGAAAACAGAATATTGCTCCATTCATTTCTCCTCCAGTTGACATGCTCGGTTGCCCACTCCCTGCGGTCGCGACGATGCCTTGATGTTAATCTAACACATACCATCGGTCGGCGAGCATACAGACCTACAGCATGGAGCCGGTTTCGGACAGTCTGAGTTGAAATCGTGGTGCCTGTAGCCGAGCGAAGGTGTTGTTGGAGAAGAGTAGCGTTCATGTTTCGGTGTCTCCGAGCTGTTAACGCTAAATACCGATCTTCATTGGGCGTTGTTGCCCGTCTACGACCTTGCCCTGGTCTTCGGCCTGCACATCCACTCTCCAAAAAACGGTTCCAGATCCTGGAAATGACACTTTGTGACACTCCAATGGCTTGCGCTACTTCGGCTTGAGTTTGGCACCCTTCTAACCTACCAACAATTCTCCAAGCTTCTGAATCTGTCAAATGACTTCGCTGAGACATCGCACTCATCGAAACAAAGCAATCACTGAATGCCGATCATCCTTGTCTTCATTCTCTTTTATCCAGTTGAAAGTCAAATTTCATTCGCTGCCGCTGAAACGACGTTTTTGATGTCGAACTCAAAATTTGCAAACTCCACAGTTTGAAAACCAGAAAAATTTGCATTTGTGGTTCTCTTCTTCTATTTTCGGCAAAAAAAATTTCGTTTATATCTTTATTTTATATAAAACTTCAAATATCCTTTAATTGTTTTGAGCAGTGTACTTTAAAAGCTTCTCCTTTAAGATATTGAGATATATGATTAAATTTCCATCCCTCATTTTTATTTTCTCTGCTACAAATTTGGTTGAAATATTCTAGCCACTGCTGAATCCCCATTCCCGAATCAGGGTCAAATGCAATAATCTTAATTTCATACATATCTCTATTACTTTTATCAATATGAATATAAGAAGGTACTCTATTTTCTTTACAAAGCCCCGATCTTAATAATATTTAAATAACAATAGAATTTAAATAATCATTAACAATAAAATAGAAAACACATAAAAATATTCAAATAGCATAAAATCACAAAATAAAAATTTCAATCATAAAAACATAACTTACAACTAGAAGACACGGTAGTTTTACTTGGCCGCTTGTCCATGTCATATTAAATCATCAAATACTTTTAAATTTAATTCGCTCCGAAGGATTTACAAATCTCACTCAGTGACATAAACATATTCCGATCTGATATTTCCACACTGTCATAATAGTTGAAGTCCATACACCAGCACCAAAATCCAAAAGCATCGAACAAAACCGGTCGAACAAAAGCACCTGCATCTGGCATATCCACTAGGCTTTAAAAATATCTGGCCATCCTGGTCGATTTTAAAAGTATCTCGCCATCCTCGTCGACTAAATTTAATAATGTGACGATTTAACTTGAATCATAATCCAGGCAAGGGTTTCCACCGAAGGATTTTTGCAGACGGGCGCCGAGAATTCACTTTCACAATGTGCGTATAGAACTCAAACAAGAGACAGTCCATTCCATTTCATTTTTTATTCGAAAATCAAGTCGAAAATGGCTATGCTTTTACTCCTTCCGAAGTTAAATTCCACTCATGATGATTTAATATCGTAAATAAGACTTGGTGACTTATTTTATATAATAAGAAGGCATGTTCTCTCTTAAAAAGGTAGTTGTTTTTCTATCGGCAGCCAAGGAGAATGTTCCGCGATCGTGAAGTACGCGTCGGGGTTTGCATGCACCACCGGATCCAGGAACAGTCTGACTTTTTCGCGGGAAAAACGCCGTATATCATTTCCTGAACGCTCCAGAATACATGTTCTCTAAAAAGTCTCTCGACCAATCAGCGCGTTCGGATTAATTTCTTCGGCGCTCTTATATCGAGGCGATTTTACCGTAAGCTGGAAAAAGCGCGACAAACAAATGCTTCCAGAATATTCTCAAAAATCTAATTCCTTCGAAAAAATAAGAAGAAAAGAAAAGGAAAAGAAATACATAGGTTTTATCGAGCCTGGCAAGATGCCAAGATAAATTTTTACATTGAGACTAAAGTAACTTTCATAATTTGAGAAGTAATATTATTTTGTCAGAAAACATAGGGAAATAAAATAAAATAAATAAAAATACATAGGTTGTTATTTCAAGAGAGTAAAATATTTTTAGCTGGGAGATTTTTTTTTTTTTTTTTTTTTTTTAAGAATTAAATTCTAGGATGCATTTTACTTAACGAAATAAAAGTGCTTAATTTTAATAGAACATTGCGATGAGCCATTTTTTTAAGAGAATGAATTTGGAATAAACTATTTTTAGCACGGTGGAATTTTGACAATCGAAATACTGGAACGAGAAAATAATTTAGAATAATGGGAGGGATTTACACAGAATTATAGTTTTAATCAGGCCAACGGCGGAAAAGAATTTTTCTTTAATTTGTTTCATATATATATATATATATATATATATATATATATAATTATAATATCTATGAATTTCAAAAACATATCAAGTTCTAATATCATTCTACTAAAATCTTCAAAGAGATAATTAATGATATTGTGTAATCAGAATACCACATAGCTAATAATTTACTTGTGCAATCATAAAATTACCTTAGCATGTGCTTCAATGGTAATTAGCCAAATTTACTCATACCTGAAGAACAATTAAAAAGAAAGAGAGAGTAAGGGGAAAAAATTATAAATTGGAGTTGCTATTAAGTAATCACAAATGGATTAATAAATTAATTATGAACATTATTCAGTGGAAAAACTGGACCACAAGAGAACCAATCAAGAATTGGATATGAAAAAACATATGTGGATGTACTCGTCAGCTTGGCTGCACCCACATGTGTTTTAAAAATAATTCAGTATTTCATAATTCTACTGGCATGATGCTAAGAACAGTAGATTCAGCCAAGTATACTGAATTATTACCAGACAACAATTGGAAAAATTTAAAATTGGAAATATGTAAAATGTAAATAAAAAACCATTAAGAAATATATAATATATCACTTACAACGATTATCCTAAAATTTTTAAATAACCACACTAAATTACCACCAGATATCATTTTTGAAATAATATTTGAAATTAGAACCCTTAAATTGTAGAAAAAATGTTTTACTCACAAGAATGATACAGAATCCTCAAAATATATCAACTTCTGCATAATGATCAATTCCACATGGCTCGTATCAAACATGTTGACATTCGAGTCGAGTTGAGAGAAATGATTTGAAAGACAAGTTGAGAGCTCATTTTTTTTTTATTTATTTTTTTAAAACACAACTCGATCAATGACACCCCAACACAAAATAATTCAAAAACACACAAAACTATTCTGTTGATAATACTCTTATAACAAAATTATATCCGTGAATATATAATTACTTCATCTAATTTTAATTCCTGAAAGTAAAATTAATATACAAGCAATAGCTCCCTCTATAGTTAAATTAAAAATAATATCTATAATATCATCAACTAACTAAAACGTTATATATATATGTATAATTAGCTTAAGGAAATGTCTTAAAACAGAATTAAATTTTAAACGAAAACAATCCTGCTATTTCGTTATTAAGATTTTTGCACGAGATCATGCACAAAAATGCTTCTTTTAACATTTGAAGTAATTTATATTTTACTCTGAATACTATTTAACTATTATTTTACTATTTAATACTGTATTTGTTATTTGCGTGTTTTCCCTGAATATATATATGTGTGTGTGTATAATTACTACCAGATATTTATTGATGTTTTGAGGCATGCATTTATATTTACTAGTAAGTTCAAAAATATAAATATCCTATTCGAGTTTAATTATTGTCAACATTTTAAAATAAATATAGACATAAACAAAACTACTTTATCATGTATTAAAAAGTTCAAACTTCTCAGTCTACAATGCATGTTTAGTTTGACATTTTCATAAATTTTATAAATACAAAATGTTTATTTTGACTGGATTATTAATGTTTAATAAAGGCAATAAAAAGTAATAAAATATTTACATTAAGTTTTATACTTTGGTTGCCTCAATGATCTCTCTCTCTCTCTCTGTGTGTGTGTGTGTCTATTAAAATGTTATTTTTTTCCCTAATAACAACTTTGTTGAATATTTTATACTCTACTTTGGTTAGCGAAAACATATGTTCATTATTTGGTCAGATGATTGTGTATTATTATTTCATGACAAACAACTCTTTCAGAAGATTTTCTTCATTAATTCGCCTTAATTTTCTTATGCAGACAAATATTATATTCATTTTGACTAAAGCTGTTCAGTGTCAGTAGACAACTACACAACACTATTCAGTGAGTTACAAGAAAATATGAGTAAGAATAAGAAACCAAATGCTATTTCTATAGCATCACTAATTGCACCTCCGGTAGACGTATATTCCATACTGAAAGATGGCAAAATCGTTCATGTTTATGATGCTAACCTCATACGTCTTTTATCGCAAATCTTTCGTGTCCCGTATAACGTAAAGATATCCTCTGATGGTGAATTTGGTGTCAAGTCATCTAATGGAAGCTGGAGTGGAATGTTGGGGATGGTGATACGTTCAGAAGCCGATCTAGCAGTGGGTAGTGTACTACTACAGCAAGAAGCAGATGATGCCGTCAATTTTAGCTATCCTTATCTCTTCACTGAAGCCACATTTATGACGGATAAGCTTAAACCAATCTCCAAGAATATGACCCTATTTCGTCCGTTTTCATTAACATTGTGGATTGTTCTCGCGGCAATTGTTTTCTTTTTTTCATTTCTCTTATTCCTTCAAACAAAAAGAAAGCAAACATATCAGTCTGTCTTATTCGTGGTATTTGGAAATTTCTTGGAAAAATCTATCCAAATTAAGTTACGGAAGAAATTTTACAGGGTGATTTTAAGTATATGGTTAATATTTACCTTCGTCATAACCAATAGTTATAAGGCTGTTTTGCTATCGTTTCTCACATTACCACAATTTTCTGGAGTTCGAACAATTTCAGATTTAGGCAGAGCTGCAGAAGATAATTCAATAATTTGTTACACGTACAAAGGTACCCAAGTGCCACAAATATTAATCGAATCAGATTTTGACTCCTGGAAATCTATTGGAAAATGTTTGCTACGGAATGATATAACTTCGGAAGATGCAGAAGAAGCCTTTTTTAAAGCACCACCCGGAAAAGCGTTCATTGGCGGAAGAATTTATTTGGAGCCCTATAAGGAAGATTATTTCATTTCAAAAAAATCATTCTTTAATATTATGTTTGCTTTTCCAATTTCAAGAAATTTCTGTTGCAAGAGTTACTTAAATAAAATGATCCACCGCCTGTTTGCAGCAGGCGTGTTCCAGAAGCTTAACAGAGATGAAGAGATGCAGCTGGAAATTAATTTGAGATCTTCTCAGGTAAATGCGTCTGATGATCATAAGATATTGCAACTCCACGATCTTAAAGGAGCTTTTATCATATTGATTTCTGGATATATTTTATCATTCATCACACTTTCTATTGAAATAATCATAAACCGTTATCATCTCCCATGAACTATTGCACTTTTTAAATGGTGGATGTTGATGGTTTGGTTTTTTAAAATTTTAATCACAAAATTTCTCACACCGAACACAAATATACCTTTCGATAAAATAAATGGCTGGTATACTATATTTGTTTCGCATAGAAAAAATTGTTCTTTAGAAGACTGTTAAACTAAAAAGTAAAAATTACCTTAATATAAAGGATTTTAATAAATTAGAAATAGTTGGAAAACGTTTACAAAATAACTAGAACTATGCTTGTTCATCGCATGCAAGACTGACAATGGCGACTATTTTTACCCTCTATAAGAAAGAATTTATTTTTCAGAAGAATCATTATTTAACGCTATGTTTGCTTTTCCAATTTCAATGAATTTCTGTTACATGAGTTACTTAAATAAAATGATCAACCTCCTGTTTGCAGCAAGTGTGTTCTAGAAGTTAATAGAGATTTAGAGATGCAGCTGGAAATCAAGTTGAGATCTTCTCAGGTAAATGCGTCTGATGATCACACTTTTTATTGAAATAATAATAAACCGTTATCATCTCCCCTTAAATAATGCAGCTTTTAAACAATATATATATATATATATATATATATATATACTTACTCACAAAATTGGTCAACCAATACAAATCTGCCTTTCCTTGCTTATGAAATAAACGGATGGTATGACAAGCTACGGCTGCTGAAGGCAGTCGTACTCCACCACCTATTCCAGATTCTCGTGAATCCATGCGAGATCACGACTAAGAAGAGCCCGTTTACCCGGACACCTCCAAGGTGGTGCTCTTCGGCCGGGGGAGAGACGGGGGCGTGAGCTTCCTGCGCCTCTCTACCCTTTCCCAAATGAAAGACGACTGAGGTCGGTGCGACATGCGGTGGAGTCCAAAGACAATGGACACCACCGTACAACACTTGGCCGGACGTTGAGACGATCCGACGGCTTCGTAGCCGGAACCCCAAAGAGGGAACCGGGTCCTAGGTCAGTGCCGAACCACCCCAGCTACCCATTGCTGTACCGCAACTTCCGATTATCGAGTCCTAGGGAGGAAACGACTAGTTCATCGGCTGCGGCGATAAACGGATGGTATGCAATATTTGTTTCTCATTGAAAAAAAAAATACTTTAGAAGATTGTTAAACTAAAAGGTAAAACTTACTTTAATATAAAGAATTATAATAAATTAGAAATAATTAGAAAAAAATACAAAATAACTAGAATTATGATTGTTGTTTGCACAAGTGTATGATATCTTCTGCTTTTCTATTGGCTGTTTTCTGTTGCTTGTTCTTTTCCCTTGCATTTTCTTTCTGTCTTTCTCCTGTCTTCAAAGTGGTAGCACGTCCTCTTTGCGCCTGAAGAATAAATATAAAGTTCCTTCGAAAGACTTTGCTAATTTCTTAAGTTTATGGTGTTATTGAGAAATGTAGCTTTTATTGTATCACACAAGTTGTTCAACATTTTAATGAGCTAAAGATCCCGTCTGAATTTTTTTATTCTTTATTTTTTTTTTATTCTAACGAGAGAGTACTAAAATATAAAATTCACAATCTCAAAATATAAACTACACGCACTGCCACAAAAACTAGAAATCTAAATCATTCTAAATCGAATGTTGAATGATATCAGACTAGATGTTGAACATCTGAAATCTTATTGTTGAATGGCTTGAGAAGAAGAATAAAAAAACACCTGTATATTAAAAGCTACCTTTTTTCGTAATATGTATTGATTTCGAACTTTACCGCTAAAACGAAAGCCCTTAACTGAAAAACAGATTTTGAATCTAAGTTTTAGTTCTCTCACCTTATATCAGCATAATGCCATTTTTAGTTGATATATTTTATTTTTATTGTCATTTACATATTTTGTTATTTACCTATTGTTATTTACCTATCTATTTTACTTATGTATTTTACCTATTGTTGAAAATTTTAAAACAGCGTAAATAATAACATTTCCCTTCAATTAAAAACTATATTTTTAGGGTTTCGTTCATCTCACGTAATCCTACTCGTCTCACTTTTCTGTCTGTCTGTCTGGCTGGCTGTTTGGCTAGCTGTCCGTCACAGAGTCCGTTCTCGAAAACTGTATAAGTTAGAGACTTGAAATTTTGTGTACTTACAGCTAAATACCTGCTATCACACTGAAAATCATTTTGAAAATGTCTTCATTAGCGCAAGATATTAATTAAAAACCTACTCATTAATGGAAAATATTCAACTAAAGCATAGAATTTAATCAAACTGCAAAGAAAATTCATTCTGAAACTCCAGAAGAGGGGGATGGGTTGCCATAGTCACAGCATTGCAATGGCGATAACAGACTGGACGTTTTCAAAGACACCAAACATCTCATAAACTATTTCACCTAGGAACATGAAATTTTAGACACATACGCAAAAAAAACAAGAAAATTAGCTTTCAGAATTTCTAAAAAAAATTAATTACTCCCACTAGAAGTGTAAATATCAATTAAAAATTGATTTGAATAAATTCATTTAATTTATTTTCATTGGAAAACCACAGACGACAGTCTGACATGTGTTCTCATCGCCCAAAGATGATGGACTAGGAATTTTTCAGGCTCTATAGATTTTTTTTTTATTATTGCATTTATCGATTTGAAATTAATACATCTATGCGTATTTTTTTACGGCGAACCCAGAAATCTAATTTTCATAAAAATTGCGTAATTAGAACCAAAATTACGAATTATTTTTGCGTTAATGAAAAAACAAAATATTTTTAATTATTATAGGATGATTGCAGCTGGTGTGTGAAATCGGAGACTCTCAGTGAGACATCCCGGCCTTTTGGAAAGGAGGAAGATAAATAAATAAACCGCAGATTTTGATGGTAGTAAGAGATTAAAAGTTCTATTAATTTTTTTGTATAATATCGCAGTTACGGATTTGAAAACTATTCAACTATGCATGTTTTATTACGGTGAACCCAGAAATCTAATTTTTATAAAGACAGTAGCACTATGCAATTTTCACTGCAATGTACATCTATATATTTAAAACGCTAATCGTTTTCTTTCGACAGTCCGTGAGAATAAACTACTGCATCAAACTACATCATTCTTTTTTTAAATGAAAAGTATTTGGAAGCAGATTTGTTATCGTACATTCGTTTGTTCAAAAATTTTATTAATTAGCCGCAATTTTAAATTAAAATTTTACTTCTGCTACAAAGTCCTAAAGTCAATCGCCAGAGGACGCTGTAACTTTCACCAAAATTGAAGTCTGACTCTGACCGTGACTTCAAGCTATCTGGGCAAGGTAGAATTGTAAACAAAGATCGATTACGTTATAAAAATATCAATGTCACCAATTTATTTACTTTTAACATTTGCTGAAACAATAAAACTAATACAAAACAATTAAACTATATTAAATTATCTCATAAATTTGTTTTTAAACGTTAATAAATTTTATATATTAAAAAAAAAAAAAAAAAAAAAAAAACATTACATGGAACAGATGCCGCAGACGCACAGGGATTGGCGCGATTTATTTTTTGCGCCATTTTGGCGAGAAAACCCAATTTTCACACATTATTTTTATTAAACACATGCATTTAATTGTATTAATTATTTTTTTTAATATTATTTTATTTTATTTATTTACACACGTATTCAATTTTATTAACACAAAGCAAAAATCGCCATTTTGGCGCCAAAAAGAAACCACGATCCGTCTGCGACATCTGTGCCTATTTAATCAAAATTGTTTGGGTGCACCGCATAATGCAAAATTAACTAAATCCATGATTGTTTCTTTCAGAGATTAAAAATAAGAAAATTTAATTCTTAACGAAATACAGTTATTTGGTCGGAATTTTTTTCTTAGTTCGGGCTTAGTTAATATTCTGGTACTTCACCATTATCCCATCGACCACTTTCCATATACAAAACTATCGCCAAATTATTCGCCAAACTGTAGCGCCCAATAAACAAATGGAAGAAATGTTGCCATTAGAATCTCAGGAAAAAAAAAAGAAAGAAAAGTAATAAATTAGGAAAAGCCCAATTCCCTAAAGTATCATTTATCAGTAACTTTAAACAATAAAATTTACAATATATAAATGAAAACAGAAACAAAAATAAGCTTGGAAAATTATTTATTTACATTATTTTTCTTAATTATCCCTCTCGAATGCTGGATAAATGTTTGTGACGTCAGTTGAAATTGATCTATTGTACGTAACTACACATCACAACATTTTGTCAATCCTTTTTCGCTTTTAATATCATGTTGTCGAAGATGTAATTTTTATTTTAATTAATGTAATAACTAATAAATTAATAAAATATCAGTAAAAATACATTAAACGTCAAATTAAACATCACTTGATGAGCTAACATGCACGTGTAAACGCATTTGATGTATAGTGAGTGTGACGCCACGATCATGCATTTTTGGCATTAAATTCTATAATTTGGCGATAGTTTTTTTTTCCCTAATGGAAAGTGGTCGACCGGATAACGGAGAAGTATCAAAATTCTTATAAAGCGTATGAAATTGAAGGGCGTATGTATTTAATTTGTTTAAAAATACGATTAATGTTTCTCAAACTTTGACGCTGAAAAAACAAGCGAGTACCAGAATTTATCTGAGCAGAGTATATATGGCAGATGCCATTTTTTCATTACAATTAAATACAAAATATATTTTTATTTGTATACATGGTAACTAAGCATAAAAGTAACCTATATAAAATACGTGTGAAAAGTTTTCGCCTGTGAAAATGACGTTATGCTTATCTTGAAATGTATTTTTACATTGATAAATCTAAAGAGAAAAATTTATATGATTGTTTTCAACATGACGTAATTTTAACTAATTTTTCAATTCTTCATTATAAAGAGTAGAATTGGAGCCTTTATTGATTGCTTCATCTTGACTGCATACCTGGATTACATGTTACCAATAACTTTTTTTTTATTATTATTATAGGTTAGAGGATTTCATTTTTTAATAAAGAATTCACAAATGTGAAGGATTTCAGGAAAATTAAAATTATTAAAAATAGTGTCACGGTAATAAAAAACAGCTTGAAAAAAAAAATTGTAATTTAAAAAATTACAACAACCATTGGGAAAATGTTCCGAAAGCTTAAAAAAATAAAATAAAATAATTATTCGTTATTCGATTGTAAGCAATGTGCCATTCCATCATCGCATGTCGATGTCGCAGATGTTTCAACCAGCTAACTATAAACGTTGCGCGATACGTAATAATATTTAACATCGACGAACAACTATGTAAAAACATTTCGTCTGAACCATCGCCGCAGTTATCATAACCGTTGCATACTGTTACAAATAAACACATTTTACATTACTACAGTTGAAGAGATCCTGGGATTCTCTGCCCTCACAAAATTATTCGTCGGAACCATCTACAGATAAACACATTTTCCATTACTACAGTTGAAGGCATCCTGGTATTCTCTGCTCTCGAAAAAATATTCGTCTGAACCATCTACACAATCAATCTCTCCATCGCACCCCTGACAGCATCTAATGTCATTCGATTGTAAGCAATGAGCCTTTCCATCATCGCATGTCGATGTCGCAGATATTTCAACCAGCAAACGATAAACGTTGCGCGATACATAATAATATTTAATAACATACTGTCTGGAAGAATTGTTTAAACAAGTAGGTTGATAAGAGAAGCAACTGAACGTTATTGAGTAACATTAAGTCGTGCAAACAAAGGGAAAGTGCTAACCAATATAGGTTAACCAATGTACCTTAATATTTTATCGGGTCCTTCCTACAATAACTTTAACTCTTGTTTAGATTGATGTATGAGCTAAAGGTATTTTGAGGAAATTAAAGTTGAAGACCACGTTTTTTGCTTTATCAGACGATTTCTCATCCGACGTCCATTTTTCAATTCAGCTTTTTTTCATATCTGATAGTTTGCATCCATCCTTTTTGTAACTTTAACATTTTTGTAACGATTTTATGCATTTATATTGCCTATTCAAAGAAAAATTCGTATAAAGTTGCAGAATTTCGTTAAAAACGCTTAAAAAAGTAAAGTGACGACGTCAAGAGGTCCATTCTCGACCGAAAACAACAACCATTTTCCCAATGGTTAATAAAGTGATGTAAGCAAGATGATGGCAACAGAGAACGTGGTTACAGATGAATAACATACCATCTAGGAAAACACTATGCTTTCCATAATAGCAAAATACATCAATTGCATTTTAAATAGCAAATGAGAAAATTGTCCAATTTTTACATTATTTTAATTAAGCTTTTAATTATTCTCAGTACCTAAATAAATCGTCAAATTTGAATTTTGGCAAAAATAATCTCACATAAAATGTTTTGGTTCCATAACGCATATATAACGCATTTGTGAATAAAAACAAAAATATATTACAAAGTTATAGAAGGTATATTTGGGGGGTTATGGTCAACTAAAATAACAGGATTTATTTAGAAGACAATGAAATTACCCTTGTTCGCATTGAATTTCCTCAGTCAGGCGCCAGAAAGGAAGAATATATTGTAAATTTCCAGAAGAAACTAAGTGACTATATCGATCTACATAAACTGCTAAAGAAAGAAGAAGCTCAAAAAGAACAGAGAGAATAACAAGTTAAGAAAGGAGATGTTGAAATCACCAGCCTAGAAGATCGAAAAGAAAGACAAAAGAAATTAACTTTGCGTGTTTCCCTGACAGAATGACTGAACTGAAAAGATGGAAAGAAGTTGAAAGATGTGAAAAAAAGATGTGGATATAAGCAGAGATTAAGTCCCTATAAAGAGATTAAGTTCCTACCAGTGACGTAGAGTCAGGTGATGCTACATCACTTTACTATCATTATTATTATACTCTGAATTTGGTTTTATTTAATCGCATTACGTTCAAGTTTAAATAAAGCCGAATTAAGTGTACAATAATACTGATAGTAAAGTGATGCAGCATCAATATGACGCTATGCCACTGGACACTACATCATAATGAAACAACTTTTACCTTGAAAGAAGGTAATTGGATGTAGATGAACATTAAAAGCAAACTATAATTATAAGAAAAATGTAGAACATTATAAAACGAGACTCCTAGGCAAAGGCATTTCTCAGAAGTTTAGAACAGATTAAGATGAAACATTTGTTCCTGTAGTTACAGCACCATGTATAAGCATGTCTCACCACAGCAGCTTACAAAAATCTTAGTCTCAATCTCTGATAATAAAGCTGCTTTTTTTTTCAAGGTGATTTTCTAGAAAACCTATAAATGTCTCAACTATACATTTACGTAAAAGAAAACATGATAGATGATATGCAAGCTCAACAAACCGATTTATGGATTAAAACAAGCCGCAAGATCGTAGAATATAAACATAGAAAAATCCATAACAACGTATGGTTTGTCCAGAGCATACATATCTCTATAAGCATAGATGAAAATGAAAGTACATTATTCCTCAGAGTATATGTGGATGATCTGATTGCTGGAAAATAATACGTCAATGAAGTGATTAAAAAAAAAAAACTTGGAAAATTATATAACGTTAAGAATCTTGGTGAAGAAGCTATTATTTAGGCATAAATATTAAGAAAACAAATGAAGGTTTTTTGTTAAATCTAAAGAACAAAATTGAAGACTTGGAAAATTGTCTAAAAATTTAATCTTAAATTAGCAAAACCTACTATTACTCCTATACAATCAAACTTGGGTCCTGCCTCGGGTCAGATTGACATTAAATGTTTCGGGTTAAGTTTTGAATCTTTCGGGTCGGGTTTGGCTGACCCGATTTTTTGAAAGAAAGTAATGAAAGATTTTCAAAATAAAAATAAACTATATATTTGAATATTAATGAGTGTATATGTGTTCGATTTTATTACAAAAAAATATAAAACAGATATTAGAAATAAAATTGTAGACTACTTTTCCATAATTGTATTAACATGTGGATTAATTTTCCTTCATTCCGGGTACGACTTTGAATATTTCGAGTTCAGAGGCAGGTTTCGAGTTGCCGAATTTTTTTTTTCTCGGGTTCAAGTTGGGTTTCGGATTGATTTTAAGCAGAGATTTTAAAAGAGATTTTTAAATCGAACTATTTGATAATAGATGAAGAAGTTTATCTTTTTTTCAGCTAATACAAAAATCTTAAAAGCAGTAGAGGCATTGCTGTATGTAACAACACTAAGAAGGCCAGATATATTCCCAGATGTCAGCAGAAGAAATGGTAAACCTAGGGAAAAGTAACTGGAATAAGGAACACGGTAAAACGAATCATAAAATATTTAAATCCTACAAAAGGGATGAAATTCTTAATAAATAAAGAGAAGGATCCAGTATTAACAGTTTACACAGACGTCAAATGGGCGAATGTCAAATTCGATACAAAGTCCAAAAGTTTTTTTTAGATACTTAATTTTCTTAAGAAACAAACATCAATGTGAGGGACAACGAAGGAAACTCAGTGTTTTTTTTTTAATTGAGCGCAAATGAAAAGATGGTAGATTAAAAATGCATTATGAAAATTGGGTGTTGCTATTGAAAATTGCAAAGTTGTTGGAATTTCAGTATGTATACTGTATCCAACCTCATTTCGTGTACATCATTTAATAATAGACATGATTGAATTACCCTATCGATTATATGTATTTTTTCCTCCTTTATTATAAACGATGATCAGAATAGCACAGGATGCTCAGTTTTTTCCCCCACAACTATATATAAAATCAATTTATCATATTTTGTTGTCATTAAATATTAAATTACCCATATGTATTTAAAATATTCATTCTGATGTGCTATGTGCCTTAAGGAAGAGTTAAGAATTTTTAATTTCAAAAGACATAAGTGAAAATTGTAATGATTTTTATTAGACTAAGTGATTGCGCAATTTTCTGTTTTCATAAAATTTTCCGGAAAATAACTTATACCGGATATAATCTAAATTAAACTGTACATGAACAATAATTGCAATAAATTGGGTGTCAAAATCACAAGTTGATGATTACAGGAAGCAAATGATTATATAAAAGAAATTTTAATAGATATTCTTGAAGTCTTAACAGATAGACGTGTCTAGAATACAAATTTAGATGTTATTCATTTCAGTTTCGTTTATTCCTTTTTTTTTGGCGTATTACTTCTGTGAAGTACACATACTGAACTGGGTTTTGAGGTCGCCTCCCAATTTCGATGTCCTAAAATATATTCCTTTAAGAAAAGTTTTCTTTCTCTTAAACAAATATAGAACTGCAGGAAATTTCCTTACCTTTCCAAGAAAATTTCTATTTATCTAAGAAATTGTTGGACTATTTTTTAATACCCCAAGCTACAAGGAATATTTTTTTTTATATTATATAACTCTTATTTACACTTTATCTTTTTTGCATATGATTAAGTATATTAATTCATTTCGCACCAACTTCCTAAGAGCAGGGTCGCAAAGAGAAAAAGACAAAATATAGAGACTCCTGCAGCCAACCAATAAAATCAGGTTAGGGATTTCTAGGCTATTAGAACAGAACAACATGCTAACTAGCTGTGACCGAGATTCTTGCTTAGATTACATGCAAATAGGGAGTTCAAAGTATAGAAAAAGAAATCGCAGGCACCCCTGAAAAAAAAAATCGGAATAAGAATGGATAAAAAATGAATGGTATTCTTCAACTAGATTACCTGATCACAGCCAAAAGGCACAAGCAATCAATTTTGTATTTCACAATATCTGTCTGTCAGCAGAGAGATCACGTGTATTACCTCGCGGTTTCTAGTTGACGCTAACTAACTAATTCGTCAAGATCAGTCCATTTCAACTAACTGTGACACGTGGCTACTGTAGTAAATTATTACAAAACCCATTGACACTCGTTTATGGCCTATTGACCGTACAATTTTTTTTCGAGGGATTATGAGTTATTAATCTTCTAAATAATATACTACTTTACATTATAAAGCCAGTGCAAATATTGATATAAAAGAAAATTCGAAATATTGTTTTAAAACAAAGAACGTTGTCTCAGAAACGAATCATTTTTTAAAAACGAATCGTTGGCTTGAAATTTAAGTTTAATAAGATTTACTAAGGAGGCTAACAAAATATTAAATGCATCTTTAAGTTTTAAAGTGTTTATTTTTTTTCTGATTAATATCATTAATTAGAAAATGAAATATTTCCGTATGTTTTTGACCTATGACTAGTGGTGCCACACGCCCTGATTTCCTAACACTGTTCCACTTTACAAAGTGTTCCAAGACCCATCCCGTGGACTCCATCGCGAGACCCAAGAAATCCCAGTTTTTTACATTGTTGAAAATTTCTGTGAAACACAGAAGAGAAAGAGAAAATAAATTTACTCTAATTCTTGGTTAAAAGCATTCAATCAACATTCTCGATTTATAATAGTTCAGACGTTTTTATAAAGTAGCGGAAGAAATTGATACTTGTACTACCATTTTGTTAGAAATTTTGCACCGACGAAAACAGCAGATGTAATCCGTTTCCATTTACAACTAACTGTACAGTGTTCGACTTAATGCGAGTTTCTGAACCAATTAGTTTTTCGCATACTTCTTTCTTTGTTTTTCGAAAAATTGCTCGCTTTATCGTGCCGGTACGAAACAACTACGTGCAATGTGTTACGTTACAATTTACACACAGTAAATATGAACAACGATACCACAAGCGTCTTCGGTTGATGCAAATTTATAAAGTCTTCTGTGTTTGTATGCATCTAAATTTACAAGGTATTGGATATTTTTTACATGTAAATATACAGACTCGACGGTAAATTTACAGAATAGTTTATGTATTTTTAAGATTAAAGGGCGAGCTTAAATTTTTTGAACATGTGGGCACGTGACGTATTTTTTGACTGAATTTTTTTTGTAAATTGTAACACATTGCGTGCATTGTGCTGCAATTTACTCACAGTATGGACAACATAACTACAAGCGTCTTCGGTTGATGCAAAAATATAAAGTATTCTGTGTTTCTATGCATTTAAACTTACAAGATCTTTTGAATTTTTTTACACGTAAATGTACAGACTTTATTGTGAATTTAGAGAACAGTTTTCCTTTTTTTAACCTTTCATCGGTCGCACTTAATTTTTTCGAACAAGTGGACGCTTGACGAATTTTTTTATTATATTTAATGAGTTACAATATCTGATGTTACAATTTACTCACAAAATGAACAACATAACCACAAGCATCTTCCGTTGATGCAAAATTATACAGTCTTCTGTGTTTTTATGCATCCAAATTTACAGGATCTTGGGTATTGGCACGTAATGTATTTTTTGACCCTCTGCAATGTGTTACAATTTACTCACAATATGAACAACAGAACCACATGCGTTTTCGGTTGATGCAAAATTATACAGTCTTCTGTGTTTTCAGGCATCTAAATTTACAGGACCTTGGCTATTTTTTACATGTAAAATATACAGAGTTTACACTACAGTAAATTTACAGAATAGCTTACCTTTTTGTAAAACTTCCAACGGCCGCACTTAATTTTTTTTTTGAACGAGTGCGTGCGTGACGTATTTTTGACTCTGTGCAATGTGTTACAATTTATTCACAGTGTGAACCAGCGTGAACCACAAGTGTCTTCGGTTGATGCAATATTATAAAATATGCTGGGTTTTTATGCATCTAAACTTTCAAGGCCTTGGGTACTTTTTATATGTAAATATACAGAGTCTAAGGAAAATATTCAGAACAGATTACTTTTTTTTAAACTTTTCAGCTGCCGCGTGAAGTAATTTTTTTAGAGAATATTTACGCTATTAAAAACGTAATATTTTTTATAACTGTAATAAGAGACATCTTAGAAGAGCTATTATACATAGCAGTAAAAATTGAATTTTAATTTTGGTGCCAGTTGTAAGAACAAAGTTTTGGAAATATCAGGTTTGTTGTAAAATTCGCAATAGCTCGCCCTCTAGAATGTTAAACAGACTTTCGGTTTACAGTTTCCCACAAATTTGCATAAGACTTAAGCAGAGACTTAAGCACTCGTAAATTTTTCAACGCCCGAACTCTGGATTTTATACTATAGCAAAACGCCAGAATATGGCCCTCTAGGCTGGCTATATGGGCTGGCAAAGTTATGAAAAATGCACATTAATTTCGTTGTTTGCATTGTTTATAAGAAGCAAAACGTATCTTTTGCATGTCGAATGTGTTTAGCTGTCGTTCGTGAATTAGATTTCAAGCGATTTTATTGTCGACAGTATTTACTTTATTATCGGCAATAAAGTAATGATATAATATTTACTTTATTGACAAGATAAATAATAATAAAGTAATAATACAATAAAGTTATAATAGAGTATAATAAAATGATGATACAATAAAGTAATAATATGATACTTATATTATTGACAATAAAGTAATAATACAATATTTACATTATTGTCGACAATAAAGTAATATTACAATATTTACTTTATTGTAGACAGTAAAGTAATATTGCAATATTTGCTTTATTGTTGACTTATCGACTTATTGTCAATTTGCTAATGGATTTTCAAAAGCATGGATTATTTTTATACGATTTGATTTATACTTTCAACTCAAAAATACAATAACAGTGAATATTTGAAGTATGGCCTATTTTTTATTTTAACAATTAGTTAAAACAAATTTTATGTGAAAGGACAACTTATTTTGTATTTTTTTTTTAAAGCAGCAACAGCATGCCAAAACGAGGAATTTCCACGACATAGGTGAAAATTGTATGTATTTTCTCAAGCTTTGTTAAGTCCCACAGCATGAGAAACCATAGTATGTTTTTCTCCTTACACATCGTGTAGCCCCGTTTTTAGCAAGGAAATGTATCGAAAAAGTATGAAAAACAAGTGAAAACCGAAAATGAGTAACTTATGAAAAGAAAATTAGATAAATCCAATTTTTCATATTGCTGTAAATTACGTTTTTTCGTCTTATAAGCAGTATTCTGAGCCTAATTAAAAAAATAGTAATTAGTTTTTATACTTTATTGATATATATTTTTTAAAAGGTAGTACCAGAATGGCGCATAGTGAGCCGAAACGACAAATTTCCACGTCATAGGTGAAAATTGTATGTATTTTTCCAAGGTTTGTCAACTGTGTAGAGTTGTGAAGTAAGTCCCACAGCATGAGAAACTATAATATGTTTTTCTCCTTGTATATCGTGTAGCCCCGTTTTTAGGAACGAAATCTATCGAAAAAATATGAAAAACAAGTGAAAACTGAAAATGAGTAACTTATGAAAAAAAAAATGTAAATACAATTTTTCATGTTGTTCTAAATTATGTTTTTTCGTCTTATGATCAATATTCTAAGTTTTTAAAAAATTAATAGGATTTTGATAATTACGTATTGTTTTTGATTTTATTTATTATTTTTTTTTTTAAGTTTCGACAATTTCGTCTTGTAAGTCAAGATCCCGCTATATCCCGCAAAATTGTTGGTACATTCCTCTTCTGTAGGCATTAAAGGAGTGTGAAACGTTGGAATTATCTGCACCCAGGAGCAACTTTGGCTTTTAGCGGTATTTGATTGAATGAAAGTCCACGTAACAAAACATGCTTCTACACCAACGTCCTTTTTTTTAAGCGATAATTTTTGTTTAAAAATAATTAAATTTGAGATTTTTTAATTTAAAATGTATAAAATTAACACTTAGTATAAAATTAAAAAAAAAAAAATGCCGTGATTGGAATTATGAAACGACTCGCGTTGCGACGACGTCCTTATAACGTCCTTATTAAGTCTGCAAATTCTAAGAAATATAAGTAAGGATTTTTAATTTTCAAAGACCCGATTTTGATAAGTTTTCAACGAAGAATGCTTTAATGAAGAATTTTATTGATTAACCCTCTGAGTGTCTGAGGGCTCTCCTGCATTTTCATAAAAATATTTGTAAAACTTAAAATAATTAAAATTTTTTTTCCACGTTTCTAAAAATACGCTTCATATCTCTTTATTTTACATATATCTTAAAATACAATTTTGTTTCCTGGAGAGAAGTAAGTATAATTTATGGTTAAGTAACAGCAGAGTTTTAGCCAGATAACCTATATTAAAAAAAAAATCATACATAAGTTTAATTTATTGTAAATTTATTAACTTTTTGGGGTCCAGTTATTTATTTATTTATTAATTTTAGAGATAAAATATTTTTTAATAAAAAGAAAGTAGCTTTATGAAGGAAAAATTTAAGGTTTACTGAATTCAGCAGTTATTTTACGTATTTTTAATTATGACAATATCTATTATGGAACTTATTTTAAATATGTTTGACAAGTTGCATTATTACTTCAAAAGGATAAAAGGGATATCACAACTTTCCAATACCTTTCCCTTAGAGAAAACAGAGAAAACAGAAAGCATTCCAGTAATTGATGTTTCAGCCTGTAGCCAAGACCTTGGATGCGGCCAATTGGTGCAGATCATAGAACATTCGTTCTCTAATGGTTGGTTTGTTGATAGGGGTTGAATGGCACAAAGTTTCTTTAGGGACATGCTGCGCCAAAAGAAAGGTTGCAACAAAAGCAATTTATTGTTATTTAAAAATTAATTTAAAACTCTGTCATAAAAACAAGAGGAGCAGAAACAGCACAGTTAAGAGGCTACTTCACTCAGGCGAAAACACCCGCCCGCTAATGTTAATCCTATGGGGGGAAATAATTTATAATATCTCGTTCGTATTTCAATATTTTTAAATACATGTATATTTTTTTCACTGGATAGTTGAGGTCAATCTCTATGCACGCTCCTTTGTACTTTTTCGATTTTGATTACAAGTTTTTTTTTTTTTTTTTTTTTTTTTTATTAAGATACTTTCACTTTCGGAACTGGTTTCGAAAGTAAAAGTATCCTCAAAAGAAAAAAAAATCGAAAACGTACAATGTGCATAGAGATTGATCTTAGTAACCTCAGCTATCCAATGAAAAAAAAAGTCATTTAAAAATATTGAAATGCGAACGAGATATCGTAAATTATTTTCCCCATAGGATTAACATTAGCGAGCGGGTGTTTTTGCCTGAGTGAAGTAGCTTCTTAAATGAAAAGAGTAATGTGATGACAAATGTAATTAAAATCACCCAATAAAGTCTTAACACAATGTCTAAAAAAGAAAAACACAAGTTTTCACATTTAAATGTATACAAATCTCTAAACTAACAGTCGGTAAGATGTCCAAAATTTAAAGCAGAAACATATTTACTTAAACTATTGATTGTTAAAAGAAGGAAAGTTAAAATCACATTGGTTCGAATACCTCAAAAACAGTATTGTTTTCAATTGTGTCAGTCATAAGAATCGGATTCCATAGCTTCCTCCACATAGTGAAGCAGATGTTTGCAATTCATAGTAGGAAGCGATGGGTCAAGACAAGATTTCTTGGGGTTTTTTCTTCACAGTTTTCCACTGTGAAGAGGCTTGAATTGATATTTTCTTTCTCTTTTTCTGTGCACATGATTTTTGTTTGCTTTTCAGTTTTGGGGAAGCATTAGGTTTTTCCAATTTATTTGCAGATGAAACAGAAGTTTGATCTCAGTTTGCTCATCATTCTGAGTTTTCACAAGATTTACCATCGTGGCCAACTTCTGCACACCGTGCACAGGTAATGGAACCACAACAGGTAGTTACTGTGTGGCCATACTGCTTACATTTAAAACAACGGAGAGAGTTAGAAATATAAGGCCGGACAGGACAGCTCAGGTAGGCAGCTTTAATTCTAGATTGTAAAGTAGGGCTATTGAAAGCTATAATAATGTGCTTAGTTTGAAGAACTTTCTCATTCTGACGAATAGTGATATGGCGAACATCTATAACAATTAGGTTTTTTTTTTTTTTAAATTTTGTAAGAGTTCGTCTGTTGTAGAAAATAAAAGTTCTGGTTCGGATATTACACCATGACTTGTATTTAAAGTCTGATGGACTTGGACAGAAATAGAAAAAGAACTAACTGTTGGGCACTTTGAGAGAAATTGTGATTGGCTGTTGAAGAAACCCCCACCAGCAACTCCCCGGACTGCAGTCTTTTAAGTGAATAACCATCTCCAAAAAACAGACAGAAAGAGAGGTTATCTTAAAAGAACAATCAGAAAGGCTATAATTACATCTAATAATGAAGAAGCGATTAAATGAATTATTCTGTACAATTTGTTGCTCTCTACATGGGTGAGAGATAAGTGCTTCCTACTGCTTCCATCCATAGTAGAAAATAAATGCAATTCAGACCCCGGCCGTACCATCCTCTACCGAGCCTAATAATAGTATGCACATTCATGCACCAGTGCTAACTAGGGCCCATACGTTCACAAGCCACTCCTATGTCAATCTCCACACTTAACCAGATGACTAATAAACGCCCGCTCACTTGATCCCTAGCCAGTGACAAGTCAACTGACCAGCCGATTGATGTATACGGAACCAATATGGTCCTCCCGTCTACCTAAAGCAGAGGTCAAAGCAGTGTGTTGTTTTCCCTCAACTGCCAGGATCCCCCTTTCCAGGGACACGGGTACACGTGGGTAGTTTGCAATTCTCCATCAGTCGATATAGACAGTATGATATCAGATTATTCAGAAATACCCTCACTTCCAAAGAGGAAACCCCAATGAGAGTGAAATAAAGAGGAAATAATAGACAAGAGAATGGAGAGGGAAAAGAAAAGAGAAAGATCTCTCAAGTACCCAGGGTTGTGAAGCTCGTGAATACCTAAAGAAGGTATCCCCTTGGAGGTCATTCTCTAATGACGAGTACCGTGGTTCAAATCCCGAGGAAGGCGATTAAAAAAATACGTGGTAATATTCAATACATATATATGTTCTCTGTAAATTATGTATCATTATATATATAATTGTTATTTAGATTCTTGTAAAATATTGCGCTATTATTGATCACACTCATTTCCGAAGACAAAAATTTCCCGTGTTGAGTAACGGAAATTTTTCATCTTGAAAACAGGGGAATACCAAAACGGAGAATAGACGGTAAACATGTGCTGTCTGTACATTTTCCGTTTTTTTCACGGATTTTTTTTTTTTTACGATGTGTAAATACGCATTCTAATATTCTAATGTCGAAATATTTTCCATTAAAATACCCGAATCTCCATTAACATCGAGGGCAATATTCGCTCTTGGTTATATAAGATTGAATGAAGTCCTAGAACTTAGCAATCATTCTCATTCTAGTCCGTCCACGGGTAATGCCTTAAGCATATCCTTTCGCGAAACGTTAAAAATAAAGTAAAATGCTCAAACATTTAATAATACTTTCTCGCTCTTGGAGTTCTTGGAAAACTCCAGCCAGAAGCAATCACGAATATCCAATCCAGGTCAGGTAAATAATACATTGGGATGCGCATTTATTACATCCATAATTTGTGTTTTAAATGCCTTATTGACGACGGACTTCAGGAAAACAAAATCTGGAACTCTTTGAGGTTAAGATCTGGCTGTAAACAATGTTATTTATATACATTTAAAAAACAAAAGGGTTATATCGGAAATGTGCTATTTTCTCGTGACGTATGTAAGTGAAAGAGAAATTTCTAGATCGTTGTGGAAATCTTAATTATTCACATTAATTGATTTTGTAATTAAAAAGACTTTTAAAATCAGAAGTTTAATAAAACTAAATCAACACATTATATATTAACGAGCAATACATTAATAAATTTAATATCAAATAATAAAATCAAATATACAGCAGACGTTTCATGCCTGATACAAGTTCCTTATCAGTACAAAAATCAATCGAAAACCAAAACTGCTGTTTGCATATGTTCACGTTCAAAATTATGCATTTAAAGTAATTTTGAAAGTGTACATGTAAACAACAGCTTTTTTAATTGAATTTGTACTGCTGGGGAGCTGAAGGTAAACATGCGTAAACAACAGCTTTTTTAATTGAATTTGTACTGCTGGGGAGCTGAAGGTGAACATGCGTAAACAACAGCTTTTTTAATTGAATTTGTACTGCTGGGGAGCTGAAGGTGAACATGCGTGAACAACAGCTTTTTTAATTGAATTTGTATTGCTGGGGAGCTGAAGGTGAACATGCGTGAACAACAGCTTTTTTAATTGAATTTGTGCTGCTGGGGAGCTTGTGCTCCCCATCAGTACAAATTCAATGAAAAAAGCTGTTGTTTACGCATGTTCACCTTCAAAATTATTTTAAATGCCTAATTTTGAACGTGAACATGTGCAAACAGCAGTTTTGGTTTTCGATTGATATTTGTACTGATAAGGAACTTGTATTCAGGCGTGAAAGAGTTCCTCCTAAAGGTGAAATTCCACCTTTTTTTAACGTAATTTTGACCACCCCCTGGACTGATTTAAAAACGCAAAGACAATATTGAAAGCTTATAACGATGGGAAGGGGGGGGGAGGTCTGGAAAATTTAATAATTAGTCATTTTGTCTTCAAATCCTTGGAGATTGTTTCTGAATTACTATGCAAAAGAGTCATCCAATCAAAAGTGAGCTTATACAAGGAGTATATCTGAAAGTCATGTAAAAATGAAGTTGTTTAAAGTGTCTTACAAGAGTGAAAAATTAAAAGGGAAAGAAAGTTTCTATAAGGTTCTTTGTGTAATAGAATTAATTTGTCCTATTTATACAACACTTTTGGATAATTTCAGTGATGTATTTTCCGAGATATATTTCTGGAGTAAAGATTGATTTGACGTGTATATATTTAGCATAGAGAAAAAAAAATTCTTTAAAAAGGAGGAAAATCTTTAACAGCCAAACCATCCATAATAATATTTGTTTTGAAAAATTATTCACGATATATAAGTTAATCATATATATTTGGATTTATACCTTTAGCAAACTATGTCTTCAATTTTATTTTTTGATTCAATGATCCTATACAATTTAATTTTAGTTTAAATTTGTTTTTAATACTTTGAAAGTTGCGCAAAGAAAATAACAATCATATGTACAGTTACATTTCATTTTCTTGTATAAATAACTGTTAAAATGATTGTAAGAGTTTAGCTCCATTGTATAGATGGAAAAAAAAATCCACCTTTTTTCTTATTTCTCACTTCCGTGCCTGTTTTATAAAGCTTGAAACGTCTGCTGTATTTGATTTTATTACGTGACTAGATAGTACCCGACAAGATTTGACGGTGAAAAACTTGAAAGTTTCATTAGAAAAATGTTTCATTTTTTATTTAGTTGCTTTTAAATTAATTAAATATTCAAAACTTGAAAAATTGAGATATTATATAAGCGATTCTTATAGATATAAGGCGATAGATGTTGCTCTCAGTCCAAGATACCCAATTATGACGTGAAAGAATAAATTTGTAATTTATAACATATTATGCTTGTTTTTTAGCAGAATTTTAACTAAAAATATTAATTGAATGGGTAGAGCATTTATTTTTACTTATTACAGTCTAAAAATTTTGAAAAAATATTAATATTTCGTATCTTCTAATTTTTTAAAACTAAGCAACATTTAAAATTTTTCATATTTTTAGCAATCTCACTCAAAAAATCCGAAATTAAAGTTTGCTGCTAGCAGCTAACGATTTATAATATATATATTTTAATTACTTGAATTTAATTTAACATTTTCATGCATTATTTAATTATTAAATCATGGATATGTAGAAAATGTATTTTATAGTTCTTAGAAGAATGTTTTCCTTCTTTCTATTTTCTCTTCTTCTTCTTCTTCTTCTTTTTTTTTTTACGGAAAATAATCACATATTTTTCATAGTATACATATATAAATATATTCTTGATAATGATCATACAAAATATAGCAAAAATTGTAGATCACTTCAATTTATTTAATCGATAATAATCACATGCATTTTTTTTTTATTTAAATATTTTTAATACAAATATTTTTTATTTATATTATATTTTAAATAAATTTTTTAATTTGTGAAAATATTGTTGGGAGTTAAACTTTACTCAATTCGAATAAAAAATATACAAATTATATATGTAACTTATTTACCTAAAAATGTGACAGTAATTGAAATGAATTACAGCCAAAATTAATGCAGAAATTATTTTTTCGGAAGCTGGATTCGAACTCACTTTCTTTGCAGAAAACCAGAACTTAAATTAACACCTTTGACCACTCTGCTATGCTGACTGCGTTCACGTGTAACTTAAAACTGAACAGGTTTTTGATTTAACCTCAGGCATGCGCAATAACGTTGAATTTGTGCGGACATTTTTAGCTTGTCGTTTTAATATATAGGATATTAATTTGTATTTTTAATTTTATTAAAGGTCTGATTTCAAAAGTCATTTAAATTTTAAAATTCTGTTTTTGACGTAGTATGTTTAGTTATTTCATATCAATTTTGTGTTTGCAATTTCTATTAATTTTGCCATTTCAGAATTATAATATATTTACGTGTGTATTTTATAGTTTTAGCATAATCATCTCTACAGGAAATTTTATCATATTTTAATAACAACACTTACTTACCTGTTAACTCTGAAACCTCTGCATCTGTTGTAGAAGTTGAATGAAATCTCGTGTAACAAAAACACTTATGCAATTGTAAACTCTTAACCCTCTGACTGACAAGCCCGTGTTAATACGTTCACTAAGCTCCAGGTTTCACTGCAATACAAGCAATTTTAAAATTTATATAATTCGACAAATATAATGCAGTTTTAATATATTGAGTTATGATTGATAGATTCAAGGTTTACATTCATATATATATAATTCAGTTTTTTATGTAATTTTGGAATAAACACATTTTTTTACCATTTAAAATAAAATGCAGAGAAAACAACATTACAATTTAGCCCTTTTGCTGGACTGTCAGAGGGTTAAGAGACTTATAATGTAATTTGAGCATCCAAAGTTTTTATTACTTTGGTTGAAAAAAAATAGTTTTGGAAGGCATCCTATAACATTTAAATGAAAGCTTTTATATATTTTTTAAATGTTAAAAGGTGTAAATTAACAACATAATATACAGTAAAATAACTTTTATTAGGTTGTTGACATGTTTCGGATCACTCCGAGCCACTATAAAAAACAAATGAGAATAATCATAATTGAACGGTCTTTGAAGTTATTATTTGAAATACTATCATTTAATTTTCATGTACTTTTTCCAAAATTACGCACATTATCTTTTATTTTTACTTTGTTGTTTGTTTCCATATTTGTAACCATGGAGTCACTCGACCCACAATTTCGGTAAGTTAAAAGATGCTGCATCGTTACATATTGTAATTTTGCGTGTTACTACCTCTACGATTTCTTTTATTATGGGTGGATAGTATAGACTGGAGGGAAAAATTATTTTACTTTCATTGAAATTTATTTGGATGGTTTCTTCTTGTATATGTGTCTATATGTCTCTTATTATATGTAACGATGCAGCATCTTTTAACTTACCGAAATTGTGACTTGAGTGACTCCATGGTTACAAATATGAAAATAAACAACCAAGTAAAAATAAAAACTAACGTGAGTAATTTTTTAAAAGTACATAAAAATTAAATGATAGCATTTGAAATAATTACTTCCAAGACCGTGCAATTATAGAATATTTTCATTTGTTTTTAAAAATGGCTCGGGATGAGCCGAAACATGTCAACAACCTAATAAAAGTTATTTTACTGTATATTATATTGTTAATTTACACCTTTTAGCATTTAAAAGAAATATATTATTATAAGGTGTTATAATTTATTATATTGAAAGCTTTTATCTAAAAAAGATTCAGAATCTGTTTCAATAATAATAATTTTTAAAAAACTGCTCAAAATAAATAAATAAATAGTAAATTGTGCTTATTTTAGTTCTAGAAAATGGCAATCACTCTCATTCTACTCATCGCATGTATGCCTTAAGCATTATCCCTTTCACGAAATAATACTTTCTCGTTCTTGGAATTCTCGGAAGCATCTAGCCAGAAGCGATCACACGATCACATCCAGGTCAAGTAAATGCATTGGCATGCATTCATTATATCAGTATAGTTTGTGTTATAAATGCTTTATTGACGTCAGACTCCAGAAGTTGCGTAACCTTAAGGCAATAAAACAAAATCTGGGACTTTTTTTGGTTGAGATCTGGGTGTAAACAATGCTATTTATATATATTAAAATAAGCGTCAATTCGGAAATAGAGTATATTTTCGTAATGTAAGTGAAAGAGAAATTTCCACGTAGTTCTAGAACTCTTAATTATTTGATAAGAAATACACGTTTATAAGAAAAATTGTTTACGTGGTAGCCTATTACTGCTTATTTTACTATTTATTACTGTTAATTTTATGGTATAATACTATCCGCTGGGATGCCAGTATTATACCGTAAAATCAACAATTTTTATTTTATTTATTTTTCTTTTTTTGCAGTGTACCAATCAGTTTAATTCTGAAATCCCACGTACTATCCTATATTCTATCATAGACAATGTCAGATATTTCCTCATAAACATGTTTTACGGGAGGTAAAAGGGTCTAAAACGGTGATAACGAATATTTTCATGTTCAACAAACATGTTTTGCAGAGAAACATGATAAATTAACATCATTAACATTAACATTGACATTACATATTATTTTGTTACTTTTGCCCGTGTATAAATTTGTTTACGCAGCTGAAAATATTTAATTGAGAATGGATAGCTCCGTAAATCCTGATATCTAAGGTTAAGAAAACGGCTTAGCCCTTTCAAGGCCAAAGTACTGATGTTTCTAAAATGTTGAAATCATTGAATCACACCGGGATTTAACTACAAATTTATTTCGAAATATAGGCAAAAGCGTTTCTTCACGTATATTATAAAAACAAAATTTGATTCGAAAGTTCCGGTGTCATTGTGGCGTTTGGGAGTGGGGTATATTATATCGCACCGAAATTCAAAGGGTTAATACACTATAAAAACTACTTTGAAACTTTCCGAAAATCAGTGGCAGCAAAAGTGGTTTTATAAATGCTTACGCTTTTCGAAATCGTTAGTAACTCGGAAGAGATTATTGTATATTTTCGTTCGTGTTTATATTATATATTTGTAAAATAAAAAAAAACTTTTTATTTATATTTAATACTTGTAAATTTTTCCATAGAAAATTTCTCACGCCTTGCATTCATAATATTTCAAATTTTAATTGCTTAAAAGGCGTATAGCCAACATAGTGAAAAAGTACCCAAGCCGGGACTGGAACCCGGGTCATCAGTATAGCGCACTGACGTTTTACCAACTAAACCACTTGGGAACGATACTCAGCCTGGCACTTTCTCACAATAACATGTTGGCAAGGCTACAAACGCAGCCCAAGGTGGAATATTTTCCGTGAGCCACCAACCCTGGGGCAAAATCAAATCCAAAGAAAATCCAGCATCGATAATTGATAGAAAAATTTCCAAGTATTAAATATAGATTTATTCAATCGTGTTTATTTCGTGTTTTCCCCAGGGTTGGTGGCTCATGGAAAATATTTCATCTTGTGCTGCGTTTGTAGCTTTGCCAATATGTTATAGTGAGATGGTGCCAAGCTGAGTATCGTTCCCAAGTGGTTTAGTTGGTAGAACATCAGTGCGCTATACTGATGACCCGGGTTCGAGTTCCAGCTTGGGTACTTTTTCACTATGTTGGCTATACGCCTTTTAAGCAATTAAAATTTGAAATAACTTTTTATTTATTTGTTTATTTTTTACAGTGCGCGGCAACTTTAACTGTAAATCTTAAAAAACGCTACATCTTTGCTCTAATTATATCGTATTTACACGCACTTTGAGTCCTTTTATTCTAAAACTCTAAACTGCATTTTATTCTAAGAGTATTTTTTATATCAGTAAAATAAAAATGTAATTTACTTATATACAGTCAAACCTCGTTAACATGAACACTGTTAACGTGAATTACTTTTAGCACGAACTGTTTCCGATTGCCCCGTCCAGTTGTATGTAATGTATTTAAGTTCGGATAACACAAACTACTTTTAACACGAACAAAAAAAGTTTCCCCTTGAGTGTTCGCGTTAACGAGGTTCGACTGTATATATATTACTGTGTTCGGGAACACCTTAATTTGACAAGTTGTACTTTACAAATATTGCAATAACTCTCCCCTTCTTCAATTCTGATAAGTCAATGTTAATATTGGTTACTTTTTAAAATAATAAACCCATTGTCTATACACTAAGTACAACGCTTTCATTAACTTCTGAGTGACCTAAATAAATGAAAATGAGGTAAGTACCACACATGCATTCATTTTAAATGGTGATCATGTTTAGGCAAAACAGTGACCGATATAAGTGCATCCTGGAAGACGATTTAATTGCAGTAAAATAAAAATAGTTAAATAAAGATGTCATTTTTCTTTGCGATTGGTGACATGTATTCGATACCGTAGATAACTAGGACAATTTTACTTTCTTTTGCTTCTTCAACTAAAGCTTAGGGCACTATTCTTTTTAATAGTTCTGAATTAAGAAATCAAGATCACCATACAAAAAAGTCCTTCCGGTCTGTTCCGGGAGGAAAATGTAGCTTTCCTATATCTTCGTTTTAAAATTTTAGCTAATGTTACACGAAAACAGCAAGTTAAAATGCAAAGAAACGTTTACAAAAGATTCGTTAATACTGAATTTGAATAAGAAATTAGCCAAATTATTGAGCAATAGCCAAATTGGCTTCATTTATGAAGACTTATTCTGGTCGCCAAATTTGGCGATATTTCGCCAAAAGTCGCCAATTTTGTCGCCAATGCCGCCAATTTTGGCGCTAACGGATATGAATATATAGTTTTATGCGTATGATTGGGAAAATTATTACAACAATGAAAGAAAATAATTTGCAAGTAATGGAGTTAATGTGCTGTTTTGTTTCAAAATGTCAGCCACTCTAGAATTTCAAACTGCTCTATCTCAGCCATTTTTTAAGATAGAGGTAAACCAAAAAATGCTCTGGAATCCTTGTATCAAGGCCTAACACGTAATAAATTTTAATTTTTAATTTTTTTGTATATTTATTTTAGTTTTAAATTTTTAAATGGCCGCCATCTTGAAACAAAATGGCGGACCAAGCTGGCCAACGAACTCGGTCGAGACATTGGTGAGCTTAATACACACAATTAGTTTCATCAAAATCGATTTATAAATACGAGCGTTATCGAATCACATAGGTCAGATATATATATATATATATATATATATGGATATATCTGTATATATAAATTAACATTTGAGCGGAGGGTGGTTTTGGGGTCTGAGGGTCATGATCGGTGAAACTATATCGAAATTTTCCGGAACTGCTTTCCTCCGAACGGCTGCAATAGGTAGCTTTATACTTTTTAGTATTGAAAGCTACCTAAAAGCCAGAATGATCCCACTCGACTTTCCGAAGTCTTTATAAATTTCTTTTATATAAATTTATGAAACACAAAAATTTACAGAAATCACCCACTTGGGGGCAGCCAACCGTGAGGTATAGGAGCAAAAAGTCCACGAGAGGAAAAACATTTCCGCCCCTCACCGGACCACAGCCAGAAGACCTGACCCAGGAAACAACGGGGAAGGAAGATCCCGCCGGCCGTCTCCGAAAGACACTCGAAAGGTAAGAGCCAGACGCCCGGACCCAGGAAGCAGCGGGGAAGGACACGCCAATTTTTTTTTTTTTTTTGGTAAAGACAGAAAAGATCTTTCAGGAAATACAGCCAAAGTCGACGTTTTGAACCGAATTCCCGACGCGGCATCGTGAAAAGGGGGATAAACTCATTGCTTATAATACGATAAATAATCTATTTATTAAAAATGGAAAACTCATTTCGATTCAAATCGCTTCCCTATAGGCCTGCCAATTTTATGCCTTTGCGTTTAAAAATGAGTCAGAAAGTTTCGGGTTTTTGAGTAAGTCATTTGAGAACCACCTTAAGAATAATGTAGGTATATCTCTTCCTTTTAAGGAGTTGGTTCATGAGCGTTGTTAATCATCGAGAGCTTTCTTAGTAGAGAAATGTTTAATATTGAAGTTGGAATTAAGAGATCTAGTTTTTGGTTAAACTCATTTTTAGTTATTGCATGCTTTGCGAGAGAGTTTGCCAACCGTTCCGACATGAGATTTAGTCCATGAAATAGAAATCCGTTTTGTAAGAATTGTTAAGAAGGTTTTGTTAGATATTTTTGGTTATGTAGTTTCGCGGAAAAGCCGAGTTAAGAGATGCTAATTCAGATTGATTATCTGTGACGATCAGGAAGGAATTGTAGTTGGATTTTTTTGAACCAGTCTATTGCATTTTTTATAGCATAAAATTCCTCTTGATAGATTGAATTTAGTTTATTGTGTCTTGTGAAGTGGTCAGAAATAAAAATATCGTTCCCTTGTAGAGGTACCATTGTCCATTACTGAAAACCATCTGTAAAAATTATTATTTCGTGATTATTGGATATTTCTTGTGAATTTGATTCTATTATTTGTAGGTTGTTAATCTGGTAATATTCTGGCCAGTCAAACGGTTTTTCATTCTGCATCAGCTTTCAATTGTTAGTTGTGTCCACTTGAACAACTAAGTTTCTGCTTCCTTTACAAATTTGATTACGGCCAAGCTCATTTCCAATTAGGACATTCCGAAAATCGTTCCTTATCTTTTAGCAACGTCGGAAATCAATATATTTTAGAAATTTAAAGATGCATTTATAAAAACAAATGTTTCTTTTGATGCCACTGATTTTCGAAAATATTTCCGAGTAATTTTTACAGTGGGTATATTAAGGTGGTTCTCAAATGACCTGCGCAACAACGCGAAACTTTCTGACTCATTTTTAAACGCAAAGGCATAGAATTGACAGGCCTGACTATTTAAGCGATTTGGAATTGAAATGAGTTCCCCCCCCCTTTTTTAATTAATTAATTACTTATCGCGTTATAAGCAATTCGTGTCACGTGAGAAAGCATTTTTCCACATTTTTGCCATGCCGGGAATTTGGTTCAAAACGCTGACTTTAACAGTATTTCCTGAAATTCTGCCTTTACCAAAAAAATGTAAAACGTCTTTCGATTATAAAGTTTCTGAATAAGAACACCTGCCAATTTCATACGTTTCCGAACAAAATTGAATATAAAATATGTCATAAAGTAGCCAGTTTGGATTTGAGAACAGCCTTAATAAGTTTTCTGAAACAGGAATATCGGTTTTTAGAATGCTATATTAATTCGAAATTAAATATTTCCCAGCTGCGTAATTGAATTTGTACATACAAGAGTAACAGAATAATATTAATTTTAATGTTAATATTATAATGATATTAATTTATCATGTTTGACTGAAAACATGATTTATGAAATTGTTGGTAACCGGAAAAAAAGGGACCGGAAAAAAAGTAACTGGAGAAAAATGACAGAAAAAACAAGAGCAAAAAGAAAGTGACAGGAAAAAAAGTAACAGGAAAATAAGTAACTGGAAAAAAAGTAACCAGAAAAAAAGGGACAAGGAATTGATAAATATTGAACTTATTGATAAATAAGTGTTAAAAACTTACGAGGTACCAAATGCCTGATTTACATCATTCCCGTAGGCGAATATTTGCTGTAAATATTTGTGAATGCTATTAGCAATAGTTTAAAAAAGTGATAATATTCACGTACCAAAATGCTCGTGTTCATCATTACTTGATTTTTGACATTCGCGAACGCGAATATTGAAAAGTGGTGTGAATAGTCGCATACCAGAATACTCGTTTTAATCACTACTTAATTTTTGATATTCGCGAACGCGAATACGAAAAATTTTCGTCGATGTTAACGACTATTATAGTATGCGAATATTCACACCACTTTTCAATATTCGCAATCGTAGACATCGACGAGAAATATTCGTATTCGCGTTCGCGAATGTCAAAAATCGAGTAGTGATGAATACGAGCATTCTCGTACGCGAATATTCTCACTTTTTTACACTATTGCTTATAGCATTCACAAATATTTACAGCAAATATTCGCCTACGGGAATGATATAAATCAGACATTTGTTACCTCGTTTGTTTTTAACACTTATTTATCAATAAGTTTAATATTTATAAATTCCTTGTCACTTTTTTCCCGTTACTTTTTTTCGTTCACTATTTTTCCGCTCTTGTTTTTCAGTCACTTTTTTTCCCGGTTACTTTTTTTTTCCTCGATTCGAAAATGTTTACTTGAGAATGGACAGCATTAGTATTAACCGATATTCCGTGTTGAGAAAACTGATTAATACGCTATAAAACTACTCTGAAACGTTTCCGAAAACTAGTGTCATAAAAACAAACCTTGTTTTTAGAAATGCATATTTAAATCTCGAAAATATATTAGTTTCTGGGGTTTCTAAAGATAAAGAACGCCTTTCGTAAATCGTGGGTAACTCCGAAGACGTTATTGTATATTTTCGTTTGCGGTTATATTCTATTTTACTAGATTAAAAAACATGTCTTTTTTTTTTTTTTTTTTTTTTTTTTTTTTTTTAGAGTGTAAATCAATGAATTTTGAGTCATTTATCCACTGTCTAAACCGCACAGGTGAATTATCGTCAAATATTCTTTCTGTTTACAACTATACACGAGTTACAAAAACAATGGAGTTAATAATGCGCCATAAGCTCGTCAAAATATGCCAACAGGCTGTAAAACTTCAACAACGAAATGTTAACACTAAAAATTATAATATATATATATATATATAAATCTGAAAAAGTTTCCTGTAGGAAATGGAATTCCAGTTGCCCTTATCGGTAAGGTAACCTTTCCGAACCAACACGGAATAAAATACGAAAAAAATAGAAAGTTTTTTTCTTTCCGTCAGGAAACTTTTCCTGTTAGATTCAGGAACTAATCTTTAGACACCGAATAAATTCCAGTTTCTTACTGAAATCTTTCCTTATGTAGAAAGAAAATTTTCTGTAGAGAGAGACAGTGTTGTAAATCAGTACGTAAACTCATCTGTAATAATAGAACATAATCCTATAAAATAAGGAAAATTTTCCATTCACCCAAAGAAATGTCTTGTTAGAATGGAAAAATAAACAGAAAGGAAACTTTTCCGAATCAGTTTAATCAGAACCAATATTGAAAAAAGTAAAAATTCCTGTGTGAAACAGAAATTTTTTTTTTGTTTATGAAAATATATTCTTTTTAATCGGAAAATACTCCCGTATAGTAAAGAAGCTTTGTCTTTTGTTTATGGAAATATTTCTTGTTTATGGATATATTTCTTTTTAATCAGAAAATATTCCCGTATAGTAAAGAAATTTTTCTTGTAAGGAGTAGGAACAATGACAGATGAACATAGTTAACTTTGGGCACTCGTTTGATTTCCTTTTATCACACTTAAATATTATTATTATTTTTTTAAATAGATATGCATACATTCAGAATTTCAGATAAATATAGGAAACAAGAATAATAATTCGATAAGAAACAAGAATAATAATAAGATAAATATTTTAAATTCATTTAACCTCTATTATATTAGTTTAAAAAAAATCTAAAATAAGTTTATTAAAAATGAATTTTGAGGCACAAATACCCCTTCGAAATATTATTCTGACTATGGCCTTGATCATACCCCATCATATCCCATATATATTAATCATCAAATTGCCGCAGAAGTAATCGAAAATGTTCCTTCGATTGGGAATTATGTTTTTAAAAGAGACTATCTTCATAGAGTAAATGTAACAAACATTAAAATTTCCAATACCAACACCTAATTTTCTCATATTAACAGAGTTCGACTGTATAGTATATATCTGAAAGTATATCTGACTCACTAAATATAGTCCTGGTTCAATCTTGTTCATGTGAATGCGAAAACGTTTCCTAAAGGTAAAACGTAACGGCAAACGTAAAGGGCTCCGTCTTATAAATTCTTAAAAATACTCTGCAAGTTAAACAAGTTGGAAAGCACTGCATTAAAATGTTGCAATAGCTATAAAAATGCAACGTTACCAAGAAGATATTTGAATTGATATACTTGTTTTCAAGTTCATTAAATTATTTTAACTGAATCATGTTTTCAAAGCTTTTGGGATCACAATGTTAAGGTTGACGACCTTAGCAACCCTAAACAAAAACGAAACAAATTCCCAGAAAACAAGGAAACGCCGTTCCGGGATTCTCTTCATTGGGTATCAGCTGCGGTGGTAACTTGAAGTACCGCGTACGTAGAAATCCACAACGTGTTGAAGAGCCACCGAAGTTGCTAAAGTCAACGTCCTCGAACATATACTTATAACTCATACGGTTATTGTCTTCGTGACAGATAAATCACACCAGCTGAATCAGCTGGGGTTGTAGCATTTTTTTCTTCATGAAAATTATGAAGGAAAGGGAAAATATATATGATGTAATCGAAGAATATCCCAATTAAAGATAGCATACGACAGAAAAAGAGAAGTCGAATTTCCGGGTTTTGTGGTCGAACTTATAAACAAGTAGCACATGGTGATGTACCTTTTTGGTAAATGTTTCTTATTCTTTCTGCATCGAATTCATCATATTATAAGCGCCGACTTAATGGAGGCAAACTTCCACCACATCAGGCAAACTTTCACAACTAATTTTAAAATGTTATTTTTGTCTTAATAAATCACAGTGATTAATTAGGAGAAAAATCACTAATTTTGAAATTTCTTTTTTAAGTATTATGATTGATTTATGATTAAGTATATTAGTCGAATTTCTGGGTTTTGTGGTCGAACTTATAAACAAGTTACACATGGTCTGTAACGTGATGTGCCTTTTTGTTAAATGCTTCTTATTCTTTCTGCATCGAATTCATCATATTATAAACGCCGACATAATGGGGGCAAACTTCCACCACATCAGGCAAACTTTCACAACTAATTTTAAAATGTTATTTTTGTCTTAATAAATCACAGTGATTAATTAGGACAAAGAAAACTTTTCAAAATTAGTGATCTAAGTACCATGATTGATTTATGATTAAGTAATATTAGTCGAATTTCTGGGTTTTGTGGTCAAACTTATAAACAACTTTCACATTGGTCTTTAACGTGATGTACCTTTTTGGTAAATGTTTCTTATTATTTCTGTATTGAATTCATCATATTATAAGCGCCGACTTAACGGGGGCAAACTCCCATCACATCAGGTAAACTTTCATCATTAATTTTAAAATATTTTTGTCTTACTATATCACAATGATTAATTTGGACAAAAAAAAAAACTTTTTAAAAGTAGTGATTTAAGTACTATGATTGCCTCTTTCGCGCAGGTGAAGTTGGCGCCTATGCATCATATGTACAATAACTATTTCAGTGTCTGAATCATGTACTGCAAGTGTACTAAAATTATTACACATAATTTTCTTTGCACGGAAGAGTTGGGTTGGGTTGATTATTGACGGCCAATTATCTACACCTGGGATATAGGTCCGGGGGGAGTGCCCTTCGTGGGGATCTTTCTAAGGGAACTTAACCCGTATTTACGCATGGATAAATCCACGGCTCGAAGAAAACCACGAAAACTCCGAACGATTAGGCCGACGGGCGCGATTGGGATCGAACCCAGCACCTCCCGTCTGCCAGCTTCGAGAGCAGAACCTCTCAGCCACTTGCACGTAAGAGAACCAGGAAGTTTTGGAATAACGAGAAAATGTAATTTTGTGATATTGTTATTTTTACAATGTTTGAACGTTCAATAATGTCGTAAAATTGGTCGGACAGGAAAATTTCTAAATTACGGCCGTACGTTTGAGCTGCGCAGACCGGAGATACCTGCGAAGTCAAAACTTTACACTCAATTGTCTTGAAACACTATTTTTCAAAGGTTTTGCCACGATAACTTTTGAACAAGTTAACGGATTTATATGTTTGTTTGTCAAATAAAGGAAATTAAATTCTCTACAAACTATACATGAAAAATGAAAAAAAAAAAAAAGAAAAAAAAAAAGAAAAAAACATTTTTTTTTTTTTTTTCAAATTTATGACAAAAATATGAAATTTTTTTAAATGGATTTTGGATTTTTGCATTAAATTTTTTTACATTTTCACAAATTTTTGTTTGTTTTTTAGGTATAATCGAGAAACAATGTAACAAGCAATATAAAAAAAGAAATGACGATTAAAAAACATGGAACCAGGACTTCAAAGTCGTGGCAAAAGTAAAATAAGATGAAACAGCAGCGACAAACTGGCGATAAATCGCAATTAAATAATGCAACTTTGCATCAATCACCATAAAAACAAAACAGCACACAAGACGCGTTTCGAGCTGGAAATTTTTAACAGCCCGTCATCAGCTAAATTAAACACGGATTTTTACGGACACGTGTTTGCTTTAGCTGATGACGAGCTGTTAAAATTTCCATCTCAAAACGCGTTCTTTGTGTTGTTTTGTTTTTATGGTGATTGATACAAAGTTTCATTATTTAATTGCGATTTATCGCCAGTTTGCCGGTGCTATTTCATCTAATTTTAATTTTGCAACGACTTTGAAGTCCTGGTTCCATATTTTTTAGTCGCCATTTCTTTTTAGGGTTTCGTTCATCTCACGAAACCCTATTGCTACCGCTCCGTTGTCTGTCTGTCACAGAGCCATTCTCGAAAACTATGAAACTTACAGAGTTGAAACTTTGTGTATAAATCAGAATATCAGCTGTGAAAAGCTGAAAATATTAAAATTTGAAAATTTTCGTATTATTTTAATAAATAGAGATAAAAAACCGAAATTCTAACAGCCTTTTCCTATTAAATTTAAACATTTTTCGTTACAGCCGATGCCAAAAATTAAAAATCAACGATTAAAATCTTTCTACAATAATTATTTTTCTATCAGACAATTTCCACGTGAAAAATGAAATAAAAAGTTTCACCAATTGAAAAAAAGGTTAATATGAAATAAAATTGATTGACGTCATAGTGGTAATAAAACATAAAACGGAAAGATTTCTCAATAATACAAGTAGTATGAGTATGTGTATGTGCACAAAACAGATTAATATCACGTCATTAGAGAATTAAAAAGAAAATCTGACGTCATATCGGAAGTTTAACGGATTTTTCAAATGTTTCAGAATAATACAAAGCGTGTATCAATATGAGTAATAGAGAATAGTAAATATATGAGTTTGATAAACATATTGAATCATGAAAAAAATCCGATTATAGAAATATTCGCATATTTTAACATTTTGAAGGTGTACAATTTGTTTAATTTTGAAATTATTTTTTTTAAATATCGCATTTAGTCCACATGACAGATATTACAGTGAGAGAATATAATAGCGGGCTTAGACCGCTATCAGAATGGTTTAGATATTCGAAAAAAAGAAAAAATAGACCGGTAAATTTTTACTTTATAAAAAACATGTTTTTTTTATCTAAATGAAATTTGTTTGAATTTATCAAAGAAAGGATAAAGTGTTTTGAAAGGAATATTAAACGAAACCCTTTGAGCGATCTTCGATCACACTTACCCACTTGTTTTATAATGCTTTTGTTTCTCGATTATACCTGAAAAACAAACAAAAATGTGTAAAATTGTAAAAAAAAAAATATTTTAAAAAATCCACTGTTATAAAAAATTTATTATAATAAAATAATTCATTATTTAACTATTTAAACTAAAATGGTTTCGCAAGATTAATTTTGTCGCACGATAGTTATCAAGTATATCATCTTGCTAAACTATAACTATTGTCATAGTGCAAGCATAGTGAATTGCAGTAAATATCTAGATTCTACGATGGTTCCAAGTACGAATATACTTTGCTCGGGAGTAATAATGTAATAATGAAAGAGAGGAGTTAAAAAAATTCTGTCTTTGATTTATAAATTTGTACAATCCTATCCTGTTGGAGAGTTCATTTGCTTCTGTTGAAGATTGTTGTTTTGATCTAATTACATCACAGTCATCACGTTTATAGTTTGGGATATCATAGTGACATGAGTGTCAATATAATAAATTATAACATCTTGTAATAATATATTTATTTTAAATGCTAAAAGGTGTAAATTAACAACATAATACAAATTAAAATAACTTTTATTAGGTTGTTTTACATATTTCGACTCATTCCGAATCCATTTTCAAAAACAAATATGAGAATATTCTAGAATAGCACGGGCTTTGAAGTTATTATTTTCATGTACTTTTCTAAAAAAATACGCACGTTATCTTCTATTTTTACTTGGTTGTTTATTTTCATATCTGTGACCATGGAGTCACTCGAGCCACAGTTTCGGTATATTAAAAGATGCGCATCGTTACATATTGTATTTTTGCGCGTTAGTATCTCTATGGTTTCTCGTATTATGGATGGATAGTATAGACTGGAGGGAAATATTATTTTACTTTCATTGAAATTTATTTGGATGGTTTTTTCTTGATATACTCTTGACAGGGCTGTAGCTTTTCTATTATACTTAATATCAGCTATATGCTCTTTTTTTCTGCAATTAAGCGGATTTGCGATGATTTAGCCGAGTGAGTTGAAACATGTAAAACAACCTAATAAAAGTTATTTTAATTTGTATTATGTTGTTAATTTACACCTTTTAGCATTTAAAATAAATAGACATGAATTTCTTTTAAAACTTGTTATGATATGCTATTGTGTTTTTTAGAAAGTTCCCTCCGTTTGGGAAAACCAATTCGTTACCGGAAAATTCTGCCCGTCAATTATTAGACATTAGATATCGGAATTAATGTCTAATAATTAAATGGTAGAATTTTCCCAAACGGAAAGAACTTAACTTATCTTGTTTACTTGCTTATCTAACTTTTGTGATTGTTTTTGATAATACAAATATTTATCATTTCTACAAAAGTTAAATAAATATATACAAAAATAAATAATAGTCTAAATTAATTACAAGCTTTCTAATCCACGATCAAACTTCAGTCAGTTTTCGGCATTTGTCACAAATTGTCATTTAAAAAAAAAAGAAATATTATTAATTGACTTCCAACAAAGGTGTTAGTAATTTATAATACAGGGTGATTCATAATGAATGGGCCAAAAAGAATAGCGCAGTGTGACTGCCGTAATGGATTTATTCAGCCGAAACAAATTTATTCTGCAGCTACAATTATACAAGTTTTATTTGGTAACAAGGAAAAATCATCGAATGACGAACTAGCCGCTAGAGGCGCTGTTAAACAAAATGTCGTCCATGCAGGAGAAAGCTTACTACGAAAGCCACGTTCCACTTATGTGGTAAAGTTAATCGCCATAATTTGCGATTTTGGGACACGGAAAATGCCCATGTAACATTTGAACATCAGCGTGATTCTCCCAAGGTGAACGTTTTCTGCGCTTTATCAAACAGTTGTGTTTTTGGTCCATTTTTCTTTGCTGAAAAACGGACCAGATCTAACGCCCTGTGATTTTTTTCTCGGGGGTTTCGTTAAAGACAAGGTGTTTGTGCCTCCACTTCCTCAGAACTTAGAGGAACTGAAGCAGCGGATAACTGCAGTGTTGAACTCCATCACAGGGGATATGCTATCACGAGTGTGGCAGGAGCTTGATTACCGTGTAGACATTTGTCGTGTCACCGGAGGGGCACATATTGAACACCTGTAGAAACTTGAATAAATGTAGTTTTGAGGTAAATTTGAATTTTCTAAATATATTGATTACAACGTTTACAATCATGTTTTCTTTTTGTCCCATTCATTATGAATCACACTGTACATCAATTCATCAGTTAGTACATTGATAAAATATTTTATTTGCAATGGATTGATGTCATTGATATTTTCTTCCTTTCCTTTGTTATTTGCAACAGAGTTCCAGAGCTTTTCTTCTTCTTCTTCTTCTTCTTCTTCTCCTCCTCTCCCTTTTTTTTTTTTTTTTTTTTTTTATAGACTGTGTGTCAGAATGTCAGAATATTTCATACGTTATTTACAACGAAAATAATGCAAAAATATTGTATTAGATTTTCCACGCGATTGGTAAACGTTCGAAAAGCAATGTTTTTCAGGAGGAGAAAAAACAGTATTTGAAGCTAGTTTTATAATTTCCTAAAACAAAATTAGATTACCTTATTAACACTTATTATAATTAGAAAATATGGGTATTTATTTAAAAAGTATTTGAATGAATTTTCAGTTGAAAATTCAAAATTTTAATTTATTTATATAATTTTATTAATTCAAATTGCTTGTGGCTCCTCATAATGATGTTAATAATAATAAAAAAAAAATAATTAATAGCAAAGATACCTGCTAGATAACACAGACACTTTTGAGATATTGATAAATAATGCTAAATCGAATAGTAATTACATAAAGTAAGTTGAACGGATGAAAATAACATATACAATAGTATCTAAATACAAAATACCATTTGACTAAAAAATTTGCTATAGATACAATGAGCTCATCAGATTATTTATTTATTTATTTATTTATTTATTTATTTATTTAAATGTGCATATTGTTCTCGGTAATCTTGTTTTTTAAAATTATCATCATTATTCCAGTTATAAACAGAAGCTATGGCGTTATTCACCTGCACTATTTCTACTACTAATAATAATTAATAAACAGAATTTAGAAATACAAGTAAAAATCACACAAAAAAAAAAAAAAAAAAAAAAAAAAAACTGCTTTATTGGTGAATTTTATTTACGCTTAGAGTGACTTACTATTAAATAAAATAATATTTTTTTCATTATTTCGGTCTTTAATTTTATATTTTTTTCTACATTTTAAAGTAGACATTATTGCAATTTTACAGCCAGTTGGCCTATTTTGGACGAGACTGTCTTGGCTCATAATTAACTCTATTGTTTTTTTCTAATTCGTAAACAGCTGTTACCATAGCGATTATTTGGTGATTTTATCATCTTCGGCCGGCTAACAGAAAACTGCCTTAAAATAAATTTAATAAGTTATAATTAAGTAAAAAAAATATTTATATGTTGTATTGTCATCGGAAATACACCCATGTACATATTTTTTTTTAATTCTCGTATGCCAGGAAGCGAGTTAAAAATCTATTACAAAATTCCATCTTTACATACTAGTACAGGTAAAATATGTTTTTTTTGTTAACAACTGATGGCCATTCCCAAAATTTTGGGAAGAACTTCGTTTTGGCACTATAATGGAAGATCCGATGAGTCCCCCCCAAAATAAAGTTGTTTTATCCTGTTTTTTGGGGAGAAATAGGGGGGAAACTTTAACTCGGGGAGGGGGGGGAATTATTTTTTTTAAGTAGGTCAAGTGGGGTATCATTAGTTATGCATTGTTTAATTCTTAATCGAATGACACCATTTGCAAGTCGATACAATGATTCGTTACAAAGTTACACTAGGTTTTACAAATACAAAGTCGACGATTTTACCTCAGTGCAGATGTTGGTTTTTACAGAAACAACTAATGCCCGAAAATTTGGAAAGAACTTCGTTTTGGCACAAGAAAAGAAGATCCGATGAGTCCCCCAAAAATAAAGTTGTTTTATCCTGTTTTGGGGACAACTGATGGCCATTCACAATTTGGAAAGAACTTCGTTTTGGCACTAGAAAAAAAAGATCAGATGAATCCCCCCCCCCAATATAAAGTTGTTTTATCCTGTTTTTTAGGGGGAGAAATAGGGGGAAACTTTAACTCAGGGTGGGGGGGGGGGGATCATTTTTAAGTAGGTCAAGTTGGGTATCGATAGTTATGCATTTTTTAATTCTGAACGACACCATACGCAAGTCGATACAATGATTCGTTACAAAGTTACAGCAGGTTTTACAAATACAGTGTCGACGATTTTACCTCAGTACAGTTAATGTAGGTTTTGACAGAAACAACTGATGGCCATTCACGTAAATTTGTAAAGAACTTCGTTTTGGCACTAGAAAAGAAGATCCAATGAATAAAGTTGTTTCACTTTGTTTAGGAGGGACAAAGTGGGGGCATTTTAACTCAGAGGAGAGGGGGGGGGGGGTAATTCAACCTTTTTTAAATAGGTTAAGTGGGGTATCGTTTACTATGTATTTTTTAATTCTGAATCGAACGACAGTACCCGCAAATTGATACGATGATACGTTACAAAGTTACGCCAGGTTTTATAAATACAAAATCGACGATTTTATTTCAATGCATTTAATATAGGTTTTTTTTATAGTAACAACTGATAGGTTTCCACGAAAATTTAGGAACAACTTCGTTTTGGCACTAGAAATGAAGATCCAATGAGTACCGAAAAAATAAAGTTGTTTTACCGTGTTTCTGGGGAGGGGGAGGGATAAAAGTGGGGCGTTTTAATTCAGGGGGTTTTAAATAAAATCGTCGACTTTGTATTTATAAAAACGGGCGTAACTTTGTAACAAATGATCGTATCGACTTGCGGATGTTTTCGTTTGATTCAGAATTAAAAAACACATAACAAACGATACCCTCACTTGACCTGTTAAAAAAGTGAATTATCCCCTGAGTTAAATTGTCCCCCCTTTCCTCCCAAAACACAGGGTAAAACAACTTCATTTTTGGGGGACTCATCGGATATTCATTTCTAGTGCCAAAACAAAATTCTTCCCAAATTTTTGTGAATGGCCATCAGTTGTTGTATCTTACTCAATTTTTGATCTATTTTACCTGTACTTTACAAAAAAAAAAAAAAAAAGTTAAGTTAAATAAAGTGTGTAAAAATAGTTTAAATTTAACAAAAATTATTTCTGAAGTTTAATACTTTGTATCCCCTCGCTTAATATTCCATATTTAATACATTACATCTTAGTATTCCATATTTAATACATAATTTTTTTTTTTTTTTTGAAAAATTGGATCAACCCGAGCCCCGAAACGCAAGTGTCAAATACGAACCCAAAACCGATCCGAACCTGGCACAATTAAAGTCAACCCGATACAAGCTCGATCTGTAACGAAACGAATTAGTGTCACCCGACCTGACCCAAACAACGGATTAAATAGGCTTCGGGTAAAATCGGATTACCCGACCTAAGTCTCTACTTCGGATAAATAAATTTAACTTTTTGTCTTTTTTTTTTCTACAAGATCATGAGAGATAAAAAAAATTTATTTAATTAAGTTTCAAAATCCAATGAGGAACAATACAATATAGAATTCAGAAAGTTTCTTTTCGGGGGGTATTTCTGCAATTTCGTAGAGACGTTATAGACAAGGAATTTAAGGCATAGAAGTAGGGGAAGCCCGACTTTACTCAACAACCCCCTCCCCTATTACTCTACCAATTGCTTTGTTATTTACTAAATCCATTTTTTGTATGCTACAACAATTTGAAATTTTACCGTCAAAATTTCAAGTAAATAACACTTTCGCAAGAGCGAACTTCATAATTTAGATAAAAGTTTCGTAAAGAAGAAAAATGCATTTTCTACTCTGAATGAAATATGTTTTTTCTAAAAATATTTTTTGAAAAGTAAATTTGGGGGGCTTTTGTATTTCAATGGGTAAGCATGGACTTCCCGGGGCCTATTCGGTAAACAGGCCCTTGTTATGGAGTTCCGGGAGGGTAGGATTTATAATTATAGACCATTACTAATCATATTTCCCAAAAACTTTCAAGGGCAATACACCCCCTACCCTTTGAAGAGCACCCTCTGAATACATCACTGGGGCAATGGTCCTCCCCTGCTGCCCCTTGCCCGCACCTATGACCTGAATGGTTATGAGATATCTCGGACAGATGCAAAGAAAGATGGAGGAAGAAAAATGCATTATTATTTATTTTCATTTCACCTTGAACTTGTTTATTTCCTGCATCCATTTAAATGGTCAGGATCTGTACACAGGGTGAGATTGTTTACGTCTGGGGCTCAAGTCACGTGTATCCAGGTGTCTGCCGAGCCCCTGGAGTGGGGGAAGTGTTGAAAGCGGCCTTGAGCAGAGATTCCGCATCCACTGTCTGGCTGGTCTACTCTTACCTTACCAAATGAAAGCAGATACTATTCCTTTCCCTTGAAGCATGTCAACGGCCACTTTCACTCACTGCTTCCGCCCTACTCGCACACAGACCAAAAGGCCGTCAGTCCATGCGATATTACTTCCTGATTCCACCAACAAAGGTTCGTCGAGCCTTGACAATGACCTCGATTGAAAACTTTTGTGCGTTTCTGGTGGCGGTGGTTGGAGGAAATGGTTTGTCAGACCCTTATACTATTTTTATTGTGAAATGGAAACATTCAAACCCTTTTCATCCGAATATAAAAATAGCATTTTTTATAAAAATTCCCAGACAGCTTTGAATAGAAAGTAAGGTGTATCGAGGAATTTAGTGCATATAAATCTAGACAGTTACAGCAGGATCTTAGATTGATAGGTAAAATCAAGGTCGTAGCCAACGGAGGGATCTTCCAGGTTTGATTCTCCTTCTGAAATTTTTGTCAGGATGAATATAAGGTATTTCGAGGAATTTAATGCATATAAATCTAGACAGTTACAGCAGGATCTTAGATTGATAGGTAAAATCAAAGTCGTAGCCAACGGAGGGTTCCTCCAGGTTTGATTCTCCTTCTGAAATTTTTGTCAGGATGAATATAAGGTATTTCGAGGAATTTAATGCATATAAATCTAGACAGTTACAGCAAGATCTTAGATTGATAGGTAAAATCAAGGTCGTAGGGATCCTCCAGGTTTGATTCTCCTTCTGAAATTTTTGTCAGGATGAATATAAGGTATTTCGAGGAATTTAATGCATATAAATCTAGACAGTTACAGCAGGATCTGTTCATTAGATTGATAGGTAAAATCAAGGTCGTAGACAACAGGGGATTACCAGGGTTTGATCCCCGTCCTAAATTTTTGTCAAGATGACTATAAATAAGTCTTTAAGTACCAATCAAGACAGTTAGAATTCAAAATATCAACTACAATCAAAAATCTTAAATCAAAATTTTATATGCTTGCATCTCTTTTCTCTTTGATTCCGTCAACATGTTGAAAAGATGAATGCGATTTCTAAAAAGTCTTTAAAATTCATACATTTCTTTTAGAATGAGACTTTGTAAAAGAGGGTTTTCCATGCTATCAAACAAAATGGCTGGAATGTTTTAATGTAGATTCTCCAACTTGTTTAACTAAAACTCTTGAAGAATAAGATGAGTGTTTGATTCCAATATCCACTAATTGGGAAGTTCGGCAAACGTAACCGTATTAACATATGTTCCTCGGAAGACATTTTTGACAAAAATCATTTAAAAATGTATGTAAAAAGCTTTAGAAATTTTTAATTTGATTGACACTAATGTTGATGCATGGGTGAAGTGTAAAATTGGGATTTCTATGTTATTAAACAAAATGGCTAGAATGTTCTAATGTAGATTATCCAACTTGTTTAACTGAAAATCTTGAAGAATACGATGAGGGTCTAATTCCAAATATTCACAAATTGGTAAATGCGGCAAACGTAACCGTATTGGCATATGTTCCTCTATCTGGGACGACATTTTTGACAAACATTATTTGAAGAAATATATAAAAAGATTCAGAAATCTTTAATTTGGTTTACACTAATGTTTATTGATCGGCAAAATGTAAAAGTGGAATTTCTATGCTATTAAACAAAATGGCTAGAATATTTTAATATAGATTTTCCAACTTGTTTAATTGAAAATATTGAAAAATATGATGAGGGTCTAATTCCAAATACAGTAAAACCTGTGTAAGTTGACCACTTGTGGTGTCACACTTCAGTGGTCAACTTAGAGAGGTGGTCAACTTATAAAGGGTGATGATAAATTTAGTTTTTTTTAAACGTAATATTTATACCATATCATCCTTTATCACAAAAATTTAATTTATTGACAGGGCTTTAAAATAATATTGTATTACCATGCATATTTCCAACACCTTATAAAAGAAAAGATTAACTACAAGAATGAATTAATAGTTTTGTATCAATTTTAAAATCAATTAATATACTACACAAATTGGGAAGTTCGGCAAACGTATACGTATTGGCATATGCTCCTTGGAAGACATTTTTGACATGAAACATTTAAAAATATATTTAAAAAGCTTCAGAAATCTTTAACTTGGTTGATATTAATGTTAATACATCAACGAAGTAGATTCAACATCGACACAAACGAGATTATAAATTTCTTTGCAATGAATAAGGCTCAAATATTCACTTTTCTTTTGTAATAAGTACTTTTAAAAACAGTGACCTGATTTTGCAAAGCCATGTTTCAGAAAGTAAATTGTTGCCTTCTTCGAATAAGAAAGTTCTAGTTGCTTCAGCAATTGTTTTAAAACAACTGAGTTGTCAATTTCATTTTGTCATACGCAACACTGCATCTGTAATTTTGTCAAGTCGTGAACTCTGGAAATACTCGTTTGAATGCGCTGTATGTCAGTTCAAATTGTAGGCAAGACTGAAAACACTCTGTAAATGACGTCATTTTATTTCATTTTTATCATTTAGACCCAGATTATTCTAAGGCAACAAAATGCGTTAGATAAATTACTCTAGGATTCCGTGGTTCTGAAGCTTTATTTACCATATCACATATGAATGCCGATAGCTGAATTTAATCCGACAACTTCGTAACAATTCTTTCAAATCAAATTTGAGCCCACTGGATTCTACTAACATGAGCTATGAGGCTATGGCTATATTTTCTAAGATAAATCAATCACCACGATAAAACTACCTAGACTGATATTTGGAGATCTTGAAGACAGTGACAAAAACAAAATTTGCACACTCTTCTAAACTTCTCCATTGTTATGACTAAGTTTGATGTATTTATGAGATGGTCAATAAAAATCAGAACAACCAAGAAATTAATGGGAAGTTTATTGATGATCTCCTTAATATATCGCCTTACAGCAAAAAAAAAGCACCGAGAAAATATGATAATACTTCTGTTACGACACCGTAATATCGAAAATATCATCAATAATTCCAAATTCAAATATAACACAATCCTCCATCAGGTTTGCAAATAGACGCGGTGGTTAGTTAGACGTCATCCAGTGTCGTTTTATGTCACAATTTTGCAATAAATAAATAGGGAAAAAAAATAATAAACAACTTTCTTAAATACATGGACAGTTATTACTCTTGTGTTAATTCGACAAAAAATTAGTAAAAACTGTTAATTTAGATTTTGATGATATATACAAAGAACAGAACTGGGGATTCAAAGCGTCATCAGATTATTTGATGCAAAACTTCATTTAACGAATTAGAAAGTCAAGAGAAAAAACGACGAGAGTCAGAAACTTGTAATTCATCATTCCTTCCTTTACACGAGGGCTGTCCAACCTGGCGCTTTCTATTCACCAGTAAAGTCTTACAGAAATATTTGCCTTATTTAATAGGATATGTTCAGAGATTATATAAGACAAATATTTCTGTAAGAATTTTCTGGTGAATAGCGATTGCCAGATTGAACAGGCCTGCTTTACATGATCTCTTTATAGCTATCTTCAAGTGTGATTTTCGGTGTGATCTGTCTTCAAGTGTGATTTTGATATCCACCTTCTTTTTTGACTCGATCCAAGATTACTTAACGATAGTAAACCTTCCAAGTTAACAGCGATACTATCATTTGAAGTTTTACAAAAAGTGGACTATCATAATTTTTTTCTCCCTGTGGTCCTTTAATTATTTGTCCCAAATTTCTCAGAATTGTTTTAAAAAGGAACAAAAGAGTCATTAAAATTTCTTCCATATCCGAATCGACGTACAATATTTTATCTATGTACCATGCATTTCCCTACTCGCGGAACAGGCGGCACCCTTCCTAAATCATTGGAAGGTTCCACCGGAAAAATTTAAAAGCAAAATTTAATAAGTTAAAGACATTGACCAGAGTGTTCGGTGTTTAAATACATAATACGACTGAGGCGGTTTCGAGCTCACTCATTGAACATCAGGAAACGTATTTCAAATTTGGACTTAAAACATTTTGACTATTCGTTTGTTGAATAAATTCTGTATATCAAAGAATCAGTAAATTTATTGAAAACCTTTATATGGCAGATAACAATTAATCGAAAAAATAATTTGGAAGAAATCGTTGTTTTGGTGCCAAGTATTGTGGTAAATTATAAATTTAGTCATAAAGCCGTCAGAGCTTACAATTGGTAAGACTTAAATTTAAATATACAGACACCAGACAACAATAAATGTGATAGCGGATTACTGCTGATTAATTGCAACACATGGATGACAGCCGTATATGGAAGAAAAAGAAGCAAAAAAGTTTCTGATTTTGCGGCAGCTATGACAAACGTAACAAATTAATAAAATGTAATATACAGTTTATTTGCAAGTGTTTTACATTGCTTAGATTTTCTGTGTTATCTTCCTGGATGTTCATCCTCACTCAATTTTAAAAAATACCTTACGCATGGTAAAAAAAAGTTTGACGCTTTTGAACTTGTTTTAAACATTTGTTACTATTGTCGTAGCTGCCGCAAAGTCAAGAGACATTAAAAACATATTAAACGTTGCAGAAAAAAATGTAAAAGTATTATTTTGCAAGTTTGTATTATTTCGATTCTAAAGAACTGGTTCTTATTCCACATTAAATAAACAAAAATTGAAATAGAAGCTTCAATTACTTGACGAGATGCATCGTAAACTATCGTTAAATAATAATTTATATTTTCTTTTAACTACAATATAAAAATCATTCTTAATAAGAAGCTTTCGATTACTCCTGATACACTCCGAATCCTCGACCACATAAACAGTGTTGCCAGTAGGCTACTTTTTAGGTGCGTTCGTAATTATATAAATACGTAGTACCTATAGTCGTCGTCTGGTCCGTCCGTCCGTCTGTCCGCATATAACAGAACAAAAACTACCCAACCGAATGATTTGAAATTTAATATATATTACCGTTCCAGAATTTTCTCGAGTCATTTCAAATTTTATGAAAATCGAATCAAAACTTAAAAAGTTATTAATGAAAGTTTTCTTTATTCAGTTAAATCCTATCATATGTAATCTGTATAATAAAAGCGCAAGTCATGTGACTCAGGAAAACAAATACGAGCTAGCAACATCTTTTTTCATATGCCAAGCAGCCATTTTTATTCAAAATTATTTTTTCGAATAAAATTGCGTAAAAGTTACATTTTTAGAAAGATCGTTCAAAAAAATTGTTTGCTTGAGAGATGAGTTACATTCAACAATGTATAGATTCTGAGATAACTTCAATGGAAATTGGGTTAACGAAATAACTCAATTCATTAGAGTAAATAAACACAGGACATTCGTTCATTATGAGTCATAAAAATATTAAACCATGGAGGTCATCATTCGCAAAACAAGATCTCCATGGTGAAAAAAATTCGCATTTGTAAACGTGGCACACGTAATAAGAAAACAAAAAGGCATGCTCATTTCGCTCATAGCAGCAGACGATATAATTCCTTTCACTGAAATAGTAAGATGACTTTTTAACATTGTGAAACTAGTTATAAAACGAACGCCATTTTTATTCAAAATTATTTTTTCGAATAAAATTGCATAAAAGTTACATTTTTAGAAAGATCGTTCAAAAAAATTGTTTGCTTGAGAGATGAGTTACATTCAACAATGTATAGATTCTGAGATAACTTCAATGGAAATTGGGTTAACGAAATAACTCAATTCATTAGAGTAAATAAACACAGGACATTCGTTCATTATGAGTCATAAAAATATTAAACCATGGAGGTCATCATTCGCAAAACAAGATCTCCATGGTGAAAAAAATTCGCATTTGTAAACGTGGCACACGTAATAAGAAAACAAAAAGGCATGCTCATTTCGCTCATAGCAGCAGACGATATAATTCCTTTCACTGAAATAGTAAGATGACTTTTTAACATTGTGAAACTAGTTATAAAACGAACGCCATTTTTATTCAAAATTATTTTTTCGAATAAAATTGCATAAAAGTTACATTTTTAGAAAGATCGTTCAAAAAAATTGTTTGCTTGAGAGATGAGTTACATTCAACAATGTATAGATTCTGAGATAACTTCAATGGAAATTGGGTTAACGAAATAACTCAATTCATTAGAGTAAATAAACACAGGACATTCGTTCATTATGAGTCATAAAAATATTAAACCATGGAGGTCATCATTCGCAAAACAAGATCTCCATGGTGAAAAAAATTCGCATTTGTAAACGTGGCACACGTAATAAGAAAACAAAAAGGCATGCTCATTTCGCTCATAGCAGCAGACGATATAATTCCTTTCACTGAAATAGTAAGATGACTTTTTAACATTGTGAAACTAGTTATAAAACGAACGCCATTTTTATTCAAAATTATTTTTTCGAATAAAATTGCATAAAAGTTACATTTTTAGAAAGATCGTTCAAAAAAATTGTTTGCTTGAGAGATGAGTTACATTCAACAATGTATAGATTCTGAGATAACTTCAGTGGAAATTGGGTTAACGAAATAACTCAATTCATTAGAGTAAATAAACACAGGACATTCGTTCATTATGAGTCATAAAAATATTAAACCATGGAGGTCATCATTCGCTCCTACATCACGTTTAACGTACAATTTCCGACTTGTTTTAAATTCAGATTGTTTGATTCCCACCACTTTTTTAAAAATAATTTAATTGTCCTTACTCTCGCATTACCTAATCTGTCACAAAATAAGGCAAATCTTCCTACTTCAAAAAAGTGCGTGGCAATCAAACAATCTGAATTTATAAAAAGTAGCCTACTGGCAACACCGATCTTAAATATCACATACATAATAAAATCCCGATATTATGAATATTACTTGAGTTTTCAATGACTCCTTACTTTTCCGTTTAAGTTCTCACTAAAGAATATCATGAAACTCACTTAAAAGTATCTATAGAAGTGAGCCGATCAGGTGTGTTTCATAGAGGAAAAAAACTTCTACAAGCTGTCGATATCTATGCATAAATTGCCGAAAGTGGCCGGTACATTTCAAACAAGATTTTTTTTCCGTCGCAAAATGTGGAACATCTTTCATGATACGAAAAAATAAAATAAAATAAAATACTGTATACGTTTACCTCGATTAAGCTTTTACATGCAAGTGAATACAAGGTAGTGCTTTCTATAAGAGAGAGTACAACCATGCCATTGTAAGAGAATCGACAACACAAAAGTTGGCATGCATCACAATCCACAAGGACATGGAAATATATTGAATTACTTGGGGGATAAAAAAAGAGGGCACTTCTTTCTTAAAAGTCACCGCTGCCTGGGCACCTGTTTCGATTGTTACATCACCCTCTTCTTCCCCGTTTCATATATATCGAACAAGAAGTTGGCATATCGACTCTTGCAAAAAGATCAGTCCTTGACACTGGCCTTGCCACTCTCTGGAATTTGTTTGGATCCCTGCGATATGCATTATAATATGAAAGGCTCTGACATTCCTGCAAATTTTTGGGTTCGAGGCCTTGAAGAATCAGATCTCTCCGTCTCCTCCCCACTTCAAGGATAGTCTAGTACCTCGATAATTTAAAAATAGCTAGAAAGTTATTTGTCCAGTTTGAAAAGTAGCAGTTGTTATAGCTAGTGCCAGTTTGTATTCTTCATTTTGATAAAAGTCGGTAGAAACTTATTTCTCGATATTTTGTACAGTAATAATCCCTTAAGTCTGTTCTCAAATCCAATCTGGCTACTTTATAACACATTTTTTAATTCATATTTGTTCGCAAATGTATATTAAATTAGCAAGTACTCTTATTCAGAAATTTTGGGATCGAAACACGTTTTCCATTTTTTAGTAAAGTCAGAAGATTTTTCAGTAAACACTGTCAAAGTAGGATTTTTGAACCGAATTCCCGATGCAAGCAGCACTAGAAGCAGGAAAGACATGTCGTTACGTGACCAGAATTGCTTATAACTCGATAAGTAATCTATTTATCAAAAAAATGGAAAGCTTATTTCGATTCCAAATCATTTCAATAGTCAGGCCCGCCAATATTATGTCTTTGCATTTAAAAATGGGTCAGAAAGTTTCGCGTTGTTGAGCAGGTCAATTGAGAACTACCTTAACATTAGTGAGGGTTACGTTCCAGGAAAATCTCGCGAACGTTGGGCCTTATCTTTCTGCACTAAAAAGGGAGTTACGTTCTATGAAATTTTAATTAGAATGGCTTAGCATTTAAAGAAAACAAAAGAATATATTTATTAATAATATGTTATGCCTAACATATATGTAGAACTTAAATGTACACACATATTCATAAACATGAAATTTATTTATGAAAGATAATTCAAATTCACTGACTAGAGAAATAATTACAGCTAAGATAGCATATGTTTTTTGTATAAAGTAATCTCGATTCTCTCTATTCGCAAAGATATGATTAATGTATTAGTGGGCCAGTACACGATACAATATTAAAATACATCTAAATGCTTCAGAAATGCTTTTATTTTCTATCTAAGTGCAGTTTCAGCTCCCTCTCTACGAGAACTTGCACATGGTAAATTAATAGATTGAAGAAGCCGTTACCTTACCACTTCTATAATATCACCATTGCAATGGGTATTCTGCTGTTGTTATTATTTTACTTTTCTACAATACTAGCTTCTTTTTCAGCTGGCAGATGAAAATTGATTTGTAAATAGTACATACTGATAAAACACAGGAGAAATAATAATCTTTAACCACTTCTGTAAAAGAAAGAGATAATAAAAAAAAATCGCGAATGATCAAATCAGATTATATCGCGAGTGTTAAGTTTTGCCGCATTTTCAACGTTCGCGAATAACCAAAACTCGCGAATGTTGAGGGATTACTGTATTTCATATTTCCTAATTGTTAAATTTCTGTATGATATGTTTTATGCTGATATGTTTAAAAAGTGTCTTGCATAGCATACGGGCAAAGGCGGACCGAGATAGATATCCCCCTCCCCCGAGTAACATCTTATTTCGGTGCAATCCTCTTCCTCCACATAATTAACACTCTCTTTCAACTAAAATCATTTACTTATTTCCTTCAGCGAATTTTTTTTAAACAGCTGATCCCCGCTAGAATGGGAATTAATTCGAATGCTTAAGCATTAAAGCATATTAGATTATGATTTTTACATGTTAATGTGATTTAACTTGTCTAGAAACCTTACTTTATGGTTACTCTAAGTTTAAAAAAAGTGTGCTATAAAAGATTTATAAAGAAACATACGTAAATAATAAATAATTGACGGACATTGAATACGGTGTTAAACCAACATTAATCACATATCCGTTTTGGAGCCAGTGGCGCAGCCAAGGGGGGGGGGGGTTTGGGGGTTAAACCCCCCCCCCCCAGAGCTAAAAAAATTACTATAATTGCCGCTTATATGAATCAAAACAACTAAAGTTAAAATTAAGTTTTTTGGCCTTTCCGCCTTGGCAGAATCCACCGCTTTCTTAAATCAAATTCTATACAGCAATGTGATTCAATTAAACGGCGAAAATTCTACTTAAAACTGTGAAAGCGCATATTACACGCATAGATTATGTCGCATAGGTTATGATTTTTGGACTGCGTCACTTTGTCGAGACGTCTTATAGTAAAAGATGGGTCATATACTCTCACAGAGACGCTTTGAGTTATAGTATAGTATACAGTGGTCTGTTTTTTAATTGCATTTATGTCTTTGTTCCACGTTCGAAACAATAACAGATCATCGAATTCCAGAGAAAAAAAAAACATACACATTGTAAGTCTATCTCAGTTTCAAGTGGCTTTTTTTGCGTTTTTTGCTCTCAGTTATATCTAAGACCAAGCTATGTGCGTACCCAGGAAAAAAATCTTTGCAAAAGTAAGAATTTAAAAAAAGTACTTAAAGTTATAAAAAGCTATTTTTCGATTATGAGCAGATTTTTGCAATCGGTGTTTCTTTCGAATCATTTGTTTCGTAGGGGGTCCAGGGTTCGGAAAAACTACTTTTTGTTTGTAACGAACTACAACTACTTTATAAAAAATGTAGTTAACTACAACTACAACTACTTATTTTTAAAAGTAGCGACTACAAACTACTTTCCAAAAGTAGTCACTACTTCGCTACTTTAGTAATCATCGCTAATTAAATACACCGCAAACGATTTTTCCCGATAGACCATAATGTAACAGAATTCTTTTGAACGTCCCTGTAAGCGAGATATAAATGCTACACATTTCATTTTCAATACTGAACATTCTATGGTAAACTTCAATAACATAAAACTTTCATGGCAGTCGGAGTATATTTATGAGAGTTAGAGCACGGACAGACAAACAAAGCAAATTCAAAGAACCTTTTTAATTATGTTGGAATTTTTTTTAAAAGAGGAAATTTGAAAACAAAAATTGTAATAATCTTACACATTTATGAGAGTGATGTAGCACAGTAGCGCTTAGAATCCTGCATCGGGTCGGGTTACCCGCTTTTACCCCGACCCGACCCGCCGTTCGGGTCGGCTATATTTTCCCGTTGCGGTTCGGGTTCGGGTCGGATTGACTTCAAATTTTTTTTTGCGGGTCGGGTTGGCCTTCATTCTTTCGGGTTCGGGTTGGCTTTTTGAATCTTGCGGGTCGGGTTCGGGTTGACCCGGTTTTTTAAAAGAATGTCCAAAATATTTTTTCACATTAAAAGTCTATATAAACCGCAGATCACAGTTTCACAAAAGCAAAATGCGTGCCTGTCTGTTTTGTTAATCTTAGAATTCGTATCAGGAAGTTAATATAAACATACTTTTTCAACTACTGGTACGATAATGGTTATAACGAATGCTCCTGCACAGCTGAAACATTTCTGCTGAATAGTTACAATTCTAATTCTTGATACTTCTAATTTTGTTATGGCAAAAAACTGTCTGATCGACAGGAAGACAGGAAACGATTATTTAGCGTTTTGCTTCTTATAGTATTTCGTTATAAATGGAAGTTTTGAAACCGCAACTAATTTTAAACAAGTTGGAAATTGTACGTCAAACGTGACAAACGGGGTGCGTTTGTACTGTAGCTAGTTATATAAATATTCAGACCTAGATGATTTTTAATTCTGTGAAATGAATTATATCGTCTGCAGATTAATTTCTGTAATAAAATAAGTGTCTCGGTCGCTTGACGATTTAACATCCATCGGAAGCTCCTCTAACAAGAAAGCACCGATTAAAAAAAAAAAAAAATTCAAATTTCTTAATAAATATTTTTATTAATATCTCCTAAAGTTTTGATTCGATTTTAATAAAATTTGAAATGTCTCGACAAAATTCTGCAAAGATAATATATCTTAAATCTCAAACCATTCGGTTGGGTAGTTTTTGCGTTGTTATATGCGGACGGACGGACGGACGGACAGACAGACGGACGGACAGACAGACAGACGGACGGACAGACAGACGGACGGACCAAGCGAGGACAATAGGTGCTACGTATTTATATAATTACGAACGCACCTAAAAAACATTTAAAGATTAGATTTTTAGTTGTATACCGTTTAGAGACCTGCATCGGGTCGGTTTACCCGCACCCGACCCGACCCGGCTCTAGATTTTTTTTTGTTGTGGGTCGGATTCCGATCGGGTTGACTTCCACTTTTTTACTGTGGATCCGGTTGAATTTCATTATTTCGAGTTCGGATCGGTTTCAGGTTGGGTTTTGACTCTAGCGGGTAGGGGTCGGGTTGACCCGAATTTCAAAAGAATGTACAAAATATTTTTTCAGGTTAAAAATCTATGTACAATAAGACCTCCATTCTGGTTTTTCTTCCAAAAGGCGGCCACCTCTATTTAGCGCCACTTTTTAATTCCTAAAATTTATATATTTGAAAACGCTTATATCTCTGAATAGCGGCCACCTCTAAATCTAGACACACGTAACATATGCAGAAGATTTTTTTTATATAGAAATAAAAACAACTTAAAATTTTTCTATTTATTTGTATGCTTGTGGGGGGGGGGGGGGAGAAGAGTAAATTATGGGAAGTTAGGGGACAATTTAGATAGTTACTTATATATTATTATTAGGTAGAAACAAATGTGGACATTTTTTTAAAATAAAGAGTTTTAAATATTTGAAACTGTATGCTGGAGGAGGGGCAAAAAGGGAAGCGTAAATTTTGGGGACAAGGCAATAATTTTTATTTGTTGTCATTAGACAAATGAGTGAAAGATTTTATTTTTGTATAAAAATAAAGATTTAAAAATATTTTAAACTCCTTTGTATGCTACTATGGGGAAGCGTGAATTTGAGAGATTAGGGATAATTTAGAGGATTTATGTTAAGATAAATCCATTCTTTTTCTTTTTTTAATAAGGATTTTACATTTCTTTGCTTGCTGGGGGTGGGAGGCAAAAGGTAGAAGAAATTAGTCAAATAAAGATTTAACATAGCCAGACGACTATATTTTGGAAAAAAAAATCGTAGTCGTATAAAAACACATTATATTGAGAAGATTTTTATGGATTTAAATAACAGTACACGAAGTTTCTGACACCCAAACTGTGAAAATGACAGCTAATTTGTGACTGTGCCCGTCGTCTATGGAGAAATATATGACACTGCAAATGAGATTTGTCGCTGACGTTCGCAAATTGTTGCAGAGAACATATTTCGCACGAAAGAAACGAGTTATAATCATGTGATTTGAAGATTGGGACCTTTTTTCCTCCCTCCGAAAGTAGCGTCGATGCGCGCTACAAACTACTGCTATTTTGTATCGCGCTACTCGCTACACTACACTTTTTTAATGTAGCGCGCTACACTACAAACTACTGGAAAAAGTAGCGGCTACTGTAGTTTCGCTACTTGTAGCGCGCTACTTCCGAGCCCTGAGGGGGTCTGTACACGAATTTAAAGACTATATTTCATTTGTTGGTAATGTTGCAACGAACTCTTGCTTATGATGGAGATTCGTATATTTATCGTTAAAATTTTATAAATTAGTTGTGGTTCCTCTTTTAGCTATTTTTAATTCTATCGCGCTTCTAATATTGTAAACGCTGTTTAAATGAATCATAACCAACGTAATTGCGGAGAAAAGCATTATGATTTCATTCATTTAAAAGACTGATTCCATTAACCGATGATTCATATAACCGGCGACCATCTTTATTATAAACTCAAAACCCCCCCTAGAACCGAATTCTGGCTGCGCCACTGTTTGGAGCCACGGGCGCTTACCTGATTCGCCCGGCTCAAAGACCACATCTGTAAAAGAAAAGTTATTTCTCAGTTAAGCAGGTCTCAGAAATTCCCAGCTAACCGTATTTCATGTGTACATTCTCCATAAAATAAATAATAATAATAAATGCGAGTTTGAGAGTTTTGGAAAGTGATCTCTGTTTTGACAATATGAATTTTTCCGGACTGGTTCAGGACAAAAACATCAGCGGACAAAATCCCCTAGGATAAAAAAACCCACGCCGTGCATATACTGTTTCAAACATAAATTTGCTATTAAATGTTATAAAATATAATGTTTATAAAACATAAATCTACTGTTAATTTAAAAATAGTTCAAGTGTCGAATTTTGCAAATCTTACATTAATCGAAGTTCTTTTTTTTTTTTTCGTTTAATGCATAAAAGATAATTTTATTCACAAGTCTCATATTAGGTAAATTTGATGGTAATCAAGATTGTAAGATTTAGAATATAAACACCAGATTTAGATGATTTTTGAAATTCGGCATCCTTGTTTCCCGAGGAGGAAGAGGGAGCTTCAAAATGTATCTCAGAATCTATCACGGCCTTAGAAGATAAAATTTTTACAAGATACTTTATAAGAATATAAACATGAGATTGGATATATATTTTATTCTCCCCTACACCCCTCCCCCCCCCCCGAAAGGGGGATATAGAATCTATCACGCTTTTGCTGAATAAACTTTATCAGATGCAGATTCTGAAGAATTTTATTATAGAATTCATATTAGCGAAGCCTGAATTATGTTTGAAAGATATTTTAAATGTCTGAGTTCCAAAAGAATATTGTCAAAATGGAACTTTTGTCCAGTGGGGCTTTTGTTCGGAGGGGCTTTTGTCCAGTGGGGCTTTTGTCCGGTAATGTTTTTGCCCAGTGGGTTTTTTTTCCCGTGAGAATTTCGGCCGTGGTGTTTGGTCTGCCTCACCCGGGTGGAGGGGGGGAGGGGACTTTCAGGTTAGCGATCAATTTCGGAAACGGCGTTTTGTTTGTTTGGTTGGTTGGTTTGATGTTTAGTGGCACAAGGTCCTTTCGCGGACATCATGTGCCAAAATAAGAATTAAAACAAAACACAAATTTATTTTCAACACGTTATCTTAAAACCTTGTCATATATAATATTTTTTTATTGATAATAATAATAATAATAATAATAATAATAATAATAATAATAATAATAAATTACTGAGAAATGTAATGCGATGACAAATGTAATTTAAACCATTTAATAAAGTCATAATATCATGTATAGAAAGACAGATTTTTAGAATTAAAATCTGCACAATAGGTTTAAAAAAAATATGGTTGGTCTAAAAGCAAAGTATAAAAATTCCAAGTTATGTTGGAGAAGCAGGTTTAATTTATATCATATTATAATAAGAAACAAATTTAAAATCACGTAGGCTTAAATTTCTCAAAAACAGTATTGTCCTCATTTGCATCAAAATCGTGTTTTGCTTAGCTTCGGGAAAAAAAAAAAAAAAAAAAAATCATCAAGCCTAAATGATGGATCACAGGCCTACCTATTCAAAAATCTTGCCCAACCCTTGGACTTCGTTCAGCCATCGCTTTCGATCCTGAGACATGGAAGGCAATACGTAGAAGGAAAAGGAATGATATATAGATAGTTTAAACATAGGAAAAATAATTGTATATTAATTAATTTTATTTATTTATTTATTTACATAGTATTGTATTTTATTGTTAAAAAAGAAATTCCTTAAGGGGGTTCTTAAAATATATATATATATTCTCCAAAAATGCCCTGGCACATTTACAGAACTCGTTTTTAAACGTAAAAACACGGCATTTGCAGGCATGACTATTGAAGTGATTTGGAATCAAATAGTTTTTCATTTTTCAACAAAAGATTTAAATCTTGGTTATAAGTGATTGTTGTCCGATGACGAACTTTATGGTGCTGTCACGTTAAAAATTCGGTTTAAAACGCCAACTTTGGCAGCATTTGCTAGAAACTTTTCTACTTTTATTGAAAAATGGAAAACTATTTGATTTTTCTAATTTCTGAATAAGAGCATCTGCCATTCTCATGCAGTTTAGAATGTAGCCAATTTCGATTTGAGAAAAAACTTTAAAGACTTGTATGCTAGATTTATCCCCCTTTTTTAAGTTGATATTTTACACATCATAGCAGACTGATTTTTCGTATTTATTGTGTTTAAGGCTATTGGTCAGTGAAATCTCAAATTCCCTCGCTAATGTTAAATCTACGGGCGTGTAATTTATTGGTATATTTAAAACATCTCTTTAAGAGGCTAATATTTTTAACTTCTCTTTTCTTGTGTACTGTTCTCAAAAGAATGTCTCTTTTTTTATTATTACTTGTCTAAATATTTCTAAAATACATACGTGATTTCATGTGAAGTTTTAAAATCTTACTCAGTGTCGCTAAAATTTTAACACATAAAATTATAAATTAAGTAATATATTTTAGAAATATTTTGGCAACTAAAAAAAGGGAACATTCTATAAGAACAGTACACACACACAGACACACACACAAAAAGAAAAAGAAAAAAAAAAGAAAAAGAAAGAAAGAAAGAAAGAAAAGAAAAAGAAAGAAAGAAATCAAAAATATTAATTTCCTGAAGAGATGTTTAAACTAGTCGGGTGTGCCAATCCCAAAACTTTCTCCTATCTCATACATGTTAATACTTCAAAAAACGTAATTTTTTAATTATGCATTTTAGAATCCAAAAATACAGCATAGCAGCACCACCTGTTATATGATTTACACGAAAACCTAATAAGCACTAACTTATGTCAAGGTCTAACCGAATATGAAGTTTGATGAAATTCCATGGTTTAATTCTTCAGTATTGCTAAAATCGTGTAAATCTTGAAAAATGCAGCATAGCAGCGCCACCTGTTAGGAGATTTATATCACAACCTAATCAGCAACAACTTATGTCTACGTCTAACTGAATATGAAGTTTGATAAAAATCCGTGCATTAGTTCTTGAGATAAGGCTATTGCAGAAATCTTGAAAAATGCAACATAGCAGCGCTACCTGTACTGTAATTTGCACCAAAAACGAATCAACACCAACTTATATCAAAGTTTAACTGAATCTAAAGTTTTATTAAATTCCGTGCATTAGTTCTTGAGATATGACTATATCGCTAAAATCATGGAAATCCTGAAAAATGAAGCATTGCAGCTCCACCTGTTAGGAGATTTACACCAAAACCTAATCAACAACAACTTATGCTAACGTCTAATTGAATCTGAAGTTTGAGAAAATTCTGTGTAAGGTAAAGCCAGGATAAATGGCGCGGTCGGAGAGATTGCGCACATAGAGGTTCGAGGGGAAGGAGTAGAATGAGCGCGCAGCGACTCCAGGTAATTGTACAACAGCAGTAATGGAGTTTCAACTTGAAAGTGCACGATGATTGTTTTGAGTGTCTAACATAAAGCATTGCTATTTTGTTTTGTTTTCCCAAAGTAACTGCTCGAATTTTCACAGCTATTCATCAGAATTTCTATACGATGTCAGTAATATAAAATATTTTTAACTTAAACGATTTCTCATAAGCTACTAATCTAGACTAACAATGTGAACATGAACGGTTCGTTTTAGTAGCGGCCATGTTTAAATAAAACGTCGTGCAATCTCTCCTACCGAAATTGGAGAGTTTGCGCATCCGCTACTTAGGAGAGATGGCGCAGTGTTCCCATTAGTTTCCATGCTAGGAGAGATTACGCAGCTTATTGGTAAATTTGCATAAAAAGATGGAAAATTAAAATGGACTAATTTTAAGTTAAACGTGTTTTCAAGTAACTTAATGTTATTTTGTAATCTTATATCTGAACTTGCTTTGTCTGATTCTTTATTTTTTCCCCTTTGATTAAAAATTTTTAATCGTTTTTAAAATTATTTCCTTTTTCTGATTCTTTAATAATTAGGTTGAAATATTCACTCCTAATACGATAATATTTGTTCACAAAAACCTTACAACAATGTCATTTAAGTGTAATTATTATTGTTAACAATTTAATTGCAGTTATTATTAGTAACAATCTCTCCTACCCATGTGCGCAATCAAACCAACCCTGTAAGGAGAGATTGCGCAAAATAACTTTCTTGGTTTTATTACAACTGTTCTATTAAATTACAACATAACAACAAAATATAAATGGAAATGCATAAAAAACAAGTGAAAAAAAAATTATTCATGGATAGTTTAGCAAAAAAATTAATATTTAGATTTTTTATTGTTATTCTTTTGAATTGTGCGCAGACTCTTCTAGCTTTACCTTATTAATTCTTGAGATATAGCGATCGTAAAAATCATGAAAAAAGTAGCATAGCAGCGCCACATGTTGGGTTATTTACACTAAAACGTAATCAGCGTCTATGTATGTCATGGTTTAACAGAATCTTAAGTTTGATGAAATTTTGTGCATTAGTTCTTGAGATATAGCTATCGTGAAAATCGTGTAGCCAGTTTGGATTTGAGAACAGCCTTAAAACATCAGTAGTGCCTCTGAGAGGATCTATTTATTTACATAACTATTTACGTGGGTCCATCCGAGGTCTAATTTTAAAAGTAATATCCGGATATGGCTGGTGTGTGTTTAATTACTGCTTCCAAGGAGACAGGTTTAGTTGGGCCCCAGAGCTAATAGCTTCCGAAAGAGCGATGATTCTCTCTAAAACGTGAGAAATAGCCTTTGGCGCATTTCGCATCTTCTCTGATTCATTTCATAAATCACGTACAATGTTTCTGGAACACAGTATTATGTAAGCCCAGAGGATACTTTTTTACATATATTATCTCGTTTCTGGTTTCTCATGCAGATGAAGTGAACATCTGTCTGACGTGTGACATATTAGATCCCAGGAAAAGAAATTTGACAATCTACGATGGATTGATTTTAAGATGGTCTGGGGCATAGAAATCCTGAAGATATGACATTTCTAACATCTTTTTTGGCTTTTAGATTAATGTTTTTAGAGTAAAATGGAGTAAACCGCATGTAAATACAATAGTTAGATCAAAAGATATGTCTTTTATGTAGCTTTCATTACAAAAAGTAAAAAGCTACCTATTGCAGCCTTTCGGAGGAAGGCAATTCCAGAGAATTAAGGTATATTTTCACCGATTATGACCCCATGACCAAAAAACCACCCTCCGTTCAAATGTTTATATATATATATATATATATATATATATACCGGGTGATTATAATTAAAGTTACGATTTCAAAAATCGATAATTTTAGCAAAACAATCGTGAGGCAATGGAATTTTGTTTGACGAAGGAAAAAAATAGTTCCAAAATGTGCCGATAGATGGCGCTGTCAGGGTTCAGATTGTCTGGAGATATGCAAATTACTAATACGTGGCAACTATGGGTACCTGATGAATGTTGTTTACAGCGGGCGAATTGAGAATCTAGCCGACTGGAAGGCAAGAACCACACACCACATCCATTGCATCAGTACAGATACCCGCCGATCTGTTGTGGAGAATGCCGTTTTGCGCTTCCAATTAGTAGCGGAACAAGGCGGAGGGCATATCGAAAACCTTTAATCATCAGTACAGTGTTTGTTCCATAAAGCTTTTTTTTTTTTTTTCTTTTTTTTTTTCTTTTTTTGTCATTATTGCTGTTGTCGCTGTAAACACGTATTCTTGTCTTTTCGCTAATATATTTTTAGTAAATCCCTGAACTCTTTTTTTTTCTTTTGACTAACAACATTCCTGTGTTTAAAGAATAAATTTTTGGTCTTTGCCTTGACATTACCCTGACAGCGCCATCTATCGGCACATTTTAGAACTATTTTTTCCTTCGCCAAATAAAATTCCATTGCTTCACGATTGTTCTGCTAAAATATCAAGTCATTCTGACCAGTAGTTTTAAAATTATCGATTTTGAAATCGTAACTTTAATTATAATCACCCGGTATATATAATAAAACTTTTGTAAATAATAACTATTAAACCACATAAATAATCGACAATAAAACCAATAATTACAATACAATACATAAACATATCCAAAAATTTAAGATTCTCAAAATTAAAATAAGTGGGAAAAGTACTTACAGATATAAAATCCAATATGCAGAAAGTGAAAATTATGACATGAGCAATTGGAAACTTACATGAAACACTTTTTCAAGGGCAATATTCAACTAATATTAGGAAAATGTAATTGATTTCTGTTTTAGTTAATAGCCATAAGCTTAATTTCTTAACCCAAATTGCCCAATCAATTACCAAATGAAATCTAAAGAGAATTGAATAAAAATGGACAAATATTTTGAACCTGAAGATGATATGTGCAAAATTAATTAATAGTGAGTATTATTAAAATACAAAAACATATTTAAAAAGGAATTTTTAGACAAAAAGAGAAATTACAGTAAAACATACCCCAAAATCAACATTTTAGCTTTCAGAAATCACATTATTCGTTAGTTATTATATACAGGGTGTCCGGAAAGTCTGAAAACGCTCCAATAACTCAAGAAATATACATCAGATTGAAAAACGGAAAAATACGTGTTTCATATTTTAGAAAAATGGCAACTTTGATATCCCTAAATAGAATTTTCAAAACTATTGAACATGCATTTTTCCGTTTTTCAATACGATGTATATTTCCCGAGTTATTCGAGCGTTTCCAGACATTGCAAAAGTAACGATTCTCACAGTATTGCACTCGATTACAGCGCCATCTACAATGTTTCGAAGAAAATGTTCAGTACAAAAGTTACGTATTTTTTCCCGTAGAATCCGAATCTGCAATAAAAAAGGGGGGTCATCATTTAAGATTTCAAAGTTGCCCCCCTTTCCCCCGGGGGGCAAAGTTGGGGAGGGGGGAACTTTCATATCCCTAAATAGATTTTTCAAAAATATTGCACAGGCATTTTGCCGTTTTTCAATCCGATGTATATTTCTCGAGTTATTTGACCGTTTCAGACTTTTAGGACACCCTGTATATATATCTGATCTATGTCCTAACGATAGTACTACAATTTATGAACCGATTTGGATGTAACTAAGTGTGTGTATTAACTTCACCAATGTCTCGACCGAGTTCGTTGGCCAGCTAGGTCCGCCACCTTGTTTCAAAATGGTGGACACTAAAAGATTGAAAACTAAAAAAATATACAAGAAGTTGGAAAATCAAATTTATTTTTTGTGTAAGTGTTAGGCCTTGATACAAGGATTCCGGAGCATTTTTTGGTTTGCCTCTATCTTAAAAAATGGCCAAGATATAGCTGTTTGAAATTCTAGGGTGGTTCACATTTTCAAACAAGACAGCAGATTAAAACAAATCTGGGGTTAATTTATGAGTTTTAGTGAGTGTGATTTCTCGCAAATTATCTTTCATTGTTGTGATCACTTTCCCAAACATACGCATAAAATTATATTCATATCCGTTAATGTTAAATTCTCGCCAAGCTTGGCCACACTTGGCGGAATATCGCCAAATTTGGCAACCAAAAATAAGTCTCCATAAATGAAGCCAACTTGGCTATAACTGACTAATTTCGCGAATTTCTTATTCAAAGTCCATATTAATGAATCTTTTGTAATCGGGTTCTTTGCATTTTAGCTTGCTGTTTTCGCGTTACAATAGCTAAAATCTTAAAACAAAGATATAGGAAAGCTACCTTTTCCTCCCGGTACAGGCCGGAAAATTTTTTTATTTTGTAATGTCTACTCAAAACTTTACATGGAGTTCTCTCACATTTTTTAGAATTCGCCACATTCAAAGTTATATATAAAAATTTCTATGAAAGGTAAAGTTATGTATATATATATATTTTTTTTTTTTTCCGAGGCTCAAACGAGGTTCGAACAATCATTCAATGAATGCACCGAAAACTTGCCCATGTAAATGAACTACAAGAGCTACATACCTTTTAACGAACTCATCCAAGATACTGGGAAAATCAACACACTAACCCAATTAGGTTCGAATTGGGTGCATTTCGAATGTTATCGTGATGAAAAGATTTTAAGTTATATACATAGATACATATGTATATATATATATATACACTGCTCAAAATAATTAAAGGATATTTGAAGTTTTATATAAAATAAAGATATAAACGAAATTTTTTTTGCCGAAAATAGAAGAAGAGAATCACAAATGCAAATTTTTCTGGTTTTCAAACTGTGGAGTATGCAAATTTTGAGTTCGACGTCAAAAACGTCGCTTCAGCGGCAGCGAATGAAATTTGACTTTCAACTGGATAAAATAGAATTAAGACAAGGTTGATCGGCATTCAGTGATTGCTTTGTTTCGATGAGTACGATGTCTCAGCGAAGTCATTTGACAGATTCAGAAGCTTGGAGAATTGTTGGTAGGTTAGAAGGGGGCCAAACTCAAGCCGAAGTAGCGCAAGCCATTGGAGTGTCACAAAGTGTCATTTCCAGGATCTGGAACCGTTTTTTGGAGAGTGGATGTGCAGGCCGAAGACCAGGGCAAGGTCGTAGACGGGCAACAACGCCCAATGAAGATCGGTATTTAGCGTTAACAGCTCGGAGACACCGAAACATGAACGCTACTCTTCTCCAACAACACCTTCGCTTGGCTACAGGCACCACGATTTCAACTCAGACTGTCCGAAACCGGCTCCATTCTGTAGGTCTGTATGCTCGCCGACCGATGGTATGTGTTAGATTAACATCAAGGCATCGTCGCGACCGCAGGGAGTGGGCAACCGAGCATGTCAACTGGAGGAGAAATGAATGGAGCAATATTCTGTTTTCTGACGAGTCCCGTTTTTCTGTGCATCCGGATAATAGGCGTATTTTCATCTGGAGGGACCGTGGCAGTAGGAATAATCCTGCGTTCGTGCACGAAAGTGTCAGATTTGGCGGTGGATAAGTGTTGGTGTATGGTGGCATCTCCATTGACGGGCGCACTGACCTCTACATCATTCGAGATGGAGCTCTGACTGGTCGCCGATATAGGGATGAGATCCTCAGACCTATTGTAGTCCCTTACGCTGCAGCAATCGGAGATAACTTCATTTTAATGGACGATAACTGCAGGCCACATCGTGCAAACCTGGTGGAGGATTTCCTTTTCGAGGAAGGAATCGTTCGAATGGAATGGCCAGCGTGTTCTCCAGACATGAATCCAATCGAGCACGTTTGGGACGCTCTAGGAAGACGAGTTTCTGGCCGCCAACAACCTTCACAAACCTCTCCAAGAACTGGAAAGAGCTCTTCTGGAAGAGTGGGGCAGAATCGAGGCTAACGGAAAAGAAAGGCTACCGCGGTGCTTTACACAATTTTTTTTTACAGACTTCGGGAGTCACGTGATGCTCGAATGCACCAATGAAGGTGTACGAAATGAGCCTCACGTCACTCTAGCAGTCTGTAAAAAAAGATAAGTGGAATGTACCGCGGTAGCCTGTCTTTTTCGTTAGCCTCGGGCAGAATACCCCAACTCGTCATTAATAGCCTCATTGAGTCCATGCCTCAAAGGTGTTCAACGTTGCTGGCCGCCCGTGGAAACCATACCCCCTACTGAAAATGATTTTCTTTGAAGAAAACACCTTTTTTTATTCTTTTTTTCTCATATGCACAAATTGTGTTTTTTTCCTTTTGTACACAAATGCGCAATAAAATGCATTTTTTTCTGCCAAACATGTGTAATTTATTCTCATATAACCTACTATGTCTGTCGACCATGTATCAATCAGCTAAAAAGTTTCCCAGATACAAAATCCACCTAAAACTGCAATATCCTTTAATTGTTTTGAGCAGTGTATATATACAGGGCGTCCGAAAAAATTGGAAACGGTCGAATAACTCGAGAAATATACATCGGATTAAAAAACGAAAAAAATGAATGTTCAATATTTTTGAAAAATCTATTTAGGGATATCAAAGTTGCCCCCCCCCCCAACTCTGATCCCTGGGTGGAAAATGGGACAACTTTGAAATCTTAAATGATAACCACCCTTTTTTATTGCAGATTCAGATTCTACGGAAAAAAATGCGTAACTTTTGTACTGAACATTTTCTTCGTAAAATCGTAGATGGCGCTGTAATCGAGTAAAATTCAGTGAGAATCGTTTCCATTGAAAAGTCTGGAAACGGTCGAATAACTCGAGAAATATACATCGGATTGAAAAATGGAAAAGGGCATGTTCAATAGTTTTGAAAAATCTATTTAGGGATATCAAAGTTGCCCCTCCCCAACTCTGTCCCCCTGGGGGGAAAGGGGGCAACTTAAAATCTTAAATCCCCTTTTTTATTGCAGATTTGGATTCTACGGGAAAAAATACATAGCTTTTGTATTTAAGATGTTCTTCGAAATATCGTAGATGGCGCTGTAATCGAGTAGAATGTAGTGAGAATCGTGCCCAAAAACGGAAAAATACGTGTTCAATATTTTTTAAAAATGGTAACTTTTATACCCCTAAATAGATTTTTCTAAAATATTGAACACGTATTTTTCCAATTTTCAATCCGATGTATATTTCTCGAGTTATTCGACAGTTTCCAGACATTTCAATGGGCACGATTCTCAGTGCATGTTACTCGATTACAGCGCCATCTACGATTTTCCGAAGAAAATGTTCAATATAAAAGTTACGTTTTTTCCCCCCGTAGAATCCAAATCTACAATAAAAAGGGGGTTATCATGTAACATTTCAAAGTTGCCCCCTTTACCCCAGGGGGCAACTTTGATATCCCTAAATAGGAATTTCAAAACTATTCAACATACATTTTTCCGTTTTTCAATCCGATGTATATTTCTCATTTGACCTTTCCAGACTTTTCAATGGAACGATTCTCACTGCATTTTACTCGATTTCAGCGCCATCTACGATTTTCCGAAGAAAATGTTCAATATATAAGTTACGTATTTTTCCCCGTAGAATCCGAATCTGCAGAAAATCGTCGCGGAACCAAGTAAACGCTGAAACTCTAAGAGAACAAAATTTACTACAGTAAACTAAATGGGGGGTTATCATGTAAGATTTCAAAGTTGCCCCCTGTCCCCCCAGGGGGCAGAGTTGGGGGATACAACTTTGATATCCCTAAATAGATTTTTTCAAAGCTATTCAACATGCATTTTCCGTTTTTCAATCCGATGTATATATCTCAAGTTATTCGATAGTTTCCCGACTTTTCGGACGCATTTTTTTTTTTTTGCATATATATATATACACTGCTCAAAACAATTAAAGGATATTGCAGTTTTAGGTGGATTTTGTATCTGGGAAACTTTTTAGCTGATTGATACATGGTCGACAGACATAGTAGGTTATATGAGAATAAATTACACATGTTTGGCAGAAAAAAATGCATTTTATTGCGCATTTGTGTACAAAAGGAAAAAAACACAATTTGTGCATATGAGAAAAAAAGAATAAGAAAAGGTGTTTTCTTCAAAGAAAATCATTTTCAGTAGGGGGTATGGTTTCCACGGGCGGCCAGCAACGTTGAACACCTTTGAGGCATGGACTTAATGAGGCTATTAATGACGAGTTGGGGTATTCTGCCTCACTCTTCCAGAAGAGCTCTTTCCAGTTCTTGGAGAGTTTGTGGGGGTTGTTGGCGGCCAGGAACTCGTCTTCCTAGAGCGTCCCAAACGTGCTCGATTGGATTCATGTCTGGAGAACACGCTGGCCATTCCATTCGAACGATTACTTCCTCGAAAAGGAAATCCTCCACCAGGTTTGCACGATGTGGCCTGCAGTTATCGTCCATTAAAATGAAGTTATCTCCGATTACTGCAGCGTAAGGGACTACAATAGGTCTGAGGATCTCATCCCTATATCGGCGACCTGTCAGAGCTCCATCTCGAATGATGTAGAGGTCAGTGCGCCCGTCAATGGAGATGCCACCATACACCAACACTCCTCCACCGCCAAATCTGACACTTTCGTGCACGAACGCAGGATTATTCCTACTGCCACGGTCCCTCCAGATGAAAATACGCCTATTATCCGGATGCACAGAAAAACGGGACTCGTCAGAAAACAGAATATTGCTCCATTCATTTCTCCTCCAGTTGACATGCTCGGTTGCCCACTCCCTGCGGTCGCGACGATGCCTTGATGTTAATCTAACACATACCATCGGTCGGCGAGCATACAGACCTACAGCATGGAGCCGGTTTCGGACAGTCTGAGTTGAAATCGTGGTGCCTGTAGCCGAGCGAAGGGGTTGTTGGAGAAGAGTAGCGTTCATGTTTCGGTGTCTCCGAGCTGTTAACGCTAAATACCGATCTTCATTGGGCGTTGTTGCCCGTCTACGACCTTGCCTTGGTCTTCGGCCTGCACATCCACTCTCCAAAAAACGGTTCCAGATCCTGGAAATGACACTTTGTGACACTCCAATGGCTTGCGCTACTTCGGCTTGAGTTTGGCCCCCTTCTAACCTACCAACAATTCTCCAAGCTTCTGAATCTGTCAAATGACTTCGCTGAGACATCGTACTCATCGAAACAAAGCAATCAGTGAATGCCGATCATCCTTGTCTTCATTCTCTTTTATCCAATTGAAAGTCAAATTTCATTCGCTGCCGCTGAAGCGACGTTTTTGACGTCGAACTCAAAATTTGCATACTCCACAGTTTGAAAACCAGAAAAATTTGCATTTGTGATTCTCTTCTTCTATTTTCGGCAAAAAAATTTCGTTTATATCTTTATTTTATATAAAACTTCAAATATCCTTTAATTGTTTTGAGCAGTGTATATATATATATATATATATAAAGGAAGTGATTGGAGTATGTCGATTTCTAAATAAATCAACCTAAAACTGTGACTGCATCCTAGTACAGGGTTGAATTCTTTGAACCACATGTGAGATTTCTCCCAGGAGGTTCAAATTTTATTTTATGGACGATAATACGAGCACAACATGTTGATGATTATTTTGCAAGAGAATATTCATTACAATGGATTAGAGGTCTGCACGGGCCCATGCCTGTCCCGAAACTCGAGTCTGGTTCGGGCTCAGCCCAACTTTCTTTCATGAGACTTGGGTCGGACCGCGATTGGTCTTAATTATTTCCGGCCCGGAGCTTACTTTTGTCTTTTTTTTTCTCTCTAACGGGGTCAGGTCAGCCTTCTTTTTTTTTTTTTTTCCAAACTGGGCCTGGACGTCTTTCTTCCATCCGTAGACCGTATCAGTATAAGGCCAAATTTTTTTCATGAGACTTTGGACGGGCCGAAAATCCCCCAATCAAAAATCGCATTAAAAATCACTAAAAATTAGAATTTTTGTGGAGGACAAAATTTTCTAGAGTTAGCTTAGTGTTTAAAATCTAATTCCGTATGCGAATCTAAAAAAACCGCCGCAAAACGCAAAAATACGCTAAAAATCGCAGTAAAAATCGAAAAAAAAAAAACCGCAGAGGATAAAATTTACCATGTAAGTCTAAAAGTTTGAAACCAAATTCCATTTCCGTATCTCAGAAAATCGTCGCGGAACCAAGTAAACACTGAAACTGTAAGAGAACAAAATTTACTACAGTAGACTAAAAGTTTGGAAACCTAATTCTTTTTACAAATGTCAAAAAATGCGAAAAAACGCTGTAATTACGCTGTAACGCTGTATTAAAAATTACATTCAAAATCGTATTCAAAATCGCCAAAAAACAAAAATTGCAGAGGACAAAATTTTCTATATTAGGCTAAAAGTTTAAAATTGAATTCATTTTATGAGCGTCAAAAAATCGCTGTGGAACCCGAAAAATTTCTAAAAATTCAAATATAGCGGATGCTAAAATTTATTACATTAGCATGAAAATTTGAAACCAAATTCCTATTCCGAATGTGAAAAAATCGCTGCGGAACCCCAAAAAACTCTAAAAATTGCATTAAAATCGTGAAAATTCAAAAATTGAGGAGGACAAAATTTATTATATTAGGCTAAAAGTTTGAAACCAAGTTCTTTTTACAGATGTAAAAAAATTTCCGCTGTACTTGAAAAAATGCTAAAAATCGCTAAAATTCAAAAATACTGGAGGACAAAATTTAGTATATTAGGCTAAAAGTTTGAAAAACAAAATTCCTTTTCAGACTGTCAAAAAATCGCCGCGGTACTTGAAAAAACGCTAAAATTCGCGTTGAAAATCGCATACTAATCACTAAAATTCAAAAATCGTAGAGGACAAAATTTATTACGTTAGGCTAAAAATTTGAAACCAAATTCGTTTTCCTAATATCAAAACATCGTGGCAGAACGCAAAAAAATCGCTAAAAATCACATTGAAAATAGCATTAAAAATCGCTGAAATTCAAAGGTCCTGGAAGACAAAATTTACCATGTAAGGCTAAAAGTTTGAAACCAAATTCCATTTCCGTATCTCAGAAAATCGCCGCGGAACCAAGTAAACACTGAAACTGTAAGAGATCAAAATTTACTACAGTAGACTATAAGTTTGGAAACCGAATTCTTTTTACAAATGTCAAAAAATGCGAAAAAACGCTGTAAATCGTATTAAAAATTACATTAAAAATCGTATTAAAAATCGCCTAGACTAACAGTTAGAAAAAAAATCCTTTTCCGACTGCCAAAAAATTGCCACGGTGCTCGATAAAACGCTATAAATCGCATTGGAAATCGTATTAAAAATCGCTAAAATTCAATAATTGTACAAAATTTACTATATTAGGTTAAAAGTTCAAAATTAAATTTATCTTAACAATGTCAAAAAATCGCCAAATAATGCGAAAAACTCTAAAATTGCTGTATGAATACCGAATAAACAAAATGTATTATATTAGGCTAAAAGATTGAAACCGGATTCTTTTTATTAATGTAGAACAATCGCATGTGAAAACCATGAAAAACACTGAAAAACGCATAAAAAATGAAATAAAAGAATCTAATCAAAAACTCGAAAATCGGTGCATTAAAACAGATATAGAGGTACCTCCCCACCAAATTTTGTAGCTCTGCGTGCAACGGTCTCTTCAGAACACGGCAAACACACACAAACATACCTCATTCCTTATTATCATAGGTTCCATGAATTGTGGACATATAACGTGAAAATAAAATCTATGCATAAGTAAGTGTGCTTTTGTAATAATTTCAATTGTACGATAATGTTGCTTCAGATATATCGGCATGATTTGTAGAAATTGAGTGGTGCCGGACTTACAAATTTAAGCTCGTGCAGCTCTCTAGTTTGGATTCCTCGCAAGTTGTCGGACCTTAAGGGGGTCCCGGACACATTAAAAAAAAAAAAAATATTTATTGAGTTAAAATTTTGAAATTTTTTGTGATGGTTAATCATATCATTTGTAAACAAAATCACATGATAAAACTTCCCATAACTTAAAAAAAAAAAAAAAAAAAAAAAAAAAAAAAAAAAAAATTAAAATTTATTAAAATGTGGGGTAATTTAAAATCATTATAACTCGAAATATTATTTGTCGAATTTCAATTTTTTTTCATTTAAATAAACAGAAATATATAAATTTTTATTTTGATTCAGCATTTAAAAATATATTAATTTAAAAAAAATATATTTAAAGTAAGAACTTTTAAAAAAATGATGTAACTTTAAAAAAAAAAAATCATATTTTCAAAAGTAAATATTTTTTTAAAAAATTTGTTGAATCAAAATTAAATTAAAATAACTGAAAAAGGTATGTTCCAAGTTTGAACCATTTATCTTTAACTGTTTTTGACTTATAACGATTTAAAGACGAGAATACGTGAAAGAACCCATCATGCAGAAAAATGCGAAAACATTTCCATGACAACCACTACTTGAAAGCTAGAGTTTTAGAACAAAAAATTAATATATCCTGTTCTATTTAAGATAGAAACATGATTTAAACGTCATTTTAAGCCGATAAAAACAGAGAATTTTTTAATAAAATAAAATATTTTTCAAAAATTTGAAGATTTTTGTGTCCGGACCCCCTTAATCCCATAGTATATAGAGGAATTTTGGAAATTATGGAATACCATCTACGTTTGAGGTTCGATATTGTTTAAAACCCGGAAACCGAATACAATCCCAAACTACAACTACCTCTGATTAATTATTTGTAAAAAAAAAAAAATCGTTTGACGAAATTTTATCACATGCAAACAAATAATAATAATAATAATAATTTTTGGAAGGTATTATGAGATAGTCGGGTAATATGGAATAGAGGGTTAAAAATGAAGAAAACGAACAGAAAATGGAAAAATACAGATTTACTAACCAAGAGAGGATGATTAAACTGTAGTATCGAGATTGTCAGTTAATATAGTTCAGTTTTCATGCACAAATCACATTAAAGGATAGGTCTCAGCGCCAGTGCCAGTACAGTTAAGGGTATTCCATACTGGTATTCCATATAAGTCGATCCCGCCAGTTTAGAAAAAAAAAATACCCTCTGTTTATTGCATGAATCACGAACTAAACAACAAGGCATACTGTTACTATTTGGGTGAACATTATCAGTGGTTTCAATGTAAAAATATTATTTCTAATAATGAATAAAAAGTATTGAAAACTTACCTGAAATTTTCCAAACACGAAAACCAAATGTTTATTCACACAACGCACCCTGACGCCAACCGACGAATGACACGCTCTGAGAGGCACTCTGGGAACGTTCTTAAGTAATTTACGATATTGCCACCCAACACGTTACAAAAGAGAAACCTTAGTATTCCATATTACCCGACTATACCATAATACCCGAAGTTCCTCTATGTATGGGATCGTCTAAAAGGCTAAAGTAGGAAGACCCGTGGCATGACTTCAACCTTCAGAGGGCTCTCCAGGTCTTACAACTCCGAAATTTGAGATGAGTGGGATTTTGTTGCCACCACAAATTGTCAGCTTTAACTTAATTAGCAGGATGGGGACTTTTCTACGACATCTATAACTTTGCGGTGTGTCCATAGCCTGATCTGGGGGTAGGATGCATGATGTTTTGATAATTTTTGGTCGACTGTATAGTATATTACGAAAGTTTTAATTTCTTTTCATCTTGTTATGCTGACATGCGATGTCTCATAGATCTCTAATTTAAAGATGGCAAGCATTTAGTTTATATAGAATACTTTTAAGTTAGAAAATAAATGGATCAAAATTTCATGGGTCATTTTTGGCAGCTGATTTTCTGTTGATATCTGATTTTTAAAAGTATCATATTATGCTCAATTTGAATTTTTAATAATCACCGATACATTGCAGAATAATAACTAGTAGATGGGCACAAACTTTAATGATAAATAACTATGATATGGCAGTTTTTATCAGACAAAACACAAATTGTAAGGGACAGAAATGACAGAGACAGAAGTGACATTTTTTGCCATTTTGACACATTACTTAAAAAAAGAACATTTTGGAATGTTGTATGCACTATTTTCAAAGACAGACGATAAATGGCTAGATATTGGTTAATCTATAAATATCAATATTTAAATTAACAGTAGGGATGGGTTAATAAAAGTACGCTTACTTTTCCCACTTTCTTTTCAATCCAGAAAATCTGCTTTGTGAACAATGGCGCCTTTTTAAGAACAACATGTGCTCCGCTACTGGAAATAATACTGAAAATGACTGCAAACTACCATCTGGTGAAAATATAATGAAATTCATACACCGGGACAGTAGTGACCAAAAAAATGAGGAACACAACTTTAAACCCAACAAAAACACATTTCACTCCTATAAAAATTATATTATTATGCTTCGTGATATTCATAAATGCATTGGTTTTTCAAAAAATTTTATTAATTATTGTTTGTTGGGGGTTTTAATGATCAAGTTGTGGGTTGGGGGCAGTAGTGACTTTTGAGATATTTAGATTCCATTTTAAAGATAGAAAAAATACCCAGATTGTCACAGTAGAAGTAACATGATATTGTAGAACAATCACAGAGAAACATTTTACCATTAAATGACAATAATGACAATTTATATTGCAAAGAGATAGAATGGGGACTGAGAAATCACTAATTTGAGGGCCCAACTATCAAACTGGAACAACAAAATGACAGAAATTAGAGATGGCATGTAGACATTCTACATTACATAATAGTTACAGAAAAAAGAAGAAGAAAAAATTAAATAATCAAGCAATACAAAATGTCAAATGATTCCAGATAAATTGGAACATATAAATGTTAAATTTATCGTATATCTGAAAAAGAAAAGAAATTTGGATAACAAGTGACAGTGAAAATGAGATACCAAAGCGACATGCGTTATGTCTAATCATCAGCCGGTAGAACACCACACATTTCGCAGAAAAATGCATCCTAATCCTAATCCTAATAATATTATAAATCCTATTGTGTGCAAATGTTAGGCTGAAGCCAGTGTCAAAATGGAGCATTTAATGATCCTGTATCTTTGCATATAGGTTGATTATAACCCTCAAATGAACATAGGCTGGTTTTTGTTTATTTTATTCAAATATTTTTCTTAATATTTCAAAATTTCGTTATTTTCATAAAGAATAAATGGACATTTTTTCGTATAATATTTTAAAATGGTTAAATTTACTTTACCGTTGCTAATACTTTATCGTTGCCAAAACTACATCAAAAACCGTAATAATAATTTTTACTCAACAATTTAGTTTCAATTGAAAAATTTTCACGTAAAAAATGAAAATGAAATAAAAAAATTAAAAAATTAAAAAGAAGATTAAATAATATTATTAGAAATAAAACATACTTTTTTTAGTTTTTGATAATAATACAAGGTTTTAATATGCGTAACCATAGGAAACAGGCAAATATGACGTCAAACATCGAAAATAAAGTGGATAGGCTTTGATGGTGAAATAAAATGATCTTTGGTTTTTACTTTTTTTTTTTGTATGGTAACAATACTTGGCGTTTTACCGTTTGCGCACGGCTAATATAACTATTCCGTATTTTTATTTAAATTTTAAAAAAAGTAAAAAGAAGTTTCAAAAGAAAATGGTTAGCAAATGTCAATAATATGCTCCGCAAAATTATCCATGTCGAAAATGATGTCGTGGATAGCGAGAAATAGTTTTTTTTCATTCTTAAAACTAAAAGAAATAACTCGATTATCTAAAAAAAAATGACGAATGTTAATAGTACCATTTTTGTTGATAAAATCTAAAGATTTAATATTATTTCGTTAAAGTAACATAATTTCCCCTATGCCAGTATTGAAATTAATTGCCTGGAAAAGAAAATTAACAAGAATTATGTCATTAAAAAGGGATTTCTCTGGGGAAAAAGCGATGTCATATTTGAAATAAAACGTTTATTTCCAGTACCTCTGAAACTTTTTGATAAAAAATTACCACAAATTATAAAGCACTCATACAATGTAATCCTGAATAAATAAAGTAAAATAAAATAAGAAGTATAAAGCCTATAGAAATGATTTTCTACTTACTGGCGTTATTTCGTCCAGCTGGATCTCCATTTGAACTTTTATATCTCCGAAATTTCACCAATTATTATAACTGCATTTATATCGTTTTCTTAACCCTTCTAAAGGCAACAATGTACTAAAATTTTAGCTTTGTAATACAATCTAAAATGATAATGTATGAAAAAACATACGAACCACCTAACAGAGCTAACCCGTGGAGCCTGTATTTAGGGAGAAAAGAGTGTTGGATTCCATTCCATTGTAGGCTTTACAAGAAGGAAATGTAATTTAAAATTCAAGCAATACAACTGATACACCAAATCTCTTTATGTACCACAAAGAGAATCTAAAGCAATATGAAGCCAAAATTTCAATAAAGACGATAAGGAATGGACAAACGTTATTGAATATGTTTCTCTTAGTAAGCCTTGTTACAGACAATCGACTACCACAGTTGGTCAGCTTATTATTGTATATGCGATTGCTGAGATAAACATCTATATAGAATTGGTATTTTTCAGAGTTCCACTGTAAAGTCTGTGATGAATGCACAACCCTCTTTTAAGCTTTATTCTTATGAATTGCTAGATCAGACGTAAACACCAAGAGGTCAGAGGCAGGAATGTAATAGTGGAGGGTATACTCCATATACCTTGTGGATTTTTTAAAGTAGCTCCGCATATTGTCTGTTTTTAACTAAAACTGTAGCGTATACTCTCAGATATACCCTCTGCCTATAACCATATATTCTCTGATTCTTTTACAACTATATCACTGGCCAGAGAGTTGACATATAGAATTGGAGAATCGGAAGACTAATTTTAACATTGTGTGTGTTACAGCTTTTTTCCCCCTTTCCCCCTTTTTTTTTTTTTTTTTTTTTTTTGTTGTAATTTTTACAATTTATCCAATGTTTTTAATTTTACAGTGGTTTACAATATTTTGATTTTTGATTTATTTTTTAATGTTTCTACTATTGCATAACGATTAATTCTGATTATCACATACTTGTTGAATAGAAATTGATTTAATTAAGGGACCCTTATGGATACACATGCTCTGATAAGTTCGCTCGAACACTTGATATATACAGGGTGTCCCATAAATACCGCCCAAACTCTGAACAGCCAGATTCCTCTCTTGGAGTACATAAAAAATGTCCAAAGAACTGTACATCTACGACCCATAGTTTTCGAGAAAAATGCGAAAGAAATTATGAGAAAAATGCTAAATTATAACGTCATATCATGTGATAGATAGCGACCGGCATACTCCCTAGCATTTACCGAAGATAAAGTACATGTCGCAATATTCACGAACGGAATACATTATCATTCTTCCAAGATCACTGGGCCTTTCACATACGATTCAAACGACGGCTTATGTCTTGATATGCGCATCATCGTCTATTACATATGTAAATACCGATATTCATGTTAACAATGAAGTTTTTTTTCCATTGTAGGCGGATGTAATGTCATACTTTTCTTTCGCATTTTTCTCGAAAACTATGGGTCGTAGATGTACAGTTCTTTGGACATTTTTTATGTACTTCAAGAGAGGAATATGGCGGTGCAGAGTTTGGGCAGTATTTATGGGACACCCTGTATAATAATTCCATTATAGATTTTGAGGCCCTCTTTGAGTCAGGGGAAGAGAGCTAACCAGAAAATAATTCTAGTCGCCTGTAAAAAATATTTACCCCCCACACACAGACACACACCACCTCCCACGTCATTGATTTTCAAAAAATACAAAAGTTTTTTAGGAATTAATTGACAAAAAATAATAACAAGCATAGTTTAGAATTATTAGTTGCATAGTTTAGAATAGTGCATAATTTAGAAAGATAATATAAACTAAGTTTTCTAATAAAATTTATAAAAATTACAATCACTTGTAATCACTTATGTGTTGACAACTTATATGAACACAGAATTTCCAATTTCAAACTTACAAAAAAAAAAAAAAAAAAAACTTGAGCATTTTTAGCATTGTATCCAATTATAGATGCTACAGAGGTTGGATTGACACTTTTTCTTACTGTTTTATTAAAATCTCTCCCCTCCCCTCACATTATCCCCCTGACATATGCTAGCTGGCTAGAGCTGAAAAGAATGATGTTTTCTGTGCATGAGCTGGAAAATGCTTTTTAAAGTTAGTTTTCCATTAAAAGTACGAGAGAAGAGGAAGATCACTGCTTGTCATACACAAGTAGGAGTGGGGGCAGAAAAAATGGTATTTTTGCTCATTTCTCAGATAAATTTGAACCCCCCCCCCCTCCCGAAAGATTCAGTAATTTGGTCGCCAGATCAGAAAACTTGGTAGTCAGTGGCGACTCGGCGACCGCATTTGTCAAGCCCTGTTTATAAGTATCAACAGAGATCTTTAAAAATTAAGTCTAAACACACCGTTTTCAATTGAATAACAAAAACATCAATATTCGAAAGAACATGTGTGTAAAGACATACATTTACAAACACCTCAATTAGCATTTTGTAGTGAAAAGTGAAAAAAAAGCGTAAATGAGAAATGGTATACATAGCTTAACTTGCTTGTTAAAAGATAATTAAAAGTGAGCTCATCGCAGTTCTCAGTTTCAGTTGGGACATGTGCTTTGGGGACATCAACCCTTAAAAAACGGAAGTTCAAAATCCTACCAGAAGGAAAATATTTTTTGACGAGTATGAAGCGTTGCTTCGGAATGTTCGCCCGTTTTTTTCTGTATCCAAAACGTTCGTTGTTTTCTTTTCATTTAGCGTGAAAAAAAACTTTCGAGTTATTCTCTGCCGTATCATCATAGGGAGGGATTTAGGGGTTAAAACCCCCTTTCAAAGTATCATAAATCAAACCAGATAAATAGAAAAACCTTTGTGTTGCGAAGAGTACGTGGCGTGAAAAAACAATAGAAAGAAAAACACATTAAAGCATAATGGTTTTTGAAACTCTCGTAGAAGAACCTCGTTTTTCTGTGAAAAATTAAAATAATCCAAAATTATTATATTTAGGGGAGAATGGGGCCTAAAGGGACAAGTGTCTAATGGGACAGTGGCCAAATTTTATTGAAAATATTATTTTTAAGAAAACCTTATGCCACACCTAAATGGCAAAACCACAGCTGCTAACTTCAATAACAACAAGTCAGTCATTTGCAATTATTTGAAAGAGTGGAAGAAGAAAGTTTGTTTTCAGCTATAAAAAGTAAGTTTGAAATATTTTACTTAAATGACGTTTACAATTCATCCTTGCCTGAAATTGTTCATGAGGCTACTAATTAATATAACACAAATATTCCATTTTATATTAAACTTAGTTAAGTTATCTTTCGATAAACATGTGCTATGTAGATTAGAAATATATAAAATATCAGGATATGGGGACTAATGGTACTCAGCATATCGGGACTAATGGGACAACTGAATTGGTGATGCATAGGTACTTATTGTTAATGATAGGTATGCATGATTTATTTGAAAAATTAATGTATTTTTTAAAAAGTTTTATAAAAACAAGTTTTTTACTCTTTCCATAATGCCAAAGAATATTCTAGCTGGATTTTCAAAAAGCAAATTTTTCCTTTCGATGCAAATAATTTTACAGAAACGGACTTCCTCTCCTCTCCTGCGTCGGATCATACAGAACCAGCAACAACAAGTGAAGTTGATATTACTTAAGATGTTGATATTTTAAAGCATTCAACAAATTACGTGAGTTTGACAACCATACAGGCGCATAGCTCTGCTGGATCATCCTCTGTATAACCAGTTACACCGGTGTCAGTTAGGCCATTTCTAAAAGCTCTACATCGAAAATTTGATACCAAACAAGGAAGGAAAAAGGGAACAACAAGAATTTTAACAAAAACACCCGAAAAAGTAGTCGATAATACTAAAATAACTCAAAAAAGATCTAAAAAATGCCTAAATTAATATAAAAAATAAGCGTATTTCTTTTCCAGAAAGTTCTGAAAGTAATTTTGTACTACATGATTCTTCAAGTAATGAAGACTTTCCAGAAAGAATTGATGTCAAAGAAAATGTTTTTTTAGAGTATATATCTGAAAATTATTTTGTCTTAGTAAAATTTGAAGAGAAACGTTCTATATCTCATTATGTGGAAGTTGTTATTGAAATTAACCGTGGAATTCAAGAACTTTTTCTGAGTTACCTCACAAAAACGTGCGATTCTATGTTTGTCTAATCTTGAAAAAGAAGAAAAATACTGGACTGAAATCAAAGACATTGTAATGATATTACCTCAGCCTACAATCGATCAGAAAACTATTCGTTCATCAACTTTAATTTCTTTTGATTTTAATTTTTCAAATTTTCATATGCAATAATTAATAATATACTGTTTATGTACATTGTATTTTAAAGTAAAATGTGTTGTCTTTAAATAAGTACTGCAACTCTATTTTTTGTGTTGATTTTGATACAGGGCCGAAACTAAGGGGGGGGGGGGCAGAGGGGGCACGTGCCCCGGGCGCCAACAAAACAGAAGGCGAAGGGGGCGCCAAATGCAGGTTTTGTTTGTTGTTTGATATAGAAATGTATATATATATGAAATTTGTATAAAATGTCTTGCAGCCTGAAAATTCAAAAGAAAAACTGAACCAAATGCATTAAAATAGACAAATAGATAAAAAGATTCGTCTACAATACAAGATAGCAAATGAATATAAAAAACGAACTGTTCTCTTAGGCTATTTTCTTTCTCCCATTCCAAATGTATCATGTCTATGCCGTCTATCATTTAAATCTCTTCCTGTGGTTTAGGAGAATCACTTATAACATTTTTCAAGGTCAGTCCCTACTCATGTCTGTATATGACACTGTTCAACGTCGTCTGGATACGGTACTGCACTGTCCAGCATGGATAATTGGCACACGATTCCCTCACTTTGACTTTTCTATTAGATAAAAATATTCCATGAAGGCTGTTCTTTTTTTTCCCTTTTCTCACAGCGTGGAGCTTTCTTCTTTTTCCATTTTGTCATGGGCGAGGGGTGACTGCCCTGGACAATAAACATAAATTGGGAGTTGAATGCCCAAAGTAAAATTCTCAGTAAAATCTTTTTCTTTTAAGTATAGCATTTGTAGAGGAACGGTAAAAAATGTCGTACAGGGCGAAATGGCTAGTAAAACCGGAGCCGCCCCTGGTTTTATCTTACAAAAAAATTTTTACTCGTCTTTTAGCGAAAGTTTTCTAAGCGTTTTGCCACCCTTGGAGGCAACTGGAATATGCTGGCTTGTTACTATTGCTGAAATTACTTTTTCTTCCAGATCCAATCTAGTATTATTAGAGGGGGCGAGGTTGGGCGACTGACTGGGATACTAAAAACAAATAATATATGAAAGGATAATTTGAAAAATACGCAAAATAAAACTCTTTGTTAAAACTTTTTTTGAAAAAGAATGATATTTGTAGGGGTGCAGGAAGAAAACCATACCCAAGTTGCTATGACTAATAAAACCGCAGCCACCCCTGCCTTTATCCTCCCAACTTAATTTCTCGTCCTTTGGCCATTTCCAGGTAAATGAAAAATGCCGCCATACCATTTGTTACAATTACTTTTTTTCATACAGATTCGGCTTTAAAGGGCGCGAGGTTGCCTATTGCGAACGGCACTAAAAACTAAGGGGGTGAAACATATGCAAGATAAAATAGTAACCTCCTCTGCCTTTTTTTCTTTTTTAAGAGTATAGCATTTGTAGAGACGCAGAAAAGAACCTAGCACAGGGTGCCATGGCTAATAAAGTCGTCTCTGCCTTTATCTTAAAAAAAAAAAAAAAAAAAAAAATAGTTTTTTTGCCATTCTTACGTGTTTTGCCACCCCACTCTTTTGCTGTAGTTATTTTTGTTAGATCCAGATGTAAATTTCCGGGGAAAATACGTCGTGTGCCCATGTAATAATCAAGCTCAATTTCTTTTTGTTTTTAAGGTTATCCTACTCTAAAAATACAAAATATCGATTATAATCAGTAACAAAGTCAAATGCATTCTAAATATCAGCTTTATGTAAACAGACCCCTAAATGGGGGACCCCTAAATCAGGGGCCCCAGTGTCACGATCCAGACTTAGATTTATCAGATCTGATTTAATTAGATTCTGAATCTGTGTAATTAAATCGTCATAAAAGTATCTAACAGTAACAGGGTTCCTTTCAGCTCAGATCCAAGTTTGAGTCTCACCCCAACCCTCGACAACCGTTCGCAGTTCTGATAATTGCTAATAGAAACGAAGACTAGGAAAAACATTTAAACATAACTAAAACATTTCTGGAAAATTTCAAATGGTATAAAAAATATTCTATTTAAATTACATGAAAATTATGTAGCAATACTAACTTAAAAAAAAAGTGCTAAGAAAATCCTTTGATCAAAAAATAATTTTTCTCATTGGACTCAAAAGAGGATTTGAGGAGCCCTTTGGATTCGGGGCCCTTTGAGACCATCACGGCCCCTTAAACCGCCCCTAAGAATATCAATAATTATACTTCCTAAGATGAAAACCTGTATAAAGCGGAATATTTTTCGGTTCCTTTCGATTCCATTTTCAAGGTTTTAAAGAATCGGTATTTGACAAAGCTGATTACTTAGTTCAGTATTACAGATTATCTGATTATATACTTTAAATTTTAGAAACTTAGAAAAAATTCGCTTTGGAAATTTTCTTTGCGGAGGAGGAGGGGGGGGGGCGCCAAAATCCATGTTTGCCCCGGGCGCCAAAAAGGCTAGTTTCGGCACTGTTTTGATATGTCCCATTAGACCCACGAGATTTCTACAAAATTTTCAAGAGATATATGAAAAGATGATTTTTCTTTGAAAAAAAGTGGTATCCAAAACACAGATCATTTGGAAAGCGTATCAAGTACCAAGAGGCTCTTCTATATATTTTAGAGGTTTGTCTTACAGATTGATACAAATGTGTATTCACGTTCTGCTAGACCTGACAAAAGGAGATATAACTTAATTGCTCTTGAAACTTACATCCATGGTTTCACAGTTTATTTTCCCGTCTAGAAATCCAGTAAATCACTAGTAGGAAAAATTAAAATGAACAACTGTAAAATGGTAAGGGACCCCTTCACTGAAACTTCCCGATCACGAAATTTCATGTCATCATCATCATTTGGAAAGCGTATCAAGTACCAAGAGGCTCTTCTATATATTTTAGAGGTTTGTCTTACAGATTGATACAAATTTGTATTCACGTTCTGCTAGACCTGACAAAAGGACATATAACTTAATTGCTCTTGAAACTTACATCCATAGTTTCACAGTTTCTTTTCCCGTCTAGAAATCCAGTAAATCACTAGTAGGAAAAATTAAAAGGAACAACTGTAAAATTGTAAGGGACCGCTTCACTGAAACTCCCCGATCGCGAAATTCCATTTTAACCTATGAGAAAATTTAGAAGAGCGATGACTCATTACCTAATATAATTATTAAAATACGGTTTTGACCATCAGAATGTAGACGACAAATGCCAGCGATGTGCGTTTTTTAAAATTATCTTCTTAAATTTTAAGTAATATTTCGAAGAAGATAATAAAGTTTGATTAAGTGAAAATTTCAAAATTTATAGGGAATTTTTAAATACTTAAAATTTAATGGAGACATATTTAAAAAAACGCGCATCGTCGACATCTGACGTCTACTTTCTGATGGTGAAAACCGTATTTTAATAATTATATTAGGTAATGAGTAATCGTGCTTCTAAATTTATCCCATAGGCATAGGCATAGAGTTTTGAAAATTATTGGTGGGGCTCAATGGAATTTACCCACGAGTGGCATCAGCCACGCCTCTGCGGGTATATGCCCTACGAAAAACACTGTTTAATGGACAAAAGGGGAAGCAGTGTTAAAATGCGCTTCACGCCTATTGGTGTTTTTCTTTTATATACCCGCAGATGACGTGACATGGGAAAAGTCCATTTGAATGTAACTCTTTTCCACGCAAATAGGTGTATGTTGTGTACAATAGACATTGATTATCAATTTAATGTTGCTTTTTGTAATTTTGCTTAAAGAAAAAAAACTGAATTTTATATCTCTCTATATTAAAAAATTAACCACCGCCGCCACCGCAGCCGCTGTCAATGAAGATTTTGTGCCTTGAAATCTTTCTGGACTAATATCCAGAAAACTATTTCATATAAAAATATGAAAATTGGTAGTTTTAAAAAGAAATGTTCAATAAACACGCTGAAGCATACAGTTTTTAAATCGAAGCATTATTTTTAGACATATTTAATATTAAAGTTGGTCAAAGAAGTTGTCTTAAAAAAGTTTTATAGAAACGAAAACTACGCATAGGAATTTAACCATAATTTATAAGCAGCAACATTGCTTACTAAACCATTTTGCACAAGTTGATTTTCAAATGTTTAATTAATCTTATTTTATTAATCACAAAAACAGTTGTTAGATGTTTCGACAGCAGTTCATTTGGCCTTAAAATCAAAGAAAAATGAATGGAAACTCGATTACAGCAGATAGTCACTGATCGTTTAATTATAATCCAATCTTCCGTAATCGTTTTTGAGTTGATCACATCAGAGTATTTTTAAATTTTGCGGTGTCAGAACGGTGTTTGGCGAGCGTAGCTCGTAGGGGGAGAGCCCCCTAGTTGTTAAAGAAATCCGCAGGTTAAATAAAAATGTATGATCATGTAAAAATTCGAATGTACAGTCACGCTTATTAAATGATATACTCGCTATTATTCGTAAACCATTTATAAAAGAAGTACAACAAAAATTGACTTAGAATAACGTTTTTTTTTTCAGAGTACAGCTATCTCTTGCGCATTTTCGTTTTTTATATGGCATTTGACTACAAAAGTTCAAACGTCTAGTATTTTAATTAAAAAATAGAAAAGGAAAAAGGAAAAATGATATCTTATTGTTGTTTATGAAACAAAAGAAAAAGTGGGGGAAATGATAAAATTCAAGAAAAAAACTATCTGCCACAAAAAGACACATTAAAATTTCCATAGCAATTGTTGATGGGGCTCATGCCCCCCCCCCCTTTTCCGAATACAAACAACTCTACTCTTATGCCCATAGGTTAACATGGGATTTCGTGAACGGGGCAGTAGGTTGGTAGAGCAAGGGCAATATTATCACATATTAGAACGATATTCGCCTTCTTAAACACAACAATATATATCTAGAAGATGGAACTTGTCGTTAAGGCTTATTAGTCAAACCGCAAATCTTCCTCTCTAATGTTAAAAGTATGGGCTTGGAATGCATCCGTATTTTTCAAATTTATTCTTTGAAAGTTACAGATTTTATCTTCTTTTTCCAGTATGCTCTTCTTGAAGGATGTTTATTCCATTTTTATTTGACAAAATGTTTCTAAAATACATACTTAATTATATATTTTATGTGTTAAAATCTAACTGAAGCAGGCGAGTTGTAAGTAAATTTTTAACACTTGAAATATAAAATTAACTAGGAGAGTTAAACTTTATTAGAAAGTGTTAAAAGTAAAGGAATCTGCCATATATTCCTTTATTTAACCCTTTGATTGCGGGGTTGGGACATATGTCGTCCCAGCGACTTTTTTTTTTTTTAATTCGATTTGTACCACTTTTTGAAAAATATTGTGTGCAATAGACTTATACTAAGGACATTTTCAAGAGAAATCTACCACAAATTTTTGTGAATTGTGGTACGATTGCATATAAAAATAGTTGCCAGGCCCAGCCCGTAATCAAACGGTTAAGAATCATTATTGAACGGTATATGGCTTTCATATGTAACTAGTCGTTGGGGGCCACCGTAATTCTTACCCATCAGGGATATGCATAATGTAAAATATTAAAATAAAAATGTGTAAACTACTTATCAAATGCATTGCAATTCAAATAAAATCGTGGCTTGATGACGTCACAAACTTTAAAGGCTCGATTACTGAATTGCTTAAAATAAACGCATCCTTTGACTCCAAAAACAATAATCCTATTAACTAGCGGTTTATTGCATCTGATTAAGCGTCAAATTTCCAATTAAAATATATCTTTGAAGTGAAATTTGGATGAAAGGGTCATGAAAAATCGAAGAGTGTGAAAAATAGGATTCCAAATATCTCGGCAACTCATTATCCGATCGACTTCATGTTTTATGCAAAATTTATGTTTTTTTATTGTCTTTTATATTCATTTCTTAAAATAAACAATTTCGAAAATTTTTATATACCTTTTATCAGAACGAATATTTCGAGAGTCCGAAAAAAATAGTTCCGGTTAATCGAGGTTATTGAAATTAAATAGGCTTCTTCCCATTATTACATACTAAGTACATACCAAATTGCAAGTCTCTATCTCAATTTTTTTCGGGAGATAGAGCGTTTACAGACACACAGACACACAGACGGACGGCAAAAATTTTTTTTCTAAAAATATGTGTTTCGGAATCTCCAGTGTCTGAAACGTGTAAATCCGTCAAAACATTTTTTTTTCGATTTTCAAAACGATTAGAAGACTTACCCTATACTACGTATGATGGGTAAGTAATAATGGGAGTAAAACAATTATACACAGTTCTCTGAGGGTGATTTTCCAATAGTACTACAACGTATAAAGTTATCGCATGCATGAGAGAGTTAACCCATCTGAAGGATCGAAATAAAGTAAAAGCGTCGATCTTGTGGGAAAAGTGTCTGAGAATCGTCACATTGGACAGTAGGTCAGTGAGCTTTTGGAGTTAAAAAGCGAAAGTGACGTAGTACTTTTCTAATTTTCGAAGAATCGTTTGAGAAAATAAGTTTTTTCTCCTCGTTTTGGGGTCTTTGGCATTCGAAACGAATAATCTAATCCCCCGTCAACACAATGTGGATTCGAATTCTGTGTTCATTCTATTCGTTGTTGGGGATCCATGATCGGCATTTTTCGTGGGGGAATGTACCCGGATGTAACCGTAACCACGAAGTACTCGAGCGGAAGTATACAGTTAAAGAGGGGTCCACGGCCACACACACCACTCTTTCAGGTAAAGCGAGAGTTTTGTGAGATCCGCGTGACCTTAAACATATGCGATTTTTTGGGTGGAGGGGGAAGTAATTTTTCCCTTTCCCTTCCGAAAAACTCTTCTTTTCTTTTGGAATCGGCGTGCGCGCACTTTGTTCAGTCCGCGGGGCAACACTGCACCTGACCCAAACGAGAGGAAAATGTGTCCCGGAAAAGTTATGACCTACAAGTGAACGTAAACCGCTGCTGTGTAAGTTCGACGACCAGAGATCTTGCTGGCCGTTGAACCAACGGGTGACATCTTCCCATTTACGAACAGACCATACCGGAAGGGAGTGTGATGACACTAGTGTCGCAACTCTCGATTACGTAAAACGAAAGTAATTCACATCCGGAACCGCTGGACACACGTGAACCCATACATCTTTAGCATGCTTAAGGTAAATATATCCATAAGAAACAAACACCTAAATAACATAGCCAGTAGAATATCCCGGACTTTGTTTCGGAAGGAGGTGTGAGGAGGAATGGCCTTACGTGAGGTTATGAAAAGGGGTTAAATTGCACCCCCCAATTGCAGAGTTTTAACAGTGTAGGATACAATTTGCATTGTATACTACACTGTTAAAAATCTACAGTAAACTTTCCAGTCATTCAACCGTTTTTATAGAAAATGGTTACATAACCGTAATTTATCTCTAATCTGATCAATGAGAACACTGCATAACATGGTCAAGTAATCTTTTTATCTACAAAAATGGTTTAATGAATGGACAATTTACTGCTGATTTTTAACAATGTACACTGTTAAAAATCTGCAGCAAACTGTCCAGTCATTCAAACATTTTTATAGAAAATGATTACATATCCGTAATTTATCTCTTTTCTGACCAATACTGTTAAAAAATCTGCAGCAAACTGTCCAGTCATTCAACCATTTTTAAAGATAACGGTTACTTATCCACATTATGAAACGTATCTGACCATATTATGGTCAGAATAAAATTGTAAGCGATTTCTATAAAAACGGTCGAATGTCTGGACTGTTTGCGGCAAATTTTTAATAGTGAATGAGAACGCTTCATAATATGGTCAATTAACCGCTGCTACTTCGTGGAAAAGGCGGCGTGCTCGAACGTCGAATAGCCCTTCCTTTTAACACTAAGCGGTAGAAGACCCGATCACGAAAGATGCCACGGAAAAAATTAAAAAGCTAAATTCTATAAGTTTAGGGCATCGATCAGCGTGTTCGGACAGGCGGGAGCGTTTATTTCGGACTATCGGCGTTGTCTTCGAGCTCATTACAGCTCTCTTAGCCATAGCTCTTTAGTTTCTGTAAAATCTGCAGCAAACTGTATAGTTATTCAATCGTTTTTATGTAAAACGATTACATAACCGTAATTTATCTGTATTCTGACAAATGAGGACGCTTCATACTATGCTCCAGTAACCGTTATCTATAAAAACGGATGAATAACTGGACAGCTTGTTGCAGATTTTTTACAATGTACCATGCATCTGGAACATGGTAGAAACAACAACAGTTTACAAAGATTTCATCCGACCAGTGATTAAAAAAATATGGTTTATCAATTTAAATACTAAATCTGTTAAAGTAACCATAATTTTATCACTATGCTGGCCAACGAGAACGCTTCATAATGTGATTAAGTAACCACCGTCATCTGTAAATATGGTTGAATGACTAGACTGTTTTTTGTTCAGCAAAAATTACAGTTAAAATGACCACTTTGTTACGCGTAACTTTTTACACAGTATTAACGTTTTTACCCCCGCATTTAATATGTATAACTAGCAAGCTACGCCCGCTACGCTGGTCAATTTCTTTTAACGAACCTTTAATCAAACAAAATATTGACATTTCATAAATAACTTTTATATTTTAACAGAATAGTAAGGCTACTATAATTTGTGACTCGTGCTATAGCCAATATACACGTCAGGACACGTCGCCCTTATCATTATCTTTTTACGCATGAAGGTTTCGCTATGGTACTCCATTGGAAAATTTGGTAATTTTTGAAATTCAATATTTGAAAAACGGCATAATCATTAGATTTGAAATTTATATCAAGAAAAATACAATTTTTTACCTTTCAAACGCAGTTTGTCTAACAATTTTCTGACAAATACTTTTTGAGCTATCATTTTTTTCAGTAACTTCAAATGTTCCATTTTTCGAGATTAATCTGGTGCAACAATTAGCGAAAAACCCAGTCGTCAGCAACGCATAGTTTTTTATTAAAGAGGCTGTTGGAGCAGGGATTGTCACCACCAATTTGTCACCATCACTTTTGAAATCGGTTCCGTGGTTCCAGAGATTCCATAGAAATTGTAATTTAGAATGACTTCAGAACGCTTTTCGCTCATTTCACCCATTTAAATTTCGATTTTTTTTTAAATTTATTCTTAGAGAGCATTTACATCTTATAAGTAACTACAATGCTAAATTTCAAATTTCTTGCCCCTTCAGTATAAAAAAGTCGCAATTTTCGAACATTTTTTGGTTCTGCACCCCATTGATGTTAGTGGTACCGACATAAAATATAGCCTATGTTGGAGTAGGGATTGTCCCCATCAATTTGCCACCATTACTTTTGAAATCGGTTCTGTAGTTCCAGAAATTTCATAGAAATTGTAATTTAGACTGTTTTTAGAACGCTTTTCGCTCATTTCACCCTTTTAAATTTCAATTTCTTTTTTATTTTGTTCTTAGAGAGCATTTACATCTTATACGTAACTACAATGACAAATTTCAAATTTCTAGCTCCTTCAGTATAAAAAATAAAAATAAAACTGCCCAGTTAAACTCAGGGCATTGAGTTCACAGGCTATTCACACTAATTGTATATTATACTCTTATTTCAAAGAATTTGAAATAAGCCCATCGAAAAATAAAGAAATAAACAATATATTAAGGGGGGGGGTCATCCCCCCGTAACCCCCCCCCCCATAGTTAACTAATGAACCCCTTAAACTAATCAGGTAAATCTCTAATTACAATGAATATATATACAAAATTTGAAGAAAATCGGATAATTCTGCATGAAAAAACCCATTTATATAAATTAAGGCGGGATTAGCCCCCTCCGTTCCCCCCTTTATACTTAACCAATCAATCCCGAAAACTAATCAGGGAAGAGTCTTAACCCAATGAACCTATAAACAAATTTTGAAGCAAATAGAATAATTCTGCATGAAAAACACATTTATATAAATTAAGGGAGGATTATCCCCCCGTTCCCGCCCTTTATACTTAACCAATCAATCCCGAAAACTAATCAGGGAAGCGCCTTAACACAGTGAACCTATAAACAAAATTTGAAGGAAAACGGAATAATTCTGCATGAAAAACCCATTTATATAAAATAAGGCGGGGATTATCCCCCCGTTCCCCCCCTTTATACTTAACCAATCAATCCCGAAAACTAATCAGGGATGCGCCTTAACACAGTGAACCTATAAACAAAATTTGAAGGAAATGGGATAATTCTGCATGAAAAATCCATTTATATAAATTAAGGGGGGTATTAGCCCCCCCGTTCCCCCCCTTTATACTTAATCAATCAATCCCGAAAACTAATCAGGGAAGAGTCTTAACCCAATGAACCTATAAACAAACTTTGAAGCAAATAGAATAATTCTGCATGAAAAACCCATTTATATAAATTAAGGGGGGGATTATCCCCCGTTCCCCCCCTTTATACTTAACCAATCAATCCCGAAAACTAATCAGGGAAGCGCCTTAACACAGTGAACCTATAAACAAAATTTGAAGGAAAACGGAATAATTCTGCATGAAAAACCCATTTATATAAAATAAGGGGGGAATTATCCCCCCTTTCCCCCCTTTATACTTAACCAATCAATCCCGAAAAACTAATCAGGGAAGCGCCTTAACACAGTGAACCTATAAACAAAATTTGAAGGAAAACGGAATAATTCTGCATGAAAAACCCATTTATATAAAATAAGGGGGGGATTATCCCCCCGTTCCCCCCTTTATACTTAACCAATCAATTCCGAAAACTAATTAGGGAAGCGTCTTAACACAGTGAACCTTTAAACAAAATTTGAAAGAAATGGGATAATTCTGCATGAAAAACCCATTTATATAAATTAAAGTGGGGATTAGCCCCCCCCCTTCCCCCCTTTATACTTAACCAATCAATCCCGAAAAACTAATCAGGGAAGCGCCTTAACCCAATGAACCTATAAACAAAATTTGAAGGAAAACGGAATAATTCTGCATGAAAAACCCATTTATATAAATTAAGGGGGGGGGGGGGATCAGCCCCCCGATCCCCCCCTTTATACTTAACTAATCAATCCCAAAAACTAATCAGGGAAGTACCTTAACTCAGTGAACCTATAAACAAACTTTGAAGGAAAACGGAATAATTCTGCATGAAAAACCAATTTATATAAATTAAGGGGGGAATTAGCCCCCCGTTCCCCCCCTTTATACTTAACCAATCAATCCCGAAAACTAATGAGGGAAGCGCCTTAACACAGTGAACCTATAAACAAAATTTGAAGGAAAACGGATATTTCTATGAAGAGTTATCGCATAACGTACGTACATACATACAGAACCGGCTGGCAAGCTCTCAGGGCTTGATAGCCAGTTTGATAGCTAAAAAATGGCAATTTTAGAACATTTTTTGCTCCTGCACCCCCTGGGGTTAGTGGCACCGACATAAAATATAGCCTATGTTGGAGCAGGGGTTGTCACCATCAATTTGCCACCATCACTTTTGAAATCGGTTCGGTAGTTCCAGAGATTACCCCCTACAAACAAACAAACAAACAATCTTTACTCCTTTATAATATTAGTATAGATGCAAGAAGTTTTAATGTTAATGAATATTTTTAAAAAAACGCAAAACAGCGTTCGAACTTTAATTATTGTTTTTTCAATTTATATCTCTATTCTTCATACACTGTTTAAAATGTGCAGCACACTGCTCAGTAATTCAACTGTTTTTAAAGAAAACGGTTACATGACAGTAATTTATCGTTGTTTGGACCAATGAGAAAGCTTCTTATATAGCCAAGTAACCGTCATTTATAAAAATGATTGAATAACTGGACAGTTCGCGGCACATTTTTAACAGTGTAACTCAAGCGCACAGGTCTATCGGGTTGATATTTTTAAGTACACATTAAAGCCCATTCAGCTTCTGTACTAATCTTACTGACCACGAATATGAGAATTCCAGAGGTGAAGTTCGTATGTTCAAATCTGTGTGGCCCAAGCATTATATTTGTTTAACTCTCTCTTGCATGGTATTCTCATATGATGTTGTATAGTAAAACAACCCTCAGAGAATTGTGCATACATTATTTTGTAGCATACCCGACAAGCCCGCTACCGTGTAAATCAGTCACAACTCGGTTTTTAAGGTTTAAAATAATTTTATTTGAACTATGGAGAGTCCCTTGATAAATTTTGGCCTATGTCGCCCCGTCTATTACTAAAGATCAAACACTAACTTAATCTTCACTAGAAATGACTAGAAGTTTTACTAAAATGAGTAGCTTCACTTACGTGAAGATACTGGAAGTTCCATTCACTACTAAATTCAGCGGTCAATCGCTACTTTAAGCTGAAATGGAAGAAACACTCGCAAAACCATTAATATAATCTAACTTCTAATAAGCTAGCAGCTCCTGGCTGCCGAATACATCAGTGTCAACTGACGTCACACCATAGCAACCCAACCACCTTAGCAACTAGATTTGTTTTTGTTTGCCCGCCAAAATGGGTGGATTGTGATTGGTTGGCTCGTAATACAGGCTACAAATCCACGATTATGATTGGTTGGATAACACTTGGTGGTCTGGTGATCACGTGGTTGAAACTGATCTATAGCTTTTATATAAACTATAATTCAAAGGATCTTACCAAACGACTAACTTTAACTCCGCAAAACTTCAAATTCGCTGACATGTGTTGGCAGCACAACTTTTAGCTCATCAGTGAGAGCCTTGTTTACCAAATAAGGAAAGATTAAACCAAAATCCGTCGAAAAAATCTTTCGCTTTAATTTATATGCCTTGCAGATAGACCAGCGAAGTTAAATTTGCATACACTTACAGCGAAAGACAGAAACTGCAAACTCCGAAGGCTCCATACATACTTGGAAAATTAGAGTAAAAGACCGTATAGATGTCGCTGTTGCGCACATAGGTTAGACGCTGACATCACTTTCGCATTCAAAACACCAGAACGCCTTTATAAGAGAGTTGCTAGTCCACTACAATTTATACTCCTTCGTCCCATATAAATCCCATATGAAGTTCAAAAATATTTGTAAAATGCAGCAATAGATGATAGAGCCATTTTAATTTTAACACTTTCCAACATAGTTGAAAAGTGTTTATGAATTCAGTTTGTTTGGCCGTTTGTCCGCACTCTAACTCTCGTAAATGTACTCGGAACGCCATGTATAAATTATATATGTTATTGAGGTTTACTATGGAATGCTCGGTGCAGAAAATGAAGTGTGCAGCAATTATAGTTCGTTTAAAGGGACACACAAAAGAATTCCGTTACATCGTTTGGGGTACGTTTTAATGCTGATACGATACTTGAAACGTATTAAAATTGATATGTGTCACTGAGGTGGACTACAACATGCTTTCAAAGGAGTATAGAATAAGTATCATCTATAGTTCGTTTACAGGGATGCACCAAAAAATTCCATTACGTCATGATCTATGGAGAATAATCATTTGTGGTGCATTTTATTGATGTTATAATACTTCAAGAATAACGAAATTAAAAAGGATCTATAAGGTACGTTACAACATGTTTTCTATAAATTATGGAGTGCAACAAGTAATAAACAAGTAACATTTATCGTTCATTTACAGAGACACACAAAAGAATTCAGTTATAGTACTGACTATAATCGATAATTTCTGGAAGTGTGTTTTTCGCAGTGCAGAGTTGGGTAAATTTGTAATTGCAATTATATCCAGTGTAATTAAAATTTAATTGTATGTAATTGATTATAGTTACACACATTCAAGAACAGAAATTTCGCCAAATAATGAGATGAGTGCTGTTCCGGCTACAGTGCTGCAAGAATTTTTTACGGCACGTAATTGTAACTATAAATTAATTACTCACAGTTAAACTGTAATTACATTGCAGATAATTGCAGTTACAAATTTGTTCAAATCTGACGCAGTGGTATGCATTTTTAAGATTATTTAATTTTTAGTGATTTACGTGATGCGTATAAATTCTATAGATCATATACAGGGCTGCATGAAAAAATTCGTGCACCTTACCAGGTATCAACAAGCAATTGCTGAAAATGGATTTTTACTGAATTATGTGTTTTTTTTAAATTGCTTATTTAGACTGGGCGGGGCTTGAGCTTAAGCCGAAAGGTAGGCCACCCCGCCCGGTTTGACCTTGACCTGGCTTATTTAGACGTCTGCCCTTTGGGAAAGCAGTATCACTCTAAAGCGTAATCTGAGTTCCCGAGATGGTCATCCCTGTTCATCCCTGCTTATTTAGACATCTCATTTCATTGTATGAAAAAATTAAATTTCTTGATAATAATCAGTTACTGCTGGAAAGTATTTCACAATCTATGACTAATGCATGATTTTTCGTTGGAGAATTCGCTTTTAAAAATTATTTTTCTGTTCAGCATGAAAAAAGATTTTCGCAAAGACTTTGCTCTTGGATCTAGACAAGAACGTGAGCAAATAGACTTTTTACTTCGTGCTTTGTGATAATGTATCTAAATTTTTAATTATTACAAAAAATTAGTAAACAAACACATTCATACACAAGTACACATTCGAGATTAAAAACGGTACGTATTGAAGATAGCATGGGTAACTGTTTAAACAGTATTTTGCAACTTTCACTGAAAAATTGTCACACGCTCATACCCGATGCCTCATGCTATTCAAACAAGTCGTTGGGGGCCACCGTAATACTTACCCATCATGGATATGCCTATTGTAAAATATTAAAATAAAAATGTGTAAACTACTTATAAAATGCATTGCAATTCAAATAAAATCGTGGCTTGATGACGTCCTAAACTTTAAAGGCTCGATTACTGAATTGCTTGAAAGAAACCACCTTATACCTCCAAAAATAATAATCCTATTAACTAGCGGTTTATTGCATCTGATTAAGCGTCAAATTTCCAATTAAAATATATATTTGAAGTGAAATTTGAATGAAATACAGGGTCATGAAAAATCGAAGAGTGTGGTAAATAGGATTCAAATATCTCGGCAACTCATTATCCGATCGACTTCATGCTTTATGCAAAATTTATGTTTTTTTATTGTCTTTTATATTCATTTCTTAAAATAAACAATTTCGAAATTTTTTATATACCTTTTATCAGAACGAATATTTCGAGAGTCCGAAAAAAATAGTTCCGTTTAATCGAGGTTATTGAAATGAAATAGGCTTCTTCCCATTATTACATACTAAGTACATACCAAATTGCAAGTCTCTATCTCAATTTTTTTCGGGAGATAAAGCGTTTACAGACATACAGACACACAGACGGACGGCAAAATTTTTTTTTCTAAAAATATTTTTTTCGGAATCTTCAGTGTCTGAAATGTGTAAATCCGTCAAAATTTTTTTTTCGATTTTCAAAACGATTACAAGACTTACCCTATAATACGTATGATGGGTAAGTAAAACAGAAAACGTATCATATTAATTTTGAAAAAAAAAATGTAATTTTTTCATAAAATATGTCTATGCTTTGAATCGTGTTTATTCAAATATTTGCTCTCGGTTTCTTTTTGTAATTTGTTTATATATTTTTTAAAATTTTCGCTATCATTGCATTTAAATTTTGTTTCGTCATGTATGCATCATCATCAGCAATGCACGTTGCACGAACGTTTTATAATCCTCCTTAAGTAACCAGATAAGTAACAAAGCAAATATGGCTGAGCAACTACTTAAGGATCCTTATTAGTGATTTGCCATGGCCCCGTGCCATTGTGCCGACCCTGGTCCCATGCAAATTTGAAAATTCAGTTGAAATACTTCTGCATTTGATGGACAACATTATTGTCAAGATTTATAAGAACTATTTCAAGAATGTTCTTCATCAATCACTGTGCCCTCTAAAGAGATTATTCCATATTCTTTCATTGTGGTTTGTTCTCAGGGAGGATGGCGGACATCTTGCAAAAAGTAAACCACTCTCCCTTTTTTCGAATGGGCGCTTGCTGAAGAAGCAGGCTCCTTCGTTTTCTTTCAGATATTTGTTTACTTCAGACGTTCAAAAATTTTTTATTTTCTTTGCTTTTAAATTTATTCTACATAATCAACATTGCACAACGTAAGTACATTTTATAATTTTTCTAAAGTAGCCAGATAAGTCACAAAGCAATGATCACCTGAGGAAATAGTTAATGGCAAGAACACGACTGACTAAAAAGTAACCGATTTCAGTTAAAAGACAATATCTCAATGAATGGAAGCAATGGGATTTCGGTGGTAAAAAAGAAAAAAACTGTACCACATGTATTTGTGAAACCGTACTCGAAGTATTTCTGAATTTGACAGACAAGTTATGGTAAAGAATTTTAGAAACCACGACGGGAGAGCTCTCCATCAGTCATTGTCCTCTCTGGAAAGATTTTCTGTATTTTTCCATTATGGAATGATCTTAGAGAGAAAGATGGACCTCTTGGGAAAAATAAATCGCTCTCTTATTTTCTAAAGTATGCTTGCTGAAGAAACAGTCTCTTTCTTTGACTTTCAGACGTTTATTCAGTTCAGACTTTCGTACGTTTTTCAATTTTCTTTATCATTGTCTTTAAATTTTTGTCATATAGCTACATTTTCAGCAGTGCACAATGCAAGTACATTTTATAATCCTACTTAAGTAGACATATAAATCACAAAGCAATTAGCTACTGAGCAAATATTTAACGGCAAGAACACAACTGACGATATAATAGCCGATTTCAGTGAAAAAAAACGATATCTTTAAGACTGGAAGAAGTAGGATTTCCGGGGGAAAAAACGGTACCATGTGAATTTGAAAACAGATTCGATGGACAAATTATCGTCAAGTTTTGTAGGAACCACGATAGGACAGCTCGCAAGCAGTCATTGTTTTCTCTGGAAATATTTTTCTGATGGAGGATCGACTTCTTGTGAAAAAGAAACCGCTCTTTATTTTTTCTAAAAGATGCTTGCTGAAGAAACAGTTCTCACGCTGATTTCAGACACGTTTCTAAGTTTTTTAATTGTCTTTATCATTTTTTTAAATGCTACATCATCAGCAATGCACAATGCGTGTGCATTTTATAATCATATTTAAGTAGCAGAATAAATAACAAAGCAATTAGTAGCTGAGCAAATATTTAAAGGTAAGAACACGACAGGGACGGGCTATAAAATAGCCGATTTCAGTAAAACAATGATATCTTAAAGAATGAAGAAGTAGGATTTAGATAGTAAAAAAAAATCTGTACAAAGCGTATATGAAAAGACACTTGAAGTACTTCTGCATATGATGGAGAATAAGTTATCGTCAAAATTTGTAGGAACCACGAAGGGAGAGTTCTAAAGAAATCATTATCCTCTTCGGAATGATTTTTCTGCATTTTTCCATTATGAATTAATCTCAGGGAGGAAGGTGGACTTCTTGCAAGTCCTTCTCTGTTTTTTTCGAAAAAATGCTTACTGAAGAAACAGTTCTCTCGTTGACTTTCAGACGTTTGTAAATTTTTTAAATGTTTTTTATCAATGTTTTTAAATTTTTATTATACATCATCAGCAATTCACAATGCATGTACATTTTATAATCCCCCTTAAGTAGCAGAATAAGTTGCAAAGCAATTAGTAGCTGAGCAATGGTATGAACACGATGAATTCAATGGTATAAACACGACTGACTATAAAATAGCCGATTTCAGAGAAACAACATCTTAAAGAATGGAAGAAGTAACATTTCGGTGGTACGTTTGTAAAACTTTTAATAATTCTTATCATTGTCTTTCAAATTTTTGTCATACGTACTACATCAAATGCAATGCACAATACAGGTATATTTTATAATCCCTCTTAAGTAGCATGCAGAATAATTTAGAAAGCAGTTCGTTGCTAAGCAAATATTTTATGGTAAGAACACGACTGACTATAAAATAGGCAATTTCAGCAAAACAACGATATCTTAAAGAATGGAAGAAGTAGGATTTCGGTGGTAAAAAAAAAATCTGTCCCATGCGCATTTGAAAACGCACTCGAAGCACTTCTGCATTTGATGGACAAGTCATCGTCAAGATTTGTAGGAACCACGACGGGAGAGCTCTTCAGAAATCATTGTCCTCTCTGACAAGATTGTTCTCCTTTCTTCCATTATGGAGTGATCTCAGGGAGGAAGATGGACCTCTTGAGAAAAGGAAACCACTCTCTCTTTTTTCGAAAGGATGCTTGCTGAAGAAACACTCTCCCTCGTTGACTTTCAGACGTTTGTTTACTTTCTCTTGGACGCATTGGGGGGTTAGCCGGGAAGTCCGCCTGAATCCACATTTGATTTATCGACTTTTTATGCTTCTTGATGTGGGATTGTTTTATTTTGTGATCAGTGAGGACATTTACCTAGGATTTTTCTTCAAATAAGAATCCAAATGAATAAGCTTCTATATGAACTGCAATAAAAAAAATGAATCGGCCCAGATAAATTCTTTGTTCCTAGCGTCCGAAATGTACCTTAGCCGAATTCCCACGGAATCTCGCACAATGTTTCGTTTTATATTATGGAATGAATGTCACTACACGAGAAGTATGTAAAATTTAAGTCAGAATAATTCGATACTGAATTGGAAAACTTCGAGTTCAAAGACCTCTTCATGCAAAAAAGAAAATGGCAGGTCATGACTTTTCCTGAAATATGAATCCAAATGAATAAGCTTCTCTAACAAAATGCAATAAAGAAATTTAGCCTGCTTAGAAAACTCTTTGCTCTTAGGGTCCAAAATTTATCGTAGACGAACTCCCATGGAATGCTACATAATGTTTCATTCTGTACTACGGAATGAATGTAACTACCGTAGAAGTATGTAAAATTTAAATGAGAATAATTCGATACTGAATTGAAAAACCTCGAGTTCAAAGACCTGTTCATGCACAAAAGTAAATGACAGTTCACGACTTTTCATTAAATAATAATCCAAATAAATAAGCTTATCCTAGAATTTGCACTAAAGAAGTTGAACCTGCTTCAAAAACTTTTTGCTCATAGGGTCCGAAATTTATCTTAGCCGAATTATTTTGGAATGTTACACGATGTTTAATTTCATATTGAGAAGTGAATGTAGATATAGTAAAGAAGATAGTTAAATTTAAGTGAGAATAATTCGATATTGAATTGGAAAGCCTCGATGTTAAGACCTCATCATGCAAAATGAGTAAATGACAGTTCAAATCTTTTCTTAAAATAAGAATCCAAATCATTAGGCTTCTCTAGGAATTTGCAATAAAGAAGTTGAGCCTATTTAGAAAACTCTTCTCTTTGCTCTTAGGGTCCAAAATTTATTTTAGCTGAATTTCCAGGAAATGTTACACAATGTTTAATTTTATACTGTTGAATAAATGTAACTATAGTAGAAGAATGTTAAATTTAAATGAGAACAATTGGATATTGAATTGGAAAACCTTGAGTTCAAAGATTTTCTTATGCATAAAGTAAATGACAGTTCATGACTTTTCCTGAAATAAGATTATAAATGAATAAGCTTCTCTAAGAATTTGAAATGAAGAAGTTGAGTCTTCTTAGAAAACTCTTTGCTCTTAGGGTCCTAAATTTATCTTAGGCGAATTCCCACAGCATATGTTACACAATGTTTCATTATATATTTTGCAATGAAGGGAATTGCAATAGGAATAAATTCAATTAAACAAGACTAACTTGATACTTAATTGAAAAACCTTCAGACGAAAGACCTCCGTATGAAATATAGCAAATGAAAATTAATTACAATTTTATTCTAATTAACTCCATATACAGAATTGAAAAAAACTCCTGTTGAAAGACTTCCTCATGCAATAGAGTAAATGAAAATTAGTTACAATTTCATTGCAACTATCTCGATTCTGAATTCAAAACGCCTTGATTTAAAAAACCTATACTCACGCAAAATAAATAAATAAAATAAATAAATAAAATAAATAAATAAAATAAATAAATAAATTACAATTGCAGATCTGTTTTAATTTTGTTTTGAAAGTTTATACTATTATAATATTATATGTATAACACTGACAAAGGATGTGAATTAATTTTCACTTTGCTAAAAAACGCGTAACCAACAGGGTGAAAAATGTGTCCAGACCGGGGATCGAACCCAGATACCCTGGTATAGCGCACCAAGTGCTTTACTATTTAAGCCATCTGGACGACATCTAGTCTGGCCTTTTTTCACTTATACGCTGGCAAGGCTGCAACTTCGCAGCGCAGGATGGCATGTCATAAATGAGCACACTAACCAGTGGCGTACATGAGACGAATAAATTACCAGCATCGTAAAATATATAAATTTCCAATTAAATTTTCAGCAGGACTGAAACTGCGCGTAAATTCAATAACACTGACAAAGGATGTGAATTAATTTTCACTTAGCTAAACAACGCATAACCAACAGAAGGCTGAAAATTTAATTGGAAATTATATGTACAGTTAAAACAATAATTTTACTAAACACCGAATCTTGCCATCGTTGTGATTTAGATTAAAAATGTTTACCTTAAAATTTGATACCATGTTCAAGAAATATGTAAGTGCGCAAATTGAATCTATTTTTTATTTTCATTATTCTTGGTAAGCAGGCTCTTTGTGAAAGTTCAATCATCTGTGAAAATGTTTTGTTTTAAGTAGCGAAGAACAACCAGCATATATTAAAATATAAAATTATCTACATTTTTAAAGCATGTAAAATAAATGAAGAAGGAGAAAAGAGTTGTAAACATTTAAAACATTTAAATAACTGTTAAACATTTAAAAATTATCCAATGTGAAATTGCAATTTTGAAATTGGTTTAATATATTTTTTCTTTCTTAGTTATATACTTTAACCTTTCGCGAATAAAAGTATTACCGACGTTATTGTCTGTAAAACATGTTTGTTGAACATGAAAATTAGAGATCGACCGAAAGTTCGGTTTCGGTTTCGGTGCAAAACCAGAGTTTCGCTGAATATTCGTTTTCGGCGAAACTGCTGCCAAAATTTTTGCCTGACCGAAACTCGACCTAAACTATCTGTATTTCAAAATCTCGTTTCTTCTTTCGAAAATTTTCAACTTTACTCATTGATATGAGTTATATCGGCTCAAATGAGACACTGTTTATTGCTGTGAACTCCACTGTTTATCATTATCCGTCATGACTGATTCCCGATGCGAGTGTAAATTATAAAGCAAGCAATGCATATATGACTAAACTTAAAAGACGCTTATCACGTAATCTTTAAAAGCTGCAAACTTAACAGTAATAGATTTTTTTTACTTTGAAACTCCAGATTGTTTCGAATGCTTTATGAGAAAGGTGTTGTTAAAACATATGAAGATTTACGAAAGTTATTACAAAAGATATGTCGAGGTATGTGTACTTAAAATATTTTTTTATTAAATGAAATTCGTATAATTGGAAACTATTTCTGTCTTATTGATAAATTAATTACGTTTTTTTTTAATATGAAAATAAATAGTTTTGGATAGAGGCACAGAGAGTCAACTTGGCACCGGAGATATATGTACGTTTGTTTTTTTAGAAATGTGGTTCAATACACGTATAATTAATAAATTAATTAGTAACGTAATTAGTTATTATTAAGTAATTATTAATTATTTGTTATTAATTAATTAATTAATTAATAATTATATGCAGTTATGCATGTATTAAAAAGTTTTTTAATTTTTTGACACTTTCGGTTTCGGTCTTAAAAACCTGTTTTGGTCGATCTCTAATGAAAATGTTTCCTTGAGAATGGATAACATACGAAAAGCCTCTATTAAAGGGTGAAAAAAACTGATTTATATGCTATAATAAAATGAAAAGTACCCAGTTAAACTGATAGCGTTGAGCTCACAGGCTATTCATATTAATTGTATATTATACTCACAAAATTATACAATTCTGCATGAAATATACCCATTTAGCAAAATTAAGGGGGATTAGTCCCTCCCCATTTTCCCCCCTTTATACTTAACCAATGAACCACGAAATCTATTCAGGGAAGCGCATTAACAGAATAAACCTGTATACCAAATTTGAAGTAAATCGGATAATTCTGCATGAAAAACTCATTTATCTGAATTAAGCGGGGATTAGCCCCCTTTCCCCCTTTATACTTAACCAATGAACCCCCAAAACTAATCAAGGAAGCGCTTTATCAAAATGAACCTATATACAAAATTTGAAGCAAATCGGATAATTCTGCATGAAAAACCCTTTTATCTAAATTAAGGAGGGATTAGCCCCCCATTCCCTACTTTATACTTAATTAATGAACCCCCAAAACTAATCAGGGAAGCGCCTTATCAGAATGAACCTATATACAAAATTTGAAGTAAATAGGATATTTCTATCAAGAGTTATCCCGTTACGTACATGCAGAACCTGAGGACACATTAGTTAACAGGCTTTAATAGCCTGTGAGCTAAAGACTATTCGGAATTGTTTCCGAAAATCAGTAGCAGCAAAAGAAACTTCGTTTTTATAATTGTTTTTTTAAATCTCGAAATTATATTGCTTTCTGAGATTTCTAAAGATAAGGAAAGCTTTTCGGAATCGTTAGTGAATGGAAGCGGTGATGATACCATTCTTGAGTAAACATTTTTATGTTCACCAAACATGATAAATTAAAAGTTTTAACATTAATATTAAAATTAATATTATTATTTTTTTTTTACTCTTGTATGCATAAGTTCAATTACGCAGCTGAAAATGCTTAGTTTAGAATTTATAGCATTTAGAAAACCGATATTCCGGCTAGAGAAAACTGATTAATACACTGTAGAAACTACTTGGAAACGTTTCGAAAATCAGTGGCAGTAAAAGAAATTCCGCTTTCATAAATACTTCTTTAAATCTCGAAAATATATTAGTTTCCGAAGTTTAAAAAAAAAAAGAACACTTTTCGGAATCACTGGTAACTCGGAAGAGGTTATTGTGTATTTTCGTTAGTGTGTTTATGCTATATTTTCGTAGATAAAAAAAAAAAAAAAAAAAAAAAAAAAAAACATTTGTCTTTTTTACTGTGCAGGAGCGATGTAAAAATATGAAGGTTTCTGCAGAATAAAAAACATATTTGAATTTTCAAAAATCAATTTTATATTAATTTTTATTAAAGAATGCACTTTTGGACAAGCTTTTTTTCGAAGTTATGCGACCAATCAATAAATCATTACTAATTGGAACTATATATATATATGTGTAACATGTTTTAATATTCTAAAATTTTCTCCATTTTGTTTACTATTTTTCGACTTAAAATACTTTTTCTTTCGTTTTCATTTATCAAATTTCAATTGATTTTACTCCTAGTAACTTTACTTTTCCGCCTTAAAATTCATTCGATTTTATAATAGTCTATTTGAGCTATAAGACTATTTCTTTCTGAGAGGAACGCTTCGAAGTGTGTTGTTCCCGCGTAAAGCAGGATCCTACCACAGCGGTATTCTACTTCCACCAGTAAAAACAATTTTGTCAGAGTAAAGAGACATATAGTGATTGATCAAAAAGCAGGTAAGCAGGAGGGGAATTTTTGACTGCACGAGGAGTATTATTATACTCATGGATAACTTGCTCTAATAATTTAGTTGAAGGAATTTTTGAAATTGTAGACTTAATCTTGCGCTTGAATCTAGTAACTGTCGATTGATTCGACCTTTCCATCTTACCGTTCATCTGTGGATTGTGAGCTGAGGTTAAAAACTGTTTAATTGCATAATTATGAATAAATTTCTTAAATCTAAAAGTAGGAAAGCTGCATTTTTATCATTAAGCAAGTTCGGAGGAACTTGTATATTAAAAAAATTGTTTTGAACAATTAATATAGGTATCAGTTGTAACACATTTTGATGATAAAGCTCAAAGATGTCTAGTAGTATTATCCATCATCAAATGTATGTATTTGTTTGAAGAATTAGGATAATTAAAAGCACCAACATTATAAGACTTTCAAAATATAAAGATATTCAGAAGGTCAATCTGTATAGCTTGTAACAAGTCTTTTTTTTTGGCGGGGGGGGGGGGGCTTAGGTTTTTATTTCTTGACAAATGTCTCAATGTTTTACATGTGGAGTTATATCCTGCGCTATATTAGACCAATAATAATTAGAGGACATAATGTTAAAAAAAATTTAAATACCAGGGTGATCAAAATTTTAATGAAAAATATCTAACAATTTTTTTCGTAACGATATGGAAGCCACTACTTTTCGAAATTTTTTCTTTTTAATTATGATAATTCCACCTTCAGTTTTATAATTTTTACTACACGCATTATCTTTTCCTTGCATCCAGTGTTGAATTCAGACACTTTTCCCCGGGAGGGATCCTGAATTCAACAATGCCTGCATCTCTATAATTTTACTAGCATTCAAAAGTAAACTAACAGGTCAAATAAAATAAGATGTAGGAATTATAGACAGAATGTCTGTTTCGACATTTATTAAACTCCTTTCATATTTAATTTCATATTAAAACATGCTAAGTTTCATACACCATCTAAGTAACTTTTCTCAAAAATTTTTAACGTTCTTTAACTAAACTAGGGGTTTATGATCAGTGGCAATAGTAATTTTTAATCCGTGGAAATAGTAGCAAAACTTGTCTAAAGTATCCACAATAGCAAGACATTCTAATTCAATAATAAAGTAATTTTATTCATCACTTCTCGAAGCTCCAGAATAAAAAGCTATAATCTGCAAAAAGTTATTTTCATCAGAGTGGTTTTAACACAACACCTACTGCAACCTTTGAAGCATCAATAAATATATATGAGGAGGTAACTTAGAGCAATAAACTTTTAAGAATTGTTTAGACATTAAAATATGCTTTAAGTTTTTGGAAAGAGTTTTAACAATCTAAATTTCATTCCCAAAGAGTATATTCCTCATATAACACCGCAAAGAGTCCGCATATAACAGCGCAAAAACTACCCAACAGAATGGTTTGAAATTTAATATATGCACTATTCAAAATATTATGAGTTTGATAGGAAACCACCAGATAATCGATAACTATTTTAACAAAAATGAAATAAAAGAGGTTAAAAAGGAAAATTATAACATTTACAAAGTTGGGAATATGGAAATTTTGTCTGTGACGTAGAAAACACCAAGTTCTATATAAGGTGTCAAAATTCTCATTAATCAGTCAATATTAATTTTAGGTAAGAGTTTAAGATTTTCTAATAAATGAAATCTCTTACCTGCGGGTTCGTGATGGGATGCTTCATGCAGATATCTTGATCATATCAAACACACACATTAAAACTTAAGTCTTTTTAAAAACACACAAAAACATTTAATCACGTTAACAAAACACAACAATTAAAATATAAATCCTTTTCATAATCGTACACAGACAAAAATGGAGTTACATCTTTGTTATTTGGTCTCAAAAACCCAACTGCTTAAAATATCTCTCTGAAAGAGAAAAAAAGAAATTATTATACAGAGGTCAAAGTACAAATTCAAAAGTGAGTCTTCGTGGACGGAAATGAAAGTCTTAGCGAAATGCAGAGGCACAGTCTGCGGTTTTTATAGTTCTAATCAGAGTTCTTTTCTTCACATAAGGAGTGAAAAGTTACCTGCAGCATTCTTTATAAGGAGGAGACTAAAAACAATTGACACGCGTTGAAAGTTTTGTAAGAATGAATACGACGCGACGTCTCAACAACATGACTTAGCTGAATCGGTAGCCTGGATCTCCATAGGTCGTTTAGAGGCAGATCAAACGCAATCTCTTGTAGCGGAAGCGTTCGGAGTTTCACAAAGTGTCATTTTCAGACTATGGAATCGATTTTTGGAAACTGGAAATGTTAGTCGAAGAACAGGACAGGGTCGTACGCGTGCAACAGCACAAAATGAGGATCGGTATTTAACATTAACTGCCAGAAGCAACCGCAGTATGAACGCCACTCTATTGCAACAACAGCACCTTCAGAAGGCTACTGGTACCAGAGTTTCGACTCAAATTGTTAGAAACTGACTCCATCATGTTGGTTTGTATGTTCGCAGACCTATTGTTTGTGTTTCTTTAAAAGCGAGCCACCGTGCTGCTCACAGAAGATGGGCACAGGAGCATCTCAGATGGGAACGCGATGAGTGGTGCAACGTGCTCTTCACGGACGAGTCCCGCTATATAGTCCAGGCATTTGCTAGAAAATAAAGGAAAGTTTTGGTGTAGTTTTTTTGGGGGGTCCCTTTTCTGTTTTTTGGGTCGCTGAACACGAATCCAAGGTTTTCCAACAAAAATTTTTTCGGGAAATATGTTTTTTTTTACAAAAAACGTGTAAAAAAACGGACTTTTTTTCGTTTTTTCAAAATAATTTCAAAATTATGCATTTTACGTGAAAGTCGGCAATATATGAATTAAAGAAAATAAAATTTCTTACATTTTATGTAGTAAAAAGTTTTTTTCTCTGATCAATAGTTTAGCCGTGAGAGTGCCTCAAAAATGGGTGGAAAAAACTAAAAACTGTAAAAAAACGGGAATTACGGTACTGTATATGTAACATAGAAACTAATCCTTTTACGCAAATGTTAACTATTAATGTTACTAAAGATTATATGTTTGACTATATTTTATGCATTTGAGGTAGAGTAAAAGCGCGGATCCGACACCAGGGGAAGGTGGGAGCAGTGGGGCAGATCCAGCTACTCTCATGAGTCGAAGGTGCTACTCCTCCGGAGTGCTCGTATTCTAAGAGGCGGTAACATTGTAGTCCAGTAGAAATAGCATTTTACCTTACAAAAATTCGGGTAGTTCTGATTTTTGGGTATGTTGTAAAGGTTGACCCTCTAATAAAAAAACCAAGTTTTCGACCTTCTAGAACTTGTGCGTTTTTCACAATATTGAAAAAAACCAATATTTTTCGGCACTTTTTTCGATTTTTTGTAAATAACTCAATTTTAGTGCATTTTACAGAAAAAAGCACTTTTACCATTTTGTAGAGCATAAAATTCTCTGCAACATGCAGTATTCATGTTTGTAAATTGTCCAAATAGGGGGTAAGATACGGAGCTAGGAAAATAGGGTTACATTTGGAAAAAATGTAAAAATCCACAAATGACGTTAGTTTTTGCTTAATAACCTACTTTTAGTGCGTTTTAGAGACAAAAGCACTTTCAACATTTTATGGAGCATAAAATTCTCTACAACATGCAGTATTCATGTTTGTAAATTGTTCAAATAGGGGGTAAAATACGGAGCCGGGAAATAGGGTTACATTTGGAAAAAAATGTAAAAATCCACAAATAACGTTAGTTTTTGCTTAATAACCTACTTTTAGTGTGTTTTAGAGACAAAAGCACTTTCAACATTTTGTAGAGCATAAATTTCTCTACAACATGCAGTATTCATATTTGTAAATTGTCCAAATAGGGGGTAAGATACGGAGCCGGGAAAATAGGGTTAAATTTGGAAAAAATGTAAAAATCCACAAATGACGTTTGTTTTTGCTTAATAACCTACTTTTAGTGCGTTTTAGAGACAAAAGCACTTTTACCATTTTGTAGAGCATAAAAATCTCTACAACATGCAGTATTCATGTTTGTAAATTGTCCAAATAGGGGTAAGATACGGCAAAAATTAACGTCATTTGTGGATTTTTACATTTTTTCCAAATTTAACCCTATTTTCCCGGCTCCGTATCTTACACCCTATTTGGACAATTTACAAACCTGAATACTGCATATTGTAGAGAATTTTATGCTCTACAAAATGGTGAAAGTGCCTTTTTCTGTAAAATGCACTAAAATCGAGTTATTTAAGAAAAATGCCGAAAAATATTGGTTTTTTCAATATTGTGAAAAACGCACAAGGTCTAGAAGGTCGAAAACTTGGTTTTTTTATTAGAGGGTCAACCTTTACAGCATACCCAAAAATCAGAACTACCCGAATTTTTGTAAGGCAAGGCCCTTTTTTGCACTATTTCTACTGGACTATTGGAACTGCTCCACTGCTCCCACCTTCCACTGGCGCAGGATCCGCACTTTTCCTCTACCTCAAATGCATAAAATACAGTCAAACATATAATCTTTAGTATCATTAATGGTTACCGTTTGCGTAAAATGGTTAGTTTTTATGTTACATCGATATACACTACCGTAATTCCCGTTTTTTTACAGTTTTTTGTTTTTAACACCCTTTTTTGCAGCACTCTCACGGCTAAACCATTGATCAGAGAAAAAAACTTTCATTACATAAAATATACGAAATTTTCTTTTCTTTAATTCATATATTGCCGACTTTCACGCAAAATGCACAATTTTGGAATTATTTTGAAAAAACGGAAAAAAGTCCGCTTTTTACACGTTTTTTGTAAAAAAAACATATTTCCCGAAAAAAAATTTGTTGGAAAACCTCGGATTCGTGTTCAGCGACCCAAAAAACATAAAGGGACCAAAAAAAAAAAAACTACACCAAAACTTTCCTTTATTTGCTCTTTTTTATCCCCTAATGCCTGGACTAATAGTGTACAACCTGACAATAGGCGAATTACGACCAGGAGAGAACGTGGCACTCAGAATAATCCTGCATTGGTGTACGAAAGTGTCCGATTTGGCGGAGGCGGAGTGATGGTCTGGGCCGGTATGTCTATCAATGGCCGCACCGACCTGTACATTATTAGGAATTGAGCACTGACGGCTCAGCGATATAATAGGGATGAGATACTCAGTCATAGTGTGGTACCTTACGCTGCAGCAATCGGGGATGAATTCGTCTTCATGGACGATAACGCAAGACTACATCGTGCTCAAATAGTGGATAATGTCCTTTTCGACGAAGGAATCCTGATAACAAAAAAATATATATAATTAACAAACGCTTTATCACTTTTTATAGGAGACAATTCGGCATTTCTTTGTTATATAAAGGCATTAATATAACTCAGTCTTAAAAAAGTGAAATTTTGCGCCAAATAATATACAAAATTGCAAAAATGAAACTGCAATCAATTGAAAAAGGAGTTCAAGGTGAGAGAATAAATGATCATCTAGAATACCATTAAGTGTTTTACCACGCAGAAAAAAAAAAAAGAACCCGTTTACAGAAATGTATTTAGTTTTACGACAAATTTCGCTCGCTAAAGAAAGCAAATTAGCTACAGACCCGATTATAGAGCCTAGTCATCCTATTCTTGGCTATTTTCTACTTATATATGAAAAAAACTCTACAACGTGCTTTCCCGTTTATAATATTAGGAATTTGCTTATTTTTAGGAGTTGGCACGATTAGCTTGTTCAAGTCTGTGCAATTTAGATTAAGGAAAATGTTCATTACTATTTTATTTCTTCTTTGCTCTTGCATTAAGCGAATTCTTCGATAAATTTTATTTTAATTTCAATAACATTGTTGTTTATTAATTTTTTTTAAAAACATTGCAAATACATTTGAACATTGTAATGGAATCTGTGCCATTTTTCTAATCCTATGAAACATTACAAAAATCTATTACCAAAAATAAAAAATAAATAAAAAATAAAGCCATTTTTAAAAATGACAATAAACTTTTTACTCCTTTAAAGCTGAAGTAAATGTGGAATTAAAATCCGGTTGCTAAACCACGATCTTCAAACGTGTCTAGATTGTACCAATGTACTTCAAGCCCTCGAGCCTTAATTTTAATACTGTAGATATTACCTTGTCCCGTAGTAATTTGAATATCGCGTTAATGCTCTGATCAAAACTCCCACCTTTCCCCCTGTCTCCCAAATAAGAACTTTTTTTTTAGTCTGATTCAAACGAAATATTTTCTAAAATTTTTCTCAAGTACCCCAAGTACTAGATAAACTTCGGTATCATTTTTTAACCCCTTGGTTACCACTATTTCTGATTATCAATCACCAGGGGATGGTATTTCTTCGGGTTCTATGGACTCAATTTCAACGAAAATTAGTTCATTCAACTTAACACGAACTAATTAAGATATCGATAACGAATTAAGATACTGATTTGGCGCCCTTGGCAGTAGAAAGTGGAACTAAAAGATTTTGCAGCGCAGGCCTGTTATACGGTGTCGTAGGCAGCGGGGATACACAGCTGGAGTTTTGATCGGACAGAATTTTATTTATATCAGAGTGTGCCCCCTAGCGGTGGGAAATGGAACTAAAGGATTTTGCATTAAAAATTGGACCGATTCAAACTAAATCTTTTCTAACATTCTTCCCAGGTCTCCCAAGTAATAAATAAACTTCGATATAATTATTTCAGTCCTTGGTTACCACAATTTATTAATATTAATTTTCATGGCTGGGAATTTATTTTCTCGGGTTGTATGGGCCCGATTTCAACGTGAATTGGTTAATTTAACTTAATACGAACTAATTAAGTTATATATACCTAAGTAAGATACAGGTTTGACGTCCCCTGGCAGTAGAAAGCAGAACTAAAAGATTTTGTAGAGCGTGCGTAGCACAACTGCTATACTTTATTGTAGGCAGCGGGGATGCGTGCCGGAGTTTCGATCGGAAAGATTTTCATTTAAAACAGAGTGTGCCCCCTTAGCGGTGGGAAGTGTAACTAAAAGATTTTGCATTTAAAGTTGGTCCGATTCAAACAAAATCTTTTCTAACATTCTTCCCAAGTCTCCCAGGTACTCAATAAACTTCGGTATCATGTTTACAGCACTTGATTACCACCATTTATGAATCTTAATCTCCAGGGGAGTGATTTTTTTTCTTGCATTCTATGGGCCCGATTTCAACAGGGATTGGTTCATTCAACCTAACATGAACTAGTTAAGATATAGATAACTAATTAAGACATACTAATTAAGACTAATAAATACATAACACCTATAGTCGTCGTCTGGTCCGTCCGTCTGTCCGGACATAACAGCGCAAAAACTACCCAACCGAATGGTTTGAAATTTAATATATAGAATCGTTGTAGAATTTGGTCGAGTCATTTCAAATTTTATGAAAATCGAATCAAAACTTAAAAATATATTAATAAAAGTTTTCTTTATTCTATTAAATCCTATCATAGGTAATCTATATAATAAAAGCGCAAGTCATGTGACTGAGGAAAACAAATAAGGGCTAGTACGAATATTATAGTACGAACGCACCTCATTTGTCACGTTCAACGTACAATTTCCAACTTGTTATTATTATTATTATTAAAAAAGATAAATGGTGAGTATTTTCCGTGCCGTAAATAACGCTTTTATTCGTTGATACTAAAATGGGTTTTGAAATATAAAAGTTAGACTGTAAAAGAATAATTTCTGAAGAGTACGTTTGAATTGTAAAAATCTGAAGAAAACTAACTATCATACTTGAAAAATATCTTGCAACCCTCCGTCTTCTAGACAGGCCCAATGGACCCAACAGGTACATTCAAAACTATTACTCGAACCAGAATTTGTTTCATAAAATAAGTTAAATAGTTTTCACAGAAACAGAAACAGTAGATTGTTTCGAGGAGATTCCTAGTTGTTATCAACTCCACTCCCTGTATATGAGTATTTGTGTAGCACATCTTAAAGGAGCCGTGAAAAAAAGAGTATAAAAATAGCAAAAATGCACTATAAAATGAAAAAAAAGCAGAGGATTTCACCGTCAACTTCATCAGCCAATCCGAAATAAGTAAAGATAGCCAATCAAGATTAGCTTGCGTAAAGCAGCCAATCATATTTAATTTACAGTTTAGGAATGGAAGGAGGAGGAATAAAATAGAAAAATGAGTAGAAAAGCATTAAATAAGAATAATTTTGTAGAAAAATACGTAAATAGATGATGAAAAAAGATGTTTGACTGATTCTAAAGGAGAATCAATCGTTTGCAGTAAAGGCAAAATAAAGCAGGAAAAACGTAAATCTACCTTTTTTTTTTAAAAGGCAGTTTTTATTGCCATAGATTTAAATATAGTTAAATTAATGTTAGTATAAGATTGAGTAAAGTTTCCACAGAGAACTGAAGTAAATAAAAAAGTTTAACAGTTTTAAATAAAAATTCTGGTGTGAAATGTTTTTATCAAGGTTGAGTAAAATTCCCGGTAGTTCTAGGATTAAAGGAGCTTTAAAACTGGTGAACCTCTTTTTAAATCGCAGAATTAGCAATAGCCTCGGTTATTCAAAGAGATTATAATATTTGTCTGCAATAAAGCGAAAAATTCCACTAAAATTTTGTGGTAGAATTGTACGCATCCTGTACTATATGTTTCTTTTTTAAATCAAAATGTTCATCTATATATATATATTTTTTTTAATGTAAAAATAGTCAGGCCTCTAAAAAACTTTTTCGCAATTTTTTTTAAAATAAAAATTGTGAGTCGTCTGAGTAAAAATAGATTTCAGAGGAGAGAAGAACTTTTTATTTTTTCCCGAGCAGAAACAAACACGGCTGTTGAAATTTGTAGGGAATCCATATCTTTCTTTCAGTCCAAAAAAGAGCAAAACCTCATCTCCATAAAACGATCTATCTTTTTCTTGGTGTCTCGATGTATATAAGGAACCAAGCTCGCTATCCATAATCGTCGCTGGAACATCTGTCAAAATGAGTCCGGAACAGCTGACAAAAACACCAGCAGCTATTCATGACGATTACGGGATTATTTTAAACCCTTTCTACCCAAGTCCTCCCCCCTTTTACATGCGCCGTTTACTCAGGATCGTAAAAAAAAAGTAGAGAGAAAATAGTGTTCATATTTTATTTTATCCCCTCTCTCTCTCCCATTTTTTTCGTTTCTTTGGTTTGGTTACAGGTTCTGCAGCATCTATTTCCCAGCATTGAAAAACGTTAGCAATCAACACACTACTGTCGACAATTAAATGCACCTTTAACTTTGAAGGTGACTTTGGAATGGACCAGTGAGGCGACGCTAATTTTCGCCATAAAAATCTTCCTGTAAAAAGCGTGATTTCGTTGGATGGAAAAAATCCGTACTCTTCCAATATGTGCTCTAAAGAATATATATCTGATTTGCCAATCTGTAACACTGATCTACAATTTTGTCTCATGATCGACCAGATTTACATAAATTTTTTTTATTAAAAATGGTTAATGATTTTTTTTAAACTGCAAATAATTGTGACATGATTAAGCAATGCCTGTATGAAAATTTTAAGATTGCTTTATCAACCGTCAGATCATCACGATGTGACAGGGACAATAGTTTAATCATATTTATCAATTTTCTAAATTTCTTGAATTTTGCTATTTAAATATGAATATTTTGCCATCCTTGAAAACATTAGTAATCAACACACAATTGTTGACAATTGAATGCAGATATAACTTTAAAAATGACTTTAGAATGGACCAGTGGGGCAACGCTAATTTTCCCCATTAAGATATTCCTGTAAAAAAATGTATTTTCGTTGGATGGAAAAAATCCGTACTCTTCCAATATGTGCTCTAAAGAGTATATATCTGATTTACCAATCTGTGACGATGATCTACAATTTTGTCTCATGATCGACCAGACTTACAGTCAAAGTTAAAAGATTATAATTTTTTTTAATTAAAAATGGTTAATGATTTTTTTTAAACTGCAAATAATTTTGACATGATTAAGCAAGGCCTGCATGAAAATTTTAAGATTGCTTTATCAACCGTTAGATCATCACGATGTGACAGGGAGAATAATTTAATAATATTTATCAATTTTCTAAATTTCTTGAATTTTGCCATTTAAATATGAATATTTTTCCATCCTTGAAAACATTAGTAATCAACACACAATTGTTGACAATTGAATGCAGATATAAATTTAAAAGTGACTTTAGAATGGACCAGTGGGGCAACGCTAATTTTCATCATTAAGATCTTCCTGTAAAAAAATGTATTTTCGTTGGATGGAAAAAATCCGTACTCTTCCAATATATGCTCTAAAGAGTATATATCTGATTTACCAATCTGTGACAGTGATCTACAATTTTGTCTCATGATCGACCAGATTTACAGTCAAAGTTAAAAGGTTATAATTTTTTTTTTATTAAAAATGGTTAATGAAAATTTTTAAACTGCAAATAATTTTGAAATGATTAAGCAAAGCCTGCATGAAAATCTTAAGATTGCTTTATCAATCGTCTGTCATCAAGATGTGACAGGAACAATAGTTTAATAATATTTATCAATTTTCTAAATTTCTTGAATTTCGCCATTTAATTATAAATATTTTCCCATCTTTGAAAACATTAGTAATCAACACACAATTGTTCACAATTGAATGCAGATATAACTTTAAAAGTGACTTTAGAATGGACCAGTGTGGCAACGCTAATTTTCATCATTAAAATCTTCCTGAAAAAAAAAAACGAATTTTCGTTGTATGGAAAAATCCGTACTCTTCCAATATGTGCTCTAAAGAGTATACATCTGATTTACCAATCTGTGACGATGATCTACAATTTTGTCTCATGATCGACCATATTTACAATAAAAGTTAAAAGGTTATAATTTTTTTTTTTTTTTTTTTTTTTTTTTTAAATGGTAAATGAAAATTTTTTAAAACTGCAAATAATTTTAGCATGATTAAGCAAAGCCTGCATGAAAATCTTAAGATTGCTTTATCAACAGTCTCTCATCAAGATGTGACAGGGACAATAGTTTAATAATATTTATCAATTTTCTAAATTTCTTGAAATTTGCCATTTAAATATGAATATTTTCCCACCATTGAAAACATTAGTAGTCAACACACAATTGTTGACAATTAAATGCAGATATAACTTTAAAAGTGACTTTAAAATGGACCAGTGAGGCAACGCTAATTTTCACCATTAAGTTCTTCCTGTACAAAATAAAATAACGTATTTTCGTTGCATGAAAAAATTCCGTATTCTTTCAATATGTTCTCTACTGAGTATATCTGATTTATCAATCTGTGACAATGATCTACCACAGGGCTGTCCAATGCAGCGCCCTTTTGAAGGGTACCTGTTACTAGCATTTTTAAAAAATAAAATTCCATTTTAAAGGATAATTTATTTAAAATCCTTGATATTTGAGTGCGAGCAACATTTTGTATGAAAGTGTTTCACGCATCAATAACCGAAAATGTTCTTTAAAAATTTAATCATGTGTTATTGCGTTTCTTCACTAATTTATAGCTATTCTTTATAAAAGTTTTTATAGGAATTGTGGGGATGGAAATTGGTAATAGAAGGCACTAACTTTTTAATATGTTAAAAAGTAAAATTTAGAGAAATAAGCGGTTCTTCCCCTCCTTAGTGCATGAAAGTTTAGCTTTTTCTGTTGTTGTTGATACACTGGCTCATTGGCTGTTTTATAACAGGGTTAAAGGGGTGTAATTTTCTCTCTGATCTTTGAAATTTTAGGTAATTTTTCTCATTTTGTATATATATATACTAAAAAATGTATAACTTCGTGCGAAATGATTTCCGTTAATGGAAGTCTTTCCAAGCTACCTCTCGGGAACAACCCATAAATTGGTCACTTATATGTCTGTTTTTTTTTTTTTTTTTTTTTTTTTTTACGGTAAATTCCCGCCTCCAAAAAGTCAAGGTATATTTTTACGTCAAAAAATAAATAAATAAATAAATAAATAAATAAATAAAAACAATGTTTCTGATTATTATTATTATTTTAATTAATATAAGCGATATTAAAACTTCTGGCTTCTTCCCCTACAAATATTTTTGAAATAGGCCCTACGAAGAAAATGTACAATTCGAAATTTACTATGATTTATACTTTTTCTAAATTTATTTTTACATGGAGCTTCTGAACCACAGGAGCCTTATGTCTTTCACTGCGAGATACGTTTGCATCACATATGATGCGTGGGTATCGCTACTAATACTGTGAGATAATTTTGTTGCATGTTTTGAGCCATGTTAATAATTGCGCCCTTGTTGTTGTTGTAGTGGGGCCTGATCATGGGATATAAGTCGCAGACACTTTATCCCTGAATTGCGCCCTTGCCTCTGTTTCCTGAATGGTTGGACAGGCCTGGTCTACAACGTTGCCTTATGATCTTCCAGTTTATAAGACGAAGTTGAGGGTACACTTTTTAAAAGAAAAAAATAATAACAATATCACATAACAGGAATATTTAACATTAAATAATTTTGACATTGTTATAAAAAATATCGGCGTGGAAATCTTAATATTGCTTTCTCAATTGTCCGCAGACATGATAATCGACACAGACAGTTAGTTTATAACTCCTATTTCTTGATTTCTTGATTTTGTCGTTTAATTATATTACTATACCAACTTCATATTCATTCTGGAATTGGGAATCTGTATAACGCCCTAAATTGAATGTATTTTTTTTTTTCCCAGGAACTTAAAAATGTTTTTGGTAGAAGATAAACTAGAATATAAATTTCCTGATAGAAAGAGGGTACTGGAAGAGTCTATAAAAAGCCTATTAAAGTAGTTCCACTGATGAAGAGAGCTAGGTAATACAGTACATAATGTCTTGAATTGTTCTAAACTAAGTTTCTAATTTACGCATGTTTAATAACTACATATTAATGACAAAAATCCATTGTTGTACAAAAATAATATATAAAAGCGTTTTTTAATTATTATGTTTTTGATGATAAATATAAACTTTTCTTGCTGTAATGCAATCTTGGGCTCATCTATCCATACGGTCAAATTACCATACACGGAAAAACTCTTGTTCTTGCTCATATAATGATTTTGGAGAAAGACCTGGAGTAGCCAATTGTCTACCAAAGTAGTTTCAATCGTGCCAGATAAAACTGAGTTGTAATTAATTAATTTCATATTTATGAATGCTTTAAAAAAGACTAGTTTGGTTAAGCAGAGCAAGTACATCAGCACGACGTCATTACAGTCATATCAGTTTACTGTGTTGCTTATTGAAAAAATTAAAATCTCGTTTCAATATATACCTTACCAGACATTTCGCGAAATACGCTGAATGCTATGAGATTTCAGTCAAAAACATAATTCCATCTCCTCGATAATTTTGTTTTTCATTAATATTCAGTCGATAGTTCCAAGTACTCTCCGAATAAAAGCAAGACCAGAATTACTCTTTCAGGTCCAGAATACATCTGTAACGAGTACAGAACTGTATTGTTATCTAATCCAGGTATCGAACTCTTTTGGCCAACGTAATCGGGTAATTTTATGTTCTCGGTTAAAAGAGGCACACACAATTGTCATTCATGCGTTGCTTCAGAAAACATCTTCGACAGTAGTAGACGATATTTATTTCGCTGTTCTACCACTTCTGTAATTTTGTGTTTTATTAACGTTACACTGATAGTTTGCTACTACATTCCAAATAAGAGCACGGCCAAAATCACTTTCCAAGATCCTCGATTCGTCTATAAAGAGTACAGAACACTATTGTTGTTCGGACATAGTCACGTTCTCTCTTGTACAGTGTAACCGGTCAATTTCTTGTCGATGATTAAAATGAGCACACACAACTTTCATTCATGTGTTGCTTACGAAAACGTTTTCGACAGTAGTAGAAGATATTTACACTGGTGTGCAAAACTTAAGCAACAATCACAAATTGCTAATTTCTGAACACGTGAGTACTCAAAAGGAAATTCTATAAAGAGCAAGTGTAGAAAAGAGGTTCTACCCTAACAGCACGGCCATTCGATATGAAGTCCCCTTGACGTCACACATGGTTAGAAGTGTCACAATCGCTACTGTGAATCAAAATATGGGATATTTCACTGTCTCATTATTACTCTCAAATGATTGTTAACACTGAAAAGTTACTGTGACTGTCGCTTTGTGATGGGTCACCAGGTGACATTACAATGAAGTCACCTTGTGATTCTCAAGTCACTGTCAGTTGAAGACTGAACTTTGAAGTCACTGTGAGCATTGCATTGTGATGAGTCGCCAAATAATGTCACAATGAAGTCGCATGGTGACTTTCCGGTGATCGACACTCTATTGTGAAGTCATCATTGTACTCCTTTGTGAAAAGTCACCAGATGATTTCTGTCACTTGCGAACTCGTCACAGAACAGCTATCATGATGACTTTACAATGGAGTGTCAAAATGACAGTCACATGAGAGTCACAAGATGACTTCATTGTAAAGTCACCTGGTGACTCGTCAAAAAGCAGCAGTCAGCTGTTCAGTGGAGTGACCAAATGAGAGTAAAAATGAGACGAATGAAAGATATCACATTTCTGTTCATTGTAGTGACTGTGACAATTGTGACCATTTGTGATGTCAAGAAGACTGTCATCGATTGTCTGTGCTGTTAGGGTAGTACCTATTTTCTACACTTGCTGTTTATAGAATTTCTTTTTCAGTACTCACGTGTTCAGAAATTAGCATTTTGTGTTTGTTGCTTAAGTTTTGCACACCAGTGTATTTCGCTGCTCCACCACTTCTGTAATTTTGTCTTTCATTAACTATACATTGATAGTTTACTACTACACTTCAAATAAGAGTACGATCAAAATCACTTTCCAATATTCTGGATTCTTCTATAAAAAGTATAGAACTGTGTTGTTATTCGCACATGGTGACGTTCTCTCTTGTACAATGTAACCGGTCAATCTGCTGTCGACGATTAAAATGGACACACACAACTTTCATTCATGTGTTGCTTGAGAAAACGTTTTCGATTGTAGTAGAATATATTTATTTCGCTGTTCCACCACCTCTGCAGTTTTGTGTTTCATTAACGTTATATTGATAGTTTACTACTACTCTCCAAATAAGAGCACGACAGAATCACTCTGCAAGGCTCTGGATTCGTCTATTAACGGGTCGTCTATAACGAGTTGTTCGGACTAGGTGAGGTTCTCTCATGTCCAACGTAATTGAACAATTGCTTGTTGTCGGTGAAAGAGGGCACAAGCAAGTTTCATTCAGTCTTATACCCTATTCGATGGGATATTTAAGATATCTTAGACCCCCGAACTCACTGAGTGAGTTCCACAAACTCACTCAGTGAGTTCGAACGTTCTATTGCTAGATACAGCTACGACCACTCACTTTGATTGCTTCTGGAAGCTAGCTTTAACTGATTGGCTGTTGAGGCTGGCTTAAACTTATGCGCATGCGTACATTCTATGTCTGTTCAGATCTCAGACACAGTGAGGTTCAGTGAGTTATCTTAGATGAGTTTTGTAGTGTGAACAGGTATTCGATTCCGGGAGGGTACCACTTCAAAAATGACGATCTAAGATATCTTAAATATCCAGTGCGAACATAGTATGAGCTTGAGAAAATGTTTTTGACAGTAGTAGAAGATATTCACTTCCTTGTTACAACAGAAAGATATTTATTGATCTGCAGTAGAGTAATGGTTCTTCTTCGGGATTTGAGTTTCATAAAGATTTGTGAGAATTTCAGGACCTGAATCACTAAGAGAATGCAATGTTTATAAAACTTTTTGGAACCGAAATTAAATCTATATATCGGATTGTTCAATATTTTAAAACATTGTGTGCTATCAGGAACTTTACAGGAAAACTTTGGGACTACATTGGAAAGTAAGTTTCTACTTTGTCCAATCCTCTTCCAAAGTCTGTAAACGAGCTGGAACAATGGTCGCGCTGCGTGGTTTGCCTTGAATTCACGTATTTAAAACTTGATTGATAATAGACCATACATTTTATTAAAATTCATTAATTATATTTTGAAAAAGCTTTCTTTTAGTGTTTCTCCCAATGTTTTATTTTCTTGATTAAATGTGATTATTAATTTAGAAATTGTGAATGGTATCGAAATAAGATAAAATGCTATAGATAATTGTGTAACAAATAGTTCATCAAATTTTCATTAATTTATTTTAATTTATTTGTGAGTTAAAAAATCTTTGTTAAAACCAAAATCAGGTTGTACGTTAACTTTTAGAGATCAATATATTATAGCTTAAAACTATGTAATGGCTAAGGAATCCAGAATTTTCGTTGTTGCGAAATAAAAAAATTACACATTTTTCAGACTGTTTGGCTTAATTCTAAGAAATGAGACTGACAATCTGTTGATAGGGTTTGGCCCAACGACCAAGCACAAATTAAACATTTGTAAATAGAAATATTATTTTATAACAAAAAAAAAAGAAAGAAAAAAGAAAAAGAAAGAAAAGAAGAAAGAAAAAGAAGAAAAAGAGAAAATAAGAAGAAAAGAGATCATAATCTGGTAAAACTATTCACATAGTAGTCATCCAAACAATTTCGGCGGTCAGACAGCTTGTGGTGGAAGAAAATACTGTTTGGGTTATTTGTTTGTAATTTTGCCTGTGATGGACATATTAATTTTAATACACATTTCCGTATAAGGTAGGTGACTTAAAGGTGGCCATAGTTAAACTTTGAGGCTTTTTTTTATTAATTTCTGGTTGGGTGTGTAGCTGAATTTTTGTTTGTAAAATTTTACACTTATCTCTAACACATATCAAGTATATTTTTCTTTGTAAAATAAAATTTAATTACTTTTATAATACAATTTAAACATTTTAGCTTGTGGGCCACCTTCGGCGCATAGAGTTCCAAAGGGGGTCCATATATTGAAATCACTTTTAAAATGTGAAAAAATATTCAGCAAACTATTTTGCTTAACAATTATGCTCTGACGATCCTTTCTTCCTTTTGATATCTTTCGAGCTTTTCTTCTTAATCTTCTTATCTTATGACACGAAAAGACCTTGAAGCACTTTTTGTGCACGGTAGTTTAGGGATTTTCTTCTGGGAGTTATTGATTTCTTTAGAGTGATCTCTGGTATTAACAATAAATAGTAATAAGTTTTTTTCAGATATTTATGTAGAAATTTTGAAAATCACACTTACTACACTTATTTACACATTTGTTTTCTAAGGTGGCCACCTTGGGAACATGCGTATGGTCGCCATTTGCACGACGTAAAAGTATTAATCTGATATATTTCTTAGAATTGAAGTGAATGTGGTTAAAGAGAAAGAAATAAGCTTTCAGAAAACATATCATATAACTCAAAGTTCTAAGAATTTAAACACCTGTAAATTAAAATATCTTCTTACCTGGAAATTAGAACAATTACTCCTCAAAAGTGAAATCACTGCATAAAATGTCGGAGGATCGAGGTGCTCTCTTTAAATTCAGCCACGTGCACTGCAGATACATGATTGACAATGCATTAGCATCATTTTGTAATTAAAAATTAAATTAATTTGAGAGGTGGGCTACCTTAGGAACACTGGCCACCTTTGGTGCACCCACCTTACTAAAAGTGCTTTCTCTATATGAATTAACTGTGTCTATAGACGTATATAAGGGAAGCTGCAGTGAAAAAAACATTCAGGAAACTACTTCATCTCTAAATTATAATGAAACTTGGTAATCCCTTTGCGGCAAGCATCCTTTAAAGAATTTTTAATCTTTTTGACAGATTTTTTGAAATACAAATTTTTGTCTAATTAAATTGGAGAAATGTTTTGATTAAATTATTAATAATTTATTATAATTTTATTTTATTAATTTAATTTATTATTAATAATTATTAATATTGTTTTGAATAAATATAAGGTAAAATTTTCAATTATAAATTACTAAAGGAAAAACCAATGATTCTGAGCTATATGCGTCACGTACACGTGACGCTCGTCGCGAAGAGATTGTCATTGTTCAATTTTTTTCTTTTGTACGTATTTTCTTTTATTTCCTTCGGCGATGTATGGTACTTTACAATATATAAGTGCCAGATCCAGAAGTACGAGGGCTATCCAGAAAATAGATTACGTTTTCGTCTGTGTCCGCTAGGGGCGGGGCTAGCGCGGTCATCTTGGGGTCAGAGCGTTGCGCAGCTCAGTCGGCATCTAGCCGTGCTAGTGAGAGGTTCGTGCTGTGCTCCGTTCAGATACTGTGACGGTTTGAAATGTCTGCGTTAATTGAAAATCCCGCGAGCTGCGAGGTGCGTGCAGTAATAAGTTCACAATAACGGAACTTTCTTTGAGTTTTCCACAAACTTCGCGAAGTTTGTTGCACGAAATCATCAGCGAAAAGCTTGGTTACCACAAGTTTTGTGCAAGATGGATTCCAAAAATCTTGACAGAGGACCACAAAAATCAGCGAATGGCTGCAGCATTGAACTTTTTGGACGCTTACCATAAGGATGGTGACTCTTTACTCGATCGCATCGTTACTGGTGACGAAACATGGGTGAAACACGTGAACTGTTGGTTGAAGGCGCAGACGGCCGAATTTTTCGACGAAGGCATTTCCAAGCTCGTACATCGCTACGATAAATGCCTTAATTTGTATGGTGACTATGTAGAAAAGTAGTATTTGAGTGTGGCTTTCATCTGTATATAATAAAATTTGTTTCCTATACTTTGTTTATTTTTTATTCCAAAACGTAATCTACTTTCGGGATAGCCCTCGTATATTAGTTGAGATAGTTATTTTCGTGCATATATATAACTACTTTTGCTTTTAATTATAAAACTTTTGAACTAAATCAAATTAAAAAATTTACGTAAAAGAGAAAGTTCTTTAGAAATAATACTTTGGTTCAACTTACTAATTTTATTAATATTTATACGTTTAAGTTTAAATGAAGAATTAATTACAACTGGGGAGTTTGGAGCTACAGTAGACCATCTGGGAATTTTCCATAAAAATTAGTTATTCTAACCATTTTTCCACCCACAGTGAAAAATATTAGCTACACTGGGAAAAATGACACTTTCAAATATGAGTAAATCGATGCTTTCATTTTTTCATTTTGTTATGAAACTTTTTGTTTAGAATATGACGACCCAATCCTTTCAATTCTGAAATACCAGAAATAATTAGAATATTGAAACATGGACATACTCAAAACTGAGGTTAGTTCATACTCATTTTTGAAACATGGACATACTCAAAAATGATTAGAATCAGATTAAATTCATTTTTGAAACATGGGCGTACTCAAAATGAGCACATAGAAGTCAGTTCATACTCATTTTTGAAACATGGACATACTGAAATATAGGAGCACATGATGTTTTATTCTTGAGTGTATGCATGTTTTCATAAATGAGTCTATACATGCTTCAAACTTGAGTCATTTTGATTCGGAGACATTTTGACTATGCGACATACTCAGATTTGAGTATTTTTTGCTCACTTTTGAAAATATCGTTTTTAGAGTGTAGTAAAGTAGAAATTCGGGTTTTTACCAGATTTTATTTTATTTATTTATTTTATTTTTTCAGGATTTATAACTCCCGCATAAAGAAAACCATACAGCATTGCATAATCTTACGTGTGTAGAATATGGTATATTTCAGAAATGAAAAGAAAATGGATTGCCTTATTTCAGATTAAGAAAAAGCTGGCAGCTCTAGTTTTCTTTTATGCTTAGCATATTTTCACGAGAACGGAAGTAATTCGAAGACACATTGTCGGAAATAACTAACCTAGCGATAAATTGCCAGATAAGAGAGCGCTAGAATTACATCTCCAGTATTCCCAAAAGCGTGGCTGCGGGTTACTATACTGAATCTTGTACAAAGTAATGGAACGAAATTGCCCATAAACCTTTTATTTATGCTAATGCGTCACTCAAACACATAAAAAAAAATGCAGAATTAAGAGACATCTAGCACGTTATACTTGATAGAGATGTCTGTTGGTCGTGCCTTAAGGAGATAAATTCTCTAAATTGAAAGATTCATAATGCGCCTGTTGTTGCTTATTTAGGAAGGTAATAAATATGATATGAAATTTATTTGTATATATTTTTAGATCATAAATTGAAACGAATATTTTTCTGAACAACGAACATATGTAGGAATCAGATTTAGAGAATATTATTAGAGAATTTTAATCAGAGAATTACATATAAATATTAGGCTGCATCAAAAGTATTTTCCTTTTTTGAATGTTTTTATGCCAAAGCATGTAGCTGGTACTTTTTCACCCCTATTGTTGAACATAAAATGTTATTTAATAAGATATATTCCCCTGTCTCCCTCTATATCAGACATGTCAAACACGTGGCCCGCGGGCCACAACTGGCCCGCCGACAACTTATCTGTGTCCCGCGAAGCCTTTGGCATTTTACCTGTGTTTAATTTAGTTTTTAGAAAATGCATGCAGAAAATACACTTTGAACTAACATACTTGCACCAACAGTGGTCTTCGAGATGGAAAACATAAGAAAGATATGTGTATCAATGTTACCAGTTTAGTGGGCCTTTTAAAAAAATTCAGAATGCTATACCACTATTTTTGAATAATAATATTTGCCTTAGTTATTCTGTAATCAGATAGGGAAAATATTTCTCTTCAGAATGTCGCAGCATTCTGCATTCAAAATACATCGCTTATCTGGAAGCAGTGATGTATATAGGCAGATATAACTCAATTTTACATTTTAGCACAAAACGATTGTGGATACACAGATAACAACTCGGAACGTAGCAAAACACGGAATATCTGGGGCTGCATATGTTAGCACTTTTTCCACTACTGTTCGATTCCAAACTTTTATATCTGCTTTTATTCCCCAACCTCTTTTTACCATTTGTCCCAGCATACTGAATGATTTGCGTACTTTGGTTGTTTGGTGCTGGCAATGATGCAGCCAGTTTAGGTTACGGTGTATTATGACTCCTAGGTATTTGATTTGGTCTTTACCCTCTAAATCCTTATCCTCTAATTTGATTCCCTCTATATTTTCCAAGACTTGATCTGGGAGGTTGTGTAAGCGAGGTCTGTATAGATACAGTAGTTCTGTTTTTTTCCTGTTTAGCATAAGATTGTTACTTTTTATCTAGTTGTTGAATTCTTCTATTATTTTATTTGCTAAAATTACCAGTTGTTCTTTAGTTTTAGCTTTGAGTATTAGGATGAAATCGTCGGCAAATGCTTGGATTCTAACCTTTTTACCCTAGTTCTTTTTTAAGACTACGTCTGCTAAGCAGCCAAAGCAGTGGGCCGAAAAATGGCTGAGATATAGCGCGGTTTGAAATTCTAGGGCGGCTGACATTTTGAAACAAGACAGCATAAAAAAAAAAAAAAAAAAAAAAAAAAAAACTAATTTATGGGTTTTAGTGAATGTGATTTCTCGCAAATTATTATCTTTCATTGTTGTAATTATTTTCCCAATCATACGTATATTCATATCCGTTAGCGTCAAATTCTCGCCAAGCTTGGCGACACTTGGCGAAATACCACCAAATTTAGCGAATAAAAATAAATCTCAATAAATGAAGCCAACTTGGCTATAGTTGATAAAATTGGCGAATTTCTTAGTCAAATTCAGTATTAACGAACTTTCTGTAATCGGGTTCTTTGCATTTTAGCTTGCTGTTTTAATGTAACATTAGCTAAAGTTTTAAAACGAAGATATAAGAAAGCTACCTTTTCCTGCCGGTAAAGGCCGGAAGGACTTTTGTTTTATTGACCTCAACACGATAATTACCTCGTTTAAGAATGAATATATGAACAACTACGAAGGATTCGTCTAATATCTATCCTCCCGAGAGGGACACTATGCTCTACAGACTTCTACTAGTCTGAGCAGTCCCTCTTAGGCTATCAAATCAAATATCTATCCTTCCTGTACTGTAAAAAATGACAAATGTTTCTTATGAAATCTACGAAAATATAATATATAACTACGAGCGAAAATACACAGTAACGTCTTCCAAGTTACCCATTATTTCGAAAAGCGTTCTTTATCTTTATAAAAACCCAGAATCCAATATACTTTCGAGTTTTAAAGAATGTTTTATAAAAATAAAGTTTCTTTTGCTGTCACTGATTTTTGGAAAAGTTTCCAAGTAGTTTTTATAGGGTATTAATCAGTTTTCTCAAACTGGAAGATCTGTTTAATGGATTTCTGTTAATTATCAATTAAACATTTTTAGATGCGTAATTGAATTTATACATGGAAGAGTAATAAAATAATATTAATTTTAATGTTAATGTTAATTCTCTTAATTTATCATGCTTTTTTGTTAAACAAGTTTGTTGAATATGAAAATGTTTACTTGAAAATGGATAGCATCCGAAAATACAATATTTCGGTTTGAGAGAACTGATTAAGACACTGTAAAAACTACTCGGAAACGTTTCCGAAAATTATGGACAGCAAAAGAAAGTTTGATTTTATAAATGCTTCCTTAAAGCTCAAACATCTATTGGTTTCTGAGGTTTTTAAAGATAAAGGAAAGTTTTTCGGAATCGTGGGTAACTTAGAAGAGATTAAATTCACTGCAGATCATAACACTTTTCAGAACACTTTTTAGAACACTTATTTTGTCAATTTTTTTAGAACACTTATTTTGTCCCCTTTTTTAGAACACTTTGAAACGCACTTTTTGGAACAGTTTTTAGAATACTTCTGAGAACACTTCTTTTGTTCAGCACACTTTCTAGCGCACTCTTTGAAAGCGATGATTTCACAAGTGTGCCCAAATGTGCTCCCAATCCGTTCTCAAACGTGTTCCTAAGTTTAGATTTAACAGATTTCCTGGACAGAACACTTTCAGAACACTTTCTTTATAGTGGAGCATATTCGGAACACATTAAGGGAACACATTGAGTACACATTTAGGTAGCTGGAACACTTTTTTTGAATAAAAGTGTTCCAAATGTATTCCCAATGTGTGCTGGGAATTTGCAGTGGTTACCTTTGCATTCGTGGTTATATTATATTTTCATAGATTAAGAAAAATTTGTCTTATTTACAGAGTAATCCACATTATGTTACATTTTCTACATTCTTATTTAAATTAATTTTTTTACAGAAACGGGATATTCTGCATTTTGAAGATATGCCGGGGAAAAGTCTTCTGCAAGTTCCATGTTTTTCCATTTAAATTTTTTCCGTCATGTAGAGGAAAACTCGTGTATTATGGGATAGTTGGGTAATATGGAATACCAATATATCTGTTTGGTAAAGTGCTGCCACCAAGCGGCAACATCATAAACTACTTAAGAACTTTTCCAGAAGCCTACCCCCCCCCCCCCCCCCCCGCCTCCAGAACGCGCTGTTCGTCGGTCAGCGTCAAGGCGCGTTGTATGTATAAATATTTGTTTTTCGTCTTTGGAAAGTTTCAGGAGATAATTTTTCAATATTTTCTATTCATTATTACAAGTAATATTTTTACATTGAAATTAAGCATAATGTACACCGAAATACTGACAGTTTATGAGGTTTTCACTTGTTTTACTTACCCATACGTAGTATAGGGTAAGTCTTGTAATCGTTTTGAAAATCGAAAAAAAAAATTTTGAGGGATTTACAGGTTTCAGACACGGGAGATTCCGAAAAACGTGCTTTTAGAAAGAAAAAAAAAATGCCGCCCGTCTGTCTGTGTGTCTGTGTGTCTATAACCGCTCTATCTCCCGAACAAATTGAGATAGAGACTCGAAATTTGGTTATGCACTTAGTATGTAATAATGGGAAGAAGCTTATTGAAGTTCAGTAATCTCGATTATCCGGATTTTATTTTTTTCGGACTTTCGAAATATTCGTTCTGATAAAAGGTATATAAAAATTTTCGAAATTGTTTATTTTAAGGAGTGATTATAAAAGACAATTAAAAAAACATAAATTTTGCATAAAGAATGAAGTCGATCGGATAATGAGTTGGCGAGATATTTGTAATCCTATTTTCCACACTCTTAGATTTTTCATGACCCTGTATTTCATTCCAATTTCAATTCAAAGATATATTTTAATTGGAAATGAGACACTTAATCCAACGCAGTAAACCGTTAGCTAATAGGATTATAGTTTTTGGAGTTATAAGGATGTTTCTTTTAAGCAATTCAGTAATAGAACCTTTAAAGTTTATGACGTCATCAATCCACGATTTTATTCGAATTGCAACGTATTTTATAAATAGTTTACACATGTTTTATTTTCATATTTTATATTATGCGTATCCATGATGGGTAAATATTACGGTGGCCCCCGATGACTAGTTTTAGCTCGTCATTCACAGGAATAGACATATTTTTTTCCCAAACCGGCGGTGTCGAGTTTTATGGAATACCAATACCTCCTAATACTCCATGATTCTGGTGGTGCAAAGACAGATCCTTATACTTGTAATTTGTAGCAATCTAAAGTATGAACTGGAGTATATTGACTGACTACCTAGACACTATATTTTGATCATGCTCTCTTGATACCATTACATCTGGTTTTTGCCAAGTTTTGTTCGTTTCATAGGCGTAGAGTTGCATGGGTTCGCGGAGCTCGAGCCCCACCAATAATTTATAAAATTGAGTCTTTTTTTTTTTTTCTTTTAATATAAAAAAATTAGTTTTTGTTTCTTGTTTATTTATTTATTTATTTATTTTTTTTTTAGAATTTTTAAATGTACCTTTGTTTCCTATTTTGTTGTTATAGGAATAAACAACATTAGGAAAACTTTTTTATTTAATGTTCTATTTTTTAAAATTAGAATAAAATGTTCAACCTTTGAACTTTTTATATGAAAATGAAAATAGAAAAAAAAAATCTATACCCCCCCCCCCCCAAAAAAAAAAAAAAAAAAAAAAAAAAAAAAAAAAAAAAAAAGACGTTATTCAAAATCAATTTTTGTTGTGATTTTATTATAAACGATTCGCGAATATCAGCGAGTATCAATTTATAAACGGGTCCGTACATTCGAATTTTTATATTGTCTTAATGTTTATTTAACTTGTGATTATTTTATCAGTCAATACGATTCTGTTTAATTTCTTTAAAAGGGAGTTAAAAAAGCAACATTAAATTGGTAAACGATCATTTTCAAACTCATATACACATATTTGTTTAAAAAAGAGTTGAACCCCACCAATAATTTTCAAAACTGTACACCTATTGTTCGTTTTCTTCATTTTTAACCCCCCTCCCCATTCCATATTACCTGACTCCTGACTATCTCACAATACCCTCCAAAAATGTTTTTCATTATTGTTATTTGTTTGCTTGTGGTGAAATTTCGTCAAATGATTTTTGTCTGCTAACACCTAATATTAGATAGTTGAAGTTTGTGATTTTATTCGGATTTTGGGTTTTAAACGATATCGAGCTGTGATATTGCCTCAAGCGTAAATGGTATTCTATAATACCCCAAGTTCCTCTAGATATTGAATACGGATATTCATATTTTGATTTTTACAGGAAAAGAAATGGTCAATTATTGAGTTCACTGTATTATCTGCCAGGTGATCTGCCAGGTGTGTTATCTGCCATTGTGAGCAATTACTGGCCAAATAAAAAATGCAACTGATACTGTAAATTATTTAAATTGTTGAAATGAAAAATAGAAATTGTCTCCTAATTCGTAATCCTCCGAGATTAATTATATTTTGAAATTCACAGGTACACCGCAAAAAAAAAAAAAAAAAAAAAAAAAATAGTGTTGTGCGCGGCAGCGTATTACTGCTATTTTACTGTTTATTACTGCTAATTTTACGGTATAATGCTAGCAGCTGGGATGCTAGTATTATACTGTAAAATCAACACTTTTCCTTTTTTTTTTTTCAGTGTAACTGTATCGAAAATTATATTAGAAATATAAACAAAATGATGAAATCTCCACTAAACGATCAGTTACCAGTGCCGTCATTGATCCTTATGCGGATCCAAACTTTAATCCTTCCAAATTGATAAATTACTTGACCAAAAACCAAATGACTTTCCATTTATTATTCTACAGTACAATTTACCGAAAAAGACAAATAAGCTTTTAAAAATGTGTGTTCTTATTGAAAATTTCAAAGTTTGGTACAATTTTAGTATAAATATACTGCTCTCTAATGTTTTCCTTTATTAATATTTTTTTAAACATAAATTGAAAGAAGACATAATTTTCAGTCAAATGGCTATTCCCATTTTTTTTAAATTAAAATATATAGGATGTTCTCTGTTAATTTTTGGCCGACTGTACATGTATATATTCTTGTTACTAATCCTTTTTTTCTTTATTTATTACATAACTTTATAGTTATAATATGTAATTACATTCTTTCTAATATTAACTAAAAATTTAAATGTGCAACGATTTTCTCTGCGATGTATTATAATTTTTTAATTTTCTCTAAATGTGTTTTCTTCTTCTTCTTTATTTTTTTTTCTTATAACTAATGCATTATTTTGTAGGAAAAGATTTTTATCGGTTTTATTCTTTTCAATTTTTGATAGAATCCAGTATTGAATGGCAATCGATATGGGAATTGTCAATTAATAACGATTTTGAAAAGTGAAATTTGCATTTTTTTATTTATTTTATTTATTTATTTTTTTTTTTTTGCTTTATTTGTTTATATCAAGTAAAGGAAGTAATGTCTCCCAATGTAAGCTACTGGTATAATATTGTTTAAAATTTATCTTTCAAAAATGAAAGATTTTAAATATAAAACTTATTAAAGTTTTGATATAACTCTTGATCCCATATCTAATTTTGAGCAAGTTTTCGTTTCTTTTCTTTCATTCATTTTTTTCTTTTCTCTTTTTTAAATATGTAAAAGGGAGTTTTCAGAAGTTAATCTGGAGGATTTTAAAAATGTAATAAGATTTAAAAAAGCATTTAAAAAAAAAGTTTCTTTTGCTGCAAGAGATTTTTGGAAACGTTTCTGAGTAGTGTTCATACACTGTAGAAAATGACCAATGTTTCTTATTTTATGAAAATATACTATAACCACGAACGAAAATATAATATAATATTCTGAGTTATCCGAAATTCCGAATAGCGTGTTCCATTGTCTTTTGAATCCCCAGAAACCAATACGTTTCCAAAATTTAAAGAATTATTTATAAAAACAAAGTATTTTTCGCTGCCCTTATTTTTCAAAAACATTTCCGAAGGGTTTTTATAGTGTATTCATGAGTGTCCTCAGCCTGGAATACCTGTTTTTCGAATGCTATCCATTCTCAAGTAAGCATTTTCATGCTCAAAAAATATGTTTAACAGACAAGCATGCAAAATTAACAGCGTTAACAATAACATTAAAATTAAGATTATTTCTTTACTCTTTCATGTATAAATTAACTTATGCGGCTGAAAACGTTTACTTGAGAATGGATGACATTCGAAAAACAGGTATTCCAGACTGAGGACACTAATTAATACACTATAAAAACTCTTCAGAAATGTTTTTGAAAAATAAGGGCAGCGAAAAATACTTTGTTTTTATTAATAATTCTTTAAATTTTGGAAATGTATTGGTTTCTGGGGATTCAAAAGACAATGGAACACGCTATTCGTAATTTCGAATAACTCAGAAGATTATATTATATTTTCGTTCGTGGTTATAGTATATTTTCATAAAATCAGAAACATTGGTCATTTTTTACAGTGTACTGTATTAATCAGCTTTTTCAAACTGGAATATCAGCTTCTAGGATGCTATATCCATTTTCAATTCAACAATTTCAGCTGTATTACTGAATTTATACATGCACGAGTAACAAAATAATATTAAGTTTAATTTTAATGTTAATGCTGTTAATTTGTCTGTAAAACATGATTATTTAACAAGAATATGTTTACTTGATCTTTTTCCAAAACCTTGTAAATGAACATTTTTTACTAAAAGAAGATCTTTCAGAAAACGCTGTCAATGTTGCCGTTTAGAACCAAATTTCTGGACATGATACCGCGAGAAAGAAAAAATAAACCCGCCACCATGAGACAAAAATCGCCTTTAACTAGAAATATACTAATTTATGAAAAAAACTATTCAATTATAAATCGACTTCAGTAAACATTCCTGCGAGTTCATGCTTTTATGTTTAAAAATTTGTCCGCAAATCTGTCAGAAAATTTCGTGTTATTGAGCGGGAAAAAAATATTTTTTTGGAGAACCACCTTAATTGTTTTCTATCATCCTAATCAAACTCGTAAAGAATCTACATGCTTTGAAATATAGAATGTTTTAAAATCAATCGACCCCCCCCCCCCCCCTACCCAGTCAAAAATACTCCATTCTCTCGGACATATTAGTTTTAGTGGTTCCTGTAAAACTAGTTTTCCCACTAGGTTCCCACGTCGAACGAGAGGGGAAAATGAATGCAAAATGGGCATCTCCCCCAAAAATTTCGAGACAGTCATTTCACAATTTAAAATCAGACTTCAATGTTTATTAGATATTGAATATAAAGTGACGGGATTTTCTAAAATGCATTTTTTAATCCAAACATACAGCTTTTCTCCAAGAAATTTCAGGGAAATTTACATGTATTTTTATAGATCTTTAACATTACTTTACTACATGTGATTAAAAAAAGATTAAAATATCACAAAAAAATTAATGCGCGGCAGCGTATTACTACTTATTTTACGGTTTATTAATGTTAATTCTACGGTATAATACTGGCAGCTTGGATTCCAGTATTATACCATAAAATCAACGTTATTATTTATTTATTTATTTATTTTGCAGCGTACCTACCCACATTGTTAAAATTTTGCAGCAAACTGTGCAGTCATTTGACTGTTTTTATAGAAAACGGTTACATAGCCGTGATTTAGCGCTATTCTGACCATATTATTCCCCATATTATGATCGGAATAGAGTTAAATTGCGGTTATGTACTCTGTTAAAAATTTGCAGCAAACTGTCCAGTCATTCGACCGTTTTTATACATAACTGTAATTTAACTCTTTCCGAACCAAAATATGACAATAATATGGTAAAAATGGAGTTAAATTTTGGTTATGTAACCGTTTTCTATAAAAACGATCAAATGATTGGACAGTTTTCTGAAAACTTTTAACAGTGTAACCATGTTCTACAAAAGTGGTCAAATTACTGAACAGTTTGCTGAAAATTTTTAACAGTGTAACCATGTTCTACAAAAGTGGTCAAATGACTAGAGAGTTTGCTGCAAATTTTTAACAGTGTAACCATGTTCTACAAAAGTGGTCAAAAGACTGGAGAGTTTGTTGCAAATTTTTAGCAGTGTAACCATGTTCTACAAAAGTGATCAAATGACTGGACAGTTCATTGCAAATTTTTAACAGTGTAACCATATTCTACAAAAGTGGTCAAATAACTGAACAGTTTGCTGCAATTTTTTAACAGTGCACCCGCAAACTTTCAAAAATTGCAACCTTTCAAATAATGCAATAAAAATTGTAATTTTTATTGCATTTTCTGAAAGTACAATTAAAAAAGAATATGCAGTTACAGTTTCTAGACGGTCTGAAAACATTATGGTGAATTTACTTTGTTCTATCATGTATAAATCATAGCTTGAATCTTTAAACGTGATTATCTCAAAACTGTGCTTTAATAGTCTCACCAAATATTCTAATCTCATCCAATATTCTTCAAATTTCGACCATTTTCAAGGACCGATTTACAAATTTGGGGGCCCTGGGCACAGATGCTTATAGGGGGAGGGGGGGCTTGAGGGGGGGCTTGCCCCTATGCTTACAGCGGCCTTGAGTTAAAAAATATATTATTGAAAGCGGTACTTATTAAGATAACCACTACTGACTTTAATAATTTTGTGATAATTAATGATTTTTTTATAAATTTTCTTCTCAATTTTTTAGCAGTAAAAATTTTGATAACATCCTCATAATCTTAAGTGTTCTATCTCGCTGACGATTTTTCAATCTTTCGAAATCGGTTCCAAAAGTGAAAGTATCCTAATTGAAAAAAAAACCTGTAAACAAAATCGAAAAAGTAAAAAACGGCCTGTGTAGAGATCGACTTCAAATATCCAATGGGAAAAAATATTTTTAAACTATTGAAATGCAAGCAAGATATTTTTAAAAATTTCTCTCATAGTATAAACATTAGCGAGTAGGTGTGAGTGATGTAGCCCTTAAAAAGTTATTTTTAAATAAAAAAATATTTAAAAAAAAAATTCCATATTAATTTTGTTTCTTAATAGTTAAAACTTCATCAGATTTTGGCCAATAATTTAAAAATCTTCAGTAGCATTTGGGGGCCCCGGAAAATTGGAGGCCGTGGGCCCGTGCCCCGAATAGCATGCCATAAATCAGGCACTGACCATTTTATAACAACAGAGTTAACAGATCTAGAGAGTATGCCAATGTCCTTTTGGCGATATGATGATTTTTTCTTTCTTTTCTTTTTCTATTTTTTCTTTTTCTTTTCTTTCTTTCTTTTCTTTTTTCTTTTCTTTCTTTATGGGCAAATCAGTACCTTAACTTTGAACGGTCCCCATTTCTTCAAAATAAATTTTTCCCATAACCGAACAATTACTCTCTAATTTTAAGTGTTTGGAGTAAAGATATTATGTTTTTCGATATAATTTCCGATAACATTTGACCGAGTGACGGTGATCACCGCCGACGGCTACCAGAACGATACCATCTCCTAGGAGCGGATCTGCTGGCGACACCCCACTTTATTAGGTCATTACAAAAAAAAAAAAAAAAAAAAATCTTTAAAATGTAATATACAAAACACATTTTTTTTTTTTTTTTTTGTTTAATGTCTTGTTTCATTTTTCGGGAACCTTTCTTACATAACATAAATAATTATGGTATCTTCAGTAGCATTCGGGATCCCCCCCCCCCCCCCAAAAAAAAAAAAAAAAAAAAAATTAGTTTGCAATTAGGAGAAGGTGCCTTAGGGTGCCCTTAAGGAAACCAGAAAGGTTTGAAATGACAAAAATTGACTGAAGTTTGATCACGGATTAGAAATACTGTAATTACTTATTTTTACAATTAATTATACACATAAAAATCTTAACATTTTTGAAAAATATTTTATTGTATTACAAAATTCTATGTTTTTATTTTTCTGCTTAAAATGACGTTTAAATCATGTTTCTATCTTAATTAGAACACGATATATTAATTTTTTGTTTTCAAAATATAGCTTTCATGTAGTGGTTGTCGTGGAAACTTTTTTGCGTTTTCCTGCATGACGGGTTTTGTCAACCATTCTCGTCTTTAAATTGTTATGTCAAGAATCGTTAACGATAAATGGTTCAAACTTGGAACGTGCCTTTTTCAATTATTTTACTTTATTTTTGATTCAGCAAATTTGAAAAAAAAAATTACTTTTGAAAATATGATTTCTTAAAAATATGTTACATCATTTTTTTTTTTAATTTTTACTTTAAATATTTTTACCTTTTTCAAAAATTAATATTTAAAAAATTCTGAATCATAATTAAAACTTACATATTTCTCTTTAATTAAATGAAAAAAAAATTGAAATTTGACGAATAATATTTCGAGTTATAAAAATTTTAAATTATCCCACTTTTTCTTTATTTTGAATTTTAAGTTCTTTTAAAAACTTTATGCGAAGTTTTATGATTTGATTTTGTTTACAAATTATATGGTTGACGATCTTAAAAAAACTCAAAATTCAAATTATATAAATAACAAGTTGGAAATTGTAAGGTGCGTTCGTACTATAACTAGTTTTACAATGTAAAAAAAAAAAAAAAAAAAAAAAAAAAAAAAATCATCATTATTATTTTGGTGAAATGAATTATATCGTCTGTTATGAGCGAAATTTGCCGGGTTTTTTTTTTATTATTATTACGTATGCCATGTTTACAGCTGCGATATTTTTTTTCGACACCAGACAGTGCTGCAAAATTGGAGATCTTGCCTTGCGAATGATTACCTCCATGGTTTAATATTTATGTGACTCACGATGAACGAATCTCTTGTGTTTATTTACTTAGAAAACTGTTGAAAAAAAGTTTCGAGATAATTAAGTTTAATCGCTGGTATCGTTTGTCTGCGTAGCTCAATATTTATGACTCATGCAAACGTAATTTTGAGAATTTTCTTATCGTACGACATTCTTAAAGGTTGAAAAATTAAAAAAATAGTGTAAATATTAATTAATTTTTTTCGTCATTTCAAACCTTTCTGGGCTACTTCACTCACGCGAAAACACCCATTCGCTAATGTTAATCCTATGGGGGAAATTTATTAAGATATCTCTCTTGCATTTCAATATTTCTAAAAGATTTTATTTATTGCATTGGATAGCTGAGGTCTCTATGCAGGCCTTTCTTTACTTTCTCGATTTTGATTACAATTTTGATTATTATTATTATCATTATTAAGCTACTTTCTCTTTTGGAACTGGTTTCGAAAATAAAAATATTCTCAAATAATAATAATAATAATAATAATAATAATAAAACTGCAACCAAAATTGAAAAGGTAAAGAAAGGCCAGCATTGAGATCGACCTCAGTTATCCAGTGCAATAAAAAAAAAATCTTTTAGAAATATTGAAATGCAAGCGAGATATTTTAAAATATTTCTCCCACAGGATTAACATTAGTGTGTGGGTGTTTTCGCGTGAGTGAAGTAGCCTCTTAAGTGACTTTAGATGAAAATGGAACCGTTTATAATGACCGTTATATGTATGTGCATTTTACCTATTTTTATTCTTAGGTTCAGTTTCGACATGCTTGAGTCAATGTTAAAAATTCTGACTTTTGTCTCTTTCTTTATTTTCTTTCCTTTTCTTCATCTTTCTTTCTTCTCTTTCCTTTCCTTTATTATTATTAGTATTATTATTATTTAAATGGTAAATTTTTGAAATGGTCTCATAAAAACCTTGGTTAGTAATTACAATAATGATCTTGAATTATTAATAGCTTAAAATAATCGGAGATACCATAGAGATTGTAACATGTAAAAATACAATATGTAACGAAGCAGCATTATTTAATTTACCAAAATTGTGGCTCTAGAAGAAAAAAAAAAGAGAGAGAGAAAGAAAGAAAGAAAGAAAAATAAATATACAAATGAATTGTATAACCTCATTTGTTTAAAATCAACAGAAAGAAATTGTTATGATCTTTTAATTCCTTAGCACTTTATTATTGATTTTCATCAAGGCCTGATGGCCGACTTGACCATGTTCCTAGATCCCCTGAATTTGGAGGGGTTGGGGGGGGGGGGGGAATTTGGTATGCAATTTTCTTAAAGGCGATATTTTAAATCTGTTTTCACCTTGTACTGGTTATAATCAATATTTTGCACTTTTAGAGTTGGATAAGTTTTTGTTTTTTTTTAATATGTATTTATATATTCATATATATGTATTTTAAGCCATTGAACACTTTTTTTTTTTTTTTTTTTTTTTTGCAACAGAATAGATAGGGCCACGAATGGGTACCAGACCCTCGGACCTGGCCCTCTCTTTGGCTTCATTGGGCCCTGATTATCATTACAGTTTTATTGATCATTTGTTTTCATTCTTAAATAAACAAATAATGAGCAGATAACCTTTGAAACACAGAATGAGCTTGCATCAGGAAAAGCGAGATTTACGGGTACAGCATGTTTGTGGTAAACAAGATTTTCGCTTCAATCTCAACGCTGATCTTCAATTCAGGTTTAATTATTACTTGATATTTTACCTTAGAGATCTGCATGGGCCGGGCCTATTTTCCTTTACGGCGCTCGGGTCGGGCCGGACCTGGTCTCCACCCGTTTCGGGCTGGGCCGGGCCCGGGCCATACTTTTTTCTGAAGGCTCGGGCCGGACCGGGCAAGGCCGGGCCTAGTGATTACTCTTTACGGGCCGGGCTGGGCCTTACTTTTTTCCTGAAGGATAAGGCCGTGCCTTAAATTATTTTTTCCGTACAGAGCCGGGACTGGTTTCATTCTTCCTAGTCTTCACGCATAAAAATTTTCAGTCCTGATTTTGACCAGTATGAAAATCATTGTCTCGGGCGTGGCCTAGTCCGTTCGAAGGTCAGTAAAATAAGACCTGGCGCAAAAATCTTTGCAAAACATGCATACATTTTTAAATCGCCATTATTCTACAATTAAACATTAAAATTTATTCTTTTTAAATAATAGTAGATTTACAGACTTATTAAAATATGGCTAAATTAAAATATAGTAAAACGTGTGAAAAAGAACCTGCTTATGACGGAATCCTGTCTTAAACTGAAAAATGTGTTGATCCATGAAAAATGAATAGACTAATACGTAAGAAAAGAATATATAATACATTTACACCTGCTAAGAAGGCAAATTGTCTATAACTCTTTTTTTTTCTTCCCTATGCAATTTCATCTTAGAAGATTTTACTGTATAGCATTTTTCTGATTTTTAACACTTCAATAAATGGAATATGGATTAACAATATTAATAATAACTTAAACACATACATACAACAAATAGAGATTTATTAAAAAAATAAATATTCCAGGTTGCGACACCTCTATAAAATTGAAGATTCTAAACATAAAAAAAAAGGCTAAGATAGGAATTTTTGGTTAGATCTCCTCCTACGAAGCAAATTTTTAACCAAATCGAAGTAAAAATCAATGTTTTTGTAGAAATTCACTCGGGCCGAGATTTTAACTTTTTTTCAGGCCGATCCGGACTGGGCTTGGGCCGAACTTTTAGCTTTTATACCGGGCTGGGCCGGACTAGGGCCAAACTTTTAACTTTTAAATCGGACCGGGCCGGGCCAAACTTTTAATTTTTGTATCGGACCGGGCCGGGTCAAATTTTCTTTGTACGGGTCGGGTCGGGCCCGGGCCTGGAAATTTCGGCCCTACAAAATTCACACAATAAGATTTTTATATTTTTATATATTTGTATATTTTTTATATCTTAGAGTATAAAATTAAATAATTAAACGAAAAAGAAACCGAACTACACATGAAAGAAAACTTTTACAAAAAAATTTAAAAAGAAGAAAATGTGAAACCAAATTTCAAAGTTTATTCCGTTATGTATTTTGAAGGCTTTTAACTCAATTATTTTTGTTTAAAAAATACATAGAAATACAAATTGATTCTTTAAAAAGAAAAATTATATGCGTTGTTAATATTGACATTCAAATGTAAGTAAACATGGTTGCATATCTCATATAAAAATAGCCCAAGTAACACGTAAAACACTGATTATATAATGCACATGTTCTACTCCGTATGCTCCTAGATGGCGACACTCCACCTAATGAGCACCTTAACCCTTTTTTAACAAGTAGGAGTATCGAAGATTAAATTTCATGTGAACCAAAATAGATGCATCGTTTTTTCTGGTATAAAAGCCATCTATCGATAATTTAATAGTTTCTGATTTTAAATAGATATTTGGACGTTTTATAGCATGCAAAACTAATTAGTTTATTTTTGCTAATTAAACTACAAAACAATTGAAAACTAATCACGGCAAATTATTACATGAACGGTGGTTTTCGATGTATTTGTGAGATATTAACGTGATTGATAACCTAAGCACAGTAAGCCTTTAGCTTTTGTTGTTGCTCACAAAGAAATTCGAGCTATTAATCTGAAAACTTAATTTTTCTATATTTATATGACATAATAGCTAAAAAAAAAAAAAAAAAAAAAAATTCTCCCGCGCAACAACGCGAAACATTTGACATATTTTTTGCTTCAGTTTTAAACGCAAAAGCATGACACTTGCATGCATCTAGGGCCCGATTAACCTCTGAATCTAGAAGAAGCATGGTCTAATTTTGGGACCCCCCTTTCATTTGGCAAAAGTTTTCTCAATTCTCTATTCATGAAAACTCATCAATGATGCTAATATTATTCCCGGGAGTAGCTTAGCCGAGGTCACATATATTTCATTAAACAGCTTTTTTATATTCATTGTATATACATCAGACATATTTAGTACATATAGCTGTATGCTCAATTTCCTGGGTGGGTTCTAAAAGGCACATCAGGATGCGATGCTATATACTGTAATTTCTGGTATATAACTCGCTGCTCAAAGAAATCGGTTTCGAACCAGAAATTTTAATTATAAAATAAAGTCAAATATGTACCAAATAGAAACGAGTTACATTTTATTAATTACAATTTCTGGTTCGAAACCCATTTATTTGAGCCACGGGTTATGTACCAGAAATTACGATAATTAACATACCATTGATGACATTTATATTTCCCCTGTTAAGGGTGTATTCAAATCCAAACTGCTTATTTTGAGACACATTCGTAAATTCATTTTTGCTCTAAAATGCATCCAATTGCCAGGTTCTCTTATTCAGAAACTTTATAATGTCCCCACTGTCTCGATTTTTTGATAAAGGCAGAATATATTTAAAAAAATGTTGTCAAAGTGGACATTTTGAACCGAATTTCCCGAAACGATAGCGCTGGAAACAAAAAAAAAAAAAAAAAAAAAAATGATTGTACTGTGAAAATAATTGTCTGTAAATTAATTTCTAATTAACTGAACGAAAAATAAAAACATGGGGCCCTTATAAATGTCTTTATAAATCACGCCGCCAAGTTTCCTGTTGTTACTTTTAAAAATGAGTCTGAAAATGTGTCTCAAAATTTTGAGTTGTTGAGCGTGGAAAAATATATTTTTTTGAATACCGCCTTAAATAAATTTCGTGAAGTAGTGCATGAATTTCTTCTTGGATTAAGTAAACTTTCTTTTCCAAAAAAAAAAAAAAAAAAAGAAAAGAAAAGAAAAGAAAGAAAAGGAAATGGGAATTAGAGTGCCCTTTTCACAGTCATTGTGGGTTCTCTTTTAAATTTTAGAAGAAAAGCATGTGCTTCAAGTGTCCTTTTGGTAATCAGGTTCTGCATACATCATTATTTAAGTGACTTGTAATTTATCAGTTTTTGCATTTTCCGATGTATGAATCACATCTTGAGTTATAAGCGATTATTGTCTCACGGCATCATTTTTTGTTTTTACTTTACCGCACTGTCTCGTCTGGGAATTCGGTTCAAAACGTTTCAAAATTTCTTATGATGCATTTGCTGCTGAAATATACTCGGCTTCAGCACTTGACATGGCTATGCATGATTGCTTTTTGCTGATCCATAAAATTGGGTTTTTCCCTAATAAAAATAGGTTTCCGCTGGTGGACTTTCTAGTTTGTACGTCTCCAGCCCAGTCTGAGTCACAGTACACTTCAAGTATTGGTTGCTTTGTTGTATTTATTTCTAATTTAAAGTTTTTAGTGTGATTTAAATAGGAAATCACTCTTTTAGTTGCTTTCCAATCCTTCTGTGAAGGGTTTTCGTTTTTTCTACTTAGGATGTTAATCGCAGCTGAAATATCTGGTCTTGTGACAGTTGAGATATACAAAAGTGCGCCAATTGCCTTTCTATAATCGATGTTGTTTGGCAATGGTATTTCTTCGTTATCAAAATTTAAATAGCCTGTTTCCATGGGCGTTTTGTATGGTTTCGCATCTTCTAATTTAAATTTTCTAACTAATTCTTCAATTTTACTTTTTTGATTCAGTTTATATCCTTCGTTTGTTTTTTCAATTTTAATCCCTAGGTAGTAGTTTAATTGACCTAAATCCTTTAGTTCATATTCAATCTTAAGTTTTTGTATAATTTCTTTAATTTCATTTTCTTTTGCTGATATTAATAAATCGTCTACATAGACGATAATATATGCTTTACTGTTTTTAGTATTACGTATGAATAAACACGTGTCTGATGTTGATGGTTTGAAATTTAACTTTTCTAATGATTCTGAAATTTTTATGTGCCAGGCTCTAGCTGCCTGTTTTAAGCCGTATATAGCCTTATTTAATTTGCACACTTTGTTTTCATGATTAGGTTTGACATAGCCTTCCGGCTGAGTGATGTATATATCCTCATCTAAATTTCCATACAAAAATGCTGTTTTTACATCGACATGATTTACTTGTAGTTTATGATAAGCGACGGCTGCCAAAAAAGTTCTAATTGTAGTATGTGAAACCACTGGAGCAAAAGTTTCATAGTAATCAATACCAAAATTTTGCGAATAGCCTTTCGCCACTAAACGCGCTTTATATTTTTGTATTTTTCCTTTATCGTCTAATTTTGTTTTGAAGAGCCATTTCGAACCTAATATTTTTGTATTTGGCGGGGGGTCAACTAATGTCCAAGTTTTATTTTGGTTGTGAGATTCTATCTCCTCCTGTGTCGCTTTGATCCAGTTTTCTTTTTCTACTGGGTTTTCCATGTTTATTATTTCCTGCCAATTTTTCGGTTCGTTAATATTTTCATCTTTAACCAAATAAATTAGTCTATCTGGGGGAACCCCTTTATTTACTCTATCTGATCTTCTTGGTTCGGTTTTGTTTAGTTCAGATTCATTCTGATTATCATTTTCATTTGCAATTTCGATTTTTATCAGATTTGGGTTTTCCGATTTTTCGTTTTCGGCATTAGTGTTTTCATCTAAATTTAGTTCTAGCCGTTTTTCTTTATTTGAATTTATCGGATAGTTTTCTAAGAACTTCACCGTTCTGGCTATAGTGATATCTTTGCCGCTCGTATAGATACGATATCCTTTGGAATAATTATCGTATCCCACGAAGATCCCTTCTACTGCTTTATTATCTAATTTCTGTCTTTTTTGCTTGTTAATATATGCATAAGCTTTGCAGCCAAAGACTCTTAAATATTTTAGATTTGGTCTTCTGTTTGTCCATAATTCATATGGAGTTTTTTCGTTGGCTTTAGTCGGCAGTCGATTTTGTAGGTGATTTGCGGTGCATATCGCCTCTCCCCAGAAATGTAATGGTAAATTAGAGTCACTTAACAATGTTCTTGTCATTTCAATTAATGATCTATTCTTTCGTTCAGCAATACCATTCTGGCTGGGAGAATATGGTACTGTTAGCTGTCGCTTAATTCCATTTTCTTTTAGAAAATTATCAATATTAGAATTTTTAAATTCTTTGCCATTATCAGTTCTGAGTTCTGTAGGCTTTTTGCCAAACTTATTGTTGACCAGTGCAACATATTCCTTTAATTTTTCAAATACCTCACTTTTATTTTGTAGTAGATAAATTATAGTAAATCTAGAGTAATCGTCTATGAAGGTTAAAAAGTAATTTTTCCCACCTATGGTTGGAGTTTGAATAGGACCACACACGTCTGAATGTACTAATTGCAGAATTTTATTTGCTCTCAATTCCGTTTTCTTTGGGTAAGGTGCGTCAGTTAATTTTGCTTTAATGCAAGGCTCACATTCGGTACTATGGGAACAATTATTTATGTTTATTCCGCATGCTAATTCCTTCGTCATTAATTCTTTAATCGACGCGACATTTTTATGTCCTAATCTTCTATGCCACAGTTCTATGCAATTTTCATTTTTGCAATTAGTTATCATGTTTACGAAATTTTCATCTGTGTTTATGTTTGTTTGCTGAATTTCATACAGATTATTTTTTCTTATCCCTTCTAAGCGTATTGATCCTTCATATTCTAGAAAACATTGATTATTTTCAAATGTAATTTTGCATCCGTTTTTCGTAGCTTTAGCTACCGAAAATAAATTTGTTTCAATTTCCTGTACTAGTAGAACATCTTTTAATGTTATTTCATGTGTTCTACCGTCGGATGTTATTGTGGTAATATTTACATTACCTGAACCATAGGATTTTAATTTATTGCCGTTGGCAATTACGACGTTGGTATGTTCTTTATTTGTAAATTCATAAAATAAATTTTCATTATTTGAAATATGGGAGGATGAGCCAGAATCGATAATCCATGCGTTATTTTTCGATTTGTTAGTTAAAAATGCGCAATTTTTCTTTTCTTCGGTTCCGAAATAAGCTGTGCTTTTTTCTTTCGGTTTATTTGAGTCCGCGCTTCTTAAATTATTTTCGTCTTTTTGAAAGACTAGCGAAGAAGAGAAATGTTTTTTGTTGTTTTGTTTAAAATTATTTGTTTTATGTTTGTTATGCCAGCAATTAACTGTGTTGTGATTTTTTAGTCTACAAATCGTGCAGTATTTTTCTTCTTTTTTAAAACCTGTGGTTTTAAATTTTCTTTCAGCTCTAAAGGCTTTGTTCGAATTATCACTGTTATTAGAATGCTCGTTTCTTTTATTAAATTCGTCTGTTAATTTACTCTTTATAAATTCTGGAGTTAATTCGTCTTCCTGTCTGGCTTCTAATGCCGTTATGAGGGTGTCGTATGAAGGAGGTAAAGAGCAGAGCAATAATGCTGAAATATGATTTGCTTTAATTTCTTCGCCTATGGCTGATAACTTATCAATAATTTCTAATATCTTTGTTATATGAGTTATCATGTTGCCTCCTTCTGATAATTTCGTTCCGTAAAGTCTCCTGAGGAGAAAGAGTTTGCTAGAGAGATTTGATCTCTCATGGATGTTTTTAAGCGTGTTCCATGTGTCCCGTGCATTCTGTAAATGCTTAATATGGATGATTTGATTATCCTCAATACTTAAATTAATCAAGGCTCTTGCCTTTCTATCTTTCTTCGACCATTCCGGGGTTATTGGAGTAGGTGGGTCGTCTGTGACAACTTCAAAGAGCTCTTCTCTTATCAAGAGCATCTCCACCTTGAATTTCCAGTTTGCATAGTTACTGGAATTTAATTTTTCAATTATACTTCCTTCTTTGAAGGTTGCCATTTTTCTAATTTAGAATATATCTAAAATTAATTAATTTCTTTTAAGTATTCGAGGATTCTAGGACACTATTTTTATTTTTATTTTTATTTTTTATATACTTAAGAATTTTTCACGTCTCAGAATCTTTGTTAGTGTTATTTTCTCGGTAGTCAGTAATTTTTGCGCTTTCTAAAGCAATATAAATAATAAATTCATCTTTCGGAACAAAAGATAGGTAAGATATTTGCTTACCTCTATTTTCCAGCAATCGTCCTCACTGTACCGCTAGGCCATGATCGCCAGAATTTGTATTAATCCATTATGATGAGCACACACTCACTATATAAATCCTTGGTATGTAGGATATCCATGAGACTGATTAAGTAATGTTAAAATATTATTAATTAATAAAACATATTCATAATACTGTTAAATTATTTAATTTACATAGCTTACATTTAATAGTTACATAAAATTTAGTTTTAAACATTATTTCAATTTAAGTTTAAGGGAAAACGACATAATGTCCGTTTCCATCGCGAATTAAAAAGAATCTCTTAAAGTTCTATAAAGCAGAGATGCAACAGTCTTAGTCCTTATATAGTGACATCATTTTTAAGTTCTTTCATTGGATGGTAATGACGTAAAGTCAATTTACGTCACTAATACGTATTTTAGTCTTTCACTTCCTTGTTCAGAGCACGTGCTGTAAAAACCTCTTCATCTTGCATCAGGCACTTTCATTTCCTGTTTGAAATTCTAGATAATTACTTTTTATCGGGATGAGTTATTAAATGATGTAAATAAACTGTCATAGAAATTAATTCCGGATATTAATCTTTTGATATATTACCAACAATATATATTGAATTTTTTTTTAATTTGAAGGTTTTATTTTATTTTTAAACTCGCCAGCTTTGTTTCTACTTTAAACATTTGCTTTGTTCAATAAATGCTACAAAAAAAAAAAAAAAAAAAAAAAAAAAAAAACCTCTAATTTTATTGATTTTTTTAAAATTAAGGTTTTTTTTTTTTTTTTTTTTTTTTTTTTTTAACTCGCTGTTCCAAGCAGTGCGTAGTAAAGGGAAAATCTTGTATAAAATTTTCTGAGAGAGAAAAGTCAGTGAATTAATGAATAAAAAACTCTCAAATTTTATCGACTTTTTTTAATTTGAAAGTTTTATTATTATTTTTTTTTTTTTAAACTCGCCGTCTCCCGCAGTGCGTAGTAAGGGGAAATCTTGTATAAAATTTTCTGAAAGAGAAATGTCAGTGAATTAAAAACTTTATATAATTTTAAAATTAAATCATTGAAAAACATTTTGTAAAGCTTATCCCCACTTTAAAGAATGGCATGGATCAGTCATACTATATGAATAAAGAAAAAAAAAGGGAGGAAAACAAATTTTTATGACATCTTTAAATTTGGAGGATTTTACTTATTATTAGGTTGCTCGTCCCCTGCAGTGCAGGAGTATAAATGAAAAATCTTGTGTAGTAATGTACTGTGAAGCAAAATTGGGGGAACTAAATATGTAATTAAGTTCATTCCCCACAATAAGTATTTTATTTTAATTTCTAATAAGAAAAAGCAATTTTTGAGGCAAATATTACTTATAATTTAAAAATTAATTAACAGAAAAACATTTTTGTAGAGCTTTGTTTCTAGTTTAAACAATGCATGGACCAATATTGCTACACCAGTAGAAAAGAAAACAAGAACGAAAAATCATGCGTCAAGCATAGATTATGTAGCACTTTCCAACGCTTCCAAAATAATTTTACAAATCATACCGTTTAATAAGCTAAAAGATAACTTCTAAGTAAACAATTTGGAAAACGCATAACATATTTAAAAACATAATTTCAGGAATTTCCAACATATACAATATTCGGAAAAATATCCGAATACTTTTATTCAGCCCTGTATAGGATATATAGAATTGTATATATACTACATAGGATGCTAAATTTTAGTTCAGTTAGGAAACGTGTAGCACATTTTAAAATTCTCCGTCTGGAGTTTGTCAATAAACAGAAATGTGTTCGCGAACTTTTGTGCTGCCCTGTATAGGATCTACAGAATTTATACACACCACGTAATAGACAAAAAGCAAGTTAACATTAAAATCGCGTTCAGTAACTTAAAACGCACTTCCAGGAATTATTGTTAACAGACAGTAGATAATTCTTTTGCGTGTCCCTGTAAATGAACGATGACTGCTATACACACAATATTCCGTAGTAAGTCTCTTGTAATGCACCTTAGTGATCTATATAAATTTCAATGCGTTTAAAATAGTGAAACATTATTTAAATAAACCGCAGACGATTTTTCTCCATAGACGTAATGTAACGGAATTATTTTTACTGTCCCTGTAAAGTAACTATAAGTGCTATGCACACCCTGTTCCATATTAAGCTTCTTCTAATGCACCTTAGTGATATATATAAATTTCAATGCGTTTAAAATAGTGAAACATTATTTAAATAAACAGCAAATGATTTTTCCCCATAGACCGCAATGTAACGGAATTCTTTTGAGTGTCCCTGTAAAAAAACTATAAGTGCTACACACTTCCGTTGAAATAGGGAACATGCTATAGATAACGATAATAACATATAAAAATTGCAGAGCAATCCGAGCATATTTACGGGAGTTAGAGCACGGACAGACGGCAGACGGCAGACGGCCAGACGGCCAGACGGCAGACGGCCAGACGGCCAGACGGCAGACGGCCAGACAAACCGAAGTCATAAGCACTTTTCAACTAGGTTGGAAAGTGCTAAAAATGAAGAAAAAATAGAATTTACAACTTTTTTTAATTTTGAAGGATTTTTTTATTATTATTAAACTAGTCATTGCCTGCAGTGCATAGTAAATGAAAATTCTTGTATACTACTTTCTCAGAGGGATAAGTGAATGAATTAAAAATATCATACAATTTAAAAATTAACTCACTGAAAAAAAAATTAAATTATCTTCACATTAAAGAACATCATGGATTATTATGATTTAATGCTTACACGAATAAAGAAGAAAAAAATTTTCTAATAAGAAAAAGCAATTTTTGAGGAAAATATTTATAATTTTAAAATTAACTCATAGAAAAACATCTTTGTACAGTTTTGTTTCCAGTTTAAACAATTGTATGGATCAATATTGCTACACCAGTAAAAAAGAAAACAAACGCGGAAAAAATAGAATTTTATAACTTTTTTTTAAATTCGAAGGATTTTTTTATTATTAACCTAGTCGTTCCCCGCAGTGCATTGTAAATGAAAAAAATTCTTGTATACTACTTTCTGAGAGGCATAAGTCAGTGAATTGAAAACATCATATAAAAATTAACTCATTGAAAAAAAATTAAATCATCTTCACATCATGGGTTATTATGATTTAATGCCTACACGAATAAAAAAGAAAAAAATGTTTCTAATAAGAAAAAGCAATTTTTGAGGAAAATATTATTTATAATTTTAAAATTAATTCATAGAAAAACATATTTGTAGAGCTTTGTTTAAACAATTTCATGGATCAATATTGCTACACCAGTAAAAAGGAAAACAAATGGAGAAAAATTAGAATTTTATAACTTTTTTTTTTTAATTCGAAGGATTTCTTTTATTATTAAACTCGTCGTTCCCCGCAGTGCATGGTAAATGAAAATTCTTGTATACCACTTTCTGAGAGGGATAAGCCAACGAATTAAAAACATCATATAATTTAAAAATTAACATTAAAAAAAATTATATTAGCTTCACATAAAAGAACATCATGGATTATTATAATGAATAAAGAATAAAAAACATGGAAAGAAAACATAATTTTATGAAAGTTTTAAATTTGAAAGATTTTATTATTATTATTATTAAACTTGCTGTTCCCGCAATGCATGGTACATGAGAAATCTTGTACAGTACTTTTTGAGAGGAAAAATCAGTAAATTAAAAACTTCATATAATTTTAAAAATTAGCTCATTGAAATTGAAATTGAAAACTTATTGAATTTGAAAATTAACTCATTAAAAAGCTTTTGCAACGCTTATCTTCGCTTTAAAGAATATCATGGATCAATAATGCTACGCGAATAATAATAATAATAATAATAATAATAATAATAATAATAATAAACAGAAAGAAAACATAATTTCATGAATTTTTTTTTTTAATTTGAAGGATTTTTTTATTATTAAATTCTGCGTTTTCCGGAGTGCATCGTAAATGAAAGATTTTATATCCCGCTTTCTTAAAGGAAAAATTCACTGAATTAAAAACTTCATATAATTTTAAAGTTAACTCATTAAAAAAATTGAAAAGCTTAATTCCATTTTAAAGAATAATAAGGATAAATAATACTATACGAACAAAAAAGATTAAAAAAATATATATATTACCTTTTTTTAATTTGAAATATTTTATTATTATTATTATTATTATTAAACTCGCAATTCTCGCAGTGAATAGTAAATGAAAAATTTTGTATACTGCTTTCTGAGAGGCAAAAGTGAGTGAATTAAAAACTTCGCAAAATTTAAAAATTAACTCATTGAAAAACATTTTATAAAACTTATATCCACTTTAAAGAGTAGCATGAATCAATATTACATAGATAAAGAAGAAGAAAATGGGGAGAAAACTCCTCGCTACCGCAGTGCATAAGTAAATGAAATGTCTTGTATATACTACTTTCTGATTGGGACAAGTCAGTGAATTAAAAACTTCATATAATTTTTAAAATTAACTCATTGAAAAAGATTTTGTAAAACTTATCTCCATTTTAAAGAATAGCATGGATCAATAATGCTACAGGGAAAAAGAAAAAGAATGGAGAAAAAACATGATTTTTTTAACTGTGAAAGATTTTTTTATTGCTATTAACTCACTGTTCTCGCAGTGCATAGTAACTGAAAAATCTTGTATACTAAGTTACTGAGAGGAAAAGGTCAGTAAATAAACCACTTCATAATTTTTTTTTAATTAACTCATTGAAATTTTTTTTGTAAAGCTGTTATGTCCACTTAAAACGAATAGCATGCATCAATAATGCTACACGAATAAAAAGGAAAAAAGATGGAGAGAAAACGTAATTTTATGACTTTTTAAAATTTGTAAGATTTATTATTATTATTAAACTTGACGTCTCCGAACTGCATAGTAAATGAAAAATCGTGTAATACTTCTTTCGGAGAGGAAAAAGTTAGCGAATTAAAAACTTCATATAATTTTTTTAATTAACTCATTGAAAAAGATTTTGTAAAGCTTATCCCCGCTTTATAGAATAGCACGTATCAAAAAATACTACACGAATAAAAAAGAAAAAAAAATGGAGAGAAAACCTAATTTTATGACTTTTTTAAATTTGTAAGATTTATTATTATTATTAAACTTGATGTCCGCGAACTGCATAGTAAATGAAAAATCGTGTAATATTACTTTCTGAGAGGGAAAAGTCAGTGAATTAAAAGCTGCATAATTTTAAAATTAACTCATTGAAAAAGATTTTGTAAAGCTTATCCCCGCTTTAAAGAATAGCACGTATCAAAAATACTACACGAATAAAAAAGAAAGAAAAATGGAGAGAAAGCGTAATTTTATGACTTTTTTTAATTTGTAAGATTTTTTATTATTATTAAACTTGACGTCTCCGAACTGCATAGTAAATAAAAAATCGTGTATACTACTTTCTGAGAGGAAAAAGTCAGTGAATTAAAAGCTGCATAATTTTTAAAATTAACTCATTGAAAAAGATTTTGTAAAGCTTATCCCCGCTTTAAAGAATATCACGTATCAAAAATGCTGTACAAGAATAAAAAAAGAAAAAGAAATGGAGAAAAAACGTAATTTTATGAATTTTTTAAGATTTTTTATTATTATTAAACTTGCCGTCTCTGAACTGCATAGTAAATGAAAAATCGTGTAATACTACTGTCTGAGAGAGAAAAGTCAGTGAATTAAAAATTTCGTATAATTTTTAAAATTAACTCTTTAAAAAGATTTTGTAAAGCTTATCACCGCTTTAAAGAATAGCATCTATCAATAATGCTACACGAATAAAAAGGAAAAAAGATGGAGAGAAAACGTAATTTCATGACTTTTTTAAATTTGTAAGATTTTTTTTTATTATTAAACTTGACGTCTCCGAACTGCATAGTAAATGAAAAATAGTGTGTACTACATTCTGAGAGGAAAAAGTCACTGAATTAAAAGCTGCATAATTTTTAAAATTAACTCATTGAAAAAGATTTTGTAAAGCTTATCCCTACTTAAAAAGAATAGTCATGCATCTATAATACTACACAAATAAAAAAGAAAAAAATGGAGAGAAAACTAATTTTATGACTTTTTTAAATTTGTAAGACTTTTTTTAATAATTAAAATTGCCTTCTCCGCATTGCATAATAAATGAAAAATTGTGTGCTACGTGTAAATGTATGCTACTTTCTCAGAGGAAAAAGTCAGTGCATTAAAAACTTCACATAATTTAAAAATTAACTCATTGTAAAACATTTCGTAAAGCTTATCTCCACTTTAAAGAATAGCATGTATCAATAATACTGCCCGAACAAAGGAGATAGAATAGAGGGAAAAACATATTTTTGTGACTTTTTATAAATTTGAAGGATTTCTTTTATTATTAGATTGGTTGTCTCCCGCAGCGCAATAGAGTAAATGAAAAATCTTGTGCACTACTTCTTGTGCGAAGGAAAAGCGGGTGAATTAAAAACTTCATGATTCGGAAATTCGTTGGTAGGTAAGCAAAGGGGTTGGTTTGTGTTGTTGGGGGGTTGGTAGTGAAAGTGCCTTTGCTGTGTTTTTAGTGACTTCCTTTTGAGGGCGATTACATAATGAATGCCACAGCAGAAAGGGGAGAGGGCCGTATCACAAACCATCTGGACAGTTTTCGTTCGTTGGTTAGATAGAATCAAAACGTCAGCAGGAATCATGCCCATAGGGCGCACGTTCCCAACATCACGCATATTACGGGCGCCACCCCCTTTGTCGCAGACTAACCGTTACGTTTCAAAAAGCCTATCCTAGTTAGATCGGAGGAATATTTATTCCCTCGGTCTCCTTTTGTGCGCGCTAGTTTGTTTCCAAGGTTACCCCTCCTCCCCCGGCTATAAAATAGAAAAAGGGATTTTTTTGTAATTCTTTCTCTCCGTGAAAAACTGGAGCTTGGGCTGAAAGGGTTAAGTGAAGGAAGGGTTGCTTCAATAGGCGGCGAGATCGTTCAGGAAGCGAGAAGCGAAAAAAAAAATCACAATGGCGCGTACGGGGAGAATTGCACATCCATCCATGACCTTGAGTGGGTCCCCTTCGTCAAAAGATAGAGAGAGGTGCACACGGCGTTTGTCTTACCAGAGTTAGGACGTGTCGCGCTTCAACGGACCCGATTCTCTCACCACAAAAACAAACAAACGCTTTAGGATCGCCATTGAGCATCCACAGCCTTCATTGATGCAAAACTGTATGATACCTAGAGAAGTATGTCTTTCTTAACAACCTCTAGGGAGAACTTGACACATCTTCTCTTCTCCAACAGTGGTCGTTCCAAGGCATCTCATGCCAAACGCGAGTCACATTTACAGAAAACTTCCAAAATTATGAGCAAATATATGTCCTCTAGCTATACAAATTAGCTATATTATATATAAAAAAAAATAAAAAAATAAAAAAAAAAAATAAAAAAAGTGATGCAAAACTGTAGGATACCTAGAGAGGTATGTCATTCTTAAGAATCTCTAGTGAGACATCTTCTTTCCAATAGTGGTTGTTCAGAGGCATCTCATGCCAAAAGTGAGACGCATTTACAAAATAATTTCCAAATTTATGAGCAAATATATGTCCTCTACCTATACAGATTAAATATATTATACGTAAAAAAAAAAAAAAAAAAAAAAAAAAAAAAAAAAAAAAACAGTTAAACAAACAAGTACCCTAGGATCGGCATTGAAACTCTAGAGCCTCCAATTTCATTGATGCAAAATTGCAGGATACCTAGAAAAGGAGTATGTCATTCTTAACAACCTCTAGTGAGAACTTGAGACATCCTCTTCTCAAAAGTGGTCATTCCGAGGCATTTCATGCCAAACGTGAGTGACATTAACAGAAAAACAACCAAAATTATGAGCAAATATATGTCCTCTAGCTAGGCTATTACATAGATTAACTATATCATACGTAGAAAACTAATGAACACTCTACGATTTCTGCTTTAAACTAGAGCCTCAATTTCATTGAAAGCAGAACCGATTAAAACAACAACAACAACAACAACAACAATAATAATAATAATAGCATTTCTAATCATCTCCCAGGCATTATTTGATGCATATTTTGGATAGAGTTCGTTTCAAAATATTTAGAATCAAATTTAAATTGCGTTTCAAGTAAAGCTTCTAAAAGTACGAGCTAATACTACTTCTCTAGATAGGCTGGTATATATTAACAATGTCGTACCTAAAAAAGTAAAAATATAAAATAAATAACGTAAAACAAACGCTCTATGATAGCCACTAAAGTTCTCGAGACTCAGTTTTTATTGAAAGTAGTACACATTGCAAGAGTTTAGCAATGATAACGATCTCCATAAAGCACTTGAGCCTCTTTTGAGAAGTGTTTTTTCCGGAACATTTCTAATAAAATATAAAATGCATTTAAAGAAAGCTTCCAAAAATTTGAGAAAATATGTCTTCTTTAGCTAGGCTTGTATTTAGATTGCCTATACAATGCGTAAATAGATGGAAACAGGTGCAAATGGCTTTTGTCTTACCAGAGTAGAATGTTTTGCGTTTCAACGGACCCGACTCCTTCACCATATAGTTTTTTCAATTCCTACTATTAGTTCACACTCTCCCTATATATATTTATATATCTTGTACAAATTTTCAATTGTTAATAAAATACTTTTCATTCATCCACTCAAGTTCAAATACATTTTTTTTTTTAAACTTGTAGTGGATGACACTTGATGTTAATACAGTTTGTTTAATAAAAAGTAACTAAAATAAAAATTTTCTTTGTTGACCTAAGTAGGAATTTACTTTAATTTACTTGTTTTTTTTACTTGTTTTTCTTGAGGATACTTTTACTTTCGAAACCGGTTCCGAAAGTGAAAGTATCTTAATAAAAACTTGTAAACAAAATCGAAAAAGTACAAAGGAACGTGCATAGAGATTGACCTCAGCTATCCAATGCGAAAAAAAAATCATTTAAAAATATTGAAATGCAAACGAGATATCGCAAATTATTTCCACCATAGGATTAACATTAGCGAGCATGTGTTTTCGCCTGAGTGAAGAATCCTTTTAATGTTTCCCTACCGGCCGGGATGTAAGGTAAAACCTTTTTGGTAGGCCGCCCTGTTCGATTGAAAGTGTCAAAAATTTGAAGAAGAATTATCTGTTAAATATGTTTTTATGTTTTAAATTAACTAATAATTATTGTTTTAATTTAGAAAGTTGGATGTTTATAATATGACGACATGATTATAACCTCCTTTTTTATTTAATTTTTTTAATTAGCAAAATAATTATTTAAAAGTTCGACAGCTAAATTCTTTCCATCTCAGAAAGTATTATTAAAGTTTTCACTCGTTTAAAATAATTCTTTTATTCTGTAAGTTGTGCAAGTAAAAATTCTTGGTTTAAAAAAAAAAAAAATGGCTAGTCTTGTCTTTAAGAGTCTACGCTAGTCACGCGAAGAAACGCTCCAGCTAATGTTAAGTCTATGGGAAGGTTATCGCGCGATTTCTCGCTCGCATTTTAATATTTTTAAATGATTCTTTTTGCATAAGGATAGCTGAGGTCAATCTCCAACGTTGTTAATTTTTACTTTTTTGATTTCGGTTACGGTTTTTTTGTAAGCGGACATTTTCAATTTTGGATCCGGTTGGAACCGGTTCTGAAAGTGAAATTACCCTTATATAAAAAAAACTGGCACCAAAATCGAAAAAGTAAAAACTAAAAACGTTAGAGATCGACCTCAGCTATAATATACAAAAAGAATCATTTAAAAATATTAAAATGCGAGCGAGAAATCGCGCGATAACCTTCCCATAGACTTAACATTAGCTGGAGTGTTTCTTCGCGTGACTAGCGTAGGCTCTTAAGTACACATTTGTTATATTTAGAGAATTAAAACATATGAAGTTTCCGGACCCACCAGTGTTCAGAAAGGCGAGTGGAGTCACTCCAGGGTTTTTTTTTTCTTAATTATAAGCATGATGTTAAAATATGTTTAAATTTACGAAATTAAAATTTTCTTTAATTTCTTCCAAAATAATAATAATAATAATAATAATAATAATAATAATAATAATAATAATAAAAATAATAAGATTAATAATAATAAATCTATTTTAATAAAATTTGTAGTATTTGTTCTGTTTTTTAGATCCAATTTCTATTTCGAAAGATACTGAGGCTATGTTATTGAAAGTTTCAAGTTACTTTGATATGGTACAAACTGAAATCTTAGAATTCGGAAAAGATAATAATAATAATAATAATAATGATAATAATAATAATAATAATAATAATAAAATATGCTTACCAAAGAAAGCAAATAATATTTTAAAGGAAGGCACAAGTACAACCCGCTTTATTCATAATTGTACCTACACTGTAAAAAAGATAATTTTTCTTCAAAATATATCCCAAAAATTAATACGGTTTATAAACATATAATATAACCTCTTCAGAGTTATCTACGATTCCAAAAAGAGTTCTTTTATCTTCCGGAACCTCAGAAACCCAATAGATTTCTGATATTTAAGGAAGCATTTCTGAAACAGATGTTTCTTTTGTTGCCAGACGTTTTCGAAAACGTTTCTGAGTAACAATATAATAAATTATAACACCCTGTAATAATATATTTCTTTTACATGCTATAAGTTGTAAATTAACAACATAATACACAGTAAAAATAACTTTCATTAGGTTGTTTGACATGTTTCGGCTCACTCCGAACCATTTTAAAAAACAAATGAGAATATTCCCTAATTGCACGGTCTTTGAAGTTATTATTTAAAATGCTATCATTTCATTTTCATGTACTTTTTTAAAAATTACGCACGTTATCTTTTATTTTTACTTGATTGTTTATTTTCATATCGGTAACCATGGAGTAACTCGAGCCACATTTTCAGTAAGATGCTGCATCGTTATATACTGTATTTTTGTGTGTTAGTATCTCTATGGTTTCTCTTATTATGGATGGATAGTATAGACTGGAGGGAAAAATTATTTAACTTTCATGGAAAATTATTTGAATGGTTTCTTCTTGATATAATCTATTTAGGAAATTTAGTTACAGAAAAAAAGTACCATATATTTGATATTAAGTATAACAGAAAAACCACAGCCCTGGCAAGATTATATCAAGAAGAAACCATCCAAATAAATTTAAATGAAAGTAAAATGATTTTTCCCTCTAGTCTATACTATCCATCCATAATAAGAGAAACCATAGAGATAGTAACATGCAAAAATATAATATGTAAGGATGCAGCATCTTTTAACTTACCGAAATTGTGGCTCGAGTGACTCATTGGTTACCGATATGAAAATAAACAACGAAGTAAAAAGAAAAGATAACGTGCGTAATTTTTAAAAAAGTACATGAAAACTAAAGGATAGCATTTTAAATAATAACTTTAAAGGCCGTGCAATTATGGAATATTTACAATTGTTTTTGAAAATGGCTCAGAGGGAGCCGAAACATGTCAAACAACCTAATAAAAGTTATTTTACTATGTATTTAGTATGTTGTTACTTTTCACCTTTTAGCATTTAAAAGAAATACGTTTCCGAGTAATTTTTTACAGTCTATTAAGCAGTTTGTTTCAACCCAAAATATCGGTTTTTTGAATGCTAACATTACTACAAACATTTTCAATAGACAAACATGTTAAATTAACCACCTTAACACTAACATTAGCAGTAACATTAGCATAAACTTTTTTGTTACTCTTGCATGTAAAAATTCTGTTACACAATTAAAAATGTTTACTTGATAATTGAAAACATCGGAAAAACTGATATTTAGTTTTGAGAAAACTGATTAATACACTGTAAAAACTACTTGGAAATTTTCCGAAAACTACGGGCAGCAAAAGAAAATTTTAATTCAGAAATGCTTTTTTTAATATCTAAAATCTATTGGTTTTTGAGGTTTACGCAGATAAAAGAACGTTTATCGGATTCGTGGTAAAGAAGAAATTATATTATATTTTCGTGAACCATATTAAATTTCGTAATATTTCCGGAAACATTTGTCAGTAGTGTATATTTGGCAGTTCCACATCACCTGAGTCGAGCAGGCGCAGGCGGAAGGCGCAGGCGGAGCAGGCGGAAGGCGCAGGTGGAGCAGGCGGAAGGCGCAGGTGGAGCAGGCGGAAGGCGCAGGTGGAGCAGGCGGAAGGCGGCGATAAGAGCATGAGCACTGATAAGAACGGAGGGTTCGATGGGAGGGGGGTGCGATAAGGATTTCTACTATAAGATAAGGGGATTATTTTAATGAATTTTAATTGGGGGACTTGAAAATTTTCGATTTTTTTTTTTCGGTTTGTAGCAAAAATATGAATTAAAAATGGTCATTAATTAATTTTAATTGAGGAACTTAGAAATTTTTCAACGCATTTTTTTTTTCGCGAGAATTGGTGTACGAAGTGAATGTCAACGGATTTATTATAGCGAATTAGAAATTTAATTAATTTTAATTTTAATTAATTTTAATTGGGGAACTTAGAAATTTTTCGTAGCAATTTTTTTTTTCAACGAGAGTATGCAGTTTGAATAGGAGTATATGCAGTAGAAGTGAATGATTAATTAATTAAAAATATTAATTAAACATAGTAATTAATTAATTTTAATTGCAGAACTTAAGAATTTTCGCGAGATTTTTTTTTCTCCCTCAACGAGAGTACGCAGTTTGCATGTGCAGTAGAATGGTAGATGCTAGTAATTAAAAAGGGTCATTAATTAATTTTAATTGGCGGGACTTCAACATTTTTGGGGCAAACAGGCGCGTTTTAATGAATTCGATATAGGTTGTGGTAAAAAATACAGGGTCCCGTATGAATTATACTGTATTCAATTTAATAGCTCCCCCCTCCCCCTTCCCCTCGCCACTTTTTTTACCCAGAGGGCCCCTTCGATAGACTAACAATACGCACTTCAAAAAATACATAGTGGTAAAAAAGAAGAATTTTAACGTATATATAAAAGTGTAAATAAACAAATATGAAAAATCATGCGTAGCGCCATAATTCATGAATCACTTTCCAACATTGTCGAAGTGTTATATGAACAAAACATAATTTTACCATCGAGTGCATAGCGAACCGATCCCCTTTTTAATAAAAAGGCGCCCTTCACAAAAATCCAATTATGCATTAGAACCCTTCCTAAAATCAGATAATTTACACCTTACCTTTTTTTTTTTTCAATTCAAGTTAGGCTAAAAGTACAGCTTACGCATCGATAGGTTCAAAATACAGGGACCCTTCGAAGTGTGAACTCGCATTAGACTATAGGGCCCCTTCATAAAATAAATGAGATACATGCCCTATTCGAATAAAAAAAGCCCTTCACAAAAACTGTAGGGGTTCCCTTTTGGAATAAAAAGACGCCCTTCACAAAAATCCAATTATGCATAAGGACCCTTCATAAAATCAGATAATTTACACTTTACCCTGTTTTTTTAAATTCAAGTTAGGGTAAAAGTATAACTTACACATCGATAGGTTCCAAATATTGAAATCCTTCAAAAGAAACTAGAAAAAGTTAAAGATTTAAGCCCTGCTCATAAAATAATGCGACTACCCAGCGCCCTTCACAAATAATAAAACCTTATTCGAATCCCTTCGCCCTTCACAAAATAAATCCAATAGATTCACGTTATTTTACAGCGACATAAATATTAGGGATATTGACCTTTCATAAAAATGCATGGTCCGCTGTTTGAATGAAAAGGGCCCCTTCACGTACCCTGTAAAAATACTATGATTGTCCAGTTATTTTAAGAAATAGAGTGCTATTCTCAAATGAGTACGTATTCATACAATATAAAAATAAGTTTTACACGAATGTATTTTTAGTTTAAAGTTCAAAATATATTTTAGAAATGAAATTAAGAAAAACAGACGGCTATCCAGTATCCCCTCGACATACATATCGCTGAATCAAAATGAGTCATATTAGCAGATAAGCGAACATCTTGCTTTGTCACGATGAATCACTCGCGATAAGAAATGCGGCTATTGGGCTTTTTCTCAAATTTAAACAGTTCTGACACATTTTGGGTAGGTAAATGTATGAAATGAGCTATTTAAACCCGTCAATGTATGCGAATTATTTCGTGTAGTCCTATATAGGTTCTACTCTTCATATATACATATGGTGATATATATATATATATATATACTAAAATCTATTAAGTTTTAAAAAGCTTCATTGAAAAAATAAGAAATAGTCATACCCTTAAGAATTCTGAGGATAAGAGACGGGTTTTTAATGAATTTGATACAGGTTAGGGTAAAAAAATTACAGGGTCCCCTATAAGATATATGAATTAAACATAAAATTAAAATTAAATTGAATTCGTTTATGCTTTTTGTATTGCAAAGTATAGAAAAAATATACTAAATTGAGTTTTTAGTATTCTAACTTAAAAATTTCTTTTGAGGAATGAATAGAATAACTAATCTTTGTTTTTATAAAATATATATTGTACTATTTAGATAAGGCATTATTTAAAAAATGTTTTGTCTTTAATATTGAATATATATATATATATACATAAAGTTATCTTACCTAAATATTTAAACCATAAAGTACTGGACTTCATCCAAACTTGACTGCATGCATGTCTTAAAAGAACTAAACGGTATAACATGTTCGCTTATCTCTTAAAATTACGGGATATCGTGACGTCATGGATAAAGCATAGGGTAGAATACAGAATGAATAGGTATTATAAAGCAGAATCATAAATGTTGCATACTTTACACTTGTAGTATGTGAAATGATTGCTACTATTGCCTATATGAGAAAATGAATCATCAACGAATCTTATTTAAATAGGTTAATGAACCTAATTCGATACAAGTCTTACTAAAATAGAAATTACACTAAAAATACAGAGTCCCCTACAATATATGAATTATACTCCACTAAATTTAATAGCACCCTCCCCTATTTTCATAGAAATGGCTTCAATATAATTTAGGCTAACAATATACGCTTCAAAAAATACATAGTGACCACAAGAAGGACAGGAATTCGATATGTACTACTACTTATGCAAAATATAATTTCTCTTATCGCATAAAATATATTAACAAGTCCTGTAAAAATATAATGACATGAACTATTAATACATGATTTAAATACATATTGGTTATACAAAACATATATATATATATAAATATATAAAAATTTATCGTTACCTAAGAATTTCAAGCATGATTTACTAGACTTAACCCAAATTCAACTAGATTCTTCACGTGGTTCAATGACATCACTGATCGCGATAATATTTTAGATAAGATTTACTGATAAGACCACATATCAAGTCATTTCTTCTAAAGCACGTATAGGAGTTGGTTCTGAGGTCTAGGTATGTAGTAGGTTAGTAGTAATATATTTTTAAAGTACTTTTTATTATGTGTTAAAAGAAATGGTTATTTTTTTCTTTACGTAGGGCAGTAAAAATTAAAACATAAAATATTAAATTTAATCCTTAGTAATATAAAGACTTACACCTACAGAAACGCAAACATCCTTTTAGTTATATTCATGCAGACTTTAAGATATATCGCATATGTTCTTTATTTTACCATGGCATAGGGATTTTTTTTTAATGTATGTCACGTGACTATCTAAAGCGAGATTGATACTTAAAACCATTAATATATATGAATTCTTTCGTATAGCCCTGTATAGATGCTACTCACCATATATACATCTATATATATGTATATATATATACTAAATCTGGTAAGTTTTAAAATGCATCATTGAATTTCAATGAAAAATAACAACTAACAAATATTAATTAAGAGATATGCTAATGTTCGGACTAATAAAATTTTTGGGTGAACAGATCAGTTTTAATTAAATATGATAATGAATCTAATTCGATACAAGTCTTGTTAAAATAGAGATTATAGTGAAAATAGAGGATCCCCTATAATACACACTAATTATACTGCATTAATGCACTACCCCACTTATATTATCACAAAAATACCTTCGATAAAATTTAGACTATCAATACATACAAAATATATACAAAGTGCCCAGAAAAAGGGTAGGAATGACTGAAGAATTTTAACATAAATTAAAAAATAGAATCTACAGTAAGTAACTATAAATAAATATGAAGGAAAAATCATGCGTCATGGTATACTTTATGAAACACTTTCCAAATGGGACTATCGTTATTACTTTAAAAAACTATTGAAATATGTGAATTAGATTAAATAATCCATACTGGAAATGTATTTTTAAAAAATTACAGACTTCGTTTCTTTTTTTTTTTTTTTTTTTTTTTTCACTTTGATATAATTATAAGGCTTCTTTTACAATAAAGACCTGATTCTTGTGGAGAGATTGAAAACTAGTATTTTATTGAATCGGCCTATATATGTTGGGTTTGCTATACTAGAGGTCTCTAAACTTTGCATGTATGATTTCCATTATAACTTTATAAAGAATACTTAACTTACCATATTCAAACACACAATATTTATAAGGATATAGAACAATATCGTGATTTCTTTAACTTCTCTAAGTATTCAAAACCACATCGTCTATACCACACAAGTTTCGAACCCACAAACATATAATCAGACTTGTCATTTTATACCCAGGACGCTAACTATTGGGCTTAGTGAGCCCCTGCTTATTTTATAGTCAACATGCTAACTATTGGGCTTAGTGAGCCCCAGGCTAACTTATACCCACCACGCTAACTTTTGGGCTTAGTGAACCCCCGCTTATTTTATAGCCACCATACTAACCACAGGGCTAAGTGAGCCCCCGCTTATTTTATACCCACCACGCTAAGTATTAGGCTGAGTGAGGCCCAGGCTATTTTATAGTCAACATGCTAACTATTGGGCTTAGTGAGCCCCAGGCTAACTTATACCCACCACGCTAACTTTGGGGCCTAGTGAACCCCCGCTTATTTTATAGCCACCATACTAACCACAGGGCTAAGTGAGCCCCCGCTTATTTCATAGTCACCATGCTAAGTATTAGGCTGAGTGAGCCCCAGGCTATTTTATACCCACTATGCTAACTAATGGGTTGAGTGAGCCCCAGGCTATTTTCTACCCACCACGTTTACTGGGCTTAGTGTGCCCCCGCTTATTTTATAGCTACCACGATAACCACAGGGCTGAGTGAGCCCCCGCTTATTTTATAACCACCACGTTAACCACAGGGCTAAGTGAGCCCCCGCTTATTTTATAGTCACCTTGCTAACTATTTAGCTTAGTGAGCCCCATTTCGAGTTTTCGAGGCTAATTTATACACACCACACTAACTATTTGGCTTAGTGAGCCCCCACTTATTTTATAGCCACCACGCTAACCACAGAGCTAAGTGAGACCCCGCTTATTTTATAGTCACCAAGCTAACTACTGGGCTGAGTGACCCCCAGGCTGTTTTATACCTACCATGATAACTACTGGGCTGATTAAGCCCCAGGTATTTTATAGCCATTACGCTAACTACTGGACTGAGTGAGCCCCAGGTTATTTAGTCACATGAATATGATTTCCAAGGTATATGTCCTGACTTGATTTAGACCATTGCCTATGGTAAGATAAAGCTCGGAAGTAAATTGGTAAACTCTATATATTTCCCTCGAAAACTCACTTGTATTTTATTAAATATCTGTAGAAATCAGCATAGTATATTAAAATTATATATATTCTTATTAGTTTATGAATCTACTAACTTATAATATCTATATGGTAACTTGGATTATTAGTATTCACACTTAAACATTTCTTTTGTAGATTTAATATGATAAACACTAACATCAGACTGACTAAACTTTTACCATTTTCATTTAAACTTAGTTTTAGGAAATTTATCTACATAGCTTTAAATTTTACTGTTTAGTAAGTCTATTATTTCAAAGTATTATTTTTTAGTTATAATATTCAAAACATATTCATAGCGTTTTACATAGTAGGTATCAAATTAATTTAAAGTCATATTAAAAAAATATATATACAAATACTATTCTTACTTAACACGCCAGCTAGCTAAGCACCCAATCGTCTCACACCAAGACTCTGAGAAAAGTGAATGCTTGTTCAGGGCCTTATCAGCTAATATAATCAGTGATAAGATTTAAACAAGTGACGTCACTGTTTAAGTGGTATCACGTGACCATGTGGTATCATTCAATATGTCACCAGTGACGTCAGAGATCACGTGACTAGGTCATAAAAGAACCAATTACTAATTGCAATTAACAATTTACCTCTAATTGATTTATATAGATAAATTAATACATGATTTATCTATGTATTATTTCGTAATACATAGCACATGTACTATGTTTTACGAAATAATAGAAAAATCATGTATTAATTTATCTATATAAATCAATTAGAGGTAAATTGTTAATTGCAATTAGTAATTGGTTCTTTTATGACCTAGTCACGTGATCTCTGACGTCACTGGTGACATATTGAATGATACCACATGGTCACGTGATACCACTTAAACAGTGACGTCACTTGTTTAAATCTTATCACTGATTATATTAGCTGATAAGGCCCTGAACAAGCATTCACTTTTCTCAGAGTCTTGGTGTGAGACGATTGGGTGCTTAGCTAGCTGGCGTGTTAAGTAAGAATAGTATTTGTATATATATTTTTTTAATATGACTTTAAATTAATTTGATACCTACTATGTAAAACGCTATGAATATGTTTTGAATATTATAACTAAAAAATAATACTTTGAAATAATAGACTTACTAAACAGTAAAATTTAAAGCTATGTAGATAAATTTCCTAAAACTAAGTTTAAATGAAAATGGTAAAAGTTTAGTCAGTCTGATGTTAGTGTTTATCATATTAAATCTACAAAAGAAATGTTTAAGTGTGAATACTAATAATCCAAGTTACCATATAGATATTATAAGTTAGTAGATTCATAAACTAATAAGAATATATATAATTTTAATATACTATGCTGATTTCTACAGATATTTAATAAAATACAAGTGAGTTTTCGAGGGAAATATATAGAGTTTACCAATTTACTTCCGAGCTTTATCTTACCATAGGCAATGGTCTAAATCAAGTCAGGACATATACCTTGGAAATCATATTCATGTGACTAAATAACCTGGGGCTCACTCAGTCCAGTAGTTAGCGTAATGGCTATAAAATACCTGGGGCTTAATCAGCCCAGTAGTTATCATGGTAGGTATAAAACAGCCTGGGGGTCACTCAGCCCAGTAGTTAGCTTGGTGACTATAAAATAAGCGGGGTCTCACTTAGCTCTGTGGTTAGCGTGGTGGCTATAAAATAAGTGGGGGCTCACTAAGCCAAATAGTTAGTGTGGTGTGTATAAATTAGCCTCGAAAACTCGAAATGGGGCTCACTAAGCTAAATAGTTAGCAAGGTGACTATAAAATAAGCGGGGGCTCACTTAGCCCTGTGGTTAACGTGGTGGTTATAAAATAAGCGGGGGCTCACTCAGCCCTGTGGTTATCGTGGTAGCTATAAAATAAGCGGGGGCACACTAAGCCCAGTAAACGTGGTGGGTAGAAAATAGCCTGGGGCTCACTCAACCCATTAGTTAGCATAGTGGGTATAAAATAGCCTGGGGCTCACTCAGCCTAATACTTAGCATGGTGACTATGAAATAAGCGGGGGCTCACTTAGCCCTGTGGTTAGTATGGTGGCTATAAAATAAGCGGGGGTTCACTAGGCCCCAAAGTTAGCGTGGTGGGTATAAGTTAGCCTGGGGCTCACTAAGCCCAATAGTTAGCATGTTGACTATAAAATAGCCTGGGCCTCACTCAGCCTAATACTTAGCGTGGTGGGTATAAAATAAGCGGGGGCTCACTTAGCCCTGTGGTTAGTATGGTGGCTATAAAATAAGCGGGGGTTCACTAAGCCCAAAAGTTAGCGTGGTGGGTATAAGTTAGCCTGGGGCTCACTAAGCCCAATAGTTAGCATGTTGACTATAAAATAAGCAGGGGCTCACTAAGCCCAATAGTTAGCGTCCTGGGTATAAAATGACAAGTCTGATTATATGTTTGTGGGTTCGAAACTTGTGTGGTATAGACGATGTGGTTTTGAATACTTAGAGAAGTTAAAGAAATCACGATATTGTTCTATATCCTTATAAATATTGTGTGTTTGAATATGGTAAGTTAAGTATTCTTTATAAAGTTATAATGGAAATCATACATGCAAAGTTTAGAGACCTCTAGTATAGCAAACCCAACATATATAGGCCGATTCAATAAAATACTAGTTTTCAATCTCTCCACAAGAATCAGGTCTTTATTGTAAAAGAAGCCTTATAATTATATCAAAGTGAAAAAAAAAAAAAAAAAAAAAAAAAGAAACGAAGTCTGTAATTTTTTAAAAATACATTTCCAGTATGGATTATTTAATCTAATTCACATATTTCAATAGTTTTTTAAAGTAATAACGATAGTCCCATTTGGAAAGTGTTTCATAAAGTATACCATGACGCATGATTTTTCCTTCATATTTATTTATAGTTACTTACTGTAGATTCTATTTTTTAATTTATGTTAAAATTCTTCAGTCATTCCTACCCTTTTTCTGGGCACTTTGTATATATTTTGTATGTATTGATAGTCTAAATTTTATCGAAGGTATTTTTGTGATAATATAAGTGGGGTAGTGCATTAATGCAGTATAATTAGTGTGTATTATAGGGGATCCTCTATTTTCACTATAATCTCTATTTTAACAAGACTTGTATCGAATTAGATTCATTATCATATTTAATTAAAACTGATCTGTTCACCCAAAAATTTTATTAGTCCGAACATTAGCATATCTCTTAATTAATATTTGTTAGTTGTTATTTTTCATTGAAATTCAATGATGCATTTTAAAACTTACCAGATTTAGTATATATATATACATATATATAGATGTATATATGGTGAGTAGCATCTATACAGGGCTATACGAAAGAATTCATATATATTAATGGTTTTAAGTATCAATCTCGCTTTAGATAGTCACGTGACATACATTAAAAAAAAATCCCTATGCCATGGTAAAATAAAGAACATATGCGATATATCTTAAAGTCTGCATGAATATAACTAAAAGGATGTTTGCGTTTCTGTAGGTGTAAGTCTTTATATTACTAAGGATTAAATTTAATATTTTATGTTTTAATTTTTACTGCCCTACGTAAAGAAAAAAATAACCATTTCTTTTAACACATAATAAAAAGTACTTTAAAAATATATTACTACTAACCTACTACATACCTAGACCTCAGAACCAACTCCTATACGTGCTTTAGAAGAAATGACTTGATATGTGGTCTTATCAGTAAATCTTATCTAAAATATTATCGCGATCAGTGATGTCATTGAACCACGTGAAGAATCTAGTTGAATTTGGGTTAAGTCTAGTAAATCATGCTTGAAATTCTTAGGTAACGATAAATTTTTATATATTTATATATATATATATGTTTTGTATAACCAATATGTATTTAAATCATGTATTAATAGTTCATGTCATTATATTTTTACAGGACTTGTTAATATATTTTATGCGATAAGAGAAATTATATTTTGCATAAGTAGTAGTACATATCGAATTCCTGTCCTTCTTGTGGTCACTATGTATTTTTTGAAGCGTATATTGTTAGCCTAAATTATATTGAAGCCATTTCTATGAAAATAGGGGAGGGTGCTATTAAATTTAGTGGAGTATAATTCATATATTGTAGGGGACTCTGTATTTTTAGTGTAATTTCTATTTTAGTAAGACTTGTATCGAATTAGGTTCATTAACCTATTTAAATAAGATTCGTTGATGATTCATTTTCTCATATAGGCAATAGTAGCAATCATTTCACATACTACAAGTGTAAAGTATGCAACATTTATGATTCTGCTTTATAATACCTATTCATTCTGTATTCTACCCTATGCTTTATCCATGACGTCACGATATCCCGTAATTTTAAGAGATAAGCGAACATGTTATACCGTTTAGTTCTTTTAAGACATGCATGCAGTCAAGTTTGGATGAAGTCCAGTACTTTATGGTTTAAATATTTAGGTAAGATAACTTTATGTATATATATATATATATTCAATATTAAAGACAAAACATTTTTTAAATAATGCCTTATCTAAATAGTACAATATATATTTTATAAAAACAAAGATTAGTTATTCTATTCATTCCTCAAAAGAAATTTTTAAGTTAGAATACTAAAAACTCAATTTAGTATATTTTTTCTATACTTTGCAATACAAAAAGCATAAACGAATTCAATTTAATTTTAATTTTATGTTTAATTCATATATCTTATAGGGGACCCTGTAATTTTTTTACCCTAACCTGTATCAAATTCATTAAAAACCCGTCTCTTATCCTCAGAATTCTTAAGGGTATGACTATTTCTTATTTTTTCAATGAAGCTTTTTAAAACTTAATAGATTTTAGTATATATATATATATATATATCACCATATGTATATATGAAGAGTAGAACCTATATAGGACTACACGAAATAATTCGCATACATTGACGGGTTTAAATAGCTCATTTCATACATTTACCTACCCAAAATGTGTCAGAACTGTTTAAATTTGAGAAAAAGCCCAATAGCCGCATTTCTTATCGCGAGTGATTCATCGTGACAAAGCAAGATGTTCGCTTATCTGCTAATATGACTCATTTTGATTCAGCGATATGTATGTCGAGGGGATACTGGATAGCCGTCTGTTTTTCTTAATTTCATTTCTAAAATATATTTTGAACTTTAAACTAAAAATACATTCGTGTAAAACTTATTTTTATATTGTATGAATACGTACTCATTTGAGAATAGCACTCTATTTCTTAAAATAACTGGACAATCATAGTATTTTTACAGGGTACGTGAAGGGGCCCTTTTCATTCAAACAGCGGACCATGCATTTTTATGAAAGGTCAATATCCCTAATATTTATGTCGCTGTAAAATAACGTGAATCTATTGGATTTATTTTGTGAAGGGCGAAGGGATTCGAATAAGGTTTTATTATTTGTGAAGGGCGCTGGGTAGTCGCATTATTTTATGAGCAGGGCTTAAATCTTTAACTTTTTCTAGTTTCTTTTGAAGGATTTCAATATTTGGAACCTATCGATGTGTAAGTTATACTTTTACCCTAACTTGAATTTAAAAAAACAGGGTAAAGTGTAAATTATCTGATTTTATGAAGGGTCCTTATGCATAATTGGATTTTTGTGAAGGGCGTCTTTTTATTCCAAAAGGGAACCCCTACAGTTTTTGTGAAGGGCTTTTTTTATTCGAATAGGGCATGTATCTCATTTATTTTATGAAGGGGCCCTATAGTCTAATGCGAGTTCACACTTCGAAGGGTCCCTGTATTTTGAACCTATCGATGCGTAAGCTGTACTTTTAGCCTAACTTGAATTGAAAAAAAAAAAAGGTAAGGTGTAAATTATCTGATTTTAGGAAGGGTTCTAATGCATAATTGGATTTTTGTGAAGGGCGCCTTTTTATTAAAAAGGGGATCGGTTCGCTATGCACTCGATGGTAAAATTATGTTTTGTTCATATAACACTTCGACAATGTTGGAAAGTGATTCATGAATTATGGCGCTACGCATGATTTTTCATATTTGTTTATTTACACTTTTATATATACGTTAAAATTCTTCTTTTTTACCACTATGTATTTTTTGAAGTGCGTATTGTTAGTCTATCGAAGGGGCCCTCTGGGTAAAAAAAGTGGCGAGGGGAAGGGGGAGGGGGGAGCTATTAAATTGAATACAGTATAATTCATACGGGACCCTGTATTTTTTACCACAACCTATATCGAATTCATTAAAACGCGCCTGTTTGCCCCAAAAATGTTGAAGTCCCGCCAATTAAAATTAATTAATGACCCTTTTTAATTACTAGCATCTACCATTCTACTGCACATGCAAACTGCGTACTCTCGTTGAGGGAGAAAAAAAAATCTCGCGAAAATTCTTAAGTTCTGCAATTAAAATTAATTAATTACTATGTTTAATTAATATTTTTAATTAATTAATCATTCACTTCTACTGCATATACTCCTATTCAAACTGCATACTCTCGTTGAAAAAAAAAATTGCTACGAAAAATTTCTAAGTTCCCCAATTAAAATTAATTAAAATTAAAATTAATTAAATTTCTAATTCGCTATAATAAATCCGTTGACATTCACTTCGTACACCAATTCTCGCGAAAAAAAAAATGCGTTGAAAAATTTCTAAGTTCCTCAATTAAAATTAATTAATGACCATTTTTAATTCATATTTTTGCTACAAACCGAAAAAAAAAAATCGAAAATTTTCAAGTCCCCCAATTAAAATTCATTAAAATAATCCCCTTATCTTATAGTAGAAATCCTTATCGCACCCCCCTCCCATCGAACCCTCCGTTCTTATCAGTGCTCATGCTCTTATCGCCGCCTTCCGCCTGCTCCACCTGCGCCTTCCGCCTGCTCCACCTGCGCCTTCCGCCTGCTCCGCCTGCGCCTTCCGCCTGCGCCTGCTCGACTCAGGTGATGTGGAACTGCCAAATATACACTACTTTTGTCTATTTTTTACAGTGTAGGGAGAAGCACAAATAAAATATATATTTGTTTAATAATTGTCTGTTAATGAATCTATGCTAAAGCTTTTCATATTTCTTCATTCTATTTAATTTGATTGCTCTTTCATAATAAAAAATGAAAATTGTCTTTTTAATAGTTTTTTTATAAGTCATTTTTAGGCATTATATATTTAATTGCTCTTAAAAATATTTAACGTAAACATATTTTTATAATATCCTAAGACAAAATATGTATTTCTATACAAAAATAAATTCGTTGGGGAGACAGTATTTAGATGTGTGGTATTTAATTAAAATAATTGTATTTCATAATCTTAAATATATATATATATATATATAAAATATAAATAAGATCATTCAAATCATCAGTATCATTCAAAATTAAGAGAGAATTTAATCACACATAAGGGTTGCCAATTCACGCCATACAGTATCAGTTTTTGCGCTTTTTTCGCTTAGTTGGCGATTGTATAAAAATAAATAAACAAATATTCGTTATTCAAAAAAGAACAAAAACTGTTCACAAATAATTTATTTTTTAATTTAACTAAGCAAAATAAATTAAATTGTTTGATACATTAATTACACAAATTAAACATTTATTTTGACAAATTATATATATATTTTTATCGCAAATCAGTGATCGTTGTTTTGGGCAAAGAACAAGGCTTAGCTGGCATTGATTCTTGCGAAAGCAAAACAAAAACTTCCAATTCGCACGTGCTTTTATTTACTTGTTTTTTCCTAAATTTTGAATAGATCTTAGTAATATTTTTTTTTTTTTTTTTTTTTTTTTTTTTAAAAAAAAAAGGAGGCGCAGTTTGCAGTTACTGCGCAAGCAGTACTCCGACTGGCCGACGCGGCGGATAACTCCAACAAGTGGTCATCTTTAAAACTACTTTTTCCTTTAAAAATATATTAATGCGGTGAAGTAAAAGGAAGGGGCAGAATCGCTGGCATCGTCCGATTTCGTTCGTCTGTTCGCTTGATATCAGGAGGTGATACGTAATGGTCCGGATTGTGACCGTAACACGAAAAGATTAAAATATATTATTTGGAAATACTTGTTAAATTTACTAATATTTTCTGATATTTCATATAAATAAAACAGAAAATACACTACAAATATTTATATTTATATTTATTTTTTATATTTATTATTTATATTTAATATTTTTTACATTTAAATTTTGAATAAGTTTGAGTAAAATAATACTAGTAAGCATGCAGACTGGTCTATTACATTGTTGTCCAGTTTCTTTTTCTTTTTTCTTTTTTTTTTCTTTTTCGTTGTGGGAAAAAAAACATCTTGGACAAATTTATATTTTGTCCATATTGCACAATATCTTCCACTTTTGCCAATAGCAAATTTCAAGCTAAAAACACAGAGAATTTAAATATTATGAACAAACTTATTGATTCCTTCCATTCCCGATAAAATTTATCTAAAATGTACATGTATATGTCTGTATAAACACTAGTATGTGCGTTATTTTTGTGAAATAGAAAAAGTAAATTTATGTAAAAATGTTTTTAGCATTTTATTCTCTGGCGGTACCATTGGAACAAAATTAATATAAAATTTATTTAACCCGCCTACTTATAAAAGTACATTTTACTTTTCATGCAAAATACTTTGCTCGATCCCATTTAGAAAGCACAATGAAAACAGTAGAAGATAAATATATTTCTAAGTGGTTATTTTCTCAAGCATTGACATAACTGTAGCTTTTTCTCTTTAAAAAAAATTTATGTGAAATATTGGTAACTACAAAAACATTTCCATTGACACACATAATCAAATTATATTTATTTACATTGCTTTTATGAGAATTTGGAGCTTTCCATAACAGCATATTTATTAATTAATCTAATTATTCTTGTATATATTCGTAAATATTTTACAAAAAAGCTGTAAATACCGGTTTATTTAATAAGTTAAAAAAAAAAAAACTTACCTAAATTTCATATTATTATTATATAAATTCTCTTACATATCTTCAGACATTAAGAAAGATAATTATTGAGGTGGAGTAAATTCTTGATTTATAATTCGGAGCATAAAAGGCTGATGTGTGTTTGTTTAGGGTTTATACAGAGACAGCGCCCACCCTAGGGACCAGCTTATGGCTAATGGCCAGGACGAACCCCTAAGCCTAGTGAGAGAAAAATATTACTATCCGGCTCCACCACAGCCCGGGATGAGCCTAACCTCCTCAGCAAGGCAGAAGACCCTGCTTGTTTTTAAGTCAAAATTTTTTTAAGTTAAAATAGTGTTACATTTCCAGCCCAATTTTAATGACCGTGCAGAAGTTATTTACATTTTTCAGTTATAACAATTACATGTTAGCTACAATAATTATATTTACAAAGTAAAAACGTTACCCAATTTTGCCACAAGGCTGGGCGAACGTTAAAATTATTACAATAATTGATATTTTACATAAACTTTAGTTATAGTTATTTTATAGCGTTTTGAGATAAACATTATAATTACAATTATTTACAATTGTACATTTTGAGTGCAATAATACATATACAATAACATTTAGAGGTATAATATATTTTTAAAAATAATTGCAATATATAATTGTAATATAAAATTCAAACAATTTTATTTACACACAACAACATTTTGAAATACACTTATTTACAATTTGGTACTGGTACAATACATAAAACAAACATTCCTATTTACATGCTTAAATATGAGTTATATATATATATATATATATATATATATATATATATATATATATATATATATATATATATATATATATATATATATATTATTTTTGAAGAGAAATAATTCACTATGAGAGGAATTTGTATTTAATAAATGAATATTTTTGATTTAAGATATTATAATTTTTCGTAAAGTTGAAATAGTTGTTTTTTTGTCAGATAGTATATCTAGAATATAGTCAAGAAGTGTTTTAGTTTCCTTATATGTAAATTCACATTTGCCAAATAAATAATGTAGTGGGTCACCTCTCTGACCATACTGACACAAGTCATCATCTCTTTTGCCAATACTATGTAAGAATGTAGGAAAACTTCCACATCCAGTGAAGAAGTACAGTGAGACTTTATCTTTACATATAAGTGAGCATTGAACCTTTGGAACAATACTATGAGTAAACCCGCCGCACCTTGAGGAGTCCCAGTTGAGCTGCCACTTGTCCAGCAATTGTAATTTAATAAGCTTATTAAGAAAAGAGCGTGGAAGTTTAACTTCCTTGCAAAGTTTAACTTCCTTGCAACTAAAGTTGCAGTGCTGTGTGGCCTTGTTCGCCAGCTTGTCCACCAGTTCGTTGCCCACAATGCCCACGTGGCCTTTTATCCACGTGATATAAAAAAAATTATTTTTATTTTCTTTTAGTAATTTATGAAGGTCAAATATTTGTTTATATTTAGGGAATAAATTGTTTAATGCTAATACTGCTGATGTGCTGTCTGAACAAATTTGAGTTATTTTTTTATTTGTTGAGATAGCCCATTTTATTGAGTTCATGACTGCTGCAAGTTGAGCTTGAAAGACTGTGTTGTCATTTTGAATTTTGCAAGACTGTTCTTTAATTTTAATTTGGTCTTTAAAGGCCACATAAGCATATGCTGTTTTGCCATCTGTTTTAGAACATCAGTATAGATCTGAGTTACGTTAGGTTTGTTCATGTTTATATCCGTCAAAATTAAATTGTTATTTCAGGATTTGTTTGAAATTTGTAGACTTGTTCTTCAATTTTGTTATATTCTAATATTTGATTATTAAATATTAAGATGTATTTATTATTTTTAACTTTGTATTTAAGATTTTTTGCTTCTAATGTAAATAATAGCGGCGGAATACCCAGGAGCACCTGAGGTGTGTGTGTCGAGACATTCTTATAACATTTTGTTATTGATGTTAAGCAAATTCTTTGTACTGATTGTAAGTTTCTTTTATCAATTACTCACAGATTATTGTATCAAACCTCCGAGCCGTAATTGATAATTTTTTCAAGGACAGTAAGGTACCATTCTCGAAGAAAATCTCGTCTTACCCTTCATGTCGTTGAAAAAACTCTTTTAATGGATAATGTTAATGATAAAATTTTACTTTTGACATTTAATATATGTCTATGCCAAGTTAGATTACTTTCATAGTGGATACCTAATAATTAAATATTTCGACACGTTTAATTTTAATGTTACTTAGTTTAATTTGAGGTTCTCTGTGTCTTAAAATGTTTTTACCCAGCATTATATATACCGTTTTGTCTGTAGATATTTTAAGTTTTAGTTTTGTACAGATATTATTAAACAGTGATATCATTTTATTTGATTTATCTTCAAGTTCTCGACCGCTGTTTGCCGCTATGATCATATTAAAATCATCACAAAAAGCTACGGAATTTTTTAAAATATGTGATTAATATAATGTTCGCTATAAGCAGCCAGAGGAGGGGACCCAGACAGGAACCCTGCATTCAACCTTGGTATGTTTGTCTTTGTGTGTTAATGCTCTAATGGTCTATTATAATTTTCTATTTGTTAAAAATGATAGTAATATATTTTTCAGGTATTGTTGAACTGGTAGTTTTGTTGCCAAAAAGGTGGCAAAAATAGGCTATATCCATTTAATTTTTTTCCAAGATAAAAAAAAAGAAAAAAGAAAATTAATATATCTGATGAAAGAAAAAAAAACTTAATACTAAAAAATCAATATTCTTAATTTATATTTGAACTCTTAAGGGAAATATGTATAACTAGGCATTTTATGAAAGAATACAAACTTTTATAACAAAATTATAAATGAAAAAATACTAATTTTATATAAATATATAGAAAACTTAAGTCATGTTTACACAATAATTATTAATGATTATTCACACAATAGAAATGTGCAGGCTGTAAATGGGTAAAACATTTATGTTTATATGTGTAATACATTGAAATAAACATTTATATTCTAAATTCAAAATTTTTATATAAGATTATATTTAAAGCGGAACACTATAAAATGGCTACAAGCTATTTACTGAAAGTAAAGACTTGTCCTTTTCATGGAGTGTAAGAGGGAGAAGAAAAAAAATGTAGTTTCCTAACAAGACATATAACACAGAGGTTTTTTCAATATATAATTTTCAGTTTAATTTAATTACTTTTTTATTTGCAACAGACCAGTTTCATTAGATAAATAATTATAACTTTGTAACAAAGACTTAAATATCTACATATTTTTAAGACTAATTACATAAAACAAAAGTAGCAAAGTTATATAAAACCTTTTGATAATTAAAAAAATATTAATGGCTGACAAAATTACCCGAAAACTAAATAAGATATCCGATTTTCAATTTGGTTCTTAAGCTCTTAAGTATATTAGACTGAATCCGATCTATTTTATAAACATTTAAAATATATTAAACTACTTTAATTATACATACAGAAAAAGGAATTGATTAAAACTACAAAACATGTGTCGTTGAGCACATTTTGATTGTTTCCACCAAAATTTTTAGTTGAAGTAAAAAGTGGGTTTTGTCGCATAGACAAAAAAATATTGTTAACACTCTTACAAAATTTTAACAAATTTCATCATTTTTACTTGAATTAACAAAATCTGTTTTTTTAATTTTACCATAATTTTGTAATTTAAATTTGTAATTCCAGCAAAATTTTGTTGTTTTTGCCAAATTTAAATTGTTTTGTAGTAGCCATAACTCTCTCACGTAACTTGGTTTATTTGACTTATATAACTATATAATTAAAGGATTAACATAATTTTTGGATAATTAAAACTTTTTAAATTGGGACGGACCATGGTAATTTTAAAAATCCCGCTCTCCCATTTATTACTTTCTTCTATCTTTACAAGAAGAAAGTATTGGATTCATGAAAATTTTCAACTTCTGGTTTTCGACGGATTTTAGAAGGTCCTGAACACGATTTGACTGTTATTAGAAAATGACTGTCTATATGTGATAAAAATTTTGTGGGCGCTCTATTTCAAGAACTAATGCACGGAATTTAATAAAACTTTATATTCAGTTACTTCCTGATATAAAATGGTACTGATTAGTTTTTGGTGCAAATCCTGCAACAGGTGGAGCTGTTATTGTTGCAATTTTCGTGATTTCTGCAATAGTTCTATATCTGAAGAACTAATGCACTGATTTGCATCAAACTACAGATTGAGTTAGACCTTGACATAAATAGAAGCTGATTACGTTTTGGTGTAAATAGCCCAACAGGTGGCGCTGCTATGCTACCTTTTTCATAATTTTCACTATAAATAAATCTCAAAGAACTAATGCACGGATTAATTTTTAATTCATTTTCAGTAGTGATTTACGACTGTAAATTCTTAAATAATAACCAGTGAATTTTTATCCTGCTTTTTTTCAAGCATAAACCGACAGAGTGAAAAATGTCTCAAGCCGGGAATCGTACCCGGTTCCTCAGAATAGCGCTCTGAGGCCCCAGCATACGGCAACGCAGTTAATTTTTCATTCATTTTCTGCAGTGAATTACGCCTGTAATCCTTGATAAATAACCATTGAATTTTTATCCTGCTTTTTACAGGCGTAATTCACTGCTGAAAATGAATTAAAAATTAACTGTATGTTGCCGTATGCTAGGCTTTGTATTTTTGTCTCATGTTTGCCGCAGAAATTTTCATGCTCATGATGACATTTCCATCTTGTGCTGCTGTTGCAGCCGGTCCGACATACATAAGAGTGGAAAATTTCGAGCAGGGATGTCGTTCTTTGTAGCTCAGTGGTAGAACCTCATATCGTTATTCTGAGGACGCGGGTTCGATTCCCAGCTTGGGCCATTATTCAATCTGTCGGATTACGCTTGAAAAAAAAGCAGGATAAAAATTAACTTGTTATTATTCAAGGATTACAGGCGTAAATCACTGCTGAAAATGAATTAAAAATTATCTAAAGAAAATAGTTAAGATTACATATTAGATTGGTTGTAATACAATAAAAAAAAATAAAGTAAGTATTGTAATTGTTTCTTTAACAAAAACCTTTTGTTGTTAAAACAAAGAAAATTCTAAAATTACACAAAAAATATTGTTCTTTAAAAACTAAAAAGAACTCTTAAAGTAACAGATAATTATATTTATTTTGAGAAAATTTTCAACAAAAGAATTTTGTTAATTCAAGTAAGATTGGACCATTTTATTTGAATTAACAAAACATTTTTTTGCTGACGAAACAAAATTTTTTTGTTGAAATCGCAAAAAAAAAATTATTGTTGATTCAAACAAAATTCCATTGATCCATATTTAAACGGAAAGTTTTGTTGGGCCAACGAAATTTTTGTTGATTCAACAAAACTTTTTTCTGGGTGTATTTATTAATTAGGAAATTAAATTAAAAATATTACATGATATATATGTTATTAAATATATATTTTTTTTATACCTTTATGATCTTTATTAATTTATAGATCTTAATACACATTAAAGACCAATAAAAATTTAGCCCGTTTTTTTTTTTTTTTTTTTTTTTTTTCATTTTTGCCCTGGTTTTATCCAGTTTTTGCTACTGTCAAAAATACCAACTCTGTGTGCTATACATGACTATATTATTATAGAGAGTTCAAATTTTTATTTTTAAGCGCCTTTTGAAAATTCCTTTTTCAAAATTCAAAAATCGAAATTTTTGATTTATTTAAAAAATATATATATGGTGTTTTTTACATTAATTCAGGATGCATGTACTTAATTTTATGATGGTGTATCAAAGGAATCTTATAAAGAAAATAATTTCCAATGGTATAGTGAAAAATATTAACATGTACTAAATTAAAAACAAGAACGAAAAATTATGCGTCCAGCATAGATTATGTAACACTTTTCCAACGCTTCCAAAATAATTTTACAAATCATACCGTTTAATAAGCTAAAAGATAACATCTAAGTAAGCAATTTGTAAAACGCATAACATACTTAAAAACATAATTTCAGGAATTTCCAACATACACAATGTCAGGTTCTCTCACAGCTGCAAGAGTTGAAAGCTATTCTTAAGGGATTAGCATATTGTATGTATTGTATCTGTATCTATTGTGTACCGTTAGAGGCTGGTTTAAGAAGAATCTTAATCCGAAGGGGAGCGACTCAGAATATGAGTGGAAGGAAGGTGGAACAGAATGAAAGCAGTATTTCCATTGCAATGTGGTCTTTCATAGATAAGAAAGAGAGTGCACCCTTTTATTTAAGAAGACAGATCAGTCAAGAGGGAGGAACGGTTGTCAAGCGACCCTTGGAAACAGACCAGTAGCCCCGTAGACAGGAGGGTGCTCTGCAGTTTACGAGAGAGGGAAAGTTAGTTCTGACGTAGGAAGCGAAGGTGTAAGGTCGTTCAGAGTTGGAGCTCTGAGACCAGTGTTGAGTTCGGACGGAGCAGCGAAGTGTGAAGGTTGCTCGGGGAATGAGCGCTGAGAGCGGGTGCGAGATGAATAGAAATCTCAGTGTGGAATAAATGAACGTAGTCTAACGGTACACGTAAAGCGTTTCTATAATTATTTTGATTTAATATTAAACCGGATACTTTACCTCCGAGTTTAAGTGTAAATATTGTTAATAAAGTGTTTGTTTAAGTGTAATAGAAAGAGTTAGGTTTTTCTTGAATATACATCACGTATTGTGTCCGATATCACGTATTCATATCGGTGGTGGCAGCATATCAAAAGACCGGATTATATTTCGAAGTTGTGTGGACCGAGAAGTGGAATCCGACAATGTTGGCAGCGACGGGATCTGAATCACCGAAGACCAGTGCCAGTTAACCGTGTTACAGAGAGTTTGTGCCGGATCGCCCAGCGGAAGTGTTCGTGCCCTATCGTTGTAGACTAGTGCCAGATAGCCGTGTTACAGAGAGTTTGTGCCGGATCGCCCAGCGGAAGAGTTTGTGCCCTATCGTCGTAGACCACCAGTGCCAGTTAGCCGTGTTACAGTCAGTTTATGCCGGATCGTCTAGCAGAAGTGTGTGTGCTCTATCATCGTAGACCAGTGCCAGCTAGCCTTGTTACAGAGTGCCTTGCCGGATCGTCCAATGGAAGTGTTGGTGCGGTGTGTAGTGTTAGTTCCAGTGTTTGTGTGTAGTGTTTGTGGACACAGTGTTTCAAATTACAGTGATTGTTGCCCGAGAGTTCAAGATTTACCCTGTAGAAAAGTGAGCAGAGAATTGCCCCAGCGAATGAAGTACGAGGTAAGGTGGTTTGATCATTTTACTCTACTGACATTCTCGAACCTATTTTTTTTATTTTATTGTGTATAATTGATGGTAATTTAAGTTAAGGTTGTGGTTAATTTATAATAATTTATGTGCAATATAATAATTGGTCTAAATCAAATGAGATATTAACAACCATTTTACACTATTGTTTTAAGAAAAGGATCTTATATTAATTACTAGAAGTGATTTTCTAATTGTTTTAAACGGATAAGATTAATGATTAAAATTAATGCATTGTGTTAATAGTTGGAAGGAATAATTGAAATTTCTTAAATTTAAATTATTATTAAAGTAATATTTAAATTAAGTGATATTGTTTGCTTTAAGTTTGAAATATTGATAGTAAATGAGGAAAGGAAATTTGTGTAGAATTTAAATTAAATTGAAATAACCTTCAAGGAAGAACTGAAGGCCAAGAGAAAAAAAAAAGTGCTGTGATTTACTTTTTAATGTGAGAACTAATTTTGAAATTGAAATATTTTATTGAGATTAAATTTAGGAATTTATGTGTATTTCATGCAAATTTTTGTTAGGTGGATATTTTTATGTAGTGATTGGCATCAGTGTTTTATTCAAATTGCAACGTATCAGTATTATTGTGTAAATTGTATTTTTATTATTTAATGGTATAAATTTAAAATCTGTATTGCATAATAGTCAAATTGAGATTATTGTTACTTTGTTATTGGAAGCAAATTGTGGGGTATCATTGTTTAAGGAAATTTATTATTGTATTATTACTTATTTGAAATATGTTAAATAGTATAATATGTGGAGGTAACTTATGACGGTAGGATTTGAGGAAGTATTAATTTGATATTGTGATTAAGTATTGTTGTAGGGTGGTAATAATTATCGGTAGAAGGTATGGCTTTCTTACTAAAATTAAAAAGGGTGGATCTTCAGGCGATATGTGGAGAGTTAGGAATTGAGGTCTCGGAAGATGATACCAGGTTTAAGCTTAAGAAAAAGATAGTGGAGAGCGACGAATATGAAGAGGGAGCCGTTATGGAATTATCTAGCACTATTGTTACGGAACGCTTAGAACAAGAAGCGTTAGTAGTAGAACGGGAAAAGTTAGAAAGGGAGGAAAAGTTACAACGAGAAAAGTTAGAAAGGGAGGAAAAGTTACAACGAGAAAAGTTAGAAAGGGAGGAAAAGTTACAACGAGAAAAGTTAGACCGTGAGAAGTTAGATAGAGAAGAAAGGGCTGAAAAATTGAGATTAGAACATGAGTTAGAGTTGGAAAGGATAAAGATTCAAAGTTCGGCTAATAACGCTAATGGGACTAGAGAATCTAATCATGAGAGTAGCCTAGAGAAATTGATTAAAAGTGTTAAAACTTTGTCTATCAAAGTTCCAGAAGGGACTGAGGGATGGAATCTGTTTTTTAGCAGTTTAGAACGAGCATTCCATACAAAAAATGTACCGGAAACCCAGCAGGCCGAAATTTTACTAAATATGCTAGGGGACACGGCCGATAATTTGCTAATATACACGACTAGGGAACAAATTGAGAGTTATGAGGAGTTAAAGGAATTAGTTCTAAGGGAACACGAGCCGACACCGAAGGCGTGTTTGGAAAATTTCAAGAAGGCTAGAAGGAATTAAAATGAAACTCATGTATTATTTGTGTCACGTTTAATAGCAACGTGGGAAAATTACTGTAAGATTAGAGGTGCAGATACGTATGAGAAGGTTAATCAGTTAATTGTCGCGGATAAGTTGTTAACTACGTTAGATGAGGAAACCGCGACGCATGTTGGATTAACTCAGCACAGTAATTGGTTAGAAGTTTCTAAAAATACTAAGGAATGTGATAATTTCTTTGATGCTAAACAAAAATCTTATGCGGTAACTTATAAGGGTTATAAAGGTAAAGAAAGGTATGTTAATAATGAAGATTCTAGAAGGGCAAAACATGAGGGATTTAGTAGTAATTGGAGACAAAATGGGAATAATGAGGTTAGTCCATTTTTGGGTAGAAAACCGGAATATAAGAAGCCTAACGATGCGATGCCTACCTGCTTCAAGTGTGGTCAACGAGGACATGTTCAGCGATTTTGTACAAAAGGAAATAATGAGGGAAGTAATCAAATTAATAACCGACAAGAACCAAGGGCTAGTATCAATAATGTCTCAGTGCGAGGAATTAAAGAATTACCAAGGGGAGCGAGCATGGCAAGAATCGGAGCAACAGGGAATTGGAGAACTAAAGTTATTGGAGAGAAGTTAAATAAACTTGAGAAAGTGGAAGTTAGTGTAAATGGGAAGATAACAAAAGGATTAGTGGATTCTGGTTGCGAAATTAGCGTCGTTCATAAAGATTTAGTACCAGCAGAGAAACTAAGAGGGGCTGGTAGCATCTATTTACAAGGGATATTTGGTAAGGCAGTTAAATCGCTGTTAATTCAATTACCTTTAGCTATTCCAAAACGCGGAGAAACTAATGTAATTCATCAGGATGTACTTTGCGCGATAATTGATAATAGTAAGGAACAGGTAATTTTACATTCTGACGTGGCTGATGAATTGTCAGGGTTAAACAACGAGAAATCATTAAGAGAATCGGTAGAAAGGGAATGTAAGGAAGATAGTAGGAATAAAGTGAAAGGAGGGGAAAGGATTAGAAATGGTAATAAAAAGTTATGTCGTAAAAACGAGATCGGTAAATTTACAAAGTCATGAGAAGGAAAAAGCCGAGGTAGAGAAAAGTAAGATTGATCAAGTTACGGAAAGTAGTCTAAATGTATTTCAGGAATCCCAAATGAGTTGTAACGATTTAGAGAAAGCTTGGGAATTGGCTGAAAATGAGAAAGGGTCTTACTATGTTCTAAATGGGTTATTGTATCATAAAGAGAAATTAGTAGATGAAACTGTAGCTCAATTAGTATTACCTAAAATTAGAAGGGAGGAAATTCTAAAACTAGCGCATACCTCCTTATATGGAGAACATCAGACGGTTAAGAAAACGTTAGAAAGAATCGAGCATTCATTTTATTGGGAAAATATGGCGAAGGAAGCTAAAATATATTGTGAATCATGTGTAGAATGTCGATTAACGAGGGAAATGACTGTGAGTAATAAGGAGAAAGAGGAAATATGTCGACCTGCAGTTATAGTTGAGTTAGGGGACGGGAGTAAGAAACTGGTGTATCAAGATGAAATGAGAGCATTTATGGCTAAAAATAAAGTAGTCGATATTGTCTTGGATAGTGACGGGGAGTTTGAAGACTGTAGGAAATATCTGTTGTTAGACCGAGAACAACCGGAAAATAAAGACAGGAAGGGATTTGAGATAAAAGGGTTAACAAATATTCAAGTTGGGAACATAAAATCAATCTTAAGAAAAAATAAGGAATTACTTATGGGTCCTATCGAACTGGTAGAAATGGAGAAAAATCGGATTGGTCGTAAACCGGAGAGGGGTAAGATAAGGCAGAAATTGTACAATGTCTTTATTACGTACAAAGAGGACTTGGACAGGCAAGTGCCTGATTGGCTAGAGAAAAATTTAATTAGGACATCAGAGGGAGAAGTCAGCCATTCAAGCGGGTGCATTGCGGAAAGGGATGTACCAATTAAGGTAACGAGGAAGGACTGGAAGGAAAAGGTAGTACCACCTCCAGCAATCTCAGCCTAAGGACTGACATTAAAATGACATAATACTAGTGTAATTTTATTTTTTTTTGTGTGTATTTATAATTGTATTTGCATCTTGTGTTTATAAAAGTGTATTAGCATATTGTGTATTTTTTCTGTAGTTATCACATTAGTATATGGTTCATTAGAGATGTCAGTAGTTAAATTTTCAGACACCTTGAAATATTTATGTAATTGTAGTAATGAAGAAACCTATCAAGGAACTGTTGAACTCTTCTCAGACATTACATAGTTTGAGGAAAATTAGCCCCTAAAAGGCATATTTTCCGCTAAGGTGGGGGGTGTCAGGTTCTCTCACAGCTGCAAGAGTTGAAAGCTATTCTTAAGGGATTAGCATATTGTATGTATTGTATCTGTATCTATTGTGTACCGTTAGAGGCTGGTTTAAGAAGAATCTTAATCCAAAGGGGAGCGACTCAGAATATGAGTGGAAGGAAGGTGGAACAGAATGAAAGCAGTATTTCCATTGCAATGTGGTCTTTCATAGATAAGAAAGAGAGTGCACCCTTTTATTTAAGAAGACAGATCAGTCAAGAGGGAGAAACGGTTGTCAAGCGACCCTTGGAAACAGACCCGTAGCCCCGTAGACAGGAGGGTGCTCTGCAGTTTACGAGAGAGGGAAAGTTAGTTCTGACGTAGGAAGCGAAGGTGTAAGGTCGTTCAGAGTTGGAGCTCTGAGACCAGTGTTGAGTTCGGACGGAGCAGCGAAGTGTGAAGGTTGCTCGTGGAATGAGCGCTGAGAGCGGGTGTGAGATGAATAGAAATCTCAGTGTGGAATAAATGAACGTAGTCTAACGGTACACGTAAAGCGTTTCTATAATTATTTTGATTTAATATTAAACCGGATACTTTACCTCCGAGTTTAAGTGTAAATATTGTTAATAAAATGTTTGTTTAAGTGTAATAGAAAGAGTTAGGTTTTTCTTGAATATACATCACGTATTGTGTCCGATATCACGTATTCATATCGGTGGTGGCAGCATATCAAAAGACCGGATTACATTTCGAAGTTGTGTGGACCGAGAAGTGGAATCCGACTTACAATATTCGGAGAAATATCCGAATACTTTTATTCAGCCCTGTATAGGATCTATAGATTTGTATATATACTACATAGGATGCTAAATTTCAGTTCAGTTAGGAAACGCGTAGCACAGTTAAAAATTCTCCGTCTGGAGTTTCTGTCAGTAAACGGAAATGTGTTCGCGAACTTTTGTGCTGCCCTGTATAGGATCTACAGAATTGATACACACCACGTAATAGACAAAAAGCGAGTTCAATTTAAAATCGCGTTCAGTAACTTAAAACGCACTTCAAGGAATTATTGTTAACAGACCGTAGAGAATTCTTTTGTGTGTCCCTGTAAATGAACGATGACTGCTATACACACACACTATTCTGTAGTAAGTCTATTGTAATGCACCTTAGTGATATATATATAAATTTCAATGCGTTTAAAATAGTGAAACATTATTTAAATAAACGGCAGACGATTTTTCTCCATAGACGTAATGTAACGGAATTCTTTTGACTGTCCCTTTTTATAATTTTTACATTCTTTTCAACTAGGTTAGTAGATGGAAAAGGGGGGTTTCATGCCATGAGGCGGCGTTGCGGCGGGTCATGAGGCGGTGCTGTGGTGCGGCGGCGGTGCTAAATTGTTGTAAAAGACTACGATGATAAAATTCAAACTTAAAATCGAGGGTGGGGCGAAAGGGTGTGCTATAGGAGAGGGGGTTTTAGGAGGGGGCAGCATGTTATAGTAGGGGGGTATTTTTTTAAGGGGGGGCTTAATTTTAAAAAAATTAAAATTGTCTTATATTACCAGGTATCGGCTATGGTAGAGTACGACTACTATCCCCATGCCCCCCCCCCCCCACCAATTTTTTTTTTTTTAATTTTAGGAGAGATAAAGTTTAAAGTGGTGTCGCCCTCTATCGGTAAGTATGAAAATTATGGAATTTAAAATGACTGCTTCTGAATTTTAAGTTATAGCATAGTATAAAATAAAATATTCTAAAGTATCTAACCATACTGCTTACAATGGAAATTTAAGTTATAGCATGGTGTAAAATAAAGTAACTTACCACTGCTTACAATGGAAATATATAGTTATAGCATAGCACTTAATAAATAATTTTAAAATGTGTTACCATAGTGCTCGCAAAGGAATATGAAATAGAAATTTAAGTTCTAACATAACGCTAAATAAATAATTTTAAAGTTTCTTAGCAAACTGCTTACAATGGAAATATATAGTTATAGAATAGCACTTAATAAAATATTTTAAAGTTTCTTACCAAACTGCTTACAATGGAAATATTTAGTTATAGCGTAGCACTTAACAAAAATTTTAAAGTGACACATGTAAATAATTATAGTTATAAACCGACATATAGGCAGATAGGCAGGCACACAGACAAGCAGGCAGGCAGGTAGGCAGACAGACACACAGTGAACTATTTGTTACGTACACAAGCATGCATATACGAAGTGAACTAATTGTAATAAAATACAAGACGTGCATACGTTTTAAAACATTTTTTTTTCTTCACAGAAATTAAGAAAATATTAAATTTCGACTACAACTTTCACTTTGAAATAGCGTACTCCCTTATTAAAAATTATTAGCTTTTAACAAACATGTAAATGAAGCGGGGTTCGAACCTCGAACTTGACAAAATGATCTCATGATGTGTTGATTTGCAGTAGGTTTAAACGAACACACCATGAGACCATGTTTATTAGACGCGATTTAAGATATATAAGAAAAGGTGTCACGTGACTGAACATATTGGATTATTACTATACAGTACTAATGATATTATAAATTTTGTAAAATAATTTAAGCTTTACGATAAACTTTAATGTTTAAACTTACAAACACGTTGGAATGTATTTATAACATATAAAATAACCTTATAAAAGGTTGGTTGGTTTGTTGGTTTTATAAACTTGCAAAGCAAAGCGTATCTAACCAATTTGCATACAAGAGATTTTGTAACATAAATTATATAATACAGCAAATTTTAACTTACCAAGTGAGGTTTAAGGATACTGTAATAGAATTTTTAATTGTATACTTTAAAAAAGAAAGTTTAACTTACCATTATGTTTATGCTCGGATTCGAACTGTCAACCTTTTGGCTAGCTTTCCAATGCGCTCCCAATTACGCTACGATGGCTCCGTACAATTAATATAAATAATGAAACCTAACACAATGTTACTTTTTTTCCTAAGATTTTCAAGTTAATAAAACAGGATATGACGACATTTATAGAATAACATCCTGTTTTACAACGATAAGAATAGCAATATAAGAAGCTTGTACACCATAATGAATTTACTGTTTAAAGTTTTGACTTAAACGATTATTCTTCTAATTACTTAAAACCTTGCTGTATATTTGCTTGATCACCTATCTGTTTACCCTACTTTTTGGATACTTCTAAACCTGTAAATGACTACTTCGCTTAACACATCTTACTATGAAATTTCAGAAATCAGCGAATTTAGTAGAATATTTCAGTATTTTGACGTTTTTACCCCATACCATTGGGACTTAGGGGAGGATACGATTGTCGAAGTGCAAATGAATAAGGACTGTGAGTTAAACGTTCACATTCAAAAATATAAAGAATTTGAGAATAGTGGTAAAATGTACCCTACAAATGAAGGAATTACAATATCGTGCGCAACCTTTGATAAATTTGAAACGAGAATGACAAAATTTAATTTTGACTCTGCAGAAAAAGAAACATTCGTATCTAACAACGATTTACTAACGATTTATGTGGATAAGGAATCATGCATACTGCAAAAACTATTGAAACCTGATTGTTTACTACTTACAAAAGAACAATTTCTCAAACTAGAGAAAAACTGTATTGAAATTAGCGAATGTCTTATTCAAACTTTTTTAACAAAACTTTTACCTGTTTATGTTTTAAAAAACGTAAAAATATGTAAATGTTCTCACTTTACAGAGGAAGAGGCGATGGACTATTTTTTAGAATGCTTCGATCATGAATTAGAGAGATCAGTATATCGCACGTTTGACTGTTATTTATGTTCAATCGGCCAACCAGTAGAAATGGATCATGAATGTATGAGATATAATTTAAGAAAACAGTTTAACTGGTGCGCAGAGAGTGCTTTGTTAAATTTCAACATTAAGGAATTTGTGAAAAACCTGCTAGAGAAATGTACATGTAATTATACTTATTTATTTTTTGAATCTATGAATGTAGACTTTTATAATAAGCATTTGAGCAATGTATTTATAAATTAACGTAGAAATGTTTTATATTTAATAAATATTTGTTTAGTTTTTCATCATGTGTTTGTTTTTTATTTATGTATAAGGAATAAATAAGTTTAGTTTTCGGAGAGTTTTACAATTTTTATTCAGAAACTTGTTTTATTTTTCTACAAAAATTAAGGATTTTATACTATTTCATTAAACATGTGTACCATTATTATAATATAACTTACATATTGTATACAAAATACTACCCTTTACTTGATAAATTATTTAAGATTTTAAACCAAAACTGAGCGAATATTATAAAGATTATCGAGTTTGAAAATAGATCTGTTGTCTACCAGAGCAAAAACAGGAAACTACTTATTTGCGGATAACATCCCTGTTTTCTTACTGATAACGATACTTCTTGTATAGTTTAAGGTATAAAAATTATTTCATTTACTTAATTACCATATAATGAACGAGTATATTCACACATTTAAATTTGCATTTTAAGCCACGATGAATACATAATAAAACATTACTTGTATACTTTTACATAAAAATTGAAAATACATTTATACTTAACGAAATCACCCACTGTATAATAAAAGATACTTTGCTAAATTACTTATGTTTAACATACAGACTAATTTCTGTATATGATATATATCACGTGACGCTATTTTTAATTATTTTAAGCATGCGCGCCCTCTACAATTAAATAAATATTCATGAAAAGTTTTATTTGAAATAATATTCATACTGTTTCTGTGCCGTTAAGGCGTTCTAATTTTTTCTCCGTTTAAGTGATCTGCGATTTTAATTGATTTAAATTAAATAAGTACAATGCAAGACATGGTGTTAGACGAACCAACCAAGATAAGAAAAGCCTTGACATCGGAGTTTAAGGAGCAAATAGATAGTACTATTTTAATGAAACCTGTTTTGAATAAGGAACCGATGGCCTCTTCATCAGATCAAGTCGATCAAAAGTTACCTTTTACATGTGATACATGGAAAAAAGTATTTACTAAAAAATATATGTTATTAAGACATATGAACTTACATTTAGAAAAAAACCCCTCTAAGTGGGATAATCTGTTTACTACAAAGAGCGCTTTACAGGGTGATATGCTAATTAATCCCAAGACATCTGCCACATATAAATGTGAGAAATGCAGTAAGACTTTCTCACGAAAAAATGTGTTAGTTAGACACATGAAATTTCACTTAGAAAAAAAACCTTTTAATTGTAAAATGTGTTCGAAATCATTTGTGCAGAAAAGCGACTTACAAAAGCATAACTTAGTACATTCTAAACAAGGCGTTATGCATAAATGTAATGATTGTGATAAAAAGTTTTTACGGGAAAAAAATTTAATAAATCATACTATGATTCATAACACCCCTCAGCAAAAGCAAAGGAATATTGAACCGTTTACCAGACACTATAAATGTGTCGATTGTTCTGAAATATTTAATCACAGATTTGACTTAGTGAAGCATAGAAAAATTCATCTCTCGCCCAAAGAACATATATCTGAACAGCGTACTGAACTTTTAAACCATTTACAGAATTTATTACTACGTATAGACACTTTACAAAATGCTATAAAAAATGAAACTATTCCTTTTTGAAATATTGACTTTACCAATTTATTTGAACTATACAACTTCTTGTATATACTAATGTATGTGTTTAAATAATTAAATAAATAATAGATAAGTGAAAAAGCTTTTGTGTTTTATTTTTCAATATGATTATATTATATCACTATTATGTGAATGAATGGACTTGTAAATTTAAACCCTATGTATAAAAATAAATTTCTTGCACTTTTACAAGAAGTAAAAATTTAATACAAATATATTTCAGATTTTTTAAATATATTATTGATTCACATATGATAGTTAAATTAATATGCTATTAAACATATAATTTTGTATAATCTATATTATTAATTTTCTTTAACACATATTACTTTTTTACAATAAATCGATTTAACTAATTATACATTTGTGTAATTAAACAAACTTATTTTACTAAATATACGTATCGATAATTAATTTTTATTATTTACATACACATGATTATACTTTTTATCGTATGCGATTAACTATTTATACATTTAATAAGCGTTGCCATACCCGCTTTTATAAATAATTAGATATTATAAAGCATACGGATTTCACACAAACAAGCAATATACATTTTCGTTAAATGAACAACTTGAATCTTTAAGCTATAACGTCATATTTACTTTTAAACTTGCTTTTAACTGTAACCATCACTCTTTTTTTAACCTATGTTAGTAACTGTTTAGATATAATATAATCAATTTACTGTTGACTTTTGTCGTGACTGAACCTTTTACTGTTTGGTATTTAAAAAATGGCTTGTGAATTAGATGGGATTAAACGGTCGTGTGAAGAAATGGCTTCTTCAACAAAGTTTCAACGTTTAGATAAACTTATGGAAAATTCTGATTTTTATAATAAGGAATTTTTACCCAAATCTAATATACAGGAGAACTATGAAACACTATCACCTACCATGGACTTGTATGCAGCAGAGCCTAAGATTACCAAGGATTCTACAACACCAATATTTACTAACTGTGATAATGACGAAACGTCCTTCCCGGCACCTGTTGTGAGTCTACCTCTGCTAAAAGCTTTTTGGATACAATGTTTAAGGATCTAGATTTTAAAAATTTGGAAACATATCTTACCTCACAGCCTACAAGTGGTTTAATTTCTTCAAATGAACCATCAACTAGCATTACACATAGTATTGAACAATTAATGGATTGGGAGGGGATATAACATATCCCCTCCCATCGCATGTGTGAATAACATTTCCAAGACCAAACATGGTAAATCTCGCATTTTTGTCATGTTTCGGATTAAACTTGCTGATTTTATATTTTTAACTTTAAAACGACATTATAAACAGTTTTATGTACATATTGAAGAGATCAAACACAATGTATTTACAAATGAAGAAATTTCATCAACAAATAGAATTTTTATTGATATTTCAACATGGTATGAATTCCAATATAAAATTTTTGGATTTAATTTAAAATATAAAAGTTCATCGTTTATTGCTAACAATACAGTATTAGTGTTAAATTATAATAATTCTATTATGCAAATAAAAAATTTAAAGAATTATACACATTGTGTTTTAAACGATTTTCAGTTAGAAAATTTAAAAGAAAAAGCTATTGATTTTAATAGCAATCTTATTAAACACTTGTATACAGTTCATCTACCGCAGTTAATTAAGCAAAAATGCACACTCGTTAATTTACCTTCTGAAATCGAGCGTTTTTACTAACGAAACTTATCTCTTCTATTGAGGATAATGTACTGACAATGTTAAACCAAATTTATGAATGTGTAGGATGTATATTTAGACACCAATCCCAAAGTCTACATACATGTTTCACCTTTAATAAACGTGAAAGATTTAACCACTTAGGGGATATGATTTTAATGCTTGTAAATTTTGATTATGTTATTTCAAGGTTTTTAAACGGAGTTGAATGTATCAGTGAAAACTTTTTACGTAACATTAATGTGGAATTTATTCGAAATGTATTATTTAAGTCCTGAAAATAAAATATTTTGCTTTAAATCTGTGTGTTTATTTAAACAAAATGTGTGTGTGTTTATTAATATTGTTTAACTTGCAATTTAAGATTAATGATTTCTCTTATATGTTTATAACAGAAACATGATAACATAGTATGTATACTAAATGTTAGTAACATACTACACATGTTAGTAAATGTATTTTTGAACTATTATAAAAGTTTTTAAAATTTTACAAGATAACAAAATTATTTTTCAGTTAAAAAAGTTTTATAAATTTACAATTTTAAATTTAAAACTTAATAAAAGTATTTCATACTTTATCAATGTTGATTCGTCTTGTATGTTAATATTATATAATGGTAACATACTATATAGTTGTTATGTTACTACATATACTTATAAAAATAATTTAAACATGTTATATTATTGTAAAAGTTTTTAAAAAAAATTACAAACTAACTTAATTAAATTAAAAAATTATAAGTAAACAAAATAATTATTTTTTTAATTAAAATAAATTAACAAAAATGAAAAGTTATCAAAATTATTTTATAAATGTTTTAAAATACTTAATTTTAATAAATTGTGTCTATGTATACATATATATGTATGTACCTATATACATGTGGAACTTTAGTTAAGTAATAGAAATTCTCAAACTTTGTCATTAGAAACCCTATATTCTGATAATTAATAACAATTAGCTTTAAATTAAAGAAATAGATTAATTTATACTTACAAATATAACCCACTTATAATAGCACGTCCATCTTACATAGTTACTTCAGACATTATGCTTGTTTCTATCCTAGCAACAGGATGTTTTTGTCGTACCACGTGATTTCCTTTAAAGTCACGTGATCATGAAGATAAGAATTAAACACAACGTGTTTGACATTTTCACTTCTGCTATAGAAGAGGCTTGTTTGGTAAGTTATAATGTCCTGTATTCTTTATTTTACACTTTATTTTACAATTTATTAAGAAGATCTAATTTAAATAACGTTTATATTGCAAACGTAAGGTAAAAGCACTAAATTATTGTTTTAAAAGTCTTTTATTTTGTAATTCTGTCGACAATAAGATGATGTAATACATTTAAAATCTTACTATTGGGTTTTATTTTAGCATAAACATTATTTATTCAACTGGCTATTGCTTTTAGAAGTAACTAAATTTTTAAGTTATATATAATATAACTTGTAAATACATAGTATATTTATATACCAAATCCATAAGTATACATATATACTTAAATAACATGTAAGTATACATATACTTATAGATACTTATAGTATAAAAATATACTATGTATTTACAAGTTATATTATATATAACTTAAAAATTTTGTAAACATGATATATTAATGAAGAAATATTATTTTCCGCTTGTGTAAGAAAATTAAGTTACTTCTAAAAGCAATAGCCAGTTGAATAAATAATGTTTATGCTAAAATAAAACCCAATAGTAAGATTTTAAATGTATTACATCATCTTATTGTCGACAGAATTACAAAATAAAAGACTTTTAAAACAATAATTTAGTGCTTTTACCTTACGTTTGCAATATAAACGTTATTTAAATTAGATCTTCTTAATAAATTGTAAAATAAAGTGTAAAATAAAGAATACAGGACATTATAACTTACCAAACAAGCCTCTTCTATAGCAGAAGTGAAAATGTCAAACACGTTGTGTTTAATTCTTATCTTCATGATCACGTGACTTTAAAGGAAATCACGTGGTACGACAAAAACATCCTGTTGCTAGGATAGAAACAAGCATAATGTCTGAAGTAACTATGTAAGATGGACGTGCTATTATAAGTGGGTTATATTTGTAAGTATAAATTAATCTATTTCTTTAATTTAAAGCTAATTGTTATTAATTATCAGAATATAGGGTTTCTAATGACAAAGTTTGAGAATTTCTATTACTTAACTAAAGTTCCACATGTATATAGGTACATACATATATATGTATACATAGACACAATTTATTAAAATTAAGTATTTTAAAACATTTATAAAATAATTTTGATAACTTTTCATTTTTGTTAATTTATTTTAATTAAAAAAATAATTATTTTGTTTACTTATAATTTTTTAATTTAATTAAGTTAGTTTGTAATTTTTTTTAAAAACTTTTACAATAATATAACATGTTTAAATTATTTTTATAAGTATATGTAGTAACATAACAACTATATAGTATGTTACCATTATATAATATTAACATACAAGACGAATCAACATTGATAAAGTATGAAATACTTTTATTAAGTTTTAAATTTAAAATTGTAAATTTATAAAACTTTTTTAACTGAAAAATAATTTTGTTATCTTGTAAAATTTTAAAAACTTTTATAATAGTTCAAAAATACATTTACTAACATGTGTAGTATGTTACTAACATTTAGTATACATACTATGTTATCATGTTTCTGTTATAAACATATAAGAGAAATCATTAATCTTAAATTGCAAGTTAAACAATATTAATAAACACACACACATTTTGTTTAAATAAACACACAGATTTAAAGCAAAATATTTTATTTTCAGGACTTAAATAATACATTTCGAATAAATTCCACATTAATGTTACGTAAAAAGTTTTCACTGATACATTCAACTCCGTTTAAAAACCTTGAAATAACATAATCAAAATTTACAAGCATTAAAATCATATCCCCTAAGTGGTTAAATCTTTCACGTTTATTAAAGGTGAAACATGTATGTAGACTTTGGGATTGGTGTCTAAATATACATCCTACACATTCATAAATTTGGTTTAATATTGTCAGTACATTATCCTCAATAGAAGAGATAAGTTTCGTTAGTAAAACACGCTCGATTTCAGAAGGTAAATTAACGAGTGTGCATTTTTGCTTAATTAACTGCGGTAGATGAACTGTATACAAGTGTTTAATAAGATTGCTATTAAAATCAATAGCTTTTTCTTTTAAATTTTCTAACTGAAAATCGTTTAAAACACAATGTGTATAATTCTTTAAATTTTTTATTTGCGTAATAGAATTATTATAATTTAACACTAATACTGTATTGTTAGCAATAAACGATGAACTTTTATATTTTAAATTAAATCCAAAAATTTTATATTGGAATTCATACCATGTTGAAATATCCATAAAAATTCTATTTGTTGATGAAATTTCTTCATTTGTAAATACATTGTGTTTGATCTCTTCAATATGTACATAAAACTGTTTATAATGTCGTTTTAAAGTTTAAAATATAAAATCAGCAAGTTTAATCCGAAACATGACAAAAATGCGAGATTTACCATGTTTGGTTTTGAAAATGTTATTCACACATGCGATGGGAGGGGATATGTTATATAATTGTTCAATACTATGTGTAATGCTAGTTGATGGTTCATTTGAAGAAATTAAACCACTTGTAGGCTGTGAGGTAAGATATGTTTCCAAATTTTTAAAATCTAGATCCTTAAACATTGTATCCAAAAAGCTTTTAGCAGAGGTAGACTCACAACAGGTGCCGGGGAAAGACGTTTCGTCATTATCACAGTTAGTAAATATTGGTGTTGTAGAATCCTTGGTAATCTTAGGCTCTGCTGCATACAAGTCCATGGTAGGTGATAGTGTTTCATAGTTCTCCTGTATATTAGATTTGGGTAAAAATTCATTATTATAAAAATCAGAATTTTCCATAGGTTTATCTAAACGTTGAAACTTTGTTGAAGAAGCCATTTCTTCACACGACCGTTTAATCCCATCTAATTCACAAGCCATTTTTTAAATACCAAACAGTAAAAGGTTCAGTCACGACAAAAGTCAACAGTAAACTGATTATATTATATCTAAACAGTTACTAACATAGGTTAAAAAAAGAGTGATGGTTACAGTTAAAAGCAAGTTTAAAAGTAAATATGACGTTATAGCTTAAAGATTCAAGTTGTTCATTTAACGAAAATGTATATTGCTTGTTTGTGTGAAATCCGTATGCTTTATAATATCTAATTATTTATAAAAGCGGGTATGGCAACGCTTATTAAATGTATAAATAGTTAATCGCATACGATAAAAAGTATAATCATGTGTATGTAAATAATAAAAATTAATTATCGATACGTATATTTAGTAAAATAAGTTTGTTTAATTACACAAATGTATAATTAGTTAAATCGATTTATTGTAAAAAAGTAATATGTGTTAAAGAAAATTAATAATATAGATTATACAAAATTATATGTTTAATAGCATATTAATTTAACTATCATATGTGAATCAATAATATATTTAAAAAATCTGAAATATATTTGTATTAAATTTTTACTTCTTGTAAAAGTGCAAGAAATTTATTTTTATACATAGGGTTTAAATTTACAAGTCCATTCATTCACATAATAGTGATATAATATAATCATATTGAAAAATAAAACACAAAAGCTTTTTCACTTATCTATTATTTATTTAATTATTTAAACACATACATTAGTATATACAAGAAGTTGTATAGTTCAAATAAATTGGTAAAGTCAATATTTCAAAAAGGAATAGTTTCATTTTTTATAGCATTTTGTAAAGTGTCTATACGTAGTAATAAATTCTGTAAATGGTTTAAAAGTTCAGTACGCTGTTCAGATATATGTTCTTTGGGCGAGAGATGAATTTTTCTATGCTTCACTAAGTCAAATCTGTGATTAAATATTTCAGAACAATCGACACATTTATAGTGTCTGGTAAACGGTTCAATATTCCTTTGCTTTTGCTGAGGGGTGTTATGAATCATAGTATGATTTATTAAATTTTTTTCCCGTAAAAACTTTTTATCACAATCATTACATTTATGCATAGCGCCTTGTTTAGAATGTACTAAGTTATGCTTTTGTAAGTCGCTTTTCTGCACAAATGATTTCGAACACATTTTACAATTAAAAGGTTTTTTTTCTAAGTGAAATTTCATGTGTCTAACTAACACATTTTTTCGTGAGAAAGTCTTACTGCATTTCTCACATTTATATGTGGCAGATGTCTTGGGATTAATTAGCATATCACCCTGTAAAGCGCTCTTTGTAGTAAACAGATTATCCCACTTAGAGGGGTTTTTTTCTAAATGTAAGTTCATATGTCTTAATAACATATATTTTTTAGTAAATACTTTTTTACATGTATCACATGTAAAAGGTAACTTTTGATCGACTTGATCTGATGAAGAGGCCATCGGTTCCTTATTCAAAACAGGTTTCATTAAAATAGTACTATCTATTTGCTCCTTAAACTCCGATGTCAAGGCTTTTCTTATCTTGGTTGGTTCGTCTAACACCATGTCTTGCATTGTACTTATTTAATTTAAATCAATTAAAATCGCAGATCACTTAAACGGAGAAAAAATTAGAACGTCTTAACGGCACAGAAACAGTATGAATATTACTTCAAATAAAACTTTTCATGAATATTTATTTAATTGTAGAGGGCGCGCATGCTTAAAATAATTAAAAATAGCGTCACGTGATATATATCATATACAGAAATTAGTCTGTATGTTAAACATAAGTAATTTAGCAAAGTATCTTTTATTATACAGTGGGTGATTTCGTTAAGTATAAATGTATTTTCAATTTTTATGTAAAAGTATACAAGTAATGTTTTATTATGTATTCATCGTGGCTTAAAATGCAAATTTAAATGTGTGAATATACTCGTTCATTATATGGTAATTAAGTAAATGAAATAATTTTTATACCTTAAACTATACAAGAAGTATCGTTATCAGTAAGAAAACAGGGATGTTATCCGCAAATAAGTAGTTTCCTGTTTTTGCTCTGGTAGACAACAGATCTATTTTCAAACTCGATAATCTTTATAATATTCGCTCAGTTTTGGTTTAAAATCTTAAATAATTTATCAAGTAAAGGGTAGTATTTTGTATACAATATGTAAGTTATATTATAATAATGGTACACATGTTTAATGAAATAGTATAAAATCCTTAATTTTTGTAGAAAAATAAAACAAGTTTCTGAATAAAAATTGTAAAACTTTCCGAAAACTAAACTTATTTATTCCTTATACATAAATAAAAAACAAACACATGATGAAAAACTAAACAAATATTTATTAAATATAAAACATTTCTACGTTAATTTATAAATACATTGCTCAAATGCTTATTATAAAAGTCTACATTCATAGATTCAAAAAATAAATAAGTATAATTACATGTACATTTCTCTAGCAGGTTTTTCACAAATTCCTTAATGTTGAAATTGAACAAAGCACTCTCTGCGCACCAGTTAAACTGTTTTCTTAAATTATATCTCATACATTCATGATCCATTTCTACTGGTTGGCCGATTGAACATAAATAACAGTCAAACGTGCGATATACTGATCTCTCTAATTCATGATCGAAGCATTCTAAAAAATAGTCCATCGCCTCTTCCTCTGTAAAGTGAGAACATTTACATATTTTTACGTTTTTTAAAACATAAACAGGTAAAAGTTTTGTTAAAAAAGTTTGAATAAGACATTCGCTAATTTCAATACAGTTTTTCTCTAGTTTGAGAAATTGTTCTTTTGTAAGTAGTAAACAATCAGGTTTCAATAGTTTTTGCAGTATGCATGATTCCTTATCCACATAAATCGTTAGTAAATCGTTGTTAGATACGAATGTTTCTTTTTCTGCAGAGTCAAAATTAAATTTTGTCATTCTCGTTTCAAATTTATCAAAGGTTGCGCACGATATTGTAATTCCTTCATTTGTAGGGTACATTTTACCACTATTCTCAAATTCTTTATATTTTTGAATGTGAACGTTTAACTCACAGTCCTTATTCATTTGCACTTCGACAATCGTATCCTCCCCTAAGTCCCAATGGTATGGGGTAAAAACGTCAAAATACTGAAATATTCTACTAAATTCGCTGATTTCTGAAATTTCATAGTAAGATGTGTTAAGCGAAGTAGTCATTTTCAGGTTTAGAAGTATCCAAAAAGCAGGGTAAACAGATAGGTGATCAAGCAAATATACAGCAAGGTTTTAAGTAATTAGAAGAATAATCGTTTAAGTCAAAACTTTAAACAGTAAATTCATTATGGTGTACAAGCTTCTTATATTGCTATTCTTATCGTTGTAAAACAGGATGTTAAGCTATAAATATCGTCATATCCTGTTTTATTAACTTGAAAATCTTAGGAAAAAAAGTAACATTGTGTTAGGTTTCATTATTTATATTAATTGTACGGAGCCATCGTAGCGTAATTGGGAGCGCATTGGAAAGCTAGCCAAAAGGTTGACAGTTCGAATCCGAGCATAAACATAATGGTAAGTTAAACTTTCTTTTTTAAAGTATACAATTAAAAATTCTATTACAGTATCCTTAAACCTCACTTGGTAAGTTAAAATTTGCTGTATTATATAATTTATGTTACAAAATCTCTTGTATGCAAATTGGTAAGATACGCTTTGCTTTGCAAGTTTATAAAACCAACAAACCAACCAACCTTTTATAAGGTTATTTTATATGTTATAAATACATTCCAACGTGTTTGTAAGTTTAAACATTAAAGTTTATCGTAAAGCTTAAATTATTTTACAAAATTTATAATATCATTAGTACTGTATAGTAATAATCCAATATGTTCAGTCACGTGACACCTTTTCTTATATATCTTAAATCGCGTCTAATAAACATGGTCTCATGGTGTGTTCGTTTAAACCTACTGCAAATCAACACATCATGAGATCATTTTGTCAAGTTCGAGGCTCGAACCCCGCTTCATTTACATGTTTGTTAAAAGCTAATAATTTTTAATAAGGGAGTACGCTATTTCAAAGTGAAAGTTGTAGTCGAAATTTAATATTTTCTTAATTTCTGTGAAGAAAAAAAAATGTTTTAAAACGTATGCACGTCTTGTATTTTATTACAATTAGTTCACTTCGTATATGCATGCTTGTGTACGTAACAAATAGTTCACTGTGTGTCTGTCTGCCTACCTGCCTGCCTGCTTGTCTGTGTGCCTGCCTATCTGCCTATATGTCGGTTTATAACTATAATTATTTACATGTGTCACTTTAAAATTTTTGTTAAGTGCTACGCTATAACTAAATATTTCCATTGTAAGCAGTTTGGTAAGAAACTTTAAAATATTTTATTAAGTGCTATTCTATAACTATATATTTCCATTGTAAGCAGTTTGCTAAGAAACTTTAAAATTATTTATTAAGTGCTATTCTATAACTATATATTTCCATTGTAAGCAGTTTGCTAAGAAACTTTAAAATTATTTATTTAGCGTTATGTTAGAACTTAAATTTCTATTTCATATTCCTTTGCGAGCACTATGGTAACACATTTTAAAATTATTTATTAAGTGCTATGCTATAACTATATATTTCCATTGTAAGCAGTGGTAAGTTACTTTATTTTACACCATGCTATAACTTAAATTTCCATTGTAAGCAGTTTGCTAAGAAACTTTAAAATTACTTATTAAGTGCTATTCTATAACTATATATTTCCATTGTAAGCAGTTTGGTAAGAAACTTTAAAATTATTTATTAAGTGCTATGCTATAACTATATATTTCCATTGTAAGCAGTTTGCTAAGAAACTTTAAAATTATTTATTAAGTGCTATTCTATAACTATATATTTCCATTGTAAGCAGTTTGCTAAGAAACTTTAAAATTATTTATTAAGTGCTATGCTATAACTATATATTTCCATTGTAAGCAGTTTGCTAAGAAACTTTAAAATTATTTATTAAGTGCTATTCTATAACTATATATTTCCATTGTAAGCAGTTTGCTAAGAAACTTTAAAATTATTTATTAAGTGCTATGCTATAACTATATATTTCCATTGTAAGCAGTTTGCTAAGAAACTTTAAAATTATTTATTAAGTGCTATTCTATAACTATATATTTCCATTGTAAGCAGTTTGCTAAGAAACTTTAAAATTATTTATTATTTAGCTTTATGATAGAACTTAAATTTCTATTTCATATTCCTTTGCGAGCACTATGGTAACACATTTTAAAATTATTTATTAAGTGCTATGCTATAACTATATATTTCCATTGTAAGCAGTGGTAAGTTACTTTATTTTACACCATGCTATAACTTAAATTTCCATTGTAAGCAGTATGGTTAGATACTTTAGAATATTTTATTTTATACTATGCTATAACTTAAAATTCAGAAGCAGTCATTTTAAATTCCATAATTTTCATACTTACCGATAGAGGGCGACACCACTTTAAACTTTATCTCTCCTAAAATTAAAAAAAAAAAAATTGGGGGGGGGGGGGCATGGGGATAGTAGTCGTACTCTACCATAGCCGATACCTGGTAATATAAGACAATTTTAATTTTTTTAAAATTAAGCCCCCCCTTAAAAAAAATACCCCCCTACTATAACATGCTGCCCCCTCCTAAAACCCCCTCTCCTATAGCACACCCTTTCGCCCCACCCTCGATTTTAAGTTTGAATTTTATCATCGTAGTCTTTTACAACAATTTAGCACCGCCGCCGCACCACAGCACCGCCTCATGACCCGCCGCAACGCCGCCTCATGGCATGAAACCCCCCTTTTCCATCTACTTAGGTTGGAAAGTGTCAATGATATTTTTCATCCTATTTACAGAAAAATTATCTCTTTAGATATAGATTTAATAAGACAAAACAAATATTTAATGTGATAGTGTTTAATAATATACATATTTGCTTTAAAGAATGTCATGGAAAAATGTTTAATCGTATCATTTTTTTACATCCTTGTCAGACTGAAGCTTCTTTTATTTGCCCTCGGAAACCAGATGCCATAATAAACAGTTACATGATAAAATGATATTAAACAATTATATATTTAACTTTAATGAATAATCGCAATATCATAGATTTAATAAAATAAACTTACATAATATAATATAATCATAATATAATCCCTGTCTTGTAAATTATAAAAAATAGTAACATTCTTTATTTTTTGTTTTCTTTGAAAATTCAATATACACATTTTTTTTTCCGGCTTATGAAGATAAATTTACGGTATTTCCGCCACAGGTATTTAAATTAATAACAATTGCCTCTACAAAAAAAAAAAAAAAAAAAAAAAAAAAAAAAGATGATGATGAAGAAAAAGGGGAAGAGGAAGAAGAAGTGGAATAGGAAGAAGAAGAAGAAAAGAAAAGAAACAGTGCTATAACTTCTTAACAGAATAGTCTACTCTAATTATTTACTCTTTTGAATCCCTAAAAATGTTCACTTTATGGTACAAACCTGATTCTTTGAAATTCCTTGATATCGGCACAATGAAAGAAGCAATATATTGATTTATTGTTGTTTTTTATTATTTCCATCTAGTAAGGTAATCAGATACTAAGATATAAAGTAAGTAAAAACAATTAAGATATAATTTTCTTTTTTAATAATAAAAGCACTTCTGCAGGGCAAGTTTGGGAGGGTTCTATAGAAGAGCTTCTATTAGAGTTTCAAAGTTTGTGACACCCTCCTTTTAGAGTAAAAGCTGCTCAGAAAATTAAATGATATCAGGTAATTTTTAGTCTTATTAGCATTTTATTAACATACATTTAAGTTTTCTAAGCTATGCAATTGATAAATCATTTTAATTTTAAACGTATATTTGGCTGTGATATGCAGTTTTGTATTGCAAATAAACAACTGATAATAAATTCAATTTTCTTTAATAAATTATTCTGGATGATTGCAAATAGACCAAAAATATGCAAGAATTTGTCTGTTGGCAAGTTGTTGCATGTGAAACTGCTTTATTAGTATTATGGTAAAAGCAGGATTCCTTTAAATATATGACACTCTTGGCTTATGAATTTTGCTAGAACTTTCGAGGAGTTCTTTAAAGTTTCTCACATTCTAGAGTTTTATCTGGAGGGAACATTCGGGAACATGTGCAGAATCAAAAGTTTTTGATATCGCATTCAAGTGCAAACTCTAGATAAAGGAGGAGACGGGTGATTCATCCTTCTGTGTCTATGTTACAGTACACAAGAATACGAAACATTCGAGGATCCAAGTGTTTATGGCATCTGATCCACCAGCAAACATCCAAGAAAAAAGTCGTAATTGATATGTTCGAATGGTATCATATTCAAATATCTACATAGAAAATAAAATATCCTCGAAAACAGCCAGTTTTTAAGTTTCTATCACACGTATCATCATATGATCTGAAATATATGCTATATCCTCCCACTTGATTCTAGCGACCTTTTTGTGCTACAAGTAGGATTATTTTTAAGACTGAAAACTGAATCCGTATAAAGTGTTTTAAAAAGCAATGTAAAGCTCAAGAACTAGTTTTAGAGTGACCTGATTGGTCGAATTTTAAGTGATATCTATATCGTAGGAGAAACAAAACAATGATAATTTTTTAACGGTGCGTTCAGTTCACATCCACTGAAGACGGGACTTTTGTCGGTCTCTTTGATGCGGGGAGTTTTCTGTCGAGCTGGAAGAGAGGAGTGTCCCTACGGGCGAGGGTCCTTGATATGTTTATCACCACTCCTCAGAAGAATTACTTTTATTGACTTCGTGCGTTTTGCTTCCAAACATTTGAAAAGCAATTAAAAAAAGGTCACAACTGACCACAGAGCGTTTGGAAAAGAAAGCCCAGAGGAATAGTTTATGACCTCTCTTTGCAGAATTTGTAAAATTTATAAATGTGATCTGCACGGAGCTCCATGCTGTGTTCAGATAACGCTTTCTACAAAAAAGTCATAAATTATTTCATTAGGCTTTCTTTTTCAAAGACTCTGTGTCATCATCAGAAAATAGGGGAGTCTCAACAAAAGAATGGAGCGGTGATAAACCTATCGGGCATTCCCTTCAGTGGATTTCTTTTCCGTGGATAGCTGAAGAGTCCTATCCCCTCACGCAAAAACACCCTCTCGCTAATGTTAATGCTATGGGACAGTTATTTTACAATATCTCGTTTGCATTTCAATATTTTTAAACGAATTTTTATTTTCTTCTTTGCATTGGATAGCTGAGATTGATCTCTACAGTGCCTTCTTTTTACTCCCTCGATTTTCTAAGTGTATTTTTTTTTAAGATACTTTTACTTGCGGAACCGGTTTTGAACGTGAAAGTATTTTCTTAAAAAAAAAAAAAAAAACCGCAAATAAAATTCGAAAAGTAAAAAGGAGGCGCTGTAGATATCGATCTCAACTATCCAATGCAAAAAAAAAAAAAAAAAAAAAAAAAAAAAAATCGTTCAAAAATATTGAAACGCAAACAAGATATTGTTAAATAACTGTCTCATAGGATTAATATTAGCGAATGGATATTATTTTCACGTGAGGGAACAGGGCCCTTAAGTGGCTACTTCACTCAGACGAAAACACCCGCTCGCTAATGTTAATCCTATGGAGGAAATTTTTGAAGATATCTCGTTAGCATTTCAATATTTTTAAATAATTTTTTTTTTGCATTGGATAGCTGAGGTCAATCTCTATGCACGCTCCTTTCTACTTTTTCGATTTTGATTACAAGTTTTTTTTATTAAGATACTTTCACTTTCGAAACCGGTTTTGAAAGTGAAAGTATCCTCAATAAAAAAAACTGCAACAAAAATCATAAAAGTAGAAAGGAGCGTGCATAGAGATTGACCTCAGCTATCGAATACAAAAAAAAAAAAAAAAAATCATTTAAAAATATTGAAATGCGAACGAGATATCTTCAAAAATTTCCTCCATAGGATTAACATTAGCGAGCGGGTGTTTTCGTCTGAGTGAAGTAGCCCCTTAAGCGACGAAGTTTCGGGAGGTAAACTATCACACCGCATGTTTTTGACCGCGTTCCTCTTGAAAACCTTGTTTATGAGGAAATATCTGATATTGCCCATGATATGATAGTAAGTGCGATTGCAGCTTTAGCATAGCAAGCATATGGAAGAAATTTGTCAAATATTTTTATAAATAGATTACGAAAAAGAAACTCAGAAAAAAATATATGCGTGGAATTGGATAAATTTCTCAGAAATGTAATGACTTTAATTTTTACAACTCTTTGTTAAATGATAACTTTATAAAACTGTATTTATTCTTGGGGACAGTCTATTAATTTGTCCAGTTTCATTGTTTCAAATGCATCTAGGAAAGGGTTAAGTTTTTATCTTTGGACGTATTTTTATCCACTCTCCAAAAATCTGTGAATTGGAAAATTTCCGTTGCTTATTTTATTATAATACCCCCGCTTTGTTTTCTCATCCCCTCTCCCCTCCTCCAAAAAAAGAAAAAAAAACTCTCAATCTAACATAACGATTACCTGAAATCCTTTCATCTATTCCTTTAGCTGTATTTTCTCAAATCACAAGGATGTTTGAGACAACTTTTCTGTTTAGTACTTTTTCGTATTAGGAGCGCAATTTTTACATAATACGTACCTTTTTCTTCAAAACAGGAAAAATTAGCAAACTTAAGTTCAAAATTTCCCGAAATTCTCCAATCAGAAGACTGAAATTTCTTCAAATACCAGAAATATCTTTTCCAATCATAGTTTCGGCAACTCTCTGCCTGTACTTTTTAACTTTTTTGACGAAATTTCTTTTGAGAGTATAGTTTTTGAAATGTATTATTAATGTAGTAATGTATTATGTAGTTATTATTTTTTAGGGTAGTTGATAACTAAATATATAGCATTTTTTACAGAAGAATCGTTTGCAAAATTATATGCTAAATTTTTTATATCGTAACTGTTAGAATTCACAAAAGATTCAAATTCATGTCATTTTCTTGGATAAAAAAGTGTTATTTAAAAATTTCGATAAATTTCAAAATTCGTTAACAAAAAACGGATTATTTTCGATAATTGCATATCTATAAATTATGCTAGAATTCATGTATTAAAAAACTATTCCATGTAAAATATTTTTATTTTAAAAAGTAAAATGCTTTAAGGCACAAGACATTCTTCGATTATGAGTTTTGCTAGTTTATTAAAAAACTATTCCATGTAACATATTTTTATTTTAAAAAGTAAAATGTTTTAAGGCACAAGCCATTCTTCGATTATGAGTTTTGCTAGTTTTTAAAAGCCCCTCGTCTTCTCCTTCCAAAGATTTGAAGATTCTGGAACATGTGTAGAATTTAAATTTATACTTTTTTGATTTCGTATTCAAATGCTCTTTTCAAGGGGATGGGGTGGGGATGCTGATTCATCCTTCGGTTTCTCTGCAAGAATACGAAGCCATCGATGATTCAAGTGTAAATTTAATGGCATCTGGTGCAAAACAGACATCTAACCAGCGGTCTTATGTTTGAATCACAAAATAAAAATATCCTTCAGAAACAGTACTTAGGATGATAAGAATAAGAATTTTCCTAAATAAAGATTTAAAAAAAAAAAAAATCTGGATTAACTCTCGAACATGATAAAATCTGTTTTCAATGTAAAAAAATTCAAATTTATGTCTTTTTGTTAAACGAAAAATAAGAAGAAAACAGCATGTTATTTAGAATTTTTAATCAATTCTACCATTCTTTAATGCAAATAAATTATCTGTGGATAGTTGTAAATAGAACCGATTACTTTAGGATTTATAAAAAAGTATATTCTCACATGCAAAATTTTATTTGTAATTAATAATAGAATGTCTTTCGATATGCAAGACTCTTCTTTTATGAGTTTTGTTAGAACTTTCGAACAGTTCTTCAAAGCTTCTCGAGTACCATGTTTTCTCTGGAAGGATGATTCTAGAACATTTGTAGAATTTAAACTTTTTTGGTGTCGTATTCAAATGCAAACTCTGTGCAAGAGGAAAGGGGTGAATGATGATTCATTTTTCGGTGTCTCTGTACAGTGCACAAGAAGACGAAACAATCGAGGATTCAAGTGTTTATGGCATCTGGTGCACCAGCAGACATCTGAGAGACGAAGCCGCAATCGTATGTTCGAATCGTATCATATCCAACCATCCACCTGGAAAACAAAAATATCCTCGAAAACAGCCAGTTCTTAAGCATAGCAAGCATGCGGGAGAGATTTTCCAAATAATCCTTTGTGTACTCCCTCTCCCCGAAGAGGTGTGTCGCTGAATTTGAAAAGGGAAAGTTTGAAATTTTTTGAGGCCTGTTTTTTGCGAAAGGGGTACCATCTGGTGATCTTCGAAAAAAGAAAAAAACTATAAAAAAAAAGAGAGCTCGCACTGCTGATTAATAGAGCAGCAGCATACGTTGATAATCTTCGTTAGGGTGGTGTGGGAAATGCCATGTGAGCAAACAACCCTTTGGTTCGGGAAGAAATCTGGGCGTCAACCATCATCATCATCGTTGGCAGCTGTAGGCCCCTCTGCCGAAAAACCCTTTTGCGTTACTTCCGCGCGCGGAACCCTCATCAACTCTTCACGTCACAAATCACGCTCTTAACGACGGGGGAAACGAAAGGGTTAAAACAGGGATCGGTCCATGCAAAGAGATTCTCCATTCTTATTTTTATCAATCCCCCCCCCCCTCCTTTTTCCCTTTTTTCTTTAATTTTTTAAATACTTCTTCGCACATTCATGACAAAATGTTTCCACCTTCGTTTCCCCAGATTAAAAGTTTCCTTGGCGTAACGTGCATATTTAGACCGCCTACCTCTGTCGTTTAGCGGCGTATGGCAGGAAGTCGACACTTATTAGAAACGTTTAATCCCTATCTTCAGCTTTTACTTTCTTTTGAGGGGGGCGTTACCCAAAACAAACCTTTCACGTGATCCTTTCAAATATGTGTAACAGTACCAGCATCTGCCGGAGAATGTTGTATGATGCAGTATGACAGTAAAGTTTTTAAATTAACCTTCTTTAGAAAGGACGATCGAAATAACCTAGAGAAAGCGGAATTTTGTCCCATTGCAATTTCAGACAGTGAAGAAATTCATTTTCCTACCAGGGCCCAATTATAATGTTTCGGGTCCCTGGGCGTAGACTAGATGTATGAGAACCCCAAATCTCAGGGGCTTAAAAAAAATGACAGATTTATGTATAATTGTACAAGTACGTAGTGACAGCATATATACATAATAACATCGAAACCAGAAAAAATATATCTTTGGTCCCAGGACCCGGTTATGATGTTTCGGGACACTGGTCACAGACTAGATGAATGAGGACCTCAGAGGAATAATCTACTTTATTGTATGGTCTAATTTATTGTATGGTCTAAGATGAGGACCCAAAGTCTCAGGAACTTATTCTCAGGCTTATTATCTCAGGAAACGATTAAGATATTTCGGTGCTCTGGGCACAGATTAAATATGAGGAAACCAAGTCTCAGGAACTTAAAAAATAATAATGTCGGATTTAAGTATAATAGTACAGGTACGTAATGACAGAATACATACATAACAGCATCGAGACCATAAAAAAAATGTATCTTTGATTTTAGGATCTCATTATGATAGTTTGGGGCCCTGGGCGCATACCAAATATATGAGAACCTCAAGTCTCAGGAATTTAAAAAATAATAATGTCAGATTTATGTATAATAGTACAGGTACGTAGTGACAGGATACATACATAATAGCATCTAAACCAGAAAAAAATGTATCTTTGGTCCCAGGATCCGATTATGATGGTTTGGGGCTCTGACGCAGACTGCGAGTATATATGAGAACCCCAAGACTTAGAAACTTTAAAAAAAATGTCAGATTTATATAATAGTACAAATACGTAGTGACAGGATACATACATAATAACAATGAAACCAGAATACATCCATCTTTGCTCTCAGGACCCGATTATGAAGTTTCGGGACCCTGGGCACAGACTAGATATGAGAACCCCAAGTCTCAGGAACTTAAAAATAATAATAACGTCAGATTTATCAGGAGTTTAACTAAAAATATTAATTGAATGAGTAGAGCATTTATTTTTACTTGGTACAATCTCATTTTTTTTTTAAATATCAATATTTAGTATATAGTATTTTTTTTTAATTACCCGGCCTTTAAAAATTTTCCTTAATTTTATTTTTATCAGCCTGACAAAAAACCATGAACTTAAAATTTGCTGTTTGCCGCTAACGATTTGTAATATATATATTTTTAATTACTTTAATTTTATTGTACATTTTCATACATTATTTGTATATTAAACCATGGATAACAAGGTGATTTCTTTTATAGTTCTTATATTAATATTTTTCCTTTCTTTTTTTCTCTTTCCTTATTTTTTTCTTTTTACGAAAAATAATCACACACTTTTCTTAGTATATAAGTACATCTTCTTGATAATGGTCATACAAAATATAAATAAAAGTTTAGATCAATTTATTTAATTGATAACTACATCAAAAATCTTTTAATTTAATTATATTTAACATAAAATTAGTAATTTTAAAAAATGTTGTTGGGTGTTAAATTTTACTTAAAAATAAAGCATTCGAAATGAAATAAAAATACAAATTATATAACTTCTCCTCCTGAACTAACATATGACATTATTGAAATGAGTTATAAAATAGCAGAAAACATTCTGTCTGGAGGGGGGATCGAACCGACAATCTCACAGTTTAAACACAGCATTATAGACCACTCAGCCACGATGACCTCGTTCTGAATTATACTCTAAAACTAAATACGTTCTAGATTTAATTTTACGCATGCGCATAAACGTCGAATTTGCACTGAAAAATTAAGACTTTTGCTTGTCGCTTTAATATGTAGGATATTCTATTTGATTCTGAAATATTGAAGCCGCCAGTAACATAAAGAAGCCGTGTCTATCCTCTCTTTCTATTTTATGTCATTTTCCAGGATTACTGGAAAACAGAACTTATGTCTTTCTTCCTTAGTTGTAAAATGACATTATAAGAGAATAAGAATTTTGACTTTTGCATAGATTTCTGCTTGTGTTTGGATATAAATAATAAATTTGCTATTTTAAACAGATTTCCATAAAAACAAGAAAATCACAAAATTTCGTCATTGGGTGAGTATTCAGGATTAATAGATATTTATATGTAAAAACAATTTTTTTAAATAAGAAAATTAATCTTGCAACACTTTTAAAATGTAGTAACAACTTTCTTCTGCCTATACTTTCCGTATCGTTCTTGGGCAGGCTCAGATTTCAAATCTTTGTGATCAGACCGGGTCCCGGCCTCCGAAATAAAGAGCCCGAACTCATTTCTCGTAGCTATTTTCTAAACTCTCAGGTTTAGAGATGTACTTCCAATTTCAAAAATGTTTCGAATATTGTTTTCCACCATTTTACAAACCATTTATGTCAAAGGATAACACTTTAACTTAAACCGTTACTGGGTATTACAGTCACTATAAGTTATTTCGAAAAACTTTCATTCTCTATGCTTCAACAAGTAAAACAAACAAACAAACAAAAGCCAACGTCAAACCGGGTGGGGAGGCCCACCTTCCGGCTTAAGCTCAACTAGCCCCGCACAGCAGGTTTATTTACTATGCGGCAAGGCCCCAGCCCAGGGAGCGATGCCCGTAAGGACCGCCCGAGAAGGGGACCCTTCACAATTGTAAATTAACTGTCAAAGATTACAATGTCAATCACAGAGCTATCCGATTATATATTGGACGAGCCATGTTAGTTACAATAATGGGCTAAATGAACAATTGTGATTGTAAATAAATATAAGGAGATGTAGAGCTTTTACAAGATAATAATTAAAGTTGAGAGAAAACTATAAATACAAAACAATACTAATAGCTCACTTATTGAACGATAAACAATTAATAAATACAATATTGAGAAAGAAAGTAATCATCGTTGAATAGTGTAGCATCGAGTGTAATAAAAATTATTATATGGGGGAAAAACTTGAATAATTATATAGTGGTTTTTAGAGTAAACAGTTAACACAATTTAAGTACAGCAATATAATGCCAGAAAACAAATCTGAGAATACAAGTACTGTGTACTTAGTACTAAGAATAATAGGGAATAACATAAGTGATTATTTAGGAATATGTACATGTAGAGAAAACAATCAATATAAATCTAATACCACTATGAGGTTATAGAAATAGTACTGAAACATAAATTCCACTTTTGATGATACAAAAACTGAGAAAACAATTTACTAATTATACTGAGCAATACTAAATAATACTTGGTGATTCTGAGCAATAATTATACTATGTAATGCTGAAAAACAAATTCTGAAAATACAATTTACCAATCATACTGAGCAGTACTAAATACTTTGTGATACTGAGCAGTAATACTACCATGTTACTGCATGATGCTGACGTTAAATAATAATAATGGATAGAAGTAAGTACTAAATGGACAATAATGAATGAATAATAATACTAGAGTAAACAATGATAAAAATACTAAATAACACTGTATGATGCCATTAAGAACAACTATATTATTAGAGTTTATGTAATTTTTATGACAAATATTACACATTTATGATTCTTTGAAATTTATGAATTTTCAGCGCCCTATAAAAACGGAAGATGCTGAACAATATATACATTATAAACCAGCACATGTTCCTGCACCAGTGAGACCCACTGCTGGATAGATGAAAGCTGATAGGTAAATTGCTGTTCATTTTTATTTTCCGACATGCATTTTTTAAATGTTGGGACAGATGTATTCCAGGAGGAACAAAAAACCAATGTCTCCAACTTCATGAAGCATCCTAGAAAATTATCCTGTCATTAAGAACAACTAAATTATTAATGTTAGAGTTTATGCAATTTTTATGACAAAACTGACACATTTATGATTCTTTTAAATTTCGGAATTTTTAGCGCCCTATAAAAACGGAAAATGCCGAACAATATTATACATTATAAACCAGCACATGTTCCTGCACCCAGTGAGACACACTGCCAGGATACATGCAAACTGAAAGGTAAATTTCTATTCATTTTTATTTTCCGACATGCATTTTTTAAATGTTGTGACAGATGTATTCCAGGAGGAACAAAAACCAATGTCTCCAACTTCATGACGCATCCTAGGTTATGTCACCAGAGATACCATTGACTCCTCATCCCGAGTCCGCTGTCAGATGAAACGCACATTGTTTTCTAGGATCGATGCTCAGTGGAAACAGTATATGACAGACGTCTCCATAAAGGACATAAACCAATCCCTCAGGATCTATAACAAAACACGGGATGTATTAACCAGATTAAATTCCTTTTACATTGTTGCCTTTTTATGCGAAGTAAAAAAAATAGAAAGCTGCATATAGCATAAGTTTCATAAGCGGGAGATACTGAATGAAAATGACAACAATTTGACAGTTGTTCTCTTGCACCAGCTATATGACAGTTCATAAAGTCTGATTTTTACCATCCTTTTAACTTTTGGATTACCGAGCAGGACTATGGCGACTGTTTTTATATTCAATGGTACCACAACTTAGAAAAAAAATTTCTTTGTGGTAAATATATCTTGAAAATACCATAGTATAAGCAGAGTTTAAAATAGGTGGATTGAACTTTGTGCCGTTATATTAAAAATAAATGATCAACGTAAAATAGCACAAATAAAAATATATAAAATGGCAAACAGCTGTTTCGGAGCCCCTAAAGCTCTATTATCAGTGCCAAATTTATAAGGTTAAAAACCGATTCAAAAGTTTAAGCCATGTAAATGTGCGCTTGCACACGCCCAAGATTATCCTCCGTACTTAAACTTGTCCAGTCCGGCCCGGCGCTTCTATTGGTATCCTACGTCACAAGTGTTTCCTGACTCCGCTGTTGTTTTTGAAAAACTCACCGCCATTCAATCTTGGGCACGTGCAAGCATATTTACATGGCATAAACTTTTGAATCGGTTTTGAACATTTTAAATTTGGCACTGATGATGCAGCTTTAGGGGATCCAAAACAGCTGTTTGCCATTTTACATATTTTTATTTGTGCTGATGTTTTACGTTGATCATTTATTATTAATAAGCAGAGTTTTCCCTAGACAGTTTTAGAAGGTTGCTGACCCTGCCTGCCTTTTGGTTTACAAAATAGCACCCTTCTTGCCACTCATAAAAATAATTAGCACCCTTCTCGTCCCCATAGTAAAATAATTAGCACCCTTCTTGCCCCTCATTAAAAAAAGTGACTTTTCTCCTTTTTGCATTAAAAAATTTGCTTTCGTAGTAAAAATTGACTCAATGTTGTCTTGAAAAGAATGCTCTGACTTTTAAATATCAAAAGTGAATTTACCAAAAAGAATATCTTTAACAATTAAAAGAAGTGCCCTTAAGAATCCGAAAAGTGCCCTCGAGAATCCAAAATGTGCCCTTAAGAATAAAAAAGTGTCCTTTTCTCACCAGCAGCACCCTGTACCTTTTTAAACCTGGGGGAAACTCTAGTATAAGTGTAATGGCAGAGATTATTTTTCAAAAAGTGTTTCAAAATAGTCGCTGGGATGTTGTGTGCGCCGACCCCTGTAACCAAAAGGTTAAATAATACCAAACGCCTGTGGAATAATGAATTTCACAGAAAAGTTCGTTGAGAATTCAACTTGGTTGGTAAAATTAATAAGATTTATAATTTAAAAAAAATGCAATACCCATTTGACTTGCTTCGAAAAGAGAGAGACAAATGCACAATTGGAAATTCAGATAATACCAATATTTTATTATAGGAATATGCGAGGTTTTTAATAATAATTTTGCGTTGCGATTATGAACCTTTCCTCCTATCTATTGTGATGAATTGGGGTCGATCAGCATATTTCATTCTGATAGGATTAAAATAATCCCAGAATAAAATGGAGTGATCGGTCTTGATTGGACATTGTAAGAGGATTATCCGAGAGAAAAGAAATTTTTTGTTCATTTCAAATAAGAATGAAATGCTTTCATGTTTTGTATGGCCTTGCTAAATGTGTGTGAATTTTATCTATAAGAAGATTATCTGAAGGGGTTTAAAATGTGTCAGGAAGGTATTCATATGAATGGCATGACTAAAGAAAGGTATTTTGAAGCACCCTGGATACCAAAAGGTAGGATAGAAGAAGATGTATGAATCAAGGAGGATCAGTGGATTATGCACAGGGGAAGAGGATAGAATTTTTCGCCATGAAGGGGCAGACTGGTTTTTGAGTTCTGGAGAGTAACAAGCTTGTTTTTTGGATCTCCTGAGATGTATAAAAATGTCTTGTAAATATCATTTAAATTTTCACCATCATGTTATTTTACAATGGTTGTTTTAAAATAAAACTTTTTCGTTTAATATGATATGCTATGTTTAATTATATGTATGTGACCACGATATCACACTATCTTTAATTTTCTGTGGGCTTTTGGTATATGGTAAGAAAAATTTGAACTTCGAAAGAAGCAAACATTCGTATGAAAATGTCATGAACTCTTCGGCTGGCCGAGAAGTATATAAAGGCAGTAAGCGCGTGAAGATCTTACCTCAATTTGAGTGAAGACAAAGTTAATCCCTGACCCAAAGTTTAATTACTATTATAAAGTGCATTACACTAAAGTTGCGAATTTTAACCCTTTGATTACGAGCCGACATCGGTGACTATTTTTATATTCAATCGTATCACAACTTACAAAAATTTTTCTTTGTGGTATATTTCTCTTCAAAATATCCTTCTATAAGTGTATAAGAGAGATTATTTTTCAAAAAAGTGGTACAAGTACAATTAAAAAATAGTTTACTGGGACGCATATGTCCCGACCCATATAATCAAAAAATTAAGAGACTAATTAATAATAGTAAGTTGTGCTAAGTATGTAACAAAGTTTAAGTAATCTTAGTTACGCCAGTTATGATTTCATCCCCTAAACTTAAAAGATCACAGTGGTTCAAGCACTGATTTAAAATAGACATGAAACTAAGCAGATCCATCATCACACTCTTTTTAGATCTCAACGAGCAGCGAAGACCCATGACCAAAATGACCCACTAATCGAAATTTCTCGAACATGTGACATAGCCTAATAGTCTTCTCGTTCCCTAAAATTGTAGGATACAAAATTTAGTTCAAAGCGTCTGAGCCATTTTTAAGATAAAAATAGCTTGACCCATAATGACCCATGACCAAAATAACCCACTAATAGAATTTTCTCGAACATGTGACCTAGCCCAATAGTCTTCTCATTCCCGAAAACTGTAGGATACTAAATTTAGTTCAAATCCTCTAAGTCGTTTTTAAGATAAAAATAGCTTGACCCATGACCAAAATGACCCACGAATCTAAGTTCTCGAACGTGTGACCTAACCCAACAGTCTTCTCTTGCCCGAAAACCGTAGGATGCAAAATTTAGTCTAAATAGCCTGAGCCGTTTTTTAGTTAAAATTAGCTTGACCCACAGTGACCCAAAAATGATCCACTAATCGAAATTTCTCGGATATGTGATGTTCTCGTGCCCGAATCTCTTAGGATACGAAATTTTGACAAAATCGTTAGAGCCGTTTTTTAGTTATAATTAGCTTGACCCGTAATGGCCCAAAAATGACCCACTAATCGAATTTTTTCGGACATGGGACTTAGTCCAATTCTTTTCTCGTAATCCAAAATGGTAGGATACAAAATTTAATCAAAATCGTTTGAGCCATTTTTTAGATAAAATTAGCTTGACCCTGACCCATTGTGACCCAAAATGACCCACTATTCGAATTTTCTCGAACATGTGACCCAGCCCAATGGTCTTTTGATGCCCTAAAACGGTAGGATACAAAATTTTGTCAAAATCGTTAGAGCCGTTTTTAAAATAAAATTAGCATATATATATAACCACATACACACAAGATTTGCTCGTATTAGAATATATGAATGATAAATTATGTTTGATCACACTTCCTAATATGTTCTTTCTGCACGTGATACTTTCTAGAGATGAATTCAGCCTTTTTTTTTTTTTTTTTTTTTTTTTTTGGTTGTGGGGATGCAGATTTAGGGCTATCCGAGCCCGGCGATTTGAAATTTGAGCCCAAAACATTTTGTGACATCAGAGACCGAGCCCGATACCGAAAGTAGACAGTAAAAAATTGTTAATAACATTTAAAAAACGTTTGAAGGTTAATTTTCTCAATTAAAAATAATTTTTTACGTAGAAATAACTATTTATCCTAAATTCTCCCCCATGATGAAGTTTTTTTTTTTTTTTTTTTTTTTTTCATGTCCCTGATAAATGTTTAAAATAGCAAATTTGTTATTTATACTCAACCACTGGTATAGAAATCTTCAAAAGTCACATTTCTTATTTTCTTTTAAACCTTAAAGAACGAATTGTTCAGTATTTCCTACAAGCAAATTTTACCGATCTCAATAAACTTGTTTGAGATTGGTGCGTGGAACTTGTGTTGTTTGAGATTGGTGCGTGGAACTTGTGTTGTTGGAGATTGGTGCTTGGAACTTGTGTTGTTTGAGATTGGTGCGTGGAACTTGTGTTGTTTGAGATTGGACACCAGCATTTTTGTACAGAAACTTTTACATTATCTAATCTCAAAATTTCAGCAATTAAATAATTCAAACAAAAGTTTTCAGAAAAAATTTTGCCATTTTTGAGGTGATGCCCTCCCGGAATTGAATACCGGTTCACACACCCAAAACTCATCTAAGATAACTCACTGAACATCACTGTGTCTGAGGTCTGAACAAACATAGAATGTGCGCATGCGCATAAGTTAAAGGCAGCCTCAACAGCCAATCGGTTAAAGCTAGTCTCCAGAGCCAATCAAAGGGAGTGGTACTGGCTATATCTAGCAATAGAAAGTTCGAACTCACTGAGTGAGTTTGTGGAACACCCTATCAGTGAGTTCGGCGGTCTAAGAAATCTTAAATATCCGATCTGAACCGGGTATAGTGAGTTCGGTGGTCTAAGATATCTTAAACATCCGATCTGAACTTTAGATCTGGCTCTCTGTGTAAAATGTGAGTTCTAATCCCCTTTCTGACAGAATGATTGCTGCAATTCTTTTCAATTGCAGTCATATTTTCAGGAGAAGAAGTTATATGATTTGTATCTTTGTATTCGAATGCTTTTTAAAAGTAAAGTTTAACGCCTAACAATATTTTTACAAATTAACAGTTGTATTAAAAATATAATAATATAAATAAAAAAATATTTGTATTAAAAATATTAAAAAAAAAATGCGTGTAATTATTATCGATTAAATAAATTGAACATATTTTATTATATTTGCATGACCTTTATCAAGAATATGCGGAAGGGAAAATATTCCTCTAGGAACTATAAAATGAATTTTCTTGATATATATGATTTAATAATTAAATAATGTATGAAAATGTTAAATTAAATCCAAGTAATTAAAAAATAGATATTATAAATCGTTTTCTGCTATCAGCAAATTTTAATTTCGGGGTTTTAGAATGAGACTGATAAAAATAAAATTAATGAAAAATTTTAAAGGTCGCGTAGTTTTTAAAAATAAGAAAATACTAAACATTGTTGTTTTTTCAAAAAAATTGAGACTGTGATAAGTAAAAATAAATGCCCTACCCATCCATTAATATTTTCAGTTAAACTTCTGCTAAAAGAAAAGGAAGCATAATATGTTATAAATTACAAGTTTAAAATTATTTCACTTCATTAATTGAATATGTTGGACTAAGAGCAACATCTACTGCCTTATATCTATATTAATCGCTTATATAATATAGCAATTGTTCAAGTTTTCAATACTTAATTAATTTTAAAAGGAACTAATTCAAAATTAAAACATTTTTCTAATGAAATTTTCAAGTTCTTTACCGTCAAATCTTGGCGGGCACTATCTAGTAATACCTTAAATAGCTCTTTATCATCATCTGACATATTTCTTAAAAGATAATTCTATTAAAAGTATTTTGTCTACAGCGTACTTTCAGGAAAAGTTTAGGCAAGGTGCTTATAGAGCAACCATACTCAAGCTTTTTTTCTCGGGGGCCACAAATATATATGTTTGCTAACGTTATGTGGGTCGCAACACACTATATATATATATGTAAAAAAAGGGTAATTAAAACAGTAAGATAGCAGTATGACAAATTAATATAACATAGTTAATATAGTCAATATTTGTTACATAATAAGTATAAAACGTAATGATATAATAAGTGGAATTTCCAAGAACTGGGGGTCAAATATCAGATCTTCATCAGAAAATCTCACTTTTCTTCAACGAACACCTTTTTATATTTTTAAAGTGTAAAAATATATAGTGCAAATTTCATTAACTTTAATTACTTTTAACCACTGTTGAAAGTTAAATAGGTAGTATTCCTTACGAAATCTACCTAAAATATATAGGGTGGACAGAAAATCTTTCCATGATTAGAAAAAAATATTACGAAATAACCATTGAATGTAATACTGTAAAATTTTCATAATGGAAAAATCATGTTCTTAAGGTTTTTTTAGTCCAGACTCTACCGTCGTTCGTGAGTTCCTTGATGACAATTTTTTATTGTAAATATTAACCTCATCCGAGAAATTAATAAACAAAAAACCCACTTTTCATTTCCTCTTGCAATGGGAAAAATAAAAAGACCTTGATCGTCTAATAAAAAGAAAATCTAGCTTCAAATAATCAACAATTCTTTCAACGCATAGTGAATTACAAAGTAAGATTTATGACCACTCAACTTCAAGTAAATGATCAAAAACTTTTCTAAATTGATGAACTATTATTATATGAAATGTGTTAAAGACATTGGAACAATAATTATAGCAGGAAATAAAACATTATTTCTCCGATTAGGTTCTTACACAGAAACCTTGCAATATGTGTAATTTCCACTGACGTAAGAATGATGTAATGATAAACTCTGAACTCTGTTTTTATGACTTTAATTCTTCAGTCCTGTATCAAAATGTAAACGTAAAATACGTAGAGCGAATAAGCTCAAAGATGTCAACTAAAATATAATCTAAACTTAATGTTAAAGTTAATTCTTGTAACGTCCATATGCTCTAAATTAATTAATATATATTTAATCAAGAATGAGAAAGATGTGTGAATTTATTTAGCCTCATACTAATATATACACTTAGATTTCAGCAAAAATGTGATATTCAGTGCGATCGATTTCAAACCTGGATTACAACTAAAATTGGATTACAATCAGAAGTAAGATGCACCTTCAGAAAAGGTAAGAGAATTTTATCTTATCCTTTTTCTAAGAGCCTTTTGAGACTTTATGCGTTGCACTAACTCCTCTTTCATTTTTCTGGAAGATGGATCGGACGGGATTGACTAGCTCTTCTAGATTTTTTTCTTTTGGGTACTATATAAAGGACAGGGTGTTTGGAACACCAGCAAAATATATTGAAACACTCAAGGTCAGGATAACAGATGCTGTGTCTACTATGACACAGTCATCAAATGCTGGGCAATACACGGCGAGAAACGGAATAACGCCTTGACAGTCTTCGAGCTACCAAAGGTGCTCACATCGAAATTTACTGACATAAGTACTTGTATTAAAAACTTCATAAATATCTTTACAATATATTGAAACAAACATATGCCTGATTATATTAGTTTTTTTCTGCAATAAGTTATTGTAATCAGAGAAAGACTTTATTACCTTCCTGTATATATACCACTGTGTACGTTACTAGGACTACACGTAAAAAGAAGTTTTGACAAAGCAATTGAAATTTATGATGTTGTTAGTATAATTTTAAATTAATTATAAATAACAGGGCAAATTTTATCTTTACATAAAAATATTTTTATAAAACGATAGTAAAGATCATAAATATATTTTATGTTTTATGCGTATCTCATTTTTTTTATAAATAGGGAATGATGATTGTGAATTTCGGGATACGCATAAAAGGTAGATAGGCCACATGCGGGCCGCAGATTTAGTATGGCTGTTATACAGGTATCTGTTACTTAGATATCGTAGCTTAAAATTAATTTTTTTCCTAGACGTTTTGAAAAAAAAAAAATCTAAACCATTTTACGCATATTGTAGACCCAATTTACAGTGGGCCCAAAGTCGCGGCCTAGTCGGTCTGTTAGGTAATCAGGCCGTGCTCCCGTGTGGCTTTTCAAAAATTTTCCGAAATTGTACTTCATGCGTTTTGACATTCACCAGAATTATTACACCTATTTGAGCACTAACCTTTTATTGGAGGAATCAATGAGAAGTATGGTTGCCGTAGATGTGTAAGTGCTGTATGTAGTAATGACGGGGAAACTGTGAAAGTCAGGTCTGAAATTGCGCATGCCCCCCCTATTGTCATTCGTTAGACAAGGTGTAGTGGCTCTCCCTAATCTACTTGCACTAAGGGCAGATGCATCTCCTTTTCCCCGCCCGCTGCATTGCTTCTGTCTGTTTCCTTTTGTGGTGAAACACTATATGAGCGCATTGTGAGGATTCAGGTTACAGTTTTTTTGGCCCGGATTTTTTACGGATCTTTTTCACCATTTTACATTTGTCTACTTTAAATATGTACTACTCCTTTTATTCAAATGAACTTCCGCCGTCGAGAAGAGTGTATGTAAACAAGGAGCGAGTTATTCAATACGTAATGAGAAAGACTTCGTCCAAACGCAAAGTACCTCTTGCGTGTTCACACGGGGTTAACATTTCGGTTAATTTTTAACAGCGAAAAAAAAAACTTCATCCGGCTCTTGGATTGAATTAAACTGTAAATGGAAATACATAAATGAATTTTGGTCAAGTAAAAATATATTGAGGTGGTTACCCCCCCCCCCCAACTCCCCCCCAAATATATATATATCTTTTCCCACTCAACAACGCGAAACTTTCTGACATATTTGCCGTCTCATTCTTAAACGCAAAATATTAAAATTTTTGTTATTGTTTTTTTTTTTTTTGTTTTTTTTTTACAATTTTAAACTTTTTTTAATTTTAACAACTTTTTTAATTTTTTAACCTTTTTTTTTAGGTATAATCGAGGACAACGTAATAAACAATATAAGGAAGAAATCATGACTCAAAAATATGGAACCTGTACTTCAATATCGTAACAAAACTACTTTTCAAGATTGATTTTGTCGCCCAATATTAATTTTTTTATTGTTTTTTTAAATTTTCACAAGTTTTTTAAAATTTTAACAAGTTTTTAATTTACAAGTTTTTATTTTTTTTAATTTTAATTTTTTTTTTTTTTGGTTTTAGGTATAATCGAGAGACAACGTAAAAAAACAGTATAAGGAAGAAATGATGACTCAAAAATACGGAACCTGGACTTCAACATGGTAGCAAAAATACTTTTTCAAGATTGATTTTGTCGCGCAATATTAAAAATTTTTTATTGGTTTTTTTAGAATTTCACAAGTTTTTTTTATTTTTTCAGTTTTTTAACAAGTTTTTTTAATTTTTAACTTTTTTTTTTTTTTTTTTTTTTTTTAGGTAAAATCGAGAGATAACGTAATAAGCAGTATAAATAAGAAATGACGGCTCAAAAATATGAAACCTGGACTTCAATATCGTGTCAAAACCAGTTTTTCAAGATTGAATTTTTCGTGCAATATTAAAATTTTTGTTTTTGTTTTTTAACAATTTAACAAATATTTTAATTTTAACAAGATTTTAACAAGTTTTTTAAATTTTTAACTTTTTTTTGTTTTTGCGTTTTAAGTATAATCGAGAGACAACGTTATAAGCAGTATAAACAAAAAATGACGGCTCAAAAATATGGAACCTGGACTTCAATATCGTGGGAAAACCAGTTTTTCGAGATTGATTTTGTCATGCAATATTAAAATTTTTGTTATTATTATTACTATTTTTATTTTTATTTTTACAGTTTAAAAAGTTTTTTAACAAGTTATTTAATTTACAAGTTTTATAACTTGTTAACCTTTTTTTTATATAGTTATAATCGAGAGACAACGTGATAAGAAATATAAGGAAGAAATGACGACGCCAAAATATGGAACTTGGACTAAAAAAAAATTGTTACTTTTTTTTCAATTTAACATTTATTTTTTAATTGCTATAGAACGTAAATAAGTAAAAGCGAAAAAAAAAAAAAAAAAAAAAAAAAAGTTATAGTCTAAAGCAGGATTGTGCAATGGGTATCTTTTCTCTTTCAAAATTCTAGGCAAGAAGTGAAAAAATTCGAAATAAAAAATAAAAGCAAATTGTAACCAGTAATAATTTTTAAAAATGCGATAATCAGTGAATCACAGTAGTAAGATTTGGAAAGATTAAAAGACATCCAGTCTATTACTGGCGCCGAGGATATTAATTTTAAAAGTGATATTGAAGCTGACATTTTTATGTTTGATACTTTTTTGTGAATGAGGCTGTTATTTTCTTATGTTAATTATTCTAAAGTAATGGCAAAAAAAAACAAAGGACTTATATTTTTAATAATGACTGGGAGAGCAGATATTTTTTTGTCGAATGTAAAGGTAATCCCGTGTGTTTAATTTGCAACAATAGTATTTCCATTCCTAAAAAAAGCAATATTGAACGTCACTATAGTACAATGCATTCAAATTTTGACTTAGATTTTCCCCTGAATTCAGAAGTAAGAGGGGAAAAATTACAAGAGTTAAAATCCCTTTTAGCTGGTCAGCAAAAATGTTTTTACAAACGTATGATTCAATCAACAAATGTCACTGTCGCATCATTTAAAATCGCCAATTTACTAGCTAAGAAAAAAAAGCTTTTAATGATGGGGAAATGGTAAAAGAGGCAATGCTTTGTGCAGTCGAATCTCTCTTTGATGAAATGAAAAATAAATCTGAAATAATAGCATCCAATAGAAAAACTTCAACTTTCATATCAAACGGTAGGCAGGAGAGTTGAAAAGATTTCTCGTGATTTGGAATCTCAAGCACAATCTGACCTGCAGAAATGTGAACTATTTTCATTGCAATTGGACGAAAGCACAGATTTATCTGACACTGCGCAGCTAGCTATCTTTGTCTGAATGGTATTTTCTGATTTCAGCGTAAAAGAAGAGTTCATGCGAATACTCCAGCTTCATGGGCATACAACAGGAGAAGATATTTTTGATGTTTTTAAAAGTTTTGTAAAAGAAATAGGCATGCCTCTGGATAAACTATCATCTATCACAACGGATGGAGCTAAAGCGATGGTTGTAAAAAATAACGGATTTCTCGCGCTCTGCGACAAAGATGAAACATTTCCTAATTTTCTGACTTATCATTGCATTATCCATCAAGAAGCTTTGTGCGGAAAAGTACTCAAGTTTGATCATGTTATGAATATTGTCGTAAAAATCATAAATTTCATCAAAAGTTCTTCCACTCGCCATCGCTTGTTTAAGGCCATATTGCAAGACGCAGGATCTGACCAAAAAGATGTATTATTATACACTGAAGTAAGATGGTTAAGTAGAGGGAAAATGTTAGAAAGATTTTGTATGTTCTTACCTGACATCAAAACTTTTCTTGAATCATGAAATGTTTTTCAAAAGGAATTGGAAGATGTTTGCTGGTTATTCGATCTCGCATTTTTGACAGATATAACACTTAAATTGAATGATTTGAATTTGGAGCTACAGGGAAAAGAGCGTGAAATTTTAAATATGATAGATTCTGTAAAAAGTTTTCGAAACAAACTTGAACTGTAGATTTCAAAAATGAGACAAGGATCGCTTTCTCATTTTCCAAATTTATAGTCAGTGGCTGTTAAACACAATTATGAAGGAATGGATTTTGAACGATTTGCAGATAACCTCGAGACACTTCTTGACGATTTTAATAGGCGATTTGTTCAATTTTCAGCAATTGAAGCTGATGCAGTGTTTTTAGCAAACCCTTTTGCTAAAATCGACGTTATCAAAATTGCGGCATCAATTGGCTCTAACTTCAAAATTGACCAAGTGGAAGATCTTGAGTTAGAAATTATAACTCTTCAAAATAATTTTGAAATCGCATTTCAAAGATAAAGAATTTTGGAATTTGGTAGATAAAGAAAAATACCCTTCACTTCATAACGTTGCCCTGAAACTTCACTCGTGCTTTGGCTCGACTTACCTATATGTTATGTGAATCGCTTTTCTCTACAATGAAAATTGTAAAATTCAAGAATCGATCATCGCTGAGTGATACGCAACTAGAAAACAATTTACGTGCAGCATGTTCGAACCATATTTCAGATTTTTCTGCTTTAGCACAAGAAAGCCAGTGTCAAATTTCTCACTAATAGGTAAGAATAAAGACAAATTTAAAAATTATTTTCTTTAAAGCAATTAATGTTTGCATGTTCTTTTTTCTACTTGAAGCATGAAAATGTTTTGTCCGTTTCCCTGATTTTTTTTTTTTTATAGGCGTTCTCAGAGTTATATAATGTACATTTAACGATAACCAGAACGCTCCTGTGCATCGTACGGGACTTATGGTTACCACAATGACTATACATATTGCATGTAGACCTGAGTGTATCACTACTATAGTGAGATAATATGTATGCAACTGCCCACTCATTTGAATAATGGCGCCCTTCATTGCTTGTCACCAGCTGAGATGCGCCCCTGCTTACTAAAAGGTTGGACAGGCCTGGTCTAAAGTATCGTACAGGTTTCATAATCCACGATTAAACTTCAGTTAATTTTCCTAGTTTCAAACTTTTCTGGTCCTCTTGAAAAAATAAAAATATGGATTGAGGGGATAATGTAAAGTAAACATTGAAAATTTGAGAAATTTAGGTACTTTCATGTTAGAGGGGTGCCAGCGATATTTTATAAAATATATATATGTAATAATAAAAAAAATTTCGCCATTTTTCCTTAGTTAAATTATTCCAAATTCTTACAATTCTTTTTTCCCTCTCTTTTTAAAATATCTCTTAAATCTATTTTATATTTTATTCCATAACTTAATCAAAATATTCTTTTATTTATCATTCTAAAAATCTTAATCTGTTAAAAGCTACACGTATTTATTAAAACCTTATTCTCTTAAATTGCAACACTGCCTCTAAAACGCACCTGCCTAATTTCTTCTTTTGAGACATTGAATTTTTATTCTTTGAAACTTTTGTAATACCATTTTTATTTCTATTTAATTATCATTCGGCATCCCAGAATTCCTGGCGTTTTCGCGCTCAAAGGATTTTTTACCTTTTTAAATTGCCGCTTCTGATAAAGAGTTTTGGTCATACGTCAGAGACACACCCTCGTGGCCTCATTTTTCATCAATTAGCGAGCAGGCCCCGCCTTGTCTATCCCCCTGGCTCCCTCCGAACATTGATGTGAGTGGGCCAGCTTTTTTCGCGCGTTTGTCACTTTGGGCAAGATTTTGGAAGTATTTATACGGTTACACTCACTTCGGAGACAGATTTTTACACGAATTAGTTGTTGTCATCTATAAGACGTCACTGGGGAAGTCTACACTATTTCGCCGGTAGTATGTTCTTCAATTTCTGCTAATTCTTCAATACTTAATGTGTTCAAGTTTTTAATGAAGCGAAAGTCGGTGGAGTTGCTGTCATCTCTGTTCTCATAATAAAGTTCTTGCTCATCTATTAAGTTTCCTTAATGTTTTTGGGAAATTTCTATTGGAATGAACTGCCTCTACTCAGCTTCCACGATTGCATTATAAGATGATGTTCAAATATGATTCGTACTCCGAGAATTGCCTTCATAGTGATTAAATCGGAATAATACCCTCGCCGAATGTCACGACTGTATTTCCATGATCTCGACTGCGCCTACATCGAACTGATTATACGGTAATTTTCGTGGGGTTCGGACTGATATGTCATCACTGGAGTATGATGGAACGAACATTTCAAGTCGACAGTAATAGCAATCATCAATAATGTGCCAATCGTAACAATAATGTGTCATATATATATATATATATATATATATATATATATATATATATATATATATATTAATATCATTGGCGCCCAGCTAACATAAAAGTACGAAATTTGTTTTATAAAAATTAAAGTGTCTCCTATTTATGTATCCTTTCTTTGTCCATGCGTACAGAAAACTCTATATAAAATATTTTCTGAGTGTAGAATTAAATTAGATTCCCCCCCCCCCTACTCCCCCCCCCCCAAAAAAAAAAAAAATCGTAATATTTTATGCTAAGAAAATGCAGCACATCGGGTTGTTTTGCCAGCTAGCATACTAATTAAAAGACTAAACATAAATACTTTAGTTTTTCAATTCTGAAAATTTTATGAAATTAGTATTCGAAAAAATTATAAATTACCTGTAATTTTTTTTTTCACTTTATTAGTAAACCTTCTTATACACATTATATAAAATTTTAAAATTTTCCCTGAGTTGTTTTTGTTAGTCTTCTATGACAAATATCCAAATATGGATTCAGGGATTAATGTAAATCGCAGGCGTTTAAAATGTAGCAAATTGTTTTGCTAATAAATTAGTGTGTTTTATATTTATCCGACTTTCCTTTTGTCCGCCTGTATATATAAAACTTTTTATAACAATTGGAAACATATGCAATTTAATAAATTGATTATTTTATTGAAAAATCTATAGTATTGAATATTTTATATAAATAATGGATTTCAATTTGGAGAGATTTCTTTGAAATCGGCTCTTTATAAAATTGTTAATAATTGAAGCTAATTGTTGAAATGTCGTTTAAAAATGTGTATTTAGGTTAATTTAAGAGTGTAGAAATATTTTATTGTGTCAATTTATTATTATTATTATTGAAATAAAAATTGTGTTTATTTTAATATGAAAATAGTCGTTCGAGGAAAATTTAAAATTATGAAATAAAAGTAAGACGTAATTACCAATCAATTGATTGCAGATATAATTGTTTGCTATTGTTTTCAGAAATAGTAGGGGATATTTATTGTTATTATAATATTATTTTGTAGGATTGTATATTATTTGAAATTTCATTACAATTTAATAAACATTTCTTCACCTAAATACTAATAAGTACACTAAAAAATGACAAATGTTGCTTAATCTACGGAAATATAATATAATCACGAACGAAATATACAATAATGCGAGTTACCCACGATTCTTAAAAGCGTTCTTTATTTTTAGAAACCTCGGGAACCAATATATTTTCGAGATTTAAAGAAGCATTCATAAAAACAAAGTTTCTTTTGCTGCCACTCCTTTTCAGATGCGTTTCAGAGTAGTTTTTATAGTGTATTGTTTTCTCGACCTTGAATATTGGCTTTTAGGACTAAACTTTTCTCAACTAAATATTTTCAGTTGCGCAATTGGATTTATAAATGAAAAAGTGAGAAAATAATATATATTTTTTTTTAATGTTAATGTTATTGCTGTTAATTTATCACGTTTTGTTTGTAAAACCATGTTTGTTGAACATAAAAATGTTTACATGAGAATGGATAGCAACAGAAAAACTGACATTTCGGGTGGAGAAAGCTGATTAAGAGGCTGTATACATATATAACGTGATCAACTTTTTGGTAACTTTTTGGACCCCCTTCCCCCTTGCGATATCATATGTCATCATTCCTCGAACCCCCTCCGTCTAATGATATATCGTTATTAGTGTTTAAGAACTGTTTTTATTTTTAGAATTTTTCTCGTTCCTTTTCTTTTTCTTTTTTAATACGTTTGCAGTGATAAGCAGATATGTGATGATACATTTATTATTCGCATATTTTGCTGATTTAAATGAAAAGAAGAAGTTAATAAAATATCACTATTATATCTGAACTAACTTTATAACAAATAGCATTTTAAAGAAATACTTACTATTTAAAAGTTTTTAATAATAGCTTTAATGCATTCAACAGTAATATTGTCTTCTTACACTTGCCCTGGCACGGGGGTAAGCAGAACTTCTTATAAACAAAACAGGTGGGCAATATTCTTCCCCATTTTTTACTCGTAAACATAACAAGTATAATTTCGAACCTGGATTCTCTACCAATGGATTATATGAGTATATGGCAGAAAAATAGGAATGGCAAACGTTGGGATATTCCATTTGTTAAAATTATTTAATGATTTTAATAATAACTTTGTATTTTCCTAAAAATAAATAACAAATTAAAAAATAAATAAATAAAACAGGTTAAGTTACCAAAAAAAGTTACCAAAAAAAGAAAATTTTGGTTGGATAAAAAATGATAACGATATCAAAAGACAAACTCCCCTCCCCCTAGAGATATCTTAAGATATTAAGTGCCAGACCCCCCTCTTGCCCCTAAAATGATGACGTGTACAGCCCCTAATACCTAATGCACCATAAAATTACTCGGAAACGTTTTCGAAAATCAGTGGCAATAAAATAAACTTTGTTCTTATAAATGTTTCTTTAAATTTCGAAAATATATTGGTTTCTGAGATTTCTATAGATAAAGAATTATTTTCTGACTCGTGGGTAACTAGGAAGAGGTTATTATATTATCGTTCGTGGTTACGTTTGCTAGATTAAGAAACATCTCTCTATATATATTTACAGTGTAATAATTAGAAGATATCAAACATTTTAATTCTATACCTGACGTAAAATATATCAAATACACAGCTTATTCGTTTCTTTACAAAATTTACGGTAGTCCCTATTTCGACAAACTAAAACAGCGTTTTAAAAAAACGAAATGAATTAATAATGTATTACAAACTCAAAAAATAAAATATTGTGCATAAAAAAGGCTTTTTTAGTTAAATTTTTGAAGAGTTTCTAAAAGAAAAAAAAAAGTGTCTTCACTTCAATGATAGTTTGAAATCAAAATCATCTCATTTACTATAATCCTCCAAATTTAGGGGTACCTAAATTTGTAGATTAAAAAAAAAAAAAAAAACTACGGTTATGCTTCATGATTTACGTAATTTGCTCTTGTATTCAAGTTTAAATCTATGTAGTCCAGCTATCAGAAAGTTTTATCTTAAATAGACAGAGCTTTTGTTTAGTTAGTCTATTTTGGGACTATGTACCTAAACAGGATAGAATCATAAGATAAGAGGAATGTCTAAGTTACAATTGTAGATAAACTAGTATCCTAGGAGAAGACGCCTCATCTATCTTACAACATATAAATATTCTAGAGCCCGTTTAGTTAGATAGATTATTCTCCGCAAGGTAGATTGAGCGCTCTGTATTTAGATAATATCAAGTGTATCTAAATAGTTCTATCTTGAAACCAAATCCTCTGTAAGATAAATTTATCACATTTATTTCAGTAGTGGATAATTTAGTTTCTTTGCAATTTTCAAGATAGCTTCATTTACAATTGTTTGTCCTTATAACTTACTGTAGAGTTTATCTTATTAGCACAAGACGAACACTTTAAAAACAGTAAAAATGAAGAAATAATTATTTGTTACCAAGCAGAGCTAAAATTAAGACTTGAGTACAGTATGGGGCATAGGTGCAGGTCCTATAATTTAGGAATACCTAAATTTGTAGATTAAATTTAAAAAAAACAACAGTTATGCTTCAAGATTTACGTAATTTGCTCTTGTACTGAAGTAAAATGTAAACACTATATATCATAAAAGTAAATTTTTTTTCTTCAAGTTTGCCAAATGTAGGACATAAATTGTTTTCACTCTGGTTTTATTGTTATTCTATTATTGTGTACAGTACACGTACCATTATATGTCAAACTCACGTTTAAAAAGAAAACAAACAAATAAAAAAAGGTTATCTGACTTTATTTAGAATAGGTTAAATGAAATATTTGTGTAAACTGTGTACAATATTTTAGTCATTGGCTAATTTTTGCTTGCTCACAAGTCTAATTCTGATTACACAAAAATTATATAAAGGGCAATGGAACTTATTACACCTTAGGCCGCGTATCATGTCTATACCCAAAGGGCTCCCAAAATCATAGTCGGGCCCTATTACCAATAAGTAAACGAAATTAATGTATCTCATAATTAAATAAACTATTGATTCCACAAAATTCACTCTCATATTAACCAGCAATAAAAATTTTATAAGAATATAACCTCACCTTTTTTCAATGTGAAATTATCAAAGCATTAACTGATCATTCAATAATGTGGGGCGAGAATTCACAAAGATTTCTGATACACGCCAGTACAATCCGCGTATATTCCTAAATGTTAAACATTTAAGAATATTTTAGAAACATTTAGCATCAGAAACAATTATATAAGGGAAAATGGAACTTATTTCACCTTACTACATAATAAACACATTGGGTCCCCGTATCAAATCTGTACTCATGGCCCCCTAAAATCATAGTTAGGCCCTGTTCCAAAGGAAAAAATAAATAAAATTACTGTATTTTACAATTAAATAAACTATTTATTCCAAAAAATTCCCTCTCATACTACCCAGCAATAGGAATTTTATAAGAATATAAGCTCCCCTTTCTTCAATGTGAAATTATCAAAGCATTAACTGATCATTCAATAATGTGGGGCGAGCATTCACAAAGATTTCTTACACACGCCAGTACAACCCGCGTATTTTTAGCATTTAAAAGCCCATCAGGATATTTGATAAGTGGTCTCATATTCTATAACACCTATCAGTATTCACTAAATGGAGGGGCGTGGGGAGAATTGAACAGTGGCAGAAGAGAGTTTTCAAAAAGAAATCAAATCTGGGCTCAATTCTCTGCATCATTGATTTTCAAACTGGAGGGGTAATGGGGCATCGGAGTCGAGAATTACTTCTCGCGGAATGCTTTTAGGTTAAGAGGCACAGATTAAGCTAAACTGTTTGTAAGGAGGGGAGGCTCTAATCTAGGAGGGACTGTTAGGGTCTGTAACTTCAATTTATCTTTTGACTCTTTTTTTTCTCCCCCTCATACATCAAGGTTAAATGTCTTTCTAACCATTTCAACATTGGCCGACTGTGTGCATGAAAATTGTCAAGGAATTATTGTTCTATTGCTCACTGCACACTGTAGTGTGCGGAACTATAGTAAGTAGGTCCTGATTATGGAAAGGGCAAACAGGGCGGCTGCCCCCGACCTCTGAAAGCTAAAAATCCCCTGAAAGGAACCTCCAAAACTAAAAATCAGGCTTTTTTACTTAAAATGAGTATAATTTGATGCTTCAAAAGTGTTATGGGAGACCCCTATTGGATCTTTGCTCCAGGGCCTCACGTAGGGTTATTCAGGCGCTGATACCAACCAAATACGACAACAACAAATAAAATTGAACATAAAATTTGTTTTGTTTAGAACCTAAGTACAACCTTTCACCCCTTTAGGGTTCGATAAAATAAGTATACCAGGTTTGCTTGGGAACTACAAACACTGTTAGGATCATGCGCTAGGCTGATCACCTGGCCCGGACATATACTGCATAGCACCTCAGGGCCCATGGTCAAGAAAACAGGGAGCGCCGCAGGTTTAGTTTAGCTTTGAAGCCTAAATAGCTAAAAACAACTGACTCTTGTTAATGGGTCTCCGCTAAGACGTATATCCTGTTAATGAGGACAATTTCGTTTTCCCCCATCATTTTCTATTTGCAATTTATGTTAAAAACATCCCTTTATGCGCACTACTTATCGGATAATGCGGGCAATTTTTTTCACCTACTGACCGAGCAGAATCGAAATTGTTCAGGTATTTTTACTTAAAATAAGTATATTTTGAGAGTACAAAAATGTTAGGGGAGACGCGAATTAGATCTTTGCCCCAAGGCCCCACGTAGAGTTAGTCAGGTCTTGATACCAACCAAACAAAAACAACAACAATAACAACAAGTAAAATTGAATATAAAATTTGTCTTGTTTAGAGCCTAAACACAACCTTTCATCCCTTCGAGGTTCTATAAAATGAGTACCTGCGTTAGGCTGACCACCTGGCTGGAACATAAACTGCACAGCACCTCAGGGTCCATGGTCAAGAAAACAGGGTCCTTAATGAATTATAGCACCGCTGTTTTTGTTTAGTTTTAAAGCTTAAATAACTAAAAACAACTGACTCTCATGAATGCGTCTCCGCTAAGACGTATATCCGGTTAATGAGGACAATTTCGTTTCCCTCCATAATTTTCTATTTGCAATTAATTTTAAAAACATCCCTTAAAGCGCACTGCTCATCTGATAATGCGGGCAATTTTTTCACTAACTGACCAAGCAGAATCGAAACTGTTCGGGTATTTTTATTTAAAATGAGTATAATTTGAGGAAACAAAAATGTTAGGAGAGACCCCAATTAGATATTTGCCCAAGAGCCCCACGTAGGTTAGTCAGGCTCTGATACCAACCAAACAACAACAACAAATAAAATTGAAAATAAAATTTGTCTTGTTTAGAGCCTAAATACAACCTTTCATCCATTCGGGTTCGACAAAATGAGTACCAGGCTTGTTTGGGGAGGGTCCTACATTTGTCTGATCACCTGTTCCGGGACATATTTTGCATAGAACCTCAGGGCCAACGGTCAAGAAAACAGCGCTGGGCACTGTTGGCCAGGATCCTTAACGGATTGCAGTGCCGCAGGTTTAGTTTAGTTTTAGAGCCTAAATAACAAAAACAACTGACTTTCGATAATGCGTTTCCATTTACATATCATAGGTTAATGGGGACAATTTTCTTTCTCCCATCATTTTCTATTTCCAATTAATGTTAAAAACATCACTTAAGAAGCTACTTTACTCAGGTGAAAACACCTGCTTAATGCTAATCCTATGAGGGAAATATTTAACGTTCGCATGTTTCTCGTTTAGCTGAGGTCGATCTCTATGCAGGCCTTATTGTACTTTTTCGATTTTGATTACAATTTATTATTATTATTTTTTAATTGAGATACTTTCTCTTTCGGAACCGGTTTCGAAAGTGAAAGTATCCTCAATATAAAAAAAGCAGCAACAAAAATCGAAAAAGTAAAAAAGAGCCTGCATAGAGATCGATCTCAGCTATCTAATGCAAAAAAAAAAAAATATCATTTAAAAATATTCAAATGCAAACGAGATATCGTAAAATATTTCTCCCATAGAATCAACATTAGCGAGCTGGTATTTTTGTATTTTCGCCAGAGTGAAGTAGGCTCTTATCATCAGATAAATGCGGGCATTTTTTTTTCACTAACTGACCGAACAGAAACGAAACTGTTTTGTACTTTTTTTTTTTTTTTTCAAAAGCAACTTTGATGCAACTTTGGTTATTGAGATATCAAGAAATTGTCAATAACACTAATGAAGAAAAAGAAAACTTTTTGCAAACATAAATGTGAGTGGTTCAAAAATTGATAATGATTGTTTGCCAATAATAGTAATCAAAATGTGATATTAACAGACCAAACGTTTGGGTGTGTCGCAAAAGGACAATTATTTGGTAATGGAATTACAGTTCAGAACAAATTTGTAAAATTTTATTGGAATTACATAAAATTAATTTTTTTCTTTCCACTTTTGTGTTATGCAAGCACAATTAGTACACACTGAGAAATAAAAATATACACTTACAGCAATTAAAAACTATACAAGGATATTATTTCAAAAATTTTAAATGCTCGGTAACGGAATTACATGAAATCCATTTCTTGTAATTGAATTACGAAGCATTTAAAAATTTCTAAATAATATTTTCCTATATTTTTTAATTGCTGTAAGTGTTTATTTTGATTTTTCAGGGTGTGCTAATTGTGCTTGCATAACATAAAAGTGGAAAGAAAAATTAATTATATGTAATTCCAATAAAATTTTACATTTTTGCCCAGAACCGTAATTCCGTTACCAAATAATTGCTCAAAACTGGAAAATGATGTGGTAAAAAGTTCATATATGTTCAAGTAACTCAAAGAAAAGTGCGAGATTACTTTAATTAAAATTATGAAAGTACAGCATTATCTTTGAATATTTTGTTTGTGTTCAGTAATTTATTCTTATGTTTTGACAAATTGTCACTAAGTTGTGTTTTAACCACAATTACTAAACTAAAGAAAATATTAAGTTGGTAACATATTTAATTTCTATCAATAATTGAATTCAACATATTTAACGAAAGTGATTATTTTACACTAATCAAATGTTAACATCATTTAATGCGGACTTCGGTTAGTGTGGGCAAAAAATGGCCTCTTTTGGAAGTCCGCACTAACGGGAGTTCACCATATTGAAAAAATTAAAATTGTTTTGTTAGATCTTACGTAGGAAGTTAACGGTTAATAGGCTACTTCACTCACGCGAAAACACCCGCTCGCTAATATTAATCCTATGGGAGAAATATTTTAAGATTATCTCGTTCGCATTTCAATATTTTTAAATGATTTTTTTTTTTTTTACTTTTTCTGAGGTCAGATCCCTATACAAGCCCTTTTTAACCTTTTCGATTTTATTTACAAGTTTTTTCTTTTTTTAATTAAGATACTTTTACTTTCGGAACCGGTTTCGAAATTGAAAATATCCTCCATATAAAAAAAAAAAAAAAAAACCCTTCAATCAAAATTGAAAAAGTAAAAAAGAGCCTGCATAGAAATCGACTTCAACTATTCAATGCAAAAAAAATAAATAAAAATAAAAATAAAAATAAAAAATCATTTAAAAATATTGAAATGCGAACGAGATAGCTTAAAATATTTCCCCCAGGATTAACATTAGCGAGCGGTTGTTTTCGCGTGGGTGAAGTAGACTCTTAAGCTCGGATGTTCATAGTATCGAGTTTATACAAAGAAAAGACCGGTTCTTATATTAATTTTTACCCCGAATGACGCACTAGGTCTTATTTACGGGTATGTGTTTTACTTATACTCAGAACAATTTGCCTTTATTCTTTAACAACAATCTATAATTATTCATATACTCATTTAAAATAACTTATATTTATGCACGGAATTTAATTCATAAAAATTACGTGTATATATTTTATATCTGCGTCACAATGACGCCATTTTCACAAACTTTAAATCCGTGAACTCCACACGAATACGAATTCGCATGCGCCGACCAAAATTTCAAATCGTCGGCGTTTTTTGAAATCATGCTTTCATTAATTTGCAATTTTCATTAACAAATTGAAATTTTTGATAAAATTAAATATCACAGGTCTTATTTTCGGGGTAGGTCTTTCATTACGAGTATTCTGAAAAATCATGCTAGCAATTCTTTCTTTCTTCTTCTTTTTTTTTCTGATTTTTTCTGATTTTTTTTTCTAATTTTTTTTCTAATTTGTTTCTTTTTTTTTCTATTTTTTTTCTTTTTTTTTTTTTTTTTGGGGGGGGGGGGGAACACGGTAATTCGGGAATAATGTATCTAGAAGAACTAGATATCCAGATGGGATGGGATGGGATTTCGTAAAGCAGCTGCCAGATTTGGCCATATTGCTATAAGAGAGATGCCTTAAGGAAGGACTTTTGAAAGGAAAGTGTCCGGAATTATCGTTCTTCTACAAGGAAAACCTTGCATAGTCACCCCGCCCAGTATCGATTGATTGATAACGGCCAATTATTAACTTTTGGGATATAGGCTCTAGGGGGAGTGCCCTCCGTGTGGTCTTTCTAAGAGATCCCAACCCGTATTTACGGCAAGGTTCGAAGAAAACCATGGAAAACTCCGAACGGTTAGGTCAACGAGCGCGACAGAGGTTTGAACCCAGCACCTCCCGTCTACCGCCCAGTATCGAACCCGCAGATTTCCAGAAGCATATATTCCATCCTAGATATTAAAAAGCTATTCTAATTCTTAAGATTAGCGCAAATTTTTCAGTGAAAAAAAAATATATATATATAATTATAATATCATAATATCATTGAATTTCAAAAAACATATCAAGTTCTTGTAACATTCTAATTAAATCTCCTAAGAGATAATTAGTAATAAAGTGTAGACAGAATACCACGTAGTTAATAAATTTATATATATATATATATATATATACACGAGGGTGGTTCAATAATTATTGTCCCTGACTTATAAGCAATATTATTTTTTTTTTATTGTTAAATTCTCCTTTCACAGAAATGCACTTCAGCCACCTATGCTGTAAAGCCACTATGACTGCTTCAAAGAAAGTCTCTGGCTTAGCTGAGAGCAATTCCTCCACAGCCTCCATAACAGCTGCATTCTAGTGAAATTTCGTCCCCCTGAGGTGCTCTTTCAACTTAGGGAACATATGAAAGTCACTAGGGGCGAGGTTTGGAGAGTAGGGAAGATATTCCAACACATCAAAACTAGCTGCATAGATTGCGGCACCAGTAACATGGCTTCTGTGGGCCGGAACATGTCCTGGTGGAACAGCACTTTTCGCTGCAACATCCCGCGCCGTTTGTCCTTGATTGCTTCGCGTAACTTAGAGATTAGGGCTGCATAATAGGCCCCCGCAATAGTGTGACCAGCCTCCAGGTAGTCAATAAGGAGCACACCCTTCGTATCCCAAAACATTGTGGCCATAACCTTGGGTGCTGATTCTTGCACCTTGAACTTGCGGGGGAGGTGAACTGCTGTGCCACCACTCCATACTCTGTCGTTTGGACTCGGGATCATAGTGATGTAGTCACGTATCATACACTGTCACAAATCTATCACTGAACTGCTTCAGGTCTGGCCCCATAAGCACCAAACCAGCCCTTGAACATTGAACACTTTCTGTTGTTAAAGGGATAACATTTTGGATACCCAACGCGCCGACATTTCTCTGAATCCCAAGTGTTCATGCACAGTGGTTTCCACTGAGCCTACAGAGATGTGCAAGATGTCTGCTAACTGTTGCATGGTGATTTGTCTGTCTGCCATAATCGTGTCATCCACAGCATCAATGTTTTCTGAGGTGCATGCTGTTGTTAGGGGACCAGCACCAGGGCTTGTTGACAGCTTTCCCTGCCGCAACGGAATTCGCGGCACCAGTTCTTTACCACCTGGTAGGAAGGGGTCCCATCACCCAATACACTGACCATGTCCTCATGAATCTCTTTTGGGCTTAACTTCTTTTTTCTGGAGGTGCTTGATGACAGCTCGTTGTTCGGTTTTCTCCATTTTTCAAGTTAAGTGTCACCTCTCATACTTAAAACGAAAACAAATACGTTAATATAGCAGCTACGATTCTGAAATTTAGCATATAGGTATCTAAGACATTAGGCCTTAATATTCCACATTAACCATTTCAGTACAAATATTTTATATACACTCGGGACAATAATTATTGAACCACCCTCGTATATATATATATATATATATATATATATATATAAATGCGCATGTGTATAATTAAATCTAGAATATTTCCAGTTTTAGAGTAAACTAAAACAATGTCAGGGGGGCTGAGCGGTCGGTTCTATGTTGAGATCGTGGGTTTAATACTCGCTCCATAGGCAGAATGTTTTTTTTTTTTTTTTTTTTTTTTTTTTTATATATTGGCGATAAGATAATTCATTTGAATAATGGCATATTTAATATCTGTAAAAGCTATATAATTTTTATTTCTTTTCATTCGAGTGCTTTATAATTAAGTAAAACTTAACACCCAACAATATATTTTTTAAATTACTAATTTTATATTAAAAATGTATAAATTAAAAGATTGTACATGTAATTATCGATTAAATACATTGAACTGATCTACAATTTTTGCTGTATTTGGTATGAACATTATCAAGATGTCATATATATATACTAAGATATCATTATATATATACTTACTAAGAAAAGTATGTTACTATTTTTCATAAAAAGAAGGAAAAATAAAAGAAGAGAATACAGAAAGAAAGAAAAATATTTATACAGGGAATATAAAGGAAATTACCTTGGTATATCCATTATTTAATAATTAAATAATGTATGAAAATGTAAATTAAAATTCAAGTAATTACAAAATATGTATTATAAATCGTTAGCTGCAAACAACAAATTTCAGTTCATATGATTTAAGAGTAAGACTCATAAAATAATAATAATAATAAATAAATAAATAAAGGTCGCGTAATTTAAAAACATTAAGAAAATACTCAGTATTGTTATTTTCTTTAAATATTACGACTGCGGTAAGTAAAAATTAACAACCGATTAGTAATTCTATATTAAAATTAAACGATTCTGCATGTAGTTATCGATTAAATAAATTGACCTAAATTTTATCTATATTTTGTCTGACCATTATCAAGAAGGTATGTTTATATTCTAAGAAAAGTACGTGGTTATTTTCCGTAAAAAAAGAAAAGAAAAAAAAAAAGAAATAAGGAAAAGTATTTATGTAAGAACTATAAAAGAAATCACCTTGATATCCACAGTTTAACATATAAATAATGTATGAAAATGTAAAATAAAATTCAAGTACTTAAAAACTATATATTATAAATCGTTAGCTGCAAACACCAGATTTTAATTTCAGGGTTTTAGAATTAGCCTGATAAAAATAAAAGTAATGACAAATTTTAAAGGTTGCGTGTTTAAAAAAAATTGGAAAATACTAAATAGTGATAAAAAAAAAATGAAACTGTAATAAATAAAAATAAATGCCCTCAATGATTGCTCATTCAATTAATATTTTTAGTTAAACGCCCGCTAAAAAGCAAGCATAATAGGTTATAAATTACAAGCTTAAAATTCTTTCACTTCATTAGTTGAGAGGTTCGACTGACAGAGCTATCTATCGCTTTATATGTATAGAAATCGCTTACACAGTATCACAATTTATCAAGTTTGTGTTTTATTTTTAATTCTATAAAAAGAAAAGCTTAGTTTCCGCTATAATTAATTGATACTAAAATATACTAGTAGTATTCAATGTAATAAAATAATAACAAATGTATATTTGAGCACAGTTTTATCCATAGCAAGCGTCAATCCAGGCAAAATTTGGGGCCTATTTAGGTTTTTCCTTCACAAAAATCAATTTAATAAAATGGGTCCCTTCACAAAATTCCTTTTTATATAATAGGCCCTTTCACAACATTAGATTCCATAAAAACTTACTATTTATTAATTATTTATTATTTTGCGACGTTTTAAATTGTCTAATTTGTAAACAGACAAGTTCACCAGGCAGAGAGGAAAACTTCAGCGAAAGGATTTTAAAAAGTTTTTGTTAATAAATGCTTGGTTTGAATTTGAATAACTGGATTTCAATTTTTGTTACAAAATGTTATTTTTCCACAAAAATATAATACATTTCACAAAAACAAGATAAATTTCACAAAAATAACTTTTTACTTTTCACAAAATGGGCCCCAAGAAAAAAAAAAAACCTGCATCAACCCCTGCATAGGTTAGTAGTTTATAATCAATCGAAAATAATTCTATTGGGATTATATAAATGACTGTTTGTCTTAGAACTATACATGAAGAAAGGGTTCAAAAAGACATTTGTAAATTGTGATAGCAGAATTGATTCTTGTGGAATGCTTTTAGGTTAAGGGGGATAGATTAAGCTAAACTGTAAATAAGGAGTGGAGGCTCCTAATCTTACGAGGGACTGTTAGGGTCCGCAAAACAGTTCAATTTATCTTTTGACTCTTTTTTTTTTCTCTCCCATACATCAAGGTAAAATATCTTTCTAACTATCTTAACATTGGCTGATAGCTTTATACGCCATTAGCTTTTCTCTTTTTTTCCCCTACTTATTTTTCCTTGATTGTGAATACCAGAAGAAGGTGGTTATCAGAAAACTAGTGAAATGCTGACATAACTGGCAAAGGCATTTTGAGATGACATGCAGAAAGTATTCAAGGTATTTGAAACAGCAGTTGATGTTTTAAACAATTTCAAATAATAATAAAAAAATTATAACTCATTTTATCTCTTTTTTTTTTTTTATAAAAAGCTTTACAAAAAATGAAATATTGAATTTGATAAGTAGCTTTACCAAATTAAGAACTTGTAAAAATTAAATATTGTGGTCACTATTAAAAAAAAAAAAAAAAAAAAAAAAAACATGGCATGTGGTGGAATTTACGGGCAAAAACTTTAGGTTTTTTGTATATGGTATTATTTGGAGACACCGTGTTTATTATAAATTTATTAAACTTAAAATAACATTTATAGATAACTTATCAGATGTCTAAAAAATACCTATAAACTTAAAAATGATTTTACTATTAAAGAAACACAGTACTCTTTAAGTCGTCAAAAATGGCGAAAACATCGATTTTTTTTTTTTTTTTAAATATATACCTTAGCCCCTCTAGTATATTTGAGAAAAGATTTGAAACAATATGACAATTATAAGTGCAGTAAAAACACTTTTTATTATTTTGCCAGCTCTACCAATGTTATACTGATGTCCAAGGCATTGGCCGGACACTTTCAATTTCTGATGTTTTGTCGAATACCTACTGAAATTCGTGAGGAAATGCCAAAAATGACCTGGGACTTCGAGGATGTAAAGAACATGTTTGACCTCATGTTTTTTAGTGAAGATTTAGGCGCGAATTCAATTAGGGGGGGGGTAATAATAAATTTAATAATAAAATAATATTTGCGTTTCCCCAAGAAACAGAAAAGGCTCAAAATGATCCGTCACTGTAGCAAATGGCTATGTAGATCCTGTTCAACGTTTTTGCGCATTTCTGTAAGAATAGCATGCATATTCTTGAAGATGTTAACGCTTCTGTGAAAATTTCAATTTTTTTTTAATAGCATGCAGAGTTTTCAATAGAATTTAACACCGCTTTTCAAAAACTTGACAAAGAACAATAGAAATAGTATAATGCAATTAAAAGATGAATATATAGAATATTTGATGACATATGGGTATTTGTATGAAATAAATTATAAATGAATAAATTATAATAAATAAATTATAATAAATATAACTGCGCATGCGCGAGCTATACGAAATATTTTTTTCATGATTTGATAGTCAATTCTACACAGCAACTTCTTTGAAAAGTCCATTCAAATATCGCAAAAATTCAGAAAGACACAGGCAATACAGTGAGTTAATTGATAAACTGGGGAAGAAAATATGAGATTTCCTCTCCAATTTATCAATTAGCTCACTGTATTGCGTGTAACATTTTTAGTTTTCACGATATTTGATTGGTATTTTTATATGAGTTGCTCTATAGTAATGACTTCTAAATCATGACATGCGCAGTTAAAATTTATTTCATACAAATAGCCATATCTCATCAAATATTCACTATATTAATATTTTAATTCCAGTACTCTATTTCTACTGGTTTCTGTCAATTTTCCGGAAAGTAGTGTTAAAGTCGGTTGAAAACTGTGTATGCTATATAAGCAAATAACTTGAATTTTTCACAGAAACGTTAACATCTTCACGAATATGCGTGCTATATACTTACACATATGCACACAAATGTTGAACAGGACCTACATAGTCATTTGCTACAGTGACAGGCCATTTTGAGCATTTTCTGTTACTTGGGTGATCGAAAATATTATTTTATTATTAAAATTATTATTGTGTCCCCTAATTGTCCTTGCGATAAAATCTTCACTGGAAATTATGAAGTCAAACATGTTCTTTACATGCTTGAAGTTCAAGGACAATTCGTAAAGAATTTCAGTAGATATTCGACAAAACGTCTAAAATAGAAAAAATCGGTCACTGTCCCTTAATTTTTGGACATCAGTGTATCTATACTACTATCTGGCTTGCGTCCGCTAGCGGGCTCGTAATTACATTGGGGCCTCGAATTCATACAAACCTCGAAAAAACTCGAATATCTGGTTCGATACCCCGATGCCTACGGCAGCGTATACCGGCAAATGCTGCCGCCGGAAAATCTTTTAGTTCCATCTTCCACCGCCAAGGGGCGCACTCTTTTCTAACCGAACGAAACTCTGGCACGTGTCCCCGCGGCCTCCGACACTGTATACCAGACGTGCTGCACACGCGCTGCAAAATCTTCTAGTTTTTCCTTCCGCAGTCACGGATTCATTCTGTTCTATAAACGAACCTCCGACACGTAAGATATCGTAATTTTTTTAAACAGATGCAAAATGGCGCCTTTTTTAACACTTTCCAACCTAGTTGAAAAGTGTTTATGACTTCGGTTTGTCTGCCGTATGGCCGTCTGCCGTCTGTCCGTACTCTAACTCCCTTAAATATGCTCGGATTGCCCTGCAATTTTTATATGTTATTGTTGTTATTTATAGCATGTTCCCTATTTCAACTGAAGTGTGTAGGACTTATAGGTTTCTTACCGGGACAGTCAAAAGAGTTCCGTTACATTACGTCTGTGGAGAAAAATCGTTTGCGGTTTAATTAAATAATGTTTCACTATTTTAAACGCATTGAAATTTATATGTATCACTAAGATGCATTACAAGAGGCTTACTACAGAATATTGTGTGTATAGCAGTCATCGTTCATTTACAGGGACACACAAAATTATTCTCTACTGTCTGTTAACAATAATTCCTGGAAGTGCGTTTTAAGTTGCTGAACACGATTTTAAATTTAGCTCACTTTTTGGCTATTACTTGGTGTGTATAAATTCTGTAGATCCTATACAGGACAGCACAAAAGTTCGCGAACGCATTTCCGTTTATTGACAGAAACTCCAGAAAGAGAATTTTAAACTGTGCTACGCATTTCCTAACTGAACTAAAATTTAGCATCCAATGTAGTATATATACAAATCTATAGATCATATACAGGGCTGAATAAAAGTATTCGGATATTTTTCCGAATATTGTGTATGTTGGAAATATATGATGGAAATTCCTGAAATTACGTTTTTAAATATGATATGCGTTTTCCAAATTGTTTACTTAGATGTTATATTTCAGCTTATTGAACGGTAATGATTTGTAAAATTATTTTGGAAGGGTTGGAAAGTGTTACATAATCTATGCTTGATGCATGATTTTTCGTCCTTGTTTTAGTTTGACTTAGAAATTTATTTTCATTCGTTTCGGAAAGTAAATGGAGAGACGTGTCCCGAGCCAAAAGTAAATTCAATACGACTCCCTCTTCTGTCTGTGTCAATTTAATTACGCCGGGTCAGTTTTTTTAAATATTCAGAAAAGTTATCGGCCAATTTTCCTAAAAATTAGATTTTTAGAATCAGAAAAATAAAATAGATAAATACTCTGAGTTTCAAATTGATACCTCGAATAGTTTTTTTAATATTCGAGAATAAGTGAAAATGAGAAAATTATTGTCTGGAATTATCAAATCTTTAATTTATTTTGTCACTTTGATAAAAAAGATCGAATTTTCGATGCGATTTTTAATGAGTTTTTAATTAATATCTCGGTTAATTATCCAAAAAATTAAAATATGAGCCTCGGGGGCATCAGGACCTGCCTTGGACTATCCTCACCCAAATTTTCAAACCTCTAAGTGCTGTAGACTTTGCTAGCCATTGCCAAAAAACACACAGAGAGACATACACAGAACGAAACTTCATTTTATTAATATAGAAAATTATAACAACATGTTCACTAATACAACTGTAACATCAGTAACTTAGAGGTACATTAGCAGCAAAGATACTAAGTAGTACTAAGAAAAACGGAACAGTTTTTAATAATTACTAGCTGACCCGCCAGGCGTTGCTCAGGCGTCACTGAAAAATATAACAAAAAATTAAATAAGAGCTAAAATTTCAAAAGTGTAACAGTTATGTTTAAAAAATGAAACGGTCAGGGAAAATGATTACACTTACTTTTAAAGAATGAAAAAGTCAGGGAAGTTCTTATGGTTGAATCTAAATGGCATATCGGTATAAGATCGAGGCTTGATGTATGGCGAATTAAGATTTGGGAAATGCTAATGTGATGCATTTTATAAAACTTCATTATTGCCATTAAATGATTAATGAATAAACGCGATTTCTGTAAGAAAAGTCTTAGCAGAAATTGCACGTTTCACTCATTAAAAATTCCAAAATCGTGGAGGGATAAATTTGCTATATTAGGCCGCTATTAAAAATTTGCTATTGAAACCGGATCCCTTATTTTTAACAATGTGTATTTCAAAAAATGTCAGAGAGATGGCGCCACATGTCCGAACAGAGATTTCCAAACGAACTTGTAGCTTGGATCTCCTCAACAAATTCGTTTATTCTGAATGAAAGTGATAAAAGTCATTATTTTTATATCTATTTATGAATATGTCGAAAATTTAATTTATTTAAACTAAATCCGTAGTAAATTTTGTATTCCAAAATGTCTGAATCTAAGAAGAATTTACCTTGGCCTAAATCCTGCCAAAGGTTTTAGGCCAAGGATTTAGGCCTAAACGCCCAATGAGATGCGTTTCATTCGGACGTTGCCATTAACAAATAACAAATAATCATGATTTATGTGCCACGTACGGTAGAGTAATATATATATATATATAGATTTTAAAGCATAAAATCTTTAAATGGATTTTTCGTAGTTTGATCTTTTTTGAAAACTTACTGTGTTTAAAATGTTAAAACTTCAAAAATTATTTTTCAAATATCTTGATTATTTTTTAAAAATATGTTTAGTATGATCTACATAATAAATTTAATGTTGGATTTTGCAATATAATGAGAAGGAGAAAATAAATAAATAAATAAAAATGTAACAGAATCCGTGTTTTTTCCCCAACATTTTTCCACAGACCTTATCAAGCCTTTCCGAAAATAAGTAATATATACAGTTTCGTAATATATAAACCCCTAAAAAGAGCCTTTAAGTTCGTAAACAAACAATCACGCGTACAAGTGTTTTTTTTTTTTTTTTTTTTTTTTTTTTTCGGAATGCATTTTTTTACGTATTCACTCTTTATAAAATCTATTAAAGGTAAAGAGTTGGAAATTTTCATACTTAGTATGTAACTAATTTATTTATAACAAAGGATATGAATTATCACTTACTACTCAGTGTATAACCAAGAGAGTGAAAAAATGTCCAGGCCGGAGATCGAACCCGGAATCTTTGGTATTGTGAGCAATACAAAAGGTGCATAATACCAAAGACCCGTAATACCAAAGATGCGCAATACCTACAGCTATTCCTGAGAAAAAAAAAAGGTCATCACAGACAGACGGACAGCAAAGTGATCCTATAAAGGTTTTATTTTTTGCCGTGCACTGTTAAAAAAATTTCTGTGAAATTACAGAGAATCTACTGGTAATCTGTTATCTTAAGTCTTATGTAAAATTACAGAGATTAGAAAAACAAACATTCTGTTAAATAACAGAGAAATTATTCGGTAAATTTACAGAGTCTACTGTAAATTTTTCTGTAAAAAAAAAATCTATATTATTATTTATAACAATAGACGGAAGACGCCGGTTCTACTCACGCTGTGGACGGTGTTATAGTTATTCGAATGAATTTTAATGGACTTAACGCAGTACTTAATTTTTACAAGAATCCCCGCGACGATAGCCGTGATTTGAACCTGAATCGTCTGGGTAGAAAGTAAACATCATAACCAGTATACCATATGGACAGTTTCTACTTTAGGCTAAGTATGTCTTTTACCATTTAGTCGAAAAAAAAAATCTTGTATTTATAAAGTTCACCATCGTTTTTCAACGATTTTGTTTAATGCGATGATTAGTCATAAGTAGAGGGGGCTTAAACGAGCTATTATTTTTCTAGTTTTTAAATAGATTTAACTAATATTTGATGCTGCTATCTTTCGATTAATATACGTTTAACTTAAAATACGTTTCTTTTTCATATTAAAATACTTTAGCGAACTACGCTTTGTAAAAATTGTAAAATTGTACTTAATTTTCTTTTTTTTTTAACTCGTGTAATATATTATTTAGAATTCCTTTAGATACTAGTATAACATGCATTGCAAATGTGAATTTATAGTATACTTTTTTTTCTGCTTTATATGTAAAAACTATTTTTTATTTATTTATTTTAATGAAATAATTTTAATGTAATTCTTTTTTTTTTTGCAACAAAATTAATAATGTTTTTGAGAATTTTCTGAAATAGTAACACAATATATATATTATAATGCGCGAATATTTTTTGGAAAGGAATTCGTTTAGTAATAAATTTTAAAAATGGGAGTTATTTTTAAAAATTGACTTTTAACGTTTTTATATATTTATTTATTTTATTTATTTAAATTTAGAAGATTAAACTTTTTGTTTATATTTTGTGTAATATTTATGTATTTAGGAGGTTAATATATTTTTTTTATAATGCATATATCATTAAAATTCTACTATTCCTAATAATAATAATATATTATAAATATTTTTAAAATATATAAAACAGACTAAAATAACATTTGAAAATTATTTTACCCAAATTGTAAATCCAGATTGAAATAAAAATTTATTCTTTAAATAATCACACTCTCTTTCCATCTTTTGATCAAAGTGATATTCGATAAAAATCCCCGCTAACTCCGCAGAGACGATTTTTCCCTTCTAAAATATTCTAATTTTTAATAAAACAATTTTTAAACTAAATTTTCCTGTTTAATATTTATAATAAAATTGTAAAATAACTTTAAAAATGTGTATTTTGAACTACAAGCTTTAACAAAGATAAAAATATCTTTAAATAAAAATATGAAATTCCCTACAGGGGATTCGATATAAGAAAAGGGAAATGTCTGTAAAATGATGAGCGAGAAACTCGATAGATTGCATTTAACCGAGAACTAGTGTCAATTTACAGAGAGTCTCGTTTTTTTTCCTGTGTTTTTACAGATATTTTTAACAGTGTGGACATTATTTGATATTAATTTCAACTTGATATCTGCAGCTGTTCCAGAAAAAAAAAATAGTCTTTACAGACAGACGGACAAAGAAGTGGTCGATCCTATAATGGTTTTGTTTCTTTTTCTTTTGAAGTAAGGAACCTTAAAATTCCACTTATAGTAGTCATTTAGCTAGAAGAAACACTTTCACATATAAAGTAAATCGAGATAAAAATGTTTCTGCTGAAACTCATATTCCTAATCAATGATCGATATCAAAGGTGAGAGAGAGAGAGTTTTCAATCTTTTCCTACCATCTGTCTTTTCGCTTAATATCCGTGGTCTCGAATCTAATATGTAAATTCAAACTTTAATGTTCCCAGAAGCGAATAGTATTACCCCTTTTCCTTGGATATTTGCATGAATTTTGTGCGTTATGAATGAAATGCGATTTCGGATGAATGCGACATCGTTTCATGATGAATCGCTTCTGCTCCACTAATTTCTGAAGTTCGTCGAGACTATTCTAGGGTTTCACCTGCTGTTCCAGATGCTATTCTGGAAATGTTTCAAGGAGATCCAATCATACAGATTCTTCCAATCTTCCAAGATGTAAAAATTATTCCCTGAGTATTTTTTAAAATAAGATATTAGATTCATAACAGATCTTGCGGATGCGACAATTTTTCCTCAACAGGAAGAAAGATTAGATATGATGTAAACAATAGTATACTGCGTATGAACATATTTAGAACCAGGGCTTTACAAATTTGATAAAATCTGATAGTCAGTTAAAAATTCTAGTCGCCAGTAAAAAAATATTTACCCCCCCCCCCTCCCCCGTCATTGATTTTCAAAAAGCACAAAAGTTTTTTATGAGTTAATTGTAAAAAAAAAAAAATAGTAACGAGCATAATTTAGAATTATTAGTTACATCGTTTAGAATACATAATTTAGAAAGATAATATAAACTAAGCTTTCTAAGTTTGCAACTTGTCAAAATTATATATCTAAAAAAAAAAAAAAAAAAAAAAAATCTAAAGGGTAAATTAACCAGCATGTTTGGGAAACGTTTATTGCCGATAGTTGATTGTTACAAAACCTATATCTGGTGAGGGGCGCATCGATGAAATAGTGAAACAGGAAAACTGTTTTTTGCCTATTTTCCTATGTAGAAGTCGTCAGTCAAGTAATTCTGATTTTATTATTTTGAACTCTGAATATTTTGAGCTTTGATTTATGCTTAAATTATTAACTTATTTTTGCAAAATTGAACATAAAACTTACAAATATTTTTCGTTTATATAATTTCAAAGTTTATTTCTAAGTTTGTGCAAATTTCTTAAATCAATTTTTGTCAAAAAAATAAAGTCAGATTAAACAACTTGGTTGCCAAACAAAAAAAAAAAAAGTTTAGCCTTGTAATATAAAAGATCATTGAGATTACAGACAATTTGTTAAAAACACTAAAAAAACATTTAAAAAAGATGTTTTGGATTCCACAGAATCCCTCTTAAGCAAATTTTAACGTAAAATTCATAAAAAGTTGTACAAAATCAACTCACAGAAAATATTGCATCATTTGATGTAAACAATAGTAATATCTCTGAACATATTTATAACTATAAAAGATCATTGAGATTACAGACAAAATATTACAATTACGTAGAATGTTAAAAACACTAAAAGACATTTAAAAAGGACGTTTTGGATTCCATAGAATCCATCACAAGCAAATTTTAACGTAAAATTCATAAAAAGTTGTACAAAATCAACTCACTGCATCATTTGATGTAAACAATAGTACTACGCCTGAACATATTTATAACTATAAAAGTTCATTGAGATTACAGACAAATTATTACAATTACATAGAATGTTAAAAACACTAAAAAACATTTTAAAAAGACGTTTTGGATTCCATAGAATCCCTCATAAGCAAATTTTAACTTAAAATTCATAAAATGTTGTACAAAATCAACTCACAGAAAACATTGCATCATTTGATGTAAACAATAGTACTACGTCTAAACATATTTATAACTATATAAAAGATCATTGAGATTACAGACAAACTATTACAATTACGTAAAATTTTAAAAAACACTAAAAAATATTTAAAACGGACGTTTTAGATTCCATAGAATCCATCACAAGCAAATTTTAACGTAAAATTCATAAAAAGTTGTACAAAATCAAAACTAGCAGAAAACATTGCATTCTTTGATGTAAACAATAGTACTAAGCTCTGAACACATTTATAACTACAAAAGATCATTGAGATTACAGACAAACTATTACAATTACGTAGAATGTTAAAAAACACTAAGAAACATTTAAAACGGACGTTTTGGATTCCATAGAATCCATCACAAGCAAATTTTAACGTAAAATTCATAAAAAGTTGTACAAAATCAAAACTCGCAGAAAAATTGCATCATTTGATGTAAACAATAGTACTATGTCTACTATGTAATATTACTATGTCTGGAACATATTTCCGAACATATTTCTACGTCTGAACACGTTTCTATCTATTAGCCCAATAAAGTAAATTTTGTTCTCTGCTATTTTTGAAATTTTGCAGATTTTTTTATGGGATTTTTATCGTTTTTTGGACAATCTATTTCTGAAACGGTAAGAACCCTCCAGTAATTAATCTAAATGCTATTTATGTTCATTTCTTAGGTCGGTTTTTGTTCGAAAAAAAAAAATTTAAGAAATCCTGGCCGGATTAAATAATTTGTTCGGTAGATCAAAATACTTGGTCGCCACTGGCGACATGGCGACCACATTTATTGGGATTATAATAATTTGTATGACTCTCGTCAAAATAACAATGCTTCAGCTTTAGTGCAGTATTCTGTTTTTAAATATATGGATTTTAAAATTTTAAACATGATTTTTGATTTAAGAGACAAGAGAATTATTGAAAATATTTCCCAGTATCTGAATGTTATTATTATTATTATTATTTTTCATACCGGGTGTTTCAAAAGTTTGGTGCGAAAATAAAACGCGATAAGGGGAAAAAAAAAAATCTATGGGTCGCAGAGACATGCGGTTTGCAGTTAAATATTCAGCGTGGTACGGCATTTTGTATGACCATAAAAAAAAGTTCAAAATTACGACAATAGAGGGCACTGGGCATCAGGAAGGAGGTAGCAGCATTTCCCGTTGATTTGCTGTTCCATGCTGTAACGGGCGTAATACCGCGACTGCACAAAGTATTGGTATGTGGAAGTGGCAATATTGAGCATTTGCAGCTGTAAATCATTCCGAAATAGAATGTTTCATTTCAAAATTATTATCTCGCTTTTTTTATTATTTTTCTAGCAGCGCCCTCTATTGTCAAGACTTTGAATTTATTTTATCATACAAAATCCCTTACTATGCTGAATATTTATCTGCAAACCGCATGTCTCTTCGACCCATATATCTTATTTTATTGCGTTTTACTTTCGCACCGAACTTTTTGTAACACCCGGTATATTACAATGCGATTGTTAGTTTGAAATCATTAAAAACCAGCCCGAAAAAAACACATAAATCAGTTTTGAATAAAATATCCGATTGTACTATGAACAGAGACGACAAGCAACAAATATGTTATTTAACTATTTCTAACTCGTGAAATATTTTCAAGAAAATCAGAGTATAAGCTCAATGTATCATAGGAATTTCTCTATCTACTGTTTGCAAATATTTATACACAGTATCGAGGAAATTTCATTCAAACCCCACTTGACATATCTCTTTCATTTCACAAAAAACAGTAAATCAATCTAGAATCGATTTCGTAGACGTTTTGTTAAAGTAATGAACATTATCTTTAATAATGCAACCCGTTTATCATGAGAAAATACATTTTGTAAGTTGAAACTTGCACATAATCTCTAGATATCTTTGCCTTGGTGCTTAAGAAATTTTTTTCACACATGTTTTTATCTTTTAAGTGATATTTGCATTTTTCCGTTTGCTCTGAAACTTTTTTTCCTTCTTAAATTAGCATGAGTATGCTTTTCGCATTTTGAACACTTATCTTTTTTTAGTAAGTGAAATCTGGAATAGTGAAATCCTTAAAAACTTTGAGAAACAGTTTTAAAGATAGTACTGCCGACACTAGATTTATTTTCTTGTAAATCTTTAACATGTAGTTTTCATAGTGTAGATATTCTGCTGTCCTCTAAAAAAAAAACCTCATTTTTTAAAAATTTTCTCTGCATAAAGTCTAATAAAGAATTAAAAATTTTCTGACTAAAATTTTCAGGCTGAGCATTTTTCATTTTATCAATTTATTACAAATTGACAGCCAATTAAGTGAGAATTGGAAAAAAAAAACACATTTCCAAAAATAACCCATACCTAAAAAAAAAACCTACATCTGATATGATCAGCTGAAAATGGAGAATTTTATTACATGTTAATGGTTTAACATAAAAACAATTTAAAATTTATGTAGATCATTCTTAAAATCTATTATAACAAGAAAATCTGTAAAAATGAAGCTCATGTTTTGCCAGAATTCTACAGTTGTTAGTTTAAATTATTTTAAAACTAAATAAGCACGCCTTAGGTATTTTTTAATATTTTATATTATTCTAAATAACGCATAAAAACAGAACAAAAAAAATCGACTTTAGTGAAATATTTGATGTAGTACTTGGATGTTTTTTTTTTTTTTTTTTTTTAAAGAAACATTTCACTGTGGGGTTTTTTTAGAGGACAGCACAATATGTTGGCAAATTCCTGTGGAAGGTACAGTTTGTTCTTTTACTCCGGCAATAACGTGAAACAAATACAGCCTACCCTTAACAAATACCCTTACAAATACCCTTAACATTCGCGAGGGTTACGTTCCAGGAAAGCCTCGCGAATGTCAAATCCGCGAATGTTAACTCTCTGCACTCTAAAAATATCTCTCTGCACTAAAAAAGGAGTAAGGTTCTATAAAATTTTAATTATAGTAGCACAATCTTTCAAGAAAACAAAAGGATATATGTATTAACAGTACGTTATGCATAACATATATGCATGAATGTAACACACATATTCATATTTATGAAATTAATTTAATGGAGATAATTCAAAAATTAACTGACTGGAGAAATAATTACAGCTAAAAAGCGTAGTTTTTTTTTTTTTATTATTTAAATAAAGTGTTTTTCGACTCTCTTTCTATTCGCAAAGAGATGATAAGGCATGCAGCTTCAGCTCCATGCAGCAGCTTTAGCTCAATCTCTACGAGAATCTGCACAAGCATATTTTAAATTAATAGATTGAAGATGCCGTTACCTTATCACTTTTAATATCCCCATTGAAATGAGTATTCTTCTGCTGTTATTATTTTGTAACACTCGCTCCTTTTTCCGTAGACAACTGAAAATTGATTTGTAAATACATACTGAGAAAACACAGGGGAAACAATCTTTAACCTCTGTAAATGCTGAAAAAGCAAAGATATAATTTAAAAAAGTCGCGAATAATCAAGTCAGATTCTCGCGAATGTTAAAACCGTGAATGTTAAGGGATTACTGTATAGAAGTTTTTTAATGAACGATTTTATTAAAACAAATTTTATTCGAATTTTATCGAAATGGTTGGTTTGGTTGGTTGGTTGGTTGATTTATGACGGCCGATTATCTACTCTTGGGATATAGGACCTAGGAGGCAGTGCCCTCCGTGGGGGTCTTTCTAAGGGATCCTAACCCGTATTTACGGCAAGGTTCGAAGAAAACCACGGAAAACTCCGAACGGTTAGGTCGACGAGCACGACAGGGGTTTGAACTCAGCACCTCTCGTCTACCAGCTTTGAAAGCAAAACCTCTCAGACACTGGTGGGGCCGAAATGGTAGGGAACTCCGGTGATCGATATGCTATGTTCACTCATCATTAAATCTATTGGATTTAATATTGAGTGTTTTTAAGTCATTTGAAATATAGCTTGAGTTTTAAGTAGAAATTGCTGACAAACTTTTATATTCATATCTCTATAATTTGTAGTATAATCATAAGAGAAAAAGGTACCTAGAACTTCAAACTGCCATATCTCAGCCCATTTTGACGATAGAAGCGAAACAAAAAAATGTTCTAGAATCCTTGTATTAAGGCCTAATACTTAATAAATGTACTCTTCTTACCTTCTGTTTTTGGATTTTTTTTTCAATCAGCGCATTTAGCAATATTGGATTGGTGTTATTTTCTAACGTATTTTAATAATGAGTTAATTTCTATAATGTCGATTATATTGTGCTTTAACAGTTATTTCATTTGCAAAAGTTGGCTGCCATTTTGAAACAAGACGGCGGGCGGATTAAATCCGGTCAACGAACGCGTTCGATATCTTATTGAGCCTTTTACATATTCTCAGTTGCAATCATACCTGTTTATAAATACGAGTACGAATCGCATGACAAGACTTACATGTATATATATATATATAGGAGAAAATAGGGTAAAACCGGGTACCTAACGGTTTTCCTTTGTTGACAAAAGTCAATAAGGGTGGAAAACACCTCACAAAAATGTTTGAGGCCATCTGTGCTATTGATAAACCAGACCTGCTTCCACAGGCAATTTCTTCTCTACTTGGGAAAAGACATTTTCTAGGACCATTTGAAACAGCTAATTTTGGTGTTAGGATAAAACCGGGTACTAATAAAAAATTAAGTGGTTACACTTCCAGTAACAAAAATTTTTATTGTAATAAATTCTGATCAAACTTTAACACATATATATTTTTTAAGGTCAGTAACTTTTTTTTTTCAGGTTTTCAAGCAATTTTTAATGTTGTCACGTAATGGCTTTCTCAGCTTTCACTTCTCGTCTCCGCTGCACACCTCATGTACCCACTTTTTGCAGATTGAATATTGTATTCATACTTCACCATCTGTTGAGTGAAGAAACAATTCATTGGGGAATTCAATGCAAAACCATGGGTACCCAGACGACCAAAAATCAGCAGGGTCGCTCTCCTGGATAGCTGGACGTACTACTTGGCATCAAAATATATATATTGTGAAAGCTATAGAAAATAGTGGTTTGCTTACCTAAATTGATCCACCAAGCTGGACTTATTTAAAGAGCAGAAAAACGACGAAATATTAAAACTTTTGAAGTGAATTTCTTTCTAATAGCACTGCAGGGACACTGAAATAACTCACTTCAAAACTCTAAGGGATGTACAGGGTGATTAGAATTAAAGACGGACTTTAAAAAAAGCTATAAAAATTAACCACTGGGCAGAATAACCTGATATTTCCTCTGAGTATACGTGAAGCAATGGGAATTTGTTTTGCGAAAGAAATAAAGGTTTAAAAGTGGACCGATAGATGGCGCTGTACTCGTCATAAGATGCTAATTAAGAAACGTGCACATTACACTTGTAATAAAAAGGTGGGATGCATGCAGTTAACGTTATTCTGCATCTGAGAAGGTAGTCATGACTCTATCATTGAAAAGGATCGGGCTCTGCTTGTGAAGCTTTTTTACAAGAACGGTGACTGTGCGGTAATGGCATGGAAGAAATTCCGGACATTAAAGAGTTTAATAAGTGGCTCTGGCGCGATAAATGACAAATAGTGCCATAACAGCATGTCACGTTTTTTAATTAGCATCTTATGATGAGTACAGTATAGGACCATCTATCGTTCAACTTTTGAACTTTTTTCTTTCGCAAAACAAATTTTCATTGCTTCACGTATACTCAGATGAAATATCAGGTCATTCTGACCAGTGGTTCTTTTTTTACAGCCTTTTGAAAGTGCAACTGTATATATGTCGTAGGCTAATTGGGAAATCCGGCTCTTTGAGCCGGTCTAATTGGAGAATGATCTCCCTTTTCCCAACCAGCCTGCTATTTTTCAGGCCTACTGCAAAGAGCCTAGACAGCGTTAGGCTAATTGGAATATGGTCATTTATTTATCAATCAGCCTGATAGATTTTAGGCTTATTGCAAAGAGCCTAGATAGCGTTAGGTTAATTGAAAAATGGCCATGTCTATTTAGAAAATGACCAGCTCTTGTCAATATATGGTGTTGTACCCAACTCGAACCTAAAAATTCCATTCGAAGTCGACCCGAACCCGATAGAAAAATTTCATCGAACCAGAACCGACCCTAAAAGGACAAAATAAATTTCCTTCAGTCGCAACCCGACCCGAACCAGAAAACTGAAGTTAACCGGAAACCCGAACAGAACTCGACAAAATAAATTACTTTATGTCGCAACCCGACCCGAACCTAAAAATTCGAAGTTAACCCGAAACCCAACCCGAACCAGGAAAAATATTCCATCGAACCGTAACCCGATTCGAACACGACAAAATAATTTCCGTCGACATGCAACCCGACCCCAACCTGAAAATTAAAATTAACTCGAAATCCGACCATAACCCGACAAAAGTCGACCCGATCGAACCGTAGCCCGAACCGTAACCCGATCAAAACACGACAAAATAAAATCCGTCGCAAGGCAACTCGATCCGAAGCTGAAATTTCAAGTTAACCCGAAACCCGAGCCGAATCTGAAAATTTATGTTAACCCGAAACCTGATCCAAAACCGACAGAAAATTACCTTCGCACCGTAACCCGACCCGAATCGGATAAAAAAAATCCATTGAACAGTAAACCGATCCGAACCCGACAAAATAAATTTCTTTATCTCGCAACCCGACCCGAACCAAAAAATTGAAGTTAAACCGAATCCCGACTCGAACCCGACAAATAAATATCCATCGATACGTAACCCGATCCGGACCCGACAAAATAATTTTTGTCGTCACACAACCTGATCCGATCCAGAAAATAATAGTTAACCCAAAACCCGACCCAAACCAGAAAAAAATTTCTTCGTACCATAACCCGATCCGAACACCACAAAATAAATTATTTCGTGTCGCAACCCGATACAAACCAGAAAATCGAAGTTAACCCGAAAGCCGACCCGAACCAGACAAATGAAAATCCATCGATACATAACCCGATCTGAATTCGACAAAATGGTTTTCGTCGTCACTCAATCCGATCCGAACCAGAAAATTGAAGTTAACCCGAAACCCTACCTGAACCCGACAAAAAAATCCATTGAACCGTAAACCGATCTGAACCCGACAAAATAAATTCCTTCGTGTCACAACCCGATCCAAACCAGAAAATTCAAGTTATCCCGAAATCCGACCGAACCTGAAAATTTATGCTAACCCGAAACGTGACGCAAATCTGAAAATTTAAGTTAGCCCGAAACCCGACCCGAACGCGACTAAATTAATTCCTTCGTCTCGGAACACGACCCGAACCTGAAAATTGAAATTAACCCAAAAGCCGACCCGAACCAAACAAATAAAAATCCATCGATACGTAATCCGATCCAAACCTGACAAAATAATTTTCGGTTTTTAGGTTTCGGGTTGAATAAAATTTTCGGGTTCGGATTGGGTTACGGTTCGATGAATTTTTTTGTCGGGTTCGAGTCGGGTTTCGAGTTAACTTCAATTTTCTGGTTCAGTTCAGGTTCCGTGACGACGGAAATTATTTTGTGGGGTTCGGATCGGATTACGTATCGATGGATTTTTATCTGTTTGGTTCGGGTCGGCTTTCGGGTTAACTTCAATTTTCAGGTTCGGGTCGGGTTGCGAGACGAAGGAATTTATTTTGTCGGGTTCAGATCGGGTTACGATTCGATGGATTTTTTTATCGGGTTACGGGCCAATGGTAATTTTCTGTCGGATATGGGTCTGGTTTCGGGTTAACTGAAATTTTCAAGTTCTTGTCGGGTTTCCGGTTAACTTGAAATTTCAGCTTGGGATCGGGTTACGTTGCGACGGATTTTATTTTGTCGGGTTCGAATCGGGTTACGGTTCGATGGATCTTTTTGTCGGGTTCTGGTCGGATTTCGAGTTAACTTCAATTTTCAGGTTCGGGTCGGGTTGCATGTCGAAGGAAACTATATTATCGTGTTCGGATCGGGTTACGGTTCGATGGAATTTTTTCTTGGTTCGGGTCAGGTTTCGGGTTAACTTCGATTTTCAGGTTTGGGTCGGGTTGCGACACAAAGGAATTTATTTTGTCGGGTCCGAATTGGGTTACGGTTCGATGGATATTTTTGTCGGGTTCTGGTCGGATTTCGGGCTAACTTCAATTTTCAGGTTTGGGTCGGGTTGCACGTCGAAGGAAATTATATTATCGTGTTCGGATCGGGTTACGGTTCGATGGAACTTTTTCCTGGTTCGGGTCGGGTTTCGGGTTAACTTCGATTTTCAGGTTCGGGTCGGGTTGCGACACGAAGGAATTTATTTTGTCGGGTCCGAATCGGGTTCGATGAATTTTTTTGTAGGGTTCTGGTCGGATTTCGAGCTAACTTCGATTTTTAGGTTCGGGTCGTGATGAGACATGAAGACATTTATTTTGTCGGGATCGGATCGGGTTACGGTTCGATGGATTATTTTGTCGGGTTCTGCTCGGTTTCGGGTTAACTTCAGTTTTCTGGTTCGGGTCGGGTTGCGACTCGAAGAAATTTACTTTGTCCTTTTAGGATCGGATTGCGACTCGAAGAAATTTATTTTGTCCTTTTAGGATCGGGTTACGGTGCGATGGAATTTTTCTGTCGGGTTCGGGTCGACTTCGAGTGGAAGTTTCAGCTTCGAGTTGGGTACAACACCACACATTGACAAAGAGCTGGTTATTTTCTAAATAGTCATGGACATTTTTCAATTAATCTAACGCTATATAAGCTCTTTGCAGTAAGCCTAAAAATTATCAGGCTGATTGAGAAATAAGTGGCCATATTCCAATTAGCCTAACGCTGTCTAGACTTTTTGCAATAGGCCTGAAAAATAGCAGGCTGATTGGGAAAAGGGAGATGAAACTCCAATTAGACAAGTTCTTTGCAGAGAGCCGGATTTCCCAATTAGCCTACGACATATATATAATTATATCTTATTAATTTAATCTTTGAATTTCAAAACACATTAATCAAGTTCTCTCAACATTCGAACCTAATCTCCAATGAGATAGTTAGTAACAAATAAATAAATAAATATCTATATATATATATATACCTTTGAATTCAGAATACATCAAGCAAGTTCTTGCAACAAATATACAAATCTAACCAAATCTCCAATTTAAAGATAGGTAATTATAAAATGTATACATGATACAATTAAGTTAATATATAATTAACAAATTCAAACATCAAATTATCGAAGTTCCAATTCAGAGACGGCACGCAGCCAAGCATAAATAATAGTTTTAAAAGAAAATTTAGAAAATAAATAGATAGATAAAACGATAAAAGATATCATATAAATAGAACATAAGAACAAATAATGAAATTTGTATATCAAATGATATTAAAAATAGAATTCGAAAAGAATAGAGACATGTGCAAGGTATAATCTTCAGTCTGGCAGTACACTCTACATGTCTGAAAACAATGCAACATTTCATAAAATATACTGGCAAATTTGCTAGGAACAGTATATTTCTGCCAGAAATATTACATTAATAAAAGAAAACGAATGAAAGAAAACAAAGAAAGATAGATAATAAAACACTCACATACCAATAGTCACATAATACTCATATATAATACTCACATAATACTCACATAATACTCACATAATTACTCACATACCAAGCATTTTACATTACACGATGTTAACCCAGCATACTAACATTTGAATTGATCACGTGAGATCGCATAACTGTGCCCACGGCTAGAGTTAATATAAATTGAGACATTAATAGATGAAAGAAAACTGTAAAATATATTAGACAAGAAATATTAGAAGTATCTATTTATCTATCTATCTGTCTATAATCAAATCTATATATAACGCAAAATCATATGTATCTATATAAATATATATATACGAGGGACGTTCCGAAAGTAAGTTTCGTCAGTTTTTTAAAGAGAAGATGGTACAGCAGGTGAAACAAACAATCCCTATAAGAATCCATACCCGTTGCTAGTTCCGAAGAAGCGTCAGGGGAGGAGGACTGACGCATGCATAGAGAGTAGCAGTAGACCGGCATACCCGAGGTTACTACTGCGACGCCTTCACTAAACTCAGGTCCTCCATTCTACGAAAGAGACCACTGTGCTATTGAGTGAAGTTGTTATGCTCTTAGAGGACAACGCAAAATCACACGCAGAAGGCTCAGATTCGTCGATTCGGATGGGAAAGATTGGATCATCCGCCTTACAGCCCCGATCCTGCCCCATCGGACTTTCATTTGTTCTCAGCATTGAAAGCCGCAATCTCGGGACGTCACTTCCAAAACAATGCTGTGGTGAATGCCGAGGCGAAATTTTCCGGAATTGCTTTCCTCCGGACGACTGCAATAGGTAGTTTTTTACTTTTGTAACGGAAGTGTACCTAAAAGTTGCTGAATTACAGCAGTTTGAAGTTATATTGCGGCTGCAATTTGAAACGAGACAGCGAATTATAAGTAAGGGATTCTTCCATAATCGGATTTAATTTATGAGTTTTTGTGAACATGGTTTCTTGCAAATTTACTTTAATTGTAGTAACGATTGTTGTAACTCTCATACGATTAAAATGATATAGCGCCAAATTTTCACCACACTTGGCAATACTTGGCGAAATATCCCCAAATATGGCGACAAAAAAATAGGTCGGTCTTCATGAAGTTAAGTCGGATTAATTTGGCGAAATTTGCATTGAAATTCAGTATTCAAGAAAACAGGTAAAGAATGAATAAGGTAAAGCCAGGAGAGATGGCGCGGTCGGAGAGATTGTGCACTTAGAGGTTAGGGGGGGAAGGAGTAGAGTGAGCTCACAGCAACTCCAGGTAGTTGTACAACAGCAGTAGTGGAGTGTCTACATGAAAGTGCACGTTGATTGTTCTGAGCTTTTAAGATAAAGCATTGCTATTTTGTTTTGTTTTCCCAAAGTAAGTGCTTGAATTTTCATAGCTATTCATAAGAATTTCTATACAATGTCAGTAGTACAAACTATTTTAAACTTAAACGCTTTCTCATAAGTTACTAATCTAGACTAACAATGTGATTATCAACGGTTCGTCTTAGAAGCGGCCATGTTTATATAAAAGGCCGCGCAATCTCTCCTACCGAAATTGGTGAGTTTGCGCATCTGTTACTTAGGAGAGATGACGCATTGTTTCCATTAGTTTCCATGCTAGGAGAGATTACGTAGCTTATTAGTAAATTTGCAAAAAAAGAAAAAAATTAAAATTAAAATGGACTAATTTTAAGTTAAACGTGTTATCAAGTAACTTAATGTTATTTTGTAATCTTATCTGGACTTGCTTTTTCTGATTCTTTAATTTTTTTTCCCTTTAATTAAAATTTTTTAGTCGTTTTTAAAATAATTTCCTTTTTCTGATTCTTTGATCATTTGGTTGAAGTATTCACTCCTAATACAATAATATTTGTTCACAAAAACCTTACAACAATGTCATTTAAGTGTAATTATTATTGTTAACAATTTAATTGTAGACATTATTAGTAACAATCTGTCCTACCCATGTGCGCAATCACACCAACCCTGTAGGGACAGATTGCGCAAAATAACTTTCTTGGTTTTATTACAACTGTTCTATTAAATTACAACATAACAACAAAATAGCAATGGAAATTCATAAAAAACAAATGAAGTAAAAATTATTCATGGATAGTTTAGCAAAAAATTAATATTTAGATTTTTTATTGTTATTCTTTTGAATTGGGCGCAGACTTTCCTAGCTTTACCTTATTGGGCTAAAATATTAAAACAGGATATATTTTACGAATGCCGAAAAATCTCTGCGAACGCCAATAATAATAATAATAATAATAATAATAATAATAATAATAATAATAATCACATAAGAAGTTTCGCGAAAAATTCATAAATTGCTGTACGATTTCCGAATAAACTTTATTGAAAAGAGGACAGAATTAACTATATTGGACTAAAAAATTAAAACCGGATTCTTTTCACAGGTGTAGAAAAATTGCCGCGAATTGGAAAGAAACCCCCGAAAAAATCGCATAAAAAATCGCATAAAAATCGCTAAAAATTTAAAAATCGCAGAGGACAAAATTTACTACTGTGTGCAACATTGTAACCGGAATTCGTTCCCAAATCTAAAAAAAAAATTGGCGCAAAACGCATTAAAAAAACCGCTAAAAATCGTATTGAAAATTACGAAAGACAAAATGTACTATGTTACGCTTAATGTATGAAACAGAATTCCTTCTACGAATATAAAAAAAATCACTGCGGAACGCTGACAAATGGTACAAATCGCATTTAAAATCGCTAAAAATTAAAAACCTCGCAGGATACAAGGCTAAGAGTTTGAAACCAAATTCCTTTTCCGAATGTCAAAAAATCACCGCGGAACACAAAAAAGTGCTATAAATTGCATAGAAAAATCGCATAGAAAATCACATTAAAAATCGCAAAAAGCTTAAAATTCGCAGAGGACAAAAGACACTATCGATATTAGGCTAAAAGTTTGATACCAAATTATTTTTCCGAATGTCAGAAAATCGCCACGGAACGCAAAAAACCCGCTAAAGATCGGTAAAGTCTTTAGATAATTTTATTTTCTTTATTAAAACAAGAAAAAAAAATCGTTAACTTGTTCAAAAGGTGTCGTGACAGAACCACTGAAAAATAGTTTTTCGAAATAATTAAGTTTAAGGTTTTGTCCATCGTAGGTATCGCTGTCTACGCGCTTCAAAATTTACAGCTCTTACGACCGTAATTTTAGGAATTTTCATGTCTGTCTAATTGTACGACATCTTAAAAGTTCCGCTATCATGATAATATGATAATAGTAAATACATTTTTCCGATATTTTAGACATTTCTGGTCTCTTTAACACTATTTGATGACGAGATTGATATCCTCTTTAATAAAAAGGTATGCGTTGCTGACGACTGGGATTTTCGCTAATCGTTGCCACAGATTAACATCGGAAAATGAAACATTTGAAGTTACTGAAAAAAATAATTGCTCGAAAAGTATTTGTCAGAAAATTGTTAGACAAAATGCGTTAGAAAGATAAAAAATTGTATTTTTCTTGATATACATTTCAAATCCACTGATTATGTCATTTTTCAAATATTGAATTTCAAAAATTACCAAATTTCTCAATGGAGTACCATAAAGAAAACTTCACGCGTAAAAAAATAATAAAAACAGCAATGTGTCAGCACGAGTCACAAATTATAGTAACCGTATTATTCTGTTAAAATATAAAAGTGAATTATGATGTCACGAGTGCATGATTTTTATTTAATTCTCGACAAATACTAGATGCGCCATTTCTTTTTAGGTGAATAATATAGGTTTATTCCCGTTATTAAAAAATGTAGCTATAAAACAGATAAATCAATGGAAAACGGTAGGTAATAAATTGTAAACATAATAATAAACCGTATTGAAAAAACATAACTTAGTGAAATAAGTATCCGTTTTTATGTTATTATATAATATTCCAGGTATAGGTACAGATTACTTTAAAATACAAGGTTCAATTCACCGATATGTTTCGTTTGATTCAAGGTTCTTTTGGAGAAACCGACCAGCGCAGCGGGCGTAGTCTGCTAGTGCAAATATATGTGAAGACAGTGAGAAATTTAAAGCAAGAAAATATATCCAACAGTATATAACATATATACGTTCCTTCAAAAAGTAGAAAGGTGCGATTTGTTACATGTTAAGTTGGAAAATGTATCATATTCTACATATTTTGAGAACTCATCTACAATGTAAAAACACACAAATGTTTCATAATAATTTAGCTCTTATCTTTTATTAATGTTTACGAAAATGTAAATACTTGCAGAAAACTGTCCAGTCATTTGACCGTTTTTATAGAATACGGTTACATAACCGCAATTTAACTCTATTCTGACCATATTATTGCCCATATTATATGGTCAGAATAGAGTTAAATTACTGTTAGATAACCATTTTCTATAAAAACGGTCAAATCACTGGACAGTGTGCTGCAAATATTTAACAGTGTACAATAACCTTTTCGGATTTACCAACGATTCCAAAAAGTTTTTCTGTATCTTCCGAAACCTTAGAAAATAATATATTTCGGAAATTTAAAGAAGTATTTCTAAAACAAAAGTTTTGTTTTACGATATTTTTGAATTCAGAACTCCTGCCGGAAGTTGTAGTTAGAGATAGTTATGCAAAAAGCAAGTGCAATGCCAATAAACATGAACCAAATTCCTCTAAAAAAATAATCTTCAAAGGCACATTTATAAAATTATAAAATTGCTAGGATGATAAAATTGGTTTAAAAATGGGGTAATTTTTAAAATACTATCATTATTTCAGCTGAATTCTACTTCTCCCTGTCCCTTTTTCCAATTTCTTTTGTCTACAAATGTTATAAAAATAGCACAAAATAAAACTACATAATTTTTCGCCAAAATTTATAAGTTTAGCAGAAAAAATAAGTATGTAGTTTAAAATAAAAAAGTATGTAATCGCCATGTATACATTCAGTATAAATAAAATAAAACACATAAAATACTGCAGTACTTTATATTTAGCAATTTATAAAATATTCCTACTTTTTTTTAGTCCTAAAAAGAAATAAATACCCACAGATAGTTCTGCCCAAACTAATAGTACAAAAAAATGTATACCTATTGATTAGAAATACTGCATAATTTCAAATGATATTTTAATTTCTCTTTCACCCAAATATCAGCTGAACACAAACTTGATTTATTTTTTTAAATATGGAGTAGTAGTTGTCAAATTCGATAGAATAATAATAATAATATTTCTAAATCATTTTTATTAGTCCAACTATAAAATTTCACGATTGTTTCATACATTGGCGACCTGCAATTTTGTAGGATATCTGGCTGTTAAAACAGTAGAAGTTCCTCTCTCTTCTGAATACTTTTCGTAAATTGGTTTTCTACGTAGGTTTTTCAAGTTTATCACACATTGGCGACCTCACATTTTGTATGAAACTTGGGTGTTAAAACAGTACAAGCTCCCCTCTCTTCTGAATACCTTTCGTAAATTGGTTTTCTACGTAAGTTTCTAAAGTTTATCACACATGGGCGACCTCACATTTTGTATGAAACTTGGGTGTTAAAACAGTACAAGCTCCCCTCTATTCTGAATACCTTTCGTAAATTTGTTTTCTACGTAAGTTTCTAAAGTTTATCACACATTCGCGACCTCACATTTTGTATGAAACTTGGGTGTTAAAACAGTACAAGCTCCCCTCTCTTCTGAATACCTTTCGTAAATTGGTTTTCTACGTAAGTTTCTAAAGTTTATCACACATTGGCGACCTCACATTTTGTATGAAACTTGGGTGTTAAAATAGTACAAGCTCCCCTCTCTTCTGAATACCTTTCGTAAATTGGTTTTCTACGTAAGTTTCTAAAGTTTATCACACATTGGCGACCTCACATTTTGTATGAAACTTGGGTGTTAAAACAGTACAAGCTCCCCTCTCTTCTGAATACCTTTCGTAAATTGGATTTCTACGTAAGTTTCTAAAGTTTATCACACATTGGCGACCTCACATTTTGTATGAAACTTGGGTGTTAAAACAGTACAAGCTCCCCTCTCTTCTGAATACCTTTCGTAAATTGGTTTTCTACGTAAGTTTCTAAAGTTTATCACACATTGGCGACCTCACATTTTGTATGAAACTTGGGTGTTAAAACAGTACAAGCTCCCCTCTCTTCTGAATAACTTTCGTAAATTGGTTTTCTACGTCAGTTTCTAAATTTTATCACACATTGGCGACCTCACATTTTGTATGAAACTTGGGTGTTAAAACAGTACAAGCTCCCCTCTCTTCTGAATACCTTTCGTAAATTGATTTTCTAGGTAAGTTTCTAAAGTTTATCACACATTGGCGACCTCACATTTTGTATTAAACTTGGGTGTTAAAACAGTACAAGCTCCCCTCTCTTCTGAATACCTTTCGTAAATTGATTTTCTACGTAAGTTTCTAAAGTTTATCACACATTGGCGACCTCACATTTTGTATGAAACTTGGGTGTTAAAACAGTATAAGCTCCCCTCTCTTCTGAATACTTTTCGGAAATTGGTTTTCTACGTAAGTTTCTAAAGTTTATCACACATTGGCGACCTCACATTTTGTATGAAACTTGGGTGTTAAAACAGTACAAGCTCCCCTCTCTTCTGAATACCTTTCGTAAATTGGTTTTCTACGTAAGTTTCTAAAGTTTATCACACATTGGCGACCTCACATTTTGTATGAAACTTGGGTGTTAAAACAGTACAAGCTCCCCTCTCTTCTGAATAACTTTCGTAAATTGGTTTTCTGCGGAAGTTTCTAAAGTTTATCACACATTGGCAACCTCACATTTTGTATGAAACTTGGGTGTTAAAACAGTACAAGCTCCCCTCTCTTCTGAATACCTTTCGTAAATTGGTTTTCTACGCAAGTTTCTAAAGTTTATCACACATTGGCGACCTCACATTTTGTATGAAACTTGGGTGTTAAAACAGTACAAGCTCCCCTCTCTTCTGAATACCTTTCGTAAATTGGTTTTCTACGTAAGTTTCTAAAGTTTATCACACATTGGCGACCTCACATTTTGTATGAAACTTGGGTGTTAAAACAGTACAAGCTCCCCTCTCTTCTGAATACCTTTCGGAAATTGGTTTTCTACGTAAGTTTCTAAAGTTTATCACACATTGGCGACCTCACATTTTGTATGAAACTTGGGTGTTAAAACAGTACAAGCTCCCCTCTCTTCTGAATACCTTTCGTAAATTGGTTTTCTACGTAAGTTTCTAAAGTTTATCACACATTGACGACCTCACATTTTGTATGAAACTTGGGTGTTAAAACAGTACAAGCTCCCCTCTCTTCTGAATACCTTTCGTAAATTGGTTTTCTACGTAAGTTTCTAAAGTTTATCACACATTGGCGACCTCACATTTTGTATGAAACTTGGGTGTTAAAACAGTACAAGCTCCCCTCTCTTCTGAATACCTTTCGTAAATTGGTTTTCTACGTAAGTTTCTAAAGTTTATCACACATTGGCGACCTCACATTTTGTATGAAACTTGGGTGTTAAAACAGTACAAGCTCCCCTCTCTTCTGAATACCTTTCGTAAATTGGTTTTCTACGTAAGTTTCTAAAGTTTATCACACATTGGCGACCTCACATTTTGTATGAAACTTGGGTGTTAAAACAGTACAAGCTCCCCTCTCTTCTGAATACATATCGTAAATTGGTTTTCTACGTAAGTTTCTAAAGTTTATCACACATTGGCGACCTCACATTTTGTATGAAACTTGGGTGTTAAAACAGTACAAGCTCCCCTCTCTTCTGAATACCTTTCGGAAATTGGTTTTCTACGTAAGTTTCTAAAGTTTATCACACATTGGCGACCTCATATTTTGTATGAAACTTGGGTGTTAAAACAGTACAAGCTCCCCTCTCTTCTGAATACCTTTCGTAAATTGGTTTTCTACGTAAGTTTCTAAAGTTTATCACACATTGGCGACCTCACATTTTGTATGAAACTTGGGTGTTAAAACAGTACAAGCTCCCCTCTCTTCTGAATACATATCGTAAATTGGTTTTCTACGTAAGTTTCTAAAGTTTATCACACATTGGCGACCTCACATTTTGTATGAAACTTGGGTGTTAAAACAGTACAAGCTCCCCTCTCTTCTGAATACCTTTCGGAAATTGGTTTTCTACGTAAGTTTCTAAAGTTTATCACACATTGGCGACCTCACATTTTGTATGAAACTTGGGTGTTAAAACAGTACAAGCTCCCCTCTCTTCTGAATACCTTTCGTAAATTGGTTTTCTACGTAAGTTTCTAAAGTTTATCACACATTGGCGACCTCACATTTTGTATAAAACTTGGGTGTTAAAACAGTACAAGCTCCCCTCTCTTCTGAATACCTTTCGTAAATTGGTTTTCTACGTAAGTTTCTAAAGTTTATCACACATTGGCGACCTCACATTTTGTATGAAACTTGGGTGTTAAAACAGTACAAGCTCCCCTCTCTTCTGAATACATATCGTAAATTGGTTTTCTACGTAAGTTTCTAAAGTTTATCACACATTGGCGACCTCACATTTTGTATGAAACTTGGGTGTTAAAACAGTACAAGCTCCCCTCTCTTCTGAATACCTTTCGTAAATTGGTTTTCTACGTAAGTTTCTAAAGTTTATCACACATTGGTGACCTGACATTTTGTTTGAAACCTGGGCGTTGAAACAGTAGAAGTTTTTCTCTCTTTTGAATGCCTTTCGTAAATTGGTTTCTTAGGTAATTTTCTCAAGTTTATGCATCAGTAAATATCTTCAACGTATGGATTTAATATAAAATATCTTACTATCTAAAAAACATATGGACAATATGATATAAATGCATTTTCTGTAAGTTAAAAAATCATATAAAATCGGGTTATCCGACCCAAAACAGAACTCTAATTTAAACAAAGACAATTATTTTTTTTACATGAACTGTGCCAAAGTTTATTACTTTTTGTCTTCAATGTTTTTTAATTCGCCTTAAAAGAACACCTCGGTAAGTAAAGAAGTAGTAAAAACATTTATTATATTTTAAACTAGTAAATTTGCAGCGCAGGATCCTCAACGTCAGCTTTGAAAGTCACATCTTTATTTTGAACTCTTTTTGATTAAGTTTCCTTTCACAATTTTTTCTTTCACATTTTTATTATGATAAAACTGCAAGTAACACTTCAAGTAATTTGAGAAGATTTAACTCTTAGGAATTGCAACGGGAAATATGATTACAATACTCCAACACAACGTTTTATTCTTAGTTTTTTTTTTTTTTTTTTTTTTTTTAATATATATATATGAAAAACTTTCTATTGCAGGAAGGCTTTGCCCTCCTGAACGTTTTCTCATTAATTTGATAATCATAATTCTCTTAAATTCAGTAATTTAAATCTTATCTTTAGAAAATTTCAAATATTAATTTTGTGATAAAGGCATTCATCTTCAGTTTAAACGATAAACGGGACTTAGAACTCTTAAACCTTAAAAAAATTCAATTTTTGAAAAAAAAAAAAAAAAAAAAATATATATATATAGATTAAAGAGTAACCATTTCTGAACATTTTAGAATAAAATGAAGGGCACTATTAATAGTTGTTAAATATATAGGAAATATTTTACAATAGAGAACTTTAAAAGTCACTTTTCTTAAAATGTGAGATTGAGGCACTGCGCGTCAGATATTTAAAAACTTGTCAATATTTTTTCATGAAATTTTCAGGATATATGGTGTATATAAATTGAACCTAAATTTTCATCTTTTTTTTCTTGGTGTTATATTGCTAAAATTTTGAAAATTTTATACAGGCAAAATACAGTTTTGTTTTAAAACATAAAAATCTTATAAATAGGCATTTTTTTTTAAAGTTTAGTGTAAGCCCAAGACCCTCAAGTATAATAAGATACTAAAGATTTTGTTTTACTTGCAAAAATACTTTTGTTAACATGCACGCAATCTGCGATTCCAATTTTCTGTTCGACAAGTTAAAGAACCCCTATAAAAACTTATTTTCTTCATTATGACCTGAAATGAATATAAAATGAAAGAAGAAACATGTATCTATTACCGTCTTTAAAAGCTGTGTTTTTGTAATGTATGTTTTTTAATATATAAACTGACAAAAATGCTCATTTTTATTCATTTTTCAGCAGTGTATGAGTCTCACGTTCCCTTAATATACTGATAGATATTTTATCAAATGTTGATAATTCCAATTTTCAATCTTTTTGAAAAGGGCTAATTTATAGCCTCTCATAATATTTGAATTGCCATGTCACTGCCAAGGTTTAAAGAGGTTAAATATATATATTTAAAAAATATATATATGAACAGTTCTAAGAAATAAAATCCCACATTTTTTTCTTCTCTGTGAATGGATTCGAAACCAAACGGATTCGGCATCAAATCACCCTTTTACAATGGCTTTCGGCAATTCAAAACGCATTTCATTTTTCCTTTTCGAAAAAATCAACATCGGAAATGGGAGGGGCTGAATACAGTCGAAATCCTCTTGTCGGTTTGCTAAAATTCGGCAAAGCTGAATTACATACAGATCCGAAGGTTCCACTTACAATTTTTTTAAAAATTAGAATGGTCCTTAAATGGATTTTTTTTTCTCTTTTCTACTTTATTTCAACTACGCTTTTTATTTCTTTTCTCTCTCTCTCTCTCTTTTTTTTTTTTTGTCCTTTGATCTGCACAGTTCAGGCCATTGGCCACATACAGAGGGTATTCACACATTTTTATAACGACTTTATCTTTATCCATGATTTAAAGTTAAATTAATAATAATAAAATAATAGAATATAATCTATGCCTTATGTGGCATCAATTCGGAAGTGTTTAATTATCGTCTGCATCATTAAATATATTCTTTGCTTTAAAATGTCGCTGGAAAATAAACAATAGATCGAAGGCTAGGTATTTGCGCTTTACGGGGAGAAATATTCTTATTAAATTATTAACAAGTTGGAAATTGTACGTCAAACGTGACAAATGAGGTGCGTTCGTACTATAGCTAGTTATATAAATATTCAGATCTTGATGATTTTTAATTCTGTGAGATGAATTATATCGTCTGCAGATTAATTTCTGTCATAAAATAAGTATCTCGGTCGCTTGACGATTCAATCTCGGAAGCATCCTGTAACAAGAAAACACCGATTTAAAAAAAATAATAATTCAAATTTCTTAATAAATATTTTTATTAATATCTTTTAAAGTTTTGATTCGATTTTCATAAAATTTTAAATGTCTCGACAAAATTCAGCAAAGATAATATATCTTAAATTTCAAACCATTCGGTTGGGTAGTTTTTGCGCTGTTATATGCGGACAGACGGACGGACGGATCAGACGACAACTGTAGGTGTATTTATATAATTACGAACGCACATAATAAAAATATGTGTGAAAAGTATGGTTTTAATATTTCTACACGTAAAATAAGTGACATGATTAATAAAAAAGGAAAGAGATGTCAAAGTTTATATTTGAGTGGGAAAAAGGTAAAAAATGCCATGCCCAACAAAGGTACGTTCACCGCTTATTATATCTAAAATCGCATCTCATTTCTTTTTAAATCCTGCTTCCCCCCTCCCAAAGAACCATCTCAAAATCTTTAAATATGTCTAATAAGAAATATAAACAAAATTATAAAATCTAATTACAAATTAATCAAAAGAAAAAAACCAGCCTCCGTCCCAGCCATACTTTTAAATCTACTGCTATATTTTTAGAAAAATGGTAAATGAATCCGGAATTGAGGCTGTTCAAATGAATCCCGCCCAAAATGTTTTTGGGATGCCACTTATTAGAGAGCTTGTTTTGAAAATTCAAATGCACAATAATCCACAGATGACATGGAGAGAGATGGGTGGGAGGCATTTAAATGGAATATAGAATTCTGGAAGATTGTGGTCGGGGCATGGAACAAAACCAACCTTTAAGAAAAGCTCTTTTACCTTGGAAATCAAAATGCAATATAATTGTTCAACAGAAGGACTATCAGATTGAACATATTAGAAACTAAAATCTTTATCTTTGTATATATACATTTCTTTTCCAAAATCGTTACAAAAATGTGTGAAACACCCTCTGTAGATTACCCTTTATGGATAAATGTTAACTTTATCACCATATAGTTTATTTATTTATTTCAGGAAAGCTGGCGGATACGGTTAAAAATGTTTTCATCACGATGAAAAAGTCAATATACTCATGATTTTGCTTACTAGTAAATCTACAGATCAGAGGCCTCAACGTCAGATCTAGAAATCATTGTTGATTGATCTCACCAATTTTTATTAAAATCTGCATAATATTTGATATCGTAAAATTCAACATTTATAAGCATACAGTGGAACTCCAGATATACGTTACCTGAGTTGTACGTTTTCCTCAGTTATACGTTTCAACTCAGTGGTCCCGGCCGCTTGCCATTAAAAATTAGCTGAGTTATACGTTTTGAATTTTACATTTCCCTCATTTATACGTTACGTTTTTGTTTCCCTAGACGAAATTAGGTCTCATTTATACATTTTGTAACCGGAAACACTGATTTGAAAGATCCCACTCAAACTTCGGAGCTGCTCTGAGGGCTTTTGCGTAGTAAAGCGGTTCGTCAGTAGTAAAAGCAGTAACAAAAAAGCGGCTGCATTATTAACAGAAATGCAATGTTTGCTGTTCAATGACAGCTGTGTCGAAAAGGAACAATAAAAAATTAATGATTATTGTAACAAAATTTTGTAAAATACTGATATGTCTTCTGATAAATGATTTATATGTCAAGGTGATTATAATTATTTCTTCTAAGTACTCTATGTATATTAAAAATATTTTTAATAAATCTTTTATAATAAAATAACTTCATGTGGTACTTTTCTTATGTACCATTTTTCTACTCTAATCCATTTCCGAAAATTTATGTCATGGGTGCTGTAATACTTAGGAAACTTTCATTTCCTATATAAAAGGTAACAAACTCTTCAGCGGAACAAAGTTTTTACGATATATTTAAAAACCGGTTCCAGTAGACCATTAATTGAGTTGTACGTTTAACTGAGTTATACGTTTTGTTTTCCGGTCCCGGACAAAACGTATAACTGGAGTTCCACTGTATAAGGTTTATCGAAACTTCTGGAAAATTTAGAAGTATCATATTAAACACAATTTTGTGCTGATAAACTACTTATTATCGTATTTTTTCAGAATAAGAATACATTCCTTCAGGGAGGCGGAGCCCCCTGAACCCCCTGGTTGTCACTTTAATTTTATGTTTTCAATTTCCAGTAATTGTGCTATTTTATTATTCGAGTATATGTTTGAATTCATTTACTGTTGTAATTTCATTAGATTAACCATTTCATTGTACAGGAGATTTTGAATCCTTAAATGAACACTTACTTTTAAACCACGAAGCATCATCATATGTTGCTTACATTGATACAATTTCGTGTACTAAATATACTTATACAAATGTAAATTCCTCTTATGATACATATATTGAATTTACACATTCAACGTTTTTATAATTTTCGTTTGGATAGGAATAAGTTAAAATAAAAACTTATCTATTTCATTAGAAATAGCATATTAAAAACTAAAATCACCCGAAAATCAGCTATTTTGTAAATAAAATTTTGCATCAAAGTAATGCAATTTAGTCGATTTTTTTTTTGGATATTCTTTGAAATACTGAAATACGTTGCTAGGCAACCATTTAATGAAAGATAGAAAAAAAAAAGAAATGCATTGGACAATTTTGTAAAAAAAAAAATGAGAAATTAAAATTATTTTATATCTCTCCCATTGATACGTAAATTTTCCCAATAATTTATACAATTTATACAATTAATTTCGAAATTCTAGGAACTTATTGGCAAATTTTACAGCGATCATATTAATTTAAGATTTCCATTTCTGAAATTTAGCATCTATAATTTAACATGTCAATTATCCCAATGCATCATTTTCCATTCGATAAATGTTAAGATTTAAAAATTGTCTGACTTCCCATTGAAAAGCATTATGACTTAAAAGAAAATGTTCTACATTTTTCGAACGAATGAACCAAATTTAACCAATAACTATACAGCTAATTGCGGGTACTTCACCAATATACCTAACCAAAAATCAACTTAATCGGACTATTTTTGCGGCAGTCATCGCAGAACAGACAATCAGACAAACAGACGGAATCCAAAAACTTTTCACGTCTCCACAGTGAGCTTCAACTAACGTTTCGGTAACTAGTAAATCTACAAATCAGAGGCCTCAACGTCAGCTCTACAAATCAATGTTCATTAATCTCACTAATTTTTAACATTATCTACATAATATTTGATACCCTAAAATTCAATTTTTTAAAGTTATTTATACATTTATAAAAATATAAAATTTATCGAAAGTTCCGGAGATTTTAGAAGTATCGTATTAAACACAATGTTATTCAATTATAGGATAAACTGCTTATCACTGTATTTTTTTTCAGAATAGCAATACATCACTTCAGGGGGGGGGGTTCCCCTGAACCCCCCGTTGTCGCTTTAATTTTATATTCTCAATTTCCAGTAATTGTGCTATTTCATTTCTTGAGTATATGTCTGAATGTATTTACTATTTTATTTTCATTAGAATAACCATTTCTTTGTACAAGAGATTTTATCCTATCATTAATAGAATACTTATATTTCAACCAATAAACATCCTATTTTGCTGAAATTGAATAAAATTTCGTTTCTAAAATATACTTATACAAATGTAAATTCCTCTTATGTGACCTATATTCAATTTATACATTCAACGTTTTCATTATTTTCATTTGGAAAACCGATTTGGTTATCTTTCTTTAGTAGTTAAAGTAAATTCTCATCTATTTCATTAAAAAAAGCATATTAGAAACTTAAATCACCCGATAATTAGCTATTTTGGTAATAAAATTTCGCGTAAAAATAATGCGATTCACTTGAATTTTCCTTTGTTGATATTCTTTGAAATATAGTTGCTTAGCAACTATTTAATGAAAAATAGAAAAAATAAAATGCATTGGAAATTTTTGTAAAAAATGAGAAATTAAAATGTTTCATATATTTCAAATTAATGCATAAAATTTCCCAATAATTTATACAATTAATTTCGAAATTCTCATAAATATAGCAGCAAATTTTCAAAGCGATTGGATTAAATTAAGACCTCCATTTCGTAAATTTAGCCTCAATAATTTAGCATTTATAATTATCCCAATGCGACATTTTCTTTTCGGTGAATGTTAAAATTTAAAAAAATAGTCTGACTTCTCATTGAAAAGCATTATGACCTAAAAAGAAGTGTTCTATATTTTTCGAACGAATCAACAAAATGTAACTAAAAACTATACAGCTAATTAAGGGTACCTCGCCAACACACCTACCAAAAATTAACGTAATCGGATCATTTTTGCGGCAGTTATCGCGGAACAGACTAGACAAACAGACAGACAGACAAACAGACAGACGGAAACCAAAAACTTTCCGCGTCTCCACAGTGAGCTTCAACTGACGTTTCGGCAATAACATTTTAATAAATGAAAATATGTAAATAAATACACTTTGAACATTTATTGTGGTTTTAATCAGTTGTAAGCGAATAGGTCTAGAAAAAAAAAAATAAAAGAGACTATCCTATTCATTTTAAATCATTGAAATGTCCCGGGAAAAAAAAAAAGAAAAAGAAAAGACGAAAATAGCTATTTGACTGAAAATTGTGTGTTTTTTAAAAATGTTTTAAAAAATTCTGTGGAGATCGTCTTTATACTGAAATTGTACCAAACTCAAAATTTTAATTACGAACAGGTTATTTTTGCAATACATCTGTGGTCTTTTCGTAAATTTTACCTTATGATACAAAACAGGAAGCCATTCGGTCCTATAAAGGTTTAAAGTTTCGAACTCTTAATATTAAATTCATTTGTAATCGTTGCAAAATACATTGCAATGTGGATAGTTATTTTAAGCATAATTCAATAACTATTTGGTGGAATGAGCTCTAATTTTGGATAAACATATTTGAAGTTCCTACAAATAGGTTTCTGTTAAAAAAAATTATAGGTTCATACAATACGTTACAATTCATAATTCTTCCGAGAATATATTTCGAAAAAATATTATTTTAAATTAATTTTCGAAAAAAATCTCGAAAATAAATTTAAAAAAAATTGAAATCTAATAGTTCACCTGAACATTACATGTTAAAAAAAAATATTCAGTAAAACTAATTATATTATACAGCTGTCAAGTTTCTCAATTTTCGAGTATCTCTGTTTCCGAATAATGATCTTCGTCTTATTTAATCGCAAATTTCTGTTATTAAATAAAGTGAATATTTCAATTCAGAAAAAATGATGCTGAAAAATCGGAGATTTTGCCAGCTATGATATTACAGAGAAAAAAATTGTGTACAAGAGGAAAAACAGATAACAAAATACATTTTTATGGTTCGTAAATAGTAAGAGACGAATCGGTATCTAAGCTATTTTCACCACTTTACATTCATTAGAAATATCCCAATACCCTATTCCGTAACTCATGTTTAAATTATAGATATCACATGAAATAGATCAGCGGTTCACAAATAATAGAGCACAGAATGATCGATCAGTTCTTCAAAAAATATTATTACTTTTATCTACTGGCAAAAATATAATGAATACAATGTTTTATATCTTTAAAAGGTTATAACTACCAGCAAATAAAAAAAAATTGCATTTTTATTGCATTTTCTGAAAGTGCAATTAATTCTAGTTAATCTGATAAAAATTAAGAAAATTACGCCGGCCGCTTCAATTTATTTTGTTCTATCATACATAAATCATAACATGAATCTTTAAACTTTTTCGACCTCAAAACTATGATTTTAAAGTCCAAGATCACAACTCGAACCAATCTCAACCAATCTTCTTCAAATGTTGATCAATTTTTACAACAACAATATTATCTACAGAGTAATTTAGTCGTTCCTTTTGACGATTTGATGACTTTTTCTATTTTTATATAAACAGTCAAAATTTTAATTTTTTTGTGCAAATCGGTACTTTAACTTTGAACGGCCGTCACTTTGTTCAAAATCAATTTTTTCAAAAAATCGAACGATTACTCTATAATCTCTAAAAACGACATTTTCAAAACTGTGAAAAAAATACTCAAATCTGTGTATGTCTCGTAGTCAAAATGGCTCCGAATCAAAATGACTCAAGTTTGAAACATGTGTAGCCTCATTTCTGAAAACATGCACACACTCAAGAATAAAACATCATGTATACTCCTATTTGCGTATATCCATGTTTCAAAAGTGAGTATGAACTGACTTCTATGTGCTCATTTTTGAGTATGTCCATGTTTCAAAAATGAGTTCGAACCTATCCTAATCATTTTTATTATGTCCATGTTCAAAAAATGAGTATGAACTGACCACTATGGGCTCAGTTTTGAGTATGCCCATGTTTCAATATTCTGAGTATTTCTGGTATTTCATAATTGAAATCATTGGGTCGTCCTATTTGAAACAAAAAGCTTCATAACAAAATGAAAACATCGATATACTCAAATTTGAAAGTGGCATTTTTCTCAGTGTAGTTTTAAGTGTTCGGAGTAAAGACGTTATGCTTTTTATAATTTCAGATAACATTTGACTAAATTTTGGTGATCACCGTGGACGGCTCCCGAACGACACCCTCTCCGGGGAGCGCGTGTCTGCTGGGGACAGCCAACTTTATTTTGCCATTACAAATATCAATTTCTTTTCTTTAAAGTGTAATAAACAAAATACAAAACAATTTTTTCAAATATTTTGTTTCAATTTCCTGAAAAAAAAAAAAAAAAAAAAAAAAAAACCACAAAATGCATGATTTTTTTTTCCGATTTTGTAGGTACGTATAAACCTTTAATAAAAGCAGATGAAACAATTCGGGATACCCAGGTTAAATCAGCCGCATATACATACACTATCCGGTGATCAGAACGTAGTTAAAAATAATTTTTAATTAAAAATTGGAATATTTTTTTTATATTTAGTTTATTTTCTGAAGTTGTATACCAACTACACCAAAAAGTATTTTCGGTACTTACGGCATGAGCCGCATGCCAGCGGTTAATCGGTTTCACTATTTATAGCAAACTTTGTGATTCCCATTATTTCAGTGCTTAAAACACGTAGTTAGTTCTAGTACATATCTGTTAAATGAGTGTTTTATTTATGTATGAAGTTTTAATTTTGTATAGCAATTTTCTTGTGGAATATTACACGGAAACAAGCAAATACTGAATTATTTACATGTTTTAAGTGCAAACGGGTTAATCTTCCGTAAATAGATTGCAAGCAAATTTAAGAATACTCATTTTTGACTTTTCTTTTCTTTTTCTTTCTTTCTTTCTTTTTCTTTTTTTTCTTTTTTTTTTTTAATCATAGAAAATCGGTAAATTGAAATTTGAAACAATTTGCATTTCAAAGATTTAAAAAAATTCCGTTTGAAGTTGCAAAAATTGAAATTATGCGATGTTTAAAAAATTGTAGTAAAGGTGAAATTTATTGCTCAGGTTATTCATGGACATGTTTTTGCTTTATATTGAAGAAATTAGGATGGAATTATTATGAAGAAATTGTTATGAAGAATTTATTATGAAAAAATTATTATTAAGAAATATAGGTAAATAACGTTAAATGGCAGTATTTTACTAAAATTTATATTGAGTGCGACTTGAGGCTAAAATTAACAAGTTTCAACACTGAAATTTCGTGGGTGTAGAACAATGTTACAAATCGCACTGTTTTTAAAATGTATTATTTTTATTAGGCAAGTTATAAATAAACGCATTCTATCATGATCAGTAAAAGAAGTTTGTTTAATTATACTGCAGCATTATTATTATTGTGATTATTCACATAAAAAGTAACTTACTGTTATTTTCATAAAAATGTGTTGTACATAACATCACCTTTCTTTCCTGGGAAGAATTATACAAAAGCCTCGATGCATCTACATATTCAAAATTAAGAGAAAAAAGAAGTAAATACAAGTACGTGCAAATTACATGGTTACCAAAAAACAATCGTTGCTTTCAAAAAAAAAAAAACATAATGTGTGTAATAAATGCATAATAAATGCTTAATTTGTGCAATTAATGTATCAATTAAATGTAATTTATTTTTCTTAGTTACATTTTCAAAATACAGTATTTGACAACAAATTTTTTATTCCTTTTTTTTTATTTCTTTCTGTTTTTTCTTTTTTTTATATGTTTATTATTTATTTTTGAAAAACAAATATTTATTAATTTGATTTTATACACTCGCCAAATGAGCGAAAATAGCGTAAAACTGAAACTCCGTGGCGTAAATTGCCAATGCAAAATAAATGCTTAATTTGTGTAATTAATGTATCAATTAAATGTAATTTATTTTGCTTAGTTACATTTTAAAAATTAAACATTTACCACCATATTTTTGTTTTTATTTATTTATTTATTTTTTCATATGTTTATTTTTTATTTTTAAAAAACAAATATGTATTAATTTATTTTATACACTCGCCAAATGAGCGAAAATAGCGCAAAACTGAAACTCTATGGCGTAAATTGGCAATGCTTAATTTGCATAAAATTAATAAATGCTTAATTTGTGTAATTAATGTATCAATTAAATGTAATTTATTTTGCTTAGTTAGATTTTAAAAATTAAACATTTACCAACATATTTTTATTCTTTTTTTTTCATATGTTTATTATTTATTTTTAAAAAACAAATATTTATTTATTTTTATACACTCGCTAAATAAGCGAAAACAGCACAAAACTGAAACTCCATGGCATTCCATGGCGTAAATTGGCAACCCTTATGTTTATTTAAATTCTTTCCTAATTTTGATTGGACTGTAGGTGGGTCACGAAACACTTCCAATCTTACACCGGATTAGAAAAACTTAAAATTTTACAGTAAAAAAAAAAAGCAATTAATGTTTCGAAAAGCGCGTGCTCAGAGTGAAGGCTTCTCTGCCGAATTTCGGTCCGAGAGATGGGGAAGATGAAGCGGGAGCAACAGATCCGGAGAGGAACACAACCATCCGCTGAATAGGCCGGAGGGGGAGGGGAGGGGACACCAATGGTTGACAGGGCGGGCTAGCATGGGTTTGTCCGGGCCGACAGATGGCCCTTCAATCTCTCAATTTAATGACGAACCCGAGGATTCGAGAGAGTTACTTCCGGGTTGCCTAATAACGGACCAGTGTGTGGTCGAAACAGTTACGATGCAGGGAGAGTTCGTAGGATAGCGACCGGAACCGTTCTACGGAATTAACGGCATCATTTTTAAACATGTGAATTAAATCATTAGCTCATGAAAAACGAGAGATGTGTTCAAAATATACTTTGAAAATAGGATGTTTTTAAGCCGATATCAAAAAGTGTAATAGATTTCTGAAGTAGCTTGATAATAGCATGATTTTAAGGGCCTAAATGGCGAAATAGTGTCTGGATGAAAGAATCTGGATCTACAGAATAAACGGCATCATTTTTAAATACGTGAATTAAATAATTGTTTCATGAAAAACGAGAGATGTGTTCAAAATATACTTTGAAAATAGGATATTTTTAAGCCGATATCAAAAAGTGCAATAGATTTCGGAAGTAGCTTGATAATAATATGATTTTAAGGGCCTAAATGACAAAATAGTGTCTGGATGAAAGGATCTGGATCTACAGAATTAACGGCATCATTTTTAAATACGTGAATGAAATAATTGTCGCATGAAAAACGAGAGATGTGTTCAAAATATACTTTGAAAATAGGATATTTTTAAGCCGATATCAAAAAGTGCAATAGATTTCGGAAGTAGCTTGATAATAGTATGATTTTTAGGGCCTAAATGACAAAATAGTGTCTGGATGAAAGGAACTGGATCTAAGGAATTAACGGCATCATTTTTAAATACGTAAATTAAATAATTGTCTCATGAAAAACGAGAGATGTGTTCAAAATATACTTTGAAAATAGGATCTTTTTAAGCTGATATCAAACAGTGTAACAGATTTCGGAAGTAGCTTGATAAGGGCCTAAATGACAAAATAGTGTATGGATGAAAATATCTGGATCTACAGAATTAACAGCATCATTTTTAAACATGCGAATTAAATAATTATCTCCTGAGATGTGTTCAAAATATACTATGGAAATAGGATATTTTTAAGCCGATACCAAAAAGTGTAATAGATTTCCGAAGTAGCTTGATAATAGCATGATGTTAAGGGCCTAAATGACAAAGTAGTGTCAACATGAAAGTAATCAAGAGGGTAAATTCCTTAGAAATTTTGAAAATTACAAAGAAATATAACTAAGAAGGTGATGGATACATTACACGTCTTGAATATTTAAAGCGCTACAATCGTGTTAAATCATTGATAATATGTGATTCATCTTGAATTCGTTGACATTTTGTGGTTTATTTTGAGTTTGATTTTGTTCTTTCCTTTTCCTAAGTAGACGTAGGATTTCGGAAATTTGAAAATTTTATGAATTGGCAGTGTACTTTAAAATGTGACAATCGTCTTAAATCATTGATAATATGTGGTTCATCTTGAATTCGTTGACATTTGTGGTTTGTTTTGTGTTTGATTTTGTTCTTTCCTTTTCCCAAGTAGATGTAGGATTTCGGAAGTTTAAAAATTTTATGAATCGACAGTGTACTTTAAAATGTGACAATCGGCCTAAATCATTAATAAATAATATGTGATTCATCTTCAATTCGTTGGCATTTTGTGATTTATTTTGAGTTTGATTTTGTTCGTTCTTTTTCCCAAGTAGACGTAGGCTTTCGGAAGTTTTAAAATTTTATGAATCGGTAGTATACTTTAAAATGTGAGATGTATATCCGACATACTTTGAATACGTAATACATTTCAGTTGTTTGAAAATAATGGCAATTTATAATTTTGGAAAAACAATTGTTTCATGGTAAATGATATGAAGTTTTAGAATTTTTTTTAATTTTGTAAGTAATAATGTAAAAGGCATCAGAGGTATTTTTGAAAAATGTCAATTCAAGTTATTCTGATTTGTATACGTATAAGAAAGTAGAAAACTTAGATGCCACACTGCCAGTTGATTTATAATTAAATAAATCATTTATAAAAGTTATTGAATATCTTTATGATAATAATTTAGATTTTTTTTAAAGAAAATATTTTTTAAAAAAGACAATGAAAAAATAAAATACATTTTCCATATTTAATGAATGTTGAAACAGTTTCGATGTGCTTTTCAATATTATTGAGGAAGGGAATTCAATTTAAGGAAGGAATTTACAATATTACCGAACACTGGAAATTATTTTGGAAGTGAGTATATAAAAGTCTTCCCATATTGCTTGTAGAAATATTTTACATTTGTTAATTATATCTTTAATGCATTTTTTAAATATATTTTTAATCGTTCTTTAATAATATGAACGAATTAGTAAACGTAAAATTTATTTAGCACCCATTTTTTTAATATAAAAACTGATGATTTGATACAAACTTAATACAGTCAAAATTGTTTTGAAAATATGATATATTTAAACAGTAAAAATAAGATGATAACTTATACACGCATCTTAATTTACTAACAAGCCTTGCAAATGATTTAATAATTCTTCATTCCATAAAAAAGATGACAATTGCTGCTTAGTAAATTTTTTTCTGCTATTGTATTGGTTGCAAGAATAGTAATAAGAAAATTTGTAAACAACTCTTTGAAAAGAAATGCGAAGAAAATTCATGAACCTGTATTACCTCTGGCTGTTTATTAGTGATAATTATTTTTCTTACCAGACTAAGAGATCAGGAACCGTCTGTCAATAAATGGTCAGTTCGTGGAATTATATACCTAAGGAACACAATGGTTTAGGCATCTTAAATAGCCTTTAATCGAATCTACAACCGCGGAAATGAAAAATAGCTGAAACATCAACTGAAAAAAGACATAAGTATAAAAATTTCAGATTTTTTTTCTTTATTAATTATACCTTTTCGATTTGAGGAAGTTTTTTTCTAAGGTGAGATACAATTTTTTATAACATTCCTATTTATTGTGTGTTTTACTAGAATTGTGAGAAATATTGATAGTTGAATAAGATCATATTTCTCAAATTTGATCAGAACAAATATAATTATTAATTAACATATTACATTTTAAAGAAAAATTAATTGCATTTTAAAGAATTGTTAATTAACATGTAACATCTAAAATAAACTATTTTAAATAATTATTAATAAACATGTAACATTTAAAAAAACTATTTTAAAGAATTATTAATTACATTTTAAATAATTATTAATTAACATGTAACATTAAAAAAATATTTTGAATAGTTATTAATTACATTTTAAAGATTTATTAAATAACATGTAACATTTTAAAGATTTATATTTAAAAATTATTAATTACTTTTCGAATAATTGATAAATAGCATGTAACATTTTAAAGAATTATTTTAAAGAAATGTTAATTCCATTTTAAAGAATTATTATTTAACATGTAACATTCCACAGAATTATTTTAAATAATTATTAATTAATACGTGGCATTTAAAAAAGTTTTTAATTAACATGTAACATTTGATAGAATTGTTTTAAAGACTTATTGAATACATTTTCGAAAAATTAATAATTAATATGTAATGTTTAAAATATACATTTTAAAGAATTATTAATTAACATGTAACATTTAAAAAAACATTAATTAACATGTAGCAGTTTAAAGAATAATTTTAAAGATTTATTAATTACATTATAAAGATTTTTTAACTACATTTTAACGAATTACTAATTACATTTTAAATACTTATTAATTAATACGTGGCATTTCACAGAATTATTAATTTCATTTTAAAGAATTCTTAATTAATATGTAATATGTCATAGAATTGTTTTAAAGAATTATTGAATACATTATAAAGAATTATTATTTAAGATGTAATATTTAAAAAAATATTTTACATAATTATTAATTAACATGTGACATTTAAACAAAACATTATTTAACATGTAAAATTTTAAAGAATTATTAATTAACATGAAACATTGTAAAGAATTTTTAATTACATTTTAAAGAATTATTAATTATATTTTAAAGAAATGTTAATTAACATGTTACATTTTAAAGAAATATTAATTAAAATGTAACATTTTAAAGAATTATTAACTAAAATGCAACATTTTAAAGAGTTATTAATTACATTTTAAGTAATTATTAATTAACATGTAAAATTTTAAAGACATTTTTTAAAGAGTTATTAATTAAATTAAAAAAATATTAATCAACATGTAACATCTTGAAGATTTATGTTAAAGAATTATTAATTAACATCTAACATTCATTTCGAAATTCACAATGTGAAAATTGTTGTAGCATATTTAAGATTTTATTTTCAGGCATGGCATGCTTATGAGTTTGAACATCCAAGATATTCACTCATAAGGAAGTAGATTATATAAAAAATATTGTATAAGTAAATTTTTCAATGGATAATTAAAAATATATGTATTATAAGAAAGTAATTATTTAAATTGGTAAACCGATACTTGAAAATTCCATTTTTAAGCGTTGCTATGACAATGCGTTATGATAAAAAATGAATCTGCTGTACTACGGTCATAAATCTTATATTAGCTGTAGCATAGAATTATTATTATTGCTATAGTATGGATGTAAACCACTGTTAAAAATTATTCTGTGAATAATGAAAGATCTACTATTAATTATTTATCTTAAAATTTATCTTAAGCGTAGCATAGTTTAAAATTCTCCTTCTGGAGTTTCTGTCAATAAACGGAAATGTGTTCGCGAACTTTTGTGCTGCCCTTTATATGAAATACAGAATTTATACACACCAAGTAATAGACAAAAAGTGAGTTAAATTTAAAATCGCGTTCAGTAACTTAAAACGCACTTCCAGGATTTATTGTTAACAGATAGTAGAGAATTCTTTTGTGTGTCCCTGTAAATGAACGATGACTGCTATACACACAATATTCTGTAGTAAGCCTCTTGTAATGCACCTTAGTGATATATATAAATTTCAATCCGTTTAAAATAGTGAAACATTATTTAATTAAACCGCAAACGATTTTTCTCCATAGACATAATGTAACGGAATTCTTTTGACTGACCCTGTAAAGTAACTATAAGTGCTATGCACACCCTATTCCATATTAAGCTTCTTGTAATTCACTTTAGTGATATATATCAATTACAATGTATTTGAAATTGTGTAACATCATTCAAATAAACCGCAAATGATTTTCCCCATAGACCGTAATGTAACGGAATTCTTTTGAGTGTCCCTGTAAAAAAAACTATAAGTGCTACACACTTCAGTTGAAATAGGGAACATGCTATAGATAACGACAATAACATATAAAAATTGCAGCGCAATCCGAGCATATTTACGGGAGTTAGAGCACGGCCTGACGGCAGACAGCCACACAAACCGAAGTCATAAACACTTTTCAACTAGGTTGGAAAGTTAAAAACAACCAAGATCCTGCAAAATTTACGCGCGTAAAAACAGAAAACGGCTGTGGTTTTTGTTGTTCATATCGTCATCAAATTATTATACATTGTATGTGGGTGCATTTAGGGTCCGATCAAGTCAAAGAGAAGTCCAGAGTCTGGTATTTATCCCAGGGCCCCTCTTCCAATCCAATACTGTCATATTAAAATAAACATTTTCTTTGCCATAGAATACAGATATAAATATATAAACACATATTTAGATAAATATATGTGGATATTGTCAGATGTGCGGGTGTTTCCTGTCACAGATATACAGGGTCCATTGTAGAGATTTTGCTTCTAGTAGCATTAAAAGAATAACTTGGTGAGAATATAATTGACTCGAGACCTTTTTAATTGTTCGAACTCCTTTATTAAGAGTTCCAGGATACAGCTATGGAATTGGGAGTCCGATCATTGTTACGGAGGTCCCGAGGACCCTATTAACCTTTTGTGACTCAAGAACTCCGATTTAAAAAATGTTTACTCATATGTTAGAAAACATAATTTTAACCATGTAAAAAACAATTAAAAATTTTTAGAGCATAAAAAAATATGTATATATTGACTAAAAGGCACTTATTTCACATCTAATACAAAAAAACAAAGTTACACACGTCTCATAAATATTGCCAAATTTCTAATACAAAATTGTAAAGTATACGACATTACCTTTATAAAAAATCTATTTTTGGACGTTTCCAGCCTTTATAATTTGACAAAATTTACGAAGTTCATTTTAGCAATAACGATGCGAAACTGTTCAAATGATAAACAAAACTTCGGCATGAAAAATTAACACAGTATCACCGTCTGTTGAGACTTCTATGACCTAATTTATATTAAGTGCTGTGTTGGAAGATAGCACAGCAATAAATAAAATCGTCTTTTAAAGCCCACTGTATTAGTAAAATTGACTTTTGGATATGTTGCAGATATGCAACGGGGTGATACAAAGGGTTAATTTAATTGTCACATCGTCGTGAGGTTAGTAGAGCACCTCAAGTCTTTTCCCCGCACGTTTTTATTTATGTTTAGTGCTTGCAATATTTCCCAGCAGTGGGGGGGAGGTGTCAAGTTAGGAGGCAACTTTACCTTGGATAAATAGCTCTTGATTGATATTTGGGCTTTGTGACGAAATAAAGCTTGTCCGAAACCTGGATGCACAATAACCACAATTAAAGCAAAATTGCGCTCACAAGGAAGGTCTCCTTAAACCGCATACTCAAAATATTTTGAAAAAAAAAATGCTAATGAAACTACTCACGTACGTTATAAAGTATCAGTCAAATTTAGCTGCAAAATCCCAGTAAAAAACCTGTAAAAAAATAAAATGCTTTCGAGAATTTGGCGCAAAAAGACGCGATTTGGCTAGCAACACCTTTTCCTAGCCAAATGCAAGCGATTTTAATGCATTTGAAAATTACTGATTCAACAAATGTTTAACTGCGGAGTACTTTAGCGATTTAAACATAAACGATTAAATAGTTTTTTTCTAGAAGCTTATTTAATATATATATATATATATACAAGTTGCGTATTGGTGAAGTCATTTAATTTTACACGGTTTTGCCAGCTGGATAAGTTTTAAGTGTATTTTAACAGTAACTGCACGATTAAGAACATTCTCATTATACATTTCGACATAGAATAAGTCGTTGTTTCCGTGACAACAATACTTTTCTCTTGTTGTCTCCGACACTAACAATAGCGAAGTCAAAATGACAGTGCTCAAAATCGGACATTAATTTTTAGTTTGAAGCATTTTTAATTAATTTAAATTTTGTTGTAAACCGTAGAATACGATCGTTAATTTTCTTTATATATATACACATAAATGTTTATGACAAAACCATAGTAATAAAAGTGTATTTATTTAAGTTAAATGTACTTAAACTAGTTCAGTATAAGCAGTAGAAAGAGTTTTTTCTAAAAGAGTATTTATCATAAAAGCGTTTTTTTTTTCATTGTGTCGCCAACCAGCGATAAATCGCCAAGAACACGAAAGTTTCGTATTTCTTTTACGAACGATATATCGAGGTTCCGCAGAATTTTTTTTATAAACATGTATAGCCTCATGAGAGGAATATTCGGTAATTTTTTCAAAATTTTCTGAGTATGCACTAGTGGATACCTTCCTTGTAAGATCTGCAATTTATAATGTTTCGGTAAGAAAACAACTTAAAAGGGGCAGATTCAGAGACATTAAAAGGTAGAAAGTATTTATAACTGGAAATTAATTAAAATTTTATATTTAAATTGGGATTTTAATACCTTTCATATCCAAAAAAGTAAAACCTTGTTAAAGTTCAAAAATTATATTAAATATCTAAATTAAAAATTAAAATTCCCAGTTTCTTTTTTCCTAATTTTAAATGCAATACTCAAAACGAATTTCTGTTACGTTTGTTCCTCAGCCCACCATTCATAACTTTCAAGCCTCAAATTTGAGTTAACCCTTTTGGGTCTGGTGTACTATTAATAGTACATGTCTTTTCATTGAGTATTATTTCATTATTATCTGTCTGTAATAATAATAATAGTACATGTCCATACATTTATTACTAGGACTTTTGTTATGTTTCAGCATTCAGTAATAATAAAAATAATAATAAAAGTTTGCTTAATTCTCTTTGCACCGTTGGCGATTCTCTTATTTCAAACATATGTTTCACTCTTTAAATTTAAAATTGGGGCTACTTTTCCGAACTGATAATTTGTGTTGAAATATAAAAAATATCAGAAAAAATTTATGCCTGTTTAATGCTGTTGTAAAACGACATTTTTCCAAGCGTCTTCAAAATGTTTTTCTTTGTCTATTGTCACATGAATAATACGCAAAATAATTATTTTTGTTAGATTTCAGTAAATGACATATTCGTTAAATTTCAGTAAAGTTTAACTTTTGTGGTTTGAACAGCTACTTTTAATATTATTAACGAAAAAGTAAATTTTCCCAAAAAATGAAGAAAAAAAAATCGGACTCGAAAGGGTAATTTTAAGATTAAAAATGCAGATCTGAGAGCATCTCTCATTTTTCTGCGGTCAATTTTGTGGGAGCTGAAACCAGAAAGTTCGGCAGCAGACTGACAAATCAAATCAATCAAAAACAATAATCGAATTAAAATTAAGTTTATGCCTATATTTGATGCTTTCGCCCCCAAAATCAGAATTACTGAATAAAAACGCTATACGCGTGTAATTCGGGAAGGTCTGAATCCGGCCCGGCAAAATCAAGACAAACTTTCAAATGGGCCGGCAGAATAAAGACAACTTTTTAACGAGCCGGGACGGGCCGAGAAATTTAATTAAGTGGTCAACTGGCACAATATAACAAATTTAAAAGGGTCTGACAAAGCGGAAAAAATAAAATTTTCTTCGAAATTCTCGGGCCGAGCCGGGAGTTCATTGTTCCCAGGACGTGTCGGGCAGGCAATGTTTTTTAAATAATGAGATAATGAACTTTTGTTAACGGAATATTTGGAAAATATACTTTTCCAAATTCTTTTATAAATTCCAGAGAGGTATTTTTTTAAATCTACACCTTTTTTAATAGACTGAAAAAAAATTGTTGATTTTACAGTATAATGCTGGCACCTCAGCTGCTAGTATTATACCGTAAAATTAACAGCAATAAACAGTAAAAAAAAAGCAGTAATACGCTGCCGCGCATGCGCGGTAGCGTATTACTGCTTATTTTACTGAATTGTGGTTCAACTGGCAAATTTTCTGTAGAAAATTTTCCAAGTATTAAATAGGAAATGGTTCAACCTTTCACCATTAAATTAGATTAGAAAAAACCCTGAATTGTGGTTCAAACTTTAACCGTAAAATTTGTTTAGAAAAAAAACAACCTAAATCATGGTTCAACCTTTCACCAATATAGTGGTATATGGTATTTTCAAAAGCACCATAAAAGTGTTGAAACTTATCACCAATATCTTAGTTGCAGCTAAATTTCAGCTACTTTTTACCAGTTTTTTGGTGAAATTTCGAACTTTATTTTTAACAGTGTATAATAACAAAAAAATTGAATGCACTAGAATCCCTCAATCCGCCACCCGAAAATCCCCAAATGCCTAAAGTCCGCACATCGTTTCCGATGTAAACTACAGTTAAGATCTAGAAGTAATATTCAATTTTTTTAAATTTTTATATTGTTCTGTACACATTTTAATATGTATTTCTGGTTAATATGATTCAACTCACGTTTTATCATGAAAAAAAAGTATAAACGTATTTCTGAAAAATTTTAAGATAGCACTGATATCAGTGGTAATTCCGATACTTTTACCAAAAAAATTATGTATTAATAAAGCTTTTTTGTTTATTAAATATGGCTAAACATGAAATAACATTTTGTTATTTTAAGATTTTGATGTGAATTATTAGTGAACAATTATAAGGTGAGTTTCATTGAATAATTCAAGAAAAAATTAATCTCATCCCCATTATGCATATTTAGTTATGTATTATTAATTATTTATTTGACCTATACTTTTAATATTTTAAATGTTTTTTAAATTTTCTTAATTTTTATTATTTTACTTTATTGTAAGCATTCATTATAATTTCGAGTGCATTATTAAATTAAAATTATAGTTTTAAAAATGTAAACAGATCAGTGACCAGAAATCCCCAAAATTCTAAAATCTACACAACCTCTGGTTTTAAGCTATGCGGATTTAAGGGAGTCTACTGTATTTTATTTTATTCACTTATTTATTTTATTTCAATATTTCATTCTTCTTCCCTAGAAAGGTTACAATAAAACAATAATAATAGTAATAATAATAATAATAATTAACAGAAAAAATAGAAAAAAAAATAATCAGTAATAAGTTGTACGCCTATAATTATATTTTTTAATTTAGATAGTGAAGATTTTTAAAGTATTCATGATGAAATTCTGATTGTGCTCGTTAGTTAATACGTATAATTATGTATTTCTTAATTTAGATAGTGAAGATTTTAAAAGTATTCATGATGAAATTCTGATTGTGCTTGTTAGTTAATAACTTGTTATACGTATTATATTTCTTAATTTAGATAGTGAAGATTTTAAAAGTATTCATGAGAAAATTCTGATTGTGCTTGTTAGTTAATAACTTGTTATACGTATAATTTTATATTTCTTAATTTAGATAGTGAAGATTTTTAAAGTATTCATGTTGAAATTCTGATTGTGATTGTTAGTTATTAACTTGTTATACGTATAATTATATATTTCTTAATTTAGATAGTGAAGATTTTTAAACTATTCATGATGAAATTCTGATTGTGCTTGTTAGTTAATAACTTGTTATACGTATAATTATCTATTTCCTAATTTAGATAGTGAAGATTTTTAAAGTATTAATGATGAAATTTTGATTGTGCTTGCTAGTTAATAACTGGTTATACGTATAATTATATATTTCTTAATTTAGATAGTGAAGATTTTTAAAGTATTTATGTTGAAATTCTGATTGTGCTTGTTAGTTATTAACTTGTTATACGTATAATTATATATTTCTTAATTTAGATAGTGAAGATTTTTAAACTATTCATGATGAAATTCTGATTGTGCTTGTTAGTTAATAACTTGTTATACGTATAATTATCTATTTCTTAATTTAGATAGTGAAGATTTTTAAAGTATTCATGATGAATTCTGATTGTGCTTGCTAGTTAATAACTTGTTATACGTATAATTTTATATTTCTTAATTTAGATAGTGAAGATTTTTAAAGTATTCATGTTGAAATTCTGATTGTGATTGTTAGTTATTAACTTGTTATACGTATAATTATATATTTCTTAATTTAGATAGTGAAGATTTTTAAACTATTCATGATGAAATTCTGATTGTGCTTGTTAGTTAATAACTTGTTATACGTATAATTATCTATTTCCTAATTTAGATAGTGAAGATTTTTAAAGTATTAATGATGAAATTTTCATTGTGCTTGCTAGTTAATAACTGGTTATAGGTATAATTATATATTTCTTAATTTAGATAGTGAAGATTTTTAAAGTATTCCTGATGAATTCTGATTGTGCTTGCTAGTTAATAACTTGTTATACGTATAATTATATATTTCTTAATTTAGATAGTGAAGATTTTTAAAGTATTCATGTTGAAATTCTGATTGTGCTTGTTAGTTATTAACTTGTTATACGTATAATTATATATTTCTTAATTTAGATAGTGAAGATTTTTAAACTATTCATGATGAAATTCTGATTGTGCTTGTTAGTTAATAACTTGTTATACGTATAATTATCTATTTCTTAATTTAGATAGTGAAGATTTTTAAAGTATTCATGATGAAATTCTGATTGTGCTTGTTAGTTAATAACTTGTTATACGTATAATTATGTATTTCTTAATTTAGATAGTGAAGATTTTTAAAGTATTCATCATAAAGTTCTTATTGTGCTTGCTAGTTAATAACTTGTTATACGTATAATTATATACTTCTTAATTTAGATAGTGAAGATTTTTAAAGTATTCATGATGAAATTTTGATTGTGCTTGCTAGTTAATAACCTGTTATACGTATAATTATATATTTCTTAATTTAGATAGTGAAGATTTTTAAAGTATTCATGATGAATTCTGATTGTGCTTGCTAGTTTTAACTTGTTATACGTATAATTATATATTTCTTAATTTAGATAGTGAAGATTTTTAAAGTATTAATGATGGAATACTGATTGTGCTTGTTAGTTAATAACTTGTTATATGCATGATCATATTTTTCTTAATTTAGATAGTGAAGATTTTTAAAGTATTCATGATGAAATTCTGATTGTGCTCGTTAATAGTAAGCAACATAAAAAAAAAAAAAATTACATTTAAAGTGGACTTATTTCACTTTTAAAATATACGAATTTGATATATCGTTGATGACTAGTAACAAATTTATACTGATATTAAGGCTGTTTTCAAATCCATACTGGTTACTTTAGAGATTTTTAAAGTATTCATGATGAAATTCTGATTGTGCTCGTTAATAGTATGCAACATAAAAAATAATTCTATAAGGGGACTTATTTCTCTTTCAAAATATATGAATTTGATCTATCGTTGATCCAATGAATGACTAGTAACAAATTTATACTGATATTAGGACTGTTCTCAAATCCATACTGGCTACTTTATGACATATTTTTTAATTTATTTTTGTTCGGAAACGCATGAAATGGACAGGTGTTCTTATTTAGAAGCTTTGTGATCGAAAGATGTTTTCCATTTTTTGGTAAAGGCAGATGATCTTTCAGAAAATACTGTCAAAGTCAGCGTTTTGAACCAAATTCTCGAGGCATCAGAGCGACAAAGATGAAAAATGTGACGAATCGCTTGTAACTCGATAAATAATTTATTTATGAGAAAATGGAAAACTCATTTCGATTCCAAATTGCTTCAATAGTCAGGCCTGCCAATTTTATACCATTGTGTTTAAAAATGATTCAGAAATTGTGTTAGAAAATTTCGCGTTGTTGAGCAGGTCATTTGAGAACAACCTTAACCTCTTGGTGACGAGCGACACGTATACGTGACGCATAACATGCTCAGAATCCTTCATTATTCCCACCACTTAATTTTTATTGTAAGCTTTGCCTTATTGAATCCTAGCATTTCTGCGATTCAATTAGGCTCAAATTTCTGTTTTGAAAAACTGGTGGTAAAAGATTAAAAATTCTGTAAAGGGCGCTCGTCGCGAAGGGGTTAAACGATATTCATTGTGAATTGATCAAAAACATACGATACAGATCATGTTAATTTGTATTAAGATTTAACTTTAACTAATTTTTTCAACAAAAATAAACGTGTCCCACTTTTAAAATCAACGGCTTATATACCTATATTTTAAATATATAAAAATATATAACATAATGCCCTTAATGCAAATATTGACACGTGCAAAATTTTTACGATGATCGAAAATAAATTTTATCTCGGGCATTGGTCATTGGGGAGTTAAAAAAAAGAGGGTGCCGTGTTTTGAAAGTGGTGTAAACAATAGGAGTGCAGCCAAGTGTATGGGTAGAGAAAGGGGAAGCAGAAGCGAGCGAAAGTGAAAGCCGAAAGTATGCATCCGGGCATTAGATGGAGCGGAATAGAGCGAAGAATTGGCAGCAATGGGTTAAGTGGGGAGAGAAAGGGTTACGTCGTTTCCCAACCACGCCAGGAAGTAAGGGCTTTGCAAAAAGAAGGCGAAAAAAATCTGTAAAAAATTTTTTTAAAGTCCGCGCGGCACAATGGCAGCTGATAACCTATGCAGGAACATCTGCGTCACGTGGGAACTGGGCCATAAAAGTTGGTTCTGGAGCAGAGAAAGTGAGAGAGGCGGGCAAAAACTTTCGAATGTCCACTGCTTTTAACCCTTTCACACGCAGAAAAGTAAGGCGACAATGCAGGGCGACTCTTTGTCACTACTTCCTTGCTTTGCAAGATATAGGGAAGGTAGGGGGAGTTCCCCGATACTATCTCAGAAAAAAAAAGTAACCGGATTGTTGACGATTGTTTTTCGATACAAACAGATTGTTGTACATTGTATTCTGCATAAATCGGAAATTTTTGAAATCAAAACTATTATGCAATTAAAAAAAAAAACAATCCGGCTACCATCCATTTAAAAAAATAAATTTAACATTTAAATATTTCATTCATGATCAGTTTTTCATAAAACTTTCATGAAACTTTTCTTGAAAGTTTCTTTTCTGAAATCAGCATGAAAGTTCATCATGAAAGTTTCATTTCATGTTTTTTTTTTTCATTTTTAAAAATAAATTTAATATTTAAACTTTTCATTCATGATCAGTTTTTCATAAAATTTTCATAAAATTTTTCTTGAAAATTTCTTTTTTGAAATCAGCATGAAAGTTCATCATGAAAGTTTCATTTCATGAAAATTTTCATTTTTAAAAATAAATTTTATATAAACTTTTCATTTATGATAAATTTTTCATGAAACTTTCATGAATTTTTTCATGAGATTATCAGTTATAAAAATTCTCAGGATCATATTATCATTTGTAGGTGGATTGTGGATTTTATGTACCACAAAATACTTTTATTTAGGATACTTTTTTAAGAATGTCATCATTAAAAAGAAAAGAGTAACTTGATTGTTGACGACTGTTAACGATACAAACAAATTATTGTATTTTATCCTACATAAATCGCAATTTTTTTAAATCAAAACTATTAGGCAATTAAAAAAAATCCGGTTACCATCCATTTTTAAGAATAAATTTAACATTTAAATATTTCATTCATGATCAGTTTTTCATAAAACCTTCCTGAAATTTTTCTTGAAAGTTTCTTTTTTTAAATCAGCATGAAAGTTCATCATGAAAGTTTCATTTCATGAATTTTTTCATTTTTAAAAATAAATTTAATATTTAAACTTTTCATTCATGATGAATTTTTCATGAAACTTTCATCCCTTTTTTCATGAGATTTATCATGAAACTTCTCAGGATCATTTTTTCATTTGTAGGTGGATTGTGGATTTTATGCACTTTAAAATACCTTTTTTAAGAATGTCATCATTAAAAAAACAGCAACAACAAAAAAGTAACTTGATTGTTGACGATTGTTAACGATACAAACAGATTATTGTATATTTTATTCTACATAAATCGGAAATTTTTGAAATCAAAACTATTATACGAATAATAATAATAAAAAAATCCCTTACAATCCATTTTTAAAAATGAATTTAACATTTAAATATTTCATTCATGATCAGTTTTTTTTATAAAATTTTTATAAAAATTTTCTTAAAAGTTTTTTTTTTTTTTTAATTAGTATTGAAATTTATCATGGAAGTTTCATTTCATGACATTTTTTATTTTTAAAAATAAATTAATATTTAAACTTTTCATTCGTGATAAATTTTTCATGAAACTTTCATGTATTTTTTCATGAGATTTATCATGAAACTTTAAATTCTTTACCAGTTATAAAAATTCTCAGGATCATATTATCATTTTAGATGGATTGTGGATTTTATGTACCACAAAATACTTTTATTTAAGATACTTTTTTAAGAATGTCATCATTAAAACGAAAAAAAAGTAACTTGATTGTTGGCAATTGTCAACAATACAAACAAATTATTGTATATTTTATCCTACATAAATCGGAAATTTTTGAAATCAAAACTATTATGCAGGAAAAAATAAATAAATAATAAAGAAAAATCCTGTTACTATCCACTTTTAAAAATAAATTTAACATTTAAATATTTCATTCATGATCAGTTTTTCATAAAACTTTCATGAAATTTTTCATGAGATTTTTCATGAAACTTTAAATTCTTTACCAGTTATAAAAATTCTCAGGATCATATTATCATTTGTAGGTAGATTGTGGATTTTATGCACCACAAAATACTTTTATTTAAAATACTTTTTTAAGAATGTCATCATTAAAACAAAAAAAAAAGTAACTTGATTGTTGACGATACAAACAGATTATTCTATATTTTATCCTACATAAATCGAAAATTTTTGAAATCAAAACGATTATGCAATTTTATTATTATTATTATTATTATTATTTCCGGTTACCACAAGTTTAAAAAAATAAAATATAACAATTATTTTTTCTTTTAAATTATGAAACTTTAAACTCTTTTTCAGTTATAAAAAAAGTTCTCAGATCATGTGTAGATGGATTTTATGCACCACAAAATACTGTTATTTGATATAATTTTTTTAAGAGTTTGGTCATTAAAAAGAAAAAAAAAAGTAACTCGATTGTTGACGATTGCTTTACGATACAAACATTGTACATTTGTGTTGTATCATTGTACATTTGTGTTGTAAACATTGTACATTGTGCATTGTACATTTGTGTTGTACATTTTATTCTACATAAATCAGAAAATTTTAAAATATGAATGATTCTGCAATTTTTTTTTTTTGGTTACCACAGATTTTTAAAAGTAAATAAAACAATTAATTTTTTCATTCAAATTTTATAAACTTTAAAATTATTTTTCGGTGATACAGAATTCTCAGATCATATTATAATTTGTAGATGGATTTTGTGTATCACAAGATACTAATATTTGAGATACATTTTTTAGAGTCCCATGATTAGAAAGAAAAAGAAAGAAGTCGATTTCTGACGAATGTTTTACGATACAAGCATATTGTTGTGCATTTTATTCTACATAAATAGGATTTTTTTTTTGTATCAAAATGATAATTTTTTCCCGGTTACCACAGATTTTTAAAAATAAATTTAACAATTAAATTTTACATTCAAATTGTGAAACTTTAAACTCTTTTTCAGTTATGAAACATTCTCAGATAATATTATAATATGTAAATGAATTTTATGCACCATAAAATACTTTTATTTGAGATACTTTTTCAAGAACTTCCTTATTAAAAGGGAAAAAAAAGTTACTCCATTGTTGATGATTGTTTTACGATGCAAACAGGTTGTTGTATATTTTGTTCTACATAAATCAAAAATTTTTGAAATATAAATGACCGTACAATTTTTTTTTCTCCGGTTACTATAGATTTAAAATAAAATAAAATTTAATAATTATTTTTTCTTTTAAATTATGGAACTTTAAACTCTTTTTCAGTCATAAAAAAAAATCTGAGATCATGTGTAGATGGATTTTATGCACCACAAAATGCTTTTATTTGAGATACTTTTTTAAGAATTTCATCATTAAAAAGAAAATAAAGTTACTCGATTGTTGACGGTTGTTTTATGTGATATAAACAGATTGTTGTACCTTTTATTCTACATAAATCAGAAATTTTTGAAATCAAAATGATTATGCATTTTTTTCCCGGTTTCCAAAGATTTTTAAAAATAAATTTAACAATTTAATTTTAAATTCAAATTATGAAACTTTAAACTATTTTTCAGGTATGAAATATTCTCAGGTCATATTAAAATATGTAGATGAATATGCACCACAAAATACTTTTATTTGAGATACTTTTTTAAGAATGCCATCATTAAAAAACGCAACTTGATTGTTGACGATTGTTTTACGATACAAATAGATTATTGTATACTTTATTCTACATAAATCGAAAATTTTTGAAATCAAAACGATTATTATTTTTTTTTCCGGTTATCGCAGATTTTTTTTAAAGTAAAATTTAATAATTATTTTTTTCATTTAAATTATGAAACTTTAAACTCTTTTTCAGTTATATATTTTTAAAAAAATAGCAGATCCTATTATAATATGTAGATGGATTTTATGCACCAAAAGATACTTTTATTTGAGATACTTTTTTTAAAATGTCATCATAAAAAAAGGGTAACTCAATTGTTAACGATTATTTTACTATACAAACAAATTGTTGCACATTTTATTCTACGTAAATCGGAATTTTAAAACGGTTATGCAATTTTTTTTACAATTACCAGAGGTTTTAAAAAATAAATTTAACAGTTAAATTTTTTCATTCAAGTAATGAAACTTTAAACTCTTTTTCAGTTATGAAATATTATGAAATCATATTACAACTTGTAGATTTATTTTATGCACCCCAAAGTACTTTTACTTGAGATACCTCTTTTTAAGAATGTCATCATTAAAAAAATAATAATAAAATCAGCTCGATTGTTGACGCTTGTTTTACGATACAAACAGATTGTTATGGAATTTATTCTACACAAATCGGTATTTTTTAAAATCCCTACGATTACTCTTTTATTTTTATTCCTGGTTACCACAGATTTAAAGAAATAAAATTTAACAATTAATTCATTCAAATTATGAAATTTTAAATTCATTTTCAGTTATAAAAAATTCTGAGATCATCTTATAATTTGTAGATGGATTTTAAAACCAGAATATACATTTTTTTTTTCAAAAACTTAAAAAAAAAATTATCATTAATTTAAAAAAGAGTAACTCGATTTTTGACGATTGTTTTACGATACAAACAGACTGTTGTACATTTTATTTTACATAAATTGGAAATTTTTTAGATCAAAATGATTATACACTTTTTATTTTAATTTCCGGTTAGCACAGACTTTAAAAAATAAATTTAACAATTCAATTCTTCCTTCAAGTTATGAAACTTCAAACTCTTTTTCAGTTATGAAATTTTTTTAGATAATATTATAATTTGCAGATGGATTTTATACACCACAAGATACTTTTATTTGAGATACCTTTTTAAAAGAATTTCTTCATTATTAATAATAATAGTACAAAAAAAAGTTACTCGATTATTGACCATTGTTTTACGATGCAAACAGATTCTTGTATATTTTATTTTACATAAATCGGAAATTTATGAAATAAAAACGATTATGTGCATTTTCTTTTTAATTTCCGGTTACCACACATTTTAAAAAATATGCAATTAAATTCTTCATTCAAATTATGAAACTAAACTATTTTTCAGTTGTAAAAAAAAAAAACTCAGATCCTATTATAATATGTAGATGGTTTTATGTACTACAATATACTTTTCTTTAAGACACATTTTTAAGAATGTAAATAATTTAGGGAAAAGGTAACTCGATTGTTGACGATTGTTTTACGATACATACAAACTGTTTTACATTTTATTCTACATAAATCGGAATTTTAAAATGATTATGCAATTTTTTTTTAATTTCTGGTTACCAGAGATTTTTAAAAATAAATTTAACACTTAAATTTTCCATTCATATTATGAAATTTTAAACTCCTTTTCAGTTATGAAAAATTCTCTGATAATATTATAGTTTGTAGATGAAAATTATGCACCACAAGATACTTTTATTTACGATACTTTTGTAAGAATTTCATCATTAATAATAATAATAATTAAATAAAGTAACTCGATTGTTGACGATTATTTTACGATACAAACAGATTGTTGTACATTTTATTCCACATAAATCGGAAATTTATGAAATCAAAACGATTATGGATTTTTTTTTTTTAACTTTCCGGTTACCACACACTGTTAAAAATTTGCAGCAAATTGTCCAGTCATTTGATCGTTTTTATAGAAAACGGTTACATAACCGTAAGTCAACACTATTCTGACAATTATATATGGGCAATAATATAGTCAGAACAGAGTTAAATTACGGTTATGCAAATGTTTTCTCTAAAAACGGTCAAATGACTGGACAGTTCGCTGCAAATTTTTAACAGTGCAGTTGTCACAAATGTTGTCAAAGTAGACGTTTTGAACCAAAATTCCGAACAGAACAGTGCGGAAAAAGGAAAACAGCCAAACATGAGAAAACAATTGTTTGTAACTTAAGATGTAATTAGTTTATCGAAAAAGGAAAAAAGTTGTTGGGTTACAAATAACTTGAATAATCATACCTGTATGTGTCATGCTTTTATTTCAAAAATGAGTCAGAAAGTTGTCGTTGTTGAGTGGGAAAAGGCATTCAAGTAGCCAATTTAAGTAGCCAATTTAAGTATAGGTTTTAGTTTATTTTAAGTTAAAATATAAAAAAATTGTGAATAATAAAAAATTAAATAAATAAGAGTGTTAATTTTTATGAGAAATTCAGTGAAGCGCAAAATTCTATAAAACATAGAAAATTACACCAGTTTATAATAATATAAATTACAAGAGATTATACTGAAATAAATAATCAAAAGTTAGAACATGAAAGGGATATATTGTTATTTCGTAACATTGCAGGTGAGTTTAAAAGTAAAACTCCTTTTTTTATGCAAAGTAATGTTTCATGGTCAAGCCTATGAAATGTATTCTGCCGGCAAAGCACAAGTAACCGATTGGTGATACCATTTTTCTCTATGCAAGTGATTCTCAATCATCAACCAGTGTGCCGTGATCTAACTCAAAATATAATTTATTTATTAAAAAATGAAAAAAAAAAAACTGTTCTATTACAATTCACTTTGAGAATAGGATCATGCTTTTGCATTCTTATACAAAATTTCTGGTTTTAATTGATTAAAAAGAATGCGAAGGTTGACAGCTATGCTTCTGCGCATGCCCGAATGATTCATTCGAATATCAAAATAACCTATTATGCCCATCAGTACTTATATGACAATGGCAGTTGAATGTGATCGGGTGAAAGAAATGTTTATTCAGATTATATAAATATATACTTGAAAAAATTCTATATTTAATGCAATGGATACAGAAAAGATGATATGAAAATAACACTTTCTCACAAATAAGTAATTTTTGTTCGTTATGAAAGTAACAGAGTTGCTTTGCTAAATTAAACTGTTTAAAAATAGGAACGTTTAAGGAAGTTTTCGTTGCATAAAATCTTCTGTATTCATTGCATTAAATATAGAATTTTCAAGTGTACATTTATATAATCTGAATAAACATTTCTTTCACCCGCTCAAATTCAATTGCCATGTAAGCAGAAAAAAAAATATTTTTTCTCAACGCAGCAGTGCGTAAAACGATTACATCATAAGTAAATATTCTCTCGAGGCAGTTTGAAAGACTTTACAAACTTTGTTGACAAACTTTGAGGTGAATAAATCAGTATAAAAGTTTAAAAAAAAAATGTATGTAACATATGAACTTAACAGAGATGTTTATTTAAATTTAAAATTATATATATTAAAGCATAAACACTACGACTGATTACTTTATTTTACAATATAAGAACACACATTATACCAGACTATTAAATACACTAAGCCAACATGAGTGAAAAAATGACCTGCTCCAGGACTCGAACCTGGACCCTTCAGCGGCTTCTGGGACCGTGCTTAGTGGCTGAGCATCAGCACGGTACGCTGAAGGTCCCAAGTCAATTTTTCACTCATGTTGGTTTAGTGTATTTAAATGTCTAATAAAATGTGTGTTCTGATATAGTTAAATTTAAAATGTTTAAAAATAGGAACGTCTAACCCTTTCAGAGGAAACGTTCTTCTATTCGTAAAATGCTGAAATGATTGAATGGCACCAGAATTTACAGACAAATTTATTTGAAAATAAGTAAAAGCTTTTCTTCACGAAATTAATAAAATGATATTTCCTCGCCCCCTCCCACCCCCAAATTCTGGTATCAATGTGGCATTTAAGGCTAAAACGTAAGTGGTCTGAAAATGAACTAGCGCGTCCTTCAAGGGATTAAGCAAGATTTCTTTTCATAACATCTCTTCTGTAATTATTACATTAAATAGAATTTTCTAGCATACATTTATATAATTTGAATAAAAATTTCTTTAACCTGATCGCGTTCAATTGCCATATACGTAAGCAGAAATAAATAATTTTTTTCTCAACGCAGCAGAGCGTATAAACGATTACATTACTAAATATTCTCCCGAGGCAGTTCTCCCAAGACGTTCCAAGTTGACAAACTTTGAAATAAATCAAATCAATGTAAAATTTAAAAGAAAAAAAATTATGCACCCTATGAAAGTAACAGAGTTGCTTTGCTAAATTAAACTGTTTAAAAATAGGAACGTTTAAGGAAGTTTTCTTTGCATATAACATCTCTTCTGTATTCATTGCATTAAATAGAATTTTCAAATATACATTTATATAATCTGAATAAACATTTCCTTATCGAAATCGCATTCGCGTATAAACGATTACATAACTAGCTATTATCCCGAATCAGTTCGCAAGACTTTACAAGTTGACAAACTTCGAGGTGAATCAAATTAGTATAAAAGTTTTTTAAAAATTATGCAACCTATGGGGTAGGGGGGGGGGGGGGATTTAACCGAGATGCTTCCCTAAATTAAACTGTTTAAAAATAGGAATTTTTGAGTAAGTTTTCTCATTTTCTGTATGTATTGAATTAAATAGAATTTTTCCAAGAATATATTTATATAATCTGAATAAACATTTCTTTAACACGATCGCTTTCAATTGCCACACAAGCAGAAATAAGTTTTTTTTTTCCTTAAAGTAGCAGTGTGTATAAACAATTGCATAACTAATTATTCTCCCGAGGCGGTTCGCAAGATTGTTACAAGTTGACAAACTTTGGGGTGAATCAAATCAGTATCAAAGTTTACAAAAATTGTATACAACATAAGAAACTTAACAGAGATGCTTCACTAAATTAAACTTGTTCAAAAATAGAAACGCGCTTAAGCAAATTTTCTTTTCATAACAACTGTTCGGAATTTGCTGAATTAAATAGAATTTTCAAGCATCCATATGTAAGTAATGTGAGTAGATATTTCTTTATCCCGGTCGCATTCAATTGTTACTGTGCAGTGCTTCCACTGGCGATTATATTTTGATTACTTCGTCTACCATTATCCAAATAAATAAATAAATAAATAAATAAATAAATAAATAATGTGGCAGATTTCCATTAATCTTTCAGATAGATTATTATTTTTATAGAAGTAATAGTAAGAAAAATAAAAATAAATAAAGTAGTCGCCAATAGCAGCTCTGCAGTATTGCCATCTAAAGAGAAATGAGCAATTTTTTTCTTAATGCAGCCTCTCACAAAAACGATTACATAACTAAATATTCTCCCGAGGCAGTTTATAAGACGTTACAAGTAGACAAACTTTGAGGTGAATCAAATCAGTATAAAAGTTTAAAAAAATGTATGCAATGGAACTCAACGGAGATGCTTCGCTAAATTAAACTGTTTAAAAATAGTACGGTGAAACCCCCATAGTAACTGACACTTTAAAGAATCTTTCTTGATCAAATCACTATTACACAAATTTAAAACTATTTTATTATTTTTATTACCTTTGCTTTTGAAAGGATAGTAGAGATGTATTAAAAAAATATTGTTAGCAAAAATTTTAAAAATTATACATTTCATTATTAAAAATTATATTTATTTATAAATATGGTCAAAAACTCCAGTAACTGACACAAAGTGAACCAGTGACCGACACTTTATTTTAAAAGATTAAAATCCTTTAAGAAAACTTTATTCTTTATTATAAAAAACAAAATACATTAATATTTATTATAAAGGGCGGGATTTAGTAATATGTACTGCATTATTAGTAATGCAGAGTATATAGTAAGAGTATGTAGGAGTAATATTTAGTACTACATTATTAGTAATGCAGATATACAATAACTGACATTTATGAGCCAGTAACTGACATCTGGTGTCAGACCACCGGTATAACAACTTAAATTTTAATTGTGTTTATTAGAAGATAAATTTAATTTATTATTATGCATTTTAACAGTTTAAATAATAGATTTCAACTTTCTTTGACATAACCAATAACTAACACCTCTGTCAGAGACTAGTGAAATTGCAGTTCTAGAAACCAATAACTGGCACCTTCCACCCCCACCCCCCATTAAGCTAAATTAAATAACTATAAACCATCAATCATAGCCCTAATATATCATATGCATCTTTAAACTAATTTCTATAAGTATAACTTTAAGAAAAAAAAGTTTAGGATGGTTGCATTACAAATATATTAGAAAAACATTTCCTTAATTTTAGAAATAAGATGGTTGCTTCAAAATGGCACTTTTTGTATTATCAAAAGTTTCTTCCTCATTGAATATGTTCTTGGACCTCTAGTGGTGAATAAATTGGCTCTAAAATAAAAATAAGTGTCTCATTTATCACTAGATGACATTACTTTGCAGAATTTTACAACAAAATGCTTATTTGAGTTAGAATTTTGCTCAAGTGTCAGTAACTGGTTAGGTGTCAATAACTGGAGGTTGAACCTTATTTTAAACAAGTTTTATTTTTATTTTTTTAAATAACCTCTCTTCTGTATTCACTGCATTAAAATATAATCCACATTGACTATCAAAGGCTTTTCAAGTATACATTTATATATAATCTAAATAAACAATTTTTTATACCGATCGCATTCAATTGCCATATAAGCAGAAATAAGTATTTTTTTTTTCCTTACAACGCAGCAGCGCGTATAAACGATTACATAACTAACTATTCTCCCGAGGCAGTTCGCAGAAGAGTCGGATAAAAGCGACATTGCTCACTGAGTGCACTTTTCGGTTTGTAGGCCTCATCTTTTAATCTGCGCTTCGGTGAAGCATCGGCAAGTTCTGCGAGAAAGACCGCGTTCACTTTCGCTTCTTACCCGGCAAGGATCGGCCTCGGAGCATTTCGCCGAAGCGACGGTGCACCCGTCCGGAACGATATTCCAGTTTAGATCGTTTGAGCTATTTGGGATTTCCCCAGTGAAATGCATTCTTTTTCAATACAACAGCTATTATTGATGACTTAACTCAAACAATTCTATTATTATGTAACTTTTTTACGGTGAAATTATTTCCGAAGGAATAAAAAGAAAACATTAGAGTTAGTTTTAAAGCTGATCGGCAATGATGAATGATAAAGCTTGGAGCTCACAGAACATTTCATATATCAGGGAGAAAAAATCGTAAAATTGGTAGTTTTTTTTCACTAAACAAACTCATTTCTTTTATGCAATATATTTGGTTTCAAAACTTTATTGGGTATATTTGAGTACCTATAACTCAAAAATTGTTTTATGTGTAACTTTTTATGGTGAAATTATTTCCGAAGGAGTAAAAAGAAAACATTAGAGTTAATTTTAAAGCTGATGGGTAATGATGAATGATAAGCTTGGAGCTCACAGAACATTTCGTATATCATAGGGAGAAAAAAAAATTGTAACACTCGTGTAGTTTTGACTAAACAAACTCATTTCCTTTATCCTATATATTTGGTTTCAAAACTTTATTGGGGATATTTTAGTAGATAACTCAAGCATTATATAATTATGTAACTTTTTTACGGTGAAATTATTTCCGAAGGAATAAAAAGAAAACATTAGAGTTAGTTTTAAAGCTGATCAGCAATGATGAATGATAAAGCTTGGAGCTCACAGAACATTTCGTATATCGGGGAGAAAAAAATTGTAAAATTGTTAGTTTTTTGACTAAACAAACTCATTTCTTTTATGCAATATATTTGGTTACAAAACTTTATTGGGTATATTTTAGTATCTATAACTCAAAAATTGTTTTATGTGTAACTTTTTATGGTGAAATTATTTCCGAAGGAGTAAAAAGAAAACATTAGAGTTAATTTTAAAGCTGATTGGCAATGATGAATGATAAAGCTTGGAGCTCACTGAACTTTTCACATATCAAGGAGAAAAATTGAAAAATAGGTAGTTTTTACTAAACAGACTCATTTCTTTTATGGTTTCAAAACTTTATTTGGGATATTTGAGTATCTATAACTCAAAAAATATACTATGTGTAACTTTTTCCAGTGAAATTATTTTCGAAGGAGTAAACAGAAAACATTAGAGTTAGGTTTAAGGTTGGTCCGCATGTCAGCAATGATGAATGATAAAGCTTGAGCTCACAGAACATGTTATATATCAGCAAGAAAAGTTGTAAAATTGGTAGTTTTAACTAAACAAACTCATTTACTTTATCCTATTATATTTGGTTTCAAAACTTTATTGGGGATATTTTAGTAGCTATAACTCGAACATTGTATCATTATCTTACTTTTTACAGTGAAATTATTTTCGATAGAGTAAAAAGAAAAAAATACGATTATATATTTGGTTTTGGGGATATTTTAATAGCTATAACTTAAAAATTGTACCATTATGTAACTTGCTACGGTGAAATTATCTCTGATGGAGTAAAAAGAAAAGAAATACGATTTATAAGTTTAAGGCTGGTCGACAACGACGACTGATAAAGCTGAGCTCGCAGAACATTTAAGTGATAAAAAAATCAAATATGGAGAAATGGGAATATGTTCAATTGGTGACTATACAAACATATATTATATATCTGGTTTCAAAATTTTAATTGAAAATTTTTACATCTATTCATAAACTTAAAAACTTTAATGTAACACGAGCAACATTTAAATCAGATAAATAAAGTGCTCGATTTTCGAATAGACTTAAGTGTTTTATGAAAATAAATAAATAAATAAATAACGATATATTGAAAGTAAACGAAAAGATATTGAACGATAGTTTAGTTTATATTGTTTACATTTTTGGGATTTCTCCAAGTGAAATGCATTCATTTTGAATACAACAGCTATTGACGGCTGAACTAAAAAAATCTACCACTATGTAACTTTTTAAGATGAAATTATGTACGAAGGAGCAAAAAAAAAGCAAAAAACATACGAGTTAGATTTAAGTGTGAGCAATATTGATGACTGATAGCTTGCAGAATAGATCAAGAAAAAGAAATATCTTTTATTTGCTGCAACAACGTCATAAATCAAAAATTACGATTTTTCAGAAGTTTCATGAAGTTTTAAAAATATTGAATTAATTTTTGGAAAGTAATATGACACTCTATTAATTAAAAGTTCACATAATTAGAATTGTCCCTGTGGTATTAACTCAAAAATCGTGATTTTTGAATTATGACGTTGTTATAACAAATAAGTGATAATAATAATAAAAAAAAAAAAAAAAAAAAAAAAAAGTTTGTAAAAACACACATTTTTCGCTAAAAAAATTATTTTCTTTGCCTTATATCACGTATATTTTGTCTTATCTTATTATGTACTTCATCTTATCATCTTTACATCTTGATTCCAAAATGTTACTTGAGTATCTTTGTATCTATTCTTGCATTTAGAAACTTTATTGCGTTACAGACAACATTTAAAGCTTATATAAATATGTAAGAAAATGTTCTCAAACAACGCCCGATTTTTTAAATATATTTAAGATAAGTGTTTTATTAAAATAAATAAATCAAAACCGACATAACGATGTTACGGAAATAAATTAATAAGGCTTATACGATATAAACGGAACGATATTTAAATTTATAGCGTTTGGAGCTATTTGGAATTTTCCCATTGAAGTTAATTATTTCTAAATACAACATTATTCATGACCAGGGCTTTACAAATTTGAAAAAATCTGGTAGCCAGGTATAAATTGTAGTCGCCAGTAAAAAATCCCCCCCCCCCCCACACCCATATTTTCAAAAAGCACAAAAGTTTTTTCTATGAATAAAGCGAGAAAAAAATAATAACAAACATAGTTTAGAATTATTAGTTACATAGTTTAGAATAGTAGATAATTAAAAAAAAAAAAGATAATAAAACTAAATTTTCTAAGGGAACTTATCAAAATAATATATCTTTCGGGGAAAAAAGGAGGGGGGGGGGGATATTGTAAATTCTTAATTAACCGGCATGCTCGGGAAATGCTGATTACCGAATGCTTCAAATGTCCGAATAGTTGAGTGCTACAAAATCTATATCTGATGACAGGGCATCGATAAAATAGCAAAGCCGAAAAACGATTTTTTGCCTATTTAGCCTATCGAATTCAGTCAAATAATTATTATTTTATTATTTTAAAATTTGCATTTCATGATAAAAAATTTAAATTGGTATTTTTGACTGAACAAACTTATTTTCTGTCACTTATGTATTTGGTTTCAAACTTTTAGGGAGGGATATTTTTTTGTCTCTTATTCAAACATTTAATGTAGCATTTAAGGAGAAGTTATTTCTGAAGTTGTAAAAAGAAAACGGTGTAAAAGAAACATATACAAGGTATGTTTAAGGCAGATGGATAATGATGAATGAACATTTCAGAGATAAAAAATATTAAGCATAGAAAAAATAGAAAGTTTTTAAAATTGGTATATTTTTGACTAAACAAATTCATGTTCTTCATATGTTATATCTTTTTGCATTCGAAAAATTATTTGAATACTTTTGGATCTATTCATGCATTTAGAAACTTTAACACAATATGGCAACATTTGAGGCGACATTATTTCCGAATGAGTAAAAAGAATAAAATACGAGTTAAATTTAAGGCTGATTAATAACGATGAATGTTAAAAACAGAAATTTTGTAAAATTAATAATATTTTTTAGGAATATTTTTATATTTATAAGCAGGGCTTTGCAAATTTCATAAAATCTGGTAGACAGAATTTTTTTTTCTAGTCGCCAGTAAAAAATATTTACCCCCCCCCCCCCCTCTCTCAAAAAACACAAAAGTTTTTTATGAATTAATCGAGAAAAAAATAATAAAAAGCACAGTATACAATTATTAGTTACAGTTTAGAATAACATATAATTTAGCTATTTTTTTAGCTAGATTTATAGATTTACTTCAAACGAGTTACTTATAATCACTATTTTAATTCTGAACACAAAAATCCGGAGCATTTTGTAGCATTGTATCCAATTTTATATACTATAGAGGCTGGATCGACACTATTTCTTACTGTTTTATTGACCCCCTACCCACATTTGAATCACGTGGCATGCTAGCCGGCTAGAGTGGCAAATACTGCCTTTTTCTATGAAGGAGATGGAAAATTCCTTTTAAACTTTGTTCTTCCATTAAAAGTATGGGAGAAGAGCAAGATCACTGCTGCACGAGTAAATGTGAGGAAGAAAAAAAAAATGCCGCTTGTTCTCATTTCTTAAGTCTAATTTTGTACTTACAAAAAAAAAGAAAAGAAAAAAAAAAGCCACATTAAGTAACTTGGTCGCTAGATAAAAACACTTGGTCCCCAGTGACGAGTTGGCGACCGTATTTGTCAAGCCCTGTTTATAAATCAAAAAAGTCTATCATTATCAACTTTAACAGTGAAAGTATTTTCAAATGAGTAAAAAGAAAACATCCGCGTTAAGTTTAAGACTGATCGATAACGATGAATAATAAAGTTGAACACACAGAACATTTCACATATCAGATTTTTTTTTTTTTTTTAAGTTTTTACACTGAACAAACTCATCTTCTTTATTATCATCTTCTTTATTTTTAACCATTGGGAAAATGGTTGTTGTTTTCGGTCGAGAATGGATCTCTTGACGTCTTCACTTTATTGACGTCGTCATTATTATTATTATTTTTTTTTTTTTTAGCGTTTTTAACGAAATTCTGTAACTTTAGAAGAATTTTTCTTTGAATAGGCAATAGAAATGCAGAAAATCATTACAAAAATGTTAAAGTTACAAAAAGGGTAGATGCAAATTATCAGATATGAAAAATAAAGTAGAAATTTGGTACTTTCGTGTTATAGCGGCCCTCAAGGATGAAATATTTTTGTTTCTGTTTTCATTAATATATTGTAAATTTAGTACTTTCGTGTTATATTTTGTTTCTGTTTTCATTAATATATTGTAAATTTGGTACTTTCGTGTTATATTTTGTTTCTGTTTTCATTAATATATTGTAAATTCGGTACTTTCGTGTTATAGCGGCCACCAAATCGCCAAATTATAAAGCATGTATGACATCATAATAATATATGATAAATATATATTATTTCTTGACGTATGTGGCCAAGTTATAGTCAGTCATGTATGATGCATATATGATGTATATTTATGACATGTGTATATGATGTATATATGCGACATATAAGACGTAAATAATGCGTGTATAATGACGTATATGGCACATAATAGGAGTATTTGGAATATATATATATATATATATGTGTGCGTATATAGGATGCATATATAAGCTTTGCGATGATCTTGGCGAAATCATAACTGCAACCTTGGCATAATCATAACTGTGGGGACCGCTAATAACACAAAAGTACGGTATTTTATTTATTTATTTTTTGGAACATTTTTCTAATGGTTATTGTAATTTGTTAAATTATAATTTTTTTTATATACTTGGTTTCAAAACTTTGTTGGGACTATTTTTGTATCTTTAACTCAGAAATTCTGTCATTATGTAATTTATAACGATGAAATTATTTCCGAAGCTGTAAAAATAAAACGTACGAGTTAAATTTAAGGTTGGTCGATTACAATGAATGATACTTAAAGCTAAACTGGCAGAACATTTCACGTATCAGAAAAAAATAAATATTGTACTAAGAAACTTTGTAAAAATTGTATTTTTGACTATATATATATATATATATACTCAGAGAAGAATAAAAATTAAAAATATTAAATTTATGAGTAACCAAGCTAAACTTTTGGGTTATCCTAACTACATAGTAAACTCGATAATTCATTTAAATAATTTGGTGCTTATATACAAAGATTTGCTCATATATATTGTGGAGGTTGGGTTCGTGGTGTGTATGGTTTATTATTATTAAAATAACTCATAATATGTTATATTGATTTAGCTGATTAATCATGAGAAAATAAAACAACTGTGGTCACTGCTATGTTATTTCTTTTACATAATGATTTATTATTAAATTTTTTGTTGTTTTTAAATTTATCGTTTTTATGATTTATGATTTATATTACAAAGGAATTTATAACTGCGGTCATTGCTACGTTATTTCTTTTACATAAGGATTTATTATTGTTATTATTTTTTTAATTTATTGTTTTTATGATTTATATTACAATGGAATTTATATGTAAATATTAATATGAAAAACTAGATTAACATCAAATTTTCTTTTATGAAAATTATTTATGAAAATTAGTGCAAATTAAAAATTTTGTTATTTAATTATAATGTTGATAAATTTGTTAATTATTTGGAGCAAATGAATATAAGTTAAAGATGTAAGATATTTATTATGATATGTATATAAATACACATAAATAAAATGAAAAATTTCTAAATAATGAAATTGTCAAAATACCAACTTTCAAAAGAGGAACAAAATTATCGGTTTTGGTCAAAATTTGCTTTGCTTGAAATTTCAATTTTTGCCAGAGAAAATTTTAAGATAATAATATAACACACGGAAATTAATAGTATAGTTAATATAAGCCCCCAAAACTATAATGCTTTTAAATTTTTAGTTGCATTGATATTATCTTGGCTCTTCTAAAATTTCGGGTGCATTATTTTCTGCATGAAAGGAGCAGTCTACAGCTTACTCGAGTAATGATCATAAAATTTTTGCACGAAATAGACTGATAAATAGACCAAACTCATGAAGAAGTAAACTAACAATCTAAAACTACACTGAAAAAAAAAGCTCCGTTTACATACGGGCGATTTTATGTGAAATTTCTATTTTTTAAAAGGAAACTTTCTAAATCGTAAAATTTTCCGGAATAAACGGAAAAAATTCCCCGTTATCCTTATTCGTTAGATATTAACAACGGAAAAATTCTTTTTATCCTTATTCGTCGGATGTTAAAAACGAAAAAATTCCTTTTATCCTTATTCGTTGGATGTTTAAAACGGAAATGTTCCTTCCAAGACAGCTTTCCTTTTCAATTAAAAGTTACCGGATGAAATTCCAGTTAAAGTATCATAATTGATGTTTTGACCTTACACTATATGGCCAATGCTGACCGGTCACTTGCGATTTTAGACAATTTGTTAAATATCTAGAAAAATACATAAGCAATTATCCTGAAACTTCAGATGTGTAAACAGCATAGTCGACGTCATATATTTCGGTGAAGATTTTTTCCCGAAACCCCATAGGGAGCCGTCAATAAGCTGCAGAAAAACGAATATCTTTTGGATAACCCTGTAAAAACTAACATTGCAAAAGCGTTGAAACGGTAGCACATGCTTAGGAGGCTTCTTTTAATAAACTATGTTCATTTTTATGAGGATCACTCTCGGAGAAATTAAGGTTTTTATAAAAAACAATCCTAAATTTCACCAAGTGTTTTGCTTATAATTTTCAGAGTTCTTAATATAAATGAATGTTCTTTTCAGGAACGATGACAAATAACATTATATACAATACCCTGCAATCAGAATTAAAAAATATATATATATATTGGATGAAAAATGAGCAGGTTTACTAAATATTGTTTCACTGCGCATGCGCGAATGCAATCAAAATATACTGTGCATAATATATTAGCTAAATGTATAGAGCAACTTTTGCGAAAGTTTCAAAAACATAGCTTGAAAATTCTGATTACTGATAGTCGATAGAATAAGCTTGAAATTCGCTGTTCCCAAAAGGAAGCAAAAAGATGAGGTTGCAGTATCCAAACATACAATGAGAGACAGTTCATTCTTATTATGTCAACTTTCATAAGCTAGTATATTTGGATACAATCCCTCATCTTTTTGCTTCCTTTTGGGAACAGCGAATTTCGAGCTTATTCTATCGACGATTACTATCAGAATTTTCAAGCTATGTTTTTGAAACGTTCACAAAAGTTGGTGTATACATTTAGCTAATATATTATGCACAGTATATTTTGATCGAATTCGCGCATGCGCAACAATATTTAGTGAACCTTCTCATTTTTCATCCAAAATTTATTATTTTTTAATTCTGATTGCAGGTTATTGTATATAATGTTGTGTGTCATCGTTCCTAAAAAGAACATTCTTTTATATTAAGAACTCTGAAAATTATACGCAAAACACTTTGTGAAATTTGGGATTGTTTTTATAAAAACCTTAATTTCTCCACGAGTATACGTGCTATCTTCATAAAAATGAACATAGTTTATTAAAAAAAAAAAAAAGCCTCCTAAGCATGTGCTACCGTTTCAACGCTTTTGCGATATTAGTTTTTACAGGGTTATCCAAAAGATATTCGTTTTTCTTAAATTTGTTGCGGCCCCTTATAGGTTTTGGGAAAAAATATTCGCGGAAATATATGACGTCTATCATGTTGTTTACACTCCTGAAATTTCAGGATAATTCCTAATGTATCATTCTAGATATTTAACAAAACGTCTAAAATCGCAAGTGACCGGTCATCATTGGCCATATAGTGTATAACCAACTCGTTGGATAATTCCTTTCGTGCTTTTTGCACTAATCGAAATGTTCCCCGCACTAAACAAGAGAGCATATAGAAAAACTTTACCGCACTCATGGAGGAATATCTGTACATAAATAAGTAAGCTACAGAAATACATGCACACATATATGCATATAACAGCAGGGATGTTGTGAGCAGAGACATGAAAAAAAAAATATTTAGTAATCATAGAAAAAGCTTTTCGCTGAATTTAAATTTAAATTTTCTGTATTTTATTTAAGTAAGAAATTAAAACGCTAGTAAAAAAAAATTATAAAGAAAAATGAATATCGAGATATGTAAAGTATTTGATCTTGAAATAAAATATAAAATAATAAAAAAGCACAAAAGAACAAGTTTTTAAAATAAGAATGTGCAATACCGATAGCACCTGTCGCACTTCGTGAACAAAAGAAAAATAGGAATAAAATATTTTATAAATCTATTGAAAAAAAAAATGGTGAATGAAAAAGAGTGGCTGTATTTTAAGTGGTTTATCCTTTATTTTCCGAGCAATTGTTGGAATTTTTAAAACGTAATGTTGATTTTAATGTAAAAGTTATTTTAATTTCCGTAAAAAAACTTACGTTGATGTATATCTTGTTATTAGTTGTGGTTTCAACAGTGACCAGAAAAGATTCCTTTTGATAGCGACGTGATTAAAAAAAAAAAAAAAAAAAAAATTCCAAATTTTCATATTTTCTCTTGTAGACAATGAGATTAATTTTCTTGCAACTTTTTGACGTATTTTCTTTGATTTCTTCTACGCACTAATTACAAAACACCTGAGTGATATATATATATAAATAAATATATTTGAAATAGAGTAACATCATTAAAATACACCGCAAACGATTTTTCCCCATAGGCCATAATGTAAATGAATTCTTTTGAGCGGCTCTGTAAATGAACTGCAAGTGCTACACACTTCATTTTCAATACCGAACATGCCACAGTAAACCTCAATAACATATATCAATTGCATGACAATCCGAGTATATTTACGCGAGTTAGAGCACGGACAGACAGACAGACAAATCGAATTCATAAACACTTTTCAACTTTGTTGGAAAATGTTAAAAAGAAAAAATATATATATATTTGAATATTAATGAGTGTATAACTTTTATACAAAAAAAAATACAAATTTTGGTACTTCTCTATTATCCCATCGACCACTTTTCATAACAAAAAACTATCGCCAAACTGTAACGCCAAATAAACGGAAGAACGTTGCCATTAGAATATCAAAATAAATAAATAAATAAAATATAAGAATTTAAGGACACAATTGTTATTTTAATGAATGAAATAACTAATAAATCTTTAAAACATAATGAAAAATACACGCAAATGTTGAATTAAAAACCACTTGATGACATAACAAACAAGTATAACACTTCTGAAAGCCACTAAATGTGATTGCTCTTTTGGCGTTTAATCTTACAGTTTGGCGATAGTTTTTTGTTATGAAAAGTGGTCGACGGGATATTAGAGAAGTACCTAAATTTTATATTAGAAATATAATTGTAGGAAACTTTTTCCATAATTGTATTAAAATATAGATTAATTTTTTTTCACTTCGGGTACGGGCCGGGTTCAGGTTTGAATATTTCGGGTTCAGGTTGAAGTGTATCGAGTTCGGCTTAATTTCGGGTTGAATCTTTTTTTTTTTTTTTTTTTTTTTTTGTCGGATTTGAGTCGGGTTTCGGGATGACATTAAGCTGAAATTTCAGATTTGGGTCGGGTACAACAGGACCATTTTAGAACCGATGCAGGATCTTTAAACAAACAGAGGACGCGTTGATTCGTATGCTTTCGTTTGTTTTTCTACTTTCATTTTTGTTTCTTGTATAGTTTAAAATGGAAACAAAAAATAAATTGAATTTTAAGCTATTGAATATTGTGAAATATCCTCATTACACATTTTAAGTAAATGCCATTCATTAAATTAATTTCCTAATTTATCATCTCAAATAAATTTTAGCATAACCATTGTTTATTATCATAAAATTAATCTTATAAAAAAGCAGAAAAAGTTTAATAATTTTAATTTAATAGTATTAAATTTGACTTGAGATTAATTAACTGCAAATTCCAACCTAAATTTTTCCTGTACTTTGATATATATGTATGTATATATATTTATTTTGTTGGCATATAACGTGCAACCACTTAATATCACGCAGAAGTTGAATATGTATACAAAGTGCACTGTAAGAAAAAACGGCAAAAATTACGACAATATTTGCTGTCATTTTATGCACCCAAATCGCCAGCATTTTTCCTGTAAAATTTAGCATGATTACAGTCATTTGTACAATAAAATTAAAATAATTGCAGAGATTTTACTGTAAAATTCCAAAAACAAAAGTTTTTAAGGCACATTGTGCTGTTAATTTACAGTAAATAATGCTGGCAATTTGGGTTAATAAATTTACAGAACATTTTGCTGCATATTTTGCCGTTTTTTCTTGCAGTGTGATTATAATTAAAGTCCCACTTTCAAAATGCTGTAAAGAAGGAATCACTGGTCGCAATGACTTCAAATTTGAACTGAATATACTGGAAGAAGGGGTAAACGGTATGACATAAGAAAAAAAGTACCAAAGTGTATCAATAGATGGCGCTGTAAGCGGCATAGCGAAAGTGGATTCGGCTACAAGGGACATTTTTAATCGAAAAAGGACGGCTTTGGAATGAGTTGCACGGTAAACCAACCGTACTGTTTAAAGCGCATGAGTGATGTTTCGGTTGTTTGACGGAAAAAATCATTTCCAAATCAGTCAACACAGTTGTGGTACTGTTAGTGGGAAGCCCATCCACCACGGCAAGGTCGTACCCCATTGGATGGAAAAAATCGGTTTTTAATTGTCCTTGGGCCAAAAACAGCATAAAAAGCACATAATGATTAGCTTTTTAATTGCGCATGAGTGTCTTTTAATTTGCATAGTATGCCTTTTACAGCGCCATCTGTTGATACACTTTGGAACACTTTTTTTTTATGCCATGCCGTCTCTCCTTTCTTTCAGTTTCAGTTTAAATTTGAAGTCATTCTGATCAGTGGTTCTTTTTTTACAGCATTTTGAAAGTGGGACTTTAATTATAATCACCCTGTATATTATATGAAAGAGTCATTAAAAATATATCAAGAATATCTTTAATATGCTGTCATTTAATGAATTTTCATTAAACTTGCAAATTTATTTTAAAGATAAAAACGTACTGATAAAAGTTATAAATTCTTAATTTTTTCTTCCTGGGATTTTCTTTAACCCATTTATGCCTAACGTCCCAATTTTGGGACGCTTTAGTAAAATGGGAAAAGGTGCATTTCACCACTTTATTTTTAATAGAAATTTGGTGTCTTATTTTATCGAGGACTCCTCGATAAATTAAGACACCAAATTTCTATAAAAAAAAAAGTGGTTTGAAATGCACTTTTTCCTATTTTATTAAAGCATCGACGCTAGGCATAAATGGGTTAAGAACCTACATCAGTCATGCGAAAAAACACGCACGCTAATGTTAAGTCTATGGGAAGGTTCTTGCGCGATTTCTCGCTCGCATTTTAATATTTTTAAATGATTTTTTTTGGCATAGGATAGCTGAGGTTGATCTCTAACGTTGTTAATTTTTACTTTTCCGATTTTGGTTCCAGTTTTTTTATATAAGGGTTCACTTTCAGAACCGATTCCAACCGGTTCATAAATTGAAAATGTCCGCTTATAAAAAAAACTGGAACCAAAATCAAAAAAGTAAAAACTAACAACGTTACACTGAAAAAAAAATTTCCGGCAGGTTCCGGAAAAAAGTGGTGGCATTAAGATGCCACTGCTTTTTGCTGTTACGTTTCACAACAAAGTAGTGAAACATTCCAATTTTCAATAATCAATATACTTTTTGTATTTAGTGTCTTATTTAAACAATTAAATTTTAAAGTTTCGTATTACAGATAAAATGAAAATTCAAATAATGAACCATAAAAAGATCTAAATTAGCTACTTACTTTATCGGTTGATATCCAAACAAAGAATGGCATTTGTTCAGATTGCATTTGTCTCTATGTACTACCTAAGCAGCTGTCTTTTATTCTTCATAACAGCTAATGGAACATAAAACATGAAGCACGCAGGCGCAGAATAAGGTTTATGGAAAAGTTGAAACCTCTCAAAAATGTTACACGAATTATTGCCGTAATCGACGTGGGACATAAAGAAATTCGAAATTCCGGTAAAATATGAGAAATGTTTCAGGATAATTTTCTGAAACGTTACGAAATTTTTTTACAGTGTAGAGATCGACATCAGCTATCCTATGCAAAAAAATCATTAAAAAATATTAAAATGCGAGCGAGAAATCGCGCAAGAACCTTCCCATGGACTTAACATTAGCGTGAGCGTTTTTTCGCGTGACTAGCATAGGCTCTTAATTATAAAATCTCAACTTTCATATTTGGTGCACACATAAGTTTTAAAATTATTTTCAGTGTAAAAAGAATGCGTTTTAAGCTGGAATACACGGAAGCTCGAATTTTGCTCGCGATTTTACAATCATAGTTTATATGATATATGTAGGATGTTTCTATTTTAAGAAATCAATCATTTTAACAAATATTTGTAAATCTCTCTCTTTCCTTACCTAAATAGAATTTACTAGGAAAGCAAAATATATTTATATACATATATATATAAGTCACTTCCGCAAAGAAAGCACAAAACCGGAACTCCTAAGTGTATATGGTCAAGCCTTTTATTTTTTATCTCTTTAACAAACTCTAGAACAAACTATAAGATTTGCATTTCGGGGTTTCTCTGTAGTCTTGTACCGGGTCGGATAACCCGATTTTACTCGTCGGGTCGGGTAGGGTTGATGCTATTTTTTTTCGTTGCGGGTAGGGTTAACTTTAATGCTTCGTGTTGAGTTCGGGTTGATCGAAGATTTTCAAAAGAAAGTTCTGAATATTTTTTCAATTGAAAGAAAAAAAAAACTATACATTTGAATATTAATAAATGTATATGTGTTCATTTTTATACAAAAAAGATAAAATTAATGTTAAAGATATAATTGTAGATTAATTTTACATATACTTGCATTAAAATATGGATTAATATTCTTTTACTTCGGGTCGGTTACGGGTTGGGTGTTAACTCTCGAGAAGACTCAATTTTTTCAAAAGAAAGCCTTGAATATTTTTCAGTTGAAAAAAACCAGACAAATATTTGAATCTTTATGAGTGCATCTGTGTTCATTTTTATACAAAAAAGATAAAATTAATGTTAAAGATATAATTGTAGATTAATTTTACATATACTTGCATTAAAATATGGATTAATATTCTTTTACTTCGGGTCGGTTACGGGTTGGGTGTTAACTCTCGAGAAGACTCAATTTTTTCAAAAGAAAGCCTTGAATATTTTTCAGTTGAAAAAAACCAGACAAATATTTGAATCTTTATGAGTGCATCTGTGTTCATTTTTATACAAAAAAGATAAAATTAATGTTAAAGATATAATTGTAGATTAATTTTACATATACTTGCATTAAAATATGGATTAATATTCTTTTACTTCGGGTCGGTTACGGGTTGGGTGTTAACTCTCGGGAAGACTCAATTTTTTCAAAAGAAAGCCTTGAATATTTTTCAGTTGAAAAAAACCAGACAAATATTTGAATCTTTATGAGTGCATCTGTGTTCATTTTTATACAAAAAAGATAAAATTAATGTTAAAGATATAATTGTAGATTAATTTTACATATACTTGCATTAAAATATGGATTAATATTCTTTTACTTCGGGTCGGTTACGGGTTGGGTGTTAACTCTCGAGAAGACTCAATTTTTCAAAAGAAAGCCTTGAATATTTTTCAGTTGAAAAAAACCAGACAAATATTTGAATCTTTATGAGTGTATATGTTTTCATTTTTATACAAAAAAGATAAATTTGATGTTAAAGATATAATTGTAGATTAATTTTACATATACTTGCATTAAAATATGGATTAATATTCTTTAACTTCGGGTCGGTTACGGGTTGGGTGTTAACTCTCGGGAAGACTCAATTTTTTCAAAAGAAAGCCTTGAATATTTTTTGGTTGAAAAAAATCAGACAAATATTTGAATCTTTATGAGTGCATCTGTGTTCATTTTTATACAAAAAAGATAAAATTAATGTTAAAGATATAATTGTAGATTAATTTTACATATACTTGCATTAAAATATGGATTAATATTCTTTTACTTCGGGTCGGTTACGGGTTGGGTGTTAACTCTCGGGAAGACTCAATTTTTTCAAAAGAAAGCCTTGAATATTTTTCAGTTGAAAAAAACCAGACAAATATTTGAATCTTTATGAGTGCATCTGTGTTCATTTTTATACAAAAAAGATAAAATTAATGTTAAAGATATAATTGTAGATTAATTTTACATATACTTGCATTAAAATATGGATTAATATTCTTTTACTTCGGGTCGGTTACGGGTTGGGTGTTAACTCTCGAGAAGACTCAATTTTTCAAAAGAAAGCCTTGAATATTTTTCAGTTGAAAAAAACCAGACAAATATTTGAATCTTTATGAGTGTATATGTTTTCATTTTTATACAAAAAAGATAAATTTGATGTTAAAGATATAATTGTAGATTAATTTTACATATACTTGCATTAAAATATGGATTAATATTCTTTAACTTCGGGTCGGTTACGGGTTGGGTGTTAACTCTCGGGAAGACTCAATTTTTTCAAAAGAAAGCCTTGAATATTTTTCAGTTGAAAAAAACCAGACAAATATTTGAATCTTTATGAGTGCATCTGTGTTCATTTTTATACAAAAAAGATAAAATTAATGTTAAAGATATAATTGTAGATTAATTTTACATATACTTGCATTAAAATATGGATTAATATTCTTTTACTTCGGGTCGGTTACGGGTTGGGTGTTAACTCTCGGGAAGACTCAATTTTTTCAAAAGAAAGCCTTGAATATTTTTCAGTTGAAAAAAACCAGACAAATATTTGAATCTTTATGAGTGCATCTGTGTTCATTTTTATACAAAAAAGATAAAATTAATGTTAAAGATATAATTGTAGATTAATTTTACATATACTTGCATTAAAATATGGATTAATATTCTTTTACTTCGGGTCGGTTACGGGTTGGGTGTTAACTCTCGAGAAGACTCAATTTTTCAAAAGAAAGCCTTGAATATTTTTCAGTTGAAAAAAACCAGACAAATATTTGAATCTTTATGAGTGTATATGTTTTCATTTTTATACAAAAAAGATAAATTTGATGTTAAAGATATAATTGTAGATTAATTTTACATATACTTGCATTAAAATATGGATTAATATTCTTTAACTTCGGGTCGGTTACGGGTTGGGTGTTAACTCTCGGGAAGACTCAATTTTTTCAAAAGAAAGCCTTGAATATTTTTTGGTTGAAAAAAATCAGACAAATATTTGAATATTTATGAGTGTATATGTGTCCATTTTTACACAAAAAAGATAAAATTAATGTTAAATATATAATTGTAAATTAATTTTACATATACTTGCATTAAAATATGGATTAATATTCTTTTACTTCGGGTCGGTTACGGGTTGGGTGTTAACTCTCGGGAAAACTCAATTTTTTCAAAAGAAAGCCTTGAATATTTTTCGGTTGAAAAAAATCAGACAAATATTTGAATATTTATGAGTGTATATGTGTCCATTTTTACACAAAAAAGATAAAATTAATGTTAAATATATAATTGTAAATTAATTTTACATATACTTGCATTAAAATATGGATTAATATTCTTTTACTTCGGGTCGGTTACGGGTTGGGTGTTAACTCTCGGGAAAACTCAATTTTTTCAAAAGAAAGCCTTGAATATTTTTCGGTTGAAAAAAATCAGACAAATATTTGAATATTTATGAGTGTATATGTGTCCATTTTTACACAAAAAAGATAAAATTAATGTTAAAGATATAATTGTAGATTAATTTTACATATACTTGCATTAAAATATGGATTAATATTCTTTAACTTCGGGTCGGTTACGGGTTGGGTGTTAACTCTCGGGAAGACTCAATTTTTTCAAAAGAAAGCCTTGAATATTTTTCGGTTGAAAAAAATCAGACAAATATTTGAATACTTATGAGTGTATTTGTGTCCATTTTTACACAAAAAAAGATAAAATTAATGTTAAAGATATAATTGTAGATTAATTTTACATATACTTGAATTAAAATATGGATTAGTATTCTTTTACTTCGGGTCACGGGTTGGGTGTTAACTCTCGGGAAGACTCAATTTTTTCAAAAGAAAGCCTTGAATATTTTTCGGTTGAAAAAAATCAGACAAATATTAGAATATTTATGAGTGTGTATGCGATCATTTTTATACAAAAAAGAAAAAAATACATGTTAGAGGTATAATTGTAGACTGTTTTTCCGTAATTAAAATATAGAATAATTATTTTTTTCACTTCGGGTCAATTTCGGGTTGAATTTTAACACCTGGTTGCCTTGATTTTTTCAAAAGAATAGTTTTCATGAATATTTTTTAATAAAGAAAAAAAAAAGAATATTAATGAGTGCATGCATGTTCATTTCTATACAGAAAGGATAAAATTGATGTATATGTATAATTGTAGACTACTTTTTCGTAATTGTATTAAAATAAGGATTAATAATAAGCCTGCTCAAACCCGAAGAATGATATAAAAATCGAGCCAGTTTCATCTCCATCTCTTACGTGAACGACACATTACGTCACTTATAAGTGTTTTGATACAAAAGAAGGCAAAAGATTGGAGATGGGAGGGAAAGGAAAGGGTAATTTAGGATTCTTTTTCGGAAGTGTTATTGCACTGGGCTACGGTGAATTCTGGCCAATATTTAAATTTTTACTAAATGTAGAGAAGTACCGGAGCTGGGCTCCGGTGGGATCCGGCGCAAATTAAGCCCTGCTTAAGGCTGGTTAACAGTCAGACCACAACTCTCCCTCTCTAATATTAAACTAATGGGCGTGGAATGTATCCATATTTTTCAAATTTCTCCGCCGAAAATTAAAATTTTTACCTTATTTTTTCTGTATGCTCTCTTTGAAGGATGTTTCTTTCTTTTTTATTTTGACAAAATGTTTCTAAAATACATAGTTAGTTTTATTTCAAATGCTAAAATCATATTTACAATTCGCTTGCTTCACTTAGATTTTAACACTTAAAATATAAAATCAAGTATATATTTTAGAAACATTTTGTCAAAAAAAAAAAAAAAAAAAAAAAAAAAAAAGAAAGAAACATTTTTCAAGAAGAACATACAGAAAAAAAAGAAGGTAAAATTTTTAATTTTCAAAGAAGAAATTTGAAAAAAACGGATGCATTCCAAGCCCATAGGTTTAACATAAGAGTAGGGAATTTGCGGTTTGACTGATGAGGAGACTTAATGCTGAATCACTGAATCTGGATTAGGAAGAGAGAACTTTAAGTTTAAGATTCAAAAGAAAATAATTAAGTATACATTTAGAAACAATTTGTCAACCAAAAAAGAAAGAAATATCTTTCAAGAACATACAGGAAAAAAAGGGTAATTTTTTTTCCCCCCGAGAAGAAATTTTAAAAATACGGATGCATTCCAAGCCCATAGGTTTAACATTAGAATAGGGAATTTGCGGTTTGACTGATGAGGAGACTTAATGCTTAACACTGAATCTGGATTAGGAAGAGAAAGTAAAAATCTCAAAAGATTAAAAAGAAATTAATTAAGTATATATTTAGAAACAATTTGTCAAATAAAAAAGAAAGAAATATCTTTCAAGAAAAACATACGAAAAAGGTAAAATTTTTAATTTTCCGAGAAGAAATTTTAAAAATACGGATGCATTCCAAGCCAACATTAGAGTAGGGAATTTGCGGTTTGACTGATGAGGAGACTTAATGCTTAACACTGAATCTGAATTAGGAAGACAGAACTTAAAGTTTAGAATTCAAAATATTAAAAAAAATAATAATTAAGTGTATATTTAGAAACAATTTGTCAAAGAAAAAAGAAAGAAATATCTTACAAGATGAACATACAGAAAAAAACAGGGTATTTTTTTTTCCCGAGAAGAAATTTTAAAAATACGGATGCATTCCAAGCCCATAAGTTTAACGAATAGGGAATTTGCGGTTTACTGAATCTGGATTAGGTAGAGAAAGTAAAAATCTCAAAAGATTAAAAAGAAATTAATTAAGTATATATTTAGGAACAATTTGTCAAAAAAAAAAAAGAAAGAAAGAAATATCTTTCAAGAAGAACATACAAAAAAAAAAAAAAAAAAAAAAAAGAAAAAAAAAAAAAAAAAGAAAAAAAAGGTAAAATTTTTAATTTTTTGAGAAGAAATTTTAAAAATACGGATGCATTCCAAGCCCATAGGTTTAACATAAGAGCACTGAATTTGCTGTTTGACTGATGAGGAGACTTAATGCTTAACACTGAATCTGAATTAGGAAGACAGAACTTAAAGTTTAGAATCCAAAATATTAAAACGAAAATAATTAAGTATATATTTAGAAACAATTTGTCAAACAAAAAAGAATGAAATATATTTCAAGAAGAACATACAGAAAAGAAGAAGGTACAAATTTTAATTTTCCGAGAAGAAATTTTAAAAATACGGATGCATTCCAAGCCGATAGGTTTAACATTAGAGTAGGGAATTTGCGGTTTGACTGATGAGGAGACTTAATGCTTAACACTGAATCTGGATTAGGATTAACTTAAAATTTAGAACTCAAAATATTGAAAGGAAAATATTTAAACTAAAACTGCTCATAACCTAAATAAAAATTTAAAAAAATTCATTAATATTTTTATTACACAAATTAATGAAATGAAAATAAATTACATGACGTCAATTTTAAAATTAAAAGTAAATAAAACGTCATAGGACCGACTGAAGAACAAACGCGTTTTTCCCTATTTTCATTCTAGATTTTTAATATGCGCAATCACGATTGCACAATGTTATGCAATTTGCAGCAGAGATCACAAGGCCAGTGACCTATAACAAGTTCGTATCACCCTCAAGTGATCTTAATGTTCTTCTTTCAGTTTTTGTTGCGTGTGGTAAGCATTTCGAGTGATTTATAATAAGGCTTTCTTTTACAAAAGTTTGTTTCCTTTTATATATATTTATAAAAGTAAACATCCACGTAGAGTACACATCATCACGTGACAAATATGAACGTGGGATATATCACGCGATATATAAATCAGATATAATAATATAAACAGTCATTGGGCACGTATCAAAATAATCAGATTCATCCCATAAGTAGATACAGTTGTTATGTAAAGTAAAAATCAACATGCAGGGAACAACTATCATCACGTGATGTACTTCACCCATTGTTCTTGTTCTTGTTACTAATACCCCCTGGGCAGTGTAATGGGATGCGAGGTTCCAAAGGTGTCGAGCAAAGCGTGTTATTCCATTCGACGAGGCAACGCAGGGGAAGACTGGAGAGCATAAATTTTCTCCCATCACTTTGATCCTAACTAGAAGGGCTAAATCTCTTGGCTCGGTACCTCTCTCTCACCTACTGATCGCACAGTTATTAGCCCCCCCCCCCCTCTCTCTCCACATGTATGAGACATAGTAGTATCAACAGTCACATGACTTATATATAAGGATTGTCACATTGATCATGACATCGGAATCTTTGTACTTTTTTACCTTCAAACGTAAAAATAACATTTGGAAATAAGTTAAAATAACTGCAATACTAATAAAATAATTTAATAATTATTAATTCATTTTTAGTGAATATCGTTATTTTGATGATTATTCTGAGCACAGTATTCATGAAATCGACCTGCGATACTGATAGCTAAAGGAGCCTTAATTATAAAATAATAATAATAATAATAATAACATGAATTTTTAGTGAAACAAAAAGATTGAAAATATTTAAAATGCATAAAGGATTAAAAATTTAGTAACCTATTTCGGGTAAAGTGCAAAACAAGAAAACTTAACGTTTCTTTCCAACAAGTTTGTTTGTACTTCTTTAAAGAGTAATGGGAAACAATAAATAATGTCGTCAAAGCTGATATTGTGACGTCAATTTCTTGAAATTTCCTTAGATAGAAAACTTGCATGAAACTAAGTGACTGTGAGGTTCTAATAATAAGTAACTTCCTTACACTCAAACGATATTTATATACCTTATATTTTCTTATGTTTAAGCAGTGTAACTACTATTGCCAAGGAGTCTCTAGTTTCAGGAACTCTAAAATCCACTGAACCACTACTTTGGATGCACAAAACTTTCATGATGCACAAAATTATTTTAATTTTGACTCTATGTGTGTAAGAACTTCTCAAGTATAAGGAGGATCTCCTTAGATTTTAGTGAGAGTTTTTCCAATATACTTCCTTACACTCAAACAAATATTTATGTACAGCTCATACTTTCTGATTCCTTCTAAGCAGTGTAACTGCTATTGCCAAAAGGAGTCTCGAGTTTCAGGGACTCCAAAATCCACTGAACCGCTGCGTTGGATGCACAAAACTTTCATGATGCACAAAATTATTTAAATTTTGTCTCTATGTTTATGTAAGAACTTCTCAAGTATAAAGATGATCTCCTTAGATTTTAGTGGGAGTTTTTCCAATATACTTCCTTAGCCTCAAACGGTATATATATGCAACTTATATATACTTTCTTATAACTTCCAAGCAGTGTAACTACTTATTTAAAATAGGTGGATTGAACTTTTTGCCGTTATATTAAAATAGATGATCAACGTAAAATAGCACAAATAAAAATATATAAAATGGCAAACAGCTGTTTCGGAGCCCCTAAAGCTTCATCATCAGTGGCAAATTTGGCTTAGATGTACCATTTACCCTCAGTCCGCCATCTTGTTTTTTTTTCTTTTTTATTAAACTTTTCTTATTAAATATAAGCAAATTAGTCAATTAAATTAAATAACATATTTATAATAAGTAAATATGGATGAAAATAATTTTGGAAATAAGAAACAAAACAAACGTATTTTGATTTAAAAAACAAGATGGCGGACTGAGGGCGAATGGTACATCTGTTCCGCAAATTTAAAAGATTAAAAACCGATTCAAAAGTTTAAGTCATGTAAGTATGCTTGCGTCTCCGCAGGCGTCCAAGATAGAATGGCGAAAAAACTCACCGCGGTAAAAATATTTCGAATATTTTATCAACTTATCAAAAGTCATTTACGCCAAAATAGTTACTTTGTAGAAAGTTAAAAAATTAATTTTTTTTACATGTTACGAGGGTTTTTTACATGTTACAGTGACCTCTCACTTATACGCGATGTTCAGTAATTACTTTTTCATACCACTATTTTAAAACAGTATAATTCAATTTGTAAATTCTGCGATTTAACAAGTCGAAAATTACCTTAACAAAAAACTGGTGTTAAAAAATAATTTACGTGTATCGCGTATAAGTGAGAGATCACTGTATATTTCGAAAATCTTTTCCGTGCTCAACAATTAGAGAGAAAAAAAATATTTTTTGTACGGCCAAAACTCGGCGAGTTAGGATTTTGTTGTTGTTGTTAAATTGTGGCTCTAAAATTGCATCTTTGTTGTTTTTAGTGTTTTGATGTTATGATAAAATGCCCCCTTTGAATATACAACAAATTAAATTCGAATTAAATCCGTTAATTTTAAGTTCTTGTCCATCCAAGCACCTAATCTATTACAAAAGATTTTTTATTACCAATTGTAACTGGCTACTCATAAGTAAAAATTTAATTTATTTCAGCAGTTGATCAATTTATAACCCCATCGTCAATTAAATTAATATGAAGGTCAAGGAAGAATAAGAATAATTGTTCAGATGAATCCATATGTTTTTAGGATGATCCATTTCTAACAGATGGCGCTATGGGAACTTCTCTCATTCAGGGTCAATTATTAGCAAATTGGTCAGTAAGTTCGCACGCATGGTTTCGGTTTAGTTTCGGTTTTATCGGATTTGATGTGTTTCAGTTCGCGTAGTGTTTCATCTTTTGCAAGGAAGAAATAGGTCGAGTAACTTCTCCGTTTTCAAAATATGTTATAAAGAAATAATAATAATAATAATAATAGTAATAATAATAATAATAATAATAATAATGTATAGCTTTGAAACTTTGTTTACTAAAACGGAAAATTACAATTAATGCACAATAGCAGTTTTCAATGCGAAATACAAAAGAAAACCGAAAGTATTTAAATAAATAAAAATATGTTTGAATACGAAATATTTAAATTTGGATTAACTGATAATTCAGCAACAGATAGTGACAATGATCAAGGGGAAAGTAAAGTAAGAAAACGTTTAAAGTGTCTCCACGGGAAAACACCTGCTCGCTGATGTTAATCCTATTGGACAGCTATTTTACAATATCTCGTTTGCATTTCAATATTTTATTTTATTTATTTTTATTTTATTTATTTATTTATTTATTTATTTATTTATTTATTTATTTGCGTGGGGTAGCTGAGATCGATCTCTATGCAAGAGCTTTCTTACTTTTTCGATTTGGTTAACAAGTTGTTTTTTTTTATTAAGATATTTTTACTTTCGGAACCGGTTTCCGGGGTAATTTCAAAAACTACCCGATGGATTTTTAGCAAAAATTCCCTCGGCCATTATGATGTGTAATGAATGTACCGATATAAACATGATTTTTGGTAATATAATTTGGTATTTTATCCTTCAATTTAACGAAAAGGTTGCCATTCGTATTCGGTCTTTGGGAAACGGCTATATCAGTTAGAAATAGAAAAAATATATATAAACACCTCGTAAAATAAAATAAAAAAACTATTACTGATTTTATTTAAAATACTAAGAAAAAAAGTTTTAACAAAAATAATATTCTAAAACGAAGATATTTAATTTAAATATGAAAAGAATGTTTGTAAGTCTTAAAAGTATACAATGTCAAAGGCGACCATTGAAACAATATTTGGCAATTTAACACTTTTTTTGCCTTATATTTGGCGCCTGGATAAGAAACTAGTCGTTAGAGGCCGCACTAATACTTACCTATGATGTGTAATGTACCGATATAAACATGATTTTTGGCAATATAATTTGGTATTTTATCCTTAATTTGAACGAAAAGGTTGCCATTCGTATATGTTTTTCATCTTGGCGACGGTATATTATGCTATCGTTTGGTTAAGGGTCTTTGGGAAACGGCTATATCAGTTAGAAATAGAAAAAAAATATATAAACACCTCGTAAAATAAAATAAAAAAACTATTACTGATTTTATTTAAAATACTAAGAAAAAAAGTTTTAACAAAAATAATATTCTAAAACGAAAATATTTAATTTAAATATGAAAAGAATGTTTGTAAGTCTTAAAAGAAGTATACAATGTCAAAGGCGACCATTGAAACAATATTTGGCAATTTAACACTTTTTTTGCCTTATATTTGGCGCCTGGATAAGAAACTAGTCGTTAGGGGCCGCAGTAATACTTACCCATCATGGATATGCATAATATGAAATATGAAAATAAAACGTGCAAACTATTTATAAAATGCATTGCAATTCCAAATTTGAAGTCTCCATCTCAATTTGTTTGGTAGATAGTGTTTAAAATCGTGGCTTGATGACGTCATAAACTTTCAATACTCTATTACTGAATGTCATAAAAGATACATCGTTATAACTCCAAAAATGATAATCCTATTAGCTAACAGTTTACTTCGTCGGATTAAGCGTCTCATTTCCAATAAAAATATATCTGTGAATTGAAATTTGAATAAAATACAGTGTCATGAAAAATCGAAGAATGCGGAAAATAGGATTACAAATATCTCGACAACTCATTATCCGATCGACTTCATTCTCTATGCAAAATTTATGTTTTTTTATTGTCTTTTCTATTCACTCCTTAAAATAAACATTTTCCAACATTTGTATATACCTTTTATCAGAACGAATAGTTCGAGAGTCCGAAAAAAACAGTTCCAGATAATTGAGGTTACTGAAATTCAATAAACTTATTTCCATTATTACAGACTAAGTACATACCAAATTTCAAGTCATTATCTCAATTTGTTCGGGAGATACAGCGTTTACAGACACACACACAGACAGACGGATGGCAATTTTTTTTTCCTAAAAATATGTTTTTCGGAATCTCCAGTGTCTGAAACAGGTAAATCCGTCAATTTTTTTTTTCTTTAACGGTTGCAAGATTTACCCTATACTACGTATGATGGGTAAGTAGAAATGTAGCTTTTAGGTTATCTTGCTTCCTGATATGTACTATTATTACCGTCAAAGTCGTGGCAGACAATTTTCTAAACACATCATACTTACCCATCATACGTAGTATAGGGTAAATCTTGTAATCGTTTTGAAAATCGAAAAAAAAAAAAATTGACGGATTTACACGTTTCAGACACTGGAGATTCCGAAAAACATATTTTTAGAAAAAAAAAAATTGCCGTCCGTCTGTGTGTCTGTAAACGCTCTATCTCCCGACAAAAATGAGATAGAGACTTGCAATTTGGTGTGTACTTAGTATGTAATAATGGGAAGAAGCCTATTTATTTTCAATAACCTCGATTAACCGGAACTATTTTTTTTCGGACTCTCGAAATATTCGTTCTGATAAAAGGTATATAAAAATTTTCGAAATTGTTTATTTTAAGAAATGAATATAAAAGACAATAAAAAAACATAAATTTTGCATAAAGCATGAAGTCGATCGGATTATGAGTTGCCGAGATATTTGGGATCCTATTTTCCACACTCTTCGATTTTTCATGACCCTGTATTTCATCCAAATTTCACTTCAAAGATATATTTTAATTGGAAATTTGACGCTTAATCAGATGCAATAAACTGCTAGTTCATAGGATTATTATTTTTGGAGTTATAAGGAGTTTTCTTTCAAGCAATTCAGTAATCGAGCCTTTCAAGTTTATGACGTCATCAAGCCACGATTTTATTTGAATTGCAATGCATTTTATAAGTAGCTTACACATTTTTATTTTAATATTTTACATTATGCATATCAATGATGGGCAATTCACGATTTTTGCATTTCCCGTTGAATATTTATGTATGACGTCGACAGTGTTTTTACTTGATAGAATAAAAAAATTATCAAATGTAGTCTGTAACTTTTTTATTTGTGACAATTTGAAATTTATGTTGAGTTTAAACTTTACAGATAAATGTATTTAGAGGTATCTTTAAAACATACCATGGCATCCGTGCGAAGCAAGAGCAGATCGCTAGTATTCAATAAAATAAAAAATAACAAAATTTTACAAGAGGTCCACATGAAAAGACTTAATTTCCATTCGAATAAAGTTTCTTTAAAAACTTTCAAGAATACGTTGCTAGATGTTACGTACTTGTATACTGACATGCACATTTACATTGACAGGCAACCAGACTGAATTAAACTTTAACAAAGGATGTTTTAGATGCAGACATTTACTGAAAATTCCAATGGAAAACTTAAGCCTAGCTTTGAAAATTTCAGAACTTGAAATCTATATTTAGACTATTTCTCCGTTTAATATCTATTTCTCCGGAAACATCTATACAAAAAACTGTCGGTAGATTAAAATAATAGGACTCCATCTTAAATAGGACGTAACCACCATGGGAACCTAGAATCATTGCGCATTTTGGGATATCATTGAATTAATTACGTATGATAGAATTTTATAGAATTAAGAAAACTTTTTATTAATATATTTTTAAGTTTTGATTCGATTTTCATAAAGTTTGAAATTCAACAAAATTCTGCAATGACTATATATATTAAATTTCAAACCATTCTGTTGGGTAATTTTTGCGCTGTTATATGCGGACAGACGGACGGACCAGAAGACGACTATAGGTGCTACGTATTTATATAACTAGTAAATCTGCAGATCAGGAGCCTCAACGTCAGCTCAAGTCACTGTTTTTTAATCTCACTTTTCATATTATTTAGCATCTTACAATCTTCAATTTAATTTTTTTCTATTGTATACATATTTACAGGCATATAATTCTTCGGAGGTTTCAGAAATTAGAAACCTTAAATTAAACACGGTTTGTGCAATGATATTCTGAAATTCTTATGAACTTCTTATTCTTGTAACTTTTTAGATTAAAAAAAAAAAAAAAAAAAAAAAACTTTTATTAAAATAAATATTCTTCATTTATGTCAATAGAATACAAAAATTTATTTTGCTAATAAATTATTGGAACAAAATTGTGCGTGTTGCTTTTATTATTTTTATCTTCTTTGAAATATCGTTGCTAGGCAACTGATAAATTAAAGACCAAAGTGAAAAGAAATGCATTTTAAAATTTGTAAAAAACATGAAAATAAAAGTTTTATATTTCCGGAACAGATGCAAAAAAATTTCCAATCATTTAAACAATTAATATCTCAATTCTAATAAATGTATCGTCAATTTTTCAAAATTATTGGATATATTTAAAACCTCCATATCGAAAATCAACATCCATAATTTTACGTTGAAATCCATTATTCAAATATGCGATTTCCATTTCAGTTAAAAATGAAATTTGAAAATCGTCTGCAGTCCCATAGGAAAGCATTATAATTTAAAAAGAAATGTTCTATATTTTTCGAACGAATGAACCAAATTTAACCAAAAACTATACAGCTAATTCCGGGTATCTCACCAACATACCCACCAAAAATCAACCTAATCGGATCATTTTTACGGCAGTTATCGCGGAACAGACAGACAGACAAACAGACCGACAGACAGACAGAAACCAAAAACTTTTCGGGTCTCAACAGTAAGCCTTCACTGACGTTTCGGCAATTACGAACGCACCTAAAAAACTGTGAATTTCCCATAATTGGATTCGGTGCCCACGCCAAAGTAATGTATTGTAATAGAAATATTTTGGAAAAATCATGAATTGCTATCACCATGAAGTTAGGTGTGATTTTTTATATATACAGTGTCTCACATAAGTGATGGGACACTTGTGCTTTACAAAAGGAAACTAATCAAATAAATTAAAAAAACATGTACACATTTTTTTGTGGGTGTGTTTCATACTTAAATTTAGTAAAGATTACTACATAGCATACATTTTGTCAAAATATTAAAATATTAATTTAATAAAAATACAAATGTTTAGAACGGAGCAAAAAATAGCTCACATAAGTGATGGGACACCATTATATATGCAACAAAAATCGTCTGAAATAAGCAATAAAAATATTTTTGGGGGTTTTATTTTTACTTAAAAGCAATTGGCAATAATTTATAAAATCGCCTGCAGTATTTCTCTTCAGTTTGTTTTGGAATTTTTGTGTTTTTTAGCTCTGTGTAGCCATGAATGCTAAACGAAAAGAAACTTCGCCTGAAATTCGAAAATTAGTTATTAATTTGCATATTGAACGTGGAAAATCTATTAGAAAAACTGCTGAAACAGTTAACTTGAGTCGTTCAACAGTTTTCAATATCATTAAACGATATAAAAAGAATCATATGATTCAGGATAAAAGAAGACCTGGCCGACCATCGAAGCTATCCAATGGAATAAAGCGAATTATCGTTCGAAATATTAAAAAAAATCCAAGAATTAGTGCTTCAAAAGTTGCTGCTGATTTACAAGCATTATATGGAATAATTGTTAATCCTGAGACTATTAGAAGGGTAATTCGATCTGCTGGATATCACGGTAGAGTAGCCAGGAAAAAATTCTTCGTAAGTGAAAAGAATAGAAAACTCAGACTAGCTTTCGCAAAATCCAACATAAATAAGAATTCTGATTACTGGAATAAAGTTATATTTGCTGATGAGAGTAAATTTAATATATTTGGTTCTGACGGTAGAATCTTGGTGTGGAGAAAACCCAGGGAAGAATTTCGCAAACAGAACTTGGTACCAACAGTAAAACATGGTGGAGGAGGAGTTATGGTATGGGGGTGTATGTCGTCCGCTGGAGTTGGTAATCTTGTTTTTATTGACAGTATAATGGATCAGTGCAAGTATACTGATATTTTAAAGCAAAATTTGAAATCTTCAGCACGAAAATTGAACCTTCATAACGATTTTAAATTCTACCAGGACAATGACCCCAAGCACACTGCTCTGAACGTTAGACTCTGGCTGCTATATAACTGTCCTGAAATAATAAATCACCACCACAATTTCCAGACTTAAATCCCATAGAGAATATTTGGCAAGAATTGGAATCAAGAATTCGCAAACACACCATTTCTTCAAAACAACAACTAAAATCGGTGCTTCAAGAAGAATGGGGTAAAATCACTCCAGAAATCACAAAAAAATTAGTCGAATCCATCCCAAAAAGATTAAATCATGTTTTAAAAGTAAAAGGAAATCCAACAAAATATTAAAACCTTTTAAAAAGTAAAATTTTTGGATAAATATTTGATGGAAAAGTAAGTGTCCCATCACTTATGTGAGCCATTTATTGCTCCGTTCTGAACAATTGTATTTTTACTAAATTAATATTTTAATATTTTGACAAAATGTATGTTATGTAATAATTGTTACTAACTTTAAATATGAAACACACCCAAAAAAATTTTGCACATGTTTGTTTATTTATTTTATTGCAGTTTCTTTTTATAAAGCACAAGTGTCCCATCACTTTTGTGAGACACTGTATATAAACATTCAATGCTTATTAATTAGAATACTTTTAAAAGAGTGTGCCTAGAAAAAAAAACTCTTTTTACTTTTATACTTGTGTAATACTAAATTGAATGAAATGAGTCACAGTATATAATCGAGAAAAAATAACACTATGTACACGAGAATAATTACAATTTTTTTTTCATATTCAATAAAAAAAAAAAAAAAAAAAAGTCAAAATAACAAAATGTTACAAGAAGCACACAAGAAAAGATTTAATTTCCATTCGAATAAAGTTTCTTTTAAAACTTTCAAGAATACGTTGCTAGATGTTACGTACTTGTATACTGACATGCACATTTATATTGACAGGCAGCCAGACTGAATTAAACTTCAACAAAGGACGTTTTATACGCAGGATGTAGCACATCACGGCGAAATGGTCAATCAACCAAAAATTGACGTGCAAAGAAAAACGTTACTTTTTACCCCCTTTGGAAGTAAATTCTGACACGCCAGTTTCATTTTCCGCTACGAAATAAAATGGAAAATGGAGAGAAAATCTTTTTCTCCCAGTATTTTTGAAGGTCTTTAATGTCCCCCCCCCTCCCCCCCTCCCCCCCGTCCCCACTATTTGGTTATTTTGTATAACAAGTAGTTTCCGAACAATCATACGTATTATTTCTGTTGTCAACATCCTTTTACTTACCCATCATACGTAGTATAGGGTAAGTCTTGTAATCGTTTTGAAAATAGAAAAATTTTTTTTGACGGATTTACACGTTTCAGACACTGGAGATTCCGAAAAACATATTTTTAGAAAAAAAAAATTTGCCGTCCGTCTGTGTGTCTGTGTGTGTGTCTGTCTGTGTGTCTGTCTGTGTGTCTGTAAACGCTCTATCTCCCGAAAAAATTGAGATACAGACTTGCAATTTGGTATGTACTTAGTATGTCATAATGGGAAGAAGCCTATTTCATTTCAATAATCTCGATTAACCGGAACAATTTTTGTCGGACTCTCGAAATATTCGTTCGGATGAAAGGTACATAAAAATTTTCGAAATTGTTTATTTTAAGAAATGAATATAAAAGACAATAAAAAAACATAAATTTTGCATAAAGCATGAAGTCGATCGGATAATGAGTTGCCGAGATATTTGGAATCCTATTTTCCACACTCTTCGATTTTTCATGACCCTGTATTTCATCCAAATTTCACTTCAAAGATATATTTTAATTGGAAATTTGACGCTTAATCAGATGCAATAAACCGCTAGTTAATAGGATTATTATTTTTGGAGTTATAAGGATGTTTCTTTCAAGCAATTCAGTAATCGAGCCTTTAAAGTTTGTGACGTCATCAAGCCACGATTTTATTTGAATTGCAATGCATTTTATAAGTAGTTTACACATTTTTATTTTAATATTTTATATTATGCATATCCATGATGGGTAAGTATTACGGTGGCCCCCAACGACTAGTTTTCTATGAATTTACGAAACGCACAACAACGGATAAGGTATCATTCGAAAGGTTTCTGAAGCGGCTTCTGACATAGTACACTCACATTTCGTTAAAACATTTTTTTTCATTAAAAATTGCAGTTAACTAAAAATCAAATCGGCATTGTTTTCATAAAACAAATGAAAGGTTTTCCTCAAATGAGTGTTGCCACAAAAATAAAATACCGCATTATAGGATGCTCAACAATGAATATATATACAAAAATAAAATAGTACAAAAAAGATAAAGTACGGTTTCTCCGCACGAGATTATTTTATATTTGTGGTTAAAAAGCAAAACTGAAATTGAAATAATGAATAGAGGAAAGTATATTTCAAGATTCATCATGTAAATGCTATAGTTATAGCTCGAATGAATGAAATTAGTGCTGCAGTTCGCAGCCTTGTCCAACAAATAAGAGTGAAATATGTCAGACCAGGATATTGACGGGATAGCTCAGTAGGGAGAGCGTTGGTACGGCAAACCAGAGTACCCAGGTTCGAGTCCTGGTCCCGGCATATTTTCGCTCTGTTGGAAAAAATCTCAACTATGATACTCCAATCTTTGGATATGAAATTGAAATGTTTAGAATTAAAATACATCATCGATCGATCGAAGAAGTGCTATTTCACGTGTAGAATAAAAGGTATGCTTTGTTATATTAGATTAAATTGTATTTTAAATGCGTTCAATTTATTTTTCTTTGTTTCATGTTTTAAGAAGCAGGTGACGTTATCTTCTAAAGCAGTTAAAATATGATTGTTAATTTTTCTCTCGCGCTTGCCTTTTGCTATCTTCGATCAGTTTTTACTGTAACTTTGATGAAATAACTGAGATGCTATTCTGGCTAGACTAATGTTGTTTTCAGATATTTTTATCCTTAATTTTTCTTTAGAAATTTAAACATGCATCTCAGAAATATTAGACAGCAGTGCGAAATCCTCGCACCGGTCCACAGGTTTTTATTTAATTTATTAAGGAATTTTTGGTTCCAATCGAAATATTTTTATTTGATACCTGTCAAATGACCGGTTTTTGGTGTATTTATAGTGTTTAAAAATCCACAGGTTACAATACATTTTTTTTTCTTTTCAAAAATTAGTTTCAAAGTAAATGCGTTTTCGAAATTCATTCTCGAAAAAAAAAAAAATTGAACTGTAGACCTATAATTTTTTTAATATAAATCGATTTTAACTTTCTCATCACCGTGAACTGATATATGCGTCCACTATGCTGTAGGTTTCACTGCAATATTAGCATTATTTAAATTAATATAATTCTACAAATATAATGTAGTTTTAAAACATTAAGTGATGATTAAATAGTCTCAGGGATTATATTCATATACGCAATTAAGTTTTTTATATTATGTTTAAAATATCATGTTCTTTAGAATTTTTAAAAAATTAAAGAAAAAACAACATTTACAATTTTGCACATTTGCTCGGCGATCAGAAGGTTAAGAAGCTTCAAATATGCAAATCCAAAATGACAGCTCATTCTGCCAAGTGGTTTTTAAGTTATGCTTAAAAACTACCCATATTGCATTCTGTTTTGCAAGGATTAAAAATTAATTTAACATTAGAAGTTCCAAACATTAAACCTGCATAATTGCTTTACTACTTGACCGAATAGCTTTTCGTTCGGTATTCGAAGGTAAAATTGATTAAATAATCCAAATATGATGGCAAAATTAGGTGCCAGTAAAGTTTTCAAGTTTGTTACACTTTCTATACGTAGACGACCACTTAAGAAAAAATTAAGTATAAGTAGAACTTAGTAGACATTGTTACTAATCGAGTGGTATACCAGTCACATTTTCATACGATGATTTGCGGTAGACATAGCAAAGGATGATCACTTTTCTTTCTAGAATGTCGTATAATCCAGTGCAGAGACGGCGAACCTATGGCACGCGTGCCACTTTCGGCACGCAGAAGAATAATTTTGGCACGGAGTTATTTGAGGTTCTACATCAAGATACGGTGAGATTTGAAAAAAATACATATATGTAGATGATCTTATTTTGTCTGTATTATATTGATTGAAAATTGGAGAATTTGAATTCCGGCTTATTAAAATCCAATCTAGTTCAGTATGGGCTAAAAAGATTATCAAACAAGGGCAATATTTGGAAACTATAGAAAAGGAATTGTATTTTAATTTAAAATTCCGATGATAAATTATGGCATCTGGAATTCACTCGCAGAACTATTTGAAGAAGCTGACTTTTGCTATTTTAACAATTTTTCCGTCTATGTATGCCTGTTATTATTTTCCCAAATGATTAATACAAAAAAAACTCAGGTAATTTATTAGGTGACATTTATGAGGTAACTATAGTTCAGTTTATATTCTATTAAAATTAACTTAGTATGAATCTGATATTAATTATTTTCCATCCTATATGCAACAACAAGAAATCTCATTAAATCTTTTATTAATTTCTAAAATGTATTTGGTTCTATATTTATTACAGTGTATACCCACATGTTATACTTATATTTTTTTAATCTTAATAAATAAATTTCAGGTAATTTTATTTTGTTATTTTTCGATCCATTAAATTTGTTTTTACGAGTAATTGGCACGTCATTTAAGACTTTTTCTGAAAAAAATGTGGCACGCGGATGCAAAAAGGTTCGCCGACCTTGCAGTATAGTAATGCTAATTTTAGAGAAGATTGAAGCTGCACATCTATTCTAAAAACGTTCCATTTTGATCCGAATGTTCATCTTCTACGGAACACAGCAATATATCACACATCATGTGTAACGAAACAGAAATGTCACTGATCATCTACCTTATATTCTGAACTTATAATATTTTATTTAATATTTATTTGGATCCCCGAAGCGTTAGGAGAAGCAATATTTTCATCCGATAAAAAAGAAAAAAAAATTATTGCCTTTTCAAGATTAATACACAATCTTTTTATTATATACATTAATAATAATAATAATATTCCCAATACATTGCAGTATAGCTGTTAAAGAAAACTATCTGGAAAATAACAAAAGTATAATTTTGATAAATATATTTAAACAAGTGGGTAAGTGTGATCGAAGATCGCTCAAAGGGTTTCGTTTAATATTCCTTTCAAAACACTTTATCCTTTCTTTTATAAATACAAATAAATTTCATTTAGAAACCAAAAAAAAAGGCATGTTTTTTATAAAGTAAAAAATTACCGGTCTATTTTTCTCGTTTTTTCTAATATCTGAACCAGACCATAGCGGGCGAAGACCGCTATTATATTCTGTCATAATATTATCTGTCATAAGAACTAAATGCGATATTTAAAAAAAAAATAATTTCAAAATTAAACATGTTGTACACCTTCAAAATGTTAAAATATGCGAATATTTCCATAATCGGGTTTTTATCATGATACAGTACGTTCCTCAAATTCATATATTTACTATTCTCTATTACTCATATTCTCTATTACTCATATTCTACTTGCTTTCTCTATTACTCATATTGATACTCTCTTTGTATTATTCTGAAACATTTGAAAAATCCGTTAAACTTCTTATATGACGTCAGATTTTCTTTTTAATTCTCTAATGACGTAATATTAATCTGCTGTGTGTACATACACATACTTATACTCCATGTATTATTGAAATTTTTCCGTTTTATACCACTAAGACGTCATATAATTTTATTTCATATTAATCTTTTTTTTCAATTGGTGAAACTTTTTATTTCATTTTCATTTTTCACGTAGAAATCGTCTGATAGAAAATTAATTATTGTAGAAAGAATTTCATCGTGGATTTTTAATTTTTGGCATCTGCTATAACGAAAAATGTTTAAATTTAACATGAAAAGGCTGTTGGAATTTTGGTTTTTTATCTCTATTTATTAAAATAATATACGAATTTTTCAAATTTTAATATTTTGAGCTCTTCATAGCTATTCAAGTATGTACACAAATTTTCAACTCTGTAAGTTACATATTTTTTGAGAATGGCTTTGTGACAGACAGACAAAGGAGCGGGAGTATTAGGGTTTCGTGACATGAACAAAACTCTAAAAATAACCTATTAAAACATTTTCCTTTATATTTGATTTGTTCTGGTAAATAAATGCCCGCAGTAGTATAACACTAAGTTTATCAGATGAAAAATATTTATCATTTATAATCTAAGTGTCATTTCGTAACTTTCCGTTGATAGATCATCTGATTTTTAACAGATAAATAAGTCATAGTGTATCTCTGCAGTATGATTCATATACACATTATTTTTATCATATAAGAAAAAGAATAAAAAATTCCCCATACATTGCAGAAAGCGTATAGAAATAAAGATGTTAAAGAAATCTATTTTTAAGCAAAGTTAAAGAAAGCTAATTATTTTTAATTATTAAATGGTTTTCCTTGTAATTTTATTATAAACGATCCTGCAGCTGACACTACCTTTGCCGCAAATAATAAGAAGGGAAATCCAGACCTGACATTATGTGGACGGATATCAAGAAACCTGATCAATTCAGGGAAAGTAGATACAAGTTTCCCATCACTAAGCGATCACAGATACATCTAATTCAATTTAAAGGCGGATCCATTAATAAGAAATTTATTCTGTTATAAAACTAAATTTGTAACCTTCAAAAAGTTCAATAGAGAATTAAAAAATCAGAAAGAAAGGTTAATGGACTCTTTAAGAAATGTACAAACACCACAAGGGCTAGATGAGTGGATGAACTCTTTTCATGATTTACTAACTCAAACTACGGACAAAACTCTAAAAAAGAAGAAAATTACACAAGATCGTAAACTTAACTGGTATTCAGATAGCTTAAAAATACTCAGAAATCGTTTAAATGCTCTAGGTAAAAAACACAAACGAAATCCAGAAAATGAGAAATATTTAATTGATTTTAAAAAGGCAAGAGCAGAATACAAATTAAAAATAGTGAAAGCCAAGAAAGGAATCGTGGTTAACTTTCTGCAATGAGACCACGAGTAAATATGGCACGGCTTTTAAAATTCTAAAACAAAAGTTTCTTAAAAATACAGACCTAATCCATACAGTTTTGGAAACATCAACAATAGAAGATACATATATAACTGTACAGCAAGATCAATTACACACCAAATTCTCATCATACATCAATACATCAATACATCATTCATACATTCAATACATCAGCCCTTATTTTGACAGATAGTCGCTCATCCTTAGATGCACTCAAGATAATTTTTCCTCGAAACTCCATAATTTTAAATATCTACAATAGTTTACTACAAAACCCAATAAATTTATCAAAATAGCGTGGATTAGAGCACATGTAGGCACCACTGGTAACGAGCGAGCAGACCTCGCAAAAAATGCAATTACAGAAGACCATTATGATGACACCTCTGTCTTACCATTTCCAGAATCCATTCTAAAGAGTTATTTTAAAAACAAAATCTTCACAGACTGGCAAAATGATTGGAACAATTCAACGAAAGGAAGAGAAATGTATAAAATTAAGGTAGATGTTAAATTTTTATGTGTTCAGAAATCAGCAGCATATTATGTTAGCGGCCATGGAAGCTGCCCAAGCTTTTTATATAAAATTGGTAAAAGAACCACGGATAGATGTCCTTGTGACAAAAACCCTGGAACTCCTATACACTACATCTTCGGTAACTGCCCTCTTATGGAATACCATTTTAACTTCAATTAAAATAAAACATTAAAGAGAAACCTACAACGTGTGCTATTAGACGCTTCCAATTACGAAAAGTTAGATAAAAACTATAATGTCCTAAATAAAAAAGATCATATATCAAAGAATTATTATAACTTATATAAAATTCTAGATCTATAGATTTTAAAAACAATGTTTCAAAAGACTTAATAGACTAGTGCAAAATACAATTGAAAATTTTCAGTACAATATTATTATTCTAAATATCTGTAAATATTTATCTTTAATATTATGTAATCTTATCAGTATATTCATATAGAACTTATATACCTGTAATAACTTTGGGCTCACCCAGCAATAAGCAATATTGGGTAGCTCGTGTGATTGTTTTTTTTTTTTTTTTTAAACTTGTTGGGGACTCCGGGTCCTTGGACACTGGGGTTCCTGGTAGATATAGGTTTTCCCCTCGTGGACTATAGTTCCTATGCCGAGAGGTTGGCTGTTCACGAGTGGGAGGTTTCTGTTTCTTTTTCTGTAATTTTACATTTTAAATTATTGTATTCAAATTTAACTGCGTTTTACCGAATCATTTTGTTTTATTTATTTTTCGTAATTATTTAGCCGTTATTTTTTATGTTTTCAAATGAGCAGATAGATTATACTGTGTAATATAAAATGAAGTTTTATTCAATGAATTTAAAATTCCACATGAATTGATGTATCGACTAAAATGATAATTTTTTAACATTAGGTTTCACATATTTATTACAAAATAGAGTATTTGTAGTAGTTTGTCTTATCGACAAAGAGAAGGGTTAAGTTGAAAAACATCGAAGGGAGGTAATCACTGAGTTTTCCAGATGCCGCAAAATACATTATACCGGAATGATGGTGATCGTAAATATTAGTAACTTGCCGCTGAGGCTGAGAATTTCATCCCATTCATCCGAAAAAGTTTTACTCATCCATGTGTTCATTTGTGATGATTGCCGATAGATGGCACTGTAAATCCAGGGGATCACTAGGGAACTAGGATCACTAATTCATAAGAAGATATCACAATGCTCGATTTATAAATTCACTAAATAAGAAAAAATATATATAAATCTAGTTTAAATCTAAATATTTAACAACCTTTATGGCTCCAATTTATAATGTCTAGTATATAATATTTAGTACTTTCCGTTATACAAAAATATTAATAACATTATACTTTTATAAACAGCAAAACGAGAAATTGAATTTACGTGAAATTGAGTCTTGCATCAGGTCGGGTAAGCCGATTTTATACGAACCGCGGTTCGGTTCATTTCGGATTGAGGCTAATTTTTTTCGTTGCGGGGTCGGATTGACTTTAAATGTTTCGGGTTAGTTTAGACTCTTTCGGGTCGGATTCGGATTGATTATTTTTCTAAAAGGAGCTTTGAATATGCTTTAGAGATGAAACAAACTATATATATTTGGATAATAACGAGTAATAAAAAAGATAAAAGTTGTTGTAATAGTATACTACTTTGCTATAATTGTATTAAAATATAGATTAATTATAGGTAGATATCATTTCAGATTCGGATCGGTTTCGGGTTGCCGTGTGTCGAATTCTGGTCGGGTATCGGGTTGACTTTAAGCTAGAGTTCTTCACGGGACAGGTTGTACAAGACACGAACCCAAATATTCTGCTTAAAGTCAACCCGAAACCCTACCCGATCCCGACACATTTCAACCCGAAACCAACCCGAACCCTGAACAATAAAACTTGAACCCGACCCAAAACCGAAATGAAAGAAAATGAATCCGTATTTTAATACAATTATGGAAAAGTAGTCTGCAATTATATCTCTAATATCAATTTAATCTTTTTTTGTACATATATGCACTCGTTAATTTTCAAATATATAGGTTTTTTTTCCCAATTGAAAAATATTCAAGGACTTTCTTTTGAAAAATCAGCTCAACCCGAATCCCGAATAATAAAACTTGAACCCGACCCAAAACCGAAATGAAGGAAAATAAATCCGTATTTTAATACAATTATGGAAAAGTAGTCTGCAATTATATCTCTAATATCAATTTAATCTTTTTTTGTACATATATGTACTCGTTAATTTTCAAATATATAGTTTTTTTTCCCAATTGAAAAATATTCACGGACTTTCTTTTGAAAAATCAGGTCAACTCGAACCCGACCCGAAAGACTCAAAACACAACCCGAAACCAATCCAACTGGAAATACTTAAAGTGAACACGACCCCCCCCCCCCCCACCCGTCAATGAAAAGAAATTGCGTAAACCCCCGACCCACAACAAAAAACATTACCGTCGCGTCAACCCAACCCGCAATGAAAAAAAAAAATGTGTCAACCCGACCCGCTCAAGACTCTGTTTCATATATCATTCCTTTTATTTGATTATTTTGATTATTGTATTCTTTAATCAACATGACTACCTAAGTTATTTTTCTCATTATGAGCATTAGAGTCCCATCTGTTTTGAATCTAATGTAAACCCAACAACCTCGCTATAATTCATAAATTGGATAAACAGTTAAGGATACAGAGAAAAACATTTGTTGCTAAAATCTTGAAATGTTTGATTGACACCATGATTTACTAACAACTTTATTCGAAAATAAGTAAAAGCTTTCTTCACGTACATTATAATAGCAAAATTTTACTCCTCAATTCTGGTGACGTTGTGGCATTTGGGGATTAAAATTAAGTGGGATATATAATATCTCACAGACCTTCAAGGGGTTAAAAAAATTATCGAAATCTTTATTAATTATTTATTACTTATTTTAGTGTTTGAAATATTTCATTATTGCAGTTTCACACCCAGTTGGCAAACTTTAGCGAGCATGGTTTGGTACATAATGAATTCCATTGTTGTACCTGGTATACAGTTGTAACCAAAGAGATATTTGGCTATTTATTACCGGCGCCCGGCTAACGGAAAAATGCGTTAAAAATAATTTATTAATTTATAATTAAGTTCTATAACAGCATATGAAAGTTGTAATGTCATCGGAAACACATATGTCCACTACATTTTTAGGTGCGTTCGTAATTATATAAATACGTAGCACCTTATAGTCGTCATCTGGTCCATCCGTCTGTACGCATATAACAGCGCAACCGAATGATTTGAAATTTAATAGATATAACCGTTACAGAATTTTGTCGAGTAATTTCAAATTTCATGAAAATCGATATATAATATCTCACAGACCTTCAAGGGGTTAAAAAAATTATCGAAATCTTTATTAATTATTTATTACTTATTTTAGTGTTTGAAATATTTCATTATTGCAGTTTCACACCCAGTTGGCAAACTTTAACGAGCATGGTTTGGTACATAATGAATTCCATTGTTGTACCTGGTATACAGTTGTAACCATAGAGATATTTGGCGATTTATTACCGGCACCCGGTTAAAGGAAAAATGCCTTACAAATAATTTATTAATTTATAATTAAGTTCTAACAGCATATGAAAGTTGTATTGTCGTCGGAAACACACCTGTGCACTGCATTTTTAGGTGCATTCGTAATTATATAAATACGTACGTAAAGCACCTATAGTCGTCGCCTGGTCCATCCGTCTGTCCGCATATAACTGCGCAACAACTACCCAACCGAATGGTTTGAAATTTAATAGATATAATTGTTACAGAATTTTGTCGAGTCATTTCAAATTTTATGAAAAAGATATTAATAAAAAGATATTAATAAACGTTTTCGTCACTCTATTAATTCGATGATAACCCTTGATAGGTAATGATGCTAGGTTGCCATGGTAATTGCATCCTATTTAAAATGGAGTTCTATTACTTCCGTATTACTGAATTTAAAAACCGAATTTGTATACTAAAATTGTTTAATTATAGCAATCGTATAATCTACCGACAGTTTTTTGGATAGATGTTTCCGAAAAGAAGATATTAAATGGAAAAAGAGTCTAAATATCGATTTCAAGTTCTGAAATTTTCAAAGCAGGAATTTTCAGTAAATGTCAATGAAAGATAAAGTGTTGCCAACTTAAAATGTACTTATTTTATTACGGAAATGAATCATATCCTAATAACAGACAATATAATTCATTTTTTCAGTGAAATAATAACGATGATTTTTTTTTTCGTTGTGTTGTATTGGATATTTGCGCATCGTATAATTTTAATGTAACAGAATGGTAATTAATTATTTGTAAAAGAGTACTGACACTTAATTTGATAAAATAAAATGAATAGCTATAATATTAATATCTGCACATAAAATAAATTTTGTATTCATGCTTTTTTGCATAAGAGTGCACCAAGATCTGAATATTTATAAAACTAGTTATAGTACGAACTCACCTCATTTGTCACGTTTGACGTACAATTTGCAACTTGTTATAATTCTAGCCTATCAGGAAGTGAGTGAATAATCGATTACAAAATTCGAACTTTACGTACATAAATCAAAGTTAAGTTAAATAAAAAAGTGTAAAAATAATGGCACATTTTGTCAGCAATAAAATATTTTAAACCTTGAAAAGGATAAGAAGTTATTAGTTAGTACTTTCATCGGGTAATTTATATTTGAGCAATTATGGTAATTCAAATAATAATTTATTATGTGGTAGTATCGTCTCACATGAATGATACAGGGTGAATTAAAAATAGGATAATTAATACATTAAAAAGGATTTCATTAAAAATACTAGAAAAAATCTGAAATACTTTCATAGTTAGTAGACCACTAAATTCACTGCAATTAAGTGAAATAAAAACGTCCAAATTCATTATAAACTACTTTTTTTTTGTTTATTTATAGGTTTGTCCCAAACAACATTTACATTAACATATTTAATTTTAAAATTATTCTTTTAACAGTTTAAAAGTGTGATTATATTTACATCCGGAACACATATACTAAGGAAAATAATATAAACCCAATTTGCGTATGCAATTTTTACCTTTTTTCCAGTCAAGTGAAAACTTTGGCGTTTCTTCCTTTTTTTATTAATTATGTCGTTTATTTTACGTGTAGAAATATTAAAACCATGCTTTTCACACCTTTTTTTTTTTTTTTTTTTTTTTTTTTTAAATAATCGAATAAGAGCATTTCTCTTCGTAAAGCGCAAATACAGCCTTCAATTCATTGTTTATTTACCAGCGACATTTTAAAGCAAATAATGGTGCAGACGATAATTAAATCCTATTTGGAATTGATGCCATACAGTTTTCTTTAATCATTTAAATTTAAATCATGGAGAAAGTCAAAATCGTTACAAAAAAACGCGTCCAGACTCAACATCCAGACTTCATTTTTTTCTATTTTTAGGTATATATTCGTCGTATAAAGCATGCGCGGTAGCGTATAACTACTTATTTTACTGTTTATTACTGTTAATTTTACGGTATAATACTGGCATCTGGGATGTCAGTATTATACCGTAAAATATTTTTTTTTTTTTTTTTTGTGCAGTGCAGTGCAGTGCAGTGCAGTGCATATATTTAGACAGATGAATTTTAAAACTGATTTCTGTGGTATTTGTGATGTTTTAAAAAAATCTAAAATTACATAAGAGTCCTTATTAAAGGAAAAGTTTATCAAATTTCTTGTTAAATTCAGACAAATAAAGCTTTTAACCAGAAAGAAAAATAATGTGTCAATCATAGATTATTAAACACTTTCCAACACATTCAGAGAAGGAGACTACATTAAATCTCAAAACTAAAAAGCAAATGCATTGATTTTCTTTTCAGCAACTATCCATTCAAAAAATTAAAAAAGCATTTTATATAACTTATACTCAGATAAATTTAAAAGTTCCTCAACGATTATTTGTACGATTTTCTTGATCAACATCATTGCTGTTATTGAGAGAAACTTTCTATGTTTGCTCATTTCTTTTGTAGAACATTTTATTCTATGCTTTTCCAAAAATAGATCAAATCCCATAATCCGATATAGAGTCTTATGCGGGTTGAGTACCTGAACCCAAAAATTCTGCTTAAAGTCAATCCGAAACACAACCCGAACCAGACAAAAAAAATTCGTTAATCCCGAACCCGACCCGAGCCGAAATATTCAAACCCGAATCCGAAGTGAAAGAAAATTAATCTATATTTTAATTCAATTATGGGAAAGGAGTTTAAAATTGTATCTCTAATATGAGTTATATCTTTTTGGTATAAAAATGAATACTCATTAATATCCAAATATATAATTTTATTTTAATTGGAAAATATTTAAGATCGTCTTTTGAAAAATTAAATAAACCTGAACCGGATCTGAAAGTCACAAAACTTAATCTGAACCCTAATCGCAGAGAAAAAAAATTAGCATCAGCTCAACTCAACCCATCACGGGTTAAGTCAGGTACACGGTAAAATTGGGTTACCCAACCCAATCAAGGATTCTAATTCAATGCAAGCTCAGGAGGGAAAAATGACCCAGTAAGCTTTAAGTCCCAGATTCAGAATTAATATTTTTAAACAAGTGCATGTACTAAAGTTCTAGAAGCACGGGAATTTTATAAGGCCTTGAAAATATTCCCCCCCCCCTCCCCCCTCTACAAAGCTGTCTAAAATGTCCAATGCTCAGACTTATTTATTTTTGTCAGGCCAACAAATACTAAAACTCTGTTTGCTAATTAAATGTGAACTTTGTTCTTTCTAATCTAAGAAACTTAGGATTAGTGTTTACCTTCCCGAAGAAAGTTTGTTATCTTCAATTTCCACAGACAACCAAATATTAGAGCAATCATTCAATGTCAAGAAATATCGAAAATCTTTGTTTGTCATCCATATTTCATATTTCATCTCAGTTCCCAGGCTGCATCCATCCCCCTGACTACTTCGCACTAACAATTTTAGTAGAAACGCTAACTTTTCATTTTTTTTTCTTTAAGAAGTATGATAAAAATTGCTACTGTATTAAATTGACTAGGGAGCTCAGCCACCTACTCGCTAACGCTCGCCAACCCTCCATAAATTGCTAAGCAATTCACATTGAGACCGCTACGCGGTCCCAGCTCGCTTCGCTCGCTCGCTCCTTTTTATTTTTCTAGTAATTCTAGCCGGAATAAGTACTACAATAAATCATTTGAGCATATGAAAGTGACAATTATTTTAATGTAAAAAAGTAATTGAAAACTCCGTTGAAAACACAACTAAAAATGCATTTAATTGATGCTACTAATGGGCATATAAATCACTTAAATACTACGAAAAAAGGATCTTGGAAACATAATTAGTTTAAAACTTATTGCACCTATAATATTGTACAGCACGGCTTAAATTCATTAAAAAAAAAAAAAAAAAAAACTAAGTGGTAGGAAGATAGTTTATCATCAATGATTGTTTCAATTTCGTTCGACATTTTACTATTGTAATTGATTATAGATTTCTGAAAAAGAAATTATTTTTACTTCAATAAAACAGCAACAGATGGCAGCAGGGGCATTCTAGAAAGTTTATATTTTATTATCTCCGATCTTTTGTGCGAGTGAAATTCCTAAATAAATTCTAAATAAGAGTTGAGAATTAATTTGAAATTAACAATATTACTCATAATTAAAATGAGGAATCATCTCAGACGCTTTGGATTGCGTTCATATTATTTTATTTTTAATAATTGCTAGCTTGAGTTTCACTGCTCTGACACTGACCGCCATATTGGAGGCGAAGTTAACACAATCTTGTCTGTTCATTGGTCTGAGCTCTGGAAACTACGGTTATTGCCAACGATAAGGTAGAAATTCAGCCCTATTTCCGCGCCACGTAAGACAAATATATATATAGATATTCTATTAATTATTCAACTACAAGTATATTTTAAATAACAAAATTTCAATTAAAATATAGATAAAATGCTTAAGTGATACAAATAGAAACAACAAAAGGCTTATAAAAGCCTTTTAATGATCGACATACGTTTCAACGCTCATACGGCGCCATTTTCAAGATAGATAACGATAAACAAAAATACTCTCACAATTTTTTGAAAATAAACTTGAAAACATGAATCACGAGATCATATATGTAAAAAAAAAAAAAAACAGGTGCTTGAAGTAGCCAACTGTAAACGTGAAAATTAAAATTTCGTTCTTGCTTTTTTAAAAACTGAAAAGTACCTCGTGCCAAATTTTAGGTAATTCAATAACAAAAATAGTAACGGAAAAAGTAAAAGCAATAATTCACGTTTACAGTTGGCTACTTCAAGCACCTGCTTTTTATATATATGATCTCGTAATTGCATGTTTTCAAGTTTATTTTCAAAAATTTGCGAAAATATTTTTGTTTATCGTTATCTATCTCGAAAATGGCGCCGTATGAGCGGTGAAACGTATTTCGATCATTGAAAGGATTTTATAAGCCTTTTGTTGTTTCTATTTGTATCACTTACGCATTTTATCTATATTTTAATTGTAATTAGTGATCTTATTCTGTGATTATTGTAACAAAATCTCTTTCAACCTCACATTGCGTCATAGTATCAAAACTAAGTGAAATGTATGCAAATGGATAGTACGACGCAAAGAAAATATTTACTTAAATTTTACTTACGATTTTGAATAGCATGGCACAAAAGATAAAAATAATTTCAATGCATAATATAATCTTAGTGAAAGTGATATATTTAGCAGTGTATTGGAAAATTAAAAGTATTGTTTGGATGCGTCAAATACTTCAGAAGATAACCAAAAATAATTTAAATTGAATTTTAAAACGAACCTATTAAATAAGTCACGTTAACCCCTTCGCGACGAGCGACCTTTACCGAATTTTTAATCTTTTACCACCGGTTTTTTAAAACAGAAATTTTCGCCTAATTGAATCGCAGAAATGCTGTCATTAAATAAGGCAAATCTCACAATAAAATGTAACTGGTGGGAATAATCAAAGATTCTGAGCACCTTATGCGTCACGTATACGTGTCGCTCGTCCCCAAGGGGTTAAGGCGTCACTCGTATGTTGATATGATTTCTTTTAAAACCCATATTTCGAATTTATGAGAGATGTGAATAAAAAAGCATTAGTAAATAAATTTGGTACTTCTCTATTATCCCGTCGACCACTTTTCATAACCAAAAACTATCGGCAAACTGTAACGCCCAATAAACGGGAGAACGTTGCCATTGTAATATCAAAATAAATAAATAAATAACATATAAGGATTGCGAGTGTAGGTGGGAACGGGTTCGAATACCGCTGGCTCCGTTGCACACTCTTTGTGGAGCTTCCGGCTGTATTTCTGTGTGTTGTAAATTTTCTTGTGTGTGCTATCTCGTCCCTGGTATATATTGACGATGACTTATAAGTGGGCGCTTGACGCCAAGCACACAGGTCAGATGTATGTTAATAAAATATAATATAAGGATTTAAGGACACAATTGTTATTTTAATGAATGAAATAACTAATAAATCAGCAAAACATAATGAAAAATACATGCAAATGTCGAATTAAAAACCACTTGATGACATAACAAACACATATAATGATTCTGACATCAAGTAAATGGGACTGCATTTTTGGCGTTTAATCTAACAGTTTGGCAATAGTTTCTTGTTATGAAAAGTGGTCGACGGGATAATAGAGAAGTATTATAAATTTTATATATTATATTTTCATGTTGAAAACAATGTTTGCACCTGTAAATATAAATGGAACAAAAAAGAAATTGGTGAAAAAGTATACATATAATTTTAATTAATAGTATAGCGTCACTCAAAATTTTATATCCTAATTAATAAGATCCATATTTAACATTAGAACTACCATGAGCCGTCATTATGACGGATACCAAATGAATATATTCAGATTCGAACAAGAAATTTCGTTTTAAAATAAACTAAATATAAAACTCACAGAAATACGTTAAATGAATAAGTTAAGTAGTTTTAAATAAAATTTCTGGTGTGAAATATTCTAAGTGTTAAAATTCTTAGAGCCATAATATAAAGTGCTGACTTCACAAACTTTTAACCCATTAAGGGTTTTTGTACTGATTAAATATTCAATTAAAAGTACATTTTGAGTACAAAAATGTCTTTCAACTTCACATTTAATTAAACTTTTTTAACAGTTATTTTTTAATTGCTTTTTTTTTTAAATTTTGACATTTTTGCTGCATTAATATATATATATAAATATATATATATATATATATATATATATATAATTATTATTATTATTTTTACATTTATTAAAATATATTAGTAACATAAGAAAGCGCATCGATTTTTAGATAATCTAATACAGCGAAACATCTCAATAACGGACATTTCGGCAGCGCAGAATTTCCCGGCTATCCAGAGGTAAAACTGTATCAATATAAAGGGGAAGATCGGGTAGCCCCGGACACTTGGATAAATTGCAAATAAAAGACAAATGAATGAAATTTTTGTCTTTATTTTATACTTAAAATAAAATTAAACATTGCTAATAATATCGAATTATTTAACGAAATATACTGAAAATAGATTGGCCTTATTCTTTTTTGGCGTCACAAGAAACGGCGGGTAGCCCCGGACATATTATTCAATGGTGTCCCAACCGTTTTTCGGCCTTACAAACATCACAATTATTTTATAATGAAAAATCCGATGCATCTATATAAACACAATCTTAATGTCTAATAAAGATCATCTAAAATAAGATCTAATTAATCTAATTAATCTTTCTTAATAACCTGCAATAAAGTTTGACAGGAACAACGAAAATGTATTGACGAAAACAAAACACTCACTCACGACTAACTTACTCGGCGCCCACGTCGCAATTAAACTGTATTTGTTTCGACTCTAGAGGGCGTTCATTTACAATAACTCTTTATTTACGCAACACTTTGAATTTCTTAGAAATTGAAATTTCAGCGGTTACCCGCCGTCCGCGGCTACCCGACTTTCCCCTCCAGTGACATCTCACTTATACAAGATGTTCAGTAATTACTTTTCCGTGCCACTATTTTAAAATAGTAAAATTCGATTTATAAATTCTGCGATTTAATAAGGCGAAAGTTACTTTTAAAAAATACTAATACTGAAAAATAATTTCCGTATATCGCGTATAAGTGAGAGGTAACTGTAAGGGTTGGGGATCGAAAAAATGTCCACTGAATAGAGGTGTACGTTATTCGGGAATGTCCATTATGGGGGGTTTTATTGCATCAGACTTAATATAAATTTGTTACTGTCGTATGCTGTTAAAAATGATGAATCCGATTCCTCATATAATTTTATTTATATACATAAAAAAAAAACCTAAAAACCATGATGCTAATTCCGTGCATAAGTTTATCATAACATATTAAAGAACATGAACAGAAATTATAAACCTCCATCTCAAATACGAAAAATTTCTTAGCATTTTTAATTAACACTTTCCAACCTAGTTGAAAAGTGTTTATGACTTCGGTTTGTCTGCCGTATGGCCTTCTGGCCGTGCTCTAACTCCCGTAAATAGGCTCGGATTGCCCTGCAATTTTTATATGTTATTGTCGTTATCTATAGCATGTTCCCTATTTCAACTGAAGTGTGTAACACTTATAGTTTTCTTACAGGGACACTCAAAAGAATTCCGTTACATTACGGTCTATGGGGAAAAATCATTTGCGGTTTTTTTTAATGATGTTACACAATTGCAAACACATTGTTATTGATATATATCACTAAAGTGCATTACAAGAAGCTGGTGTGCATAGTACTTATAGTTACTTTACAGGGACAGTCAAAAGAATTCCGTTACATTACGTCTATGGAGAAAAATTGTTTGCGGTTTAATTAAATAATGTTTCACTATTTTCAACTCATTGAAATTTATATGTATCACTAAGGTGCATTACAAGAGGCTTACTTACAGAATATTGTGTGTATAAGCAGTCATCGTTCATTTACAGGGACACACAAAAGAATTCTCTACTGTCTGTTAACAATAATTCCTGGAAGTGCGTTTTAAGTTGCTGAACAAGATTTCAATTTTAACTCACTGTTTGTCTATTACTTGGTATGTATAAATTCTGTAGATCCTATACAGGGCAGCACAAAAGTTTGTGAACGCATTTCCGTTTATTGACAGAAACTCCAGAAGGAGAAATTTAAACTGTGCTTACGCGTGTCCTAACTAAACTAAAATTTAGCATCCAATGTAGTATATATACAAATCTATAGATAATATACAGGGCTGAATAAAAGTATTCGGATGTTCCGGAAATTATTGTCTATGAACATCCATTCGTTTCAAACTTATCTTTTATCCGATGAATTTGTAAGTCGCATAGGTGCCTGAAAGTTCCTGTGATATTTTTTTTTTGTACTTTTGCTACATTTTCATGCTTACAATGGAATTTTAAAATAAATTTTCTTTTTTTTTTTTTTCAAAAGTTAATCTTGATCTACTCATTATTTCCAATTAATGACACTTTGAACAAAAAGAAAAATTAGAATGTTATGACCCGTTAAACCAACGTAATACTTTTTTTTTTTTTTTTTTTACGCACCCTGTAGATATTTTTTTTTTTTTTTTTTTTGCGTTTACGCACACAAATATCTTTCGTTACCAAATGTACAAATCTTAGATGTTTTTCAAATAGATTAGATTATTTTGCTCTTTTTTTTTTTCTAAATCACTTATCAACTTTTGAGTAATCCTTTCGTCACTTAAATGAATAAATAAAAAAAAATCAGTGCTACTGAACGATAAAAAAAGGAGGATCCTGGGGTGATCGTACATGAGGTAAACAGCTCTTTTATATATATATATAAACTTTATATTTTGTTTAAAAAAAAAGGATTTCAAAGATTGTTGAAGAAAAAAAATGTTAGTTATTCACCAGATCTTTTTAGGTGCGTTCGTAATTATATAAATACACCGAGAAAAATGGCACTTTCAAATCTGAGTAAATCGATGTTTTCATTTTGTTATGAAACTTTTTGTTTAATGCTTTCAATTCTGAAATATCAGAAATACTCAGAATATTGAAACATGGACATACTCGAAACTGAGCAGATAGAGTCCGTTTATACTCAGTTCATACTCATTTTTGAAACATGAGCATACTCAAAAATGATTAGAATCAGTTCAAACTCATTTTTGAATCATGGAAATACTCAAAAATGAACACATTGAAGTCAGTTCATACTCATTTTTGAAACATGAGCATACTCAAAAATGATTAGAATCAGTTCAAACTCATTTTTGAATCATGGAAATACTCAAAAATGAACACATTGAAGTCAGTTCATACTCATTTTTGAAACATGAGCATACTCAAAAATGATTAGAATCAGTTCAAACTCATTTTTGAATCATGGAAATACTCAAAAATGAACACATTGAAGTCAGTTCATACTCATTTTTGAAACATGAGCATACTCAAAAATGATTAGAATCAGTTCAAACTCATTTTTGAATCATGGAAATACTCAAAAACGAACACATTGAAGTCAGTTCATACTCATTTTTGAAACATGGACATACTCAAATAGGAGTATACATGATGAGTATACATTCTTGAGTGTGTGCATGTTTTCAGAAATGAGGCTACACATGTTTCAAACTTGAGTCATTTTGATTCGGAGCCATTGACTATGCGATATACTCAAATTTAAGTATTTTTTGCTCAGTTTTGAAAATGTCGTTTTTAGAGCGTTACATAGTTCTTATAGTCTTCGTCTGGTTCGTCCGTCCGTTTGTCCGTCTGCCTGCATATAACAGCGCAAAAACTACCCAACCGAATGATTTTGAAATTTAATATATAGAATCGTTGCTAAATTTTGTCGAGTCATTTCAAATTTTATGAAAATCGAATCAAAACTTAAAAAGATATTAATAAAAATATTTATTAAGTAATTTGAATTTTTTTTTAATTGGTACTTTCTTGTTATAGCAGCTTCCGAGGATTAATCGTCAAGCAAGAGATGTATCGCCAAGTTATCTGACATGTATTCCGTTATAGTCATATATGACGTACATGACATTTTATAACCTCTACGACCAAGTTATAGTCACATTCTTCATTCTATTAAATCCTATCATCCGTAATTAATTCAATGATATCCCATGATAGGTAATTATTTTAGGTTGCCATTGTAATTACGTCTTATTTAAGGTGGAGTCCTATTATTTCCATATTACGGAATTTAAAAACCGGTTTGTATACTAAAATTGTTTAATTATAGCAATTCTATAATCTACCGACAGTTTTTTGGATAGATGTTTCCGGAGAAATAGATATTAAATGGAAAAAGAGTCTAAATATGGATTTCAAGTTCTGAAATTTTCAAATTTGGAATTTTCAGTAAATGTCAACAAAAGATAAAATGCTGCCAACTTAAAATGCACTTATTTTATTACAGGAATTAATCATATCATAATAGCAGACAATATAATTCATTTCACTGAATAGTATGAACGCGCCTCATTTGTCGCGTTTGACGTACAGTTTCCAACATGTTTATTACTGCACTGATAGAAAATTAATAGCTTTCATAATAAAATTTTGAATTCTCAAACCAAAATAACTTTAATATAAAATTTTTTTTTTAATGAAAGCCTTTGTTATCCACAACAAGAAAATACATTTTTATGAAAAATGATTTATTTACACATTACTGAAATAGACGTCCGATAAAAACATATGTACAAATGTCTTAAAACCTTTAAAACACAAGATATTAGCAGTACATAACACTTTCCTAGCGCTTTCGGCTCTAAACTAAGCCATTATCAAGGATTTCAATCAGCGGAGATCAAAGCTCTGATGTTGTTCAAGACTCAAGCTCTGATGAGAGAAGAATAATTCATAGAAGAAAAAATCATATAAGAATAATTCATGGTAAAGATATGTTATTTCGTCGAATATTGTGAGCATTAAGCCTTAAAATGAAAATATTACGCTCCTTATAACATATCGAAAAATCAGTGATTAAAAGAAATTAAGATAGCCAAGAATTAATTGAAAATTCAACAAAAGAAGATTATCAACTTAAACATATATTGAACAAATCATCAAGTAAAAAAAAAGAATATCAAGATGCAATCTGAATCTGAATCGACTCTATGAACCACAGACAAGCAACTTATCATTCGCCATGTTGGAGAAAAGAGCGAAAAATGACAGTGACAAGAGAACATGTGCTGCCATCTAGAATTGGCATGAATAACTTACACTACCTAAATGCAAGCTAAAATGAAAGTCATTTGGTAAAAAGTTAAATGAAAACACATTGTAAAAAATCCATGAAGAAGTGAAACGGGGACAAAAGAAGTATAAAGTAAAAAATAAAAATACCAACATTAAAAAAAAAAATCATTATTATTATCAAATAGATTTCAATTAGCAATAAATAGTTATTAAAGATTTATTTTATTAAAAAGATATTATATTAAAAATATTAAAATAGAAGTCAATTAGTAATAAATAATTAATAATAAATATATTAAAAGGGATACAAGTATAGATAAGAATAAGGTGCAATATGCCTTGAACCACCCATAATGTTTTTTTTCTTATGGTGTTTGTGTGTGTGTGTGTGGGGGGGGGGGGGGGGGATATATTTATATGCATATATTTTTTGATATTTTTTATATGTTTTTATAATTTTTTTCAGCAGTCCGCGCCCGCCCTCCATAATATTTTTCTGATTTTATATATTTTTTTTATATATAATAGATGCCCTAACTGGTAACTGAAAATGAATGTTTAATGCTTTATCCATGATAAAATGAAAGAGGGGGGATAATTATATATCAGAGTTGTATGTTTTAAATAAATTAAATTACGCCTGATCTGATGGGAAGGACATATACGTTTAATACGATTACAGTGATTAAGAAGGATATTTCTGTAAACACAAATATATAGGCAGGAATTAAAGTTATTAAAATTAATTGCATTAAAGGAAAAATGATTTATTTTATCTTAGATATTGAATGTTAAGATATTATTAGGTAGAGTAGTAATATTTACATCCACAAAATTAATAGTAGAATTATTTAAATGGGTAGTACTAAGTTCTAGATTATGAGGATAAGCTGAACAAGAAGAGATATAGATTGAGTATCTCTATGAGAGAAAAAATAATTATATTATTTATATATCAAAAGCGTAAGATATTATTGTTAATGAATTTTCTTTCGAAGAAATAAAGATATAAATCTGACAACATGCTACTAGCAGCTGCCCTTTGTGGGATGCCTTGATTCTGAATAGAAATAGCATTATTTTGAAAAACATAGTTATGATAGAGTAAAAAATTAGTTAAAGATTTGAAATAATCAATATCAATATTATCAGATAAATTTAATAATGGGAAATATTCTATAAATAATGCCTTAATAATATAATGTAAATCAGCTAAAATGATATTATTGAATAAGCCCATGAAGTCATATGTCATAATACGTTTATATATACGTGTAATTAGTTACGTTTTTTACTGCCATTATTTTTTCTACTAATTTAAAACTGCTTTTAATGCAATGAGTATTGTCTTTTTTAAAAGTTAAAAAAATTGTGATAATATTTTAATTAAACGTATTAGCACGTGTATTATAAGTATTACATCCTATAGTGACTATGCGGAATTTTAGAGGATTTTTATGAAACTTAGGAATCATAACAATTTATGGATAATTAAACATTTTATTTTTTAAGCTAATATATGATAACTTAAAATATGCGTATTGTTTTCTTCAAATGAAACTTTATGAAGTGTGCAAATATTGCTATAAGTGATTGTATTTAATAGGTAATGATGGTGATGTTTGCGAATGATTGTATTATTATTAGCAGCCTTATCAGAATATATGATGATGAAATTATTTTGGAGTTCAAAAATATATTTTTTAAGGCTGCTCGTCAGTAAACTTCCAGATTCCCCTAGCTAATGTTATTCCTATGGGCATAGGATGCATTCGTATTTTTAAAATATATCCACGGAAAATTAATATTTTTAACTTCTGTTTTCTTTGTATTGTTCTTAACGAATGTCTCTTTTTTCCTTAGTTGTCAATTTTTTTCTAAAATATATACTTAATTTTATATGAAATGTTAAAATCGTATTCAGTTTCGCTAAGATTTTAACACATAAAACTATAAATTAAGCGCACAGTTTAGAAATATTTTGATAACTAAGAAAAAAAGAGACATTCTTTAAGAACAGTACACAGGAAACAGAAGTTAAAAATATTAATTTCCCGAGGAGATATTTTAAAAATACGAATGCATCCTACGCCCATAGGAATAACATTAGCGAGGGGAATCGGGAAGTTTACTGACGAGCAGCCTTAAAGGTGGAAAAAGAAATGGAATTATTAGCTATGTGGGATTTTTTTAATACCTGTTCTAATAGAATAATTAATTCCATTGGGCTTCCAACAGTGTTGCAGTGAGCTACTTTTTTTATATTCAGATTGCTTTATTGGCACCACTTTTTTGAAATGGTATAATATTCACCTTGTTTTCGCCTTATTTAATCTGCCATTTAATAAGGCAAATTTTACTTTCTCAAATAACCGGTGGCAATCAAGAAACTGAATATAAGAAAAGTAGACCACTGGCAACACTGGCTTCCAATCGGAACAAAACTCTTGGTTTATTATAATTGATAGCAATTTTGTAAATAAAGAAATCCAAATCATATGTGAATTGTCTAATGATGATTTTGTATATGTGACTGTGAAGGAATGCGATACTTAGTGCCAAAGCGCATTAAACATCTTAAATGAGGATTATTGACTATGTTTAGATTACCAGTAATAAATGTGTCCATGATGAGCATTAATATATTTTGTGAAATGGGATTCATTGCATTTACATGAATGTGTGTCTGTGTGTTTGAAAATTTTCGAGAATTTGTTATAAATAAAAATTCTATACCCTAAACTAATAGGATATTTGAAACTACTTTTAAGATTCAAAGTATGAAGTGTAAATTTACATTTTTTCATTGTTAAATATATGATTAAGTTTTATTTTATTAAAAATCTGGGTTCGTAAAGGTAATGATTAAGTGTAAACTATTTTTTTATTTAAGGTGTTTTTTCCCCCCCTTTTTTTTTATGTTGAATAGTTAACCTAAAGTGGAGTAAATAATAAAATGTATCACTAAAGTGGGAAGTGAATGTGTTAGAAGTGTAAACTTTAAGATAATGATTAATATGTAACTTTGTAATTGCAAAGATGAATTTCCAATACATTAGCTATAATTATTGCAAAAAAGAACATTGTATAATATTTAATAATTTTTTTAATTTGAGTATTAGTTAATTTTGAAGATAATCTTTTAGATGCCAGATATATACAGTAAAACCTCCATAACGGACACTCCCGAATAGCGGACACCTCTATTTAACGGACACTTTTCCAATCCCCACTCCCAAAAGCTAAATTTTTGTATGTTTAACCTCTGAATAGCGGACAGTAATTTTGGCGATAAAGGATGAAAAATTGTTTTTTAATAATAAAGAAAAAAAATTAAAAAGGATCTAAATTTTTCAGGGCGATATATACACAATTGTAAGAAAGGTTTTATTAAGTCACATTCTTTCTACACGTTTTGGTCACATAGATTCTATGAATACACTTGAGAACTGCCTTAAAATTATAGTTAATGTTCTCGATCTCGAATTTGGATATCTTCAGCTGCAAAAAACATATAACCGGAAAGCGTACCATAACGTTTGAAAAAAAGCAGGCTTTATATTAAAAGAAAATAAAACACTTATTTACGATAGAAATGAAGAATTATGAAACGTATCAGTAATGAAGAAACTGCCAAAATTTTCATTAACATTGATTATGAGTTACCTACTGAAGAAGAATCAGTTGACGTATGCGATTATTTTCCTTCAGAATTTTCGACAAAAGCTGACTCTATTAGTGATATGAATCAGATATTGAAACTAAGGGATATTTCCTACAATATCGAGAATTGCCAAGAAAGGGCAAAATACAGTGAGCAGTTACACATTTGTTTTTTTGTAAAAAAAAAGTTGATTCAGAAGGGTTAAAACTACTGTCAAGAATTAAAACTTCACATAGAAAAACAAATGACATGTAATCTCAAGCTAAAACAAAATTTAGTAACAGATTTTTTCGTAAGAATGTTTCGAACACAACAGTGTTCGAATGAGCAGTGGAAAAATGTATATACAATTTCATTCCAGTTTTACTGCTTAAAAAATAATTTTAATTTCTGATTAATCATATAATAGAGGTTTTCAGACATATAAAAGACAATTAATGAAAGATTAAGCATTTCTTAGCGATTTCATTAAACTGTGAGGTTTTCCCAATAGCGGACACCTCCGAATAGCGGACAATTTCCGAGTTGCCGAGGTGTCCGTTATTTAGAGGTTTTACTGTATTATCTTTTCCTTTGATTTTCACACATGTGATTTCATTTTAATTACACTTATATCTGTCATATGTGTGCCCACCCGGGTTATCATTAAAGATATAAAGCCAAAAAGCTAAACTCCCCGGAGTCGTTATCCATTTACCTATTCTAATTTCATAAATATTCTAGAAAATGCTGAAAAATAATAAGACATAAAAAGAGGAGAATGATAAATAATAATATTATTATTGTACTTTTTGTTTGATTTATAGAAACATTTTCTGATAAATTTTAACAGTAAATCAATAAAATATTATTTGAAAGTAAGGAGAAGGAACTGTTTGTTCGAACTTCCCAGTATTAACCATATTGCTATAACAAACTAGTCGTTGGGGGCCACCCTAATACTTATCATTAAAGCTATAAAGCCAAAAAGCTAAACTCCCCGGAGTCGTTATCCATTTACCTATTCTAATTTCATAAATATTCTAGAAAATGCTGAAAAATAATAAGACATAAAAAGAGGAGAATGATAAATAATAATATTATTATTGTACTTTTTGTTTGATTTATAGAAACATTTTCTGATAAATTTTAACAGTAAATCAATAAAATATTATTTGAAAGTAAGGAGAAGGAACTGTTTGTTCGAACTTCCCAGTATTAACCATATTGCTATAACAAACTAGTCGTTGGGGGCCACCCTAATACTTATCATTAAAGCTATAAAGCCAAAAAGCTAAACTCCCCGGAGTCGTTATCCATTTACCTATTCTAATTTCATAAATATTCTAGAAAATGCTGAAAAATAATAAGACATAAAAAGAGGAGAATGATAAATAATAATATTATTATTGTACTTTTTGTTTGATTTATAGAAACATTTTCTGATAAATTTTAACAGTAAATCAATAAAATATTATTTGAAAGTAAGGAGAAGGAACTGTTTGTTCGAACTTCCCAGTATTAACCATATTGCTATAACAAACTAGTCGTTGGGGGCCACCCTAATACTTATCATTAAAGCTATAAAGCCAAAAAGCTAAACTCCCCGGAGTCGTTATCCATTTACCTATTCTAATTTCATAAATATTCTAGAAAATGCTGAAAAATAATAAGACATAAAAAGAGGAGAATGATAAATAATAATATTATTATTGTACTTTTTGTTTGATTTATAGAAACATTTTCTGATAAATTTTAACAGTAAATCAATAAAATATTATTTGAAAGTAAGGAGAAGGAACTGTTTGTTCGAACTTCCCAGTATTAACCATATTGCTATAACAAACTAGTCGTTGGGGGCCACCGTAATACTTACCCATCATGGATATGCATAATGTAAAATATTAAAATAAAACATGTGTAAACTACTTATAAAATGCATTGCAATTCAAATAAATCGTGGTTTGATGACGTCACAAACTTTAAAGGCTCGATTACTGAATTGCTTGAAAGAAACATCCTTATAACTCCAAAAATAATAATCCTATTAACTAGCGGTTTATTGCATCTGTTTAAGCGCCAAATTTCTAATTAAAATATATCTTTGAAGTGAAATTTGGATGAAATACAGGGTCATGAAAAATCGAAGAGTGTGGTAAATACGATTCCAAATATCTCGGCAACTCATTATCCGATCGACTTCATGCTATATGCAAAATTTGTTTTTTTATTGTCTTTTATATTCATTTCTTAAAATAACCAATTTCGAAAATTTTTATATACCTTTTATCAGAACGAATATTTCGAGAGTCTGAAAAAAATAGTTCCGGTTAATCGAGGTTATTGAAATGAAATAGGCTTCTTTCCATTATTACATACTAAGTACATACCAAATTGCAAGTCTCTATCTCAATTTTTTCGGGAGATAGAGCGTTTACAGACACACAGACACACAGAGACACACACACAGACGGACAGCAAATTTTTTTTTCTAAAAATGTGTTTTTCGGAATCTCCAGTGTCTGAAACGTGTAAATCCGTCAAAAAATTGTTTTCGATTTTCAAAACGATTACAAGACTTACCCTATACTACGTATGATGGGTAAGTAAAATGCTTGCAAGTTAGTAATTTCAAGAAAAATACAAAAATCAAAATAACGTTAGTAATAAAAGAAAATTTGAAACGAAAGATTCGCCTTTGCTTGTCCACAATAAGAAAAACATTTTTAAGAAAAAAGATTTATTTTACACATTACTAAAATAGACGTCCGATAGAAACATATGTACAAATGTCTTAAAAACTTTAAAGCACAATATATTAGTAGTACATAACACTTTCCTAGCGCTTTCCGCTCTAAACTAAGCCATTATCAAGGATTTCAATCAGCAGAACTCAAAGTGACAGGCACTTTGAATTCTAGTCTTGAACAATATGAAAGCTTTGGTCTCCGCTGATTGAAATTCTTGATAATGGCTTAGTTTAGAGCCGAAAGCGCTAGGAAAGTGTTATGTACTACTAATATCTTGTGCTTTAAAGTTTTTAAGACATTTGTACATATGTTTTTATTGGACGTCTATTTGAGTAATGTGTAAAATAAATCCTTTTCCATAAAAATGTTTTTCTTATTGTGGAAATGAAAAAAAACGTTTACTTGAACTGCGCGTAAGCGGAATTGCTGATATTCTGTTTAAATAAAGATAAATTACAACGAACACTAAACTGATGAACAGTAGAACTTTGATTCAACGATTGCAAAGCGCCCTTTGAAAATCGCCGTTAAATCAGTATTATTTTTAAATGAAAATTGTACGAAAATTGATTATTAATCTGAAAATTTTATTTACCTGTTATTACATAAATTAAGTATTTTTTTTAGAACATTAAATATATAATTCTTAGATTTAAAAAATAAATATATATTAACAATTGTTTTTCTTTCCCTTAAATGTGGCCCGTCTAATATAATTTTTTCAATTATTTAAAAAGCATTATATAAATATTAATTAACTGGCGTAGCATTCAGATGCCTTACATTTGACTTTTAAGACTTTTAAGGAGGAGGGGGCGGGGGGTTATCAAATGTAATTCTACATATAGAAAAGATTTATAATATTAATTTTATTAATTTTCTTACTAGAAGCAAGAAATTATGGTTTACAATGTAAATGAACTGGGAATTACGAAATTTACATTATGCAAGTTACGCGATTTTTATGCAGTTATAAGTAGAATGCCTTGATAAGAAAATGGCAACATACACTGAAAAAAAAAGTGTTGATTTTACAGTATAATGCTGGCACCCCGCAGCTGTCAGTATTATATCGTAAAATTAACAGTAAAGTAAGCAGTAATACGTTGCCGCGTATGCGCAATTTTGAGCTGACCACACCTTTTTCAATATGCCAAGCAGCCATTTTTATTCAAAATTATTTATTCCAATAAAATTGCATAAAAGTTACATTTTTAGAAAGATCGTTCAAAAAAAATGTATATTTGAGAGATGAGTTACATTAAAAAAATGTATAGATTCTGGGATAACTTCAGTGGAAATTAGGTTAACAGTCGAATATCGCAATCTATTAAAGTAAATAAACAAAATATTCATTCATCGTGAGTCATAGAAATATTAAACCATGGAGGTAATCATTCGCAAAGCAAGATCTTCATGGTGAATTTTACAGCGCTGTCAGGTGGGAAAAAAAAAAAAGGTCGCATCTGTAATTACGGCATAACGTAAAATAAGAAAAAACAAGAACGAAAAATCATGCGTCAAGCATAGATTATGTAACACTTTCCAACGCTTCCAAAATAATTTTACAAATCATACCGTTTAATAAGCTAAAAGATAACATCTAAGTAATCCGAATACTTTTATTCAGCCCTGTATAGGATCTATAGATTTGTATATATACTACATAGGATGTTAAATTTTAGTTCAGTTAGGAAACGCGTAGCACAGTTTAAAATTCTCCGTCTGGAGTTAAATAATACGGAAATGTGTTCGCGAACTTTTGTGCGTCCCTGTAAATGAACGATGACTGCTGTACACACACTATTCTGTAGTAAGCCTCTTGAAATACACCTTAGTGATATATATAAATTTCAATGCGTTTAAAATAGGGAAACATTATTTAAATAAACCGCAGACGATTTTTCTCCATAGACGTAATGTAACGGAATTCTTTTGACTGTCCATGTAAAGTAACTATAAGTGCTATGCACACCCTATTCCATATTAAGCTTCTTCTAATGCACCTTAGTGATATATATAAATTTCAATGCGTTTAAAATAGTGAAACATTATTTAAATAAACCGTCAATGATTTTTCCCCATAGACCGCAATGTAACGGAATTCTTTTGAGTGTCCCTGTAAAAAAACTATCAGTGCTACACACTTCCGTTGAAATAGGGAACATGCTATAGATAACGAATATAACATATAAAAATTGCAGAGCAATCCGAGCATATTTACGGGAGTTAGAGCACGGACAAACGGACAGGCGGCAGACGGCCAGACGGCCAGACGGCAGACGGCCATACGGCCAGACAAACCGAAGTCATAAACACTTTTCAACTAGGTTGGAAAGTGTTAAAAAAGGCATCCCCATTTCGCTCATAGCAGACGATATAATTTATTTCACGGAAATAATAACGATAATTTTTTTACATTGTGAAACTAATTATAGCACGAAACGAGCGTACGACATTTGTCACGTTTAACGTACAATTTCCAACTTGTTTTTTTCGCATCATTCAAATAGACAAATGGTATGAAATGACTATTCATGTAAGAGATATCTCATCAAAAAGTCACCTGTAAAAAATGCAGCCAAGTCTCGTAACTCATTTACCGTAAAAAGTACTGAGATCGTATAAAGCCAAGTTTAACTATCTTATTAACTCTGAAATTTTCATTCACAAATCACTCCTAGTCCCTACATCTTTAGTTAATTATTATTTTGTGACTCGGCAGTTACGTAGCACGAGAATGTGATGTATATAGTTAGTCTTAATCAAATAATACTATAACATATTAAAGTGCAATAACTTCCCCGTGCGTATATAATTTGCCTTAATTAAATTATCCCATCCCATCCCATAACATAGTAAGGTGTAATAACTTCCCTGTGCTGCGTAATTGCCAAGTCACAAAATAATAATTAACTAAAGATGTAGAGACTAGTAGTGATTTGTGAATGAAAATTTCAGAGTTAATAAGATAGTTAAACTTGGCTTTATACGATCTCAGTACTTTTTACGGTAAATGAGTTACGAGACTTGGCTGCATTTTTTACAGGTGACTTTTTGATGAGATTTCACTTCTTTTTGTAAGTAATCCTCCTTTTCTTGATTTTGGGTTCTTTTTGGAGATGATCCACTGATTTTCGCTAAGCCCACACTCTGTCCCTATTATTTACAGGTATCAAAAATTTGAAGCTTTAGTTTCGTTTGCAAAGTACTGTAGATAAAAAGAGATTTCAGGTTCCTAGGCAAGCACTAAGTTATGGTAGGGAGAGTGTCAAAAGTACTCTCAATTGCTTCCAGGATAGGTGCTATTCGTCTGAGATATTACTCGCAGCCCTGGATACTTGATATTTAACATAAAAGAACTTTTTAGTATAAAAAGAAAGCCAAAATTAAAATTTCCGGAAATTTCCAATAAATCAAACTATATATTCCTTTTTTCGATGGGTTTTTTTTCGTTTTTTTTAGTCTTTTTTTTTATTATTTAAGGATTTTTTAATTTTTTCTTACTTTGTGTACTAAACCCTGCCTTTCTGCCAAATGTCAAGCTTCTAGGACTACAAAATCGAATTATTTTCAAAATTTCGACTTTTTATAAATTTATTGATTTTTCGATTTCAATTCTAAGTTACCTGATTGTCATGCCAATATAGTAATTATTTGATCCGTCTTCTTAGGATCATTTAGGTTCAATTTAGAGATAAATCAAGTGAATCTTAGAGTCACCATGATTTTATTTAGAAAGGACTATCAAGCCATAACCAGCCAGTAATGTCGGGAGGGTAGGGGGAGCTGTGAAAATTTTTGTGGGGCTAACATCATTTAACAATCCATATTTCATATGTGAAGTAAATAGAGTACAACCTATGAAAGAAAACAAACCTGTCTATAAAGAAATCGCCTATATCGTAGCCAGTCTATAGCGGAATTTTTCTATAACGAAATTCATAGACGAAAGAAAAGAAAACCATAATCCGGGGGAAATAACATAAAACAATTAGGGGCGTTGTACTAGCTGTTTGAATTTAGCTAGTTGAATTTAAGGAATATTTTTAATTGTTCCTTTTATTGAATAGTAAATACTACCTTTACACCAAGTTTTAAGTTTTTAAGACTACAAGATAAAATTATTTTCAATTTTTGATTTTTTTCGAATTTTTTTTATAATTTTCTGGATTTTTTTATTTTTTCTTATTTTGTATCCTTTATTACAAATTTCAAGTTTCTACCGCTACAAAATCGAATTATTTTGAAATTTCCGATCTTTTTCGAGTTTTTTATTTTATTTTCGAATTTATTGAGTTTTAATTTTCCCTTTTTCTGTATCCTAAACAATAAGTTTACGCCGAATTTTAAGTTCTAAAACTACAAAATCGATTTTTTTTCAATTTTTCAAATTTTTTGTTTCGAATTTTACAGATTTTTTATTTATTTCTTTTTTTGTATCCTAAATACTACCTTTATTCCAAATTTTAAGTTTCTAGCTTTACAAAATCGAATTATTTTCAAATTTTCGTTTTTTTTTTCGATTTTTTGATTTTATTTTCAATTTTTGTTGCGTTTTTAATTTTTTCTTTTTCTGAATGCTAAACACTACCTTTACACCAAATTTTCAGTTTCTAAGACTACGAGATCATATTATTTTCAATTTCTCTCTTTTTCTTTCTTTCTTTCTATTTTTTTTTTTTTTTTGAAATTTTCTATTTTTTTTTTAATTATCCATATTTTTTGATGTTTCCTTATTTAGTATCTTAAATATTACTTTTGTTCCAAATTTCAAGTTTCTAGCGCTATGAAATCGAATTATTTTCAAAATTTCCTTATTTTTCGATTTCTTTCGATTTTTTTATTTTATTTTCGAATTTTATTGCGTTTTTATTTTAACTTATTCTGAATCCTAAACACTATCTTTACCGCGAATTTTAAGTTCCTAAGGCCAAAAGATCAAATTATTTAATTTTTTTTCATTTTTTTCGAATTTTTCGAATTTTTGATTTTTTTTTTCGAATTTTCTGGATTTTTTAATTTTTCCTTATTTGGCATCCTAAATACTACCTTTATTCCGAATTCCAAGTTTCTAGCGCAACAAAATTGGATTATTTGAAAATTTTCAATTTTTTTTCGATTTTCCGATTTTATTTTCAATTTTTTTTGTGTGTGTTTTTGATGTTTTCTTTTTCTGAATTCTAAACACTACCTTCTAACCAAATTTTAAGTTTTTAAGACTACAAGATCGTGTTATTTTCAATTTTCAATTTTGTTCGATTTTTTTGAATTTTCGAATGTTTTTTTTTTTTTTTTTTTTTTTTTTTTGTAAGTGTGTGGGTGACAAAAAATCGAAACTTAGAGTTCATATATCGTCTGCACTAATTTATGGGTATTTTTTTAATTATCCATATTTTTTAATTTTTCCTTATTTAGTATCTTAAATATTACCTTTATTCCAAATTTCAAGTTTCTAGCGCTATAAAATCGAATTATTTTCAAATTTTCCTTATTTTTCGATTTTTTCGATTTTTTGATTTTATTTTCGAATTTTATTGCTTTTTTTATTTTAACTTATTCTGAATCCTAAACACTATATTTTCTGCGAATTTTATGTTTCTAAGGCTAAAAAATCCAATTATTTTTAATTTTTTCAATTTTTTTCGAATTTTTCGAATTTTTGATTTTTTTTTCGAATTTTCCGGAATTTTAAATGTTTTCTTATTTTGCATCCCAAATACTACCTTTATTCCGAATTCCAAGTTTCTAGCGCAACAAAATCGGATTATTTGAAATGTTTCAATTTTTTTCGATTTTTCGATTTTTTCGATTTTGCTTTCGATTTTTTTGGTGTTTTTGATGTTTTCTTTTTCTGGATACTAATCACTACCTTCACACCGAATCTTAAGTTTCTAAGACTACAAGATCGTATTATTTTCAATTTTCAATTTTGATGGAAGTTGTTGAATTTTCAATTTTTTTTTTCGAATTTTCCGGATTTTATAATTTTTCCTTTCTTGGTATCCTAAACACTACATTTTTTCCAAATGTCAAGTTTCTAGGGCTACGGGATCTACCTAATCTTTTTGATGACGCGTGAACGAGTGAGTGAGTGAGTGACAAAAAATCGAATGTTTGAGTTCATATATCGTCTGAACTAGAAAAGACAGAAAGTTGTAATTTTAAATTTTGGTCCTGTGTGCCAAATACTCTAGAAAAACAAAGTTTCAAATTTTTGGGATACTCCAGCGCGGAGATATGGGGGGGGGGGGTCAAAAGTGCCCTGAGTTGCTTCCAGAAAAGTATGCTTACGGCTGTCCTCTCTCGACTTGGCGGAGGCACCGCCGTGCCTCCAGATCTTGCCAAGGCTGTGGTTTTCCTATTAGACTTAATGTTAGCCATATGCTCCATTTTTCTGCAACTGAATTTCCTCATGCCAATATAGTAATTCATTGATCCGTTTTCTTAGGATCGTTTATGTTCAATTTAGAGATAAATCAAGAGAATCTTAGAATCACCATGATTTTATTTAGAAAGGACTATCAAGCCATAACCAACCAGTAATGTCGGGAGGGAGAGATGTGAAAATTTTTGTGCGACCAACATCTTTTAACAACAAATATTTCATATATAAATTAAATAGAGTAAAGCCTGTGAAAGAAAATGAACCTGTCTATAAAAAAAAAAAGGTCTATAACGTAGCCAGTCTATAGCGGAACTTTTCTATTACAAAATTCTTAAACAAAAGAAAATAAAGCATAATCCGGGGAAAATAACACAAAACAATAACGGAAGGTGTACTAGCTAATAGGACAATTATCTTAAAACCTATCTAAAACAAACTATCCCCATCCTGTGGGATTTGTTTTTCAATGTTTTACTTTATTTAATGCAAAACATAGATTGCATCCGACAACTCATAAAAAAGTCCTCCGGCCTGTACCGGCAGGAAAAGGTAGCTTTCCTATATCTTCGTTTTAAAATTTTAGCTAATGTTACTCGAAAACAGCAAGTTAAAATGCAAAGAAACCGTTTACAAAAGATTCGTTTACACTGAATTTGAATAAGAAATTCGCCAAATTATTGAGTTGGCTTCATTTATGAAGACTTATTTTTGTCGCCAAATTTGGCGAGATTTCGCCAATTGTCGCCAAGTTTGGCGAGAATTTGGCGCTAATGGATATGAATATATAGTTTTATGCGTATGAATGGGAAAATGATTACAACAATGAAAGAAAATAATTTGCGAGAAATCGCGTTCACTAAAACTTGTAAATTTATATTAAAATCATTAAAATTACAGACATTACAATACACTTTCATAAAACATTAAAAAAATATTAAAATTGGACGTTTCGGATTTACACGGAAAATCCCTCTTCAACAACAACATTTCACTTAGCGTAAATCATAGTTCAAAAATATCAACAAATAGAAAATGCAACGTATCAAAATTTCGAAGTCAAAGTTACAGTTATAATAACACGGAGTATTCATTCGGGATTGCACCTGCTTGACCATTATTGACCATAAATTTATCGTTGGTTTTTTGTAATGTGCTGTTTTGTTTCAAAATGTCAGCCACCATAGAAATTCAAACTGCTCTATCTCAGCCAATTTTTAAGATAGAGGTAAAACAAAAAATGCTCTGGAATCCTTGTATCAAGTCCTAACACCTAATTAAAAAATAAACTTGATTTTTTAACTTTTTTGTATATTTATTTTAGTTTTAAAATTTTCCGTGGCCGCCATCTTGTTCATCTTGAAACAAGATGGCGGACCAAGCTGGCCAACGAACTCGGTCGAGGCATTGGTGAGCTTAATACACACAATTAGTTTCATCCAAATTAATTTATAAATACGAGCGTTATCGTATCAAATTATTTTCATTTTTTCAATTTTTTTCGAATTTTTTTATTTTTTTTTCGAATTTTCTGGATTTTTTTAATTTTCCTTTTTCTGTATCCTAAATACTACCTTTATTCCTAATTTGAATTTTCTAGCGCAACAAAATCGGATTGTCTTCAAATTTTCGGTTTTTTTCAATTTTTTCGATTTTTTCAATTTTGCTTTCGATTTTTTTGGTGTTTTTGATGTTTTCTTTTTCTGGATGTTAAACACTACCTTCACACCAAATCTTAAGTTTTCAAGACTACAAGATCGTATTATTTTCAATTTTCAATTTTGATGGAATTTGTTGAATTTTCGAATGTTTTTTTTTCGAATTTTCTGGATTTTATAATTTTTCCTTTCTTTGTATCTTAAACACTATCTTTTTTCCAAATGTCAAGTTTCTGGGGCTACGGGATCTACCCAATCTTTTTGATGACGCGTGAACGAGTGAGTAAGAAGTGACAAAAAATCGAATGTTTGAGTTCATATATCGCCTGAACTATAAAAGACAGAAAGTTGTAATTTTAAAATTTTGTCCTGTGTGCCAAATACTCTCTATAATTGAAGTTTAAAATTTTTGGGATACTCCAGCGCGGAGATATGGGGGGGTCAAAAGTGCCCTGAGTTGCTTCCAGAAAAGTATGCTTACGGCTGTGCTTTCTCGACTTGGCGGAGGCACTGCCGTGCCTCCAGATTTTGCACAAAGTAGCCAAAAAAGAAAAAAAAAACAGCCTAAACAAATTTTGGAAAATACATATTGTTACAAATTTTAGTTAGTACATTTAGTTAGTACATTTAGTTAGTAGTAAAACTTACAAAAACACATGTATCATGTGTTCGGGACAAAGCACGATGAAATAGCCTACAGTGTTAATCTGAGCAAAAATACGAAACAGATTCTATATAGGATAATAATAGCTTATAATCGAATCGATAACCTATCAGTTTTTTGAGGTGATTCAGCCCCTTAATGCGTAATTTGATTGCGTACGCAGCCCCACGCGTAAATTTGTCAAAAATGCTATTTTCGTATTTGGGCTTTATCGATAAAAGTGATACATTTTAATCTTTTAAGCTATATATAAGCCGTGTTGAAAAAAAGATAAAGAACCAAGGCCAATTAATTGTTAAAATTAGAATTTCACGTGTCTCAGTACTTTTCCATCGGCAGCAGCCTTACGCTTGTTCTTGAAGGTGACGTATAAAGTTGTAAAGTCAGATTCACAAGGCGATTTGTTAGACGATTATTCACTGATTATGATTATGATGCGTTTCGATAAAACGGATTTAATCTGACTTTGACAGCTTGAAGAAACACTGTTCGTCAAAGGTCGTTGCACATTTTGTAAAGACATATATCATTTTTTCTTTCTTCCTTTTATTTATTTATTTATTGGAAAGTATACGTTTTGGGTATGCAACTTCATTACAATTCTATTACATCATCCCGTTTTACACGAATTTTGAAACAAATATGAATGATTAAACATGCAAAGTGATGTTTGGTATATTAAATATACTAAAATGATTTTTGATTAAAAAAATAGTTTTTTGTGCTACAAAAGCATACTTAATTTCCATGAAGATCTTTATAAAAATACCGGCAGAGAAAAATCACTATGGAAAAATAAATAAAATGTTAAGCGCAAAAAGAACTCGACAGCGAATATGTTTTTTTTCAAAACAGAATTCTCAAAAACTTATCAGATACGACAAACTCAAAATTATTGTTGCACATTTTTAACATTAAATCCTACACTCCCCCCCCCCACCCCCCCCCCCCCACAAAATAAATAAATAAATAAAATAAAATAAATAAATAAAAAATAAAAATAAAAATAAATAAATAAATAAAAATTAAAAATAAAAATAAATAATATGTATAAAGTGTTTCAACAATTTGCCCAGAAGGGATGAACCAAAATGGTTTAAAAAGGCTACAAAGAGTTTCAATGAATTAAATATAAATATCATCGAAATCAGTTTTCATTGTTAACATTTTTGCGACTCGTTCATTTTTTTCTTTGAGTGTTTGGAATAACGAATTCCAATGAAATGGGGGAAAATATCATAAAAGGGGAAAATATCATATCTGGATTTAATAAATCATATCTGGATAAAGTGGGGAAAATATCACATCTGGATAAAATAGGGGAAATATAATATCTGGATAAAATGGGAAATTAATGGTTGGTATAATCATATGGATAAAATTGAATAATAATATGGGATACTATGATAATAAGATGGATATAAAAATATAATATAATATGGATATAATAATATATTTATTATAATATTAATTATAAGATGGATATTAATAATACGGAAATAATTTGGGTAATAATATAGATAATAATATGGATAGTAATATGAATAATAATATTAATATTAATCATATGAATATAATATGAATATAATTTAGATATATTATGTATAATAATACGGATATTAATAATATGGATAATAATATGGATAAAATAATATATTCATTATAATATTAATTATAAGATGGATATTAATAATATGGAAATAATTTGAGTAATAATATAGATAATAATATGGATAGTAATAGGAATAATAATATTAATATTAATCATATGAATATTAATATTAATCATATGAATATAATATGAATATAATTTAGATATATTATGGATAATAATACGAATATTAATAATATGGATAATAATATGGATATTGGATAATAATATCGATAATCATATATGGATAAAATGTTTTAAAAAATTATACCTGGATTTGAAATGGGAAAAAATATAAAAAAAATTATATTTAAATTTGTATATCATAAATTTATGTATCATAAACTTATATATCATACTTCAATGAACTAAATATAAATATAATCGAAATCAGTTTTGATTTATTAATATTCTTGCGCATCGTTCATTTTTTACTTGGAGTGTTTACAAACATCTCTGTAACGCCTATACTTTACGCACTGATGTTTAAAGATTGTCCTTTATATCCCCCCCCCCCCCACCATCCGATTCCGGCTACAATATGCTACAACCAAAGTTTTATAAAAGACAAAATATGCAGCACAGATAGAAACATCAAACATACAGAAATCTGGATTTGAAAAATGGGCCTAAATTTCCTTCACACGCCTTAGCTGAAAATTGACTTTTGAGTCGAAAACAGAAAACTTCCGTTTTTCATAGAAGTGAGGTATATAAGGTGAAGATAAAACGGTGCGGGAGTTTCAAAAACAACAGAAATAACACAATCCTGAAAACTAAATTTATTTTAGAATGTTTTGATGCATATATATTCTTGTAATCGGGCAAATAATAAATTACAATCAAAGAACAACAAACTGAGGTACAATGGAAATTCGATTAAAATGAATTGAATGGTTCGTTCGATGAAGTTCAGCAGATATTTTCACTGTTTAAGTTAGTGAAAATTTCACAAAGTATAAATAGCATACTATAGCAATACTACTAACTGGCTCCGCTTGCGAAATTATTCAGAAAATATGCCCAAATTACAACGTCAAATCTAATTTAGACATACGGGAGATTTTCGAACTTGTACGTTTCTGTTTAACTGCTAACTGCTTTATTTTCCAAATACATTTTATAAATAACTTAACAGCGAAGCTATATGGCGTCTCCCATCGTCGAAATCGTGACGCAATTTCTTGGAAGTGAAATAATTTTATGTTTAGGCTCCAAAATTTGTTGCAAAAGATATGTTGACGACGTTTTCCTTATGACCAAACAAGACGATTTAACCAAAATTTTAGAAAAAGCTAATTCTCTATGTCTAGCAATATAGTTCACAATTGAAAATAAAACTGACTGTAAACTCCCTTTCTTAGACATTTTGATTAAAAAAAAAAAGAGAGGAAACATAATCGGTCAATAAATTTTAACACCAGTATACCGTAAAACAATGTTTTCTGGTCAATACTTAGATTTTAAATTCTGAAAATCCTCTCTCTTATTAAATCGCTGTTATTAGAACCTTAGCTCAAAGAGCTAGAAAATATTGCAACAGTGACAAAATATTTCAATTAGAAAAGAAAAAATCTTTACCGTTTCGAAATATAATGGCAACATTATACACGATTAAAAAAAAAAAAAAATGTTGATTTTACTGTATAATACTGGCATCCCAGCTGCCAGTATTATACCATAAAATTAACAGTAATAAACAGTGAAATAAGCAGTAATACACTGCCGCGCATGCGTATTACTGCTTATTTTACTGCTTATTTAATCTGTTTTACTGCTTATTTTACTGTTTATTTAATCTGTAAAAGTGGAAGCAAGCTGAATAAAATAAAACTAAGCAGACGGGCACCACTGGCTCGACGAAGTATGTTAAATTAAATCTTAAGTATGACGCATTAGATATATCCATGGAGTTACTCATAAGACTGAAACACTTAAGAATTGTTGAATATCTTAAGAATATATATTATATTAATTACCTGCTTCTTTACTAATAACTTGGATAACAACAACAACGTGATCCAAGTAACACGTGCTTCCTTTGGTTCTGTGATTCGCATCTAAATGCAAAATGCTAGCATAACATTCTGTTCATCGTTTCTACTATCGTGTAAATTATTTCTGTTGTCAACATCCCTTTTTCTAAGTAAATACGAAAAGCAGAACAATAAATGGGATACCATTTGAAAGGATTTTGAACAAGTTTCTGACATAGTACAGTCACATTTCGTTAAAACATGTTTTTTTTTTATTAAAAATTGCAATTAATTAAAAATTAAATTGGCATTGTTTTCATAAATAAAATGAAATCAAAAGTTTTTTCTCAAACCAGTGTTGCCACAAAAATAAAATACCGCATCAATGATTATTAAAGAAAAAAAATGTTCAATAAAGATAAAGTAGGACATAGTTGCTGCACGGGTTTATTTCATATTTATGATTAAAAAGCAAAATTTAAAGTCAAATGCTCAATTTATTTTTCTTTGTCCCATGTTTTTTTTTTCCGAAACAGATGATGTCACCCTTTAATGCAGTTAAAATACGATACATATATGTATATTGTGTTTGCTATCTTCGGTCAGTTTTTACTGTAACCTTGATGGAATAAATTAGATAATATTCTGGCTTGCGGTGATGTGATGAAGCATTAGTGGCGCAGGGATATCGTCTCCAGTTCCAAAACGGGAGGTCCAGTGCTCGAATCTAGTCAATTTTATTGTTTTAGAAATTTGCTCTATTATTTTTAAAAAAATACTCTCAAGCCCAAGCCCGAACTTGGACCCGAAACAGGCTCGGGCACCGGCTCAAAGCGAAAATTTTATTTATTCACAAATGGAAAAAAGAAGAAAAATTGACAGGTGCTATTTGAGAAAAAAGAATTCAGTCCAAGTATTTTAAAATGTTTTACAATACCCTAAAAATCAGTTTGAAAGGGAACTGAATTGCTATACATATAGGATATACAGAAAAATATTCTATCTGATTCTGAAGCATTGGCAAGGTCAGTGATAGTAACATGGAGCAACCGTGGGATATTCCTTGTCTATCGATCCTTTCTGTTTTCAGGAGTCCTTTTTCAGAAAATACTAGAAAAGAGTACTAATCTTTTCCTTAAACAGTTGTACAATGATATTTTAAAAGAATAAGACTTGTGATTTTAGTAGATTTCTGCCAGAGGGGTTAGGTATAAATAATTAATTTTCTATTTTAAACAGATTTTCAGGGACATGAAAATCATTAAACTTTGCCATGATGAAACAGGTTGGATTAATACTTATTTATATGAGAAATTTAAACTTGAAACAATTGTAATTATTAACAATTTTTCACTGCCTACACTAATCACGGGAAGAAACGCTCAAACTAATGTTAAGTCGATAGGAAACCAAAATCGAAAAAGTAAAAACTGACAACGTTAGCGATCGAGCTCTGTGGACACAAAATGTTTCGGCCTCGGATTCCGAACAAAGAGCCCAAAATCATCTCTAATACATAAAGTCACTCCAGATTTCTTGCTTTTTAGTTCTGTTCTTACTGGTAATATTTATTCACTCTTTAAGCAGGTGTCGTTTTTTGTTTATTATATAAAAATATACATTCAAACTCTTATGATTTCAAACTTTCAGTGATTTATTTTAAAGTTTTCTTCAAAACCTGTAATATATTTTTTTTCTCAAAGAGCTCTCATTTGTACTTTTTAAGTAGCTGTAACACTAGCAGTTTACAGTTTTTATCACTTTCCAACATAGTTGAAAAGTTTTTATGAATTCACTTTGTCTAGCTATTTGTCTGTCCGTCTGTCCGTGCTTTAACTCGCGTAAATATAAGGAAAGGACAGCTGACGTCACTGTTGGTTAAATTAATGTTGATTCGCAAGAAAAACCTGTTCGTTCAATATGACTCCTACTGTACACATGAGATGAGGCGATTCGATGGGTCTACGTTAAACTGGTATATGATATGATTGGTCTACGTCGCCATAACGATCCCTGCAATGATCGCTACAATAAAAAGTGTAGTGGTAGATTGGTTGATGGAACTGTTTGTTTGTAAACATGCCCTTTCCTTATATTTGGATTGCCATGTAATTGAGATATGTTACTGAGGATTACCTGGCTTGGATATTGAATATGCAATGAGTAACATTTATAGTTCGTTTACAGGGATACTCAGAAGAATTCCCTTACATTATTGCCCATGAGGAAAAATTGTTTGTGGTGCATTTTAATAATGTTACACTATATCAAACATATCGCAATTGATATACCTCACTGAGGTTCCTTACAAGATGCATAGTGTAGAATATGGCGCACATAGCACTTATCGTCATTTACAGGGACGCACAAAAGAACTCGTTTTAGTACTATCTATGAGCTGTTATTGCTGGAAATGCGTTTTCAATTGTGATTATGCGTTTTTAAATATATATTTTTTTTTTGTATATTACTAGGGGGGCTCCGCCCCCCTGCTCGCTACGTTCTTCAACCTCCTGCGTAATCGCTTCGCGATTCCGTTCGGTATCGCGCAGCAATCCCGATTTACTAGAAGAAAAGAAAAGATAGAAAAGCCGGGAAGATCTACGCAGATTTTCATTGGTCCATTTCCAAATCGTTTGCACATTTAAAAACATCATGTATACAAATAAAAATATTTTGTATTTAATTATAATGAAAAAATATCATCAACAAATGCATAATCATAAAATAAACTCAATGGACAATATTCCCATGACGTCACAATAAATATGAATTTTTATTCGCTTATAAAAATAAAGTGCACGCGGATAAATATTTTTACCGAAATTTAACTTGAAAATAGAAAATTTCGGCCTAAAAGCCACTTAACTTTAATATTTATTATTTCTCTTTTATCCTGGCAACAGTGGAAAGAAAAAAAAAGCCGGGAAGATCTACGCAGATTTTTATTGGTCTATTTCCAAATCGTTTGGCTCATTTCCAAATCGTTACTTTTTTTAATATAGAGAGACTTGGTATGTATAAATTCAGGAAGTCATTCAATCCTATACAGGGTTGCACAAAGGAATTCATTTACATTTTATTAACGGAAATTTCTGAATTGGAATTTTCAACTGTGTTATGCGTTTCCTTATTAAACTAAATTTTACCATACTATTAGTGTATATAGAAACCTACAGTTCATATACAGGGCTGCCCAAAATAATTCTTATATTTTTTTTGTAATTGTCGAAACTGCATTTTCAAATGCGTTATGCGTTTACCTAATTGTTTATTTAGATATCATCTTTCACCTTATTAAACGCGTGAACTTGTGTTATAGTATTCTGAATGTGTTGGAAAGAGTTTCATGATCTTAGCGCAGGATTTTTCTTTCTTGTTTTATAATTGCAACTAAGTCGCGAACTGGTTTACTATTTTTAGCTCACAGGCTATCAAAGCCTGAGAGCTAATGTACCCGCCCGTTCTGTATGTACTATGTATGTTACGTACGTAACACGATAACTCTTGATAGAAATATCCGTTTTGCTTCAAATTTTGTTTATAGGTTAATTCTGATAAGGAGTTTTCCTGATTAGTTTTGGGGGTTCATTGGTTAAGTACAAAGGGGGAACGTGGGGCTAATCCACCCCCTTAATTTAGATAAATGGGTTTTTTATGCAGAATTATCCGATTTGCTTCAAATGTTGTATATAGATTCATTGTGATAAGGAAGGCGCTTCCCTGGTTAGTTCTGGGGGTCCATTGGTTAAGTATAAAGGGGGGAACGGGGAGCTAATCCCTCCTTAATTTACATAAATGGGTTTTTCATGCAGAATTACCCGATTTGCTTCAAAATTTGTATATAGGTTCATTGTGATAAGGCGCTACCCTGATTTTTTTTTGAGTTCATTGGTTAAATATAAAGGGGGGGACGGGGGTTAATCGCGCCTTAATTTATTATCGATTTCTTTATTTTTCGTTCAAATTTTAGGTTCATTGTGATAAGGAAGGCACTTCCCTAGTTAGTTCTGGGGGTTCATTAGTTAAGTATAAAGAGGGGGGGGGTGCGTGGGGCTAGTCCACCCCCTTGATTTCGATAACTGGGTTTTTCATGCAGAATTATCCAATTTGCTTCAAAAGTTGTATATAGGTTCATTGTGATAAGGAAAGCACTTCCCTGGTTAGTTCTGGGTGTTCATTAGTTAAGTATAAAGGGGGGGGGGGGACGTGGGGCTAATCTACCCCCTTAATTTCGATAAATGGGTTTTTCATGCAGAATTATCCGATTTGCTTTAAAATTTGTATATAGGTTCATTGTGATAAGGCGCTACCCTGATTAGTTTTGGAGTTCATTGGTTAAGTGTAAAGGGCGGAAACGGGGGTTAATCCCCCCTTAATTTATTATCGATTTCTTTATTTTTCGAGGGGCTTTATTCTTTGAAATAAGAGTATAATATACAATTAGTATGAATAGCCTGTGAGCTCAATGCCATCAGTTTAACTGGACACTTTTCTTTTTATTTATTTATTTATTTATCTATCATTTTATTTACTTTTTAGCTAGCTTCTAACAAGAGAGTATATACAATTCATTTAAAAAAAAATGCATGTTGACCTTTTTGAGATAAAAAAGCAATGTAATTTGCAAAAGTGTTCGAAATATGGGAGGAAAAAAGACTATGTCGATGAAATAGACCTGCCATTAATTTTCAAAATTTTACACTTTTTAAATTTTATATGGTCCCTGGTACTATTACTTATACAGTCGGACGCGCTTAGTTGCATTCAGTTGGTTCCACTGAATTGCATGCATTTAAGCAAGGACAGCAATTAATGTGATCAGTATACGTTATCATTTGATTATATACCACAGAATTGATAAATATTAATGGACAATAACTATTTACATAATAATTTAAAAATTAATTATTGTATTAATAATTTTAATCAATAACACTGCAAAGTGATTTTAACACTTGCTGCACATAGCTCCAGACTCACCAGACTCCACAATGGTGAGACGCAGTTGTCGTCCAATGAGAAGGGAAACACCGCTGCTAAATATATTTATTTTATTCTCTTGATCGTCCCGATTGTATTTTCCCCCAATTCCCTGATTTTCCAAGATTTACCCCCAGCATCTTGCGTCGCTATAAGTATGGCAATATTTAAAAGAAAATCACACCTATCCAAAATAAACACTCCCATGGGCTTCCTAGAATTAAGAGGATAAAGTCTTCTTTCACGACGATTCTGCTCTTCGATAGTAAAGGTTACAAATCATTGTTACCTTTACAATCAAAAGTAGCATATTCCTAAAAGAAAATATTCCGTTCTTTCATTCTTCCCATTTTCGCTATCACAGGAATTCATAAGATCTAGTTTGCAAGATTGGATATATTTTATGCGATTAACCGGGGATTGTTACGCGATAAAACAAATATATTTAACATTAACATTATGGGAACCGTTTCTGTTCCACGGCATTCTATGCATATAAACGGGATATGCAATTATCCGTCACCCGATTAAATGGGACCAACTATATTTAGAAAACTTTTATCCGTGCTCTGCAAGTGCCACATTAAAAAATACTTTCTACCACGACGAAGACTCACTCAGTCATGATACTTTGAAATTAAAAATTTCGAAGTTTTCCGGCACTAAAAACGGGCATATGATTATTTTGTGCCAGGAAATATTACAATTTCATAAAATTCAAAGTTTCATAACTCGGTCGTAGTAAAATGCAATTTTAACCGTAGTACTTGTCATGGAATGGAGAAAAGTTTTCTAAATATAAATTATATTACACAGGGACCCAATTCAAATTCAAATATATAATAAAATATTAAAGTGCGTTTCAATCTTTTTGAGATATTGAGCCCGCAAGAGGCAATTATATAAAATAAAATAACTCAATTTTTCTTTAACTCTTTTATATTTGACGCATTATATTTCTTAGCTGCGTAGTCACCGGTTGTGTTGCTTTTGTATTTTATAAGATCTTCCGAGTTTTAAATATATATATATTAAAACACATGTGGGTATATCCAGGCTGATGAGTATAATCTACATGTGTTTTTTCATATCCAATTCTGATTTAATTCTCTTGTTGTCCAATTTTCCATTGTATTTGGTTAATGTTTCATTTCTTAATCCATTTGTATTCTTTTGATAGCAACTCCAAATTATTAACATTTTATGATTTATTATATGTATATATTTTTTCCCCCTCTCTCTCTTTTTAAATTTTCATCATGTTTTCAGTATTTTTGGCCAATTACCATTGAAGCACAAGCTATGGTAACATTATGATTGCACTTGTTAATTTACTAGCTATGTGGTATTCTGTCTACACATTATCATTAATTATCTCTTTGGAGATTTAAGTAGAATGATACATGAACTTGATATGTTTTTTGAAATTCATAGATATTATAATTATTTAACATTCTATAAAATTATGCTGCATTGCGCAAATTGGTATGGAATGGTTTTTACGTATTCTTTTCAATAATTATCTAGATGAAATTATTGATTTTCATATGATACCATAATTTAGCCTATTTGGCTCATAAATCACTTTGATTAGCTTATATATATATATATATATATATATATATTATAAAACATAATTAAAAGTAAAGAATTATATTTACAATCAAAATGTATAAGTTATAAGCTATAAATGCAATGATTCTAATTTATAAATCGTAATTAGAATTTTCAATCGCCATAAAATTCCTTAAAATTTATCAATTAGTTCCCGAGTTTTTGAGTATTGAAAGATTGGTTGACTGATCCTCCCGGTTTTCCTCTGGTTTTCTCAAAAACTATTTTAGATATCGGGATGCAACAACTTTCAGACTGTAGCTAGAATTTTTATTTATAAATCTTAATTAGTCTCTTAAATCGTCGTAAGATTCCTTAAAATTTGTCAATTAGTTCCCAAGTTTTTGAGTATTGAAAGATTGGTTGACTAATTCTCCCGGTTTCCCCCTGTTTTCTCAAAAACAATTTTAGATATCGGAATGAGACAAGTTGCAGACTGTAGCTAGAATTTTTATTTATAAATCTTAAGTAAAATCTTCAATCGTCGTAAGATTCCTTAAAATTTATCAATTAGTTCCTGAATTTTTGAGTATTGAAAGATTTGTTGACTGATTCCCCCGGTTTTCCCCTCTTGTCTCAAAAACTATTTTAGATATCAGAGTGCGACAAGTTACAGACTGTAGCTAGAATTTTTATTTATAAATCTTAATTAGACCTTTCAATCGTCGTAAGATTCCTTAAAATTTATCAATTAGTTCCCGAGTTTTGGAGTTGTGTAAGATTGGTTGACTAATTCTCCCGGGTTTTTTTTCTGTTTTATCAAAATAAATAAATAAATAAATAAATAAATAAATAGAAAAAAGAAAAAAAAAAAACAATTTATATATCGGGATGCAACAACTTTCAGACTGTAGCTAGAATTTTTATTTATAAATCTTAATTAGTCTCTTAAATCGTCGTAAGATTCCTTAAAATTTGTCAATTAGTTCCCAAGTTTTTGAGTATTGAAAGATTGGTTGACCGATTCTCCCGGTGTCTCCCTGTTTTCTCAAAAAACTATTTTAGATATCGGAACGCGACAAGTTGCAGACGTTGCTAGAATTTTTATTTATAAATCTTAATTAGGCTCTTAAATTGTCGTAAGATTCCTTAAAATTAAATCAATTAGTTCTCGAGTTTTTGAGTATTGAAAGATTGGTTGACTGATTCTCCCGGTTTTTCCATGTTTTTTTTTTTTTTTTTTTTTTTTTTAACTATTTTAGATATCGGAATGCGAAAAGTTGCATATTGTAGCTAGAATTTTTATTTATAAATCTTAATTAGGCCTTTCAATCGTCGTAAGATTCCTTAAAATTTATCAATTAGTTCCCTAGTTTTTGAGTATTGAAAGATTGGTTGACTAATTCTCTCGGTTTTTTTTCTTTTTTCTCAGAAAAAAAAAAAAAAAAAAAAAAAAATTAGACATTGGCATTGAACAAGTTGCATATTGTAGTTAGAATTTTTATTTATAAATCTTAATTAGGCCTTTCAATCTTCGTAAGATTCCTTAAAATTTATCAGTTCGTTCCCGAGTTTTTGAGTATTGAAAGATTGGTAGACTAATTATCCCGTTTTTTTTTTCTGTTTTCTCAAAAGAAAAAAGAAAAAAAACTATTTTAGATATCGGAATGCGACAAGTTGCATATTATAGCTAGAATTTTTATTTATGAATCTTAATTAGGCCTTTCAATCGTCGTAATATTCCTTAAAATTTATCAATTAGTTCCCGAGTTCTTGAGTATTGAAAGATTGGTTGACTGATTCTCCCGGTTTTTCCCTTTTTTCAAGGAAAAAAAAAAAATTAGATATCGGAATGCGACAAGTTACAGATTGTAGCTAGAATTTTTATTTATAAATCTTAATTAGGCTCTTCAATCGTCGTAAGATTCCTTAAAAATTATCAATTAGTTCCCGAGTTTTTGAGTTATTTAAAGTTTCCGTACCTATCCGGACAAACATACAAACCAAAAATTAAAATGTTTTTTTGACTTCACGTCGTCTAAATATTCGAATGAACTTAAAAATAGTTTTTTTTTCCCTTAAAATCATAGGGAGATATTCCTTGTTATATATACATTAGTAGAGGTTAACATATCACATTGTAAAATAATTCAAATTTTTAGAAGAATATTTGGGAAAGTTTGTAGTCAAGGTATACGTAATGGCAAACAGAAATGACATGAAATAAAGGTTTAATATTTTTCAGATGATATCGTAAATATCATGAAAATTACTCGGTGCACGTTTTAATTGTTTCTGTTTAATTTTCCGCAAGAGAAAATATGAAAACTAGTTATTTAGCACACCATGGTAATATATGACTCTTTTATTTGCTTTTTATTGTGTATTTCGGAAGATAAACATAACAATAAAAGAACAGTTGAAGAGCTTTCACAGATAAGAATAAGGCTTCCATCACTATGGCCGGCAGAATGTAAAAGGCAAAAATTTGAACAACTTAGCCAGCGTTATTATTATTATTATTATTTTCAAAATATATATAAATGAAATAAGCCGAATGAAGAAAAATAATTCATCCCTTTCCCCCCATTTAATACAATTTTTTAAACATATTAACAACAACAACAATAAAAATAATAACACTGAAATTTAACAGTTGAGAAATAGATAAAAAATAAGTTTCTACCACTTTTTTTTCAAAATGAAAAATAGAAACAAATCTTTTTTTTTCCTCTCATCAGGAAGGTTATTTTCCCCGAAGGTTATTTTCCCCGAAAATATAAATTTTAAACATATGAATATAAAAAGAAAAACAGAAATAAAAATTGTTTTGTGCGGAGGGTTCAAAGGGACAGTGCACTCCTGATTAAAAATTCTGAATTCCTCTTTTTTTTAGTGTTTAATTATTGTAAGTCACTTGGGAAAAATAAACTCTACATTTTTTAAAAAATACATCAGAGATAAAGAAAATCCAAGTATTTAATTTTTAAAATCCCAGTAAGGGACAATAGTCCACACCTGCCCCTCCTTGCCTGTACAGCCCCCCCCCCCCCCACCTTAAACTATAAAGTTTAAAATTCCGTTTAAGCTACTGGAAAACGTGCTACATTAAGGAAAGATAATTTGTATGTTATATAATACGAAATATCTCATAAAAATGCATAAAACATTTCCTCATTTTTTTTTTCTTCACAGAAAAGTCAAAATAAATAGTTTATGAATTAAGGAAAAAAAAAATGTTTTTAAAAAGTATGGGAAAAAAAGCTCGTGATATGAGAAGAATAAAAAGATCGGAATAAAGTAATGATAAAAATATAAAAATAAAAAATAAAAACTTTCCCCACGTGCTGGATCTCACTTGTTGCAAACGTACGTCCCGCGAGCCAATCAGCTCGTTTTGGGCCTCCCCTCGCTACCCCAGGCTACGTACAGATAAAATGCATACGTAAGTTAACCACTATAAAACCTCGTTAGCTCTAGCTCGAGCCGGTCCGCTAAGGAAGCTGGCGAAGAGAGAGTTGTTTTCCCTGCTACACAGATATATAAGAGCAATAATTGGAGAATCCAGATACATAAGAGAGATAGATCTCTTTCCCTTCGGTAGGAGCTAGCTGCTCTCTCCTCTTTTGTCAGCTTGTGTATCTTTCTCTTCTTCTCTCTCGATGGCGTGCCGTTCTGTTATCCGACAAGTCGCTCTGCACGTCGGGAGAAGGCAGCGGAGCACCGTGGCCGCATCCGTTGCTCCCGAGGCTGGCTGCCCCTTCGCTATCCGAAATAAAACTGGTGCAGTGCACGAGGAACAACAAACAATCAGCCCGGCAAAAGACAATGTTGTTGCCAATTCTTCTGAGTTAATTAAACCCTATGAAGCTATTCCCAGTGCGACAGGACTACCAATAGTGGGAACTGATCTATCTATTTTGATGCACGGAGGAGCTGCTAAAATGCACGAATACGTAGATATGAGGCACAGGCAGTTAGGGCCCATCATTAAAGAAAAGCTGGGGCCTGTGGAGGCAGTGGCGGTCTCCACTAAAGATCTTGCATCGGTCGTTTTTCTTAACGAAGGACGTTATCCCAAGCATCTGGTTCCTGAACCATGGATCATTTACAACAAGACGAGAGGCATCAAGCGAGGACTATTTTTTTTGTAAGTAATTTCTTGACATAAATTGTTATTTCCATTTACTCGAACTACTCTACGCACTAAAGGATTACATCGTCTCCAAATGGTTGGATGTTTCGAAAGCATAGTTTACTGCTTAATTACATTTTTTTCCCCGTTATGGTTTGTGGAAATAGTTATGTTAAAGTTATTAATGTTTTCAAAGTCTTCACGTCATTTCAAGTGGATTTTTTTTTTTTGGCAATTATTCTAATGCTAATATTGGACCTAAATTTTTTAACTTATAAAATAAACCGAGAAATTTTTATTAATCCCATAAGTTTTGGTAAAAGTAGTATATTATTGTTTCCGTTTTAATGGTTTGAACATTTTTAAGCAAACAATTTTCCAATAAAATTCAGGGTCTTTTTAAAATATGTTTAGTTTGGGACAATACTTCTGTTAAAGTTATTAATGTTTTCAAAAATTTCACGTCATTTCAAGTGGATTTTTTGGCTAATATTGGACCTAAAGTTTCGCACTTTTGATAGAAACCGAGTTCGTATTAATCCCATAATTCTTGGCAAAAGTAGTATATTATTGTTTTCTTTTTGATGGCTTGAACATTTTGATCAAATAATTTTCCAATAAAATTTAGCTTTTTCTTTTTCTTCTCTCTCTCTCTCTCTCTCTCTTTTTTCTATTTATAGTTTGCGATAATACTTTTGTTGTAAAAGTTATTAATGTATACAAAATTTTCGAGTTATTTCAGTTGGAAATTTTCGGCAATTATTGCAATGTTAATATTATATTTAAAGTTTCACACTTTAGCTAAAAGCCTAGAAGTTTTTATTACTTCCATATTTCTTGATAAAAGTAATATGTTACTGTGTTCTTTTTAAAATAAAATTCAAATTTTTACCTTAAGTGAAGTTTACCGGACAAAACTAGGCTTGAATTTTACTTACACAAGTTTTTCTTTCACTATTTTAAGATAATTTTTCTTCAGATGGAGAATATATCGAGTACTAATTAGTTTTTCATTTTCTATTTATAGTACTTAATGTATTAAAAGCAAATCGTAACTAATAAAAGTAAATAAACACACTTAAAAGGAATTTTAATTCAACTTTAGATCCCCAAAGTACATTATTAGAATGAAATGCAAATTTTTGTATATTAGTATATATTGTTTTTCACCGCAATATTAAACAAATTTTTAAACTGCTTAAGGATTTTGAAAAAAAAAATTACAAATTTCTGCTTTAAAGATTGTTATATCCAACGGGTTAAATAAATCGTGGTTAAATGTTAGTTTAAGATATAAAACGATTTAAACAAAATTCAAAATTTGAAGACTTGTACCCGAAAGGCCAAACATTTTTAGAAAAAAAATGGAAGCATCTCTGACGAACACGTCGAGATAACCTAAACCAAGCATACAGGAGGACATATTAAAAAAATAATAACAATAAAGACGAAATTCCGGTAACAAACCTCAAGTGATGGAAAATATTCTATAAAGCGTTTGATTATTATTTCATTCTCGGCAATTTAGGATTTTTTTTTCTCGATGAGTGATATTATTCACCGACGGATCGTCTTTAAAAATTAAATATTAATAACAAATATCAAGTCATTGATGATGTAATGGAAAAATTCTATGTAGCGTTTGAATATTATTTTATTCAAGATTGTTTTTTAAAATATTTTTACTCGATTTAACTTGATATTATTCATCGACGTATCTTTACCAATTACGGAAATTTGAATAAGAAATATCAAGTCATTGATGATATTATGGAAAAAATTCTATAAGACATTTGATTATTATTTCAATATCGAAGATTAATTACTTTTTTCTCGATTTAGAGAGATAATGTTCATAGAATCATTTTTATTACATCTTTTTAATTTGGATACAAAAAAGATAACATGTAAAGAGATGAAGATGAAATGTTTCATTACAAAATAAAGTAAAATAGACGTTAATTTTTAGCAAGCAACTGTCCAAATCTCTTTAATTTCAAAATTAATCAATTTTAATTACTTTATTAATTTTATTTTTCATTAATTTAAAAATTTCTGACAATTCAAACTGTTACGTTTTCCTAATAAATAATTTTGGCGATAATCGATAATATATACGCTACTAAATACACTAGTAAGTTTTTCACTTACAATAGTTGATTTTTAACTATGCATTGATAACTAAAAAATGTTTCAAAGGCGCTTTCTAAAAGTGAAAGTTACGAAAAATGTAAATTTGTATTAAAATTACTAAGCAAATATAATTTACAAGTATTTTGTAAACATAAATATTCCAGTCATTACTTTTATTATAGATTAAGATAAAACTCGCATACTATTATATTAAGCATTGACGTATTTAGAAGTTAGGAAAATTCAATAACTAACCAAATATTTATTATTTCACAATATATTAAGATTGTTAGGTGAATAAATATAAATAATAAATGTAATTTTTCAGATTTTTCTTTATATAAAAAGAAGGCTCGCAGCATACCTAAATTTTTCTACATTTACTACCAGTATTTCAAATCAAAAATCTTTTCGTGGTAGATTCTTTCAACATATGCAATAGAAATCAACAGTATAGATATGTTTTAAAATAGTGGTAGCAGTGGTGAGAAAATTTTAGGAACTCTGTTAGCACTGTATATGTATATAATCTATCTATCTATCTATCTCTCTCTATATATATTTAGTGCTATACATAATTATTATTAGTATACGATATCAAAAAAGAGTCACTATCTAATAGCCGAAACATTATCCAAATTATGCACATATATTAAATTACTGACAAAAGCAGTTTCAGGATATTTCATATTTTCACCTCTAATTCAATTTTGTATATAATATATCTATATATACACATATATTTAGTGCTATACATATTTATTATTATTATGCAATATAACAAAATAGTCACTATCTACTTGTTTTTAAAGCCGAATCATTATCCAAAATACACATATATCTTAAATTATTGGCAAAAGCAGTTTCAGAATATTTAATATTTTCACCTCTAATTCAATTTTTGTATATTATAATCGCAAATATCTATTTTGTTATTTCGAAGCGTGAATGGCAAAAGAAAAAAAAATGTAAAAGTCCTACTGCATGGTATTAAAGAATACATTACCACTATACCACGGAATAAATACAAAAGGTTGATTCGGATAAATCCCCCGGATTGTTTTTTTATAAGCTTGATGACGCATGCCAGACCTGGAGTTTTCGAAGTGAATAGTAGAAAAGAGGATGCGAAATCTGCTAACGGCTGGTGAAACAGACGAGAGCAATGGGTTATTTTTTTTATGTTTCAAAAAGCATTTGGTATATTTAGTGTGTGAGCTTTATATTGGTTAACTAGCTTTGTTTTTTAATACATTTTCTTCAAATAATGTGAAATATATTGAAATTTGTAACTATGATTTAATTTGATCATTCGGTCTGTAGGTTTTCACGCATATCTGGCCTATATGTCAAATGTGAGAAATATTACTGAATGCCATCTTTTAAATTGGAGTTTAGGTCATTTTATTGTTCGAATATGTTAACTTTTTAATCTCAATTAAGGTATTCTATATATAATTTAGTTACATGTCATCTCTAAGTTAGAGATTTGGTCAGATTTTGTAATAATATTTTGTTCGTTGTCTTTTGATTTCAAAGGAACTGTATATATAGATATATATATATAATAAACCTTTTTGTAAATACATTAACTAGTAAATCCCAAAAAATAATCGACACTAGAAAAATTAACCAAGTAATGGAAAACGTTAAAAAATATCTTCAATTCAACTGTGCTGAATGCATTTATTATATTTATATATATATTCCGGTTTTATTATGTACGATTGCCAGAATCTTGCATTTTTTAGCTTGTTATGGCTCATGCAAGGATGAAATTGCGCTTGTTTTTGTGTAATCTAAGGTAATTTGGGCCAGGTAATTCTACCTTATTTTCCACAAATTTCATTATATTTTGTCACATATATTTTTTAATGTTTCACCAATTTTCAATATGTCACTATTTTTCTATTTCTTATCTCGATTATTATTATTAATATTTTTATTTGGTATATTTTTCATAGAAGGTATGACTTCATTTTCCCATATGCGTATGATGAAATGTATATTGTCTTCTATTGGTTTTATATATTTCATCATCATCACCTACCATTTTCAGTCCACTGCTGGATGTATGTCTCCCCCAGATTTTTTCCATTGTTTTCTATCAAGTGATCCTAGTAGTTCCTATCTAGTAATTAACACTAGCCATTTTCTGATTTCGTCACTCCATCATACCTGAGATCATATAAATAAATATATATATATTTGAAAACAGGAATCTTTATTTTAAAAACAAAACTACAAAATTTTACTTTGACATTACGTTGATTTTGGCTTTGCTACAAATGATTTGTGCATCGATATATTTGTGGAATTGTTGAATGTACAAAAATTAGAGAATCAAGGAAATCTATTAAAATTTGTAAATAAGGTTTATTTAAATCATTGGGTTCATACATGTTTACATGTTTATCTTGTAACTATTGCTTCTTCGTGAAAAATAACATCTTTATATTAAAAATTAAACTTTGCGGTGATTTTGACTTCGTTACAGGTTATTTCTATATATTTGTGGAATTTTTGAATGTACAGGAAATATTATTTTAGAAAGTTATAATTTTATTGAATATATTTTCTAAATACTACGATGTAAGACATTTATAAATTGATATTTTACAATATGTTTTGAAGAACAGCAGTGCGAAAAAAATTTTAATACATTTTTGCAAGTCACTTAAATTTGTTTTGAAATTTAAAAGAATGCAATTAATTTATTATTGGTCAATTATATATTTAGTGTTCGTTTTATTTTTTCAATCAATTTCAATTGATCACTATTTCTATATTTTTATTTTTATGTTTCTATTTTATCTGAATTTTGACATAGTGAATTTTAACACATCACGTTGGATTTCGATATAAATAAATCGTGAAAAAGTAATAATATTTATACTTTTTAGAGTTATGAAAAAGTTATTTTATGAGTAAATATTTTTCAAAGCGGTCTTACTTAATAACACGAATCAACACTCATATTCTATCGATGTATTTCCTATGAAAACAACCAAATATAAGGCATTTATTAATGTAGCTAAAAAAAAAAAAACACATGTATATTTAATGTAATTTCAATAGAATATTTTAATATTTCAATATTTGGTTTTAATTTTAATTAAAAGATTTATTTATAAAAAACATTGGAAATACGTAATTTACAATCCAGTAGATTCCGGTCAATTGTGATACATCGGCTCACCCCGGTTTGCCCCGATAATATGGCTGCCCCAATTATCAGAAGTAAAATTAATGGTATTTTTAAATTTATTTTTTTACATTTTGTCCCAATTAAATGGCTGACCGAATTAAACAATATCTCAAATAAACGTAATCTACTACAATTGATTTTTAACTGAATATTGATAACTGAAAAATGTTTTAAAAGCATTGTCCTAAAGAAAACGTTACAAATATATTAATTAGTATTAAAGTTATTAAGTAAATATAATTTACAAGTATTTTGCAAATAAAATTATGGTTTTTGGTTTTATTATAGATTAAGATAAAACTCGCATACTATCATGTTAAGCATTTACATATTTAGGACATTTAGTAAATAACAAAATATATTTTTTTTTCACAATGCATTAAGATTAATACATTGATTAATGAAAATGATCAACGTTATTTGTTTAGCTTTTACTTATTATCATGAATATACATTTTCTATTTTCAGTAGTGTGTCTAAACATATATATATATAATTCTGTAAAACCTTTATAATTACCTATCTTTAAATGGGAGTAGAAATGAGTTTTCATTTTTTAATAAATAAATTAGTTATCGAACTATAAGCAATTCATATCACGTGACAACGCGTTTTTCCTCATTTTTGTGATGCTGCGTCAGGAATTTGGTTCAAAACGCCGAATTTGACAGCATTTTATGAAAGATCTTCTGCCTATACCAAAAAAGGGTAAACGTCTTTGGATTAAAAAGTTTCCGAATAAGAACACCTGACAATTTCATGCGTTTCCGAACAAAAATGAGTTTAAAAATATGTCATAATGTAGCTAGTTTGAATTTGAGAGCAGCCATAAAATCGAAAAGGAAGTAATTATCTATTTGTTTTGACATCATAAAAAACTACTTTACGGTGTGATAGTGATATGATCATAATTAGCAATATAATAATGTATTTTTTTAATATTACTAAGTTTCGTCAGTAAACCTTTTATAATCTAATTAATTCACATTGTTATACTAGAAATGTAGTATTAAAAAAAATTAAATTATTTATTAATATATACATGGATAACTTGAAATATATTTCCAGTTAGATGATAAAGATTAGATAAGTAAACGGAGATGAAATTATCATTGCACATTTTAGAGAATTAAAAAAAAAAAATTAGACTATATGAAATTATAGTTATAAATTTACAGTTTGTATAAAATGTAAATTTAAAAGATTTCTAATTTGCTGAAATTTAAAAAATGTATTTAAATGTGATAAAAGTTAAGCAATATTACTGTTTCAAAATCAAAACATGTTCAGATTATTTTGAATATATATATATAGCAATAAATTTATAAGTTCAAATTAATTTGCTTATAGTTTAAAAATATTTTTACTTTTCGTAATTGTTTATTTCGCACGATTTGGAAGGTTGCCGTGCGTAGTAATTTTATTTTAAATGTTTTTATTTCTAATGTAGAAAGATAAACAAGAATTTATTTTGTATAAATACTGTTTCAAAAAACATACGAAAAGCTTTTAATTTAATGTCTTATGTGTCTTCCGTAGTTTATATTTCTAATATATTTCATTCTAATATAATTTAAAATTAAAATGATTACAGTTTTTAAGAAATACTGCATACAATATTGATTTATTCTGAATATTTTTAACCTACGTTTTTCCTTTGAGTAAATTAATAACTTTTTGTTTGAGATAATGTTTTGATACTCTTTTGTATAAATATAATTTACTCTCTCTCTCTGAATTACATTTACAATTATTGTTTTATTTAGATGATATAATAATAAACTGTAAATAATATTCCATGATAGAATAAAGAACAAATCTTGGATATATCTTATAAAAATTGAAGTTAAATTTGTTTCAACTAGATGAGCAATAGATAAAATATATCTAAAAAAGCCAAGAAAATTAAAACCGTTCATTGTATGCTTTAGCTGCATACTTTAAAATAATATGAGTGCAAAATATTCATTCAAAACAAGTTTAAAGGGAAATTTATAAACTTAATGTTTACTCAATTAGAATCATTGGAATTGTTTTCGCTTTTGTGTAAAATATTTATTCTACTACATATCCTTAAGCTTATGAAATTCAGTACAGTAAACATATCACATATAAATGGATTTAAAATTAATTTACTAAAAGTGGAGTTAGATTTTGAAATTTGGTAACTCATTTTGAATATAAAACAAACGATAAGAATATTTTTATTTAATTTATCATAATTAAACTAATTCGCTCATTATAATTAATTAATTATAACCTTTCACCGGATTATTATTAAAATGTTAATGTATTAAGGTAAAATTTTACAATATATCAAGTACATACAGCATATTTTATTTATTTATTTATTTGGAAAATATATTTACAAGAAATTTCTAGAGCTTGACTGATACAACATTAGAAAATACATTGAAACGTGAACTAATATTCATGTATTTAATATCTTGAAACATCTGATTATAAGAGCGATAGTAATCAGTCTTTATTCTATATTGGATTTACATATATCCAACACATTTTACCGTATTTTTTCTTCCATGCACTACGGTTCTTCCTTTCAAAATTTACTTTAAAATTGAGATGTGCGTGATATATGAGTATTTGGGATTTGACAGGTCTCTGTATATATGATCGCTGATCATTCCATAAAATCCATCAGCGGAATTTTTTTATTTGTATTTAAATTTAGGAAAGCATTAACTAATGCAATGTGAATGTTACGCAATTTTAGAACTAACTATTAGATTTGTTATCACAAACTAGCTATAAAACTAGTAAGTTGTGGTCATCACAAAATCATCTTATATATTTTTAACAAATCATCGAATTTCAGCTCTCACCCCCTCATAGATGACCGCAAACCAAAATTGAATGACAATCTATTCCTGTTATAAGAATTCTAAATTTGATGTTTCGTTGAATTTTGCGCACATAAATTGGAGATATAAGCACCACACAAATCGGACAAGTCATCGATCGGAGACTGTTGAGAGATTTTCCCCCATTAAACTAGTCAACTTCAGTTCTCATATGGAGTGAACTTTATGTGAAAATTCACCCTAATCTACGCAGTAGTTCGGGAGTTAGAGCGCCCACAAAATTTTTGTCACACACAGACAGACAGACATTTTCTAAATAAAAGTCAAACCGTGTTCAGGACTTTCTAAAACGTATAAATCTATTGAAAACTGAAAGTCTAATTTTTTCTTTCACCTTTTTTTTTTTTCTGGTATAGATAGAAAAAAGTAAAAATACGTCACCGATGTTTTTCTCCAATTTTTTTCCATGCGATAATGTTTGTGATACACAAAAGCGCGGCATACACGGAAAAATAAGGAAATTTTACGAAGTATGCTTATTAATAAATTTGAAATGTAACATGTTGCAAATAAGAAATAGTTCACAAAATAAAATAGTACGGTATGATGCGAAATCAGTGTGTACTGTCGGACTTCTATTTAACGAAGTCATTAAATCCAGCAAAACAGTTCGTCATAGAGAAAATTCGTTAAATACAGACTCGCTTTTTAAAAGATTTTTAAAAACTTAAATACAAATTTTTAATTATAATTAAATATCATATGAAAATAATTAATTACACTTTTTTAAAAATTATGAGCATTTGTTTCAGTTGTTTTATTCATTTAAAAAAAAAGTAGGAAAAAAAATTAAACAATATTATACTATTCCGAAACACCGTGTATTTTTAGTTTAATAAAATAGTTTAACATTTAAAATCAATGAATTATTTTTTTATGATGTTACCGTATACGTAAAATGTGTAACAAGAAAGAATAAGTTTGGAATGCCCAGAAATAATTTGAGATATATGTAGGAAAAAAAAAAACCCTTCAAGAACACACACCAAAAGAAGTTCGTTAAATAGAGAATGTACTTCAGTATCTGGAGGTTATTTTACAAGGAAATTCTTAAAGTGTTAATTCGTTCCAAGAAAAAGTTCGTAAAACGGAGGTATTCGCAAAACAGAGTTTCGTTAAATAGAGGTCCTACTGTACTTATATATGCTAAAATTGTTCAAAAAGTTCGTTAAATAGAGAATGTACTTCGGTATTTGGAGGTTATTTTTCGAGGAAATTCTTAAAGTGTTCTTCGTTCCAAGAAAAAGTTCGTAAAAGAGAGGAATTCCCAAAACAAAGGTTCGTTAAATAGAGGTTCAACTGTACTTATATATGCTAAAAATGTTCAAAAAGTTCGTTAAATAGAGGATGTACTTCGGTATTTGGAGGTTATTTTACAAGGAAATTCTTAAAGTGTTCTTCGTTCCAAGAAAAAGTTCGTAAAATAGAGGTATTCGCAAAACAGAGTTTCGTTAAATAGAGATCCGAGTGTACTTATATATATGCTAAAAATGTTATTTTAAATCCTTACATTTAAAAGAGAACATCACCTTTTCATAAACATATAAACTCATAAAAACTTTCTTTTACATAAGTAAGGTGTCACACAAAATATACATATAAAACAAATGAACCACTGACATGTTTTGGTTTCATTCAAGATAAAAACCATTATCATAAAAACACATCATTGATCAAGACGAATGACACCGAACAGTTTTATCACGAATGCAACCGAAACATGTCAGTGGTTTATTTGCTTTATATGTATATTTTGTGTGACATCTTACTTAAGTAAATAAAAAAAAAGTTTTTATGAGTTTATATGTACTTATACATACATATTACACATGCTTATATTGTTAAGTGACTAACGCGTTTATTTTAATTTTCAGGGATGGAGAAGATTGGCGCGATAAACGAGGTCTATTGAACAAATCTTTGTTGAACAAAGACTTGTATGAAAAATTCGGCAGAGACATTACGTCGATCGGGGAAGATCTCATTGATCGATGGGGTGTGCTAACAGCTGAGAACAGAGGAATAGTGCCAAATCTGGAAACCGAGCTCTACAATTGGTCAATTGAAAGTGAGTGTGTTTATTATCTAGAAATCTCGTGTATGTAAAACAGTCATTTTAACGAAACGACAAAAACTGTGTTCAATATGTGTTTTAAATAATTTTAATAAAAACTAAATTTTATTAACGAACAAAATAGCTAAAAAAAATTATAATTTAACAAATTACAATAACCATTGGGAAAATGTTCCGAAAGTTAAAAATCAATTTAATTAAAAATATTAATTATTCAAAAATATTCATCGGAACCATCTACAAATAAACGCATTTTTTCCATTACTACAGTTGAAGAGATCCTGGCATTCTCTGTCCTCGCAAAAATATTCGTTTGAACCATCGCCGCAGTTATTGAAACGGATTTTCCATTTTATACCTTATCCTTAATATATATCTTAATACTTTGTCGGGTCCTTCCTGCAATAACTTTAACGCTTGTTTAGATTTATGTCTGAGCTAAAGGTATTTTGAGGAAATTAAAGTTGAAGACCACGTTTTTTACTTTATCAGTCGATTTCTCATCCGACGTCAATTTTTGAATTCGGCTTTTTTTCATTATCTAATAGTTTGCATCTATCCTTTTTGTAACCTTAACATTTTTGTAACGATTTTATGCATGCCTATTCAAGGAAAAATTCTTCTAAAGTTACAGAATTTCGTTAAAAATTCTTCTGAAGTTACAGAATTTCGTTAAAAACACCTAAAAGTGACAACGTCAAGAGGAATTCTCGACCGAAAACAACAACCATTTTCCCAATGGTTAAAAAATACTTTATTACCAGTGGCCGCATGCGATGATTTCGCACTGCAGTCTATTTTTTAGCAATATTTAATATTTTTTTTTAGATGCAGGTTTAAACTTCTACAGAAAAATTAAGTATGAAATATCCGTATATCGGAGGATGGCGGCTACACGTAAAATACCACTGCATTGATCGATCGATTTTGTCTTTTTCTTCTAAACATTTGTGAATATGAATTTTGCTTTTTAATCAAAAATATAAAATAAGCTCGTTCATAGATGTCCCACTTTACCTTTTTCGTACTGTTTATTTTATTTTTATAATCATTGTTGAGAACGATGTAATACGCTATTTTATTTTTGCGGCAACATTGATTGGTGAAAAACCTTCCATTTCATTTACGAGAACAATTCCGATTTAATTTTTAATTAACTGCGATTATTAATCAAAAAACATGTTTTAACGAAATGTGAGTGTACTATGTCAGAAGTTGGTACAAAAACCTTTCAAATGATACCCCATTCGTTGTTGTGCGTTTTGTAAATGCATAGAAAAAGGGATGTTGACAACAGAAATAATATATATGATTTGTATCTCAATAGTACGGATTGGAGAAAGGTTAAAATTTTCCAACTGTAGGACAATATATCCAGGCCAAAAGCATTCCTCGTTTAATGGAGTTTCTTTACCGACGTTTAATCGGTTGAGATGCGTAATATTGCAGACAAATATTAATGCCGAAAAGTTGTCTGAGTGAACTGCGTCGGCTAGAGTTGTCCAGGATAGCTCAGCTGATATTCTGATGACGAATTGCTTATAATTTACCCCCATTTACCGGTTCCATGATAGTCTTTTATAACCGGTTTATATTGTACAAGGAATTATTAAAATGTTCATTTAAATTTTTAAATGATTCATAAGAACTAAAAGAAGTTACCAGTTACTTCAAAAATTATTATTAAAGGTTTGTTGCTCGATTGATTCTGGCAAAAGCAACCAATAAAATATGCCATTTTTTTCAATAAAATTTTTCGTATTTTAAAAAAGTTTTAAGCACCGATCATGATTCGACATTTCCGGAAATCGTTTTGCAAATTAACCTTAGGTAGATTCAGCCTTTAAACATGATTTCTCAATCTTCTACGCTCAGAGTGACGAAAAAGAGTTCAAGATACTCAAACTTGTTTGACATCAACCCAAGTATACCGCTCGAAGGTCGATTTGTAAAGAGCTTCCGTGAATATCAATGTCTACGTCTCCGCAGCGATGTAAAATGCCCGAGGCTGCGGTCTATCTAGCTGTTCTGTTTTTCTTATCGGACAATCCAGCTCCGTTACCGTAGAACATATCCATTCCACATGCCGGAAAAATAAAAAGGTAAAAGAGTTACTTCAATAACATTAGCATTTCAGAGGTAGAGGATTGCTTCCGCAATCTTTCGCCGAAGTTACATCGTCTAATCGTTTAACTTCAACTTCTTATCCTTTCGGATTCAAATGAAAAAACGAAACCACTGAAGGAATGGAAACAGCAGTTTTTTTTTCTTTTTCGAATTAACATGCGTAATTAAGTTTCTAAACGCTAATATAACCGCCTTTTCTCAAACACATTTGCAAGGTTGCTTAGAAATTAACCTTTAAAGACAGGGGTGGTGCACTCTATGTGCCATAAGCTTTTAAAGTTGTTCTCAAAAGATTTACTCAACAACGCGAAATTTTCTGACACATTTTCTGACTCATTTTTATACGCAAAGGCATAAAATTGGAAGGCTTGACTATGGGAATAGATTTGGAATCGAAATCAGTTTCCTATTTTTTTGATAAATAAATTATTTATCGAGTTATAAAATATTCAGGTCACGTGACGACACGTTTTTCGGGCTTCTCTGGGTTGCCGTTTCGGAAATTCCGTTCAACGCCGATTTTGACAGTATTTTCTAAAAGATATTTTGCCTTTACTTAAAAATGGAAAACGTGTTTCGATTACATAGTTTCTGAATAGGAACACTTGCCAATTTCATACGTTTCCGATCAAAAAGAAAGTAAAAATATATGTCATAAATAGCTAGTTTGGATTTGAGAACAGCATTAAAACCTAAATAACAACTTTTATAGATATATTTGTGTAATGCAATGCCAAGTAGTACAAAAGCACCGTTTATACGTTTCTCCTTTATAAATCTTTTACATTTATACGCCGTTTTAGTGCGGTCCCGATTCATCCTATGTATTTTAATATTGTAAAGTTTCATTTATACAACGCATAACTTCGTTTATACATCGTTTTTTCACGTCGTAACCAACTTTATCAGAAATTCCCCCCCCCCCCCAGAGTCGTTCTTTGTTTGCACTCTGATAAGCAATATGTGCTAGAAAGATGAAAGACAAAGAACATGTATGAACATGGCTCCAAACGAAAAAAAACTTCACTTATATATATATATAATTAAACTGAAAATCACCAGTTAACCCTTAATTTCTGTGACAGAAATTGTCGAATAGCTACTGTGAGCGGTCTCTGAGACCGATTGATCAAAAAATGCATAAAAATGTTCGATTAACTAATTGGATACTGTTTCTGTACTAAATTTTATGTATAGGAAAATTATGATTAAAAATCACCAATTCAGTCTTATTCGGACTCCAAACGAAAAAAACTTCACTAGTATATATAGTTAAGCTGAAAATTATCAGTTAACCCTTAACTTCTGTGACAGAAATTGTCGAATAGCTACTGTGAGCGGTCTCTGAGACCGATTGATCAAAAAATGCATAAAAATGTTCGATTAACTAATTGGATACTGTTTCTGTACTAAATTTTATGTATAGGAAAATTATGATTAAAAATCACCAATTCAGTCTTATTCGGACTCCAAACGAAAAAAACTTCACTAGTATATATAGTTAAACTGAAAATCACCAGTTAACCCTTAACTTCTGTGACAGAAATTGTCGAATAACTACTGTGAGCGGTCTCCGAGACCGATTGATCGAAAGATGAATAAATAGCTCGATTAACTAATTGGATACCGTTTCTGTACTAAATTTTATGTATAGGACAATAATAATTAAAACTCACAAATTCAGTCTTACTCTGGCTTCAAACGAAAAAAGACTTCACTAGTATATATAGTTAAGCTGAAAATTATCAGTTAACCCTTAACTTCTGTGACAGAAATTGTCGAATAGCTACTGTGAGCGGTCTCTGAGACCGATTGATCGGAAGATGAATAAATAGCTTGATTAACCAATTGGGTACCGTTTCTGTACTAAATTTTATGTAAAGGACAATAATAATTAAAACTCACAAATTCAGTCTTATACTCGGGCTTCAAACGAAAAAAAACTTCACTAGTATATATAGTTAAGCTGAAAATTATCAGTTAACCCTTAACTTCTGTGACAGAAATTGTCGAATAGATACGTGAGCGATCTCCGAGACCGATTGATCGGAAGATGAATAAATAGCTCGATTAACCAATTGGATACCGTTTCTGTACTAAATTTTATGAACTGTACTATTAAGCTCACCTGTTCATAAGTCTCTACCGATAGTACTAGGACTCCAAATGAAAAAAAAAAAAATCTCTATTAACTATAGTTAAACTGGAAATTATAAGTTAAACGGTGAAAATTGAAGAAAACGGTTGTCTGTGAGACCAACCAGTAACAGCAACTGAAGGTTAAAATCTAGTTTTACTTTTAATGAACTATTAAATTTGTTAAGTTTATTTATGGTAAACTACATATTCTTTATAAATGGATACAATGATGTAGACATATTTCATTTATACTAAAATAACTAAACATTTTTAACGTCTGATAAATAAAAGTCTTTAAATAAAATACATTTAATCAGACATGAAAGTTACATAAAATACAATTAAAACATTAAAAGTTACTGCAAACGTTTCAGGCTATAATCTAGCCCATCATCAGTGCAACTACGTACGTCGACCGGAGAATTTTCAACCATGTTTACAGTTAATAAATTTAACCAGTTAAAACTTGAAATTATTTATTAACTGTAAACATGGTTGAAAATTCTCCGGTCGACGTACGTAGTTGCACTGATGGGAGGCCAGATTATAGCCTGAAACGTTTGCAGTAATTTTTAATGTTTTAATTGTATTTTATGTAACTTTTATGTCTGATTAAATGTGATATTTTATTTAAAGATTTCATTTATACTTCAGAGATTTATTTCTATGCGATCTTTCGAAAGTGTATTATAATAACTTCAGCCGAATGAAAGTGAAACGTTTTGTTGGACAACCCTCCGGCGTTTTTCCCTAATATACACCAAATATAATGAAAAAAAAAGGTGCGTGTCATTGATTTTAAGTAATCGAAGGGGTTTATTTGAAGAATTATAGGGAAAGTGACATGCGTTAAGTTCAAAATCGTATTTAGGGAATAATTCCTGATGACAAATTAAATTAAATGATAAAAAAAATTTAATTAAAAAATTTGATTAAATTTGATGATAAATTAATTATGAATTAAGGTAATTAAATGAATGTTTTATAAATAATTGGATAACGTATTCGTTTTCCACAAATTTCTGTTCTCTTGATTTGATGTGTATCTGTTAATGATTGCTTTCTAATTGAATAAATGTATTTTAAATTCAAAACATTTTTGTTATAATTTAGTTTAGCATGTTTTTATTAGGAAGCGTAACGCAATACACCACGGCCGAACTTTGTGTTAATATTGTACAAACTTAATTTATAGCAATGTTTTTAAGAAATCATATTTTAGGAATAAAGTGAAATTCTTTCATGACAATTAATAATTTATATAGAGAAATCGTAAATTTAAGAGTGTCCCAACAGTTTGAAAATCCCCGTACGTATTTCACAAATGATTATTTAACCGAGGTTAAATCCACGCTATCTAATGGTGAATAAGAAAGAGAAACAAAACATCCAGAATATTTTCTTAAACGCGGGAAGTATTTACAGACGCGAGGCGAGATAAGAGGCAGAAGAAGAAGAAATGAAAGAGAACGAAAGAAGAAAAAAAAAGCTTTTTCACCCGTGACACACATTTTCTGAGTGCGAAAAGAAGATGGTGCCCAAAACGGTGTCATTGTCAAAGAGAAGGCCACGTCCTTGACGCAGTGAGTGGATGCTATGATTTTCTCTCTCTGCGTAACCTTTGCCTGGCTTCTGTAACACTTGGGTTCGAACTTGTTTCTGACCTTCTGCTCCACTTATCAGAAGAGCTCTCTAGGCGGCCTACCTGTGAGGTAAAGTGTGCGGAAGTAAGATTGCCGAATTTTGTTTTGTTGTGGGGGAGTCGATTCAAGTATTTTATTCTCCTAAACAAAATAGTTTTCAAAAAGAGAAAATTTTCGAATATTACAAGGTCAGTCACTCGCAATTGGAGGCTACTCCTTATTTGAAACTTAATACATACTGCATAAACATATAAATTTAACTCATATATTGTGCTGTTCTCTAAAAAAACCCATTTTTTGAAATTTTCTACATATAAAGTCTAATAAGGAATGCAAAAAAAAAAAAAAATTCGACATTGCTAAATTTTTACAGCTTGTTCTGACGAAGATTTTAATGTTGAGTATTTTTTATTTTATCACTTTATTACAAAGTGGCAGCCAATTACGGGAGAATTTGAAAAAAAAAACACTTTTTCAAAAAATAACCCAGGTTACCTAAAAAAAAAAAAAAAAAACCACACTTGACATAATCAGCTGAAAATGAAGCATTTTATTACATATTAATAGTTTAACATAAAAACAATTAAAAATTTATTTAGATAATTCTAAAATTATATTATAACAAGGAAACCTGTAAAAATGAAGCTCATGTTTTGCCAGAATTCTGCAATTGTTAGTTTAAATTATTTTAAAACTAAATAAGCACTCCTCAGGTACTTTTATTATTCTAAATAGTGCATAAAACAAAACAAAAAAAAAAAAAAATAAATAAATAAATAGTGAAATAGTTGATGTAGTACTAGGGTGTTTTTTTTTTTTTTTTTTTTTTTAAGAGGACAGCACAATAATTGTTGTTAGCAGTCTCACAGACCGCTTTTTATTTTCAATTTTCAAAGTTTAACGTAATTTTTACTTTAAATAACTATGCTAGAGAAATTTTGCCTCGTTTAGAGCTCTAGTACTATTGCTATACACTTTTACAAACAATTCATTACAATTTTGTTACATTAAAATTATACTGTGCTTAAATATCCAACACAAGACAATGTAAAAAAATCATCGTTATTATTTCACTGAAAAAAATGAATTATATCGTCTGTTATTATGCTATGATTCATTTCCGTAATAAAATATGTACATTTTAAGTTGGTAACATTTTATCTTTTGTTGACATTTACAGAAAATGCCAATGGGAAACTGAAGCCTAGCTTTGAAAATTTCAGAGCTTGAAATCCATATTTAGACTCTTTTTCCATTTAAAATCTATTTCTCCGGAAACATCTCTCCAAAAAACTGTCGGTAGATTATAGGATTCCTATCATTAAACAATTTTAGTACACAAATTCGGTTTTTAAATTCAGTCATACGGAAATAATAGGACTCCATCTTAAATAGGACGTAATCACCATTTCTACCTAACATTTTTGGAGTTTTAAGGATGTTTCTTTTACGCAATTCAGTAATAGAGCATTTAAAAGTTTAGGACGTCATCAAGCCAGGATTTTATTCGAATTGCAATGCATTTTATAAATAGTTTACACATGTTTTATTTTCATATTTTATATTATGCATATCCATGATGGGTAAGTATTACCTTGGCCCCCAACGACTAGTTTTATATAGTTTTGATTGTTATGGTTTTATAAAACTTGTATATTATTGTCTAATTTATCCCTTTTCTTGTTTCAGCTCTTGGAACGATAGTGTTTGGAAGGCGGCTAGGATGCGTAGCAAAGCCAGGCAAATCAAGTGAGATGGCAAAGTTTGTTTACTACGTCCAGAGAATATTTACAGAATCGGCGAAAATGACGCTGTTATCACCCCAATTGGCCTATACGTACAGACTACCTGTATGGAGACGTTTCGAAGAAGCAGCTGATATTGCTTTATCAATGGGTAAGAATAAGGAATTTCGTAAATGCAGTCTAAAAACAAAAACCGAAGAGATTAAATTAAAAAAAAATCAAAAAACTCGACTGCGTAAAAAGCAAACTAAAAATCCAGATACATATAGACTTTAATTAGGTACTTATAAATTAATTATTTCTGATCAATGTGAAACTATTTTTTATATTACTTACATATTTTTTTATTATTATTTACTTGTATTGATGACTTTTAAGTTGTGTTTAATTGTTAGTTCCTATATATAAACACTGTTTTGATAAGGCCTATAGATGTCTATGAAGGTTAGAGTTACAGTTAAGCTAGAGATCCTACCTACACAACTTTCAGGTTGTGTAATATTTAAACGGAGCTTCTGGCCGTAAAATAGTCTAGGAAACATCGTCTTCATTTTGAAAGACCTATCCAATGATATGCCACTCAATAGGGTGCGTAAAAATTTATTTTCTCGTCTCTACACCATTTTGCATTTTACGGCCGCCATTTTGAATTTATGAAAACAAAACCTAGCCTATAACCATCGGACGGTTAAGAGGCTACTTCACTCACACGAAAACACCCGCACACTAATGTTAATCCTATGGAGGAAATATTTTAAGATATCTGGTTCGCATCTGTTCCTTCGTACTTTTTCGATTTTGATTACAAGTTTTTTTTTTATTAAGATACTCTCACTTTCGGAACCAGTTTTGAAAGTGAAAGTATCCACAATAAAAAAAACTGCAACAAAAATCGAAAAAGTACAATGTATTATGTTTTAACATGGTAATGTAATATGGTATTGCATGCAAATGATAACAGGGTGATGTAATATGGTATTGCATGCAAATGATAACAGGGTGATGTAATATGGTAATGCATGCAAATGATAACAGGGTGATGTAATATGGTACTGCATGCAAATGATAACAGGGTAATGTAATATGGTATCCGCATGTAATCTGGCATTGCATGCAAAAGCCACTTAAGTCGCTGACTTTGTGTCGTTTAAGCAATGCACGAAAATTAGAAGGTATTATTTGGAGAGGAAGGAATACACTGACTTATGTGGTTATTACCCAGATCATGGCTCTACCTTTAAGGAAGCATTTGCAACAAAAAAAAAATATATTTGAATAAAAACTTGACTTATGTGGTTATTACCCAGATCAAGGCTCTAACCTTTAAGGAAGCATTTGCGACAAAAAACATATATATACTTGGAAAAACTTGACTTATGTGGATTTTGAAATGACCGATGCAAATGAAAGTATATTTTTAAAGTACTAAATATTCTTTCTTATTTCAGCTCGAGATTGCACAGAACAGAGAATTGAAGAACTGAAAACTATTAAGAACTTGGAAGAACATGGAGTCCTAGGATGTCTACTCGAAGCCATGAACGAAGGAAGGGCCACTTTCAAGGATGTCGTCAATATCGTGGCCGATCTCATCATAGCCGCAGCAGACACGGTAAGTTCAGTTTGACAGTCGAGTATATTTTCTATTTTAATACAGTGGCATAATAAATAGGGCACAAACCGTCTCCATTCAATTAAAGACACTTTTTTAAGGTGGTTCTCAAATGACCTGATCAACAACGCGAAATTTTCTGACTCAATCAGGGCCCGACTAGCAAGTTTTTGTGCCCAGAGCACTTTAAATTCGTTGTGCTCCCTTAGATTGGTTGATTTACCTTACTGGTACTTTTTTTTTTTTACATATTGCATGTTTATTCGAAAAGTGTCAACTCAAAAAATTACGTTTTCCGGAAAATTAAAAAACGGTTCCAGGAATAAAAATAAAATATTTTTTTATTATTATTTATTGAAATATGCTTTTAACCATAGATTGACATATATTTTTGTCATTTTATCGTATTAATATCTCAAATATCACGTTTTTCAGTTGTGTCACTTTTCGAATAAATGTGCAATATGATAAAATTGTATGACTTGATAAATACAGTACATCAATTACTAAAAAATAATGATGTCTACTTATTAATGATGTTATTGATATTAAATGATAAAACCAAACTGATACTGGGTGCAAACAAAAGTCCTAAAAGAAATAAAAACTTTGGCACATCAGTTATGAATTTTTTTTAATGAAAATTTAGATGAAATTATGAAAAATTTCGTGCCCCTCAGAAATTTTGTGACCAGGGCATGGTCCCACGGGCGCTTGTGAGATAGTCAGGGCCTGGAAACAATTTCAGACTCATTTTTAAACGCTAAAGCGTAAAATTGGCAAACCTGACTATTGAAACCTGACTATTGATTTGGAATCGAAATGAGTTTTTCATTTTTTAATAAATAAATTACTTATCAAATTATAAGCAATTTGTATCACGTAACAACGCGTTTTTTCACATTTTTGCGATGCAGCGCCGGGAATTCGGTTCACACCGCTGACTTTGACAGTATTTTATGAAAGATCTTCTGCTTTTACCAAAAAATGGCAAACGTCTTTGGATTACAAAGTTTCTGAATAAGAACACCTGATAATATCATGCGTTTCCAAACAAAAATGAATTTAAAAAATATGTCATAAAGTAGCTAGTTTGGATTTGAGAACAGGCGTAAGTCTCATGAGCTCTGCCAATGATGCTGTCTTTAACCCTTTGTATCTTCCTGTTGCATATCTGCAACCATGTCCAAAAGTCAATTCTATTTATACAAGCGGCCTTAAATCGCAATTTTATTTATTGCTGCTATCTTCCAACTTAATAAAAACTAGGGCATCCAACCCGGGCATCCCGGAATAGAGAATATATGTGAAAACCATTTTGTTTTTTATTGAAAACTCTAATAATTTTTTTACATTTAATAATTTTGTTTAGATTGCACTCTAACAACAGCAAAGAGCATTTTTATATGAAATATTATGTCAATTATATATTCAAATACAATCTTGAAATTTATTAAAAGCGGCAATTTCGTATTGGCCTCTTGCCAGAAGTTAATAGCCGAAGAAATCGCTAAAAATTTCGTTGTCTTACAGCAGTGTTTTTTATTCTGATAATTTCAGCGGTTTTAAGCGCTTATTTCAATTACATGTCTGTTAAATTTGTGTTTTATTTATGCTATTTTATTTACTGTTTAATGAAGCTCTAATTTCGTTATCGAATTTTCCACACCAAAGTTTTCTTTATCATTTGAGAAGTTTGACATCGTTATTTCTAAAATGAACTACGCAAATTTTGTCAAATTAAAAAGACGAGAGACGTCCAGAAATCGATTTTTTACAAAGGTAAAATAGTATACTTTACAATTTTGTATCAGAAAATTGACAATATTTATGACAAATATGTTATTTTCTGTTTGTTGCAGATATAAAAAAAAGCACATTTTCGTCAATAATTTATTATTTTGATGTTCTATATTTTTCAAATTAATTTTTAACACGCTTAAAATGATGTTTTCTAAGATCTGAACAAATAATTTTCAAATCGGAAGTGTTGAGTAACTAATGGTTAATGTTTTATAATTCATCTCTGAAAAAAAAAAAAAAAACAACCAATATTGTTCGTAAAAAATTACTATAAATATTAATTATATTTCTAAACAGTAAATTTACAGATCAGAATCTTCAACATCTGCCCTCAAACCTACATTTTTTCTTTAAACTCGCTTAATTTAATACTAGAAGATTCAACTCTGACTTCCCGAGTTATAGAACATAGATGTGAATCATTTTTTTTTTACATTGAAACCTCTAGTTGTTGTTTTTACTATTGCTATTATTATTATTATTATTATTATTATATTTTTAAATTCTAATTTTGTTGTACTATGTTTTATAACTGAAATTTAAATAGAAGTTTATTGATAAATTTCAACTTTTACTGAATATAAAATTCTTATAATAATGTATATTCTCACATACAAACCTCTAAAGGCAACCCTTAATACAATGATTGATTACTTTATGAATTTGCGTTACCCCAACCCCTTAAGAGGCTACTTCACTCAAGCGAAAACACCCGCTTGCTAATGTTAATCCAATGAGGCATTATTTTTCTAATATCTCGTTTGTGTTTCCATATTTTTAAACGATTTTTTTTTTTTTTTTTTTTTTTTTTTTTTTTTTTCATTGAATAGCAGAGATTAATCTCTAGTCCCGCCGTTGATTACTTTTTCGATTTTCTTTGCGGATTTTTTTTACGAAGATACTTTCATTTTTGAAACTGGTTCCGAAAGTAAAAGTATCTACGTAAAAAAAAAAAAAAAATCCGCAAAGAAAATCGAGAAAGTAATCAACGGCGGAAACAGAGATTGATCTCTACTATCCAATACAAAAAAATCGTTTAAAAATATTAAAAAGCGAACGAGATATTAGGAAAATAATGCCCCATAGGATTAAAATTAGCGAACGGGTTTCTGCAAGGAAGTGAAGAGAACCCTTAAGAGGCTACTTCACTCAGACGAAAACACCCGCTCGCTAATGTTAATCCTATGGAGGAAATATATTGCGATATCTCGTTCGCATTTTAATATTTTTAAATGATTTTTTTTTTTTTTTTGCATTGGATAGCTGAGGTCCATCTCTATGCACGCTCCTTTGTACTTTTTCGATTTTGATTACAAGTTTTTTTTATTAATATACTTTCACTTTCGGAACCGGTTTCGAAACTGAAAGTATCCTCAATAAAAAAATTGCAACAACAACAAAAAAAAAGGCAGAAAGGAGCGTGCATAGAAATTGGCCTCAGCTATCCAAATGCAAAAAAAAAAAAAAAAAAATCATTTAGAAAATATTGAAATGCGAACGAGCTATCTTAAAATATTTCCGCCATAGGATTAACATTAGCGAGCGGATGTTTTCGTCTGGTACAGATCGTACAGGTGGGGTTCGATGCTTTCGGTGCAGTTGTTGATTTGCTCTCTTCGGCGAGTGCAGTTGATGTATACTCATCCTATCAAACCATATAATCATCAAACGATAATAACACTTTTATTATTCTCATTTCAGACTTCTCATGCAACACAATGGGCCCTGTATTCTTTGGCCAAGAACCCCGAATGCCAAGAAAGACTAGCTCACGAGATCAATCAAAACGTTCCGAAGGGCGAAACAATCACGGCTCAACATATTGACAAAATACCTTACTTAATGTGGGTGGTGAAAGAAACGCTACGGTAAGTAACTGCAAAATTAATCAATATCCCTTTTTCTCCATTATCATCAAATTCAGCCAACTAATAATTGCAAATTATTGCTGTAACATACAAGTGGATTTTTCATTGCAGAGCCTACCTCACTCAGAAGAAAACACACGCTCGCTAATGTTAATCCTATGGAGGAAATATTTTAAGATATCTCGTTCGAATTTCAATATTTTTAAATGATTTTCTTTTCATTGGATAGATGAGGTCAATCTGTTTGATTGCTTCTTTCTACTTTTTCGATTTTTGCTGCAGTTTTTTTTTATTGAGGATACTTTCACTTTCGAAACTGGTTCCGAAAGTGAAAGTATCTTAATAAAAAAAATTTGTAATCAAAATCGAAAAAGTAAAAAGGAGCAACCATAGAGATTGACCTGAACTATCCAATGAAAACAAAATCATTCAAAAATATTGAAATGCGAACGAGATATCTTAAAATATTTCCTTCATAGGATTAACATTAGCGAGCGGGTGTTTTCGTCTGAGTGAAGTAGCCTCTTAAACCGTCAGAGTGAAAAATGTCCCAAGCCGGGAATCGAACTCGGGATCTGAGAAAAACGCTCAGAGGCTCTACCACTGAGCTACAAGGAACGATATCCCTACTCGGCATCTCTTACTCTTATATATGTCAGAAAGGCTACAATCGTAGCACAAGAGCCTTTGTAGCTTTTCCGACATATATAAGAGTGAGAGATGCCGAGTTGGGATATCATTCCTTGTAGCTCAGTGGTAGAGCCTCAGAGTGCTTTTCTGGGGTCCCGGGTTCGATTCCCGGCTTGGGATATTTTTTACTCTGTCGGTTTAAACGCTTAGTTTAGCAATGACAAATCCACTTATATGTTACTCATTAGTTACTCGGACGAATTTCACTCCTAAAAAATTATTGGAATTCAATTATTGCTGTACTTTACATAAAAGGAGCTGGATAACATAAGCATTGATTCTCGCCCCCCCCCCCTCTGATTGGTTAACCCCTTCCCACTTTAAAATTTATTTTTAAGATTTTTGTTGTCTTTTGGTTGTATTTTAATACAATTTAGTATCTACATTTACTGCCCCAGTGATTGTTTTTGTTTGAATATTGTTTAAGGCAAATCCAAAATGAATATTTTCTGATACATTTTTAGGTGCGTTCGTAATTATATAAATACGTAACACCTATAGTCGTCTGGTCCGTCCGTCTGTTCGCATAAAATAGCGCAAAAACCACCCAACCGAGTGGTTTGAAATTTAATAGATATAATCGTTGTAGAATTTTGTCGAGTCATTTCAAATTTTATGAAAATTGAAACAAAACTTAAAAAGAAATAAAAAAAAAGTTATTTCATTCTATTAAATTCTATCATACATAATTAATTCAATGATATCCCATGATAGGTAATGATTCTAGGTTGCCATGGTGTTGACGTCCTATTTAAGATGCACCCAGAAAAAAGTTTTGTTGAATCAACAAAAATTTGGTTGACCCAACAAAACTTTTTGTTTAAATATAGATCAATGAAAATTTTGTTTTTGAATCAACAAAAAAAAATTTTGTTAATTCAAGTAAAATGGTTCGATTTTATTTGAATTTTGTTAAAACAACCAAAATGTACTCAACAAAACATGTTTTGTAGGTTTAATCAATTCCTTTTTCTGGGTGTGGAGTCTTTTATTTCCGTATTACTGAATTTAAAAACCGAATTTGTACACTAAAATTGTTTAATTATAGTGATCCTATGATCTACCGACAGTTTTTGGATAGATGTTTCCGGAGAAATACATATTAAATGGGAAAATAGTCTAAATATAATTTTCAAGTTCTGAAATTTTCAAAACAAGGCTTAAGTTTCCCATTGGAATTTTCAGTCAATGTCAACAAAAGATAAAATGTTTCCAACTTAAAATTTACTTATTTTATTACGGAAATTAATCAAATCATAATAACAGACGATATAATTAATTTTACTGAAATAATACCATAGTTCGAACGCACTTCATTTGTCACGTTTGACGTATACAATTTCCAACTTGTTTAATTAATTTTTTGTTCGCAAATGCATGAAATCGGTATGGGTGCGTGCTTTTATTCAGAAACTTTGTAATCAAATTGTTTTTTTTTTGTTTGTTTTTTTCATTTTTCGGTAAAGGCAGAAGATTTTTTAGAAAATGTTGTCATAGCTGGGATATTGAGCCAAATTTCAGGACGAGACAGCGCTGTAAAGGAAAAGACTAGTGTCGTGAAGCTTAATTAATAATCGTATATAACTCAAAATGGGATTCATTTATCGAAAAATGAAAAAAAAAAACTGTTCAATTACAAATCACCTCAATAATCATACCTGCAATGCTTTTGCGTTTAAAAATGAATCAGAAAATATGTCAGAAAGTTTTGTGTTGTTCAGCCGGGAAACTTTTTTTTTTTTTTAATCGTTTTAAATGTGTTATAGAAGATGGGAAACGTAGGTTTGCTTAGCAAATTGTAATGCATTTAAATTTTAGAAATTTGATTTTGCTTATATATGTGAAGCGCTTAACACCGTCTCAGTTTTCACATAATATGTTTTATTTTATTATTCACATGTCAAGATATGTAAGAATTACGACGGTGTTATGAGCGCTTCATATCTAAAGAAAAGATCACATAGTTGAAATACATTAACATTTTCTATATAAACTTTTATTTCTAATTTTGTACAACTTATTTAAGCAATTTTCAAACAAAAATTAATCACAGAGGCAGTAAGTGTAGCCGACTAATAATTCCAAATTATTGCTGTACTTTAATCCTTTATATACCAAATTATGAATAAGTGAACATTTTACCTTCCCAAGCATTTTTCTGATTTTTTAATAATATGTTAGTACATTTCTGAAATTATTAAATAAATTTTAAAAAGTATCCATCTATTAAATTTTAATTAACTAAATCGGTATTTACATGGTTTATGTTAACTATTTACAAATGTACCCAAATAATATCTTCAGGATATTATTTGAAGTATTTTACAGAATTAGGAAATGTACAAATGTAATGGCCTTACATATAAACATAGAACTGCAGATTTTCTGCAAAATTATAAAGGCATTGTGCAGAAAATCTGCGTAATGTCCTAATAAGAGAAACAATAGAGATTAATACATCCAAAGTAGAAATTTGTAATGATATGGTACATGCAATGATGGATTGCCGCTGGAAAAAGATGTTAGAAGAAGAGAGAAAAAAGAGGAAAAGGAGTAACAGTAAATGGAATTCTTCAACCCCTAGTCAAATAAATAGCGAAGAGATGGATGCTTGAAAATTACAACTGATGATGCTCAGACTGGAGGGAAAACGTTTTTGTCTAATGGTGACAGTTTTATGTGAAACTTTTTAAATCTTTAGTGATGAAGAACTGTTTTTTTATGGAACTTTTACCATGTTTTAAAGTAATGACTGAGTGTAAAAATTGGTAATATGAAGAATCAATATTAAATATACGGACATTAGTAATTTAATACCTTTTTAATGGCCTTAATTATAGTAAAATAACCATGAAAACATCATAGAAAAACATTACCTTATTTTTTTTTTTTGGGGGGGGGGGGGGGGGGGGGCAAAATATAAAACTTATTTACTCTTCTTCTTACCCGAATATTTAGTTTCGGTCATTTGTGTACTAAGAAATAATGGTTTGATCTAATTTTATAAAATATCTATTTGTGGTATAAGAGTTAACAATCGTTACTAAATAACTAAAGAAATATTATTTGTTTTAAAGTTTTTCTATTTTAGTACTAATACATAGTTTTTAAAAGTTTGTAGATAAATAAAAATAATAGTTAAAATAATATGTCAGTCCTTGGACGAATGCAGTGTGCTATATATATATATACAATTAAATAATTCTTACCAATTTGGACACAAATACAAGTTAAAAATACAAAAGGGAAATTAATAATTTTTATTTATTCTTTTTAGACTTTATCCCATCGCACCATTCCTCACAAGAATAGCTCCAGAACCTTATGCATTAGGAGGTTATACGATTCCACAAGGGGTAAGTAATATTTTCAGTTACAATTGTAACTTATCTCCGTTTTTATTATAGTAACAAATTAGAGCTGTGCTGATTAATCGGTCCGATTAATCGATCAATGTTTTGTCACGATCAATTTTTTAATCAACTTAATTGGTTTGAATAATTCGATTAAAACTTTCCAAAATTAGATTATTATTATTATTATTATTATTATTATTATTATTTTTTACATTAACAAATTAAAATGCAAAAATTTAAATTACAATCCTGTCTACAAAATAATTTTTCTCAATATTTTTCTTCCAATATATTTGAACAAAAATAAATAAATAAATAAATAAATAAATAAATAAATAAAATAAAATAAAAACTTGCATAAAATGATGTAAAAGAGATTCTAGAGAAATTTTAGCATCTTAGTTTATAGAGAGAAGAAAGGAAATAGATGAAAAGTAAATGCCTGTTTTATATCTGTATTGGGGTTGAGTATTTTTCATTATATATACGGTCCTTAATCTAATTATTATAAGCTAATTTTATCTGATATATTTATGATTATTAATTATAAATCTTTGAATGATTATGTTACGGGAATCGAGAGGCAACAGAACGAAATACTATATAATCAAATAACTTCATAATTAAAGGTAATTTTAATAGGAAATGTAGTTAATGAAAATGAAATGGTAGGGTTACAGATGCTCAGTATTGTAATGTTTTTTGCAGTTGCCTCTCGAACTTATATTGCCTTCGTATATTTAAAATATGTTTTCATTTACTAACAGAAAAAAAAACTGTTACCAATATTTTTGGGGAAGGTGTAAATAATTAAGTGAAAACTAAAATCCTATAATACAGGACCGAAACCGAATAAAAATCTGACATACTCAATCTTTTAATCGAATAATAAACTTCGACTAACCTAGTTAAAATTTTAAATCGATTCTCACCCTTAAATAAAATTAATCTGATATCTGAATGAATTGTTCCAGCTAAAAAAATAGCTGAACACTAATAACGCTACGTGCGATATAAATACAAATTATACAGATACTAGCAAAATATGCTATGGCACATTTCTAATGAAACTATGTAATGATATAAAATTTTCCCGTTAAAAAGTATTAAACAACTTTGATGTTTACTAAAATTTCAGATCTACTAAAACAAGTGCAGGAATCTGACTTTAAGATAAAAATATTGATAGATATAGATATATGTGAGCTATTATAAGTAGCATTAATGTCTATATAAATTCATGCAGTCAGCCTTTTCATATGGCATAACATTTATTTTTCACTGCAAAAAAAAAAAAAATAATAATAATAATAATAATAAGAGAAATGATTTTTGTCTTGCAGGAAAAAAATAAAGTATTAGATTATTAACAAAAATATTAACATATATTTAAAAATTTTTAATGATCCATTTTAGTCTCAAGGAACATTATAATATATAGGGTGTTTCCGTATAACGTTTATAAAGTGGAGGTGGACTACCAAACATTTTTTTGTGTAGTAAACCAGGATTGCAATCTTATCATTCAGACATAATTAAAGAATGCTTCAAATCAATCTGACATCATTTTTTTTTTTTTTTAATCATTACTTTAAGAAAGATGAAGATATTTTAACAATATTTACAGTTTCAAGTTGTTGTGTGCAAAGTGCGATGAAATCACGAAAAGTTACGAAGTGCACAGTAATTAGGTCGGTGCACCGTTTGCTATGCCAACTAGATTTCGAAAACTGGATTGCCTAATTTATTGCTGATTGGACGTGGATAGTGGCCACTTTTATCATATCTCTCGATATTGTCTCATTTAAGGTGGTGGAAGTAGAAACCATCTGCATCCAATCAGTGATAAGTTAGACGATCCACTTTTCAGAATAGAACTGAAGTTTCGTGCGGTGCACCGACCGATTACTGTGTACGTCTATCACTTTTTAGGTGCGTTCGTAACGACATTAGCACCTATAGTCGTCGTCCAGTCTGTCCGCACATAACACGGCAAAAATATTACCCAGCCAAATGGTTTGAAATTTAATATATATATATATATATATATATATATATATATATATATATATATATAACTGTTGTAGCGTCATTAATTTTGTAGCGTCATTTCAAATTTGTCACCTTAAAATTTGTAACTTTTATACTGAAACACCGTGTATAGAATGGGTGGTTAATAATGGAAATGAATGGTTATAGTGAATGGCTAGTGAATGTTCTTAATAATTGTATATTAAAAAAAACGTATGTACAGCCCAAATTGGGCAATGCCTGTTTTGGTTACCACTGTGTATCCATTTTGGACACTGTTAAATACCAATTTAAAAAAAAAAAAAAAAAAAAAATTGAAAATGGGTATTTAACAGTGCCCAAAATGGATACACAGTGGTAACCAAAACAGGCATTAAGAATCTTTCGACCCAACTTGGGTTTTATTTTTTTCTGTGTAGTGCCCTTACTTAAATAGTTTTATACATGTGAAATATTAAATGAAGTTTTTTTTTTTTCTTTCAGACTCTCGTATTGATATCTCAGTACACAATGGGACGAAATCCAGAATCTTTTTCAAAGCCCGAAAAATTCGCCCCCGAACGCTGGGAGAGGTCGCCAGGAGCAAATGTAAACCTCGCAAATGGCTGCATGCCATTCGGGGGAAGAAGCAGGTCGTGCATTGGCAGAAAAGTAGCTGAGATGAAGATGAGAGTACTCATAGGAAAAGTAAGTTCACTCTTTCACTAGTAAGCTTAACGGTTGTCAGTCGCAAGTTAATGTTAAACCAATGGAATTTTTTTTTTTTTTTTTTTATCCAAATTTCCCGTTCGTATTTCAACATATTTAACCCGTCAGAACACGCGGCCCTTTCTATTACGTTACTACACGCGCGGGATAAATTTTACTCCTATGGGTCTTCTTGTGTCAAACTCCCCCCCCCCCCCCCCCGGTTTGATTATAAACAGAAATTTATATTGTGAAATAAACTGTAAAAAGAAAATAATTTAACTTAAAATAATTTCTTTTCCATTTAAAGGGGGAAAAAAATCTAGCACTAAGATTTTTCTTTTCTGCATATCATTACATACAAAGCTTTTACAAACCAAATTCAGTCATGAAAATACAAAAAAATATAAAACTGATATATAGAAACTGTATCTGCAAGAGTTGTTAACGTTTAAAAGAACAATTATACTTTTATTTGCATTGCATAAACATTTGCATTAACATTTTCATATCATTATGGGTTACGTTATAACACGCGTGGGGTAAATTTCCTCCCACGTGACATTTTTATAACAAAAGAATGGAAAATCCACAACCGGAGGTAAATTCTTTTTGGCCACATCTTGATATCTTTCAGCTTGAAAGGTACTATATAAAGCTCAGAATGATCACGAACGGTTTTCGCACATTTTTAAGTAATAGTTGTGAGCTGGGGTAGATTTTATTCCAGCGTGTGTGCTTACGAGTTAGATTATTCTTTTTGCATAGGATATGTGAGGTCGATGTCTACCGAGACCGAGTACACCGAGAAAAATGACATTTTCAAATCTGAGTAAATCGATGTTTTCATTTTGTTATGAAACTCTTTGTTTAACGCTTTCAATTCTGAAATACCAGAAATACCCAGAATATTGAAACACGGACATACTCAAAACTGAGCAAATAGAAGTCAGTTCATACTCATTTTTAAAACATGGACATACTCAAAATTGAGCACATAGAAGTCAGTCCATACTTATTTTTGAAACACGGACATACTCAAATAGGAGCACATGATGTTTTATTCTTGATTTACTGCGTATTTTCAGAAATGAGTATATACATGTTTCAAACTTGAGCCATTTTGACTATGCGACATACTCAGATTTGAGTATTTTATCATTTTGAGTATTTGAGTATTTTTATCAGATTTGAGTATTATTGTATAGTACTCAGTTTTGAAAATTTCGCTTTTAGAGTGTATCCGTTTGATTTGTTGATTTTGGTTGAAGTTTATTTTTCAATTTCGGAACCAAACCTCAGAAGAAAAAAAAATACCCGGTTCGACATCAGCCTCTTATATCCTATGCATAATAATAATATTAATAATATAATAATCATATATCTTATTTCTGTTGTCAACATAAATTTTTCTAAGAAAATACCAGAAGCAGAACGATAAATGAGATACCATATGAAAGGATTTTGAACAGGCTTCTGACATAGGACACTCACATTTCTTTAAAATATGTTTTTCGATTAAACATTTGCAATTAATTAAAAATTAAATCGGCATTGTTTTCATAATTGAAATGAAAGGTTTTCCTCAAATTGATGTTGCCACAAAAATAAAATACCGCATTATATGATACTCAACAATGATTTAAAAAAATAATAAATAGCACAAAAGAAATAAAATGTGACTTTTTATCACGGGTTTATTTTATATTTATGATTAAAAACCAAAATTGAAATTGAAACGTTCAGAAGAAAAAAATATTATTGATCGATCGAAGCAGTGGTATTCACGTGTAGCATAAAAGGAATGATTTGTTATAATAGATTAAATTGTAACTTAAGTATATTTCAATTTATTTTTCTTTGTCCCGTGTTTTTCCCGAATAATATGATGTCATTCTCTAATGCATTTAAAATAAAACTTTTTTTTTTCTCTCGCACGTGACTTTTTCTATTGAGATTTTACTGTTAGAAATAAATGAGATGCTAAGCTCCATTAGTTTTAACATTAGCCTCCGAGTGTCTTCTCGTGACAAGCAGAGGCTCTTAAATCTGTTGGTCAATCAGATCTTATACATCCCTACTCCCATTTTAAACCTTGGACATGGAATGCATTGGTATTTATCATCAAAAATTTTATATTTTTAACTTCTTTTTCTGTATTATCTTCTTAAAAGATGTTTTTCCCTAATTTGTTTGACAAAATATTTTTAAAATCTCTTCTTAAAAGATGTTTCTCTCTAATTTGTTTGACAAAATATTTCTAAAATACCTTCTTAAAAGATGTTTCTCTCTAATTTGTTTGACAAAATATTTCTAAAATCTCTTCTTAAAAGATGTTTCTCTCTAATTTGTTTGACAAAATATTTCTAAAATCTCTTCTTAAAAGATGTTTCTCTATAATTTGTTTGACAAAATATTTCTAAAGTCTCTTCTTAAAAGACGTTTCTGCCTAATTTGCTTGGCAAAATATTTCTAAAATCTATTCTTAAAAGATGTTTCTCTCTAATTTGTTTGACAAAATATTTCTACAATCTCTTCTTAAAAGATGTTTCTACCTAATTTGTTTGACAAAATATTTCTAAAATCTATTCTTAAAAGACGTTTCTCCCTAATTTGTATGGCAAACTATTTCTAAAATCTCTCCTTGAAAGATGTTTCTCTCTAATTTGTTTGACAAAATATTTCTACAACCTCTTCTTAAAAGATGTTTCTATTTAATTTGTTTGACAAAATATTTCTAAAATCTCTCCTTGAAAGATGTTTTTCCCTAATTTGTTTGACAAAATATTTCTAAAATCTCTTCTTAAAAGATGTTTCACCCTAATTTGACAAAATATAAAATATGTTTTTAAGCTTATATTTTAAGCGTTAAAATCTTAGCGAATCTGACTAGCTGTGACCCTAATAACACTTTAAATAAAATTAAGCATATATGTTTTAGAAATATTTTGTGAAACAAACCAGTGAGAAACATCATTTATGAAGAGACTGCAGAAAAATATAAGTTAAAGTATGAAGAGTTAAGTTAAAAATATTAATTCTCTGATGAGAAATTTGAAAATCATGAATGCATTCCATGTTCACAGTTTTAACATAGGTGCAGGAAATTTGAGATCTGAATGACCATGGGTCATAAGAAAAACTACTAAAACAAATATAAAGATATCCGAACTACCAAGCTTAGTGATATATCAGAAAATTAAAATAAAAGGATAAGATTTGAGAAAATAATATTGGCTTTCGGTTTCGGATGAAGATCTTTAATCATAATACAAGCGGAAAGAGAAATCAGTAAAAAACTACGTCATTTTGAGGCAATCATAGTAATTTCTTTTGAAGTTTTGCGTATAAAAATGTAAATATATTACGTCACTTTTCACGGATAGAAGCGTTCCATCGTTCTGAATTTAGGACTCAAAATGTCATATCTTAAAGAGAAAAAAAGATTAAATTGTTTAATTGTAGATTAACTGATCAGTTAGTTCTCTTTAATTGACGAAAATATCAATATCGAAACTTTTCTATCTCTATCACCCCAGTTGCACTTTTATATATAAATTACAAATAAAAAAAAAAGAAAAACTCCGAGGTTTTTTTTTTTTTTTTTTAACGATATTTATGATTTTTCTAAAACTTTAATCAGTAATATTTCATTATTATTGAAACCTTCAATGTTTAAGATTAATTGAATTTAATGAAAATAGTTTTTTTTTAACACACTTTTATAAGCATTCAAGGATTACCTTAAAAACCAGCCCTAATTATTACCAGCCAAAAAAAATCCATTACAGTACATTAATTTGGCATGCGCCCCGCCCTGGTTATTGAAAATTCAAACTCGTGAATTTGTTAAAAATATATAATTTTTTCTCCTTCTTTTTTAATATATGGCAACAGATAAAAGCACTATTTAAGCTATTTATTCAGAATTTCTAAATTGTTTTCTCAACACATAATCAGAATTTAATTAATATTAAAGTATTAAATAATGAAAGAGTATTTTTTTAGAAAAATAAATATTACTTTTTATTTTTTATTTATATTTTTCACTCTTTAGTGTTTAAAAAACCACCATCATTATATCAATATAAAACATTTATATATACAAAATTATTAAATGATTCAAACTTAACAGTAAATTTTATTTTCCTCTCTCTGCAGGCAGTACAAAATTACAAAATAGAGTCAAAGAATGACGTGAAGATTTCTCTTAGAATGATAACGACGCCCGACAGACCTGTAAAACTCAGCCTACAGAGAAGAGACCAATGAATCTTAACATCGTTGAATAACAATCTGAAGTTATGAAAATATACTGACGGTTTGTATCGTGAATTTCCCGAAGTTTTATGGAGCACGAAGAATCGTTCTTCGCCATGAGAGAACTTGAAAGTGCTGCGTTTGTCTGGACAAACAGCGACTATTTTCATGTTTTTATCTTATGAATTCTAGTCTTAATGGTAGCTGATGTACGGCCCTTGAAGCGAACTGTCGATGTTCATCGATCTTTAAATGTTGGTGCTATTTTTCTCGCCATTGCAAATGGACAAATCAGTCGTTATCTCGAGCGAGTGTATAGAGTTTGTCACACGTGAACTGTCTGTTCGGAGAAACTATGAACGTAGAAAGATTTTTTTCATATGTTCATGGGTGAGAAACATATGGTGCAAATGTACTGTATAAAAATATTTTGTGAGAGAAGAATTGTTTTGAAAGACGAATGGTATAGTCATTGCAATACTCATGAATATCATGGAACATTATATTTATTCTCATTAATCCAGCTGGACGTCTCGTATGATGTATAAAAATGCTTATAGCGAAGAAGCAAAAACAGATTTTGAAGGCATATACTGGATGCATTTTGTTTTCGAACGTAAAGTAGATATGGTAGTTGTATTTATTGCAAACGACGATAGTTTAAGTGTAATATTTTAACTTATTTTGATACTTGTAGCCGCTAAATTACCTACTTTGCTTATTTTACTATTTGTATTTTGTAACTTTTAAAATCTTAAAGTTGTCAGAGTTAGTTTTCTAATAAAATGATTGTAAAAATATAAGGTAAAGCAATTCCAATTTCCCACTTTAAAAGAGTCTACCGGATTCTAATAAATATTAGATTAGAAATTGTAGAAATAATATACATTAGGCGAAATTTAAACTAGGGTGATTGAAAGCTCACATGAAATCTTACATTGAAATTTACTTCATATTTCAATTTTCAATATGATTAATAATTAAGTTTCAATGTAAAAAAAAAATTAATTGCATTGTTCAAACTTCTGTAACTTAATCTCATAGTAATTTTCATAACAAATTCATAACATCGAGCTGGTTTTTAAATATTTGAATTATATTTCGTTGTTAAAGTCTGGTGTCCGCTTGAGCAATAAGCACTAGGATTTTATCTCTAAAAATCAACTATAATAATAATAATAATAATAATAATAGTAAATATTTTTGACAATTGAAACTGCCTTTTAAGAGGATTTATCTAGGACATTAGTTGAAGATAAGTTGATTCACAGCGTCTGTATCTAAATTGAAACCAATTATTATTATTATTATTATTATTATTATTATTATTATTAATATCACTAAATTATGAATAATTTTGTTAATTGAAACTGCCTTTTAACCTTCCTACCCTGAATGGTTCTAATCACCCATTTCTATAATTCATTTCATGCCATTCAAACCAGAAATTTCTTCATAAAGTAATCTAAATAAAAGCCGCAGAAATAGAAACAGTAGAGTGTATAAATGGGATTCTTATTTGCAATCAACTCCACTCCTTGTATATAAGTAAATGTATATCACATCTTAGAGACGCCAGGAGAAAAAAAAATATAACTGTAGCATATTTGTACTACAATAGGAATGAAAAGTAAGGGATTAGACTGAAAATTTCATCGGCCAATCAGGAGAGAGTAGTCAGCCAATCAAATTTAATTAGCGATAAGTACCAGTCAATCAAATATAACTGACAGTAGAGGAGACGGGGCTCCGTTGACAGTTTGTCAGGAAGAGAAGAAGATAGGAACTAAGTTAAATAAATATCTTAAATAGTTTTAAATAAAAATTCTGGTGTGAAATATTTTTAATCAAAGTTGAGTAAATTTTCCACAGTGTAGGAAGGTAAAGAGAACGTATCTAGGATATTAGTTGAAGATAAGTTGATTAACATCATCTGTATCTAAATTAAAATGATTGGTCTTATTAAACATAATCTAAAATAGGAAACTACTTGAGTGTTTTTTTATGTAAAATATGTTATGCATACTCAATGTGGTGTATTTTTACAATTACTACGGGTTTTCATAAAGAAATTGACACAAACGAGGTTTGTTATGATACACAGCCTGTTTAAGACAGTGTCGATATTGAGTTTATCCAAAAAGATTAACTTACTTGTTTAGTTGAGAAAAGACAATTTTTTCATTCTTTATAATGCTTTACCTTTTACATACATACATATATATATATGAAGAATTGATTAATAGCTTTAAATTTTTCTAGAATAAATATTTTTTTAGTAGTTATTGCGTGTTTTGTGATACAAACATTTAATAATTAGAGTTATTTTGTTTAAATTTTGCTGTTAAAACATTTACTGAAATTTGATGTTAGTATTTTCTATTAGCACACTTTTGGACAGTTTTAAATATGTTATATAAAAACTCTCAGGACTGCTTTTACGAGCTTTTCCAATATGGTGATTTTGTATGGGTATACATGTTTATCAACTGATATATATTTATGATTGAAATATTTTCTAGTTTCATAGTTTAAAAATGCACAATTCCAATGTACTCTTAACTTTTACAGATGTTATTGTATTATCTGATTTTAAACAATATTATGGTTAGTAGAGTAGCGCAATATATCACTTGTATTACAGCTTTTATCATCACCCTTTATAAATAGTATGAAATGATATATTTTGCTACTATAATACGATGCATATATCATTGCGATGGATATATATATATTTTTATAATAAGTGCATTTTATAAGTAGAGATATATTGTACATAAAAAAATCGTTGTACTTTTATAAATATACTATCTGCAGCGTAAAATATTGTATTAAAAAGGCAGGGTTTGCTTTCATCTTTGCCGTTATAAACACACACATTCATTCAAAATAATGCTGTTTAATATTATAAAACAAAATTGAAACGGAAACGCTCAAAATTGCTATAACATACTTTTACAATTAGTATTTTTAAAATGGTTTATTTTTAATTCTGGAGATAGGAAATAGCAGAAAAGATAATTCTCATGTATATATATTTTTTTAAACAAAGGATAAAATATACATAGTTCGCAATAATTTATACAAATCAGTGATTTTATTATTTTTTTAATTCCTTTTATTAGTGGTTTTTTTTTCTTCTTTTTTTCTGTTTTTTTTTAATCTTTTTCTTATCTTAAAGGGTCCAATTTTATTTTGCACTTGAAGAATGATTTTTTTTTAAAGTTTTTTTTTGTTTTTGTTTCAGTTTTACTACTTGTATTTGAAACACAAAGTACTTATGTCGTCCGTGAAAAGTGCAGTAAAGAAATCATATACTTTTTTTGCTAAGGGCTATAAAGCATTTTGAGAACATCAACACTGTGATAATATTATATGTGAAGAGTTTATCTGTTTTATTTTATTTTTTTTGCTTTTTATAATTCAAGCGCGTAATATTTTTTTATGCATGTTTAGTAATATTAATTGGCAAACTGAAATTATTATTGTAAAAAAAAATTAAACATGCTTTAAAAGTGAATCAAAACACGAAGTTACTTTGCGTATTTATGAATGTTAATGTGTTGTCTTCAATTATTAAAAAGATATATAAACGACGCAAGGTGTGTTTTAAAAAATTATTAAAATATTACCACATTAGGTGTATATCAGGATATTATATCGCTATCATGATTTTTTAATCACGATATTAGAGTTTTCCGATCATTACTTTTAGTATAACAATTTAATTTTATAAAAGAAAAAAAAATAATGAAGAAAAAAGAAGAAATTAAATGTTTAAAATTTGAAAAGTTATTTAAAAATATCAAAGATTTCCACTTTCTTTTCGCCAAAATGTCAGGCTTAAAAAAGACATGGAAAAAGATATAATATATATATATATATATAATTATAATATCTATGAATTTCAATATATATATATATATATATAAATTCGTTTCAAAATATTTTTTTACTTAGATCGCAACATGAGTTAGTATATCTCTTATTTTATTAAAATTTCTGGTAAAAGTTAACGCTTTATTTAGTCAAAAAGTGTATGTGAATTATTATTTCTAAAATGAAACATAATATTTTCTGAAAATCATTCACTTTTACTTAAAATGCACCCCTCTCATCTTGCGTCGAAAAAAATACAAATTGGATTATAATTCTAAATAATGCGTTGTAATTTTAATTGTCGGTTAGTTTTTTTAAAATACGGAGCCGCCATTGAATTTTGTCTGGACTCCTATCTTAAATTACGGGTAAATATATAAACCGACATAACTTTATCTTATTATTATTCGATACCCTTTTTTAACATATGGTAATAACTTATGTTCAAATAGGAGAAATTTTGCTTAAAACATATCTAATATAATGTTTCTAAAAATAGCAGTTCGAAATCCTTAATTTTGAAAATAAGATGGTGCTTACACATGCATATAATATTATTATTATATTTTATATAAAGATGGCAGAAAAGAAAATGTTTCGTCTTCATAAGCGTCATTCTTTTGTAAATATTCACATGATGATCAAATAAAATTTTCGTATTCAGCTTATGTGGTTTCATGAGGGGAAAAAAATGTATGTGATAGTGAGATGTGCATTTTTATTTGTAATTTGTAAATGTCTTATTTATTGTATTTAAAAAGAGGAGCAGTATTTTCATAAAAAATCAAATCATGAATTTCTTTCGATATTTTCTTTATTTAATATTAGAAAAAAAAAATTGTTGTTGAAAAAGTTATAGGAAAACTTTTTCGTTCCAAAAAAAAGAAAAAAAAAGAAAAAAAAAAGAAAATACCGGTGATTAAAAACGGCAGGAAAACATTAAACATTTGTAAGTTTCAAAAGCAATTTTATCGCAATGGACTTTATGCATGCGACCGGGGGTCGATGCTAAAATTCGTTTGCTAGCGATATTTACATTTGAATATATTAGATTGGAGTATTATTGTCATTAATGTTTATTCGTTTAAAATACTGCGAAGGAATTCATTATTGTAGCAGTATATTACTTAATATATTGTAATATAAATTCAAAATGACGTTCTGTATCAGAGAACATTACCTAAATTTTGGTTTTACTTTAGATACGCAGCCTGGATCGAGGCTAAAATTCGTCTGCTGACGATATTTACATTTGAATATTGGATTGAATTATTATTGTCATTAATGTTTATTTGTTTAAAATACTGCGAAGGAATTCATTATTGTAGCAGTATATACTTTTTTTTTTTTTTTTTTTTTGTAATATAAATTCAAAATGACATTCTGTATCAGAGAACATTCGCTAAATTTTGGTTTGACTTTATATGTGTAGCCTGGATCGAGGCTAAAATTAGTCTGTTGACGATATTTACATTTGAATCTTGAATAGGATTATTATTGTCATTAATGTTTATTTGTTTAAAATACTGCGAAGGAATTCATTACTGTAGCAGTATATACTTAATATGTTGTAATATAAATTCAAAATGACGTTCTGTATCAGCGAACATTCACTAAATTTTGGTTTTACTTTATATACGCAGCCTGAATCGAGGCTAAAATTTGTCTGCTGAAGATACTTACATTTGAATATTAGATTGGAGTATTATTGTCATTAATGTTTATTTGTTTAAAATACTGCGAAGGAATTCATTATTGTAGCAGTAAATACCTAATATATTGTAATATAAATTCAAAATGTCGTTCTGTATCAAAGAAGATTAGCTAAATTTTGGTTTTATTTTATATACGCAGCCTGGATCGAGGCTAAAATTCGTCTACTGGTGGTATTTGCAGCTGAGGATATCTGGCGGATCAAAATACCACCAACTCTGGGCTATGACGTCACGTGCATAAAGTCCATTCAAACCGAGGCAAACCTTTAGCCTTTTGTTTGATCGATTTGAAATAAATCTATATTACTTTTCAGTATTTGAAATTCGTTTTTTTTTTTTTTTTTTTTTTTTTTTTTTTTTAATTTCTTTCTTTTTGAAAGATGTGTTTATTTGTTCGTTTTTCTATTTATATTTTACATACATGTTATTAAACCATTATATTCTAAGCTTTGTTATATTTTGCATTGATGTCAAAATCTTTCGTTAATATTATTAGTTTTTACATTTTTTATATAAATCTGTCTAAGTGAATATGGAAGAAAAATCAACATTTTTGTGTTATAAAAGTATTTCATTCTGTAAATTTTGCATCATTGTACAAAATAAAAATTTGTAATTTATAATATACTTTTCATTTTTCTTTCTTTCCTGAATGCACACATATTTCACATTCATAAAACAACATTTGAAACAAGCTGGAAATTGTACGTCAAACGTGACAAATGAGGTGCGTTCGTACTGTAGTTAGCTATATAAATATTTAGATCTTGATGATTTTTAATTCTGTGAAATGAATGATATCGTCTGCAGATTAATTTCTGTAATAGAATAAGTATCTCGGTCGCTTGACGATTAAACTTCGGAAGCTCCTCTAACAAGAAAGCACCGATTAAAAAAAAAAAAAAAAATCAAATTTCTTAATAAATATTTTTATTAATATCTCCTAAAGTTTTGATTCGATTTTAATAAAATTTGAAATGTCTCGACAAAATTCTGCAAAGATAATATAACTTAAATTTCAAACCATTCGGTTGGGTAGTTTTTGCGTTGTTATATGCGGACGGACGGACATACAGACGGACAGACAGACGGACGGACCAAGCGACGACTATAGGTGCTACGTATTTATATAATTACGAACGCACCTAAAAAGACATATTGGAATAAAACCAGATATTACATGAGCTTTTAAAGATATTTTCGCCCTTTCTTTAATCCTTTGAAGGTCAGTGGTATATTATAATACCACTTAACACTAAAATCACCATCTGATGGAAAATTTTAAATTCATGAAAAAAAATCTGAATTAATTATGAGTAACTCGTAAAAGTGCAAATTTAAATATTTTGCAGAAAAACAAATGAAATGTACTGATTAAAATGCATATTTTCACTTGAAAATTTATATGTTCACAATAAATATTCCTCTCAATTCTATGAAATTTCAAGTTTTAGTATATCTACATATTTAATGTTATGAAATTCCACTTTTACATAGATAATCTGTTACTATTATTAAAGATAATTTAACTTATGGAGAAAATTTTACTCCATTTCCCTTGCAAACGTAAGCATATTTAATTTCTATTAATTTTTGTCACGCCTGCAACAGAAAAGTTTTATTTATTTTTCTCACCGCTGAACGATTTAAGATTATACTTATGATTTAAAAATAGTTTAGTAAGAAATATTCACTTGCAACAAATTTTTTAGGTAGATTTCGTAAGAAATACTACCTATTACATTCTCCCCTATGTTGGAATCTTTGAAAAATTTTTGCAGATCCACGCCGATTATGACTCTCAGAACCCAAAACCACCCCCAATTCAAAACTTTATCTATCTATCTATCTATCTATATCACTTTTTAATGGACACAATAACTTCAAAAATTCGGCACAAATCCCTTCCAAACTGATAAATAAAATCAAGGGGCATACAATCTCGGCCAAGTTCGTTAATGGGCAAAATCGAACCAAGAGGGGAGGAAATGGGGGGGGGGGGCTTTTTGTGAAAACAGAAAAATCCCCATAACTTCTTAGTTAAGATACGTATCGAATCCGTTTAAAGTTATTATTACTTCTAGGAAAAGGGGCCGAAAATTTATGTATGACAGATTTTTGATATCATTAAAAATGGGCCCAAGGGGGGGGGGGGTTAAAAAGAAAATAATTCATAACTTCGTCCATTCACAAGATTTCAAATCCGCTTAAATTTATTATAAATCCTCTTAATATTATCTAAAACTTTTATATTGACAAGTTTTTTATAGGACCAACTCTTATAGCAAAAAACAAATTAAAAACAAAAAACAAATCCCGGCTGGCTCCGCCTGCAAACAAGTTAGGTTTCGAAGTAGGCGGTTCCAACTTCCGCATCATGGCAAAAAGGTCATTTCTTCCGCAATTCCCAAGAAACAGGCGCCCCACGGTCTGCGTCTTCGAAATCTACCTGTGCCTGTAGGCCAAGCCGTCAGGAATTTTTTTTTTCTAAGTGTTGTTTAGTATCTAAATTTCAGTTTGATTATCTAGTTGTTGACATTAAGATGTTACGATAATGGAACAGAGCGTCCAAAAAGTCCTGTTATCATTACAGAAAGTTATAAACTCATGAAATACAGAAAGTGTTCACACATTTTTGTAATGATTTTGATAAAAGAAATATTATAAGCAGATATAAGAATTTTATTTTCTAATATGTTGAATCTGATAGTCTCTTTTGTTGAACTATCATATTACATCTTGATTTCCAAGATAAACTATAGTCGTCGGGGGCGCCCGTAATACTTACCCATCATGAATATGCATAATATAAAATATGAAAATAATGTGTAAACTATTTATAAAATGCATTGCAATTCGAATAAAATCGTGGCTTGATGACGTCCTAAACTTTAAATGCTCTATTACTGAATTGCGTAAAAGAAAGATCCTTATAACTCCAAAATTGATAATCCTATTAACAAACGGTTTACTGCATCGGATTAAGCGTCTCATTTCCAATTAAAATTTACCTTTGAATTGAAATTTGAATGAAATACGGAGTCATGAAAAATCGAAAAGTGTGGAAAATATAATTACAAATATCTCGGCAACTCATTATTCGATCGACTTCATTTTTTATGAAAAATTTATGTTTTTATTGCCTTTTACATTCACTCCTTAAAATAAACTATTTCGAAAATTTGTATATACCTTTTATCAGAACGAATATTTCGAGAGTCCGAAAAAAATAGATCCGGATAATCGAGATTACTGAAATTCAATAAGCTTCCTCCCATTATTACATATTAAGTACATACCAAATTTCAAGTCTCTATCTCAATTTGTTCGGGAGATAGAGCGTTTACAGACACACACACAGATCGACGAACGGCAAAAATTTTTTTGTCTAAAAATATGTTTTTCGGAATCTCCAGTGTCTGAAATGTGTAAATCCGTCATTTTTTTTTTTTTTTCAAAACGATTACAAGACTTACCCTATACTACGTATGATGGGTAAGTAAAATGCTTTTCTTAAAATATCAAGGTGGATTTTGTTCCACTCCTTTGATCACAATCTTCCAGAGTCCATCCAATATTTTGAGATGCCGTTTATAAAGAGCTTGTTTTAAAAGTCCAAATGGGTAGTAATCCGTAGAAGACACGTCAGGGTGTTTTGGTGAGATGTAATGAAATGGAATAGCCCCAATTCCGGTTTCATTTCTGATTTTTTTTAAAAATATAGTAGTAGATTTAGAGGTTTGGCTGGTAGCCTTATATTAATGGACCTGAACACACTGAAGATTGCTTGGGTGAAATGTTGGAATGACTTCTTTGAAAACAGGTGTTAAATCATATCCGAGTTAATTTTGTCATTTTTTCTACTTTCCTTATTTTATTTTCTGCGTTATAAGAGATTCCAGCAATAACAACAAAATTTTCAGCAAAACTTTCAGCAATAAAATATTAAAATCACCCAAAAATATTTTATTTTGCGAATAAAACATTGTAGCAAAATAGTTTAAGTTATTTCAATTTTATTCTTTTGATTTCTCTGAACCAACAGTTTATGTCTTTTTCTCCTCTTTTTCGGTAGTAAATCTATCTCTTTTTCTATTGCAATAAGATAAATTTATGCATGTCTTATCAATTGTAACTAACATATTTCCATTTCTCATCTGCCAAGTAATTTTCATAGAACAATCTGTACATAGTCTTACGCTGAGAAACATATTTTTGCTTTAGGCACAATGAACATCATAGATTTATTTATTTTTTATTAGCTTAAACCAGATTTTGTAATTTTATTCAGTTCTTATAGAGATGTTTAAAGATTCTGCAATAATTCTTTGGGGGGTTGGATTTTCTTTTCAAATATGAGATTCAATTTTAAATATAATAAGCGGTGAACGTTACCTTTATTGGGTATGCATTCCAGTCAAATGTAAACTTTGATGTTTCTTTCCTTTTTTATTAATTATTTCACTTATTTTACGTGTTGAAATATCAAAACCTTGCTTTTCACAATATTTAAATAATCGAATAAGGGTATTTCTTCTCGTAAAGCACAAATACATATCCTTCGATCCATTGTTTATTTTTCCAGTGACATTTTAATGCAAAGAATATTTTTAATGAAGCAGACGATAATTAAAAGTATTTCTTCTCGTAAAGCACAAATATCTATCATTTGATCCATTGTTTATTTTCCAGCGACATTTTAATGCAAAGAATATTTTTAATGAAGCAGACGATAATTAAAAGTATTTCTTCTCGTAAAGCACAAATACATATCATACGATCCATTGTTTGTTTTCCAGCGACATTTTAATGCAAACAATATTTTTAATGACGCAGACGATAATTAAAAGTAATTAAATATTTCTTCTCGTAAAGCACAAATGCATATCATTCGATTCATTGTTTATTTTCCAGCGACATTTTAATGCAAAGAATATTTTTAATGAAGCAGACGATAATTAAACCCTAATCCGAATTGATGCCATATAGATTTTTTCCCCGCTTAAATTTAAATCACAGAGAAAGTTAAAATCGTTACAAAAATGTGTGAACACCCTCTGTACTCGAGATAACTGCTCCCGATTTTTTGCAAACTTTTCAGCAGCATTTAAAGTTTGTGGTGTAGCAGCACTCATAACACTGCGTGAAGCATAATCGCGCACCCTGTATAATTAGCATTATTATCGCATTGTCAGTGTTGCCAGATAGTCGAAAGTCAATTTCCCCAAAAGTTCTAAAATTTTCCCCAAATCAGTTTTTTTTTTTCAGAAAAAGTCCTTCAATCGGTTTTTAGTCATAAAAGTAAATATTAAATATTAAATTTACCACTATAAATTTATTTAACCAATTTAAGCTTTAATTTTTTTTCTCCAAATCGAGCGATTAAAAAAAAAAAAAAAAAAAAAAAATCTCCATTTTCAAAAAGAAAATAAAAACGAACTTCTGAATTGACCATTTTTATTGTGATCAATTACTTTTTTGAAGAAAACAATATGAATTAAGAAAAGATAAATAGATATTGTAGTTAAATGCATAATATATTATAACTTAAAATACGTGTAATCGACTAATCCAGATCCAGTGTCGTCAAGTGACTAAAAGTAAATTTTAACCCGAAAACATGAAATAATGAAAAAAAATCCCCAAGTTTTTCCCCCAAAATGTTGATACTCTCCAAATGTTTCCCCACTAATAACTTGTCCCCAAATATTTCCCCCAGAGGCTCAAAATCTCCCAAAATGGGGACAAAGTCTCCAAGTTGGCAACACTGCGCATTGTCAACAACTGTGAATGAGAACTAAAATTTAGATATAAAAAACACTTAGACATAAACGCGAACATTTATTTCAACTTACTTAATGTTTTGTAATGGTAACGGGATTTTGTGGGCCCCTTTTAATGAATCCCAATTGCTGCGTATATGATATCGATTAAAAATGACACATGCAGCACTAAGTCGTATTTATGTATAACATTGCTACATTAAAGAAGTGTATTAAGCATTTCTGGAGAATTAAATATAATCTTGTTAATGGGGAAATAGTCTTCTAAATTGATTTTGCACAGAATTATTCCTTTGTAATTCAGGATGAAATCCAAGCATTCGCATGTTTGCTGTAAATAACTTCATTCACTGCAAGTATACCCTGCAATTATATCTAAATGATTCAGATAATTTGAATCATATGAAACATGCTGTCTGGTTATACATGAATATCCCCATTTAACACATCAATGAGAGGTAACATATATAAAAATATTCACACGTTTTATGTTGGGTGTGCTGCACAGGTACAATATATTATCTTGAATATATCACAAAAGTAATATATTGTCTATCCAATATGGTCTTTTTTTTTTTTTAAACCACATAGAAATAGGATTGTAGATAAATCAGAGGCGATATTGTAAACATTTGCTTTCAATCCTGTTCTTATAGAAGGCTACAAGTAGCGCAAAATTCTTCTGAATTCGCAAAATGTGCTAAAGAATTGTTAAAAGTAAAAGGTTTTTATAGATTCTTGAAAGTGAAATGCAAGTTTCGACTACTAAAATGCTTCATAAAAATTGGAATAAATTAAAGCTTGTTAATGGCATCTTTAAATGAAAAATCTAGAACAGAGCTGTTCAACCTTTCAGAAGCGCGGGCGCACCTCATCTTAGTGGGAAACATTGAAAGGCGCCATTATGACATATCTGAAAACACAGAACAATAATACTTCACATAGCAGGGGACAATGTTTACAGTTTGGCCTAATTTTATATTCAGAAATTTCGAATTTATACCGAAAATTGCGAAAGAAGACTTTTTACTTTAAGTAATCTTAAAATGTTTGTCATTAAATAAATTACCATTCGGAATTCCTGGTAAGAATCCAGATTCATTGCATAAAAAAAGGAGACATACGTTACAACCCTGAGTAACGGTATAGCAACGTTTTATAAGATGCACAGACACCTCACAATGTGAGCTATAATGCCCCCTACAATGCAGACTCGATGTGAAAAATAATTGCAGAAAAAACATAATTCATTGTAAGTTTAGAATTAAACTTTCCTGAGAGGCCTATCAAAATATTTTATAGTGAAAGAAGACGAAAATTTAACGATGATCATGATAACAAATCATGTGGAACAAACACTAAAGTTTTTAAAGAAACATCTTTTAAAACGGATTTTTATTTAAAAAGACTCCCAGTAATAGGAATCAATCAAAAGAACGCCATGAAAGTCTTCAACAAGTTGGAAATTGTACGTCACTCGTGACATATGAGGTGCGTTCGTACTATAGCTAATTACATAAATATTCAGATCTTGATGATTTTTAATTCTGTGAAATGAATTATATCGTCTGCAGATTCATTTCTGTCATAAAATAAGTATCTCGGTCGCTTGACGATTTAACCTCGGAAGCTCCTATAGCAAGAAAGCACCGATTTTTTTTTTTTTAATTATTATTATTCAAATTTCTTAATAAATATTTTTATTAATATCTCCTAAAGTTTTGATTGGATTTTCTTAAAATTTGAAATGTCTCGACAAACTTATGCAAAGATAATATATCTTACATTTCAAACCATTCGGTTGGGTAGTTTTTGCGTTGTTCTATGCAGACGGACGGACAGACAGACGTACGGACGGACCAGACGACGACAATAGGTGCTACGTATTTATATAATTACGAACGCACCTAAAAAGCGCAATGGCGCCCGCGGGTACCGCGTTGGACAGCCCTGATCTAGAATAAATCAGGTAAAATAGAAGAGGAATGAATTTGGGACTGAAGATTGTTCAAATGAATTTCTGATGGATTTTTTCTCATCATCAGTAACTGACAATTAAACATATAGAGAGAATTCTATATATTGAACGTCATATTCAACGTAATAAGTAAAAATACAAAACGTAAATACATTGACTCAGAATTCATTTATTACTAAAAAGGGTCAAATATAATACAAAAGTTTTAAAACATTAAAACAATCAAAGATGTTAAAAACACAGATGACAAACATGTCAAAATATCCCCAGCGCAGGGGCAGTGGTATGTTTATGAAACAACCTAATTTTAATTCCAAAATGCCACATTGGCACCAGAATTTTGCTGAAATCTTTTCCATTTAATATATAATGTGAAATATAGCCTTTTTCTTATTTACAAATAATTTTTTTGTAAATTCCGGTGCCAGTCATTTATTTCAACATTTTAGTACTAAAAGTACTTTGCCCCTGAAAGGCTTAAAGGATGAAAATCGAGAAAATTCGTCTGGAAATGGACAAACTGAGATAAGAAAGAAACACTCCAGAAAATTATTTATTGCACAGAATAGGTACAACACAGCTCGTGATGTCCAGAGAAAACAAATATTTTACAACAATTGTTCAAAATGTCGACCGCGGACGTTATTACACAGAGTACATCTACGGAGCAACGAGTGGCGGACACGCTATGTGTAATAATGTCCGCGGTCGACACTTTGAACAATTGTTGTAAAATATTTGTTTTCTCTGGACATCACGAGCTGTGTTGTACTTAATTTGTATTGAAATTGATATACATCACTGAGGTGCACTACAAGATGCGTAGTATATATAATAGGGTGTGCATAGCATTTATCGTTCATGTACAGGGACACATAAAATTCGGCAACATTGTCTATGAGAGATAATTGTTGGAAGTGTGTTTTCATATTTCAATTTCAATTTGAAGTTCTTAAACATTTTCAGCTGCATAATTGAATACATGCAAGAAGAACAAAATAATATATTTTTTAATATTTGTGTTAATTCTGTTATAATTTATTATGTTTGCCTGTAAAACATGTTTTTTGAACAAGAAAGTGTTTACGTGAGGATTGATAGGGCCCGAAAAATCTATAGGGAAATCCATGTTAGATGCCCCATCCGGTTAGTTGCCCTAGTTACTGTATTTTAGCTATTCGATGTGTGGCAGAGCTAGTGACGTTCTGCTACTCTCAATTGTTATAAAAAAAACGTAGTAGACGAAGTTACAGCAATTTAGTTTTTCAAATAAAAGTTATATTCATCAAAGAAGGCAAGTTTGGCTTTTGTTTTATGTTCTTATAAGATAGAGACAAGTAGAAGATGAACTATAATATACTTACTAGAGATTTTTTATGCAAAAATTAGTGAATGTTGTTGAAACAGGTATCGAGTAATGTGTTAATTATAAGTTACAGACATATTTGTTCCTACTTCCACAGTTACTGACTGGAGCATCTATCATGGATTAAAAGGATACAAGCCCCACCTGCATCGGGAACTCGCCTCACTAGTGATGCGAAATAAGACGCATTTATAATTATCAAATGACTTTGTTGTGTGAGAATATTTTTTTAATCTTCAGGATTGTGAGAAAAACAATCTGTTTCTTCTTTTGGTTGGCCATGGCCCTTCCGGGGGATCATTACCTAACAAGTAAAGGGCGGTGTTAGTAGTGATAAATTCTCCATTTAAGCAATGATTAATACAAAAATCATTTGTTTCTTTTCAGAAAGCTGGTTCAAAAGATTGCGATCCCTCACATTTTTAAGGGAAAAATACTTGAATGTTTGTGTTTATAGCTCTGATCAGAACATTTTAATTTACACATTCCGAACTTTCCCTCTGTTTATATCAGAATATATTCAGGAGCACTAAATAGAAATCTAAATACAAAATAGAAATCTGAAATCCCTTAAGTATATCATTCTCACAACAAATGCGGAAAGACTATACCAGGGCACCATATTAGAGCTGTAATTCCTCTTTAGGCTTCTTTATTTAGTTAACTAATAGTCCTTTTATTGTTGGCAATTTTTCTCTCCCCTCCTCTTAATTTAAATTACATAAGTTTAACCTTCCGTAGAATGTATAAAATATTTTTAACTCATTAATTATGAAACATAAAAATCTAACGCATTTAATTTCAGAATTTTAAATTTGCTTCCCGAATTAGTTTTTAGAGTTTGTACATCGAATATAAGACGAGGGGAGGAGGGTAATCCCTCTTACGAGGAGAGTGCCAAGCTTGGTAATCACAGATTTTGATTATTTTTATATATGTTGTAGGGTAGAAGCCCCTTAGTCTCAGGTTCAATGGATTTTATACAACTCTCCTTAGTTCTTGAGAAATGGGGGGGGGGTCTAATATTACAACACAACTTAAATACTTACTTTGTAACGAAACAACTACGTAAGTCGTAGCTCAGTTGGTATAGCGTCTGCTTTTTGTTCCGAGGGCCCGGGTTCAATGCCAGAACGCGTTTGTTTTTCTCATTTTTTTTAAATAAATATACTTGTAATTATAATTTAATAATCTCAATTAAAAAAATAACATAATTAAATTTTAATTTAGCATTTTTGATTTTTTTAAAAATCCCTTTTACAATATATTCCCTATATGCTTTATCAATGCAACGATATTGAACAATTGTGTCAATTCGTGATTGTAAAGAAACATTATTTGTAAATTGCCTTAACAAGGGAAGTCAATGCGACGATAATACTACTCTGTTTTTAAAGTAAGAACCATAATTATATTAAAATTTAGCGTAAGAATTAAATTACAACATATTTATGTTTTATTTTATTGTAACTAGAGGGCGCCATAACAGACTGGTTATTTCTTTCTTTTTAGTTTGGTGCAGTTAAGTGGTTTTTTGTTTTCAATCTTTATCGCACAAGTGCGTATCATTCTGTAACAGCTTATAATCGTATAAAAAAGGAAGAAGCAAGCTATAGTTCACAAGAAGATCAATCTGAAGTGTCGGGATTCGATGAAAAAGGGATAATGAAAAGTGATGACACAAATGCGTTGAAGTGCTGTAAAATTTTATTGCAAAACAAGGAATTTTTAACAAATAATCCAGCATCTGAAATATCTCCGTTTTCTATTGCGATGGGAGAAGAATTCTGTAATTCGATAGTAAATATGCTGATTTTGTAACGGTTTTTGAATTTTTACTAGTCAATAATAAATCCAATTTTTTAAAGTTCTTTAAATGATAAGAAATGTTTAATAATGGTTTAAAATTCAAAAATTCTAAATTAAAATTTAATTATGTTAACAAAATGTTTTATTGAGATGATTAAATTATAATTACAAGTATATTTATTTTTAAAAAATGTGAAAAACAAACGTAGCGCGTTCCGGCATCGAACCCGGGTCCTCGGAACAACGAGCAGACGCCATGCCAACTGAGCTACGACCAACGCAGTTATTTCGTTACAAAGTAAGTATTTAAGTTGTGTTATGATATTAGACCCCCCCCCCCCCCCCATTTCTCAAGAACTAAGGAGCGTTGTATAAAATCCATTGAACCTAAGACTAAGGGGCTTCTACCCTACAACACATATAAAAATAATCAAAATCTGTGATTACCAAGCTTGGCACTCTCCTTGTTAGTTTAGACTAAACAAGTTTAGCCTTCTAATAAATTATAATACCTTATAATAATATATGCTAAAAGGTGTAAATTAACAACATAACATACAGTAAAAAATATTTTATTAGGTTGTTTTAATAAACAACATAAATATTAAAGTTAATACATTATCAAGCTAACATAATATTAAATGTGTATTGATCAACTATTAAGACAATGATTTACTATGATTATTGGTTCATTTTGCATGATGATTCATTTTGCAGTCATTTTGTTAAAAATGTTAACAATTTAGTTATATACATATATTACATAAAGTTATTACATTAGCTAAAGAAATATATATACTATAGGAATTAGATTTCTATTTTGTTTTTAGATTTCTATTTAGTGCAACAACCTAATAAAAGTTATTTTACTATATATTATGTTGTTAATTTACACCTTTTAGCATTTAAGAGAAATATATGTTTAGTCTTATTTAGAATTATCCGATTGGTTTCAAATTTTATATACCCATTTATTCGAAGAATTAGGAATAACAAATAACCTTTCATGTGGGAGTGTAATGCAAAATTAGTACACAGAGACTGTAAGCTCCATTTTTTTTCAAGGAAAAAATTATGAATTCGATATAAATAGGATATTAAGTCAAATTCATATCCAGATTTTAAATTATAAATGTTAATTATCTATGCTTCATATTCTTTTACGTATGGCGCATTAATCCGATCAATTGGATTATCTAACCCTGAGGTCCGGGATATATGGCCAAAATCATTGATTACGTTTTTTTAAAATAAAAAACACTATTTTATATGGTATTTTTATTAAAGTAATATTTTCATGATGTTCTATATAAAATTTGGAGAAGATAGGTTACATCTGCACTACAAAAATCATTGCTATAAAAAAGAAAGATGAAGGAGGCCGCTTAAGAGACCGCTTCACTGAAACTCCCAGATCGCGAAAGACCATGTTAGCCTATGGAAAAACTTAGAAGCGCGACTACTCATTATTTAGTATAATTATTAAAATATGGTTTTCACCATCAAAAAGTAGATGTCAGATGCCGAAATTGTGCGTTTTTAAAAAATGTCTTCTTAAATTTTAACTATTTAAAAATTCCTTAAAATTTTTTTAAAAACTTTGAAGTTTTATCATTTTTTTACAAATATTTAAAATTTAAGGATACAATTTTTAAAAACGCACAAGTTCGGCATCTGACATCTACTTTCTGGAGGTGAAAATCGTATTTTAATAATTATATTAGGTAATGAGTAAGCGCGCTTATAAATTTTCCCAGGCTAACATGGGATTTCGCGATGGAGCAGTTTCAGTAAGCGGCCTCTTAAGTAGGGCAACTATCCCGGATTTAGTACCTAGTCCCTAGTCCTTAGTCGCTGGTCCGTATTCCAGGTTGAGAAAACTGATTAATATACTATAAAAACTACTCGGAAATGTTTCCGAAAATCAGCGGCAGCAAAAGAAACTTTATTTTTATAAATGCTTCTTTAAATCTGGAAAATAGATTGGGTTCTGAGGTTTCTAAATGTAAAGAATATTTTTCGGAATCGTGGTTAACACAGAAGAGGTCATTGTATGTTTTCATTTGTCGTTTTATTATATTTTCCTAAATTAAGAAGCATTTGTATTTTTTTTACAGCATTCTATATCAAAGAAAGATATCATAGAATGCATTAGGAGGTATAACAATTGTCATAAAAAAACACCTTTCTTGAATATCGACACTATATCAACAAAGTTAAAAACGGACGTTAAAAATTTCATACAATGCCAATCTATACACTGTAAAAAATGACCAATGTTTCTTATTTTATGAAAATATACTATAACTACGAACGAAAATATAATGTAATCTTCTGAGTTATCCGAAATTCCGAATAGCGTTTTCCATTGACTTTTGAATCCCCAAAAACCAATACATTTCCAAAATTTAAAGAATTATTTATAAAAACAAAGTATTTTTCCCTGCCCGAATTTTTCAGAAACATTTCCGAAGGGATTTTATAGTGTATTAATTAGTGTCCTCAGCCTGGAATACCTGTTTTTCGAATGCTATCAATTCTGAAGTAAACATTTTCCGGGCAACGCCGGGAGGGTCAGCTAGAATTTCGTTAAATTTGAAAGATAGTGTAAAAATAAAAGGAAAGATTGCAACATTTCATTTGAATCAGAAAGATGGCACTTAGATTCTTCTCTCTCTTATTATTACTGTTTCTTTTTTCTTTTTTTTTTCTTTCCATTAATAAATCTAAAGATAAAATTCAAATAAGCTTCAAATATTTAAGATGGAAATAAAACAAGATTAAGCAGATTACTTTCCTTTTAAACAATATTTGACAAATTATTATCCCCACACTTCTTCTGAGATAGATTATAATACTTAGATACATTCTACGTACAAACTTGTTCCACTGATTTCACTTTATTTTTTTTTTCTTTATGCAAGTCAGGTATGTTTGACAAACATTTCGAAACAAGTTAAGTCTGTTGTATATCACCCTTTACCTTCAAAATACGAATAGAAACTTCTTTAAGAGCATTTGTTATCTGGAAACATTACAAAATATAAACTTCGTTATTTTAAGTAGTCTTTTTCAAAAATGTCAACAAAATTTTATTACCCTGATTAAAAGACATTTTATAGTTTAATGTCTTTTCTTCTTTAGGATATTTTAAACTTTTTTTTTTTTTAAGTATGCGCTGAAGCGATGTTATATAAGTGATAAAATACATTACTCTCTCTATTTTTAATAAAGATTAGAGCTGGTTTCTAATAACTTTGCTACTCTGAAACATAGTTTAGGGAATATAAAATGAGAAGAAAATTCAAATTGCTTTAAACTAAATTCTGAATTGTTAAAATAATTCTATTACTTTTACTAAGTACTTCTTAATTTTCTTATTTTGCATCTCGTTTTTTTCAGTTGGAGTTTACTTTAGTTATTATTTGTTTGTTTTTTTAATCTAGAGATTAAATAATATATAGAATATTTGATGTAGTAGCTCATGCAATTTTTACGAAAATATATACATTGAGAAACCTTTATTCTGCCAAACATTTGCAAACAATGATGTAATTTTATTTTTTAATCTGTTTAAATTACATTGTACAGGGAGGAAATTGGAAAAAAATGATGGGGACAACGAGCGTAGAATTCAGCAAAAAACAACTACAAAAAGACAAAATAACAACTCAAAATAACAATAAACTGAAATGGCGAGTACTTACAATGATTTGTACAAAAGAACAACTCAGTATTTTGTACAAAGTTTATTTCACACTTAAATAAACTGAAATGACGAGTACTTACATTGATGTGTACAAAATAACAACTCAGTATTTTGTACAAAATTTACTTCACACCTAAATAAACTGAAATGGTGAGTACTTACAATGATTTGCACAAAATAACAACTCAGTATTTTGTACAGAGTTTATTTCACACCTAAATAAGCTGAAATGACGAGTACTTACAATGATTTGTACAAAATAACAACTCAGTATTTTGTACAAAGTTTATTTCATATCTAAATAAACTGAAATGACGAGTACTTACAATGATTTGTACAAAATAACAACTCAGTATTTTGTACGAAGTTTATTTCACATCTAAATATACTAAAATGACGAGTACTTACAATGATTTGTACAAAATAACAACTCAGTATTTTGTACAAAGTTTATTTCACACCTAAATAAACTGAAATGACGAGTACTTACAATGATTTGTACAAAATAACAACTCAGTATTTTGTACAAAGTTTATTTCACACCTAAATAAACTGAAATGACGAGTACTTACAATGATTTGTACAAAATAACAACTCAGTATTTTGTACAAAGTTTATTTCACACTTAAATAAACTGAAATGGTGAGTACTTACAATGATTTGTACAATATTAACAACTCAATATTTTGTACAAAGTTTATTTCACACCTAAATAAACTGAAATGGCGAGTACTTACAATGATTTGTACAAAATAACAACTCAGTATTTTGTACAAAGTTTATTTCACACTTAAATAAACTGAAATGACGAGTACTTACAATGATGTGTACAAAATAACAACTCAGTATTTTGTACAAAATTTACTTCACACCTACATAAACTGAAATGGTGAGTACTTACAATGATTTGCACAGAATAACAACTCAGTATTTTGTACAGAATTTATTTCACACCTAAATAAACTGAAATGGCGAGTACTTACAATGATTTGTACAAAATAACAACTCAGTATTTTGTACAGAGTTTATTTCACATCTAAATAAACTGAAATGACGAGTACTTACAATAATGTGTACAAAATAACAACTCAGTATTTTGCACAAAATTTACTTCACACCTAAATAAACTGAAATGGTGAGTACTCACAATGATTTGTACAAAATAACAACTCAGTATTTTGTACGAAGTTTATTTCACATCTAAATATACTAAAATGACGAGTACTTACAATGATTTGTACAAAATAACAACTCAGTATTTTGTACAAAGTTTATTTCACACTTAAATAAACTGAAATGACGAGTACTTACAATGATGTGTACAAAATAACAACTCAGTATTTTGTACAAAATTTACTTCACACCTACATAAACTGAAATGGTGAGTACTTACAATGATTTGCACAGAATAACAACTCAGTATTTTGTACATAATTTATTTCACACCTAAATAAACTGAAATGGCGAGTACTTACAATGATTTGTACAAAATAACAACTCAGTATTTTGTACAGAGTTTATTTCACAGCTAAATAAACTGAAATGACGAGTACTTACAATAATGTGTACAAAATAACAACTCAGTATTTTGCACAAAATTTACTTCACACCTAAATAAACTGAAATGGTGAGTACTCACAATGATTTGTACAAAATAACAACTCAGTATTTTGTACAAAGTTTATTTCACACCTAAATAAACTGAAATGACGAGTACTTACAATGACAAAACTTAAAAGGTTATTTCACACCTAAATAAACTGAAATGATGAGTACTTACAATGATTTGTATGACACATCTCCCCTAGTTCCCAGAAAAAATACTTTCTAGTTTTAAAACAACCAAATTTCACAACCTCGTATCAAAGAACAGGCCTTTAGGTTACCCCAAGACCTCTGAAATAGCCACTAAATTTATACTATCTACGAATGTCAAGGGCACGCTGATTTTCTCGGTATAGTTTCGAAACTTTTAGAAAAATCTTCTACGTTTCGAAAGTAACTGTTTTTTTTCTCTCAAAAGACCCCTGCAATCATTGCAACAGGGTTGGAACCACAAGAATCGAGAAATTTTTTTTTTAGGTATGAAATGCGATCACAGGAGGGAAAGATAAAAGAATGTAATGCCCTGAACTTTAAGTATGTTGACATATCACTGAACTCTGAAATGTGTTAATTTTGTGGTCAAAATGTCTTGGAATGAAGGCTATTTCACCTCATCGAAATTTTTATAAATTTTGTTTGTCTTATACCCCTAAAGCAAACATGGTTGAAGAGACAAATGCTATTATAGCATGTGGTAACAACCAGTCTTTCTTAATTTATATATAAACCAATGGGCCCGTGCGAAGATTTCGCACTGCAGTCTAATATTTTATAGCAGTATCTAATATCTTTTAGATGCAAGTTTAAAATTCTGAAGAAAAAATAAGGATAAAAATATCAGCAAACATCATCAGTCAAACCAGAATATCATCTCATTTATTCCATCAAAGTTACAGTAAAAACAGATCCAAGATAGCAAAAGGCTCGCGCGAGAGAAAAAATATATATAACAATCGTATTTTAACAGCATTAGAGGATGACGTCATCCACTTCGGTAAAAACACGAGACAAAGAAAAATAAATTGAATATATATAAAATATAATATAATTTAATTTAACAAAATGTACATTTAAGGCTAGACGTAAAAAAAAAACACTGCTTTGACCGATCGATGATGACTTTTTCTTCTAAGCATTGGAATTTGAATTTTTCTTTTTAATCAAAAAAATAAAATAAACCAGTGCGTCACTTTATCCTTTTTGTGCGATTTATTTTTATAATCATTTTTGAGCATCGTATAATGCGGTATTTTATTTTTGCGGCAACATTGATTTGAGGAAAACATTTCATTTCATTTATGAAAACAATGCCGATTTAATTTTTAATTAACAGCAATTTTTAATCGAAAAACATGTTTTAACGAAATGTGAGTGTACTATGTAAGAAACCTGCTTAAAATCCTTTCATATGGTATCTCATTCATCGTTCTGCGTTTCGCATTTGCTTAGAAAAAGGAATGTTGACAACAGAAATAATATATATGATATTTACATTTTTCATATTACTCGTATTAGCAAAAATAAAATTAAAAATTAGATGTATTTTTAAAGGATAAATTAACATTATATTAAATTATTCTGAGTTGATTGATACATAAAAAAAAGAAAGAAATCCTTAATGCAGTAGATTCTTAAAATATTAAAGCATCTTCTAACAGGATTTGTTAAATTGTAATAAAGTAACATTATGAATATGATTTGAAATAAATATAATTTTAAGAAAGTTTTTTGACGAAAATTAATATTGCAGAAAAGAAGTTATAATTACAGCTGGTATTTCTGATTGGTAATACGGAAAATATAAACTGGCTTTATATTAGAGAAACGAATTTCACATTTTGTAGAATTTTTTAAACATGAGAGAACATATATATACTATGATTTTTAAAAATATTTTGATACCTTCAATAAGAACTGAAATCAAATAACATAAACTAAACGTCGAAAAATAATTAAATAAATGTATTTCATTCGAGCGATTTTTCAACTAAGAATTAATATTATATAAAAATATTACAAAAGCATTTGTATATTTCAATCAAACAGTGACCAAATAGTCATAGCATTGAAATATGAAATGTTAAAACAACAAAATTAGCCGTTCGAAATTTACTAATACAATCAAATATATGTATTTAGTTGAAAAGAAAAAAAGAACATATTTTTAAATATTTTAACATGCCCCCCCCCCCCCCCCCCATACACCGACACTATAAGAAAAAAAAAACTCGCTCTATTTTATTGCAAATGTTATTTCAATAATTTTCGGTAAAATAGTTATATTTAGATTTTAAATTTGCCTGAAATTAAAAAAAAATATATCTATCAAAATTTGAAATCTAATTATGATACATTTTGAAAGAAAAAGAATTAGAAATTAAATGATCAACTATTTAGGAGGTGATTATGAGTTGTAATTAATGAAGATAGATTCAAAATTAGTATCATAAAAATTAGTATCATAAAAAATAGTATCAAAAATTAGTACCATTAGTTTTTAATCATTGTGGAAAAAAAAAAGTCATAAAGAATGCATTAGAAAATAAACGATCAACTATTTAGGAGGTGATTATGAGTTTCAATTAATGAAGATATATGCAAAATTAGTATCATAAAAATTAGTAAAAAATTAGTATACAAAATTAGAATCAAAATTAGTATCATTAGTATTTAATCATTTTGAAAGAAAAAGATCATAAGGAATGCATTAGAAATTAAACGATCAATTATTTAGGAAGTGATTATGAGTTTTAATTAATGAAGAGGTATGCAAAATTAGTATGAAAGCAGCTTAAACAAAATATTTTTAGATAATCGAAAATTTATTTTAAAAAGAATTTATGAACAAAAAAAAAAGAACTAATATCGATTTTAGTAAAACTTTTAACTGAATTAACAACAAATAATAACATATTAGTCGAAAAGCATTAAAAAGTTGATTGAAAGATGCATTTTTTCAGAAACGTTCATTTTCAGTGCTAAATGTTCTGAAAAAACATACTTGTAAATTAAGAGTGTAAAAAATGTTTTTATATCGCTTTGAATTTATGTGACATTATGCTAGTATTTAAATATAAACCACTAATTAGTGCAAACATAAGAAACATAACTGTTTTGCTTATAGAAATAATACAGTAAAGCACCGTTTATACGTTTCTCATTTATAGGTCTTTTACATTTATACGTTGTTTCAGTGGGGTCCCGATTCATCCGTATGTATTTTAATGTTGTAATGTTTCGTTTATATGACACATAGCTTCGGTTATACGTCGCTTCTTTCATGCCGTAACCGATTTTTTCAGAATATCCCCCCCCCCCCCTTGTCGTTCTTTTTTCTTTTCTGTTAGTAATATTTGGGGAAAGATGAAAGACAAAGAATATGTGACCTGTGGAGTGGGTCGGAAGAAAAGAATGTACAGTAGATGGTCTGCTCACGAGACAAGTTTGAGATTATTAAAAGTCGTTTCATTTCTCGATTTCGTTGCAATTTAGACCACATTTGCGCGCGATTTCTATTTTGTCTATTTTAAACGCTTAACATGTTCCTAAAATGCCCCGAAAACGAAAGGCACTTTCATTAAAAGAAAAATGTTTCTCACAATACTAGTGAGAAAACTTTCGAGGAACTTTAGTCCATACATAATGCTTTGTTTAAGTCTCAAAGTAAATCGGCACGACAGACGAGATTAAAGGTTATTTTAATTAAAATCTGCTTGTACGATCAATAATGGAATAGAAAAAATGTAATTCAAGGTGTGCAACTGATATAAGATTTGATAATTCTTATATTTATTTTTCAGTTTTAGAAATGATTATTTAATTTTTTTTTCAATGTTTTAACTTTCTTTCAATATGTAGTGATCTTAAACAACCGAAAATTCTGGCAAAATTATATTTGTATGGTTGCAGCATTTATATTTCAGCATTTATATTATGTTAAAGATTTTGCACCTTATGCGACTACAATTTCGATTGTACGTCTTTCTCAGTTATACGGTGCTTTACTATACAATTATGCACTGACAATGTATTAATTCATTTTTTATTTTATTTTATTATTATTATTATTATTATTATTATTTTACATAATATCAATTTAATTAACGTTTTTACATTCCTCTTAACATTTCATTCATTATTTAAATGAAATTTTCTTAATTTATCAATTTCTCATTAAGCACTTTCTTTAAATTTTAAAATTCCACTTTCAATAACTAATTTATGTTATAGTTTCTTACACTGACACCAGATGGCATATCCATATATGTATCTAAATTTATTATTTATCTGACTTGAATGCTCTTTTCTGAACAGCCAATAGGTGGCAGCATTGTTCCTTAATGTTACTTAATTCTAGTATTAACGCTTATTTGAAATTCATTTTTTCATAAATTGAATTTTTAAGAATCACTCACTTCTCTTGTAATTCATCTAATGAATTAGTAACTATTTTTTGGCAACAGGTGAAATTTTGTTGATTCATCAATCATGACGTTTTTGATTTAACCACGTTTCTTCCAGTTTAAATATTGGGAAATTAACCTCACTTTTATTTTTTAATATTTTTCATTTCTAATACCGTATTCTTGTGTAATTTCTAATACCGTATTCTTTCTAATATTGTATTCTCGTTTTTTTTTTTTTTTTTTTTTTTTTTTTAATGTGTGATTGTCTAAATTTTGAACAATTTTAACTTAATAGTTCGTACAAAGAAGAAATCATACATTTTTTTTTTTTTTTTGTGAAATATATAGTAATTTGGGCTTGATAATTCTTGCCATGGTTCTACAATAATTTCAAAATAATTTTCATCTATACCAAAATTTCACTTTTTTTTATTTATTCATTTATGCATACATTTTGAGTTTCTTTTTTCAGGATTTTCATTTTCTTTTCATTTTTCTCTCCAATCTGTATTATATTCTCTTTGTTTTGAATTCTTTTCATTTTTTCTTCTCTACATATTTATGGACATTATTCAAACAGGTACGTGTTCATTTTTAATATTTAAAATTCTTTTCCCCCAATTGTTGTATGATGTTTCTGTGATGTTATTTAATTATTATATATATATATATATATATATATATATATATATATATATATATAATTTAATTAAAATGAAATCACATGTGTAAAAATCAGAGGAAAGGATAACACAAAAATTAAACACAGAAAATTGATAATGCAAATATCAGAAGCTATGAATATCTTATGGATTCATGAAAGGGTGCTTCATAAGAATATTTCGTAGTAAAGATATGTTATTTCGTCGAATATTATCGGCATCAAGCCTAAAAGTGACAATATTAAGCTCCTTATAATATATAGAAAAAGCAATGGTTGAAAGAAATTAAAATAGTCAAAAAAATAAATGAAAATTCAACAAAAGAATACTAAAAAAAAAACTTAAAAATAAATAAAACAACTTACCAAGCTAAAAAAAATGTCAAAGATGCAATCGGATTCAGATAGACTCCATGTGCTTTGGACAAGCAAATTAATATGCAACATGTGAAGAGAGAGTAAAAAATGATATGGATAAAAGAACGTGTGCTGCCATCCAGAAAGTGTATGAGTAACTACATTACCTAAATGTAAGCCAATAGGAGATTCACTTGGTTATAAATCGACAAATGAAGTTACATTATTAAAAATCTGCGTAAAAATAAAACGAGGATAAAGGAAGAATAAGGTAAAAAAATAATAATAATAAAAGAAAAAAATCATTATTATTATCAAATAGCTGTTAAATTAAAAATAAATAATTTGAAAAAAAAGTATTTTAAGAAAGGATACTGGAGATAAATATGTAGTTTCTAAAATGATATTAAATAAATAATGGTAAATGTCTTTAAGAGGGATACAAGTATAGCTATGAACAAGGTACCATATGTTAGAATAATGTGTGATAAATAAATGCTAACCACCCTCCCCGTCTTTTATAAAATGTTTAAACTTTTTTTAACAGTCCCGACCTCAACCCTCCTTAATGGCATTTCGATTTTATAAATTTTTGTCAGGCAGGTATAAAAGTTTTAGCGAGTTAAAATGTCTCCACGTAGTTTAGATCATCTTGTCAATACGTTTTTCCCAAGTTGCGAGCAAAATCCTTCGCGCCCACAAATTGCCGGATCTTTTACCTCAGTTTTTCAGTCACTTCACATTTCGTAGCATTAATTCGCATTTTGCGTAGCTTCTAAGTACGGCTGCCTGCGAAGGACTTTTCTGCTGATGTTTTATTTTTGGCAACTTGTTTTATCTAAATTTTTTCGCCAGATATGTGGCATTACGTAATGGATAAAACATATTATATATTTTGTAGAAATGCAATGTGCTCTGTCTTATACTAAATGGCTCTATCTTATATTAAACCTGCAGTTTCTTACTGTATCATGTATCATGCTGTTACTTCCATAGATTACGGTTGTGAAAATTGAATTGCTTTTATGTTTATATTTTAAGTTTAGACTCTGAGGAAATTATATCTATTTTTGGTTTTAAATAAAATTACGAAAAGCTACATGTAGTGTGAACTTTTATTCAGCTGGTAGTACTTTCTACTGAGTTTAAATCTGCTTTGGTCCGAGTTTAAGTTGTCGATCTCCTGTAATGGGTTATGGACCGGAGCAGTAATTACACCGGCTGTTATATTGAACATCGTTAAAATGAGACTGACATGTTTGTTGCGATAGGGGACGTTAAGTATCATGCTTTGGGTATCGGAACAGTGGAGATGTTCCTTTATGATGAGAGAAAATAACAATATTTGACACTTCAAAACGTAATGTACGCGTCTAAGATCCGACGTAATAACTTAATGTCAAGTCTTGCCCTTTAGAAATGCTCGCTTAAATTTGTTCTCAAGAAATTGAAGAAGAGCTTTACGGCCATGGAAACTAATGGTTTCTTTGTAAACTTGCAAGCCTAACTATCTCATCGTAAAAAATAAAAAGGCTTTTACAGCAAAGACTGAGAAATGAGGAGAAATCTAACGAATGGCATAGTATATTCTGCCATATTAACACGAAATGCATTTTAAACACAAATAAAAACGCAGCTTTTCACGGTTTGCCAAATTTTAAAGAAAAAGCCATGCCTACTTGTGAAGACTGTAAGATAGCGGAGTACCGAAGAGTTTCATAAGCCAATACGCAAAACACGCCCTAACAGGCGTCTCGAATTGATACATCCCGATGTCTGTCGATCCCTACCAACTAAATCAAATGCAATAACTAGAAATTTTGTGACTTTTATAGACGACTATTCTAAGAAACTAGTTGTGTTTACTCCTTATACAGAAAAATAAAGTTTTCAAAAGTTTCAACCGGTTCAAAAAAAAAAAAAAAAGGCAGAGAGATTTCTAAATTGCAAAATAGCAAATATTAGATCTTACAATGGCCTAGAGTATGTAAATAAGAGTAAAATGTTTACCAAATACTTTGAGGATCAAAGGATACGTCAAGAACGCATTAATATGTATACCCCGTGCAAAATGGCACTGCGGAGAATTTTAATTACATGGCCTTAAACGCTATAAAAGCCCTTTTGCATGACAGGAAATTAAGCAGAAGATTTTGGGCAGAAGCATTATTGACTTTTGGCTATACATTGCACTGGATTTGTCACGGCAATTAAAAAAAAAAACTCCGTTTGAACTGTATGGAGGAAGAAAACCATTGGTAAAACACTTGAATACCTTCGGCATTACAGTTTACGTGGGGAAGCCTAAACAAATGAGGAACAAGTTTTCAATGCGAGCTCAAAAAATATATAATGGTTTGGTACGCACTTAGGTTACCGCTGGGACGAAAGACTATACAGACTATAAACGTTACTTTTTGGAATGAAGAGCGCAGAGAGATCGCACTGAACCCAAACCAAAATACCAGTCTTTCATCTGAAGAATCTGGATCGGATTCAGACGAATAAACAAATGAAGAGTATAAACTCAAACAAGATTCGAAAATAGAAACGAGGCCAAAATAAATGAGCAGCATTCCAACTCAAAATGCTTTCCCTAATCAAGAGAATGCCCAAGATGGTTCTATACCCGGTACGTCTAAACACGTACTTTTTACGCCTGGATCTACTAAACCTCAGTGTGAAACTCTATCTGTAAAACAAAACGAAGAACCAAGTCATGGCATCTACTACCGTATAGTTGGAACTAAAACAAGGATAAAATCATGGTCAGAAGCGAAGACTTATTGGGATAAAAATAATATACCTTTTCAAAGAACAGACTTTGTTCTTATTCAGGACTAGTTAAAATCACAGGCCCCTGAATATTATAGGCTGCGCGCTCCAATAAAAATGGCGGTTGTCGTAGGCGGAGTTTTTTCAGCGTTTGTATTGTTCCTCGAATTTCAACACCAATAATTTCTAAAAGTTTTCTTTACCTTATTTTTCTGAAATAAAATAAGCCAAAGAAATCTTTTAGAATTTACTGGTGTTTAAATTCAGAGGACTTTACAAACGCTGAAAAAAAAATCCTCTTACGACAGCCGTCATTTTTGTGTCACCGCTCAGGCCTAAAAATTCAGGGGGCGGTGGTTAAAATGCCTAGTGACGAGGAGTCTGGCAATTATGCCCCAGAGGCAAACTTTGTAGACATTGAAATACATTTAAATTATAATGAAGCTTGAAATTCCCACAGATAAAGTAGTGGTTTAAAGTTATGGATGACGAAATACATATAATAGGAGAAAGAAAAGTCTAGACTTTAGTCCCTAAACCTTCTGAAGCGACAATCATTAATAACCGCTGGTTTTATTTTTGTAAAACGTAACGAGAATAATAAGATCGTCAGATACAAAGCGCGACTAATAATTGTCCAAGGTTTTTGGCAGAAAAAAGGAATAAATTACGACTAAGTGTTTATCCCAGTCGTGAATTTTTCAATCACAACTTTTCTTTATTATTTTAGTTTGCTTATACGGCTGGTGACATCACCAGCTTGACATTAGAGCAGCATATTTATATACTAAACTGAATAACGATCAACTGAATAATGATTAATTATATCTATCAACCTCAAAAATTTACTGATAAAAACTGTTTTTATCATACATGTAAACTAAATAAATCTATCTATGGTTTAAAGCAATCTGGAAGAGAATGTTTTTTTTTATAAATAAATTCAATTTTGACAGAGTTAAAATATAAACGCCTAACTTTGTGTAAATGTGTATACGTACATAATGATAATTTGGTTCAACTTTATGTATAGATGATATTCTTCTGTTCGGAAAAATCATTTAAAATATAAACCTTGCCATAGACAAGCTAAAGAGCAAATTTGATCTTAAAATCACTTGAAAAAACTAAAAAGCTTTTAGTAGTAACTTTTGAGGGAAAATAAAAGCTTATGTTATAAACTAATCAGACTCTATTTCAAAGGTATATAAAAAGTTTAGAAAGTTTAAGATTCTAATAACATCCCTGCAAATAGCAAAAGGAATCGTATTATCTAAAACTGATTACCTAACTACAGAAACAGAGATTCAAGAAATGTGTAAAATTCCGTACTGTAATTTAATTGGATATCTGGCATAAATTGGAAGTCGGGTAGTTTGTGGGCAGGGGTCGGTAGTAGCGCGCTACAAGTAGCGAAGCTACTGTAGCCGCTACCTTTTTACAGTTGTTTGTAGTGTAGCGAGTAGCGCGATACCAAAAATCCGTAGTTTGTAGAGAGACTGACGCTACTTTTAACGCTACTTCAGGGGTAGGAACTGTACCATTCTGCAAATCACGTTGCCAAAATTTGCTTCTTTGGTGCAAAAATTTTTCTGCTCAACAATTTGCGAATCTTAGCTGCAGCGTATAGCAACGTATTGCATGAAGTAATAGATTTTTCACGTTCACACTTCCTGCTAAAATCAAGTACTAATCCACCAAATAAACAAATTTCTTGCTGGCAACACATGTCTATTTATTTATTAAGTTTTATTTATTATTTGAATCTAGAGCTGTTTTTCTGTAATTTTCTAGATTATAATCTCTCTTAATTTTGCTACGAAATTTAATGTGTGTATAAATTCACATTTTGGAGACAAACACAAAACATTTTCTTGTATGTTATCTTTTTCAATGCCCTCGATTATGTTGTATTTATTTAATTTTATACCGGCAGACGCGATATAACGAGGGGTCGCTTTATTTTTTAATTCGTGTCTTCAATTTCTAATGTAAATGGAACCCTTTGACAAAATCTGAAAGTAGCGAAGTAGTGACTACTTTTGAAAAGTAGTTTGTAGTCGCTACTTTTTAAAACAAGTAGTTGTAGTTTTAGTTAACTACATTTTTTATAAAGTAAGTTTTAGCTGTAGTTCTCTACAATAAAAAAAAGTAGTTTTTCCGACCCCTGTTTGTGGGTTAGTATATTTTCTCAGTTTCAGGGAAACCCTGCTAAGATTCACTGGAATTTCTTATTAAAGCTATTGGGTTATGTTAAATCTACGAAACACTATAAATTTAATCTTTCAAATATATAAAAGTTGAAACATTGTATGTGACAGCGACAGACGGACTCACAGACTCACAGACAGACATTTTTTTAAAAACAGTCAAATCGTATTCAGGACCCTCTATAACGTATAAATCCGCCGAAAACAGGAAGGTGAATTTCTTCACGAATCCAATATATTCTTTTTTTAAAGATAGAAGAAAGTAAAAATTAGTAAAAAGAATAAAAGTTAAGAATAAAGAGGTTAAGAATAAAAAGGTTAATAAAAGATCATACTTTTATAATTTTTCATAAAATACCTAAATCGCTGAAATATTGGCATATTTCATCTAATTGTACACCTAAATTGAAATTAGTACAACTTACCAATAAATAAGTCTCGATTCTTCATTCCTTCATACATGTATATACTCTTTTACTTAATTTGCATTTGTACTTAAAAGAGTTGAAAGCTGAAAAACAGGGTTATCTTTAATTTTTTCTAAGATCTTTTCAATGATATGCAAAGAACAGGTTTTGTGCAAAAAAAGTGGTATTTTTATTTAAATTAATTCAGTTATTTGAAGAATCTGTTATAAAGAATGTGAAAACTATTTTTTTTTTCATTTAACTAACAGGATAAACAGTCATTTTACTCGACTTCGAGATTACAGTTTAAATATCAACATTAATATACGACACGTAAAAAAATAATTTCAGAAATTGTTAGACATCAACAAATTAAACGAAGTTTAAAACATTTCATTAATGAAACAAAGTATCAAGATTCTTAAAATAATAATAATAAATCATAATAATAAATTATAAAAATAATAATAGTAATAATAAATAACAGTAATAATAATAATAATAATAATAATAATAATAATAATAAATTATAATAAATTATAAATAATAATAATAATAATAATAATAATAATAATAATAATAATAATAATAATAATAATAACAATAATAATAATAATAATAATGATAATAATAATAATAATAAATAATAATAAATAATAATAATAATAATAAATTGCAATAAATTATAAATAATAATAATAATAAATTGTAATAAATTATAAATAATAATAATAATAATAATAATAATAATAATAATAATAATAATAATAATAATAATAATAAATTATAATAAATTATAATAATAATAATAATAATAATAATAATAATAATAATAATAATAATAATAATAATAATAAATTATAATAAATAATAATACTACTAATAATAATAATAATAATAATACAGGCATTTAGATCACGCAATACAGACATTTAGATCACGATGGAAGATCTCACCGTGCGCGCTAACATCCGCTGGAGCAATATGATGCAGTTTGCAGTTTTTCTCAAAAATAAAGCCTGAAACTTATTGCAAAGATTAACAAGTTGAAAATTGTACGTTAAACGTAACATATGAGGTGCGTTCGTTTTATAACTAGTTTCACAATATAAAAAAAATCATCCTCATTATTTCAGTGAAGTGAATTATATCGTCTGCTAGGAGCAAAATGAGCATGCCCCTTTTTTTTTCTTATTAAACGTATGCCACGTTTACAAATGCGATTTTTTTTTTTTTTTTTTTTTTTTTCACTATGGAGATCTTGCTTTGCGAATGATTACCTCCATGGTTTAATATTTTTATGACCCATAATGAACGAATCTCCTGTGTTTATTTACTCTAATGGAATGAGCTGTTCGGCTGTTAACCTAATTTCCACTGAAGTTATCTCAGAACCTATACATTGTTGAATGTAACTCATCTCTCAAGCAAACAATTTTTTTGAACGATCTTTCTAAAAATGTAACTTTTATGCAATTTTATTCGAAAAAATAATTTTGATTAAAAATGACCGTTTGGAATATAAAAAAGATGTGGTTAGCCCGTATTTCTTTTCCTCAGTCACATGACTTGCGCTTTTATTATGTAGATTACGTATGATAGGATTTAACAGAATAAAGAATACTTTCATTAATATCTTTTTAAGTTTTGATTCGATTTTCATAAAATTTGAAATGACTAGACAAACTTCTGCAACTATTACAAATATTAAATTTTAAATCACTCGGTTGGGTAGTTTTTGCGCTGTTATATGCGAACAGACTAACGGACGGACGGACCAGATGACGACTATAGGTGTTGCGTATTTATATAACTACGAACGCACCTAAAATGCGAAAATAATGTTTTAGCCTTTCGATGGACTATTGGTAATTGCGAAATATGCTGTTTTATTATTATTTTTTTTAATAAATCTTTCTTAAAGTACCAAAAAATAAAAATTTTCAGGAATCACGAAATTCCACACTTTAATGGACCCAAAACTTCCCAGACTTTATCCTATATAAATTTAAAAAGTTATCGGAAAAGGAAACTCTTTCTAAATAGTATTCAACTGAAAAAAAAAAAAAAAAAAAAAACAGTGCATAAAAAGAGAATGTGGATACCAATATCAGAGGTATGTATTATTGGTACTTCTCTATTATCCCGTCGACCACTTTTCATAACAAATAACTATCGCCAAACTGTAAGATTAAACGCCGAAAATGCAGTCCCATTTATACTTGATGTCAGAAGATGTTTGTTACGTCATCAAGTGGTTCTTAATTCGACATTTGCGTGCATTTTTCATTATGTTTTACTGATTTATTAGTTATTTCAATAATTAAAATAACAATTGTGTTTTAAATTCTTATATTTTATTTATTTATTTATTTTGATATTCCAATGGCAACGTTCTCCCGTTTATTTGGCGTTACAGTTTGGCGATAGTTTTTTGTTATGAAAAGTGGTCGACGGGATAATAGAGAAGTACCGTATTATTTTAATTGACCAGTAAACAAATTAAAATTTTATGTTTGTATTTATAAGAATAAAACTTTTTTATTTCAGGTATATCTATTTCTAAAAGATGCCATAAAAACAGTGCAGACAACCGTAGATGCGGGGCTGATAAGAAATACTTAAGGAAACAGAGCATGTGAATGAGACCCATCGTTGAAACACATGAAGGTACCAATATCGGAGGCATGTATTATTTTAATGAGTCAGGAAATAAATTAAAATTTTATGTTTGTATTTGTAACAACACAACGTTTTATTTCAGGTATATCTATTTCAAAAAGATGCCATAAAAACAGTACAGACAACCGTAGATGCGGGGCTGATGATAAATACTTAACGAAACAGAGCATGAGAAGAGAATGTGACTGAGACCCATCGTTGAAACACATGAAGGTACCAATATCGGAGGCATGTATTATTTTAATGAGTCAGGAAATAAATTAAAATTTTATGTTTGTATTTGTAACAACACAACGTTTTATTTCAGGTATATCTATTTCTAAAAGATGCCATAAAAACAGTGCAGACAACCGTAGATGCGGGGCTGATAAGAAATACTTAAGGAAACAGAGCATGTGAATGAGACCCATCGTTGAAACACATGAAGGTACCAATATCGGAGGCATGTATTATTTTAATGAGTCAGGAAATAAATTAAAATTTTATGTTTGTATTTGTAACAACACAACGTTTTATTTCAGGTATATCTATTTCAAAAAGATGCCATAAAAACAGTACAGACAACCGTAGATGCGGGGCTGATGGTAAATACTTAACGAAACAGAGCATGAGAAGAGAATGTGACTGAGACCCATCGTTGAAACACATGAAGGTTCCAATATCGGAGGCATGTATTATTTTAATGAGTCAGGAAATAAATTAAAATTTTATGTTTGTATTTGTAACAACACAACGTTTTATTTCAGGTATATCTATTTCTAAAAGATGCCATAAAAACAGTGCAGACAACCGTAGATGCGGGGCTGATAAGAAATACTTAAGGAAACAGAGCATGTGAATGAGACCCATCGTTGAAACACATGAAGGTACCAATATCGGAGGCATGTATTATTTTAATGAGTCAGGAAATAAATTAAAATTTTATGTTTGTATTTGTAACAACACAACGTTTTATTTCAGGTATATCTATTTCAAAAAGATGCCATAAAAACAGTACAGACAACCGTAGATGCGGGGCTGATGATAAATACTTAACGAAACAGAGCATGAGAAGAGAATGTGACTGAGACCCATCGTTGAAACACATGAAGGTACCAATATCGGAGGCATGTATTATTTTAATGAGTCAGGAAATAAATTAAAATTTTATGTTTGTATTTGTAACAACACAACGTTTTATTTCAGGTATATCTATTTCTAAAAGATGCCATAAAAACAGTGCAGACAACCGTAGATGCGGGGCTGATAAGAAATACTTAAGGAAACAGAGCATGTGAATGAGACCCATCGTTGAAACACATGAAGGTACCAATATCGGAGGCATGTATTATTTTAATGAGTCAGGAAATAAATTAAAATTTTATGTTTGTATTTGTAACAACACAACGTTTTATTTCAGGTATATCTATTTCAAAAAGATGCCATAAAAACAGTACAGACAACCGTAGATGCGGGGCTGATGATAAATACTTAACGAAACAGAGCATGAGAAGAGAATGTGACTGAGACCCATCGTTGAAACACATGAAGGTACCAATATCGGAGGCATGTATTATTTTAATGAGTCAGGAAATAAATTAAAATTTTATGTTTGTATTTATAACAATAAAACGTTTTATTTCAGGTATGTCTATTTCTAAAAGATGTCATAAAAACAGTGCGGACAACCGTAGATTTGGGGCTGATGATAAATACTTAAGGAAACAGATCATGAGAAGAGAATGTGAATGAGATCCATCGTTGAAACACATGAAGGTACCAATATCGGAGGCATGTATTATTTTAATGAGTCAGGAAATAAATTAAAATTTTATGTTTGTATTTATAACAACAAAACGTTTTATTTCAGGTATGTCTATTTCTAAAAGATGTCATAAAAACAGTGCAGACAACCGTAGATGCGGGGCTGATGATAAATACTTAAGGAAACAGATCATGAGAAGAGAATGTGGATGAGACCCATCGTTGAAACACATCAAGGTACCAATGTCGAAGGCATGTATTATTTTAATGGGTCAGGAATTAAATTAAAATTTTCTGCTTGTATTTATAATCTAAAAATAATTTCTAAAAGATTCTTATTCTAAATGTGGCCTTCTCAATGTACAAATCAGTAAAAATTCTTGAGAATCATGGAATTTAACATTCTAATGGACCCTAATCTTCCCAGATTTCAGTCATATTATAATTCAGCGAGTCTCTTTTTTAAGAACATTCAACCAGTATTATGGAATAGAAACTCATTGTTGTGGATTTCTGGGACAATATATATTTATTAACTTTGGAGTTTTTTTTTTTAAATAGGTGTGAAAAGAATATTACAAGAGTGTATTTCCCAAAATGTAGTAAATACTATTAAAAAATAAAAGATGATCATATGTTTTGTAAATTAGAGTGTCTTGAACAAAAGTTTGTATACTATGTTACAATGAATTTTTTCCTAAGTTATATTTATTTACTGTGTATTATGGAATATAACGCGCACTTTTGATATCAGAAAATTGATTGAAATTTACAGCTACATGTTATACACCGAGAATGAAAATAAAATATCAACACATAAAAATTAGACTTCTACATCAATGGATATGCTACTAACTAAATAAAAAATAACTTTTCGCTATTAGATTACATAAAATGGTGTAGTTATTCTGCTTTTCACATTTTTAATTTTATTTCTTACTACTCATCTCATATGAAAGATTTTTTGCAAAGAAGAAAGTGCGCGTAATACAACAAAGATGCCATTTTAAGTTGTATTTTGACAATACTTCAGTGACAGATTGAAATAACTCAGCACCAATGAGTAATTCCTTCACTGTGCGAGATCCAAATTGCAACAACACACTTGAAAGTTGATCTTCGGCTCATAAATTATTCATAGGTTGCTCTGAAGTGAATTGTTGCAAGTGAGTTACATTAATCTCAACGAAATCTATGGTGCACCAGTCGATGTGATGCTACGTATAACTAGACGGGAAAAAAACTGAGTTCGTTACCTACTTCATTACCTTATTCGTCTTTGCCGTATATGTGATATCCATCAGAAGGTTAATGATTAAATTAAACTCAGTGAAAGATCAATAACTATGGTAAATAGTTGTTGAAAACAATTTTCATTTATTTTGATCGCTTATATTACAGAAGATTTTCTCCTCGATTTTTTTTTTTTTTTTTTTTTTTTTTTTTTTTTTTTTTGAGTCCTCAGTTGCAAAGTTTATACCTATATCAATCCCACCAAAGCAAACTAAAAAGATCTCATACCAGAGAGGCACACTAAAAAAGATAATAATAAGAAGAAAAATTTCGTAAAATGTCAGCAAATGCAAAATTCTAAATTAACGTTAGTTAAGGGGAAGGTTTCAGAAAAAATAAATGTGTATTGGGGATTTATTCATAAATCAAGAAAAAGCTAGTCGGATGTGTCAATCCCAAAACTTTCTTCTATCTCACACAGGTTTCGCATACACTAAAAAGAATCAGCACCAATTTATATCAAGGTCTAACTGAAACTCAAGTTTTATTAACTTCCATGCATTAGTTCTTGAGATACGACTATTGCTAAAACCGTGTAAATTCTGCAAAATGTAGCATAGTATCACCACCTGTTGGGAGATTTAGACCAAAACTTAATCAACAACAAACTTATGTCAACGTCTAACTGAATCTGAAGTTTGATGAAAATCCGTACATTAGTTCTTGAGATATAGTTATCGTGATAATAATGAAAAAAGTAGCATAGCAGAGCTATCTGTTGGGCTATTTTCACCAAACCGTAATCAGCATCTATTTATGTCAAGGTCTAACAGAATCTGAAGTTTGATGAAATTCTGAGCATTAGTTCTGGAGATAGAGCTATCGCAAAAATCATGAAAAAAGTAGTATAGTAGCGCCACCTGTTGGGATATCTACACCGAAACATAATCAACGTCTATTTATGTCGAGGTCTAACTGAATCTGAAGTTTGATGAAAGTACGTGCAATAATTCTTGAGATAGAGCTATTGCGGAAATTGTTAAAAATACCGCATAGTAGCGCCACCTATTAGGCGATTATCACCAAAAACTAATCAGCACCAATTTACATCAGGGACTAACAGAATATAAAGTTTTATTAAATTTCGTGGATTAGTTCTTGAGATAGAGCGCCAACAAAATTTTTGTCACATACAGACAGACAGACAGACAGACTCACAGACAGACATTTTCTAAAAATAGTCAAATCGTGTTCAGGAACTTCTAAAACGTATAAATCCATTGAAAACTGGAGGTTGAAAATTTTCATGAATCCAATACTCTCTTCTTGTAAAGATAGAAAAAAGTAATAAATGTGCATTGCAGTATTATTAGAGTTTGCAGAGGGAAAATGTCATTTAAACAACGTATGAAGTTCTTGTGTCATTCATAAAAACTTGAACTATGATTAAAAAACAAAATTTAAAGTTAAACAATTTTAAATCTTATTTTAGTTTCTACCATTCCTCAGGCATTAGTATGTATTTTTTTCAAGAGCAGTAGTATTATACGTGTGTCTTTTTTTTAATAACACTATTATTGTTAATTACTATTACACTTTTTAAAAATGAATTTATTTATATTATTAATAACATACATGCATTAAAAGTTACCATTAAAAACATTTTTAACCATTTTTAACTCGGACGTTATAAAAAAAGGATGATATGTTTTTAGACTGTTTGAATAAACAATTTTATTTAATATTATGAATAAGAGATTCTTGCTTGATATTGAAATATCAGAAAAATCTCCATTTAAATCTGTTGATTTATTGCTCTTAATACAAGTTCAAAGAAAGCTGTTACAAATACTATTAATACGAATTCAAAAGGACTCCACTTAAATTTTTTAAAACAGCAGAATCCAATTCAAAAGGCTATTTTGATACATTAAACTTACTTGCAAATACTTTACTTGTAAATAAAATCGAGGAGAAAATCTACTGTAATATAAGGGATCAAAATAAATGAAAATTGTTTTTATCAACTATTAGTTATTGATCTTTCACTGAGTTTAATTTAATCATTAACCTTCTGATGGATATCACATATAGGGCAAAGATGGATAAGGTAATGAAGTAGGTAAAATGACGAACCCGATTTTTTTTCCCGTCTTAGTCATACACTGTAAAAAAAAAAAAAAATCCGTGAAAATACAAGAGATTGTCCGTAAAATTTTACGAAGAAGTTTCACATTGAAAAGTGCTCACATTGAAAAGTGCTCACATTGAATCAAAAACTGCAACTCATTCAGTAAACATTCAATAATTCAAGAAAAATTTCATAAAACCAGCAGTAGAAGTGAGGAAACAGATCGAAGCTTAGTCACATCAGCACGTGCTTTTATCTTACAGAATCAGTCGAAGCATCTACTCTCCAAAAGAAAACAAAAATCTATCAGCCAGCAAGTTGAATTAACGAATACAGCCAGCAAGTTGAATGAACATGAACACCCGCTGTGAATGGAAGAGATTTTTCTGCAATTTGAAGAAATTTCCGTTTTATGACTGGAGAATTTCCGGAAATTTTGTGCTTAGGTTTGCGAATTTTTCGTGTTTTGAGAGGGAAAAGACATACCTAAAAATTCCGATTCTAATACGAAAAAGTACTAAACAGCCCAGTTGCCAGAACACCCCTGTGATTTTACGAAAATGCAGTTTTAGACTGAAGGATTTTAGGTGAGCTTTATGTTAGGTTGGAGAATTTTCTGTATTTTTTTTTTTTTTTTTTTTTTTGGGGGGGGGGGGGGGGTTGGGGGGGGGTGAGCAAAAAAAAACCCCCTGAAATTTCCATGTTTTAACGAAATATAATCAACGGAAAGATTTCTTCGATTCATGGATTTATTTTTTTTTCTTTTTGGAATGAACTAAAACTTGCATAGGTACAGAAAATATATCTCTCTCAGTTCGTATTCACAAATAAAACTAGTCGTTAGGGGCCACCGTAATACTTACCCATCATAGCTATGCATAATATAAAATATGAAAATAAAACATGTGTAAATTATTTAAAAAATGCATTGCAATTCGAATAAAATCGTGGCTTGATGACGTCATAAACTTTAAATGCTCTATTACTCAATTGCGTAAAAGAAACATCCTTATAACTCCAAGAATGATGATCATATTAACTGACGGTTTATTGCGTCGGATGAAGCGTCTCATTTCCAATTAAAATATATCTTCGAATTGAAATTCGAATGAAATACAGGGTCATGAAAAATCGAAGAGTGTGGAAATAGGATTACCAATATCTCGGCAACTCATTAACCGATTGACTTCATTCTTTATGCAAAATTTGTTTTTTTATTGTATTTTATATTCACTCCTTAAAAAAACAATTTCGAAAATTTGTATATACCTTTTATCAGAACGAATATTTCGAGAATCCGAAAAAAAATAGTTCCAGATAATCGAGGTTACTGAAATTCAACAAGCTTCTTCCCATGATTACAGACTAAGTACACACCAAATTTCAAGTCTCTATTTCAATTTGTTCGGGAGATAGAGCGTTTACAGACACACAGAGACACAGACGGACGGCAATTCTTTTTTTCTAAAAATATGTTTTTTAGAATCTCCAGTGTCTGAAACGTTTAAATCTCGTCAAAAATTTTTTTTCGATTTTCAAAACGATTACAAGACTTACCCTATACTACGTATGATGGGTAAGTAATTTAAGACGTCTGGGTAAGAATTAAGTAAAAACGTGTTTAGAGTAACTGAAATTTAGCTTTACTCATTCATTACGCTTGAAAGTTTCAATTTTTACTACATTTAGTAAAATACCATAGCTAACCCAAAACTTTCACGCATTCTCTATAGGAAAACAGAAAACATTCGAACTCCACTATCGATGGGTGAAAATCTTTGCATCTTAGTATCAATGGGTAAAAAAAATTTCGTAGGCTCCACTATCATCAAGTAAGAGACTCGTAAAGACTTGGAAACACTCTAACTTCACAAATTTTTCGTGAAAGCATATGTCAGGTGGAGGTCTTAAATAAACTAAAGTATGCATGGGTTGCAAATTAAAGGATAATATCCTTTAGAACTACTAAAAGGAATCGTGCGTGCTTTAAAGTTTAATTCATTAACGTAAAGTGGTCATATTTCATAATTCATGTGACAGTGCTCTAAAATCGCAATATTAAATCTTTTTGTCTATAAAAATTTGCTAGTCACTCTCTGCCAACGGATGATTTGTCTAATGATACAATTCACTTTTTTCTATATTTATGATGGCTAAACGATGCTAAAATAAATAATTTCCTATTAAACCAAAGCTAAAATATTTTTCTTGAAATTCCATTTATTATTTACCCATCATACGTAGTATAGGGTAAATCTTGTAATCGTTTTGAAAATCGAAAAAAAAAAAAAAAATTCCGTCCGTCTGTCTGTGTGTCTGTCTGTAAACGCTCTATCTCTCGAACAAATGGAGATAGAGACATATTTGGTATGTACTTAGTATGTAATAATGGGAAAAAGCTTATTGAATTTCAGTAACCTCGATTATCCGAAACTATTTTTTTTTTGGACTCTAGAAATATTCGTTCTGATAAAAGGTGCATACAAATTTTCGAAATTGCTTGTTTTAAGCAGCTACAATAAAAAGACAATAAAAAGCAATAAAAAACACAAATTTTGCATAAAGAATTAAGTCGATCGGACAATGAGTTGCCGAGATATTGGTAAACCTATTTTTCCACACTCTTCGATTTTTCATGACCCTGTATTTCATTCAAATTTCAATTCAAAGATATATTTTAATTGGAATTGAGACGCTTAATCCGACGTGTTAAACCGTTACTTAATAGGATTATCAAGTTTGGAGTTACAAGGATGTTTCTTTTACGCAATTCAGCAATAGAGCATTAAAAGTTCATGACATCATCAAGCCATGATATTTTTCGAATTGCAATGCATTTTATAAATAGTTTACACATGTTTTATTTTCATATTTTATATTATGCATATCCATGGAGGATAAGTATTACCATGGCCCCCAACGACTAGTTTTTCTATGGAACTAAAGAGCTCGTTTTTGCACCACAGCTGAAGGAATCAAACAAACCCACAAGCCCAATTACAGAGACCCAATTTCAAAATGTTTTTATCGACATTCCACTAGAAACCCAATTTCCCACACTTCTACAACAAGACCTTGAATAAAAAGGAAATCATTTACCCTAGCAACACGCTATCTTTCTGAGTATTGGCCAAAAAACCTGACATACACGTCTAGAAAGAAAGAAGGGGATCCAAATCTAGCGCTAACGAGATTGAAACCCCCCATTTATCGTCTTTTTTTAAATTTATAACAAGCGACTTACTAGAGATAAGTCCAAGTCCGTATCTACTCTTGGCTCCTCAAACCACCTCTCCTATGATAGCTCTTTTCTGAATTGCTTTTCCAGCCTTATGTAATTTGGTCACGGTTTCAGTGAGTCGATCGTCCAGTACCCCTCACGTGTGAGGGTCACCTTTACTAGCGACTATTGACCACTTCAAAAATCTGGAAATTCCCACTTTTTATGTTTCTCTTTTAAAGGAAAAGATAGAATTAAAAGTTATGAACTGTAAAATTTGTGGGGAGATATCCAAATATTGAAACAAGTTGTAAAATGATTCACAGTCGCTTCAATGCGCAGCTCTTTATAAAAAAACAAGAACGAAAAAGCATGCGTCAAGCATAGATTATGAAACACTTTCCAACACATTCAGAAAACTCTGACGAAACTTCCCCTTAAAAAAGGTGAAAGAAGATATGTAAGAAACAGTGTAGGAAATATATAACACATTTAACAGTCCAGTTTTAACATATACCTTCCATAGTCAAAAATGTAGTCGAATTATTTTGTGCAGCCCTGTATATGATTTATAGATTTGGAGATATACTACATAGCATGATACAATTTAGTTCATTTAAAAAAAAACACATTTAACAATTTTCGCCTGGTCAATGGACATGCACTCGAAATCTTTTGTACAACCCTGTACATTATCTAAAGACTTTTGTACACACCTCATATTAAGTTAAAATTGAATTCAGGTAAAACACGCGTAAGACAACTTAAAAAAAATTTCCAGCAAATACCAACCATAAACGACAATGTACCTTGTTCTTTGCGTAGCCCTGTATATGAATATACTTATTGTCCACAAATTTCTATAAGTCTACTAACTTATAGTTCAGCAGGAAAATGCGTAACACAATTAAAAACTACCCTAGGCAATTCACTCCCATAGCCATACTTACGAAATTCTTTGTGTAGCCCAGTATAGGATCAACCAAATTTATACACACCACGTACTATGAAAATTTTTAGTTAAACTTAAAAACACAAAGCAATGTTTAAAACGCAATTATCACACATAGGCTGTAATTATTGCACTGTAACCGATATATTTTGTGTGTTTCTGTAAATGAAAGATAAACACAATACACACCATACTTTTAAGTGAGCAATTTATAGTGCAGTCAGTAATGCATATAAATTTCATTATGTTTGAAATAGTGAAACATCATTAAATTACACTGCAAACTATTTTTCTCCGTAGAACAATGTGCAACAGAATTCTTCTGTGTGACCCTGTAAATGAATAATAAATGCTTTGCATCCCATATTCTACAAAAAGCATGTTTTAGTACGCTTCATAATTGAATATCAATTTCATCATGTTTGAAATGACGTAACATCATCAAAATGCACTTCAAACGATTATTTCCCATTGACTGTAACGTAACGGAATACTTTTGACTGGCCCTGTAAAAAGTATAAGTGCTACACACTTCATTTTGAATAGGGAACATGCTATAGTAAACGACAATAAAATACAATAATTTCAGAGCAATCCGAGTATTTTTACACGAGTTCCAGCACGGCCAGACGGCAGACGGCCAGACAAATCGAAGTCATAAACATTTTTCAACTAGGTTGCAAAGTGTTAAAAAAAATGGGTGTAATCGCAGATTTTATTAAAATCCGAAACAATTAAATGGTATAAGGTTTGAAATAAGATTCAAATGAAATTTCTTGTTTCTACGATTAAATTAAAATTTCTCGTTTTGCTATTAATTCTTTGGATAATACAGTCTATTTTTGAGTTTAAATCGTTTTAATATTGAACCCTAAGTCAATATTTTAAGGGGGGACCACTTCAATGAATCTCCCTGATCGAGAATTATCACATGTTAACCTATGGGAAAATTTAAATGACTCACTACCTAATATAATTATTAAAATGCGGTTTTCTCCATAAGTAGAAGTCAGATGCCGACGTTGTGCTTTTAAAAGAAATTCTCCTTAAATTTTTAAGTATTTTTAACACGATGATAAAATTTCATCAAGTGGAAATTTGAAAATTTATAGGGATATTTCCAATACTCAAAATTTAAGGTAGATTTTTAAAAAAAAACAACAACAAAAAAAAATCACAATGTCGGCTTCTGACGTTTGCTTTTTGATGGTGAAAACACTATTTTGATAATCATATTAGGTAATGAGTAATCGCGCTTTTAAGTTTTCTCATAGGTTAACATGGGATTTCGCGATCGGGGGGTTTCCGTGAAGCTGCCCCTTAAGGGTAAATCAATTGCAAAAGATCAAAAAATCATGTTTACCATTATAAATAGCTTGCAATATGCAATCAATCTCAAAAGTTCAAAAAAATCATGCTTATCGCATTATAGATAACTTGCAATTTGCAATCAGTCTCAAAAGTTCAAAAAATCATGCTTATCATTATAAATAAATTGCAATTTGCAATAGTTATGTAATATAATGCAACGATATGCTTTTTATTCTTATTGCATTTGCACCATTTAGACAATAAAACTTTCAAACACCTTAAGGAGTCATAAGATTCCATTCGAAAAGTGAAAAAAAAATTATCCTTTTTGTCATTTTATTTCTTAAAAAGTATACATTACAAAAACACACCTTTTAAAAATGGTAATAGATACCTGTTTCTTCTTTCATTTAAAACTTTCTTCAGATCATAATGGGGGAAAATTAGCTGTTATAGCGGTTTTTAAAGTTGTCGAACAAAAATTGGAATTAGAGGTTGTACGCATGATTCCAAAATAATTTCTGCATGTAAAACAAAATGTTTGCTATCTTCAGTGAAATTAGCTGTTATAGCGGTTTTTAAACTTGGCGAACAAAAATTGGAATCAGAGGTTGTGCGCATGATTACAAAACAATTTCTGCATGTAAAACAAAATGTTTGGTATCTTTAGTGAAATTAGCTGTTATAGCGGTTTTTAAACTTGGCGAACAAAAATTGGAATCAGCGGTTGTGCGCATGATTACAAAATAATTTCTGCATGTAAAACAAAATGTTTGGTATCTTTAGTGAAATTAGCTGTTATAGTGGTTTTTAAACTTGGCGAACAAAAATTGGAATCACAGGTTGTGCACATGATTACAAAATAATTTCTGCATGTAAAACAAAATGTTTGTTATCTAATTATACTTCAGAGTCTTGTGTTTACACTGAACTTAAAAGAAGGGTTTATTTATAGCATTTTTTTGTTTTAAAAACAAAACTGTATCTTCGAAAATAAAGCAAAAAATTTCTGCCATTTCATAAACGGAAAATTACAATTAAAAATTAGTGGTATCGAAAAACTATGACAAAAGGAGCAAACAAACTTTTCTTGCACGTACAGTGTACGGGCAACTTTGTTAATGGATTAAATAAACACCAGTATTATAGTTTGTAGGACCATATAGGCATTGAAAAAATAGTTAATTTAATATTTATATATATAAACAGCGTTCTCTGTCATTTCATGGAGTATTTAAATGTTTTATTTTGATTTTTTTCTAACGAAGTGAATTAATCAATGAGGCCCTTTAATGATATTTCCTATTGCAACGTATTAATAAAATTTGTATTAAATCAGTATTTTAGAGTAGTAATAGACAAACTGTACAGAAAAAAAAACAGCCCTTTTGAAATCGTGCCGAAAATTAGCCCGGTTTTTAGTATGAAATATCTCTGAACTATTCATAGAAACGTCGTGAAAATTTATATTTAGGTTAACTTAAAAGTCTAGATTTGTTTTCTGGCGTCAAAAGTTGGTATTAAGATTCAAAATATTGTAAAGTTTTCTCAAATTTAAATATACAAATGGTCTTATAAACTTACTTTTTAATATGGATTTAAAGTATCTATATTTTCCATTTCAATACTGCTTTTTGTTTTTCTCTATGATAATTTAGCGATGAAATAGAATGAAATGTTTTGTTTTTTTAGATGATTATACTTTTCACAAATCCCTTAAAAACATAACCTAACACAGAAATGGATTGAATGAAATTCAATGTTTTCTTTCCTTTTCATGGTCATCAAAGTTTTTTTTTTCTTTTTTTTTTTTTAATTTCCTTTTACATAGTTGAAATTATGGACTTCATAGTTATACAACAGGTACATGAAAAATCACTCAGTAAGTTGTTTTAACAAGTCCTGAACCCGTTGTGGGGATGTTCCATGGAAAACCAGAGAGGCATCGAGCTGCAAAATATGGCTGGCGACCGAGGTCTCATGTTCCTAAATGATGGTACACCCACTCATTTTTCTTTTAGTTATGATTCTTCTGAAGCACTGGCTGTTTCTATGGTTACTCCAGACTTGTTTCCGCTCTGTGACTGGACAGTTTTAAATAACATAGGTAGTGACCATCGACCAATACTCATTGATATAAAAAGAAAGCATTTGACTTCTAGGCATAGAGAGAAATTTTGAAATTTTACTAAGGCTAATTGGAAGTCGTATGAAGAGATTATGGAGAGAAATGTTGAAGACATGCCTGTTCCTGTTGACTCAGAGAGAAACTGGACTTCCTTCAAGAAGCTGATAGTTAATACTGCAAAAATGTATATTCCTAGAGGCAATGTCAAGCGCCACATTCCTAATTTTATACATAAATCTCCACTTTTTGGGCAACTGTTAGATAAGAGAAAGCAAATATCGAACAGGGTATGGCAAATTCAAGCAATAGTTCTCTTAGAGTGGAGCTCAATAAAGTGAATGCAGAAATTAAGAAATCATACACGCTCTGCAGAAGAAAAAGATGGACAGACCTCTGCGAAAAGATTGATGCTAGGATCCCTGACACAAAGCTATGGAAAATAGCCAAGGGAATAGATTCTTACATCGAAGAAAATAGCTACTTACATCGTAAACAACAACAAATTGAGAAATATAATACAATATTAGACCAAGATGGTAATTTTACTCAAGACGACAGATCGGTTTCTGATCTGATCGGTGCTTTTTATCAAAAGACAAGTTCTTTGAAATTTAATGCTTCCGATAGACAGGTTGCGAAGAGGGCTAGAAAGTGGTACATAGTTTTTACACTACAGACATTAAAGAGGTCACTCTTTCCAATATTTTTACTTTGAAAGAATTACTTATAGCCATGATTTTTCTTGATTTAACTAAATCCCCTGGGCCAGATGGAATTCACATTCAAATGTTGGAATACCTAGGCCAAGTCGGAAGGCAACGCCTACTAGATATCATTAATCAATCATGGCAACTTGGAAAATTACCTCTTGATTGGAAAAAGAACATCATTATCCCCATTCGCAAACCTAATAAAGAGGCAAGTTCACCAAGACCAATCGCATTGACTTGCATTACATGTAAAATAATGGAGAAAATGGTTCTCAACAGGCTAAAATTTTATACTGACTCAAGAGACTTCCTTCCGAAGGAGCAGTTTGGTTTTAAAAGAGACACAGTACTACAGACCAAGTTTTATATTTTTGTCCAAGAGTTAGGGATTCACAAAGTTGTAAACCTACCAACCATGCAGTTGCCACTTTACTGGACCTAACAAAAGTTTTTGATAGGGGTTAGTAGTAGGATAATGAGAGTTCAACGGCCACAGGCGCAGCCGCAGCTGAGCAACCGAGCAACCGATAGTGCATTGTTCAGAATCAACCCTCTTTTTCTTGCAATAATCTTTTCATCTCATTTTGTTGATACATCTGATATTTTATTAAAAAGGTTTGTGTGTAAGAGTATGTTTTAAAAAGCATATATGTCTTATAGTTATTATAAATAGTTCTCTTTGTGTGTGTATATGTGTGTGTGTATGTATGTGTGTAACAAATAGTTCTCTTTATGTGTGTATGTATGTGTCTGTGTGTGACAAATAGTTCTCTTTATGTGTGTGTATATATGTATGTGTGTGTGTGTGTGTATGTATGCGGGGCAAATAGTTCTCTTTGTGTGTGTGTGACTATCTGCTTGTTTATCAAAGTTTTAGAAATATTTTTCATGTTTTTATAACGAAAAAAAAATATGCGTTAGTTAGTTAAAAAGTTTCACAAATTAAAAAAAAAAATTCTTTTAGAAAAAGTTTCACATTACTTAAAAAATTAAAAAAAAGTACTCAATAATAAAATCAACAATTTTTATTATAACAAAATAATTTACAGAAAGGTATTTACAGATCAAAATATACATCGCGATTTTGCGTTAGCAATACAAATCAACATTATCTTCTTTATTACAAACGGTATTAATGTCATAATGGCCATATGCTAAACTGCTTATTCCATCATCCAATAAGTAACGCTTGTCGTCAAAGGGACTTAAGCTAATTTTATTTTGAGTTAATGTATATAGGCGATGGTCATCTTGGGCAATCCTTACCTGTTTCTCCATACTTGTTTTTTGTTGTTGGAGGCACTCCAAGTAGTCTTCATGTTTAATTTTCTGCCGAACAATCTGCGTAGATACGCCTTTTGCACGCTTCTTTTCGTCTTTAACAGATTTTAGAGAATACATTTTTGATTTCAGTCCGACAAACTCAAGAGCTAATTCACCATTAAGTTCATCCTTAAACTTTCCGAGCGTCTTCTTATTATCCTCAGAGTATAGAAGATGAGATTTCGGGTATTCAGAAAAGTCAAACAACTCACGATGCTGCTCCAGATCCTTATAAATATTATTGGTTTGAATATGATACGTTAGGGAATCTGTATCCGTAAAGAGTAAAACTGCACGATCTTTGTATGTTTTCTTTATAAAATTGTAATGGAAATCATACATACAAAGTTTAGATAGTTCGAGTATAGAAAATCCAACATAGATGGGTCGGTTCATATGTATGCTAGTTTTTAATCTCTCCACAGCAGTCAAGTCTTCATCATAAGTTTTAAACGATTTAAAAGTAGGCGATGCTACTAATTTTTTGGCTCTTTTTTCACCGTTACAAAGCACAATATTTCTTCTTTTTCGTAGATTTTCCATGGTTTTACCAAAAACAGAATTGTTCATTAACTTAAAAAAGTCTTTCTCAAAAGAAGATTTTGCTTCTTTCCTTTTTTCGGTGTTGAAATTAATATATCTCTGCAACCATGGTCCCTGTTTAAATTTTAAAGCTTTATGCACAGCTGTAATTTTTAAACCAAGTTCTAAATAAAATTTGAGATTACGAGAATGGGTTATATAATTTCGTTTATTATTTAAATTTGGTATAAGTTTAGGAGTTCCGACGAATTTTCTATTGTTGAGTAAGCCTCTTGCATGAGAAGATAGCATCTGATCCTCTACAGTTACTCTCTCAGGGGCGACAGGGTATTCATTATGCAAAGGATGTAAATGTTTCGGGTATTCCAAGTCTACCTCGAAAAGATACCCAATTTCGGAACTATCAGATAAAGATAGAACCCACTCTTCTGTCATATGACTTGTTTCACACCATTCAAAACCGCCGTAGGGTAAAAATTGGCTCATAGCCCACCCGTATAAGTTATTGGCATCCCAATACATAATGTAGCTGGGTGCCTCATTTTTCTTATAATCGGGCGTACCAGGGATGTTTGCTCGGGCATATCTTTTACTTATCATGCTAATGCCGCCTCTTATTCCATTTTCAACCATAAGCAACATATCTATATCACTGAGTAACTCTAAAGGTGTATCAGACATCTTCAAACAAGCCTGCCATGCGAGAGAAGGTGCTGTAAACAGGTGTGCAGGGTCAATTTCATAATACTGCTGACATAATTTCCTAAAGTTTTGAAACACGTCAGCAAGTAGTAGAACATCTGTCTTCACATAAAGGTTGTGATAATCACCAAGAGTCTTGATATCAAATGTTTTCCATACATTCTGGGCGTGTTGGTACTCCTTTTCATCTATAGGCTCATTGGTTAAATTATTAAAAAAGGCAGAAGGCGGGGGAAGCTGCTTCTCAGTAAATTTTTCAAAACAAGTAAAATAATCATAGGGGTAAACCCCTTTCCGTATAAGTAACGATAAATTATTATTTTGTGGGAAATTTTCTGCAAGTATAGAGAATTGATCAGGTTGAAGGTTTTTAACAAGTTTTTCCAATGACGTAGGCAAAAATTGGAAAGAATCTATAAACACCATCTGAATAGGAGATGTAGGCTTTCTGATTTTAAAGGTGATATAGTTTTCCATAGAAGTAGCAATAACATCGATTTCATGATCTTTGAATTTTCCAAGCTTTGTCATAATATGATGGCCATCGTAGTTTTTCAAGTTATGGAATATAACAGGAATTGTTTTACACTGCTTATAGTTCAAGTTGCATTCCACATGTGCAGCCCCTCTGTACGCACCTGACAGGTGATCATGGTCACGTGTGCGTTTCTCATCTAAAGTTTTCTTACAAATATGACAAAACTCTGCTTCTCGAAATACCTTTTCTTCCTTGGGAGAAAGCTTCATAGGTTTAATATTATGTAACTTTTCTCCTAAAATTTCCTTTTCTTGCATCATTCGGTTTAAAAAATGCTCAACACAGTTTCTACCCCGATATACCTGTGCTTTTTTCACACACGTTCCATCGGGTCCAATAACCACATAGGCATAACCACATGGTAAGTGATAGGTTGTTTTCTCGGTATAGGATGCTTTAGAAGAAGGCGGAGCTGATGAAATAGGTATAAGAAGACTCTCAAAATCCGCATAAATCGTATAGGCAACAGGATGTTGTAAATGAATACCTGTAAACTTTAATATATTATCATTTTCACTAGGCATCTTTATAGCTTGCGCAACATGTTGAGAACAATATTCATTATGCTTATCCAATAGATCTTTTCTTGAAAATCGATGCAAACATCGATAACAATAGTGTTGTACACCATTATGCTTGGTAAGATCACCTAAAAGTCTTGAAAAACTTCTTATCAAACAATAGTGTTGTTTTTCACCGTCACCAACCAATAACAAATTAATCACGTCTTGATCTTTCTTTTCAGATATATACAGGGGACAAACTTCGTCCTCTTCATAACCAAACACATTAACCCGTAAATTGTTGAGTTGTTCAATAACAGGTATCTTCTGAAGAGGTACAGGGCATTCTACACTACCTAATTTAATATCATGCTCAAAAGGTCGATAATGTGAAACACGTTCAGGTTTTTTTGTATAATCTAAGTTCAGTTTAAAAGCCAAAAGACACCATACTAAACATTTGTTATCTTCGTTTTTTATATTCAGCACTGCTTTTTTATCATCGAGTTTTTTAGACAAAGGAATATAGGAACTCGCAGCGAGGGGGTGATATTTAGCAATCTTGAGTTCTAAATGAAGAATTTTTCTAAGTTTCCAGCCAGAACCTCTTTGTACAAATTCTTCAAAGGATTTAATAATCTTCGAAAATCCTTCCTCAATATGTTGCGAGATAGTATCTTCTATAAGTTCGGTCATACACGAACATCGAAAATAACATTGAATTTCTTCAAACTCCTCATTATCAGTTAAACGTTCAAGTGCTATTTTTTCTACCATATACCATTTAATTGCACCTTTTTCATGAAAATCACTTATTAAACGTTCTTGTATTTCAGTTTGTACATGACTATGAAATACCTCTAAATCATTTTCCACACGTTCATCAGGATGCAAAATCACTGTTTTAAACACATTAAGCGCATCAGAATACTTTGTGTTTTTCGACTTTGCATTAGATAAGCTCATTTTACGTTTTACACTCACAAGAGGTGTGCGGGGGTGTTGAGTGCGTACATGTTGTCTCAGTTCAAATTTTCTTCCAAACACTTTATCGCAATCAATACAAGGAAATGTTGAATTCCGATGTGATTGCAAATGATGCTTCAAATTATCCTTACGTGTAAAAACTTGATCACATTCATCACACTTAAATGTAGACTGTCCATAGGCATTATGGATTTTCAGGTGTCTAATCAAGTCCGATTTCCTTCTAAAACACTTTCCGCAAGTTTCACAGGAAAACGACTTTTCATTAATATGAATCTTAGCATGTTGATGCAAATTAAAATATGTTGAAAAAACTTTGTCACAAGTGAGACAAACATGCTTTTTTTCCACATTCGTAGGAGTCACAGTCTTTAAAGAAACATCCTCTTCAACTTGCTGATTAAAATTGGAAGAACTTTGAGATATAGTATCTTTTTCTGTAAGAACTTCAGAGAATCCATCATGCTGTAACAATCCAACACTATCATGTGTTTTTAAATGTCTTCGTAAGTTTGATCTTCGTCCAAAAGGCTTCTGACAAATATTGCAAGTATATAATTTCTCCCCAGAATGAATTTTCATATGTTGGTTCAGATTAGAAGTGTTCGAAAAATCTTTACCGCAGGTAAAACAGCTAAACATCTTCTTAGCAGATACAGAATCTCCCACAATCCGGGTTTCATCAATAGGCATATCAACATCCATAATAAAAATCAATAAAAAAACTTTAACTCTTAAAAGCAAACAACAATCTTCTGAAACGATTCGCACGGATAAAAAGCGGGAGCAATTTAAAACACGTTTAACCACTAGCGATAGGAATCATCAAATGATGAAAATCCTAATTTTCTCCCGTCTATTTATACCGACCCGAAGGAAAAGTTGAGTTGTAGTATTGCTTGATATGATTGTTATCAAAACGCGTCATACGATTTCGGGGCCTGTAAGTTTCTTTCCCCTCTTTATAATATAGCATAATTAAACAGATAAGTTCATAAAAAAATTTCATCAAAATATCAATAAACAAACAGTAGTAGAGGAATGAGCGTGTAGCCCAGCAGGCTCACTTCCGGTACCCACCTCCACCGCTTAGCGCTTAGCCTGCTGGACTGTAACTCTCATTCCTCTACTACTGTTTGTTTATTGATATTTTGATGAAATTTTTTTTATGAAAATCATGTAATCAAGTAATGAATTATTTTTTATAAGTTTCGAAATGCTTTTTTTACAGCAGCGCCCCCTATGAACGGTTTTAGAAGTTTTAATTATTTTTAAATATTTCTAATTGTAAGTGATTTTTCTGGAGTTTGATGATAGATTAAAGTTAGATTTAGTTTTTTAATGTATTTTAAACAAGTTTCGAAATGATTTTTTCGCAGCAGCGCCCCCTATGAACGGCTTTAGAAGTTTTAATTATTTTGAAATATTTCTAATTGAAAGCGATTTTTCTGGAGTTTGATGATAGATTAAAGTTAGATTTAGTTTTTTAATGTATTTTAAACAAGTTTCGAAATGATTTTTTCGCAGCAGCGCCCCCTATGAGCGATTTTATAAGTTTTAATTATTTTAGAATATTTATAATTGGAAGTGATTTTTGGGGAGTTTGATGATAGTTTAAAGTTAGATTTATTTTATTAATGTTTTTTAAACAACTTTGAGTTGATTTTTTCAACAGCGCCATCTATGAGATGTTTTAGAAGTAACTTTCTAAAAAAATTCTGAGTTTTATCTTTCTGAGATTAAAAATTGGTATTAGGTTCAGAGGTAAAGTTTTTAACTTGGGTATTGTTGATATGAAATTTTTAGATTTTGTTACAGGAAATACTCCAAGATAAGGATTGTTTTTTAGTATTAAGATGTGAATATTGCCAATTTTTGAATGTTGAAGTATAAAATTTTTGTAAGATTCTTTTGTTATGTAATGTTTCATGGAATAATATGAATTAACTACATATATTTTTATCTGATTATCGCATTCGTTTAAAAATATTAACATTAAAATGGTTTGATAAAGTTGATCGATCACTTTTCTCTTCAATGAAATCGTAAGACATGTATAGTAAAAGTTTATGCATTTCAAAAAGAGAGAAAAATTAAACATAGACATGTTATAAGAAAAATTAAACATAGACATGTTATAAGAAAAATTCAAGCACAGAAATGTTATCAGAAAAATTCAAACACAGACAAGTTGTCAGAAAAATTCAGGCATTGGCATGTTATCAGAAAAATTCAAACATAGACATGTTATCACAGTTTTCTATCAGGCAAACATTTTAAAAAGTAGTCAAAGTTGTAGTTTATAATTCTTAAACTATCAAAAATACATTTTAATTTAAGTATTTTACTATAGATTCATCTCAAAGTTTGAATTATCCTTTTACAATATGATTGAAACTGAACTAGGAAATTTAAAAATCATAAGATTCTTTTTCGCAAATATCTTACATGTTGACTTATAGTTAAACTTATAACAAATAGGCTAGTCGAATTAGACTTGTGCCTATGATAAGGTTTGTAAACGCGTTTAACACATGTGTAAATTTATAAACTTTGTACATTTCCTTTTATAATTAGCTTCTTTTTGTTGAAATTTGTTATGCATTTTCGCTAATTTATTTTAGATTATAGTTTTAATAATATTTATTTCGAATTAAAATTTGTGGATTTAATATGATGAACAACATATAATCATATCGTTTAGCATGAAATTTTTTAAATATCAAATTGTAACATCTACTAAATTAATTTAAAATCCTATTATAATATATAAATTACTCTTACCTTATATACAGCTGTTGGAGCTCAACCGTCTCATGCAATGACTTGAAGAGAAATAGATGATTAGTACAAATTTTTATCAGCTAATCTTACCGTTATCAGCTATGTCATAACACTTATGACGTCACTGAAGCGCAGCTTTTTACCTGTTGATAAGGGGATAATTTTGTTCTTATAGCAAACACGTAATGATGTCACCCAACACGTCTAAACAAGAAACTGACAACTACTAGCGCGAAAGAGGGAAGGAAGAATGACTAAGCGCGTGTATTTAAGGTTTATTCTTATCTCAAACCGGAAATGACGTCACAAACCGGAAGACGGGCAGTGCCTCTCGCGGCGATGGCAGCGCCCCCTACTAAAGATAAGGAAGAAAGATTAGTTAAGTGAAGACTAACACTCAAAGTGGACGTGTTTTTGGAGTAAGTACTAAATTCTATTTTTATTCTGTAGGATTTTTTATATTTTGTGATATATTATAATTTACGAATTTGTATACATTCGGGTTTATCTGTTTAATTATGCTATATTATAAAGAGGGGAAAGAAACTTACAGGCCCCGAAATCGTATGACGCGTTTTGATAACAATCATATCAAGCAATACTACAACTCAACTTTTCCTTCGGGTCGGTATAAATAGACGGGAGAAAATTAGGATTTTCATCATTTGATGATTCCTATCGCTAGTGGTTAAACGTGTTTTAAATTGCTCCCGCTTTTTATCCGTGCGAATCGTTTCAGAAGATTGTTGTTTGCTTTTAAGAGTTAAAGTTTTTTTATTGATTTTTATTATGGATGTTGATATGCCTATTGATGAAACCCGGATTGTGGGAGATTCTGTATCTGCTAAGAAGATGTTTAGCTGTTTTACCTGCGGTAAAGATTTTTCGAACACTTCTAATCTGAACCAACATATGAAAATTCATTCTGGGGAGAAATTATATACTTGCAATATTTGTCAGAAGCCTTTTGGACGAAGATCAAACTTACGAAGACATTTAAAAACACATGATAGTGTTGGATTGTTACAGCATGATGGATTCTCTGAAGTTCTTACAGAAAAAGATACTATATCTCAAAGTTCTTCCAATTTTAATCAGCAAGTTGAAGAGGATGTTTCTTTAAAGACTGTGACTCCTACGAATGTGGAAAAAAAGCATGTTTGTCTCACTTGTGACAAAGTTTTTTCAACATATTTTAATTTGCATCAACATGCTAAGATTCATATTAATGAAAAGTCGTTTTCCTGTGAAACTTGCGGAAAGTGTTTTAGAAGGAAATCGGACTTGATTAGACACCTGAAAATCCATAATGCCTATGGACAGTCTACATTTAAGTGTGATGAATGTGATCAAGTTTTTACACGTAAGGATAATTTGAAGCATCATTTGCAATCACATCGGAATTCAACATTTCCTTGTATTGATTGCGATAAAGTGTTTGGAAGAAAATTTGAACTGAGACAACATGTACGCACTCAACACCCCCGCACACCTCTTGTGAGTGTAAAACGTAAAATGAGCTTATCTAATGCAAAGTCGAAAAACACAAAGTATTCTGATGCGCTTAATGTGTTTAAAACAGTGATTTTGCATCCTGATGAACGTGTGGAAAATGATTTAGAGGTATTTCATAGTCATGTACAAACTGAAATACAAGAACGTTTAATAAGTGATTTTCATGAAAAAGGTGCAATTAAATGGTATATGGTAGAAAAAATAGCACTTGAACGTTTAACTGATAATGAGGAGTTTGAAGAAATTCAATGTTATTTTCGATGTTCGTGTATGACCGAACTTATAGAAGATACTATCTCGCAACATATTGAGGAAGGATTTTCGAAGATTATTAAATCCTTTGAAGAATTTGTACAAAGAGGTTCTGGCTGGAAACTTAGAAAAATTCTTCATTTAGAACTCAAGATTGCTAAATATCACCCCCTCGCTGCGAGTTCCTATATTCCTTTGTCTAAAAAACTCGATGATAAAAAAGCAGTGCTGAATATAAAAAACGAAGATAACAAATGTTTAGTATGGTGTCTTTTGGCTTTTAAACTGAACTTAGATTATACAAAAAAACCTGAACGTGTTTCACATTATCGACCTTTTGAGCATGATATTAAATTAGGTAGTGTAGAATGCCCTGTACCTCTTCAGAAGATACCTGTTATTGAACAACTCAACAATTTACGGGTTAATGTGTTTGGTTATGAAGAGGACGAAGTTTGTCCCCTGTATATATCTGAAAAGAAAGATCAAGACGTGATTAATTTGTTATTGGTTGGTGACGGTGAAAAACAACACTATTGTTTGATAAGAAGTTTTTCAAGACTTTTAGGTGATCTTACCAAGCATAATGGTGTACAACACTATTGTTATCGATGTTTGCATCGATTTTCAAGAAAAGATCTATTGGATAAGCATAATGAATATTGTTCTCAACATGTTGCGCAAGCTATAAAGATGCCTAGTGAAAATGATAATATATTAAAGTTTACAGGTATTCATTTACAACATCCTGTTGCCTATACGATTTATGCGGATTTTGAGAGTCTTCTTATACCTATTTCATCAGCTCCGCCTTCTTCTAAAGCATCCTATACCGAGAAAACAACCTATCACTTACCATGTGGTTATGCCTATGTGGTTATTGGACCCGATGGAACGTGTGTGAAAAAAGCACAGGTATATCGGGGTAGAAACTGTGTTGAGCATTTTTTAAACCGAATGATGCAAGAAAAGGAAATTTTAGGAGAAAAGTTACATAATATTAAACCTATGAAGCTTTCTCCCAAGGAAGAAAAGGTATTTCGAGAAGCAGAGTTTTGTCATATTTGTAAGAAAACTTTAGATGAGAAACGCACACGTGACCATGATCACCTGTCAGGTGCGTACAGAGGGGCTGCACATGTGGAATGCAACTTGAACTATAAGCAGTGTAAAACAATTCCTGTTATATTCCATAACTTGAAAAACTACGATGGCCATCATATTATGACAAAGCTTGGAAAATTCAAAGATCATGAAATCGATGTTATTGCTACTTCTATGGAAAACTATATCACCTTTAAAATCAGAAAGCCTACATCTCCTATTCAGATGGTGTTTATAGATTCTTTCCAATTTTTGCCTACGTCATTAGAAAAACTTGTTAAAAACCTTCAACCTGATCAATTCTCTATACTTGCAGAAAATTTCCCACAAAATAATAATTTATCGTTACTTATACGGAAAGGGGTTTACCCCTATGATTATTTTACTTGTTTTGAAAAATTTACTGAGAAGCAGCTTCCCCCGCCTTCTGCCTTTTTTAATAATTTAACCAATGAGCCTATAGATGAAAAGGAGTACCAACACGCCCAGAATGTATGGAAAACATTTGATATCAAGACTCTTGGTGATTATCACAACCTTTATGTGAAGACAGATGTTCTACTACTTGCTGACGTGTTTCAAAACTTTAGGAAATTATGTCAGCAGTATTATGAAATTGACCCTGCACACCTGTTTACAGCACCTTCTCTCGCATGGCAGGCTTGTTTGAAGATGTCTGATACACCTTTAGAGTTACTCAGTGATATAGATATGTTGCTTATGGTTGAAAATGGAATAAGAGGCGGCATTAGCATGATAAGTAAAAGATATGCCCGAGCAAACATCCCTGGTACGCCCGATTATAAGAAAAATGAGGCACCCAGCTACATTATGTATTGGGATGCCAATAACTTATACGGGTGGGCTATGAGCCAATTTTTACCCTACGGCGGTTTTGAATGGTGTGAAACAAGTCATATGACAGAAGAGTGGGTTCTATCTTTATCTGATAGTTCCGAAATTGGGTATCTTTTCGAGGTAGACTTGGAATACCCGAAACATTTACATCCTTTGCATAATGAATACCCTGTCGCCCCTGAGAGAGTAACTGTAGAGGATCAGATGCTATCTTCTCATGCAAGAGGCTTACTCAACAATAGAAAATTCGTCGGAACTCCTAAACTTATACCAAATTTAAATAATAAACGAAATTATATAACCCATTCTCGTAATCTCAAATTTTATTTAGAACTTGGTTTAAAAATTACAGCTGTGCATAAAGCTTTAAAATTTAAACAGGGACCATGGTTGCAGAGATATATTAATTTCAACACCGAAAAAAGGAAAGAAGCAAAATCTTCTTTTGAGAAAGACTTTTTTAAGTTAATGAACAATTCTGTTTTTGGTAAAACCATGGAAAATCTACGAAAAAGAAGAAATATTGTGCTTTGTAACGGTGAAAAAAGAGCCAAAAAATTAGTAGCATCGCCTACTTTTAAATCGTTTAAAACTTATGATGAAGACTTGACTGCTGTGGAGAGATTAAAAACTAGCATACATATGAACCGACCCATCTATGTTGGATTTTCTATACTCGAACTATCTAAACTTTGTATGTATGATTTCCATTACAATTTTATAAAGAAAACATACAAAGATCGTGCAGTTTTACTCTTTACGGATACAGATTCCCTAACGTATCATATTCAAACCAATAATATTTATAAGGATCTGGAGCAGCATCGTGAGTTGTTTGACTTTTCTGAATACCCGAAATCTCATCTTCTATACTCTGAGGATAATAAGAAGACGCTCGGAAAGTTTAAGGATGAACTTAATGGTGAATTAGCTCTTGAGTTTGTCGGACTGAAATCAAAAATGTATTCTCTAAAATCTGTTAAAGACGAAAAGAAGCGTGCAAAAGGCGTATCTACGCAGATTGTTCGGCAGAAAATTAAACATGAAGACTACTTGGAGTGCCTCCAACAACAAAAAACAAGTATGGAGAAACAGGTAAGGATTGCCCAAGATGACCATCGCCTATATACATTAACTCAAAATAAAATTAGCTTAAGTCCCTTTGACGACAAGCGTTACTTATTGGATGATGGAATAAGCAGTTTAGCATATGGCCATTATGACATTAATACCGTTTGTAATAAAGAAGATAATGTTGATTTGTATTGCTAACGCAAAATCGCGATGTATATTTTGATCTGTAAATACCTTTCTGTAAATTATTTTGTTATAATAAAAATTGTTGATTTTATTATTGAGTACTTTTTTTTAATTTTTTAAGTAATGTGAAACTTTTTCTAAAAGAATTTTTTTTTTTAATTTGTGAAACTTTTTAACTAACTAACGCATATTTTTTTTTCGTTATAAAAACATGAAAAATATTTCTAAAACTTTGATAAACAAGCAGATAGTCACACACACACAAAGAGAACTATTTGCCCCGCATACATACACACACACACACACATACATATATACACACACATAAAGAGAACTATTTGTCACACACAGACACATACATACACACATAAAGAGAACTATTTGTTACACACATACATACACACACACATATACACACACAAAGAGAACTATTTATAATAACTATAAGACATATATGCTTTTTAAAACATACTCTTACACACAAACCTTTTTAATAAAATATCAGATGTATCAACAAAATGAGATGAAAAGATTATTGCAAGAAAAAGAGGGTTGATTCTGAACAATGCACAATCGGTTGCTCGGTTGCTCAGCTGCGGCTGCGCCTGTGGCCGTTGAACTCTCATTATCCTACTACTGGGGTTGGAAGCAGAAGCTTATTGTTAAACTGCATGATGACTTTAAAATTAGCGGTAAGGCACTAACCTGGATCTATGATTTCTTGAGAAACAGAGTCATAAGAGTAAAATACAAGAAAGCCCTCTCTAGGAGCTTCAAATTGAATCAGAGCGTTCCTCAAGGATCAGTCCTTAGACCTTTTATACCTTATTCTCAATATATTTGACTAGTGCTGAGAAGGTGGTGTCTATGAATTGTGAAACTGGACTGTTTTCTGATGATATTATTGTTTGTACCTCTGGCTCGGACATTAAGATACTAGAAAATAACTTGGATGTGGTCCTCTTTGACTTGTAGAAGTTTGCTGAACAACATCAATTAGATTTTAATCCTCTGAAATCAACTGTCAGTTTTTTCACCACCAACAAAAAGCTCTACAACTACAAACCGCAGATAAGTTTTGGGGTCAACTACTCACATATGAAAAGCACCACAAGTATTTGGGATTTGTTCTAGATCCTGAATTCACGTGCAGTAAGCATATTGATAACCTTGCTCTTCGAAGCCAAAAAAGACTGAACCTGCTAAAATATATTTCTGCGCGTGATTGGGGTGCGTGTGCTGACACCCTTTGAACTACTTACATGTCACTTATAAGACCAATATTGAAGTATGGGTTTCCTATCTATTCAAGCGCCTCAATTTCTAGTCTTCAGAAACTGGAAAATTGAGTCTGCCCGCAAGAAACAGCTGCCCGAATGCCATTGTACTATATGAGGCGGATCTTCAACCTCTAAGTATGAGAAGAGACACTTGTCTAGTCAAATATTATAATAAACTCATTAGTTATGATAACCAGAATCGCACTTCGGAGCTCATTTAGAAATGGAAAAATAATCAAAGGCTAAAGAAGAACGTTAAGTCTGGCTGCCTCCCTGGATATAATTAATAAAAACGTGGAGGCTCATTCCCTTAAGTCCAGAATTGATCCCTCTGTTGGATTAACTAGGGCTAACTTTGACTAAATTAAGTGTAACTTAATTACCTTTGACTAAATTAAGTGTAACTTAATTAACTTTGACTAAATTAAGTGTAACTTAATTAACTTTGACTAAATTAAGTGTAACTTAATTACCTTTGACTAAATTAAGTGTAACTTAATTAACTTTGACTAAATTAAGTGTAACTTAATTAAATAGTTTTATGTATTTTCTTGGTACATTTTAACTTTAAGATAGCAAACGCTATGATTAAATGAATCATGTCTATAACATAGTTGCTGATTGTTATATACGGGAAAAAATAGTATTATAATCTAATTTATAAAAATGTTAATTCGATTAACCAGTGATTCTAATAAGCGGCTATCTATAACAATCACTCCTCCCCCACCCTAGAGCCGAATTCTGGCTGCGCCACTATTAAAATTCAAACACCAAGTCTCTTCTATCGAGTGACCAGTGATGAATTTAGCATGCGATCTAGGAGGGGGGGTCACCTGAGGAATTGTGATTTTATACTTATTAAAGTTTTAAAGTGGAACCCCCCCTCCCCCCCCCGGAACTCCGTAATGACCCTCCCATCGCCCCTCCCTGGAGCTGCAAAAAAATACATTACTCGCGGAGAAAAACGGTCTGAATTCAACACACTGAAACTGATTATTGAGCTTCTGCTGGTGCGTGATTCAGTGTTCTTCTCTGCATAATTGTCAACTCTTACAATCTTGTATTTTTTATACAAATTTCCTGTATACGTAAATACTATAGAATTATCTATAAAGAACAATAAATAATACTTCTAACCTTTTAGTTTTCATGATCATCATAAGAAAAATTATATCGAAGTTTCTCCATCGCCTTTTTAAAAGAAGGATTGTAATTGTATCCTTAATTCAAGCAATGTTTCACGTTTAATTTTTAAGGCTGTTCTCAAATCCAAGTTTTCTACTTTCCGGCATATTTTTAAAATTCATTTTTGTTCGTCAAACGTATAAAATTGGCTTATTCTCTTATTAGTCCAGTCAAATTAGGTTTTGTTTACCATAATAAATGCTAAGGAGATAAAAATTGGTCCAGTTGTTCATTGATGGCTACTGATGACTATGTAAAAAGTCCCCATAGATAGGAAGTGAGCGGGGGGAGGGGAGGGCTAAACAAAGTATTTTTTTTAGTTTTTTACAAATATCTCAGAAATTGTTGTTTTTCATGAAAAAACTACTCTGACATATATTACAGTACATAAAATTATCTACAAATGACAGGTATATACAGAGGAACCTCGATTATCCGTCAGTCAGAAGACCGGAGCTTTGACGGATTTTCCCCCCAAAAATCACTTAATTTCAAATTAATTTATTTAATGTCGCCATAATAAATTCTAAAGGGATAAAAATTGGTCCAGTTGTTCATTGATGGCTACTGATGACTATGTAAAAAGTCCCCATGGATAGGAGGTGAGCGGGGGGAGGGGGGGGGGGTAAATAAAGTATGTTTTTTAGTTTTTTACAAATATCTCAGAAACTGTTGGTTTTCATGAAAAAATTACTCAGACATAAATTAAGGAACATAAAATTCTCTACAAATGACAGGTATATACAGTGGAACCTCGATTATCCGTTAGTCACAAAACCGGAGCCTTGATGGATTTACCGCAAAAAAAAAAAAAAAAATCCCTTTAATTTCAAATTTACTTAGTTAATGTATATTCAAATTTATTAAATATTGTCGCAAAAAAAAAGAAGAATTGACACAATTTTTTCTTTTTTCTTTTTTTTTGGAGGGGGGTGTCTGGTGGTGAGTGTGAAAGGGTGGATGACTGCCCCCCGATTCATGATTATTATGAATCATCTAAACATGAAACAGGAATCAATTCATTATTATCTTGAAGGATTTTCCGAAAAAAAAAAACTTTCTTTACAAATTTACTTAACCGGTACTATACCGGTTCTTTACTAATTTACATCGTTACTTAACCTTCATACAGGGTCTCGACAGCAACTTTCCGAGAATACATGCAAAGTTGGACAGGTGCTGTCAGTGACCAGTCTATTCAAATTCAGTAAATATTGTCACAAAAAAAAGAAAAGAAAAGAATTTAACTTCTGTTTGATGATGATGTGTAAAGAAAAAAAGAATATTTTGACTTAGTAAGTATTTGCTTAATGATAAATTAGTACTTCACATTGTTCCTCATTATGTTTTGTCGCATTTACAAAGTTTCACGTGAAATTTTATGTTATTTAATTTATGTGAATTTGACGGACTTTACGCAAAAAAATCACTTTAATTTCAAATTTATTTGTTTAATGTCGCCATAATAATTGCTACAGAGATAAAAATTGATACAGTTGTTCATTGATGGCTACTGATGACTATGTAAAAAGTCCTGATGGATAGAGGGTGAGCGAGGGTAGGGGGGGGGGCAAAATAAAGAACTTTTTTAGTTTTTTACAAATATCTCAGAAATTATGTAGTAATTTTTTCATGAAAACCAACAGTTTCTGAGATATTTGTAAAAAACTAAAAAAGTACTTTATTTCCCCCCCCCTCCCCTCGCTCACCTCTTATCTATCAGGACTTTTTACATAGTCATCAGTAGACATCAATGAACAACTGTACCAATTTTTATCTCTGTAGCATTTATTATGGCGACATTAGGTAAATAAATTTGAAATTAAAGGGATTTTTTTTTCGGAAAATCCGTCAAAACTCCGGTCTCCTGAGTGACGGATAATTGTGGTTCCACTGTATATACCTGTCATTTGCAAAGATTTTTATGTCATTTAATTTATGTCAAAGTAATTTTTTCATGAAAACCAACAATTTCTGAGATATTTGTAAAAAACTAAAGAAATTACTTTATTTTGCCCCCCCCCCCTCCTATCCATGGGGACTTTTTACATAGTCATCAGTAGCCATCAATGAACAACTGGACCAATTTTTATCCCTTGAGAATTTATTATGGCGACATTAAATAAATTAATTTGAAATTAAGTGATTTTTGGGGGGTAAATCCGTCAAAGCTCCGGTCTTCTGACTGACGGATAATCGAGGTTCCACTGTATATACCTGTCATTTGTAGATAATTTTATGTTCTTTAATTTATGTCAGAGTAGTTTTTTCATGAAAAACAACAATATCTGACATATTTGTAAAAAACTAAAAAAAATACTTTGTTTAGCCCCCCCCCCCCCCTCCCTCCGCTCACCTCCTATCCATGGGGACTTTTTACATAGTCATCAGTAGTCATCAATGAACAACTGGACCAATTTTTATCCCTTTAGAATTTATTATGGCGACATTAAATAAATTAATTTGAAATTAAGTGATTTTTGGGGAGAAAATCCGTCAAAGCTCCGGTCTTCTGACTGACGGATAATCGAGGTTCCACTGTATATAACTGTCATTTGTAGATAATTTTATGTTCTTTAATTTATGTTGGAGTAGTTTTTTCATGAAAAACAACAATTTCTGAGATATTTGTAAAAAACTAAAAAAAGTACTTTGTTTAGCCCCCCCCCCCTCCCCCCGCTCACCTCCTATCCATGGGGACTTTTTACATAGTCATCAGTAGCCATCAATGAACAACTGGACCAATTTTTATCTCCTTAGCATTTATTATGGCAAACTGCTCAAAAATAGGCTAATTTGACTGGACTATATTAAGAAACTATGTAGTCAAACTTGTTTTTCTGTTTTTCGCTAAAGGCACAAGATTTTCAGAAAATGCCGTCAAAGCTGGCGTTTTGAACCAAATCTTGGGATGCGACAAAATAAGAAAGTAACTGCCGCCCTGAGGCAATAATTGCTTATAACTCAATATATTTTCAGGAAAATGAAAAAAAAAAAAAACTGTTCGATTACAAATCCCTTCAATAATCATTTCTGCATGTATCATGCTTTTATGTTTAAAAATAAGTCTGAAAGTTTCGCGTAATCGAATGGGGAAAAATATTTTCTGAGAACCACCTTAAGTACGATAGCTTTGAACAAAGAAATCAACAAAGCAATGAATAAAGAAATTAACGTCTTTCATGAAGGTTAAATTCAATAAATTGATATTTTTAGTTTTTAGTCAAACAGGTTTTTAAACAACATATAATTAATTTACAGCAGATGAACAGTTTACTTCATTAGCCTTAGAGATTAATGAAGAATTACATTCATGTTCACGTTATTTAAAATTTTCATGAATAATCTAACTGAAATTCAAAGAATTTTAAAAATTACCAAATATAATATTATGAAAAGGACTATCTTAACAACATGCTGATTCGAAATGAATTATTCATCAAATATATTTTAAAAATACATTTTAAGTTTTGATATTGATGAAATTTATGATGACATCTGAAATTTATGAAGAAGAAGACTCTGTGTATGAACAACAAAACCTAGTCACGAACGTATATCTAAATGGTCTTTATCAAGGCTTTAGATTAAATATCCTCAGTTTGTGACCTTAACTTGAAAAACAAACATGTTTGTCCCTATGTAAAAACACCAGGAGCGATGCAAGTTTCTGAAATACCATTAGTGACACTGTTTAAGATATTCATTATCATCAGCCAATAATAATTACAGCTGCATGACACGTAATAGAATAAACATTTCAATCGTGTTCTAAAAGTTATTTAACTTTCACTATATGCTACGAAGATGTCCAACAAGTAATCTTAAATCGCAATCCAATTAAACTCATAAAATGGGCTATGGTTACGAATAACAAAATTTATGTTTCTTTTTTCTGTTTGCTACTAAACAAGCCATTTAACAAACAGGGTGTTTCTTCATTAACTTAGCATCTGTTTTTAAAGTTCTTAGAAGAAAAGATTCGAAGATAAACAAACCAGCAGGTTTGTGTTGTTGCTAGCACCACAATTCATGATGAACCCGACACTAAAAACTCTACGTGTTTGGATGAGAGATAACTAAAGTCATATTTATTAAAACTTTTGATTACGTAGAAGGATCTGTATTTTAAACGAATATAAACCGAATAATATTCTAGAATCGTAGAATGTTTCCATGAAACCGCATGAGATAGTAACTAAATTAATTTCCTTTGCTTGTCATCTGTGTTTTTTAAAAATTATCTCTGATAGAATGGCAATAGTTTGTAGCAACTCTATTTTAAATTGTGTCACATGACTTGTTACAGGTGATAACCGAACTGGTGGTTGGTAAGAGCTAAAAAGGAACTTCGGGTTGAGTGGTCAGTGTCCTGTCCTAAATCACGTGGTACCCATCAGGGGAAATTAGTAACATTCATGTGTATTGGGTTACGGCCAAGGTCAAACTTATTTTGAAACATGTTTTCACAAACGTGAGATAAGTCAAAGATGTCAGGTCCACCATTGGTTGAATTTTTATTTTTATTTTATAGATGCAAAGTTTCGAAAAAAAAAATCTGAAATAGCTCTCAAAAGAGAATCTGTCACATACCGTCCAAGTGCATCAAAGAGCGGCCGGAGTAAATCCGAGACCGGTCTATCAAAGTCGCTTTTCGGAGAGCGGTCAGGTCACCACGGTTGATGCTGGATTCTAGAAGAAACGCTATGCAGAGAAAACATCTAATGTCCCGACTAGAAAGGCGGGAAATTAAAATTCGAATCGTTTTACGTTTTTTTTTTTCTTTTCTTTTTTTCTTTTTCTTTTTCTTTTTTTCTGAATGAAGAACTGTACTAGAGTCCTGCATCGGGTCGGTCATCTGATTTTACTCGAAACCTGTTTGACCCGCGGTTCGGGTTGAGTCCGTTTGAAGCTTTTTTTTTTTTTTTTTTTTTTTTTTTTTTTATTTATTTATTTTTATTGTGGGTCGGGTTGACCCGATTTTTTAAAAGAATGTCCTGTATACATTTTTAAATGAAAAAACTATATAATTCAATATTGATAACTGTAGGTATGTTCATTTTGAACAAAAAAGATAAAATTGGTATTAAAGATATAATTGTAGACTACTTATCCATAATTCTATTAAAATATGAATTAACATTTTTTTGCTTCGGTTTCGGGTTGGTTTGGAATTGAAGTGTGTCGAGTTCGGGTCGGGTTTCCTTTCGAAAGAGCGTTTAAAGAGAATTTTCGGGCTTGGGTCGGGTACAAATCGACCCATGCAGGACTCTAAACTGTACATCATTTTTTGCAAAATATCAAAGAAAAAAATTCTTCTTAGAAAATTATATTACGCTTATACTTGAGAAACCATATACGGAATTTCAGATTTTGGTGGACATTTAGCTAACTAAGCCTTTTCTAATTACTTCTAAAGGCACCGTCCTTAAATCTTGATTTAATATTTAAAAAATGTAGGGAAAGATTTTTTGAATAAAACAATTAGAAAATACTATATCAGTTAATCAACATGTAAAACTGGAAGTTTTAAGGATATTTACCATGTGATAAGTAATAACAATTAAAAAATGACTGGGATATAAATTAATTATTTTTTATTTCACAAGCTCTTTAGTGCAGTGCACATTATAGTACAGCCTATTTAATACTTTTTAGGCATTGGAAATATATCTGAATTAAATGTTAAATACCTTACCTACTAAGTATGCTAAGTATGACTGTGATTGAAATTAATGTATTAATTACATGACAATGTTTAAAATGTTTTATTACAATAAAAAGTATTTAAAATTCCACTTCAATTTCCTTTTTTAAATAAAAATATGCACCATCATTACAAACATTAAAAATATTTTTTTTTTCTAAAAATATATAATACTTTCCTGTGTATCCAAAACGATCCTAGATTCCGCTATGTATTCAAAAGAAAAACCTATCAATAGCATATTGAATAGCATATTACAGTTTCATAATATTTCTTAGATCAATACAAAGTGTGTAAGGACAAAAAATAAAATTAATGCAATTTCTTTATTTAAATAAAGATATGCACCATCATTACAAACATTTAAAAAAATCTTTTTCTAAAAATATATAACACTTTCCTGTGTATCCAAAACGATCCTAGATTCCGCTATATATTCAAAAGAAAAACCTTTCAATAGCATATTGAATAGCATATTACAGTTTCATAATATTTCTTAGATCAATACAAAGTGTGTAAGGACAAAAAACAAAATAAATGAACATCTAGTAATAATTATACAGATTCAAAGTTCTAAAACAAAATAAAGCTGCAATCACATGTAATATAATTTCATAGGCAATATTAGGTATTTCCGATTATGGAAGTTGGCAATATTAGATATTTCCGATGTTTATTTCTCGAATTATTCGACCGTTTCCAGACTTTTCGGACACCCTGTATATATATTTTTTACATGTAATATATTTTTTTAGATTGCCACTAATAACAAAAAAGCATTTTTATATTAAAAATATACATTGTGTATTCAAATAAAGTTTTGAAATTTATTAAAAACGATACTTTCGTATTAGCTGCATGCAAGTAGCCAACGAAATCGCCAAAGATTTCGCTACTTATCAGCAGCCTTTTTTAATTTTGATAATTTCACTGGTTTAAGTGCGTAAAATAAGACTACAAGTCTGTTAAATGTATGTTTTATTTATATTATTTTATTATTTCTTTATTTTTTTGACGAAGTTTTAATTCCGTTATGGAAAATCATCCGTAAACAAATACTGAACTATTTATATTGTTTTAAGTGCAAACGGATTAATTTCTGCACGCAATAGAGATAGATTTAAAAAAATCATACTTGAAAACTAACCCTAAAAAATCAATAAATTGAGATACAGATTTAAAAGAAATTGCATTTGAAAGTATATTTTTTTCGTATTCGACAACACTAACATTAGCGGTGTAAAAATTTAAATTGGGCGATATTTAAAAGTTTAAAAAAAAATCAGTAAAAGAAAAATTTATTGGTCAGATGTTGCCACCGATGATATGACGTCAGCATTACTCACGGACATGGTTATTTTTTTCTTTATAATATAGATTCATATTAAAGCACATAAATTAACGTCTGAATTTATTAAAGGTACACGTAAAGAACATTTTTTTTTCAGACACACATATTAATACAAATGACCCACGAGTGGAAAATTAACCGGGGTCCCAGACTCAAACCTGGGTCTGCAGCGTAACTAAAAAAATCCCTGACGGCTCGACCTACAGGCACAGGTAGATTTCGAAGACGCAGATCGTGGGGCGCCTGTTTGTTGAGAATTGCGGAAGAAATGACCTTTATGCCATGGTGCGGCAGTTTTGGAAAACGCCCACTTCGAAACTTAATTTGTTTGCAGGTGGTGTCGGCAGGAATTTTTTTTTTTTTTTTTTTTTTTTTTTTTTTTTGCTATAAGAGTTGGTCCTATAAGAAACTTGTCAATATAAAAGTTTTAGATAATATTAAGAGGATTTATAATAAATTTCAGCGGAATTGATATCTTGGGAATTGACGAAGTTATGAATTTTTTTCTTTTAAAACCCCCTTTTTTCCCCCCACGGGACCATTTTTAATGATATCAAAAATCTGTCTTAGATAAATTTTGGGCCCTTTTCCTAGAAGTAATAATAACTTTAAACGGATTCGATACGTATCATAATTAAGAAATTATGGGTTTTTTTCTGTTTTCAAAAAATCCCCCCCCCCCCTTTGGTTCGATTTTGCCCATTAACGAACTTGATCGAGATTTGATGCCCCTTGATTTTATGTATCAGTCTGGAAGAGATTTGTGCAGAATTATGAGAGTTATCGTGTCCATAAAAAGTGACATAGATAGATAGATAAAGTTTTGAACTGGGGGGGGGGGGGGGGTTGGGTTCTGTGACTCGTGATCGGCGTAGATCTGCAAAATTTTTTCAAAAATTCCAACTTAGGTGAGAATGTAATAGGTAGTATTTCTTACGAAATCTACCTAAAAGGTGCTAAAAGAGCTACGCTGCTCTTTCAGATGCAGGTTCAAATCCTTAGATCCAGCTAATTTTCACTCAATTTGGGTCAATTGTATTAATATGTGTGTATTTAAGTCTTAAATAAAAAAAATTGTTCTTTAAGTGTAACATACTAAATTCTTTTGAGTAATAATAATGTAAATATGAATACTTTAGTACAGAAACTTTTTAGCTTCCAACATTTCCACTGAGATGAATATCACCAAGAAAATTCGTATATACATTAGCAAAAATTATCTAAAATACTTTAGTAGTATACGAGCGCAGTTTGATAAGTTCTCGGCATAACACAGAAATGGAACACGTATGACCAAATGACAATGTTGTTTGTAAAGTATGATCCTTTAAATGACATGCCGCTGAGTTTCTGACGCGTGAGTTTCTTGGTTATTGCTGGGCGATAAAGTAAAGTAAACAATAAATATTAATTTGGAGCTTGGTGCGATATAATTAAAGTAAAAATAAAATACAACGTTAAAACACCAGTATAATTGATACAGCATACCGGTTTCGGTAGCATATAGCATATCCTCCTCTGTGCTGAAGAAAATGGAAATTTGCTCATATATATAGAAATGATAGAGGATTCAAGTGACAAGTTTATTAACCAACAGAAAAACAGAGGGTTCCAGGCAAACAGCCAATAGGAAAATAGATAGGAAATGGAATAATGGAGGATTCAAGTGACAGATTTATTAACCAATAAGAAAATCGATAGGAAATTGAAACGCTATGTTGAGAAATAGTTAAAAAAGTTAAGAAAAGTTGGTTTTAATGTAATATTTCCAGCAGTCTGATAATGGTGGAATAGCAAATTCACAATTAACCAGATGTATCTTGACTCTATCATTTCTATATATATGAGCAAATTTCCATTTTCTTCAGCACTGAGGAGGGTATGCTATATGCTACCGAAACCGGTATGCTGTAGATTCAATTATACTGGTGTTTTAACGTTGTATTTTATTTTTACTTTAAAGTAAACAAGTTTTGACATTTTCGGAAAATGAAAAAAATTGAAGTTCGAGCTGTCATAAAATACTTTGTTAAAAAAAAATTTAACCCCCACGAACATATAAAAAGAGTTACAGTCTATCTTAAAGGATTCTTGCCCTTTAAAAAAAGTGGACTGCCGAATTTAAGCATGGTAAATCAATTCACGATGCATGAACGCTCAGGACGCCCAAAAACTGCTAGGACCGACGAAATCGTCTCAAAAATTCACAATGCCGTATTGAATGATCGACGATTGAAGGTACGCGAACTTGCTGACATTGCAAACATCTCGATAGACTACATTTTACACGATGTTTTGAGTATGAAAAAGCTTTTCGCTCGATGCGTTACCGCGCTTGTTGAACGTCGACGAAAAACGCCAAAGAATGAACATTTCTCAAGAGTCTTCTGAAATGTGTTGCAAGTTGAAAAATAAAATGAAATATTGTCAAAAATCTTGTATTTTCTTTTTCAGGCCGGGAACTTTTCGAACCACCCTCGTACAGAGCTGCACTAAAGAATTCGTACACAAGAGTGTATCTTAAATGTATTAAGTTGCAAGGGAAGTACATTGAAAAATAATATGAAATTATGTCAAAAATCTTGTGTTTTCACTGTCATGCCGAAAACTTATCAAACCCCCTCGTACTTGCTTTATATTACTTATTACTGACCTAATATTTTAGCATATAGTATTTGGTATAATATAGCATTTAGGGTTGCATTAAAGTAATATTTTATTAATGCTTGCTTTATGTACTTATTACTAAACTAATATTTTGGCATATAGCTATTTGGTAAATAGTATAGTATTTAGTACTATTAAAGTAATATTTTAGTAGTTTTCATTATGTATTTTAAGAATGTATTACTTAAAATTTGTAACACTTTAAAATTTGCTAAAATTACAAAAAAAAAGTTTAGACTTTATAAAAATTTGTTCAAATAATTAAACATAATCAATACAAAATCTAAACAAATCATTTAAATTTACTGAAAAGGTGCTAAAAGTAGTTTCGTATAGATTTTAAGAGCTTAAAACCACCGTAGATATGAAAACGAGGTTAAAATTGCTTTCATGTTTACTACGGTTTTAAGCTTTTAAAACATACATAAAACCTTTTAGCACCTTTTTAGTAAATTAAAATTGTTGCAACTTTTATTTTGATTTTGCATTGTTTAATGTTTTTATACACAGTTTCAAGGTAAATACTACGTTCCGGCAATAAACTTAACTAAACATATTACGTCTTAATGAGAAATTTAAAATTAAACAGACATTTAAAATTAGACAAAAACTTTAAAAAAAAACAAAAAACATTAATATTGAATAATAAAATCAGTTACAATAGACGTTCCAAGCTCTATATAAAATCCTCAACAATACTAATGTTAATCGAAAACCAAAGCAGGAGCTTGTATAGAGCTTGGAACGTGTATACTGTTATTGATTTTATTATGCTATATTAATGTTTTTTTTAAATTAAATTTCTAACTTAAAATGTCTTTTTAATTTAAAAAAATGTTCATTGAGAAATTCTGAGCGATAAGGGCAGCCTTGAACCAGTATCTGTTCTCATTAATATTGTTAATTGAATACGTGTCACTTGTGCCTTGTACTTGACTGTCAATAGCGGAAGTAATTTTACACTGATTAAAATTTAAAAACATTTTTAATAAAAAGTGTTTTGAACTTTTAAAAAAATTTCTCATTGAAAACTTTCTGAACGTAAAAGGCAGTCTTGAACCAGTATCTATTCTTAATAATATTGTTAACTGAGTACGTGTCACTGATGCCTTGCATTTGATTGTCAATAGCAAAATTATTTTTACGATTAAAATTAAAAAAGTTTTAGACTTTATAAAAAATGTGTTCATTGAAAACTTTCTGAACGTAAAGGGCAGCCTTGAACCAGTATGTGTTATCATTAATAATCTTAACTGAGTGCGTGTCACTGGTGCTTTGTATTTGATTTTCAATAGCGGAATAAATTTTACACCGATTAAAATCTTTAAAAAAAAAATCTATAATTAAAAAAGTTTTGAACTTTATACAAATTTTCTCATTGAAAACTTTCTGAACATAAAGGGCAGCCTTTAACCAGTCATCAGTCAACCAGTATATCAGTATATGTTCTCATTAATATTGCTAACCGAATGCGTATCACTGATGACTTATATTTGATTGGTTACTGGTGTCTTATATTTGATTGTCAATATCAAAATTAATTTTACACCAATTAAAATTTTAAAAGATTTTTCTAAAATTTAAAATGTTTTGGGCCAAAAATTTGTTTTTTCAAAATTTTCTGAATGTAAAGGGCAGCATCAGTAGCTGTTCTCATTAATATTGTTAACTGAAAACGTGTCATTGGTGCCTTGTATTTGATAGTCAATAGCAAAATTATTTTTACGATTAAAATTTAAAAAGATTTCTTAAAATTTAAAAAAGTTTTAAACTTTATAAAAATGTGTTCATTGAAAACTTTCTGAACGTAAAGGTTAGCCTTGAACCAGTATCTGTTCTCATTAATATTCTTAACTGAGTGCGTGTCACTGATGCATTGTATTTGATTGTCAATAGCGGAATTAATTTTACACCGATTAATTCACAAAATTCTCTTTTACAAAAGCTCTCTCATACACGCTTTTTTTTTATGTCTTTGCCTAGCATTAGCTTGTAACAGCAGATGTTCGCATAGCTGCTTATGATAAGAGAGGCTGAATTTTAAACGTTTGAGGTTGAAAAAAAATGAATTAAATTAAACTTTTTATGACTACAACATACTTTATTCATCTCATAAAAGTTGTGGTTTCCGCTTCCCCCTACCGTCAGCGGTAATGCATTTAAATTCTTTTTTTAAACCTTTTTGTGTAACAGATGCTTTAAAAAATTATTTTACGTTGTGTTTTTTTTTAAACGTGAAAAAAAAATTTCAAATCCTTTTTTTCATATGTAACAATTATACTAAAACATACACTGAAGCTGTCTTTAAACCAAGCGTTGTCATTCTAAAAAAAAAATCTATAAGTATGTATAAAAAAAATGCACAAATGTATTTTTGCCTTTGAAGGAGGAAAGACATAGAGCATGGAGAGGATTTTGCTGACTTTAGCTGTTCTTTCTAAATTTAAAATAAAACCTAACAGTAATAGGGAATTTTTTGAGAAACTGCAGCTTTTTATAGAAGCTTGAAACTTCTCTATGAATGAACCTTGAATTACTTTTTTTTCTAAAGTAAGAATTTACTAAAGGAAAGCACTAGTTTTTCTTAAAGCTCCCTTGTAAAAAAGGGTTATTTAAAAACAGTTACGTTGAACATCTGCAAATACTTAATTCTGATGTCAGGGCCAAGGAAATATTGTTGATAAAAATACACAAGTCTAAAATGATAAAATATTTTCTGGTACGGCTTTCTTTCAAAATTAGACATGGATTTTATTCCTTCGCATTCAACAGTTATTTTTTCAACATATTACATATTTTCTTAACCTTTTCGATTTCTATAAATACGTACGTACATAGAAAATTAATACACGTATTACTTTTACATGTAATAGTAATAGTGATAATACATGTCTTTACATTTACTATTATTAACATTTATATGTAATAATAATAGAACATGCATTTCTATCCACTAGTATTATCGTTTTCGTGTTAAAATAATAGTACATACCATGCCATGGATAGCTTTTTTTTCGTGTAATAAAAATATTGCATGACTTTATATTTACTATTTGTATTATCATTTACATGTAGTAATAATAGTGCGTGTCTTTATATTTATTATCATTATTGAAATAATTATTTTCATGTAATACAAATAGTACATTCTTTTGAAGTCACTATTATCATTATTTTCATGCAATAATAGTAGTGCATAGCTTTAGATTTATTATTATAATGGTTATTTCCATATAGTAATAATAGTAAGCATCTTTATATTTATTATTATTATTGTAATAAATATTTTCATGCAATATAAATTGTATATGTTTTTAATTTATTATTATCATTATGTGCATGCAATACTAGTAGCACATTTACAATTATTATTGATACTTACTATACATAGGTAGTAATAAATGTATAATTTGTATTTACCTTACAGGAAGTAATAAAAGTATAATTGTTATTTACCTTACACGTAATAATAAAAGTGTCTGCATTTATATTTATTATTATTATTGTAATAATTATTTTCACGTAGTACAAACTGTGCATGTTTATAATTCACTATTATGATTATTTTCATGCAATAAGAGTAGCGCCTAACTTTATATTTACTTTTACAATGTTTATTTACATGTAGTAATAATACTACGTGTATTTATATTTATTATTATTATTGTAATAATTGTTTTCATGCAATAAATGCTTTTTAAATCACTTCTATCATTATTTTCATACAATAATTGTAGTGCATATCCTTATATTTACAATTATAATTGTTATTTGCACGTTGCAATAACATCTCATATCTTTATGTTTACTTCTGTTAGAATAATAACGTAGTAATAATAGTACACATCTTTACAGTAGTTTTTAATACTATTTTATATATGTAACACCATTTCTACTATTACTATACTGAATTCTACTATTACTACTGAATTACTACATTGAAACATTAAAGAAAAATAATTTTAGAGTCTTGCATTTCATTACTAAGCTTTTTATTTCAAATTATGTTTTTAATTTTGTTGTTGCTGTTGTTCTTAAAGCGATTAATATTTATTGACACACCATTTTAACATAGAAGATAAAAAAATTACAGGCAAATGTGAAATGTCGCAAGATACATTTAAGTCTGTTACAGTAATAATTGAACATCTTTCAAATATCAGCTTAGGGAAAAAAAAAAAAAAAAAAAAAAAAAAGCCTTCAAAGTATACTATTATACTGACATTATACGAAGCCATTTTCAATGTATTCGTACGATTTCTGCAAATTTTAATTTCTTTCATTGTATATTTAGTTTTAACTTTTTAAAAACAAGTTGGAAATTGTACGTCAACCGCGACAAATTCGTACTATCTAGTTTTATAAATATTCCGATCTTGGTGCAATAGCGGTTGCACTCTTATGCAAAATTGCATGAATACAAAATTTATTTTATGTGCAGATTTTCCTATTATAGATATTAATTTCATTTTATGAAATTAAGTTTCAATACAGTTTAACAAAATATCAATTACAATTCTATTAGATTAAAATTATACTATGCGCCAATATCTAATACAAGACAATGTTGAAAAATCATCGTTACTAGGACTTCCCTCAAAGGGATTAGTCTGAGTGATATTGCTGAGAACATAAAGTTAACAATTACGATATAAAGAAGATATCAACAAGAATCTAAGTAAATATACAGCATATGATAGACAAGAGATAGATAAAGATACAACATATGAAAAATAGCAAATTAAATGATATAATTACAAAATATCATATATAAATTCATATATTGTTATGTTTTCATATGCATTTTTTTATAACATTTGGCAAATAATCTCATTTTCTTAAGCGGGAATTGCTCAAAACTTAAAAAAAAAAAACCGCCGGATCTTTTAAAACGATATTTTTAAAGTCACATAATCAGATTTGCAGCCAATAGCGTATTTTAGCAAGCGTAGTTTAACGCAAATTTAATTTAATTTTTGCAACATTTTCTTTGTGACAAATATCTAAATAAAATATTAAAAAAAAAATAAAATATTGAATAGTGAAATATTAAATCAAATATTTAATATTTGAATTAAAAAAATTTCCTTTGTTTATTTGTATAACTATTTATAGAAACTCGTATACTTCAAACCACATTGATAACATGCTTTGCTACAAACGTGTCTACCAGTCTAACTACTCGTATGTCTTAGCTGTGTCTCTCTCCGAACTCATCTGTCTACTGTCTCTCTACTCTTCTGTATACCCGTCTCAGTATCCGTCTGTCTTTCTACCCGACTCTTTAATCGTGTCTCTACCTGTCTCGCTTCCCGTTACACTACTCGTCTATCAACACGTCTGTCTGTCTATATACCCCTCTCTCTACCCGTCTGTCAAGTCGTCTCTGTACTCGTCTCTCTATCCACCACGCTACCCGTCTCCCTACTCATCTCACTACCCCTCCTTTTTTGCACCTGCCTCGCTACCCGTCTGTCTATTCGTTTCGCTACCCGTTAGCTTATCTCTGTCGCTATCCGTCTCTCTACCCGTCTGTCTACCCGTTTGTTTACACGTCTATCTATCTCTCGCCAACTCTTCCCAATATTTAAACAATTTAGTAAACGGAAGCCGTTTATCTGTTATTAAATGCAAACAGGAGTAATTTATCTAAAGAGTGTAATCAGATGCAATTTTTTTAAATACATACATAAACCAGCATAATAATTCACCAGTTTTATTTTCATAGTAGTTTATGTCATTTGACAGTAAATCTCAACTTCTTCAACCCGAACTGCGTCAAGCTTTTTAAAAAAGCCCCAAGGTCCGTATAACTGGGAAGGGGAATTGTCCTCAGGGCTATTAGATACATGTTATTAAGTTAAGTGAAAGTTTCGTAATCGGGTTCGCAGCCAATTTCTTATGTCAGAAAGGGTGGCTTCACGCCATTTTAAATTCATTTCTGTAACTTTCTTTTTCTTTTTTTGGTGGGTGGTTGGGGGGGGGGGGGAGGGTTCCAAATATATACACTTAAATTCAAACTTTTGCCCCCATGTTAATATTAGTGTTGTTTGTATTATCAATTAATACTTTGTTGATCGAGCTTCATTCGAAACAAATGTAAAAGACTTCTACAGTTTTTTTTTTCTAGGAGAAAGTTCCGTAATCGGGCCCTAAGCTAATCGGGGAATTTAATATCATTATTGTTTCTAACTCTTATAGAGTTAAAACAATATTGTTACTAGCATTACTCTTGTTTGTGACCAACCTCTTCTGTGTATCTGAATAGGGAAAAGTTCCGTATCATGTACTGGTTGGTGCCAAAGGCAGTTGTAGAATCTTACAAATTTTTCTAGAGAGCGGAAAAGCATGTTTTTTAAAATATTTACAAATATACGTTTATTAAACCATGTTTTTGAGCCATTTTAAAAAATTAAGTACGGTGCTAAAATAAAATTTTATTGCCATTTTCGATATTTTAATAAGAAATGAAAATACATAACAAACAAATTTAACAAAACTAAGCCATTTTTGGGTATTTCTCTATTATCCCGTCGATCACTTTTCATAACAAAAAACTATCGCCAAACTAAGATTAAACGCCAAAAATACAGTCCTATTTACTTGATGCCAGAAGCATTATACGTATTTGTTATGCCATCAAGTGGTTTTTAATTCGACATTTGCGTGTATTTTTCATTATGTTTTACTGATTTATTAGTTATTTCATTCATTAAAGTAACAATTGTGTCCTTAAATTCTTATATTTTATTTATTTTGATATTTCAATGGCAACGTTCTCCCGTTTATTTAGCGTTACAGTTTGGCGATAGTTTTTAGTTATGAAAAGTGGTCGACGGAGAGATTGTATAATAGAGAAGTACCCATTTTTTGTGATAAATAATTGTTATTGTCAGGGGGGCAAATTGTAAACAATTAATAAGCGAACTAAAAAAATTACCGGAAAAAACTTGTGGGAATCTCAAGAAAGAAATATCTGATATAAATAGCATTTAAAATCTTAAAATGGAGAAGTGGTCCGTATAAAAATGCAAAACATTGTACACCTGATATAAGAATTTTTTAATTTTTTTATATTTCCGAAAGCACAGATAAAAGGGTAAAAATCCCGGCACAGATGCCATATACTCACCACGTTGGCGCGATTTTCCCCCCGCCCCTTTGGCGAAAACTGTTTGTTGTGTTTGTTTACTTTTATTTTTTATTTTAATTCTATAGATTATTTTTATATGTATATCAATATTAATTTAGGCACAGATGTCATATACGCACCAGATTGGCGCGATTTTTCCCCCGCCAATTTGGCAAAAACTTTGTTTTTGAATGTTAGTTACAAATACCATACAATAATAGCATGTAATTTTTTATTTCAATATAAAAATAAAATAACGTAATAAATGAAATAGCTCCTATTATTCAAAAATGGGAAATAAAAATAAATAAATGATAGTTTGATATAAATAAATATTGATATATATAATAAAAACAATTTATAGAATTAAAATAAAAAATAAAAGTTAATAAACAACAATTGAAACAAAATAACCGGGTTACCATGTGAGGCATAAAATTGCCATTTTGTTGCAATCGCGCCAATGTGGTGCGTATATGACATCCGCGCCTTTATTTATATCAAACTATTATTTATTTATTTTTATTTCCTTTTTTAAAATAATAGAAGCTGTTTCATTTATTATTTTATTTTTATATTGAAATAAAAAATCACGTGTACTATTTGTCACACTATTTGTAACTAATATTCAAAAGCAAAGTTTTCCCCAAGCTGGTGGAGGGAAAAATCGCGCCAACGTGGTGCGTATATGACATCTGTGCCTTGTTTCATTTCACATAGAGGTACTGCTCTATTATCCCGTCGACCACTTTTCATAACAAAAAACTATCGCCAAACTGTTATATTAAACGCCAAAAATGCAGTCCCATTTACTTGATATCAGAAGCATTATACGTGTTTGTTACGTGATCAAGTGGTTTTTAACGCGACATTTGCGTGTATTTTTCATTATGTTTTACTAATTTATTAGTTATTTCATTTATTAAAATAACAATTGTGTCCTTAAATTCTTATATTTTATTTATTTATGTATTTTGATATTTCAATGACAACGTTCTCCCGTTTATTTGGCGATAGTTTTTTGTTATGAAAAGTGGTCGACGGGATAATAGAGAAGTACCCACATATGTATTGGTTCTTTTATGTTAACTTGGCGCAGTTGATAAATCGCCAAATATTTTTCTCATAACATCTTCATATTGCATTCATTTCATTTAAATATAAATCTCTCACAGATTTCATTTGAAATACATACATTAAAAATACACGTCTTTCACTCATTTAATTTAAAATACACGCCTTTCACTAATTCCATTTAAAATACTAAAAAGGAAAAGAAAATAAGAAATAAAGCCACAAATCGAAACCTTTTATTTAAACATCAAAGAATTGTTCCTAACATACACACGCGAAATAAAAAGGCTGCTAATGGTGTGATTTACGCCAAATCTCTAATACTAAATACTACTCTTACTAATCTCTAATACTTTTCAAACAGAAAAAATTCCAGATTACCTTTCCATTTTTATTAAATTGAAATATATTTCCGATTGTCTACGAAAATCTCCCGCCGGTGAAAATGACGTACGCACAAAATTTAGTGACGTATGTACTTTAATTGTGCTTTTTTATCTATTTTTTTAATATAACTTCCAAACGGTTTGACACTTATTCTTGGTAATAAATAGACGACGTTGTCACCTTTATAGGTACCTGCTGTAAAAATTTGAACGAAATCCGTTAAATATTTTTTGAGTTATGCTTGACGAAAGGTTTTAATATCCATCGTAGCTATATATGGGGCAAAGTAATACTGCGCTGTGTATGAGTCTTCGTTGCACTCAGACAATTATTTAACTGAAAAAAGGAATTATATCTTCCGTTACTATGATATGATTAATTTCCGTAATCAAATAAGTACATTTCAAGTTGACAACATTTTATCTTTAGTTGACATCTACTGAAAATTCCAATGGAAAACTCAAGACTTAGCTTTGAAAATTTCAGAACTTGAAATCCCATATCTAGACTCTTTTTCCTTGAATATCTATTTCTCCGGAAACATCTATTCAAAAAAACTATGGGTAGATTATAGCATTGGTATAATTAAACAATTTTAGTGTACAAGTTCGGTTTTTAAATTCAGTAATACGGAAATAATAGGACTCCATCTTAAATAGGAAGTCATCACCATGGCAAGCTAGAATCATTACATATCATGGAATATCATTGAATTAATTACGTATGATAAGATTTAATAGAACGAAGAAAACTTTTATTAATATCTTTTTAATTTTAGATTAGATTTTCCTAAAATTTGAAATGACTCGACAAAATTCTAAAACGATTCTATATATTAAATTTCAAACCATTCGGTTGAGTAGTTTTTGAGCGGTTATATGCGGACAGACGGACGAACCAGACGACGACTATAAGTGCTACGTATTTATATAATGACGAACGCATCTAAAAATACCCGCGTTATAATGTGTTTTGCAAAGATTAAAATTAATTTAACACTATAGGAGTTCCAAACTTTAAACTTGTATAATTCTTCTCGTTTGGTATCCTGAGGGAAAAATTACCGGATAATCCAAATATGATGTCGATATTATATGTTAGTCTTTGAAAAGTATACATTTTAATTTCTGTGTAACGCAAAAAAGTATTTACTACATATATTTTTATTCAGTGTGGCTCTTAGGTAGCTTTCAATACAAAAAAGTATAAAGCTACCTATTGCAGCCGTTCGGAGGAAAGCAGTTCCGGAAAATTTCGATATATTTTCACCTATCATGACCCCCAGACCCCAAAACCACCCTCCGTTCAACTGTTGATTTATATATATAGATATATCCATATATATATATGGCTGATTCTACTGTTCTTAGCATCATGCCAGTAGAATTATGAAATACTGAATTATTTTTAAAACACATGTGGGTGCAGCCAAGCTGACGAGTACATCCACATGTGTTTTTTCATATCCAATTCTTGATTGGTTCTCTTGTGGTCCAGTTTTTCCACTGAATAATGTTCATAATTAATTTATTAATCCATTTGTGTTTACATAATAGCAACTCCAATTTATAATTTTTTCCCCTTTCTCTCTCTTTCTTTTTAAATGTTCTTCAGGTATGAGTAAATTTGGCTAATTACCATTGAAGCACATGCTATGGTAATTTTATGATTGCACAAGTTAATTATTAGCTATGTGGTATTCTGATTACACAATATCATTAATTATCTCTTTGTAGATTTTAGTAGAATGATATTAGAACTTGATATGTTTTTGAAATTCATAGATATTATAATTATATATATATATATATATATATATATATATATGACCTATGTCATACGATAACGCTCGTATTTATAAATCAATTTTGATAAAACTAATTGTGCGTATTAAGCTCACCAATGTCTCGACCGAGTTTGTTGGCCAGCTTGGTCCGCCATTTTGTTTCAAGATGGCGGCCATTTAAAAATTTAAAACTAAAATAAATATACAAAAAATTTAAAAATTCAAATTTATTTACGTATTAGGCCTTGATACAAGGATTCTAGAGCATTTTTTGGTTTACCTCTATCTTAAAAAATGGCTGAGATAGAGCAGTTTGAAATTCTAGGGTGGCTGACATTTTGAAACAAAACAGCACATTAACGCGATTACTCGCAAATTATTTTCTTTCATTGTTGTAATAATTTTCCCAATCATACGCATAAAACTATATATTCATATCCGTTAGCGCCAAAATTGGCGACATTTGGCGAATTTCTTATTCAAATTCAGTATTAACGAATCTGTTGTAAGCTTTTCTTTGCATTTTAACTTGCTGTTTTCGTGTAACATTAGCTAAAATTTTAAAACGAAGATATAGAAAGCTACCTTTTCCTCCCGGTACAGGCCGGAAGGACTTTTTAATTTTTATTTACCTGTGCCTAAATGTTTATGACTATAGATGAGTTTTAAAAAAATATATCTATTGCAAAAAATGTTTGTCAAAGGTTTAATGAATGTTAAAAATCTATCATTTAATAATAATAATAACTATTTTTTACTTTTCTGAAAAAAAAAAAATAATAATAACATTCAGATAATCACAGATTTACAATTCTTATAGTTGTTTTCAGTATCAACGCAGCATTTCTTGTTCCTTTGTAATTTCAAAATGCATGTATTTTAACATCTACTTCCAAGTTCATTTAATAACTTATTAATTGATTTCTGTACCATTATTATTCTTGTTTTTAGACATATATTAGCATAGGGTAAATATAATAACAGTGATAGCATTGTATTTAGATAATGTAGATGGTGAATTTATTTTATGGGATACATATTCCATTTCGTTCCAATTAATGATTAATTACCTTTTTATTTATTTATTTATTTATTTATTTATTGCAATCATCTATCTTTAGAATATGTTTCAGATTCTTCATGGATTGAGATTTCTTGGTAGATTTTATTTATTAAGTTGTTTTTAATTTGTATATATAGGGGAGATGGGGGATGAATGGGACATTTTTACAAAAATATTTATTTTATATATTTTATTTAAGTTATTATAAATATTATATATCACATTTCATAGATTAAGTGTTTGACTACATCTTATGCACAGTATTTATTCAAGATTATTATTATACATAAATATATTATGAAATTAAAAAAAGTTTCTGTATGTCCCAATCATCCCCACAGCAGGGAGGAATGGGACACAAATATTTTCATCCCTTTATTCAATGTTAAGGACAAAAAACTGACAAAAATGCCTCCTTGGCGAAAGCTGAGAGATTGTAAATTGTAATATGATCTCCAGGATTATTTGTTAGCCAATCATCTTGGACTCATCTCAGCTTTGCCTTAAAAGGCCCATAAACGGAAGCATTCAATGGCTGAAGACGATGGCTACAATAAGGATGAAATGTTAAAAGAATAATTACCATAAATTATTAATTTATCAACATATATAATATTATTTAGCTAGTAAATATATTTTTCAGCATCCTAAAGGGATGAATGAGACAATCCCCTTCATCCCATTTGAAATGTTCCAATCATCCCCATGATGCATATATTCCATTGTCAGCCATTTTGTCTCAAAAATTATTTTGTCACAATGGTTAAAATTCATTCATTTTAATTACCAATATTCAGCCTTGAAATAAAAAACTATAACATATCTTAATTGTTTATATTGCATAAGATATTTAAGTAACTTCAAATGTAAAAAAAAATTACTTTTAAGCAGAGTTTTCAGGAAATGCAAATTTCAATGAAAATGAAAACAGCCATGTGGTCTTGCTTTCGGTTCTGAAGCACATTATGGTAGTGGAATCTATGAGGATAGGAAGCAACTAAAAAAAAAAAAAGTTTATTGCCTGAAATATTGAGGACGTCCCATCCATCCCTTGTCCCATTCATCCCCCATCATTATTATAACATTATTATAACAATTAATGTAGATCCTCATTACATGCCATTTTTAAATAAGAGATTAGGTCATTTTTGTCATACGAACTTGTAATATACAGAGTGGTCAAGTCTCTCCCTGATTACAAAAACTTATTACGAAATAACCATTGAATGCAATACTGTAAAATTTTTATTACGGAAAAGTCATTGTTCTTAAGTTGTTTTTAGTTCAGTTTCTACCGTCATTCGTGAGTTCCTGGATGGCAAATTTCCTGGGAGATGGATCGGAATGGATGGACCAACTCCTCTAGATTTTTTCTTTTGGGGGTGCATAAAGAGCAGACTGCTTGTAACACCAGTAAAATGCATTGAAACAGTCAACGCCAGGATCACAGACGCTGTGTTTAGTGTGACAGCCAAATGTTGGGCGATACGTGGCGATAAATGGAATACCAACTTGACATTCTTCGAGCTACCAAGGGTGCTCGCATCGAAATTTACTGACGTAAGTATTTGTATTAAAAACTTCATGAATGTCTTTACAATATATTGAAACAAGCATGTGACTAATTCTATTACTTTTTCTGCAATAAATTATTGTAATCAGGGAAATACTTTATGACCACCCTGTATATTTATATGTAATATAAGCTCTGTGCAGTCGGTCGTTGACATGATTTTATGGCGCTCTAATTGTCATGAAAACATTCCGCACTTGTTATCTATAATGGAGACTATATTTAAGCCCAATTCATCATATCGGCATTTAGTAGTATAACTTCCATACTTCGATCCGCAAATCTGTAGATATTTCATTAAAATAAAATGCATCGCTTGCGAAATTCTGTACTAGCATTACATTAAGTAATTTGCAGTCTCCGATGCTAAAAAAAAAAAAAAAAATCCTGACGGCTCGGCCTACAGGCACAGGTAGATTTCGAAGACGCAGACCGTGAGGCGCCTGTTTATTGGGAATTGCAGAAGAAATTACCTTTTTTGCCATGATGTGGCAGTTTGATCGCCGACTTCGAAATCTACCTGTGTTTGTAGGCGGAGCCGGATGGGATTTTTTCGATTTTTAATTTTGTAGTTTCTGTAAAGGTTGGTCCTATAAAAAACTTGTCAATATAGAAGTTGTAGCTAATATTAAAAGGTTTTATAAGAAATTTAACCGGATTTGATATCTAGTGACTTGACAAAGTTATGAATTTTTTTCTTCTTAAACTTATTTTTCCCCTCTTAAGGCCAGTTTTAATGATATCAAAAATCTGCCATACATAAATTTTCAGATTCGATGCGTATCATAATTAAGAAATGGGTTTTTCTTCTGTTTTCACAAACAGCCCCCCCCCCCCCTCATTTCCCTCTCCTTGGTTCGATTTTGCCCATTAACGAACTTGACCGAGATTTTATGCCCCTTGATTTTATGTATCAGTTTGGAAGAGATTTGTGCTGAATTATGGAAGTTATCGTATCCATAAAAAGGGGATATAGATATATAGATAAAGTTTTGAACTGGGGGTTGTTTTTGGTGATCAGTTTTTTTATGAGTTTTTAATTAATATATCGTCTAATTAGAGATGAATTCAAAATTTTATTATTTGTCGTGTAACAGGAGGAAGGTATCCAGCTCCCCAAATTCAGTACGCAAAATTTAAAATATCTAACTTATACAGTTTAAGAGTACGAACTCTGTGACGGACGGACAGACAGACATAGGAGTGATACAAATAGGGTTTCGTGAGATTTACTCGCCGGGAGTTATGGGGGCACTTGGTGATGAACGATGTATATTGAATTGTGATTTTTTTTTTTACAAAACACGAAAACTGTTTTGGTTTCTATCTCCTGCAAATTATTGAGTAGTTGTTCTGAATAATTTTACATAAAAAATATAAAATAAATCTTTAAAAAATTATACATTATAGCAATAAAATTATCAAACAATAGCGAGTCATTCGATTTCATCTGTGCGGTAATATATTTTATTATTTTATTACTTTATACCCGATCCGAACTCGAAAATTCTACTTAACATCAACCCGAAACTTGACCCGAACATGACGAAAAAAATTACCCGAATCCGACAAAAAAATCTCATCAACCCATTATCAGATAAATTCATTTAAATCCTGGAAAAAGTTTCGGCAAACACAGACAGTACAGAATAAAAATCATTATATCATTTGATCTAATACGTGTTTTACTTATCCATCATACGTAGTATAGGGTAAGTCTTGTAATCGTTTTGAAAATCGAAAAAAAAAAATTTTGACGGATTTACACGTTTCAGACACTGGACATTCCGAAAAACATATGTTTAGAAAAAAAAAATTGCCGTCCGTCTGTGTGTCTGTAAACGCTCTATCTCCCGAAAAAATTGAGACACAGACTTGAAATTGGGTATGTATACTTAGTATGGTATGTAATAATGGGAAGAAACCTATTGAATTTCAGTAACCTCGATTATCCGGAACTATTTTTTTCGGACTCTCGAAATATTCGTTCTGATAAAAGGTGTATAAAATTTTCCCAAATTGTTTATTTTAAGGAGTGAATACAAAAGACACTAAAAAAAACAAATTTTGCATAAAGCATGAAGTCGATCGGATAATGAGTTTCCGAGATATTTGTAGTCCTATTTCCCACACTCTTCGATTTTCCATGACCCTGTATTTCATCGAAATTTCAATTCAAAGATATATTTTAATTGGAAATGAGATGCTTAATCAAATGCAATAAACCGCTAGTTAATAGGATTATTGTTTTTGGAGTTATAAGGATGTTTCTTTTAAGCAATTCAGTAATCGAGCCTTTAAAGTTTATGACGTCATCAAACTAAGATTTTATTCGAATTGCAATGCATTTTATAAGTAGTTTACACATTTTTTATTTTAATATTTTACATTATGCATATCCATGATGGGTAGGTATTACGGTAGCCCCCAACGACTAGTTTATATGTTGTTTGTTTCATTTTATTCCAAAAAGTCTAAAGTATTCTTTATGAGAAGAAAAATTAAGATTTTTCCGTGACTTTTATGTCCGAACTTATGCTAACTATATATATATATATATATATATATATATTTACAATGAATAAATACAAAACTAGTCGGATGTACCAACTCTAAAACTTTCTTCTGTCTCACACAGGTTTCGCATACACTAAAAAGAATCAGCAACCAATTTATATCAAGGTCTAACTGAATCTAAAGTTTGATGAAAATCCATGCATTAGTTTTTCAGATATGACTATTGCTAAAATCATGTAAATCCTGCAAAATGCAGAATAGCAGCGCCACCTGTTGGGAGATTTAGACCAAAACCTAATCAACAACAACTTACGTCAACGTCTAATAGAATCTAAAGTTTGATGAAAATCCGTGCATTAGTTATTAAGATATAGCTATTGTAATAATAATGATAAAAGAAGCATAGCAGCGTCACCTGTAGAGCTATTTACACCAAAACGTAATCAGCAACTATTGATGTTAAGGTCTAATAGAATTTGAAGTTTGATAAAATTCCGTGCATTAGTTCTTGAGATATAGCTATTGTTAAAGTCGTGAAAAAAAGTTTATATAGCAGCGCCATCTGTTGCGATATCTGGTCTAACTGAATCTGAAATTTGATGAAAATATGTGCATTAGTTCTTCAGATCAGCGCCACCTGTTGGGCGATTTTCACCAAAAACTAATCAGCACCAATTTATATTAGGGACTAACTGAGTATAAACTTATAATAAATTTTGTGCATTAGTTCTTGAAATAGAGCGTCCACAAAATTTTTGTAACATACAGACAGACAGAGTCACAGACTCACAGACAGACATTTTCTAAGAACAATCAAATCGTGTTCAGGACCTTCTAAAACTTATAAATCCGTCGAAAACCGGAATTCGAAAATTTTCATGAATCCAATACTTTCTTCTTGTAAAGATAGAAGAAAGTAAGAATATTTTTGAAGTATTAAAAAAAAAAGTGACTGTGGAATTTTACGAAAATGAAATATTTGTGCTTACGTTACACAACAGTTGGAATTTTAACTTTGATTAAAAGAAGGATTTTTTTTTCGATTTAAAATTCTGCATGCAAAGTTTATATTTAGAAATATTTCTTCAAATACACTAAAGGTCTATTCTGTTTATAATCGAATTTCTAAAATGTTTTATACAAATTTATCTCTGTGATTTTATTTAAAATATCATAATTATAGAAAAGTTTAATGAATAAATTTAGTATGAAGGGAAGTACTTATAATTTAAGGAATTTATTTTTAAAATGATAAAAAAAATAGTTGAAGTAGTTGACCATAGATGGCGCTGTGCAAATTAGAACAATATTCCTGTGGTAAACATCATTTATTTGTATTCGTGTAAAATTCAACGAGCATTTTACAATACCAAATGTTGTCTGCGGCCGTCACCACAAAAAATTACGCCATTGGCGTAATTAACCCTTTCGGGTCTGGCGTACTATTAATAGTACATACCTTTTTAATGAGTATTATTTCGTCTTAACAATTATTTTCTTTATTATATGTCTGTAATAATAGTAGTATATGTCTATGCATTTATTATTATGACTTCTTTTATCGTTCAGCATTCAGTAATAATAATAATAATAACAGTTTGCTTAATTCTCTCTGTACCATTGTCGATTGTTTTATTTTAAACACATGTTTCACGCTTTAAATTTAAAATTGAGGATACTTTTCCTAAAGTATAAGTTGTGATATAATATAAAAATATAAAAAATCCCTGACGGCTCGGCCTACAGGCACAGGTAGATTTCGAAGACGCAGACCGTGGGGCACCTGTTTGTCGGGAATTGCGGAAGAAATGACCTTTTTGCGATGATGCTGCAGTTGGAACCGCATACTTCGAAACCAAACTTGTTTGTAGGCGGAGCCAGCAAGGATTTTTTTTTTTTGCTATAAGAGTTGGTCCTATAAAAAACATGTCAATATAAAAGTTTTAGATAATATTAAGAGGATTTATAATAAATTTAAGCAGACTTGAAATTTTGGGAATTGACGAAGTTATGAATTTTTTTTCTTCTAAAACCCCCCTTCCCCCCCCCCCCTTAGGACAATTTTTAATTATATCAAAAATATGTCATACATAAATTTTCGGCCCTTCTCCTAGAAGTAATAATAACTTCAAACGGATTCGATATGTATCATAATTAAGAAATTATGGGGGTTTTTTTGTTTTCACAAAATGTACCCCCCCCCCCCCCCCTTGGCTCGATTTCGCCCATTAACGAACTTGACCGAGATTTTATGTCCCTTGATTTTATGTATCAGTTTCGAAAAGATGCGGGAGTTGGAACCGCCTACTTCGAAAAATAACTTTTTTGCAGGCGGAGCCGGCAGGGATTTTTTTTTTTTTTTTTTTTTTTTTTTTTTTTTTTTTTTTTTTGCTATAACGGTTGGTTCTATAAAAAACTTGTCAATATAAAAGTTTTAGATAATATTAAGTGGATTTATAATAAATTTAAGCGAATTTGAAATCTTGGGAATTGACGAAATTATGAATTTTTTTCTTCTAAAACCCCCCTTCCCTCCCCCCTTAAGGCAATTTTTAATTATATCAAAAATCTGTCATACATAAGTTTTTGGCCCTGTTCCTAGAAGTAATAATAACTTTAAACGGATTCAATACGTATCATAATTAAGAAATTATGGTTTTTTTTCTGTTTTCACAAAAAGCCCCCCCACCCACCCACCCCCTCCTTGGTTCGATTTTGCCCATTAACGAACTTGACCGAGATTTTATGCCCCTTGATTTTATGTATCTGTTTGGAAAAGATGCGGGAGTTGGAACCGCCTACTTCGAAAAATAACTTGTTTGCAGGTGGTTTTTCCAGTTATCGTGGTCAGAAAAAAGTGACATAGATAGATAGATAGATAGATAAAGTTTTGAACTGGGGGTGGTTTTGGGTTCTGGGAGTCATGATCGGCGTAGATCTGCAAAAATTTTTCAAAATTTCCAACTTAGGTGAGAATGTAATAGGTAGTATTTCTTACGAAATCTACCTAAAATATTAGAAATATTTTATGCCTGTTTAATACTGTTGCAATACGACATTTTTTCAAACGTCTTCAAAATTTCTTTCTTAGTCTATTGTCACATGAACAGTACGCAAAATAATTATTTTTGCTAGATTTCAGTAAATAAGGTATAGAGATCGACCGAAATTACGGTTTCGGTTTCGGCCCAAAATCGGAGTTTCGCGAATATTCGTTTTCGGCGAAACTGTTGCCAAAATTTCGGCCTGACCGAAACTCGACCGAAACTATCTGTAATTCAAAATCTCGTTCCTTCTTTCCGAAATTTTCAACTTTACTCCTTGATATCGGCTAATTAGTCATTATTAAGTAATTAGTTTTATTAACTAATTAGTTATTATTTGTCATTAATTAATTAATTAATTAATTAATAATTATGTGCAGTTATATATGTATTAATCAGTTTTTTAATTTTTTGACACTTTCGGTTTCGGTCGAAATTTGAAGATCACCGAAATTCCGGTCTTAAAAGACTGTTTCGGTCGATCTTTGAAGATAATCATTAAATTTCAGTGAAGTTTAACTTTTGTGATTTGGATAGCTACTTTTAATATTATTAAAGTAAAAGTAAATTTTCCAAAAAACGGGGGAAAAAAAGTCGGACCCGAAAGGGTTAAGGCATTGAAGAACGCTATTTGTCACGAAATCTACATCCAGCCAGATATGATTCATTCTTCTGTTAAAGATGCTCCCATTCACGTATAAAGTGTGCAATCACTAATATAAAAATAAAATAAAAAATAAAACAAATCACTAATCTATTGTGCTGGTGGATGTATTAAGCGTTTGGTGTTGCAAAATGCTTGTTGAGTTTTACTTTATTGTAAATAAGCGTTTTTACTTTCTTCTATCTTTACAAGAAGAAAGTATTGGATTCAGGAAAATTTTCGACTTCCGGTTTTCGACAGATTTATACGTTTCAGAATGTCCTCAACACGATTTGACTGTTTATAGAAACTGTCTGTCTGTATGTGACAAAAATTTTGTGGGCGCTCTATCTCAAGAACTGATGCACAAAATTTAATAAAGCTTTATATTGAGTTAGTCTCTGATATAAATGGGTGTTGATTAGGTATTAGTGAAAATCGCCCAATAGGTGGCGCTGCTATGTTGCATTTTCCGCGATTTCTGCAATAGCTCTATCTCAAGAACTAATGCACTTATTTTCATCAAACTTCAGATTCACTTAGACCTTGACATAAAGAGACGCTGATTAAGTTTTGGTGTAGATATTCTATTTGGTGCCGCTGCTATACCACTTTTTTTTCGTGATTTTTACGATAGCTATATTTCAAGAACGAATGCACGGAATTTCATCAAACTTCAGATTCTGTTAGACCTTGACATAAATAGATGCTGCGTACGTTTTGGTGTAAATATCCAAACAGGTGGTACTATGCTATGCTACTTTTTTCCTTATTATCACGATAACTATATCTCAAGAACTAATGCACGGATTTTCATCAAACTTCAGATTTCGTTAGACGTTGACATAAGTTGTTGTTGATTAGGTTTCGGTCTAAATCTCTCGACAAGTGCGCTGCTATGCTGCATTTTTCAGGATTTACACGATTTTAGCAACAGTCATTATCTCAATGCACGTAATTTAATAAAATTTTAGATTCAGATAGACCTTGATATAAATTGGTGCTGATTCTTTTTTAGTGTATGCGAAACCTGCGTGAGATAGAAAAAAGTTTTGGGATTGGCACATCCGACTAGTTTAACATAGAATTACAGTTTTATTAGGCTGTATTAAAAGTATCTTCGTTTTTTTTAGTGCTTTTATACCAAAGTATGTTAATGGCACTTTACCACCCCTATTGTTGAACATAAAACGTTATTTAAGAGAATACATGTCCCTCTATATTCTATAATCATACAGGAAGGTTTCTTTCCTTTTTAGGTTACGTAAGGAGTGACAGAATTGTTGAGATTTTATGCATCTTGAGGCATGATTTTAAACTAGACCTTAAAACCAATGAAGCTGTCCTCAAAACACGTGCAGTTTAAGGCCAGGACAAGAGTAGTGTCCGCCACGGACAGTTCAAAACAAATCCAAACGTTTTAAGGAAGGGGACATCAGCCTTGAAATCAAATCCAGAAATGACAGGTGAATTTTGACCAGTTAAAGAGAAAAAAGAGGAAAATCCATTCTTCACAAGAAATTTTTATGCTAAAAATTAACATAACAACAAATTCAAAGTTTAATAATTGTTGAATTTGTAATTTTGTTAATTTTTAGTATCGAAATTTATTGTGAAGAATGGATTCTCCTCTTTTTTCTCTTCAACTGGTCAAAATTCACCTGTCATTTCTGGGTTTGATTTCAAGGTTTCGTCTCCTTCTTCTAAACGTTTAGATTTGTTTTGAACTGTCCGTGGCGGACACTACTCTTGTCCTGGCTTCCAATTGCACGAGTTTTTAATGACAGCTTCCTTGGTTTTAAGGCATAGTTTAAAATCATGCCCTAAGATGCATAAAATCTCAACATTTGAATCACTCTTTACGTAACCTAAAAATGAAAGAAACAAGCCTGTATGATTATAGAACAGCGGTTCCCAACCTGGGGTATGCGTACCCCTAGGGGTACGCAGTGGGTTTGTTGGGGGTACGTGGAATTATTATCGGTAATGGCGGAAGCCACGAAAATTGGTCAACTGAAAACACATAAACAAAGTTGATAGTTTTGGATTAAAAAGTTAGTCTCATGTGTAATTCCAATGTGTTACTCTGTGTCTCATGTGTCACTCTCAAAATGAGGGAAAAAGCCCATTCATTGGTAATTCAATGTCACTAGCTTCGCCCACCTCTAATCTTATTGCATGATTACTTATGTGTGCGGCCATTTTTGCGAAAATTGAATAGGAAACAAGAACTCAGTGATAAAGCATTAAGATACTTGTTGCCTTTCACAAATACAGAGCTTATCAAAAGAGCATTTTCGTCTTATGCATACATTAACAACAAATATCCAATAAGCTCGACGCTGCTCGTATCTTGATATTATATCTGACTTCGTTTAAACCTGATTTTTAAAAAAACTCATCTGCATGAAAGATGCTCAAAGATTCCCATTGAGAGTATTAGAAACCATGTTTGACTACATGAATATCAGATACAGTTGTTATAAACTTTTATAGTAAGTTATTTAAAAATTCTTTTAATGCTACATTGATTTCTTTTGATCTTAAACTAATAATAAAAAAAGGAAAATTAATTTTGAAATGTAAGATAAAAAATAAATTGTTAGAAATGTCAATGGAATTTGAGTCGATTTATAGTTTAACTCGGCTTTTAAAAAAAAAAAAAAAAAAAAAAAAAAAAAAAAACAAGAATGTATGCGATATGTGAGTGAGTATATGCGTGTTTATGAGGATAGGGGGTACTACTAAATGAGGAGCCTGAGTAAGGGGTACGTGAAAGGAAAAAGCTTGGGAACCACTGTTATAGAATATAGAAAGACATGTATTCTCTTAAATAACGTCTTATGTTCAACAATAAGGGTGATAAAGTGCCAGCTACAGGCTTTAATATAAAAGCATTCAAAAAACGAAAATACTTTTGATACAGCCTAATACTTTCTACTAAATATATAACCAATATTTGAACTTTTTTTCTTTTTTAATTAGATAATTTCCTCATCGTTAGACTAAATTTCATCATCGTTAGACTAAAAAAGCCGCATTCGATTTCTTCCTTGTTTTATAATTTTTTGAAGTATTAATGAATTTATGGAACAGCTAATATACTGAGACGACGCCATTTATATTTTGTGAAAAATTATTTCAAAACAATTAACTCATAATGATTGCTGTCAATTGGAAAACGTTCTTAGCTTATAATTTAGAAAACTCTATTTTAATCATCCTAAAAATTAAGTGAATTAGGAAGGTTATTAATCACAAAGCTTTCAAAACAATTATTCTTTTAAAATGAATTATTGTAACTGCTAAATTGCAGGCGTTTCTTTTAACTCTTTTCTGCTATACTCGAAGATAATTTTTAAACTGTAATTTCCTTTTCTATGGCCTTATTTCCTACTTATCAATTAATACAACAAAGAAAATTTCTGTCAGTATAAAGTTAGTGAAATTTCCAGCCATATTAAAATGTTTTTAACAATGGGGGATATTAAAATTTAAGGAGGCAGGCGAGAAGCTTAAAAGATATTTCGCTAAAAAACAATAGGCAATTCATATAATGTGCATTTTTATATTGTCGAGTATTATATTAGAGTAAAAGATTCAACTTACATTTTTTTTTCTACCACTTAAAAGGAATAGAACTTTTATCTCATCTAAAGTATTTTAACTCATAAAATATAATATATTTATAGTCATTGAACAGCAAGTGCTGATGTCATTTTACCCCATGTTTAAAAAATTTAATCACGAACATGAAATGCTGTAAACTTGTTCATATAACTTTCAATATAATCATATATAATCATATAAAAACCCTATTCTTGTTACATTGAGAAAAAATAACACTATTCAAAAAATGCGCTTCCGTTTGTAGGGATATACAAAATAATAAGAAAATGCGAATTTAGATTTTGTTAGTACAATTCTGTAATTTTGTAGTCTCTCATATTACTGATTAACACAGTAATAATTGAGTGACTTAAGGGTCCTCTCCCCTCACACGGAAACACCCACTCGTTATTGTTAATCCTATGGCGCAGTTATTTTCTAATATCTCGTTTGCATTTGAATATTTTTAAAGATTTTTTTTTTTTTTTTTTGCATTGGATAGCTGAAATTGATCTCTATAACCGCCGTTTTTTACTTTTCCGATTTTCTTCTTCTGCGGATTTTTTTTTTTTTTTTTTTTTTTTTTTTATGAAGATACTTTTACTTTCGAAACTTTATTAAGTAAAATGTAAATTTACTTAATTATCCATTATAGCTCTGTTTTAGCTGTGTAAATTATTAAATTTCATTATATATATATACACATATGTATTCTGGGATACGATATTGTTTTAGTTACACATTGCAACTAAAATCATACCTCGCACTCAATTCAACTAAAAATTAGTACCACGTTGGTTTGTTCAAACTTATCTATAATTGTCAAAAATTTATAATACTTAAATATTTAAAAAAACTTTTTTTTTTCAGTTTTCATTTCTGTTTAACTATTTACTGCAAGGAAAATGCAGTATTAATAAAACTAATATTTTATTCAATTAGTACATTTATCTTTTTATTTCTAAAGATTAGAACTATCAAAAATTAAAACTGAATCTTATCTGACAAGTTGTACTGAGTTAATGAAAAATAAATGATTTGTGTAAATAGTTTGGTCTCAAAATAGTCTGCAAGTATTTAGTCGTAGAAAATTCTTACTTTTTAAAGTAACTTTTTTAAGTAAAACACAAGTAAAGTTGGAGAAGGTAACATGATCATCGCATACATCCAGTTTTTCTTTCTTGCACCCGTTCAAGGTGAATTAGTTTTTATTTGTGGTAAGCCATCTAAATAACTCAGAATGTAAATAATATGAAAATTTTCTTCTATCAAGAGAGATTCTTCCATCTTATCTTACCTGTGTTACAGCAATTGCTATTAATTGGGACACAGGGACAATATTTCTGAAGTTGAGCTATCTTAATACATTTATTTCTTCCAGTAACCCTGCTCAACCTTGTAGATATATTTTCAACAAAAACCAAGGTTACCTTATGACGGGCTTTCCAATACCAAAATGGACATCCAATGTCCATTGCGACACGTTGACGCTACCATCCTTCTAGGAGTTATCCAATCAGTCTGGCCTTCCATACATCATAAGGTAAGAGAAGATCTGATGGCCCAGTTAGTTGCGCAGAAGCATTATGTGAAGAGATAAGATAGTGACTTCCTGCGGTAAAAAGATCCTCACAATTAACAGATTTGTTTTTTCTGCTTCATTTCTTCTCTGCGTTCCCCCCTCCCTCTACTGTTCTTGCAACATCGGGTAATATTCAGGGATGATTACGGTGATGCAAGGAAGAATCTTCAAGGGGGTTGTAAGAGACACGACCGGATCGCATCATCATCTTCTTCTTCATTGCCATATCGCGTCCTCGTGTATAACATTATAAAAGGAAGGTGCGAGGTGCGACTGAAGGAAGGAAGATTTCGTAAGACAATTGTGATGCGTGTGCCGTACGTACAACTGGGGTAGACGCGAAATATGGAAAGTCAATTCGGGCATTTTTAATTAAAGATGTTAGATTTACATTCATGGAAAAATAGTGCATTCCATGTCACATGTAGGACAGATTTATATATTTCAGTACCTATTTATATACTACTTCTTGAAATAATTTCACACTCTACTCGTAGGATTTTTTTTCCACATACTTTTATTTATTTTTCCATTTATTTTAATTTGTGAATTTCCCATTATCGGATATATATTTCTGTATTGTATTAGATTTATTGGTTCATATATATTGTCGATTTTAATAAGATTTAATAGTTATTATTAAAAAAGTGTTATTATATATTATATATTAATACTGTTTTACCAATGTTATTGTTTTCTCAAACTAAAACAACTATGCTAAACTGAAAATATGGTATCGTTCCTGAGTTTTAATGTACTGTTTATTTTTTAATAGCTTCTAAGTTTATAGATAGAAGGATTTTTATAAAAGTCCCGTGTGGGGCAGTTTTTCATGGAATGTACAAAAAAAGATTACAACAAAGTGCATTATTTATAGAAAAACATAAAAAATAAATGACTTATTAGGCAATATAGCAAGCACTCAGTAGAACCCCTATCTCCATACGCTATTGAAATTTTAAATGTTACGCTGTATTTAAAGTAATGTATTTAAAGCATTTAAACTTGTTTCAAATTGATTTTATGCCATATAGCGTCTTCGTGTATAACATTATAAAAGGAAGGTGCGTCTGAAAAGGAGGAAGATTTCGTAAGACAATTGAGATGCGTGAGACGTAGGTGAAAATTTTGAAAAGTCAATTTGGGCATTTTTAATTAATGACGTTAGATTTTAATATTTGTTGAAAAATGGGGCATTCCATGTCACGTGTCGGACAATTTTATTTTTTAGATATATATTACTTTTTTTTTTTTTTTTTTTTTTTTTCTATTAATGTTTCTCAAACTAAAGCAACTATGCTAAACTGAAAATATGAGGGGGGGGGGGGTATTTATTTTTAATATATAGTTTATATTTTAATAGATTCTAAATTAAGAGATTTATGTAAGAATCACATGCGGGACTTTATGTCAGTTTTTCAAGGAATGCCCCCCAAAAAAGATTACAGCAAAGTGTATTATTTATAGAAAAATTAAAAACAAGTAATTTATAGGTTAAACAAAAACAAAAAAAATCATGCGTCAAGCATAGATTATGAAACACTTTCTAACACATTCAAAATATTGTAACAAACCTACAAGGATTAATAAGATGAAAGTTGATATCTAAGTAATGAATGCTATTTATTGAGTATAACAATAATTAGAGTACCATCAATACCAGCAGTACCATCCATCAATAGCCCGGATTAATTATTTAAATAATCGCCAATCATTTAAAAATCTTTAATTATAATTAGTGATCTTATTCTGTGATTATGTAAGGGATAACACATTGAAAACCCAATTTCAGCAAATACCACCAATTCTCAGACAAATAACTGAATTATTTCGTGTAGACAATATAGGATCTATAGATTTGTATATGTACTACATAGTATACAAAAATGTAGTTCAGTTAGGAAGCGAATACACTCTAAATACGACATTTTCAAAACTGAGCAAGAAATACTCAAATCTGAGTATGATGCATAGTCAAAATGGCTCCGAATCAAAATGACTCAAGTTTGAAACATGTATACTCAATTCTGAAAACATGCACACACTCAAGAATAAAACATCATGTGCTCCTATTTGAGTATGTCCCATGTTTCAAAAATGAGTACGAACTGACTTCTTTCTATGTGCTCATATTTGAGTATTTCCATGTTTCAAAAAGTAGTTTGAACTGATTCTAATCATTTTTGAGTATGTTCATGTTTCAAAAATGAGTATGAACTGAGGTCTCTCTGAGTGCTCATTTTTGAGTATGTCTATGTTTCAATATTCTGAGTAATTCTGGTATTTCAGAAATAAAAGCATTGGGTTGTCCTATTTGAAACAAAACGTTTCATAACAAAATGAAAACACCGATTTACTCAGATTCGAAAGTGTCCCTTTTCTCAATTTACATGGACATCGATCTCATAGCCTGCAAAAGGAATAATTTTAAAATGTTGAAATACGAACAGGAAATTTGGAGGGAAAAAAAAACTACCATTGGTTTAACATTCGCTTACGCAGGCCCGTACAGAGGGGGGGGGGGGGGGGTAGAGCTGGTACAAATTACCGGGGCCCCACTCTCCTAGGGGGCCCAGTTTTGTTCGTGGTTTTTAAATAAAATACCAGAAAAAGTAGACTCTTACCTTTTTTACGTAAAATTTTTAAATTAAAATAAAAATCAGAATTTGCTAGAACGTCTTTACAGCCAGGCTCGGGGCTCGTACTCCTGTAGGGTTTTTTTTTTTTTTTTCACAAATATTGTTAAAAATATTAATTTCCTTATAAGACATTTTAAAAATAAGAAAAAATTAAGCGTCCATATGTTTAACATTAGCACGAGGAATTTGGGATCTCTCTGACAAATACCCTTAAGGCTGTTCTCAAATCCAAGCTAGCTACTTTCTAACACATTTCTGAACTTATTATGAGATTCGTTCATAATTATATAAATACGTAGCACCTATGGTCGTCGTCTGGTCCGTCCGTCTATCCTGATATAACAGCGCAAAAACTACCCAACCGAATGGTGTGGATTTAAATACATATAATCGTTGCAGAATTTTGTCGAGTCATTTCAAATTTTATGTCAATCGAATCAAAACTTAAAAAGATATTAATAAAAGTTTTCTTCATTCTGTTAACTCTTATCATACGTAAATAATTCAATGATATCCCATGATAGGTAATGATGCTCGGTTGCTATGGGGATTACGTCCTATTTAAGATGGAGTCTTATTATTTCCGTATTACTGAATTTAATAACCGAATTTGTGTACTAAAATTGCCTAATTATAGCAATCCTATAATCTACCGACACTTTTCTGGATAGATGATTATGGGGAAAAAATATTAAATGGAAAAAGAGTCTAAATAAGGATTTGAAGTTCTGAAATCTTCAAAGCTAGTCTTCAGTTTCCCATTGGAATTTTCAGTAAATGTGAACAAAAGATAAAATGTTGCCAACTTAAAATGTATTTATTTTATTACGGAAATAAATCGTATCATAATAACAGACTAAATAATTCGTTTTTTCAGTGAAATAATAACGATGATTTTTTTTACATTGTATTGCATTGGATATTTATGCATAGTATAATTTTAGTGTAGCAGAATTGTATTTAATTGTTTGTAAAAGTGTATTGAAACTTGGTTTCATAAAATAAAATGAATATCTATAATATGAAAATCTGCACATAAAATAAATTTTGTATTCCTGCAATTGTGCATAAGAGCGCAACTACTATTGCACCAAGATCTGGAAATTTATAAAACTAGTTATAGTACGAACGCACCTCATTTTCCAAGTTTGACTTACAATTTCCAACTTGTTTTTGCTTGTAAACGCATGAAATTGGCAAGTGCTCTTATTCTGAAACAATGTAATCGAAAATTTTCTCTATTTTTCAGTAAAAACAAAAGATTTTTCAAAGAATCCTGTCAATATTTTCATATTGAACTAAATTGCCAGACGTGACAGGGCGGGAAAGAAAAAAAACTGAAATCATAAGACAATAATCGCTTATAACTCAAGATGTAACTTGTTAAACGAAAGACGAAACAAGTTGGAAATTGTAGATCAACCGTGATAAATGAGGTGCGTTCGTACTGTTAATGTTTCAGTGAAATGAATTAAATCGTCCGTTATTATATGATAGGATTCATTTCCGTAATAAAATAAGTACATTTTAAGTTGACAAATATTTTATGTTTAGTTGACATTTACTGAAAATCCCAATCGGAGTATACAAATTCGGTTTTTAAATTCAGTAATTTGGTAATTATATGACTCCATCTTAAACAGGACGTAATCACCATGGCAACCTAGACTAGAATGATTACCTATCATGGGATATCATTGAATTAATTACGTATGATAAGATTTAATAGAACGAAGAAAACTTTTATTAATATCTTTTTAGGTGCGTTCGTAATTATATAAATACGTAGCACCTATTGTCGTCGCTTGGTCCGTCCGTCTGTCCGTCCGTCTGTCTGTCTGTCCGTCTGTCTGTCCGTCCGTCCGCATATAACAACGCAAAAACTACCCAACCGAATGGTTTGCAATTTAAAATATATTATCTTTGCAGAATTTTGTCGAGACATTTCAAATTTTATTAAAATCGAATCAAAACTTTAGTAAATATTAATAAAAATATTTATTAAGAAATTTGAATTTTTTTTTTTTTTAAATCGGTGCTTTTTTGGTTACAGGAGCTTCCGAAGTTTAATCGTCAAGCGACCGAGATACTTATATCGTCTGCAGATTAATTTCTGTAATAAAATAATTCATTTCACAGAATTAAAAATCAGAAAAGATCTGAATATTTATGTAACTAGCTATAGTACGAACGCACCTCATTTATCACGTTTGACGTACAATTTCCAACTTGTTAAGTTTAGATTCGATTTTCCTAAAATTTGAAGTGAATCGCCAAAATTTTGCAACGATTCTATATATTAAATTTCAAACCATTCGGTTGAGTAGTTTTTGAGCGGTTATATGCGGACAGACGAACGGACCAGATGACGAGTATAGGTGTTACGTATTTATATAATTACGAACGCACTTAAAAATGACTTCAATAATCATGTCTATACGTGTCATGCTTTTCCGTTTAAAACCGTAAATATATGAGAAAGTTTCGAGTTGCTCAGCGAGAAAAAATATTTGTTTGAAGACCACATTAAATAAATGTTGTCTCTGTGACCGAACATTCCCTGTTATGTTTTTCTATTTCATTTTCCTAGTTACGGGTTAAAAATCCTTTTTTTTCACGAAAGTTATCCAAACTAAATTATTTTTTTTTTAAAACATTTGAATGGTTTCAAATGAAGGCCATCTGAAATAAAATAAAATAAAAAATCCTCACAAGGATATTTGTTGCCAGCAAAACTTGTTAGATGCAGGGTTAATTTTACCCATATAAAAAATTAACATAAAATATTAATTAATTTCAAAAACTAATTTATACATGAAATTATAAAAGTGACACTTGTTATGAAAAAAAATATATATTGTTAAATAATTGGGTGGAAAACAGAAGACGCGTAGACTAATTTATTTTTAGAAATTGCGCAGTTAAATAATGATGTACAAAATCTACGTTATCTGAAACAAGAACTGTGTTTAAAAAATGGAGGGAAAATAGCTTACGTAGACTAATTTACTTTTAGAAGTTGTGTAGTTAAATACTGATGCACAAAATTTCTCATACCTGCCTTGCAAGTCACGGTACCCCGACTGAAAATCATTGATAAAACGTATGATAGTTCAAATTACATTGTCGTAGTCCATAAATTAATTGCAATAATTAAATAACCTAATAAAAAGGGAGAAAATTTAACGATAACCTAAACACTAACGCTGTTTAAAAAATTGTGCGAAAAATATTCTCTGTAGAGTATTTTACTTTTAGAAGTCGTGTAACTAAATATAGATGTACAAATTGTTTCAATCCTTCTTTGCAAGGCATGTACCCTGTCTGAAAAAAATAATAAAACGTATGATAGTGGGAATTTCACAGTCGACAGTTTCACAGCTCACTAAGCAATAACAATAACTCAATGACAGATCTAATAAAAAAAAGGGGGGGGGGAGAAATTAACGATATCCGAAGCATAAACGCTGTTTAAAAAAAAATGTGTGAAAAATAGCTTACGTAGACAAATTTATTTTCAGAAATTGTGCAGTTAAAAATTGATGTACAAAACATTTCATGCCTACTTTGCGAGCTACGTCTCCTGTCTGAAAAGCATTGAAAAAACGCATGATAGTTGAGACTTCATATAGCCGTAGTCCATTAAATAATTGCAATAATTGAATGACATATCTAATAAAAAAGGAGAAAATTTAAAGATATCTGAAACAGTAACATTGCTTAAAAAAATTGTGAAAAATAGCTTACGTAGACAAATTTATTTTCAGAAATTGTGCAGTTAAAAATTGATGTACAAAACATTTCATGCCTACTTTGCGAGCTACGTCTCCTGTCTGAAAAGCATTGAAAAAACGCATGATAGTTGAGACTTCATATAGCCGTAGTCCATTAAATAATTGCAATAATTGAATGACATATCTAATAAAAAAGGAGAAAATTTAAAGATATCTGAAACAGTAACATTGCTTAAAAAAATTGTGAAAAATAGCTTACGTAGACAAATTTATTTTCAGAAATTGTGCAGTTAAAAATTGATGTACAAAACATTTCATGCCTACTTTGCGAGCTACGTCTCCTGTCTGAAAAGCATTGAAAAAACGCATGATAGTTGAGACTTCATATAGCCGTAGTCCATTAAATAATTGCAATAATTGAATGACATATCTAATAAAAAAGGAGAAAATTTAAAGATATCTGAAACAGTAACATTGCTTAAAAAAATTGTGAAAAATAGCTTACGTAGACAAATTTATTTTCAGAAATTGTGCAGTTAAAAATTGATGTACAAAACATTTCATGCCTACTTTGCGAGCCACGTCTCCTGTCTGAAAAGCATTGAAAAAACGCATGATAGTTGAGACTTCATATAGCCGTAGTCCATTAAATAATTGCAATAATTGAATGACATATCTAATAAAAAAGGAGAAAATTTAAAGATATCTGAAACAGTAACATTGCTTAAAAAAATTGTGAAAAATAACTTACGTAGACTAATTTATTTTCAGAAATTGTGCAGTTAAAAATTGATGCACAAAATATTTCATGCCTACTTTGCGAGCCACGTCTCCTGTCTGAAAAGCATTGAAAAAACGCATGATAGTTGAGACTTCATATAGCCGTAGTCCATCAAATAATTGCAGTAATTGAATGACATATCTAATAAAAAAGGAGAAAATTTAAAGATATCTGAAACAGTAACATTGTTTAAAAAAAATTTGTGAAAAATAACTTACGTAGACTAATTTATTTTCAGAAATTGTGCAGTTAAAAATTGATGCACAAAATATTTCATGCCTTCTCTGCAAGCTACGTCCCCTGTCTGAAAAGTATCGATAAAACGTGTGATAGTTCAAACTTCATAGCCATTAGCCCATTACGAAATTGGGAGAAAAGAAATAACATTTTGTATAAGTGCTTTATAAAACATACAACTCTAATTCTAAGAAAACTGCTTGCAAAGTTTCTTAACATTTTTAAAGAAATAAACTCTTGATAAAAATTATTGTTCCTAAAATTCAGATAAATCTGATTTTAATGTATTTATGTTAATTCATTTGGACAAAAGAATTGTTGTGATTAAGGTAATTTAGAGGTATTTAAAAAAACTCAATCTTACTAGACTTTTACTATCCAAAATGAGATGTTTAAACCTTTTAAGTACATGTAAAATAAACAAACAATCAAACAAAAAAAAGCATTTGAAATAATAGCAAAATTTTTCGGATTTGCTACCTTTAGTTTGTAAAAATATAAATGAAAATCCTTTGTTTGGAAATAATAACAAATTAGAAAAAAAAAATTGTCAGTTGTATCTAATAAAAGGGGAGCAAATTTAACGATATGGGTCCTTCAAAAATAAAAGTTACAACTCAGAAAGTGTTTATGTCTTGAAAATTTTTTTAATTATTTTTTTTATTATATATATATATATTTATTTAATTACGTGATATGAAAACTAAAAGTTTTCCCTCACTTTAAAAAAAATTATTTATAGAAAAAATGGTCCATTCTTTTCAAACACATGAGCAAAATGTCCACTATGTTACCATTTTATTACATTTCTTGACATAAAAATAATGTCTAATTCTTCAAATTTATTGTACACATTTTTTGAAGTGGTGACAAACATTATAGAAAACAAATATTTCTTACATTAAATATATTACCAATTTGGATAGCAAACAAATATATGTCCACTCTGTTACTATGGTTCAAAAAATTAGACATATCAATTCCTCTAAAAGATTCATTACTATGAATAATATGAATTATTGTCCGAATATTTAATTCAGTTAGTTAAACGTTTTTAGAAATATACCAAAATGTAATTTGAAATAATATATGAGTTGTAATTTAGCGGAAAACTGCCCTAGTAACAGCATAGATAGGTAACAGAGAGGACAAATACAAGATTTCCATTTTTAAAAATTATTCAAAACATTATTTAGGCTTAAACAGCCTTGTATTATTACATACATACAAAAGCCTACTATTAATTATATTTACCAATCGTAACAGTTATTTCTATTATTATCTATAGCAAGGTAACATAGCGGACAGACAAAAATGTACTTACCAAATTTTTTTGTTACAACAATCTGTAAAAAAATATTCTTCCACTTTATGAATGCAAATTCCATGTGAACAAAATCTTCATATACAATGGTGGCCAAAAGTGTGGACACTTTTTTAAAGTTTCATGTTTTTCAACTTTGTTTGCTTGTAGAATATATTAATTTTCATTTAAATACAAACGCTTATATATCAAATTGAAGATAATTTAATGTAAAATTTAATAATAAAAACAGTATTACAATATCTGTATTACAAGAAAAGTTATGCAACTAATAGTAAGATCTATCTTAGATTTGCATTTTTTTAAAGTGATACTTACACAATCAATACTTAGTAGGATAACCCTTATTTTTTATGACAGCTTCACAGCGTGTTTTCATCGAGTGAACGAGTGTTTGGAGTTCATATTTCGTAATCACATGGTGCCAAGAATCAATTATAGCTTCAATAAGTTGTCTTTTATTGGATGGACGTTTTTTTCGTACAAGAATTTTCAAACGTCGCCACAAATTTTCAATTGGATTGAGATCAGGGCTGTTTCCTGGCCATGGTAATATATCTATGCCTTTATTTTAAAACCATGCTTTGCATATTTTTGCTGTGTGGCATGGAGCTGAATCCTGCTGAAAAATAAATGGTGCATTGTTGGGGAAGAGATCCCTGATGGAAGGTATCAACTTTGGTTCCAGGACAGTTTCGATGTATTTTTTGGCATTCAGGATGCCATCAATCACTTGAATTCGGCCCACACCATCTGCAGACATACATGCCCAAATCATGACATTTGTTGGGTTTTTTGTAGTTGCTTCAATGCAATCAGGATGAAGTGCTTCTCCTACTCTACGTCTCACGTATTTTCTACCATCACTACCAAAGAGCTATATTTTACTCTCATCCCTCCAGATTACTTGCTTCCATTGATTTTCTGACCATTTAATGTGTTCTTTTGCCCACTTAACTCGTTTTTTGCGTTGCTTTTGATTTAAATATGTGTTTTTCCTTGGAATTCTAGCTTGTAGTCCAAATCCTGATAACCTCCTTCTTATTGTTCTTGAACTTACTGCAATACCCGCTGCATTCATTTCACATCTAATGGCATCTGATGAAATATTTCTATCTTGAAGACATAGCCGTTTAATTTTTCTATCGGCAGTAGCACTTATGCATTTTTTCGGCCTGATTTGCCCTTATTTTCTACTGATTTCTTTTTTTCATAACGTAAACAGAACTTTCGTACCCCAGAACAAGTCACTGAACCACCAACTTGTCTTGCAATTTCAGCATAAGAGAGGACATTTTCTCTCAATATGAGAATTCGGCTTCTTTTTGTAGATGTCCAATTAGTTCTTCTTGTTGATGACATTGTTTAAAATTAGTTTAATTAAGAAAAGGACTTTAAATATTCAAAAACAGCAATACTCTATTTAATTGTACTAGTATGCATCATTCCACAAAATATTTCCACAACAATAACTCTTTTACCATCCAAATAACCTGAACTATAGTTACAGACATTTGATTGGTCCTCAGAACAGTGTTTGTGATTGGCTAGTACGCTTTTATTACAAAACACGTCTTTATTCAAAACGATTTGTGTTTGTTTGTTCTACTAAAATGAGCATAACTTTTTTGTAATACAGATATTGTAATACTGTTTTTATTATTAAATTCTACGTTAAATTACCTTCAATTTGATATATAAATGTTTGTATTTAAGTAAAAATTAATATATTCTACAAGCACGCAAATTTGAAAAACATGAAACTTTCAAAAAATGTCCAAACTTTTGGCCACCACTGTATGTACACAGTCTTAAGGCATATTCTGTCATCTGCTGTGTAATAGGGTCATTGAAAAAATCTCGGTAACAGAGTGGAAAACGGAAAACATGCATTCTTTGAGGACATTTTACTTCAATCTATGTTATATTTTTATAATTAAAATGTTTTCCCAGTTTATATTTTAATAGAAAGATCAGAAATCTAATTTTGAAATTATGTATAATTTACATACATTTCCATTCTGTATCTTGTATTTCCAAGGCTTTCTTTTTGGAGTTTCTCACTGGGAAAAGTCAATTTTTCCAAAATTGAGCAATCTAAACTGAAAATACTTAAATGCTTTAAGAAACTATTATTTAACAGATTAATGTATTATCTTTAAAAAGTTGCACATGTTTGTATAGAACTAGTCGTTAGGGGCTGCCGTAATACTTACCCATCATGGATATGCATAATATAAAATATGAAAATGAAACATGCGTAAACTATTTATAAAAAGCAATGCAATTCGAATAAAAACCTGCCTTGATGACGTCATAAATGCTCTATTCAACGCCCCCTGAATACTAGGCCTGAGCGCTGACAACAATGGCGGCTGTCGCAGGCCGATTTTTTTTTTTCAGCGTTTGAACGGTCCCTCGAAATTCCACACCAATAATTTCTAAAAGTTTTCTTCGCCTTGTCTTTCGGAGATCAAATAAGTCAAAGATAACTTTTAGATATTATTGGTGTTGAAGTTCTAGGGACTGTACAAACGATTCCGCCTGCGACAGCCGCCATTTTTTTCAGCGCGCAGGCCTAGTATTCAGGGGGCGGTGCTCTATTATAGAATTGCGTAAAAGAAACATCCTTATAACTCCAAAATTGATTATCCTATTAACTAACGGTTTACTGCGTCGGATTAAGCGTCTAAATTCCAATTAAAATATATCTTTGAATTGAAATTTGAATGAAATACAGGGCCATGAAAAATCGAAGAGTGTGGAAATAGGATTACAAATATCTCGGCAACTCATTATCCGATCGACCTCATTCTTTATGCAAAGTTTTTTTTTTTTTTTATTGTCTTTTACATTCACTCCTTAAAATAAGCAATTTCGAAAATTTTTATATACCTTTTATTAGAACGAATATTTCGAAAGTTCGAAAAAAATAGTTCCAAATAATCGAGGTGACTGAAATTCAGAAAGCTTCTTCCGATATTACATACTAAGTACATACCAAATTTCAAGTCCCTATCTCAATTTGCCCGGGAGATAGAGCGGTTACAGACACACACACAGACAGATATTTCTTCTAAATTGTTTTTTCTAAATTGTTTCTTCTAAAACACAGACAAAATTTTTCTTCTAAAAATATGTTTTTCGTAATCTCCAGTGTCTGAAACGTGTAAATCCGTCATTTTTTTGTTTTTCGATTTTCAAAACGATTACAAGACTTACCGTATACTGCGTATGATGGGTAAGTAAAAAGAATAATATGTTTTTTCTAACTATAAATTTGATTATATTGTTGGACACTGTTTTGTAACTTTATTTGAGAAGGACTGATATCTGAAACATTAACGCTGTTTACAAAATAATGTGAAAAATAGCCTTTTATTTTTAGAAGTTGTGAGGTTAAAAATTTATGCAAAAAATGTCATGCCTCGTTTCCAAGTTAAATCCCATGTCTGAAAACAGGGTTCGTACGCTTTTACCACAATTTTTTAATAGAATTGTTTCTTTTTAATATTTAAACAGCAGAAATTCACTCTAGAAAAAACGCCCAAAATTACAGCAAAATTTGCTGTAAATTTATGCACCCAAATTGCCAGCATATTTTACTGTAAATTGACAGCAAAATAGGTCTTAAGTAATATTATGTTTGGAATTTTACAACAAAATGTGCTTCAAACATGCTAATTTTACTGCAAATATGACTATAATCATACTAAATGTTACAACAAAAAATGCTGGCAAATTAGGTGCATAAATTTACAGCAAATTATGCTGACATTTTTGCCGTTTTTTTCTGACAGTGTTGTAGATAACTCGAATAATTGCAGGATTTGTAATACTTTTCTGCATTTACATAAGGCGAAAAATTATATTAAAAAATTCTGGTAAAAGCGTACGAACGCTGGAAAAGCATTGAAATAACGTATGATAGTTGAAACTTCATAGTCATAGTTCATTAAGTAAAAGCAATAATTAAATAACGTATCTAATAAAAAGGGAGAACATTTACCGGTATCCGAAACACTAACCCTGTTTAAAAAAATTATGTGAAAAAATAGCTTACGTAGGCTAATTTATTTTTAGGAGTTGTGCATTTAAAAACTGATGTTCAAAATGTCTCATGCCTCCTTTGCAAGCCACGTCCCCTGTCTGAAAAAGCATTGATAGAACGTATGATAGTTGAAACTTTATACCTATCCCGGGTAATAAATTGCAGTTCTGTATCATTTTTATCCAGCTAATAGTAAAAAAGTCATATCGTGGGAAGGGGTGATTGCAAAATAAAGTTTAAAAAAAAAATCTCGAAGGTGTGTTCATGGAACGTTGGAAAGAAAAAAAATATAGAGAGACACACCCGACGAAGCTTATGGGAGAAAATGGAACAACGATAGAGGTGACATCGTGAGGTGAGAGGAAGGGTTAAGCTGTTTTCAGAGGGAGCTTTGTCTGGTTGAGCTATTAATATCCTCACAGGGGGGTTTCACAGCATAAGTGCCGCCAGTACGAAATCCAGGGAGGGGCAAGGTTTTTAAACAGATCATGTACACTCTAAAAAAAAAAAAAATTCGTTAAAAAACGGTAAATGTACAGACAGCAAATTTCCGGGACATCCTAATGATTGGAAGAGATTTTTATGTTATTTGAAGAAATTTCTGTGTTTTGAGCTTTGTCTGGTTAAGCTATTAATATCCTTACAGGGGGTTTAACAGCATAAGTGTCGCCAGTACGAAATCTAGGGAGGGGCAAGGTTTTTAAACAGATCATGTACACTCAAAAAAGAAAAATAAATAAAAAAACGTCAAAAAACTGTAAAAGTACAGACATCAAGTTTCCGGGACAACCTGGTCATTGGAAGAGATTTTTATGTTATTTGAAGAAATTTCTGTGTTTTGAGCTTTATCTGGTTGAGCTATTGATATCCTTACAGGGGGGGGGGGGGGGTTTCACAGCATAAGTGCCACCAGTACGAAATCCAGGGAGGGGCAAGGTTTTTAAACAGATCATATACACTCTAAAAAAAAAAAATCGTCAAAAAACGGTAAAAGTACAGACAGCAAGTTTCCAGGACAACCTGGTCATTGGAAGAGATTTTTATGTTAGTTGAAGAAATTTCTGTCTTTTTACCGGAGAATTTCTGGAATTTTGAACTATAGTTTATCGTATTGGAAGGGGAAAAGGCGACATACGTAAAAATTCCGTTTCTAATACGAAAAAGTAACAGATAGCACAGTTGCCCGAACAACCATGTGATATAACAAGACGCAGCTTTATATTGGAAGATTTCAGATAATTTTCACGTTTAATTGGTGAATTTTCTCTATTTTGGCAGCAAATGGGCAAATAAAAGCGGAAATGTTCGTGATTTAACTAAAAAATGGGGGCTGGAAAAAAAAACTTCATTTTACGATTTTTTTTTCTTTGTCTGCAATCTTGTAGACATTTTTCAAAACTGTGACAAAACGCAGTTTCTCGTTTTGTTGTCAACGAGAACAAAACGATTTCTCTCTTTATTTGTAAACATCATAAAGCAATACTGAAATGTAACAAATAAGCAATATTAAAATTTCATAATAAACTTCTACCTTTTTTTTTTTTTCAAAATTAAGAATTGAAATACAGTATAATATAGTATAAATAATGTATTTTTTCAACGTGGGGTGTTGTTCTGCTCTCCCGAACTCTTCGGCTTAGACTACATGGTACTTCGCTCTAAACACATGAACTTAAAAAAAGAATTGAACATTATTTTGCACTGGTAGTCCGAAAGGATCTGTCTTAAGTCACTGAAAAAGAGTAGACTTTTTTTTTTTCAAAGTCTTCAGAGATAATATATAAATAATCCGTGTTTTATTAGTAATAGATTTTCTAATTCAATGTTTTTCCCTCATATCTTCACCTATCACTTTATACAATGCATTGTATTAGCAAGTAATGGGAATTAAAAAAAAAAACTTTTTGCTCGTCTGTTATACGAAACTAGGGGGTTCAGCCCCCATATTCGCTAACGCTCGTCAATCCCCGTGAATTGCCAAACAATTCACATTAAGACGCGCACACATACGCGGACCCAGTTCGCTTCGCTCACTCCACCCCTTTTTGTTTTTGCAGCAATTCTAGCCAGAATGAATACTACCATAAATCATTTTAACATATGAAATTGATCATTTTTTTAATGTAAAAAGAGTAACTGAAAACTTTGTTGAAAATACAATTAAAAATGCATTTATGTTGGTGCTACCAATCGGCATAAATCCTTTAAATACTATGAAAAAGGGATCTTGGAAACACAATTAGTTTAGAACTCATTGCACTTATAATATTGTATAGCACGGCTTAAATTCATTTAAAAAAACACTACGCGATAGGAAGATAATTTATATATATATCATCAATCATTGTTTAAATTTCGTTCGACATTTTACTATCCTAATTGATTTTAGATTTTTGCAAAAGAAATTATTTTTTACTTCATCAAGACAGCAACAGATGGCAGCAGGTGTAATCTAGATAGTTGATATTTTTATTCTCTCCGATTTTCGTGTGAATGAAATTCGTAAATAAATTATAAATGATAGTTGAGAATTCATTTTTGAAATTAACGATATTACTCATATTTAAAATGAGGAATCCTCTCAAACGCTTTGGATTACGTACATGTTATTTTATTTTTAATAATTGCTAGTTTGAGTTTCACTGCTCTTACACTGGTCGCCACATTGAAGGCAGAGCTGATCTTACCCAATCTAGTCTATTCATTGGTCTGAGCTCTGGAAGCTACGGTTGTTGCCAAACGATAAGCTAGAAATTCAGCATTATTTTCGCGCCACGTAAGAGAAATATATATAGAGATAAATGTATTTTCAGTGACACTTGCCAACTGATGAATAAAAGTTCTCGTGGTGCTTTGATTTTAATTTTCATTCTTCCTTTATCCTATTTCTCTATTCCATTTTGTTCCATTTCATGATTAAATCCTTTTTATTTCAATTTTTGTTTGGCATCGTCTATCTTTAAAAACGTATATGATGATCATTAATAAATCGGTCAAGTGAGGGTATAACTCGCGCTCAAAGGGCTCCATACCTTGAATTTATTAATTACTATTTATTAATTAATAAACCCCTATTACCACTAATTTTTTCATTATTTAGTTTCACTAGATTTGGAAATAAGAGTGTGGCGGGGGGGGGGGGGGGGGGGCATATTTTCCAGTGCTTTCGACGATTTCTCTGGAAATATAATACCTAAAATTAAAACAAATATATTTTTGAGTTTGGTATTACGAGATCTTTTACAAGATAGCCCAAACGATATACTAAAAGAAAACTTTTTTCTTCAAGTAACTTAAGTAGCCCCCTACATTTTTTCTAAACATATTTGTGAATGGCTAATAACCTGAAAATATGTGGGTAAAAAGGCTTTATAACTTTCGCAGGTTTTAACTTTCCACGTCCGATAGTTTACGAGAAAAAGGGCTCTGACAGACGAACAGACAGACACAGGAGTGATGTCATAATGGTTCCGTTTTTACTTTTTAAGTACGGAATCCTAATATATAGAGAATCCCTGGTAGGTTGTATTTATTAAGTGTTTTTCCACATATATTGAAAAACGGCAAAATGCATGTTCAATATTTTTGAAAAATCTATTTAGGGATACGAAAGTTGCCCCCCCCAACTTTGCCCCCCCCCGGGGGTGGGGAAAGGGGGGCAACTTTGAAATCTTAAATGATAACCCCAATTTTTTATTGCAGATTCGGATTCTACGGGAAAAAATACGTAAATTTTGTACTGAACATTTTCTTCAAAACATTGTAGATGGCGCTGTAATCGAGTGCAATGCTGTGAGATTCGTTACCATTGCAATGTCTGGAAACGCTCCAATATCTCGCGAAACATACATCAGATTGAAAAACGGAAAAATACGTGTTTAATATTTTAGAAAAATGGCAACTTTTATATCCCTAAATGTATTTTTCGAAACAATTGAACATGCATTTTTCCGTTTTTCAATACGATGTATATTTCTCGAGTTATTTGAGCGTTTCCAGACATTGCAATGGTAACGATTCTCACAGCATTGCACTCGATTACATCGCCATCTACAATGTTTCGAAGAAAATATTCATTACGAAAGTTACGTATTTTTTCCCGTAGAATCCGAATCTGCAATAAAAAATGGGGGTCATCATTTAAGATTTCAAAGTTTCCCCCCTTTTCCCTTAATTTAGGGAGGCAGGGAGTTGGTTCTCCCCTGCCTTCCTTTAAGGGGACAGTACACCTTTTAAATGGCCCAAAAAATTATTTTTAGATTTTTACATCTTTAGAAAGACAATTTTATTCTGAAGAACTTGTTACCAATCTTTTAATTGTGCGATAATTATTTACTGAGATACTAGGGAAAATGTACACACCACTCCTTCATTTCTGATTTAAATGCCATGCGAAAACTGTCATGGTGGCTTGTTAACAATTTGTTATCACGCTTTCACATTATCGCAACTTTAACATAACAAATAACAAATTCTGAATGTAATCCTGGCCAATTTCATGCAACCAAACCCTAAAAATGCTTTCCAGCAGTTTTATTTCAGTAGCAGGCTTCTGAGCGACAATTTTTGTACTCATTATATGCCAACAATTTTCAATGGGATTCAGGTCAGGACTATTCCCAGGCCATTCCAAAACTTTAATGCTAGATTTTTTCAGATAGGCCGTCACCTAAAGGGAGGAAACTGGGAGAAAATTACTTTTCCAATATCCTTAATGTTATGGAGATTAAAACTTGTAAATTAGGCAACAAAATAATTCATGAATAAGTTAGATTGTATTTACCAATTTCGCTGTATGGCAGGGTGCATTGTCCCGTTGAAAAATACGATTTCTAGCACCTATAAAATCATCCTTAATAACTGGTTTTAAACACTCCTCTAGACTCTCGGTATAAACGGGTGCATTCACAGTTCCAGTAATAAGTTTCAGACATCCAACACCTTTGCTGGATATACATCCCCAGACCATTTGGCAGACTGGGAATTTTACAGTAGGCGATATGCAGTCTGGATGATAAACTTCACTTTTAAGTCTTCGAACATACCGCTTACTGTCTGATTCATGTAGGTTGAATTTAGATTCTTCCGAAAAAATTACTGAATCCCACTGAGCCTTTGTCCATGAGACATGCTCTTTTGCCCAAGAAAGTCGTTTCCGCATCTTTTTTTTTTGTAAGTAAAAGCTTTTTTTTTTGGGGGGGGGGGGGGGGCGAATGCATGCAAACCGTATTCCACAACGCGTCTTTGGATAGTTCTTGCGCTTAAATTAACACCACAGACTTTCTCAAATTCGACTTTTAAGTCAGGAGCACTTGCATGAGGATTACTTAGAGACATCCGTTTCAGATATCGTTCATCAGAATTTGTGGTCACCCTCTTTCGGCCCGACCCAGCCATTCTCTCAACATTACCAGTTTTACGTTCTAATTTAATCGTCCTCCAAACTGTCGATTGATTGCAACCAATTTTTTTAGCGATCACACGTGTAAAATATCCTTCTTTAACTAAAGCAAGTATCACACATTTTTTTCTTGCGTCAATTGAACATACGAAGCTATCGTTTGACCACTTAAAGAACAAGACAAATGACCGTTTTTCCCTTTTGCCGCACTATTTTTAGAAATTTGATGATGCAATACTTCGTAAGGGGTATATTATCCAATAGGAATGTAGAATAATATCTTATCTTGCTTTGTAGCAACTAAGATTAATTTATTTGAACGAAATAACTCATTAGCATTACAAAATGTTAATTTTTCTAAGTGATGCAGTTTTTTTGTCCGACACTGTATCTTATAAAAAAAACTAAAAAGTAATGAATTTGACAGTTATTTTGTTTCAATTGACAGTTTTGGAAACGAACTTATTGATATTAATATTATTTTATTAAACTATCCGAATTGTTGTACTGCAAATGCAAAGTATGTGCGAAGGTCGTTGCGATTGTGGTGATTCTCAACCCTCTTGAGAAACCACCGCGTTGGACACCCAAGAGGGAATCAGACCCTGGACTTAAAGTCGGGTTTACCCGACCCGCACTTGCTCTACCAGAACACGAGAGACGTGAAAACTTATAGAGGTAGTCACAGTTCCCTCTTGTAATCGATGGGGGGTACATGGGTAATACATGGTAACTTATAAGTGGAAATTTATTTTATGTAATAGTAATGATTTTTATTTCAGTTGCTGAAGATTGGAAAATTTGAAAATTGAAAAATAACAACGAATTCTGCAAAAGCACAAACCGTGTAGTGGCGGTATGCAGAATTTGGTTCCATTGGCAGGGGGGAGCACCTCCACCCTGGCATTTGGGAGTCCGGAACACACTGACTGCCGAATTCCTACAAAGATGGATTGGGAGAGCTGGTCCAATTCTCTAGCCATCCTCCTGAGACATCCTCCGTGCCACTCGTGGGCCACATGTATAAAAGGTATGATTACACAAACAAAACTTCCTGAGTATGTGTATCCATTGTTGTTTCAATCATCTTTATGCAACCATTACACGTTGTATTACAGACTGTTCAAATTAGGGCGTTTCTTCTCGGATACCCTGTATAATTACCTGAAACGGAACTGTTTTACTGCCATACACCTCCTTCAATTAGAAAAATAAACGTTAAAGGAATGCACTTTTGTGGCAACAACAAAATTTGATGAAAGAAAACTTTCAGTTGCAACCGGAAACATATGAACGCAATGTTGTTGCATAAAGAGCTGATATTTTTTCAATTATTATAATGCAACGATTACATGTTGTATTAGAGATTGTTCAAATTAGGTCGTTTTTTCTCGGACACCCTGTATAATTACCTGAAACGAAACTGTTTTACTGCCATACACCTCCTTCAATTAGAAAAATAAACGTTAAAGGAATGCACTTTTGTGGCAACAACAAAATTTGATGAAAGAAAACTTTCAGTTGCAACCGGAAACATATGAACGCAATGTTGTTGCATAAAGGGCTGCTATTTTTTCAATTATTATAATGCAACGATTAGATGTTGTATTAGAACCTGTTCAAATTAGGTCGTTTCCTCTCGGACACCCTGCATAATTACCTGAAACGAAACTATTTTAGTGTCATACATACCTCATTCAATTAGAAAAACAAACGTTAAAGGAATGCACTTTTGTGGCAACAACAAAATTTGATGAAAGAAAACTTTCAGTTGCAACCGGAAACATATGAACGCAATGTTGTTGCATAAAGGGCTGCTATTTTTTCAATTATTATAATGCAACGATTAGATGTTGTATTAGAGACTGTTCAAATTAGGTCGTTTCCTCTCGGACACCCTGCATAATTACCTGAAACGGAATTGTTTTAGTGTCATACATACGCATTCAATTAGAAAAACAAACGTTAAAGGAATGCACTTTTGTGGCAACAACAAAATTTGATGAAAGAAAACTTTCAGTTGCAACCGGAAACATATGAACGAATGTTGTTGCATAAAGGGCTGCTATTTTTTCAATTATTATAATGCAACGATTAGATGTTGTATTAGAGACTGTTCAAATTAGGTCGTTTCCTCTCGGACACCCTGCATAATTACCTGAAACGAAACTGTTTTAGTGTCATACATACGCATTCAATTAGAAAAACAAACGTTAAAGGAATGCACTTTTGTGGCAACAACAAAATTTGATGAAAGAAAACTTTCAGTTGCAACCGGAAACATATGAACGCAATGTTGTTGCATAAAGGGCTGCTATTTTTTCAATTATTATAATGCAACGATTAGATGTTGTATTAGAGACTGTTCAAATTAGGTCGTTTCCTCTCGGACACCCTGCATAATTACCTGAAACGAAACTGTTTTAGTGTCATACATACCTCATTCAATTAGAAAAACAAAGGTTAAAGGAATGCACTTTTGTGGCAACAACAAAATTTGATGAAAGAAAACTTTCAGTTGCAACCGGAAACATATGAACGCAATGTTGTTGCATAAAGGGCTGCTATTTTTTCAATTATTATAATGCAACGATTAGATGTTGTATTAGAGACTGTTCAAATTAGGTCGTTTCCTCTCGGACACCCTGCATAATTACCTGAAACGGAATTGTTTTAGTGTCATACATACGCATTCAATTAGAAAAACAAAGGTTAAAGGAATGCACTTTTGTGGCAACAACAAAATTTGATGAAAGAAAACTTTCAGTTGCAACCGGAAACATATGAACGCAATGTTGTTGCATAAAGGGCTGCTATTTTTTCAATTATTATAATGCAACGATTAGATGTTGTATTAGAGACTGTTCAAATTAGGTCGTTTCCTCTCGGACACCCTGCATAATTACCTGAAACGGAATTGTTTTAGTGTCATACATACGCATTCAATTAGAAAAACAAACGTTAAAGGAATGCACTTTTGTGGCAACAACAAAATTTGATGAAAGAAAACTTTCAGTTGCAACCGGAAACATATGAACGCAATGTTGTTGCATAAAGGGCTGCTATTTTTTCAATTATTATAATGCAACGATTAGATGTTGTATTAGAGACTGTTCAAATTAGGTCGTTTCCTCTCGGACACCCTGCATAATTACCTGAAACGAAACTGTTTTAGTGTCATACATACCTCATTCAATTAGAAAAACAAACGTTAAAGGAATGCACTTTTGTGGCAACAACAAAATTTGATGAAAGAAAACTTTCAGTTGCAACCGGAAACATATGAACGCAATGTTGTTGCATAAAGAGCTGATATTTTTTCAATTATTATAATGCAACGATTACATGTTGTATTAGAGACTGTTCAAATTAGGGCGTTTCTTCTCGGATACCCTGTCTAATTACCTGAAACGAAACTGTTTTAATACCATACACTTCATTCAATTAGGAAAACAAACGTCAAAGGTTGCACTTTTGTGACGACAACAAACGACTCTGTGAGTTGTCTCCAGATTTATACACCGCTAGAAAACAGAATTATGAATAAAGAGGAACCGACAAAATTTTGATGACACAAAAATTTCAATTGCGACCGAAAACATATGAACGCAATATTGTTGCATAAAGGGCTGATATTTTTTCAATTATTATAACATATTCGTAAGCAGATATAGGAAGCAATATTGTGAACACTCTGACAATTCTTCCATTCGTTAACACTAAGCTACATGTATTATCTCAAATCTTCTTTCTTTATAGTTTTCTGCTACATATCCACGACTGAGTATTCCTGTCTTAGTATAATTTTTATGACGAAATCTGTAGAATTTTGAGCAGTTATTTATAAATAACAGTTTCGAACCTCGGATTTTAAATACGGATTTGGGTGCTTAGAAATTTGTGTAAAATATGGAAAAATGGCCAACCAAGCCCATGACGCATAATTTAAAAAAAATCTTGAACTTTTAGAAGCACGTTACGATATATTAGTATAGGAAAAAATTATTTCTATCAACATATACGTAGGCATTTGACTTATAGAGGGTAATTTAGTTAATTAAAAATGTTAAATAAGTATCAGAACATAAGCTTGGAAATTTGGCTCACCATTTTTTTTAGTCACAACTTGCACCTTGTTTTATTTTCTGTTTTTTAAAGCTTCGCCTTTTTTTTACTGTTGATTTTTTTTTATTTTTTATAATGCAACAAAATTTGATTTGCTTATAATATGCAGCTAGCTAATCTTAAGTCTTATAAGAAGATATTTAAACTTACCTACATTATGTTATCCGTAATATGGTATATTTCAACGGTATGATCACTAAAATACATACATACATACACATATCTATATATATATAATTAAAAATGAAAATACATGTGAAGAACGAAGGAAAAGATCTTATAGAATCTTCAGAAGGGTTTTATAAGAATATTCCTAGTAAGTATATGTTATTTCATCAAATAACATATTACATTGTCGTTGTCGTAAGATAGGGGATGGTGAGTAAAAATAAAAGAAGTTTTTATAAGCCTCGTGATTATTCCTTTTGAAATTAACCTTTTCTGTTCTTTGACAAAAAATGTAATAAAAAATAAATTATAAAAACGAGTTCACTTCGAATCAGAAGGTTTGCATATTTTATCTCCTAAAAGGTGGCTTATATATCGAGACAGAATCACGTGCAAAAGGAGACACGTGTATTGGACCACGTGTCTGTAAGAGTCACGTGCAAGGGATGTACAAGGTCGAAATAAAGGCACTCCGTCTGTTTGGCTTCTTCTTAATTATCACTAAAAGGGTTACTATGTTTCTACAGAGCCTGATAAGACGTCGTGAGACCCTATATATACAGTGGCCATTTTGCTATCTTATGCGAATCATGTGCTGTTTTAGCTTTTATAATCGTTATTACCTCACCACTGTCAATATTTAAAAGTCTCGTGAATAGTAATGTAAAAGAAAGCTTATATTTTCATGTGGTTTTTAAAAAATTCGTGCTGGAAAAATTGGAGACAAGATTTGAATATTTTTTTGAGGGTGAGTAAAATATCTTGTATCGCGATTAATTTTCATTAGGTCTAAAAGCATGGAATGTTCTCATCGAATCATCAGAAACAAGTGACACATGACTTTGGGCACGAGATCAGTAAGGTGACCCGCTGTAGTGAAATGGTAGAACAAAATCTAATTAAAAAATAAATCTCAAACGGACTATGCTCGTTCTGCCATTAGGTTACGTGTACATGCATTGGTTGCACAGTAAATGTGTTCAGAAATGTATGTTTATTGGCGATCGTGCTTAGAGAATTTCAGATAAATATAAAAAACCTGGAGAAACATGTACACATTAAAAATACATATCAGTGTGGAATAGGAAAAAGTAAGCTACATTTAAGTATACTCAAGCTACAGTAGACCGCTGGGTTAAGTATTTCAAAAGTTAAGGCATAGCAACCGTTGTCTGGGTATAAAATGGAGTATGTGATATACTTTAATACGGAAAACTCTGTCTGAAACGATCATTAAACGCTACTTAACATAAAAGTTTGACTGTGGATGAATAGTTGAACGCTAGCTGGTGACAGTCATTAATTGACAGCTAATGGTTTGAGACGTTTTTTCCATGGTTGACAGTGATACGGAGACAACCTCAAAAATATTTTGAAGGATGACGGGTACCAGGTTATTAAATGAAACATGGTTCCTTAAAGGAAACTTGCTGTTTGTATTTCCGTAGGTCGTTCAATATATAAATTTGTTTAAAAATAATTGAGTAATTTTACGAACATAACTGGAGAGTTTTATCTGTGGACTTTAAGAAACCTAATCCTTTCTCCCATGTACATAAAGGCGTATATGCTGAAGGAAACAAAACGACTGAACAGTGTAAAAGATCGTGCTCGCGCCATTAGTGAGAGGGTCACATGACTAGTGTAACGACAATTGGTGTTTGGAAGAAGCCCAAGCCATAATTCGGTACGAATAGCTAATGGCTTGATACCTACTGCCATCCCCAAGTAGCTGGTTGCTGTGTTCGCTGTACACAGTGAGACTGCCATGCATGTGCAGTTAGTCAGAAGGTGATGTAACATATAGGCAGAGTGGGAATTTTTTAAGACGTTCAATGCGATCGTCCCTCAGCTGTTACTGCTGATGAGAACAAAGCGAAATCGGCGTTTTTGCACTGATGTAGAAGTCCAGTTGAAAAGGGTTACAAAGCTTGTGCCCGAATATTTCCGCACAGTGCTTGAAAATGATGGTTCTGCGTTTGAACAAATGACTCATTGTGCATGATGATTATGTACAAAAGCAATACTTAATGTACTTATCATGTGGAGTTGACATGTATATGCATAGTGTACCAAATAAAAAAAAATAACAGCCTAGAAAATTTTTTATTGACTACTTTCGCACTGTTTATTCTTCTCTAATAATATTTTCATAAATAAACCATGTAAGGAGAAGAAAGTTGCTCGCATGAAAAACTGATTCAACGGCTCTAAAATAACGTTTTTACGGCATTGCGATTCATCTATTGCTGGAGTGAAGAACTGACTTCAGTCCGATGGTGCGAATTGCAGTGTGAAATATCAGTCGTAAGCTGAGATAATTACATGCGCGAAGTCTGTTCTGAATTTATGATAAAGCATTCAGCAAGCAAAATAAAAATTAAGGACCTAAAATCGTGGATATTGATGCATCCCTCGTCATAAAACGAAAGAACAACACTCTAAAAAAATCCGTGAAAATACAAGAGATTTTCCGTTAAATTTTACGGAGAAGTTTCATTTTCCCAAAACAACAGTACAATTTCCGTAAATGACATTAATTCCGTAAAGATTTCAACTCCGTAAATATGCAAAAAGTTTTCCGTAAATTTAATGGATTTTTCCGTATTTCTTACAAAACTGTACAATGTCCGTATTTCTTTCAAAACAATGCCATTTCCGTAAATGACGTTCAGAGGTTTGCGTACAGAAATCGCCTTGTTTGAAATGCGAATTAAGATTGTTGTATATACTAGAGTTCTTCTAGGATCCAGGTCTGAACCAGTCCTACCTGTGGGCCTATTTTTTTGTCATTAGACTCGGGCCAATCCTGGAACTCATTCTAACCGGAGTTGTGTCTGGGCGGTAATTTCTTGTGAAAATAATAGTGATATTTTTATTAGTGAAAGCTTTAGAAATTTATTTTATTTTCATAAATTACAGAAAACTATTTTTTTAAATCTATTTTTTTTCTTTATAGTGCTTTAAATTGGGAATTTTTTCACAGACGTTTTCAAATTTTATTTTAATTTTATTAACGTAAGGCAATATTATGTTATTAAAAATTTCATAAAATATTATCTTTGCAAATTATCGATATGTATATTGTATTGAACAAAACTGATTTGTCTTATAAATTTATGAATTAAACTAAAATTTATTATTTTATAAATTATAAGTTTTTACAAAGTTTATATTTTTTTCTTTAAATTTATAAAAGTAATTAATAATTTTTTTTTTACTTTCATAAAAATGAAGTTTATGATTTTATAAAGTTTGTAATTTATTTCGTTAGTTTGTAATTTTATAAATTAAACTAAATTAATAATTCCAAATTTAAACTTACCTATCCCAGGGTCATTAATTTCAAAATTTTCTCTAAAAATCTATTTTTTTATTTTCATATTTTTAAGGTTTCATAAAATAATATCTTTGCAAATTATCGGTATATGGGTATTCAACTAAACTGATTTGTGTTATATTCTTGTGAATTAAACTAAAAATTATTATTTTATAAATTATAATTTTACAAAATTCATAATTTTCTCTTTAAATATATAAAAAATGATTAATAACTTTTTGTTTACTTTATAAAATTATAAACTTCATTTTTATAAAAATTTATAATTTATTTTGTTAGTTTATAATTTTTATAAATTAAACTAAATTAATAAACTAAATTATTAAGTCCAAATTTAAACTTACCTATCCTAAAGTTATTAATTTCAAAATTTTCTCTAAAAATCTATTTTTTCGTTTTGATAGTTTAAAAATTATTCATTTTAATAGAACCATACACAAAAGCTCGCAGCAAAGCTTAAATATAATAATTTAATTTATTACAAATTTGTTTATTCACATAAGCTTTTAAACTAAGAGATAAAGAAAATTTACTTTAATAGCATGTAATAAATATGTCTGCTTAAGAAAATTATTGTTTTTACTGGAATTGATAAATAAATCAACACACAAAGTATTTTAAAAAGAATCATTACTGTTAATACAATATTTTACGCATATAATACATAAAAAATTTAAATTTATCTGTTATAAAGCATCAAATAATAAAGAAAAATATAGAACAATTTTGAAAAGAAAATATTATAAACATTGGATCTCTGAAAATATCAATCTAACTATGAGAACTTCAAGTTATTTCATCATTAAAAGTATCTCAAATAAGTAACAACACTTGAGTTAATGACGTGTCCAACCGTAGTGTAGTGGTCTGGCACGCTCGTTTAGTAAACGAAGGGTCTTGGGTTCGACACTCATCATGGGAAGTGGTGGTTGTTTATTAAAAAGTCGCTCAGAAATGAACGAAAAAAAAAAGAGATGCGTATCTATACCTTATAAGATGTTCCTTGAGAGATAAGTTTTTTTTTTTTTTTTTTTTTTTTGGCCCTATAAAATTTATTTTAACGACATAAAAATTTCTAAAAAATATGGAAGATATCTGTTATAAAACGGAAATTTAAAAACGGATATTTCAGAAATCATGGAAAATTTCCTGGAATTTACGGAATTTTTTCTCCGTTAAAATACGGAAATAGTACTGGCGTCTCGATTGCCTCTACAATTTCCGTTATTTTCAGGATTTTTTTTTTTTTTTTTTTTTTACAGTGAATGCTGGGATAATGCTATTGCAACAGCGTATTTTAGATGGTATTTGGTGTATTGTTGAAAACTTGCAGCAAACTGTATAGGCATTCAACAGTTTTTATAGATTAAGATTGCTTGACCATAATATGGAGCGTTCTCAACGAACAGAATAGAGATAAATTATGTATAACCGTTTTCAATAAAAACGGTTGAATGAGTTTGCTTCAGATTTTTAACACTGTGGTGATATTTGTAAATATATACAATGCTTAATGTGCATTATTATCTGATTTATTTGTATAGACATATGGTATGTATTTCGTATTGCATTCTCATATGTCTTATTTATATATACATTAAACATTTATGCATACAAACATTATTTCGCAATTTATATGCATTGTTAAAGTTTGCAACAAACTGTCCAGTCATTTTGACCGTTTTTATTGATAACGTCTAGTTAACCGTAATTTTAATCGATGCATCAACATTGTTAAAAATCCGTAACAAACTACATTCAACAACATTCAAGCTTTTTTATAGATTACGGTTACTTGACCATATTATGAAGCGTTCTCATTGGTCAGATAAATTATGGTTATGTAATCGTTTTCTATAAAAATGGTTGAATGTAGTTGAATGCAGTTTGTTACGGATTTTTAACAGTGTTGATGCAACGATTAAAATCACGGTTAAGTAATCGTTATCAATAAAAAAGGTCAAATGACTAGACAATTTGCTCCAGATTTTTAACAGCACTGTAAAAAAATCTGTAACTGTGACAGAAAAATATTGTATTTTTTACAGAAAAAAATCTACAGTTTTTGCAAAAAAAAAAGGAAAAAAAACTGTTTTAATGAAAATACACAGATATTAGCTGTAAATTAAACTGTTTTCCACTGGCGCCAAATTTAACAATTCTTTTCTGACAATTTGAGATTTTTTTTTTTTTTGTGTGCGGTGTATGAGAATGCTTCGTAATATGAAGTAATCGTTATGTACAAAAACGGATGAACGACTGGACACTTTTCTGTAGATTTTTAACAGTGTATTTTAAAGGGTGTAAATAGTGAAAAAATGCCTTGTGCGTTATATATTGATAGTTATTTCATAAAGATATAACAATATGATGAGATTTTAAAATGTAAATAAATTGCCAGAAAGTGTTTTCGAAAATTTTGCTTTTCTCGCCAAATTTAACCTTGCCCTTTCCTGTATCGTGCCAAGGTCCTTATAGAAATATTAGAATTCTGTCTAGTTCTGCCAAGACCGCATAAATTTTGCAGTGTGGCAATTCTCAATCCGAATACATAAAAAAAAGGAGAAACACACTTTTACACTTTAATTACTAATTTACTCATTCACATGCATCTTTAATTTATTTTTTGTCACTTATAATTATTTATAAGGTATTGATAAAAAATAAATAAATAAATGAAATTTTTTAACTGAAATAATTTTTATTATAATTTTAACTATCACTGGTTAACGATAAATATTTATTTTATTTATTTTTAAAGTGTGTATTTATGCTTTTTTATTTTATTTTATTAACATACTATTTTTTAAAAATGAATAAAACTGTTTTCTTTTTCATATTTTTAAATGTTTATATTTTTCAAAAAACATAAAAATGTTTAGTTTCTAATTTTCTTTCATTAATTTCCCAATTCACTTTTACAAAAGCATTTTTATCGGCATACTCTTTAAATTTTCTCATCGTGAAAAATTTTACAAATTTATTATTATTATACTATTAAAATGCATTAACAAATTAGAAAGAAATCTTTGCAATCTATATTATAAGGTAAAAACATGTCCGTAAGTAATGCTGACGTCATATCGATGGTGGCAACGAACTGGGTTATCAATTTCGTTTTTTGACGCCAAATTATTAACTGCTAAACATCGCACAATTTCATTTAAAATTTTACACCGTCGAATAGAAAAAAAGGTAGTTTCAAATGCAGTTTGTTATAAAGCTGTATCTCCATTTACTGTGTTTTATGATTTAAAAAATAATTTTCAAGAATGTTTTTCTATTAAACCCACCTGATTAAATTAACTCGATCGTAGAAGATTAACACGTTTGCACTTGAAACAATCTGGATAGTTCAGCATTTGTTTCCGGCCACTATTCAATAACAAAATTAAAAGTTCACAAGAAAAAAAAAAGTTTAAGAGATGCGCAATCGAACTACGTGTTTAATCACTGAAATATTCAGACTAAAAAAAGTCCCTGACGGCTCGGCCTACAGGCACAGGTAGATTTCGAAGACACAGACCATGGGGCGCCTGCGAATTGCAGAAGAAAGACCTATTTGTCATAATCCGGCACCTGGGACCGCTCACTTCGAAATATACCTCAGCCTGTAGGCGGAGCCAACAGGGATATTTTTTTCTGTAAGAATTGGTTTTATAAAAAAAACTTGTCAATATAAAAGTTTCAGATAAAATAGTAAGAGGATTTATAATAAATTTAAGCGAATTTGATATCTTGTGAATTGACGAATATATGAATTTTTTTCTTCTGAAAGCCCTATTCCTCGCCCCCCTCCCCCCTTGGGGGCATTTTTAATGAAATCAAAAATCTGTCATACCTAAAGTTTTGGCCCTTTTCCTATAAGTAATAATAACTTTAAACGGATTTGATATGTATCAAAATTAAGAAGTTATGGGGTGTTTTCTGTTTTCACAAAAGCCCCCCTATTTCCCCCCCCCTTGGTTTGATTTTGCCCATTCACGAACTTGGCCGAGATTTTATGCCCCTTGATTTTATGTGTCAGTTTGGAAGAGATTTGTGCAGAATTATTGAAGTTATCGTGTCCATAAAAAAGTGATATAGAAAGATAGATAAAGTTTTGAACTGGGGGGTGGTTTTGGGTTCTGGGAGTCATGATCGGCGTAGATCTGCAAAAATTTTTCAGAAATTCCAACATTAGGGGAGAATGTAATAAGTAGTATTTCTTACGAAATCTACCTAAAAGACGCTTATTAGTGAACTTTTTATAGTGTATTAATCAGTTTTCGCAAACCGAAATGTCTGTTTTTAGTTGTCTATGAAATCTCAATTAAACATTTTCAGCTGCGCAGTTAAACTTATATATGAATTAGTAACAAAATAATATTTATTTTAATGTTTATTGCTTTTAATTTATCTCGTTTGTCACTAAAACCAGTTTATTGAACATGAAAATGTTTATTCGAGAATTCGTAAGCATCCGCAAAATTGGCGTACCAGGTTGAGTAAACAAATTAATACACTGTAAAAACTACTCGGAAACGTTTCCAAAAATTAGTGGTAGCAAAAGAAACTTTGTTTTTATAAATGCTTCTTTAAATCCCGAAAATACATTGGTTTCTGAGGTTTCTACAGATAAAGAACGCCTTTCGGAATCACGGAAAGAGGTTATTGTAACAATTTTGTTCGTGGTTATATTATATTTTCTAAAATTAAGAAATATTTACCTTTTTACTTAGCCATCATACGTAGTATAGGGTAAGTCTTGTGATCGTTTCAAAAATCGAAAAAAAAAATCGTCGTATTTACACGTTTCAGACACTGAAGATTCCGAAAAACATACTTTTAGAAGAAAAAAAAAATTGCCTTGTGTGAGTCTGCAAACGCTCTTTCTCCCAAATAAATAGAGATAGAGACGTGAAATTTGGTATGAACTTAGTATGTAATAATGGGAAGAAGCCTATTGAATTTCAGTAACCTCGATTGTCCGGAACTATTTGTTTCGGACTCTCGAAATATTCGCTCTGATAAAAGGTATGTAAAATGTTTTTGAAATTGTTTATTTTAAGGAATGAATATAAAAGACAATAAAAAAAAACAAATTTTGCATAAAGAATGAAGTCGATCGGATAATGAGTTGCCGAGGTATTTGTAAACCTATTTTCGATTTTTTACGACCCTGTATTTCATTCATATTTCTATTCGAAGATATATTTTAATTGGAAATGAGACGCTCAATCCGACGCAGTAAACTGTTAGTTAATAGGATTATCATTTTTGAAGTTATAAGGATGTTTATTTTACCGCAGTTCAGTAAATAGAGCATTTAAAGTTTATAACGTCATCAAGCCACGATTTTATTTGAATGGCAATGCATTTTATAAATAGGTTACACATGTCTTATTTTCATATTTTATATTATGCATATCCATGATGGGTAAGTATTTCTGTGGCCCCCAACGACTAGATTTACAGTGTAGTAAATGCTAAAATACTAAGACTCTAACCAGTTTTAAGATATGAGTGATTAGCTTTTTATATTTAATAGCGTAAGTATAATAATAATAATTTTTAAAGTTTAAAAATTAATTATTCATAAATATTTCTAAGACTTAATACTTGTTACCATTGTAAACATGCTACCCAGAAGAAAAGAAATGATAACAAAAAGCTTTCGCTTCAATTTTATTGCAATTAAATTTTTATTACATATTTTAATTTTAGAAAAATTTTACATAATTTTCCATTTTATTAAAATTTACAATAAAATGTAATTAATTAAATGTACAGTAAAATTTTATTATTAACTTTGCAAGTTTACTCGAAATGAAATTTTTATTACATAATTTATTTTTATTATATAATGTTTTTTTTGCATGATTTATTTTTTATTGCATAATTTATTTTTATAAAAATTTTTACATTTATTTTTATTACTTAATTTAATTTTACATTATTTTTATTACTTAATTTAATTTTACATTATTTTTATTACTTAATTTAATTTTACATTATTTTGTTTATTACATAATTTAATTTTTATTACATAATCGAAATTTTATTTTTCTTACATAGTTTCATATTGCATAAATTTTACATAATTTTACATTTTATTTTTATTAACATAATTTTACATAATTTTACATTTTATTAAAATTTACAATAAAATGTAATTAATTAAATTTACAGTAAAATTTTATTATTAACTTTGCAATTTTTCTCGAAATAAAATTTTTATTACATATTTTTTTTTTTACATAATTTAATTTTTATTGCATAATTTATTTTTATAAAAATTTTTACATTTATATTTATTACATAATTTAATTATACATTATTTTGTTTATTACATAATTTAATTTTTATTACATAATCGAAATTTAATTTTTCTTACATAGTTTCATTTTGCATAAATTTTAAATAATTTTACATTTTATTTTTATTACATAATTTTACATAATTTCTTTATGAAAAAATTTAATTTTACATTATTTTTTATTACATAATTTAATTTTTATTACATAATCGAAATGTAATTTTTATTACATAGCATCTTCTTCCACTCTTATCTATAATTTTCTAATAGTTGTATTTCAGCTATAAGCATAGCAGGGTACAAATTATACTTTTTATCCCCATTTTATAATGTACTTTTAAACTTTTAGAACGAATTCATATGTATTCTTTATCATATTTTATTTACACATGTTAATTTTTTTTTATTACAACTATTTCTTAATTTTTAAAACATTCAGAAATATTTATCTTTTTCAATAAAATATTTAAAATAATTTATCTTATAACCTTCCTTAATAAAATTTCCATACCTTTTTCCAAAAATATTTTATCGGTATATTCATTAAAATGGTTTCTCTGTAAAAATATTTTACAAGTTTATAATAATAATAATAATAATTATTATTATTATTATTATTATTATTATTATTATTGTTATTATTATCATTATTAATTTTATTATCATTATTATCATGCTTATTATTATTATTATGTATTCAATAAACTATAACAAATCAAAAGGTATTATGTGGACTGGACTAAGAAGATTTATTATTATTTTTTCTTAAAATGCTTTTAAAAAGGAACATGTTGAAAAGGGTTTTGTCTTTTATTCGACATAATTCTCAATTACCAGTTAATATTCGACCAAACTTCACTTACCTTTAATCCAATTAACTACAAATTAGATGTTTAATCTAAACAATGGTTCGAAGTGTTATTTTACAGAGGAATGGAGAAAACTAAATTCAGTCAACCACAGCAGTTGAATAATATCCAAATAGTGAAACACAGTCTCTGATTCGACATAGAAATGTGTCTAGAAAAATCTCCACCGAGATTTTAAAGTGATTTTTTTGTCCCCTTCTCATCATTTATACTTCACTTTAAATGTCTTTGACCTTGCAATTAAAAAAAAAAACAATAAAACAGAAAAAAAAGCAGTAGTTTTAACTGATAGAAAAGTTGAACTGAAAGGCACAAAACATCTCAACAGGTTTTTGAAAAAGAAACAGAACAAAAAATATAGTGCTGAATGAATCTTGTTTTCGTGAAAAATTCAGTTCAGAACCCAAAATTTATTCATGTCTGGTCGCCTGTACAGAATTATTAAATACCAACAATTTTTTAAATATTTCTATACGATGCTTGATAAACTACCGACTTTGTGATAATAATTTGATAATTCCTCTAACAAATTTTGAGGAAAACAATGATTCGAAGATATAAATTATTATATTAGCTATAATATTATAATATTTGCTAGTATTATAATAGATTTTTAATACATAATAATATATTTACCACTACATGGAGTGAAAAGTTCCGAAAGTCGCTATAGCTGGAAGCAGCAACAAATTATATCCATATGATTTCCAGAAAGTACCATCCTTCAAAAGATTCGTGTCAAGTTTACATGATATTTAGGCTATTTTTTTACGAATTGACCAGAAAGGCAAAACTAGTGACACTAGTTTTGTCTTTGGGAAAACAATGGACAAACGAGAATATCGTGTTTTGATTAAACATTACTTTTCGGCGAAAGGTATGACATCAACTCCAGACATCAACTGCAAAAAACCCTAAAACATCTACTATATTGTTTTGAATGACAGCACAGTGAAAGTGAGGGAGATAGCTGACATCGTAAAGATATTCGACAGATGTCTGAGGAATATTTTGCATGAACATTTTTTGAAAGAAATTGCAGTCCAAACTCAAGAATGGCTTGTAAAGAATTACAGCATATCTGATCCATCGAAAACAACCATATGTTTATGGTTTAGTTAATTTAAATGCGACTGTATCAGCACAAATGATACTTCATGTTCTGGACAACCAACTGAGGCATCAACTGCAAAAAACCCTAAAAATCCACCATATTGTTTTGGATGACAGCATAGTGAAAAGGAGGGCAGGGCCCGATTAACCTATGAATCTAGGGGAAGCATGGTATAATTTTGGACCAGTGATACTAATATTATTCTCGGGAGTAGCTCAGCCGAGGTCACACCTACTTCATTAAACAGCTTTTTTATGTTCCATGTGTATGCTTCAGATATATTCAGTACCTATAGCTGTATGCTCAATTTCCCGAATTGTTTCACTGCAGGCACACCAGGATGCTATATAATTAATGCTATATGAAAACACGGTTTGCAAGATAGCTATATCTCATGGAATGGAATATCAACAAACTTGATGGTCAGTTAGACCTTGGCATAAGTTGGAATCTTATTGGTGACATTCATATTTCTTCCTCTTGTTAAACTTCCTTTTCCAAAAAAAATTAAAAATGGAATGTAAAAGAAAAAAAGAAAATGGGAATTAAAGGGCTCTCTTTACAGTCATTTTGGGGTCCCTTTTAAATTTTAGAAGGGAAGCAAATGCTTCACGAGCCTTTTGGATAATCAGGCCCTGAATGAAGAAGATAGCTGGCGTCGTAAGGATATCGGCAGATGTTTGGGGAATATTTTGCGTGAACATTAGCATATGAAAAAGCTTTGTGCGAGATGGGTGTTGTGATTTCTAACTAAAGACCAAAAACAGCAACATGTCGATGATTCAGAGCGCGATTTCGCGGTATTTCAGCGCAATCCAAATGATATTTTGCGCCGATTCGTAACAATGGATAAAATATGGATCCACCAGTACACACCTGAGTACAATAAGCAGCCACCTAGGGCTACTATAATATAGGTTAAATCATCAAGCATTTGTTGCCCATTTAGACCAATCAGCGATTGTTGCCCATGTGGCGTGGCCAATCGTTCTTCTCATACGGGTAATTAAATGGCGGCATAAGTCAGTCCGGATTGAAGGAGCCTTAGTCCCCTGAGTAGTTGGAAGAGGGGGGAAAGTCGCCCAAAGCGAACAAAGACGTAAAAATCAGCTGAAAAGGTACTGGCCAGATTTTTTGGGATGCACGTGGCATAAGCATCGACTATTTTGAGAAATTGAAAACAGTCACAGTAGAATATTATGCAACATTATTCTATATTTTGAACAAAGAAATCAAGAAGAAACAGCCGCTTATTGCGAAGAAAAAGTGATATTTCACCAATACAACGCACCGGTTTACATATTCATGAAAGCCATGGTAAAATTGAATGAGTTGAAATACGAATTGTTCCAAAAGTCTCCGTATTCTCCAGATATATATCCCCAGCGTCTATTATTTGTTTTCTAACATGAAAATGTGGCTTCAGGGGAAGCGATTTGCGTTAAATGAAGATGTCAAATTCGAAACGGATGGATATAGAGCCCGTGAAAAATCGTACTACATGAAAGGTATCCAACTGTCACAGTGCCGTTGGGAAAACTGTATCGCTCTTGAAAAAAACTATGTTGGGAAATAAAATCCATTTTTGGCCAGAAACATGTTTTTTTACATTGCTAGTCCTGGGACTTTTCACACCATGTAGTACTACGTTGAAGATATATAATCCCATACCTTCTACTATCTATTGCGAAATGTTGCAAAGATTGGTTCAAGACGCATTTCTTAACACGCCAATGGTCATTGTCTCAATCAGCTGACATGACTTTAACCCTTAAATGCATGTATTTTTCTTTTAGAATTGTGTTTTATATATATATATATATATATATATATATATATATATATATATATATATATATATATATATATATATGTATATTGAGGATTAGACACCAAAAATTTTAAGATGGGTTTTTAACTTTGTTTAGTAGCATATTCTATGCGATTTTTACAGGATTAATATTTCTTTATAAATATAGTGGAGGCGAAGAACTTGATGTATTTATTAAGAGTTAAATAAAAAGTGATACAAATTTGCATCACTATGCATTTAAGGGTTAAATGGACCCCTAGGTTTAGATTTCATGTGAATATGTACTATATGGCGCTTTCAATGGGATCTAGAAAAGTTTACTTAATCATAGAAAAAAGTCCCATACCTCTCGAATTTTCTGATTTTATACTACAACCTTCCAAAGTTTTGTGCCTTTTACAAACAAGTAAAAACTTGAGTTGGTCTTTTTAACACTTTCCAACCTAGTTGAAAAGTGTTTATGACTTCGGTTTGTCTGCCGTATGGCCGTCTGGCCGTCTGCCGTCTGGCCGTCTGCTGTCTGGCCGTCTGCCGTCTGCCGTCTGCCGTCTGCCGTCTGTCCGTGCTCTAACTCCCGTAAATAGGCTTGGATTGTCCTGCAATTTTTATATGTTATTGTCGTCATCTATAGCATGTTCCCTATTTCAACTGAAGTGTGTAGCACTTATAGTTTTTTTACAGGACACTCAAAAGAATTCCGTTACATTACGGTCTATGGGGAAAAATCATTTGCGGTTTATTTAAATAATGTTACACAATTTCAAACACATTGTTATTGATATATATCACTAAGCTGCATTACAAGAAGCTTAATATGGAATAGGGTGTGCATAGCACTTATAATTACTTTACAGGGACAGTCAAAAGGATTCCGTTACTTTACGTCTATGGAGAAAAATCGTCTGCGGTTATTTAAATAATGTTTCCCTATTTTAAACGCTTTGAAATTTATATATATAACTAAGGTGCATTACAAGAGGCTTACTACTGAATAGTGTGTGTATAGCAGTCATCGTTCATTTACAGGGACACACAAAAGAATTGTCTACTGTCTGTTAACAATAATTCCTGGAAATGCGTTTTAAGTTGCTGAACGCGATTTTAAATTTAACTCACTTTTTGTCTATTACTTGGTGTGTATAAATTCTGTAGATCCTATACAGGGCAGCACAAAAGTTCGCGAATACATTTCCGTTTATGGACAGAAACTCCAGAAGGAGAATTTTAAACTGTGCTACGCGTTTTCTAACTAAACTAAAATTTAGCATCCTATGTAGTATATATACAAATCTATAGATCCTATACAGGGCTGAATAAAAGTATTCGGATATTTTTCCTAATATTGTATATGTTGGAAATTCCTGAAATTACGTTTTTAAATATGTTATGCGTTTTCCAAATTGTTTACTTAGATGTTATCTTTCAGCTTATTAAACGGTAATGATTTGTGAAATTATTTTGGAAGCGTTGGAAAGTGTTACATAATCTATGCTCGAAGTATGATTTTTCGTTCTTGTTTATTTTTTATTTATTTATTTATTTTTTGGAGGTGGGGGGGATAAAAAAGACACAAAATAGCAGTAAGTCTCTGCCTTTTTGGCCCGAATGTTAAAGTTAACTAAATGGTGAATTGATATGTGTATGATTTCGATTGTTTGATTAATTTTTATTGATGCGATGCGAACCTGAATTTGTATGTCACTTATTTCATAACATGTACTTTATGATAAAATTTGTTTTTTATTACTTTTTTTTTTTTTTTTTTTTTTTTTTTTTTTATCAAACAATACAACTTATAAATTTAAAAGAAATATATATTTTACTTATGGGCTTTTGAGGATTAGTGTAAAAAATTACTCTAAAATACCATTAAAGCAAAGGAAAATTTTGATTTTGTCTTTAATGTATTCCTCTCCTCTATAATTCACATTAAACTGCAAGGTATGAAGTAGGGCCTAGAAGTAAAATTTTAGACTCAGGTCAGGCTATTGTTTTTGATTTGGAAGTATTGAGAAAATTTAGAAAGATTCCGCTTCGAACACTAGAAATGTCCCGATATCGGGCTGTGTGTAGATTGAAACTCGAAAAATATAGCAACTAAGACCACACAATATTAGAAAAATTGCAGAAAAGAACAATAATTTGTAGAACTATGTTTCACTATGACGAAAACAGTCAACAACAACAGAAATTTCGAGAGCAAATGTCCCAGAACAAAGGTGTAAATGCCTCTCATACAAAGTTTCGCAGCTTCAGCTACACGACATATTCTGACCTGCTGACTCAGAAACTGGACTGAATTACAAGTCTGTCAACTATACACTAACTATTTGTGCCTTGCATTTATACAATAAAACCTGTGAAACAATTGTCCCTCTGAGCCGGAAAATAAATCCTTTTTAGACAGGTTTCCGTCTTGACCTGTATAATTTTATGACATTTCTTCGGTTGGGAACGTGGAATTTTCTTTTTAAAACAAGATTGCATTACATATGCAATTTCTATTTTCACAGGTATTGGTGTTTGAGTGCTGCACATCCGGAAAAACTCGATTCATATAACCTATTCATAAGCCTCGTTCCTATAACCTACGCCATGCTAGAGACTAATTCCAAGAGGCGAAATACCCTCTTTCGTAATAAAACTAGAAAATTCTCAAGAATCTTAAATCTAGCTCAATATATGCTATGAAATGATAGCTATCAAAGAAAAAACTGGAAGATATACTTTTAATTTTCTGCCAAAGACGAAAGAAGAAAGGCTTTTTTACTACGGAAACCCTTATATATATTCCAGAGAAACCGTGGTTCGTTTTCAACTTATTTATAAGATAGGTGAGCCAAAGGTGGCAATAGTTAAGCTTTGAGGATTTTTTAAAATAATTTTCTGGTTGGGTGTGTGTGGCTGAATTTTTGTTTGTAAAATTGTACACTTATCTCTAACACATTTCAAGTATACTTTTATTTGTAAAATAAAATGTAATTACTTTTATAAACTTTTAGAATGCAATTTCAAAATTGTAGCTTGTGGACCCCCTTTGGCGAATAGTGTTCCAAAGGTGGCCCATGTATTGAAATCACTTTTAAAACGTGAAAAAATACTCGGCAAACTATTTTGCTTACTGTTATGCTCTGGTGATCCTTTCTTTATTTTGATATATTTCGAGTTTTTCTTCTTAATCTTCTTATCTTATGGCAAGAAAAAAACTTGAAGCACTTTTTGTGCACGGTAGTACAAGGATTTTCTTCTGGAAGTTACTGACTTCTTTTGCGGGATCTCTGGTGGTAACAATAAATGGTAATAAGTTTTTTCAGGTATATTTATGCAGGCATTTATGTAGAAAATTTGAAAATCACCCTTACTACACTGATTTACACATTTGTTTTCTAAGGTAGCCATCTTGGAAACATGCGTATGGTCGTCATTTGTACGACGTAAAAGTATTAATCTGATAAATTTCTCAGAATTGAAGTAAATGTGGATAAAGGGAAAGAAATAAGCTTTCAGAAAACGTATCATAACTCAAAGTTATAAGAATTCAAACACGTGTAATTTAAAATATCTTCTTACCTGGAAATTAGAACGACTACTCCTCAAAAATCACTGCATAAAATGTCGGAGGATCAAGGTGATCTCTTTAAATTCTGCCACTTGCACCGCAGATACATGATCTACGATGTAGTAGCATCATTTTGTGATTAAAAATTTAATTAATTCTGCTTTGGAGGGGTGGTCTACATTAGGAACACTGGCACCTTTGGTTCGCCCACCTTATAAAATAAAGCGAGCAACATCTTCTTACTACGTTTGTGGAAAACTGGCTAGTTTCTTACATTATGTCTTACAGTGCACTGCACACTAACATCAGCAGTCCATATACGCAAACTACGGGCATTCCCTATCATAGGTGTTTCGCATACATTGAATAGAGTCCATATCTCCTGAACAACATAATACATGTAGTAAATATAGCGAAAAACAAAACCAGACTATATTCGAAAATACAGCTCTGCTTCTACAGCCAGATGATATGTTCGTGAAGCCAGATATGGAATAGTCGTCAAGTTCATCCCTGACAAACAGATCTTAAGTTGTATTACTAATCAAAATATTGTTCTTTTTTTTTTTTTTTTTTTTTTTTTTTTTTAATATTGCATATTTAAATGAATCTGAATGTAATAATTATAAAAAATTATAAATTTAGTATCTTATAACAAAATGTAACTAACTGTATGTCGATTCCGAACAAATTTTAATATGTATAATGTTGTAAAATATGTAATAATCTATTAATGCTGTGTTCAACAGCTATCTATGATGTATCAAAAATTTTATTTATTTTCGTTTGTTTGTTGTTGTCAAATGTTATTTCCCTTGGCAGAGTTAATAGGTACAAACCTTTAAAAGGTTGTCAACTCTGTTTAGGCCGATCCTTCACTGAAAAAAATGAAGTACTCAAAAATGAGTAAATCGATGTACTCATATTGAACTCAGCATGTTTGGACCAGAAATTATCCTATTATTTCTCAATTTTTAAACATCACATGCTATCAAACTCAAACGAAACAATAATTTTGTACTTTTTAATGGTTTATTTCATTCATGGCGGCATAAAAGGTGTGAAAAACAATGCAATCTACCCTGGAAATTAGGGAATAATGTTATATTTTTATTCCTCGGAAGGTACTATATATCTTGCGCTTCCTTTATAGTGCAAAAGACATACACTGTGTTGTTTATGAGTGCTTCGTATATTCATACGCTGTGTCTGTGTGCTGAGTGACATGGATTTGTTTGTGAAAAGAAAATTAGAAGAATAGAATTTTCAAGATTTCGCAAACAACTTTGCAAGTAAGTGCTCTGTTAAATATTGAATAAATTTTTTCTTATTTTATGTAATCAGCTGTACCTTCTGTAAATATTAGTATTAATATAAAAAAAGCTAATAATTATTTATTTTTGAGCAATAAACAACTTTGTGTATGCTGAGGAGGGTGGCGGAGGCACTATGGAAAATTATCCTTGATTGGATGGAGATCAGGGTTGCCCGTTAAGCCTCTTTTTAATTCAGAGAGATTATACCAGAAATTATACTAAAAAATTACACCCAGAATTTATACTAAATATATCACATAGGAATATATCATATATAGGAAATGTCACTAACTGAAAAGAACCCCGTGGATTCCAAATATACTTTTATTCGAAGTAATTAATGCAACCCCTTACAGCGTAGGCAAGCTTCTCCGCTGACGAATCTTACTTCAAACTCGATCGAACTGGAAAGTCAATCTAACGACACGAGGGCGAGCTCAGACTTGTCTTGATGTTCTACGAGGGACGAGATCCAACAAAATCTGATGATACTCACTACTACTGCCGTATTTATACCAGCTAGTCGACCACAGAAACCTAATTAACACACTACTGCATAAAATAACCATGGCGATCAGATTAATGTGAAAGTAAAAGAAATGACAGAATAAATGGCACGTTCACACACAAATGTTAGAATTAGGAGAACACGTTCACATACAAAACACAACAATCCTTTTGACCCTAGACTACCTTCATAAAAAGAGTAGCTAGGCACTAATGATATGCAGCATTAAGTTTGAAACATGCATAGATGAAAATTTAGAAAATAAACGTATTCACTTTTCTTTTTATCCTATTTTGATGTCTAATTCTGAGATAAGTTGCGTGTTAAAGAGTACGAAATGTGAGAACTGCTTATTTGAAGCCCTCCAATATTTCAGACTTAGTTCCTTGTTAGGAGAAAGTGAGGTAATAAGTCACGAAAAAAACGACTCACAAAATATACAGGGTGTCCCCCCCCCCCCCAAAAAAAAAAAAAAAAAAAAAAGAGCTCGGTCTTTTATTCCTTAAATATTGATCATAGACATTATACTATAAATTACAAAGTTACGTTAAACAAGGTGCAACATTTTATGAAATCGATCACAATTTTCAGGAGATTAAATTTGAAGAAATACAAAATTTAAATTTTTACACAAAAAATTTCCCAATCGGTAAAATGTGCCCCATACACTAATAAGGTCATGTAAAAAAATTCCATATTTTATCAGAAAAAGTCGCAGAAATATGAAAATACACAAATGCTGACTTAAACCACTTTTTGATGCCAGATATGAGTTCGCAAATGAGAAAAATCATGCCGGATGATCACGCTTCAGGGGTCGTACACAAATTACGAAAGAAAACTGATTGCATAATAATAATTCTGCTATCTATTGGTACAAAAGTACCTAAACTGTGTAGAAATAATAACATTTACATTTAAATTTATGATTAACTTCTTACCAACTTTGTTTAAACATATCTCTGCGGCTTTTTATGATAAAATGCTGAAATTTTGTACATGACATTATTAGTGTATGGGGCACATTTTACTCATTGGAGGAAATTTTTGTACGGGGCCGTATAAAAATTTTAATTTTGCATTTCTTCAAATTTAATACCCTGAAAATGTTAATCGATTTCATAAAATTCTGTACCTATATCTACGTAACTTTGTAATTTATAATATATGTCTATGAAAGGAATAAAAGCCGAGACCAATGTTTTTGGGACATCATGTCTATATCTTATATCTTATATATATATATATATATATATATATATATATATATGCTAAAATATACTTTTTAGCTTTAACCCTCCAGCCGCGGGTAACGCTCCTATCGCGTTTCACTTATTCTATACAATTCCGCGGGGAACGCTATTTTAACGTTTCCTATAATTTTTATAGTACTTAAGCATCGGGAGATTCTATTTCTTCGTTGAATCTATCTTCTTTTATTTAGAAATAGAGAAATTCGTTCTAAGATTCGTTCGAGATATTTTCTAAATTCTTAAAATGTATTTTAGACACGTACTTTCAACAATGTCTCTTTGCTGTCTTTTTTTTTTTTTTTAATATTTATTGTCTGGATAATAAGAAATGAGTCTCTTATTGTCTCTCTATCTCTCTTTATATATTTCTTTGTGTAACGTTTCGAATTTAGTAACTTACTTCAGTCAATGCTTAATTTGTATGAATTCCTAATTTTCATTAAATATATATCTAGAGCTGTAGATGAAGTTTGTGGACAAATAAAGAAATGTAGCGTAATTCAAGAAATCTATTTTTAGATACAATTAATATGACTAGTTGACCCGCCCGGCGTTGCCCGGACACACTGTCATTGAAAAATACAACAGTGAAGTGGACTTCATAACAAAAAGACAATAATATTTATTTATACTAAAAATTAAAAAAAAATAAATAAGAGCTAAAATTTTAAAAGAATGACACTTACGTTTAAAAAATGAAACGGTCAAGGAAAATTATTACACTTTCTTTTTCCTTTTTACTAAAAATCCCTTTTAAAAAAATTTTTAATTTTATATTGATAATTGTATTTTTTAAATTATAAATATTAAATGCTTACAAAAATCAATATTTCAAATGAAAATGTATAAAAATATATCTATTTAATTGTTAATGTTGACAAATTATAATTACAATTTATTTGCACTATAATCGAGAAATCATTTTTTGTTTCGTATTTATTCCTGTAGATGAGAGCACCAAACAGTTAAATGTAAAAAATTCTAGTCCAAATCCTGCGAAAATACTTTTACACAATAACCAATGAGATGCATTTCATTCGGGCGTTGCCATTAAACAATTAACAAATAATCGCGATTTCTGTTCCCCGTACGATAGCGTAATATATATATGTATAGATTTTATATATCATTTATATGTCAGTTTTTGACTAAGAAGATGATAATTAATATCCACTTTTGTAAATTATTAAAAGGTATTTTAAGCACTTAATTTCATTTCATCAGTGTCTTTTTACTGTCCTTTTTTTCTGATTGGATAATAAGAAATGAGTCTGTTATTGTATCACTTTATATATTTCTCTGTGTTTCGTTTCGGATTTAGTAACTTATTTCAGCCTTTGCTTAGTATGTATAAATTCCTATTTTGCAGCAAATATATATTCTAGAGCTGTATATGAAATTTGTGTATTGGACAAATAAAGAAATGTTGTGTAATTCAAGAAATCTATTTTTATATATACAGTATGCCCACTAAAAGCCCTTGCCACCCTCTTAACTTCGGAACGGCTGCTGCTATATTCATAAAAGTTGTGTCTAGGTATAGTAAAGTAGCCATGCGCTACACAATGAAACCGCCTACAGTGTCACCTGGTGGAATGCTGCGGAGTTAGCATTCCCATCTCGAAAACGGAAAGAGATAGAGAAAAAAAATCCCTGACGGCTCGGCCTACAGGCACAGGTAAATTTCGAAGACGCAGAACGTGGGGAGCCTGTTTGTCGGGAATTGCGGAAGAAATGACCTTTTTGCGATGATGCTGCAGTTGGAACCGCCTACTTCGAAACGAAACTTGTTTGCAGGCGGAGCCAGTAAGGATTTTTTTTTTTTTTTTTTTTTTTTTGCTATAAGAGTTGATCCTATAAAAAACATGTCAATATAAAAGTTTTAGATAATATTAAGAGGATTTATAATATATTTAAGCGGATTTGAAATATTGAGAATTGACGAAGTTATGAATTTTTTTCTTCTAAAACCCCCCTTCCCTCCCCCCCCCCCCTTAAGGCAATTTTTAATTACATCAAAAATCTGTCATACATAAGTTTTTGGCACTGTTCCTAGAAGTAATAATAACTTCAAACGGATTCGATACGTATAATAATAAAGAAATTATGAGGATTTTTCTGTTTTCACAAAAAGCCCCCCCATTTCCCCCCCCCCTCTGGTTCGATTTTGCCCATTAACGAACTTGACCGAGATTTTATGACCCTTGATTTTATGTATCAGTTTCGAAAAGATGCGGGAGTTGGAACCGCCTACTTCGAAAAATAACTTGTTTGCAGGCGGAGCCGGCAGGGATTTGTTTTGTTTTTAATTTTTTTTTTGCTATAACGGTTGGTCCTATAAAAAACTTGTCAATATAAAAGTTTTAGATAATACTAAGAGGATTAATAATAATTTTACTCGGATTTGATATCTTGTGAATTGACGAAGCTATGATTTTTTTTCCTAAAACCCCCCTTTCCCCCCCTTGGGGCCATTTTTAATTATATCAAAAATCTGTCATACATACATTTTCGGCCCTTTTCCTAGAAGTAATAATAACTTTAAACGGATTCGATACGTATAATAATAAAGAAATTATGAGGATTTTTCTGTTTTCACAAAAAGCCCCCCATTTCCCCCCCTTGGTTCGATTTTGCCCATTAACGAACTTGACCGAGATTTTATGACCCTTGATTTTATGTATCAGTTTCGAAAAGATGCGGGAGTTGGAACCGCCTACTTCGAAAAATAACTTGTTTTGCAGGCGGAGCCGGCAGGGGTTTGTTTTGGTTTTAATTTTTTTTTGCTATAACGGTTGGTCCTATAAAAAACATGTCAATATAAAAGTTTTATATAATACTAAGAGGATTAATAATAAATTTTACGCGGATTTGATATCTTGTGAATTGACGAAGCTATGATTTTTTTCTTCTAAAACCACCCCTTTTTCCCCCCCTTGGGGCCATTTTTAATTATATCAAAAATCTGTCATATATACATTTTCGGCCCTTTTCCTAGAAGTAATAATAACTTTAAACGGATTCGATACGTATAATAATAAAGAAATTATGAGGATTTATCTGTTTTCACAAAAAGCCCTCCCATTTCCCCCCCCCCCCCCCCTTGGTTCGATTTTGCCCATTAACGAACTTGACCGAGATTTTATGACCCTTGATTTTATGTATCAGTTTGGAAGAGATTTATGCATAATTTTTCCAGTTATCGTGGTCAGAAAAAAGTGACATAGATAGATAGATAGATAGATAGGTAGATAGATAAACTTTTGAACTGGGGGTGGTTTTGGGTTCTGGGAGTCATAATCGGCGTATATCTGCAAAACTTTTTCAAAATTTCCAACTTAGGTGAGAATGTAATAGGTAGTATTTCTTACGAAATCTACCTAAAAGGGATTTACAAAGTTGTAGAGTATCATCGATTTAGTCCGAAAAGACACCTTGTGGACATTAATGCGAAGAATAGAACGGTTAAAACGCGCATTTGTTTTTGTTTTTTGTGATTTCCTACACTGTGACGTGACAAAACGATTTTAGAAAGAAAGAAACAACCAGTTATGAAACAGCAGTCCTGTGCGACCCCTCCACAAACATTGCAGGACATTAAACGACGCTATTACGGACGCTTGTGCCAACGTGTCACCATCTTTGCTCCAACGTGTGCAACGTGAAATTCAAACAAACATCCAAATATGCATTGCAGCTGACGGTGAGAAGTTTGAAAATCTAAAATAAAGGTACATTGTTATAACTAGTTGCTTTTTTTCTTTCTACGATCGTTTTGTCACGTCACAGTGTAGGAAATCACGAAAAGACAAATGCGTGTTTTAACCGTTCTATTCTTCGCATTAATGTCCACAATGTGTCTTTTCGTACTAAATCGATGATGCTCTACAACTTTGTAAATCACTTTTTTTCTCTATCTCTTTCCGTTTTCGAGATAGAAATGCTAACTCCGCAACATTCCACCAAGTGGCGGCGCCGTAGGCGGTTTCATTTAGTAGCGCATGGCTATTTTACTATACCTAGACACTACTTTTATGAATATAGCAGCAGCCGTTCCGAAGTTAAGAGGGTGGCAAGGGACTTTAGTGGGCATTCTGTATAATTGATATAATTGATATGTTTATATGTCAGATTTGACTCTCAAGATTCTAATTAATATTCTATTTTGTAAATGATTAAAAGGTATTTTAGGCACGAATAACTTCAGATATGTGCATGAGTAATTTCAGCAATGCTTCTTTGCTTCTCTCCCCCCTCCCCTTTTTTTTCTTTACTTCCAGGTAATAAGAAATGAGTTTCTTAATGCCTCTGTTTATATATTTATATGTGTAACGTTTCAGATTTAACAACATATTTCAGTCTATGTTAAATATATATAATTTCTTTTTTTTCATCAAATATATATATCTACAGCAGCATATTAATTATATAAAAAAGTTGTGTAGCAAGAAATCTTAGATATAATTCAGATTAATTGTAGACATAATTGATATGTAAGTTCTTGACTAACAAGATTCTAATTAATCTTCTATTTTGTAAATTATTTTAGTCACGTACATTCAGAAATGTATCTTTGCTGTCCTTTTTTTTTATTATTATTTAATTTAATTTTTTTTTTTTTTTTACTACCTGTGTAATAAGAAATGAGTTTCTTATTGTCTTCCTATATAGTTCTCTGTGTACCGTGTTTTCGTCCAGTTGGAAAATTACAACTGATATGATTTCTTTATCAATTTGAATAATTGTGTTAAAAATTAATCTAGTTAATAAGCTGAATCCTGATGTCTGCGCAAACAATTTGGAAATTGTATAACACATTTAAAAACCAAATTTCAGGAATTAACAATACGAGCAGGGAAGACCGAGCTATGCTCGGTCAAAATTAGCTTTGAGCTCAAATATCCAGACGCATGACCAAAATGACCCATTATTCAAATTTTCTAGAACATGTGACCTAGCCCAACAGTCTTCTCGTGCCCAAAAACCATAGGAGGCAAAATTTAGTCTAAATAGTCTGAGCCGTTTTTAAGATAAAATAGCTTGACCCATAATGACCCATGACCAATGACCCACAAATTGAATTTTCTCGAAAATGAGACCTAGCCCAACAGTCTTCTCGTGCTCAAAAACCATAGGAGGCAAAATTTAGTCTAAATAGTCTGAGCCGTTTTTAAGATAAAATAGCTTGACCCATAATGACCCATGACCAAAATGACCCCCTAATCGAATTTTCTCGAACACGTGACCTAGCCCAACAGTCTTCTCGTACCCGAAAACCATAGGATGCAAAATTTAGTATAAATAGTCTGAGCCATTTTTTAGATAAAATTAGCTTGACCCACAGTGACCCAAAATGACCCACTAATCGAATTTTCTTGGACATGTGACCTAGCCCAATGATTTTGTTGTGCCCGAAACTCGTAGGATACAAAATTTAATCAAAATCGTTAGAGCCGTTTTTTAGATAAAATTAACTTGACCTGTGTTGACCCAAAAATGACCCACTAATCGAAAGTTCTCGAACATGTGACCCAGCCCAATAGTCTTCTCATGCCCGAAAATGGTAAGATACAAAATTTAGTCAAAATCGTTTGAACCGTTTTTTTAGATAGAATTAGCTTGACCCTGACCCTTGATGACCCAAAATGACCCACTAATTGAATTTTCTCGAACACGTGACCTAGCCCAATGGTTTTCGGGTGCCCCAAAACGGTAGGATACAAAATTTCGTCAACATCGTTAGAGCCGTTTTTAAGATAAAAATATATATAACCACACACAAGATTTGCTCGTATTAGAATATATGATTAGGAATATTGTTGGAATTCTTTTGTGCAGCCCTGTATGTGATCTATAGATTTGTATATATACATACTACATAGAATGCTAACATTTAGTTCAGTTACGAAACCTCATGGCACAGTTTAAAATTCCCCTTATGGAATTTTCTTTAATAAACGGAAATGTACTCGCGATCTTTCAGGCTGCCCTTTATATGATCTATAGAATTTTGCACACCAAGTAATAAACAAACAATTAGTTAAATTTAAATGTTATGCATTTTTCTACTAAACAAAATATTAGCATACAGTGTTGAATATATACAAATATACAAATCATATGCGGGTCTGTGTGAATGGTAAGTGCTGAAATCTGGTTTTCAAATATGTTACGCGTTTTCTGAATTGTTAACTTAGATATCTTCTTTAACTTATTAAACCATTCTCGAAGTGTTGGAAAGTGTTTCATAATCTAGTCTTTCTTGAGGCATGATTTTTCTTTCTTATTATTTAAAGTTTATAGACAGCAGAGTGACTACTTGAAACTAGTCAAAGTTTCAAAAGTAAAAGGAAAGATCAATTTATTAATCGTACCGGTGCCCTATAGTTCCACATTAAATTCGAAGACATTTCATAAGACGACCGTTAATTTAAGGGATGAAAAAGAATCGTGCAAAATACCCTTAAATACTCTTAATAAGCTTTTCCATTTTTATTATCTTGACGTTTCCATCAAACTCTGAGATGATAAACAATATCTCTCATGCCATCTCAAAAAGAAAAAAAGAAAAAACACATGTTTAGCCGTTTCTGTTTCCACATCGATACAAAACTGTAACGACGTGCTTCCGATGTTAATAAGGACAGGAAATAATTTAGGGAATATATGTATCACCGGCGACAATCGCTCAGATAATCTTAAAAACCCCCTTCTAAATTTCACTATAAGGAAAATTTTCCGCTTCCACATCGTGGAATTTATGTAGTTTTGAATCTAAATCAAATGTTGAAAGTCGACCAGGAAAGAGGCGGCGATTGCAAAAGAAACCATATCTCAAGAGATACAACATAGGGAAGAGCCTCAGAATTGATAACGAGGGGTAGGGAGTGGAGGGGTGTACAGACTTTGAAGATCCTATCGCAGAATAAATAAAAAGTTAAAAGAAGAAATGAAGCATAAAAAATCTCAATCCTCATATGGTTTGACAAAATTGCATAGATTGATTATTTTTCATGTGAAATTTATAAATTTTTTATCGTTCTTTATTTCCATGCAGAAATTCATGATGTACTAATTTTATCTCCACATTACGTAAACAAAAAAATCTGGAGTGACTCCACCCCACTTTTCGGACACTGTAGAAAGTACAAAAGAAGAAAAAAAGGAAGAAAGATAAATCATGCCTCAAGCATAGATTATGAAACATTTTCCAACACATTCAAAATATTGTAACAAAAGACTCTAAAAACGACTTTTTCAAAACTGAACAAAAAATATTCAAATCTGAGAATATACCATAGTCAAAATGGCTCCGAATCAAAATTGCTCAAGTTTGAAACATGTACATACTCATTTCTGAAAACATGCTCACTCAAGAATAAAACATCCTGCGCTCCTATTTGAGTATGTCCATGTTTCAAAAATGAGTATGAACTGACTTCTATGTTCTCATTTTTGAGTATTTCCATGTTTCAAAAATGAGTATGAACTGACCCTAATCATTTTTGAGTATGTCTATGTTTCAAAAATGAGTATGAACTGACCTCTATGTGCTCATTTTTGAGTATGTCCATGTTTCAAAAATGAGTACGAAATTACCCTAATCAGTTTTTAAAAAGGCCATGTTTCAAAAATAAGTATGAACTGACTTCTTTGTGCTCCTTTTTCAGTATTTCCATGTTTCAAAAATGAGTATGAACTAACCCTAATTATTTTTGAGTATGTCTATGTTTCAAAAATGAGTATGAACTGACCTCTATGTGCTCATTTTGAGTATGTCCATGTTTCAAAAATGAGTATGAACTGACTTCTTTGTGCTCATTTTTGAGTATTTCCATGTTTCAAAAATCAGTATAAACTGACTATGATCCTATTTGAGTATGCCCATGTTTCAAAAATGAGTATATACTGACTTCTATGTGCTCCTTTTTGAGTATTTCCATATTTCAAAAATGAGTATGAACTGACCCTAATCATTTTTGAGTATGCCCATGTTTCAAAAATGAGTTATATACTGACTTCTATGTGCTCCTTTTTGAGTATTTCCATGTTTCAAAAATGAGTATGAACTGACCCTAATCATTTTTGAGTATGTCCATGTTTCAAAAATGAGTATGAACTGACCTCTATGTGCTCATTTTTGAGTATGTCCATGTTTCAAAAATGAGTATGAACTGACCCTAATAATTTTTGAATATGTCCATGTTTCAATATTCTGAGTATTTATGGCATTTAAGAATTGAAAACATTGGGTATAGTCCTATTTGAAACAAAAAGGTTCATAACAAAATGAAAACATCGATTTATTCAGATTTGAAAGTGTCATTTTTCTCAGTTTATTAGTAGACACAAAGGCTTATAAATACCTTAACAAAATGAAAACATCAATTTACTCATATTTGAAAGTGTCATTTAGTAGACAAAAAGGCTTATAAATACCTCAACAAATTAAAAACATCGATTTACTCAGATTTGAAAGTGTCATTTTTCTCAGTGTATTAGTAGACACAAAGGCTTATAAATGCCTCAACAAAATTGAAAACATCGATTTACTCAGATTTGAAAGTGTCATTTTTCTCAGTTTATTAGTAGACACAAAGGCTTATAAATACCTTAACAAAATGAAAACATCAATTTACTCAAATTTGAAAGTGTCATTTAGTAGACAAAAAGGCTTATAAATACCTCAACAAATTAAAAACATCGATTTACTCAGATTTGAAAGTGTCATTTTTCTCAGTGTATTAGTAGACACAAAGGCTTATAAATGGCTCAACAAAATGAAAACATCGATTTACTCAGATTTGAAAGTGTCGTTTTTCTCAGTGTATTAGTAGATACAAAGGCTTATAAATGCCTCAACAAAATGAAAACATTGATTTACTCAGATTTGAAAGTGTCATTTTTCTCAGTGTATTAGTAGACATAAAGGCTTATAAAATTCGTTTTAATAAACAGATCAACGAGTTTCGTACTCTCAATCAGCGACATTTTCAAGATTAACAATGATAAATAAACTAATTTCGCATTTTTTTTTGTGAAAATGAACTTGATAAACAAAATAAAGAATAAGGTAGAGATACTGCGCTTTGAAAGATAAACTAGGAATCAGTGAAGGAAAATTGATTCCGCGTGGTTTTGAAACTTTTTCTGATATAATTCGTTACATATGGAGATAGATTTTTTGCTATATGGCAATTATTTTTAATGTAATCATAGGAAAAAGTGACCGTTCCTGCTAAAAATCATTATATAGAGAAATTAGTTATATGGAAGTTCGTTATAGAAAGACTCGACTGTTTGTTGACTGCAATGGTATTTTCAGGGATCGTAAATATCATGATATTTTCAAAAATATAAAAAATATCCGATCTTTTCTATGTATATCCTATATATTATCGAAATAGTCAACTACCGCTGATTATAAATATTTTATACTGTATTATAGTATTGGGTTGTTCGGAAGGTTGCTTCCGTTTGGGAAAACCAATTCGTACCGGAAAATTCAGCCCGTCAATTATTAGACATTAGATATCGAAACTGATCTTAAATAAATGATAGAATTTTCCGGTACGAACCAACTTTTCCAAACGGAAAGAAATTTCTGAAAAACCCAATAAATTATAAACTAAAAATATGTTGCACTCGACATAAAAACTTAATAAAGCAATATTCTAAATGTCTTTCACCCTTGTTTTTTTTTTTTTTTTTTTTTTTTTTTTTAAGACTTACAACAAAACTGAAGAGCAATTAATTGAAAACAGAAACAACTTTCTTTTTACACTCATCATAAGAACAAACTATATAGGATTCAGTATCAAAGATTTAAAATAAAAATGGTTTATACCACAAAATTTTAAATACAAATACAAATATATATATATATATTTATTGAAAGTTCTGAAAATAAATGTAAGCTTATCTGCTTTTTCATTTCTTAATGCTGTTAGTCAATGGACTCCCCAGTTCCCCTCACTAATGTTAAACCTGTGGGCGTAGGATGCTTTCGTATAAATAAAATATCTCCTCGGGAAAGTAATATGTTTTGAATTAATCTCATTGGGAGCAAATAATTATTAGAATTGTTCACGATATAGTTCCGTTGTAAGTTCACTCAATTTTAAGAGAAGAAAATTATTTATTACCAATTTTACCTGGTACTTACAAGAATTATTGATTTTCAAAAACTTCCTTCTGAAAACCCAGTTTATTCCTGACAATAAATAAATAACTAAATAACTATTTTCCTCATACTTTTCAACAGCACATGTAAGCAGTAGTTTTGAATTATTCATGGTATGCTTTCTTGGACAATGCTACGACAATGTAGGAGCAAAAAGTGATTAACATGGTTCCTTTGGAGATTCACTTATTTTTAAAAGAAGAAAATGATTTACTATCCACCTGAAACTTTCAGAAATTATTAATTTTAAAAATTTCCCTCCCAAAAAATCGGTTTATTTTCGAGAATAAACCCTGTTTTTTTTCACCCTTTAAAACAATACATGTGATCAGTAGTTTTGAATCATTCGTGGTATGCTTTCTTGGACAATGCTAAGACAATGTAGGAGCAAAAAGTGATTAACATGGTTCCTTTAGAGATTCACTTATTTTTAAAAGAAGAAAATGATTTACTATCCACCTGAAACTTTCAAAAATTATTAATTTTAAAAATTTCCCTCTCGAAAAATCGTTTTTTTTTTCGAGAATAAACCCTGTTTTTTTTTTTCACCCTTTGAAACAATGCATGTGATCAGCAGTTTTGAATCATTCGTGGTGCATTATTAGACAATGATGACAATGTAGCAGCAAAAAATCATTAAGAAGTGTTGAAAGTATGATTCCGTTGGAGATTAACTTTCTTTTTTAAGAGTATAAAATAAAGTAATATCAGTTCTACCTGGCACTTTCAGAAGTTACTGATTTTCAAAATTTCCCTTCCCAAACTCGATGTATTCCCAGAAAAAAACACTGTTTTTCTCACCCTTTGCAACAATACACGTAATCAGTAGTTTTAAATCGTTCATGGTGCCTTCATAGGCAATGATAAGACAATGTACGATCAAGCAATCACTAGGATTGTTCACGGTACGGTTCCGTTGGTGATTCACTTATTTTTTAAAGAAGAAAAAAAATTACTAACACTAACAACTGGCACTTTCAAGAATTATAATTTTTCAAAATTTAGCTACCAAAACCTCGGTTTATTTCCGAGAATAAGCCCTGTTTCTCTCACCCTTTGTCATACATGTAATCAGTAGTTTTGAATCCTTCATGGTGAATTATTAGACAATGGTAAGACAATGTAGGAGCAAAAATCCATTAACATGGTTCCTTTCGAGATTCACTTATTTTTTAAAGAAGAAAAGGATTTATTATCAATGCCGCCAGGCATTTTCAGAAATTATTAATTTTCAAAGATTTCCTCCTAAAAACCCGGCTTATTTCTGGGAAAAAACACTGTTTTTCTCATACTTTTCAACAACACATGTAAGCAGTCGTTTTTTATCATTCGTGGTATGCTTTCTTGGACAATGTAGGAGCAAAAAGGTCATTAACATGGTTCCATTGGAGATTCACTTAATTTTAATCGAAGAAATTGAATCACTATCAGTGCCATCTGGCACTTTCAGAAATTTTTAATCTTCAAATTTCCCTTAAAAAAAATCGGATTATTCTCGGAAATAAACGCCGTTTTTTTTTCACAATTTTCAAAAAATACATCAGTATTTTGAATCATTCATGGTGCATTCTTAGACAATGGTAAGACAATGCAGGATCAAAAAATCATTGGAATTATTCACGGTTCGGTTCCGCTGGAGATTCACTTATTTTTAAAAGAAGAAAATTAATTTCTATCGATGCCACCTGGAACTTTCAGAAATTATATTGTTTCAAAATTTTCCTGCCAAAGACTCGGTTTATTTTCCGGAAATAAACTCTGTTTTTATTGCCCTTTGCAACAATTCATCAGTAGTTTTGAATCATTACATCGTACATATTTGGATAATGCTAAGACAAAGTAAAAGCAAACAATCATTAAAAATTGTTGACAATATGAATTTTTTGGAAATTCACTTATTTTTAAGAGTAGAAAATGGTTTATTATGAATACCACCTGGCACTTTCAGAAATTATTGTTTTTCAAATTTTCAAAATTTTCCTTCTAAATATCCTGTTTATTAAAAATTATAATATTAACCTATTTATTTAAAAACTTAACCAATTGTTAGTGTATTACGAGGTGCGTAGATCATATACAGGGCTTCAAGAAACAATTTGCACACATTACCGGCTATGTTCAACATTTTCTGAAAATGAATATTTTCTGCGTTGTGTTTTTTTTTTAAATTTTATTATTATTATTTATATATATTATGCTATCGTACGTGGCACAGAAATAGCTATTATTTGTTAATTGTTTAATAGCAATGCTCGAATGACACGGATCTCATTGGTTATTGTGTAAAAGTCCTTTGGCAGGATTTAGGCCGAGGTAAATTCTTCTTAGATTCAGACATTTTAGAATACAAAATTTGCCACGGATTTAGTTTAAATAAATTAAATTTTCAACATATTTATAGATAGATATAAAAATAATGACTATACTATAACGACTTCTATCACTTTCATTCCGAATAAATGAATTTGTTGAGGAGATTCAAGCCACAGGTTCGTTTGGAAATCTCTTTTCAGGCATGTGGCGCCATCTCTCTGACATTTTTTTTAAATACATGTTGTTAAAAATAAGGAATCCGGTTTCAATAGCAAATTTTCAATAGCGGCCTATAACAAATTTATCCCTCCACGATTTTTGAATTTTTAATGAGTGAAACATGCAATTTCTGCCAAGACTTTTCTAACAGAAATCGTGATTATTCGTTAATTGTTTAATGGCAATAATGAAGTTTTATAAAATGCATCACATTAGCATTTCACAAATCTTAATTTGCCATATATCAAGCCTCGATCTTATACCGATATGCCATTTAGGTTCAACCGTAAGAACTTCCCTGACCTTTTCATTCTTTAAAAATAAGTGTAATAATTTTCCCTCACCGTTTCATTTTACTTACCCATCATACGTAGTATAGGGTAAGTCTTGTAATCGTTTTGAAAATCAATTTTTTTTTGACGGATTTACACGTTTCAGACACTGGAGATTCCGAAAAACATATTTTTAGAAAAAAAAAATTGCCGTCCGTCTGTTTGTCTGTGTGTCTGTGTGTCTGTAAACGCTCTATCTCACAAAAAAATTGAGATAGAGACTTGCAATTTGGTATGTACTTAGTATGTAATAATGGAAAGAAGCACCTTTCAATAACCTCGATTAACCGGAACTATTTTTTTCGGACTCTCGAAATATTCGTTCTGATAAAAGGTATATAAAATTTTTCGAAATTGTTCTTAAGAAATGAATATAAAAGACAATAAAAAAACATAAATTTTGCATACAGCATAAAGTCGATCGGATAATGAGTTGCCGAGATATTTGGAATCCTATTTCCCACACTCTTCGAGTTTTCATGACCCTGTATTTCATCCAAATTTCACTTCAAAAATATATTTTAATTGGAAATTTGACGCTTAATTAGATGCAATAAACCGCTAGTTTTAAACGTAACTGTTATACTTTTGAAATTTTAGCTCTTATTTAATTTTTTGTTATATTTTTCAATGACAGTCTGCCCGGGCAACGCCGGGCGGGTCAGTTAGTTATTGTTTATTCATTTAGATATCTCATTTCATTATCCGAACAAAAAAAAATATATATATTTCTTAGCAGTATTCTGATATTGTTGGAAAATGTTTCACAATCTAGGCCGTGATGTACAATTTTTCGTTTTTTTTCTTTTAATAGAATCCACTTTAAGTTATCGCGGAATTTCTGTCATTAAATAAGGGGAATATCACTTTACGCAAATTGCATTGCGAGAATATCTTTTTTTCAGAAAAAGTAGTGAATACCACCGATTCAGAACTAAATCATGAAAATAAAACTGCAGTTCTTAGAAAATGATAATGAATATCTGATTTATGTAGAACCTGAAAATGAGGTCCTATCTTCAGATTTATTTTTGCATGATCAGGGAAGCCTTGCACGTATTCCATGCTGTATATAACCAAAAGAAAAACCTCCAAATAATCCCAGCCTCACGTTATCTGGGAAAAAACGCTAACTATTCATGAATGCGGCGACAATCTTAAACGGAAAAAAGTCTTTCTTTTTCTTTCATTCTGTAATAGTAAAAGGATCAGGCACAAATTATATGCAAATGAGGCATCGGTGGAATTGGCTGAAATTTTGATATGTTTATATAAGTTGGTGCGATGTTGATCAAATATCTCAATGCACACAATTGTGAAAACAGGCTAGTTTTAATGCTATGACAGAACTGCCAAGTCTCCGGCTTTTTGGACACCAGTATTTTAGTACAGCAATTGTTGTTTTGTTCAATCGGAGCACTATGCAATTTAAAAGAACAACATTTTCTCTAAGAAAATACTGGTGTACAAATATCCGGAGACTTGGCAACTCTGCTATGATCGTCGAAAGATCTTAATTCATATTACATAAGTTGCCAACCTTCCGCTTTTTTCTATCAAATAAAAATAATTTGAACCTGAGTAATTACTTAACAAAGAGTTTACCTTTTTTCCGGTGGTTTTAATCAGGTTTTATTATTTAATAAAATGTTTGGTTTAATTTAATTTGAAAAATATCACATTTCCATCATATTTCCTTTCGTATTATTATTATTATTATTATTATTATTATTATTTTCAAATCAAATAAAACCGAAAATTCTCTTTCATAGTTATATCTGTTTAAATATTATAAATCATGAAAAAATACAATCCGAGATAAATTAATTTAAAGTTTTACACACACTCCTCACACGATCATAGAGAACACAACATTAAAAAGGATTTACAGGGTACCGCAAAAGCCGTGACACATTTTAAAATTCAATAAAATATCAAGCAATTGGTGTACGAGAGTGCTTTTTGGACAAAAATGCTTCTTATGATCTGAAATTTTGTTTAAGCAAATATAAAAAAAATAATTCCAAAAATTTCTCATAGATGGCGTTGCTTCCGGATAGTTATCGAATAGGTAGAATGCCTTTATACATTACAATAGCGAAAGAAGCACAATGCGTATGCAAAGATTTTGTCCAAACTACGGCAACCCACATTCCACAACTCAACAATACTCGCCTTCCTGAGTTCGGTTAGACGAGTGAGGATGGACAGACGAGTATTGTTAACTTCTGGAATGTGGGTTGCCATAGTTTGGACAAAAACTGTGCATATGCATTGTGCGTCTTTCTTCATTGTTATGTATAAAGACCTAATCGATAACGTTCCACAAGCAGCGCCATCTATGAAAATTTTTTGATCTAATTTTTTTATTTGCTGAAATAAAATTTCAAATCATAGGAAGCCTTTTCATCCAAACCACACTCTCGTACGCCAATAGCTTGATATTTTATTGAAATTTAAAATGTGTCAATAACTTTTGGGGACAACCTGTATGTTTTGACCTATCTATCTTATTTACATGCAAACCGCATGTAAATACAATCAGTTAAAAAAAAAAAAAAAAAAAAAAAAAAAAAAAAAAAGTGTCGCAGCACTTTACTTATGGAGCATAAAATTTTAAATATGGGGCTTAAAAACATTGATATCAAATTTTGAGTGACACGGTGCTATTATTTAACACATATTTATTTATTTCGTCATTTTCTTTTTTCTTCTATTTATATTCACAGGCGAAAACATTATTTTCAGCATGAAAAGACATATATTACATCTCTCATAAATTCAAAATATGTTTTTTTAAAAAAAGGACTCAAAATTTTAGTGACGCCTTCATCTGACATTAAGTGGTTTGCTTTAAAATTCAATTGAAATTATTTTTTATTTGCCTTCTGAAGTACATTTTCACAGCCAAACAATACTTTTAATTTTCCAATACACTGTTAAATATTATATCAAACAAGTGTATTTGTTTTAATGAATTGATTTAGCTTTTGCGTCACGCTATCTAATAAGTAATATGTATGTAACTGTTTTTTCTGAGCGTCATAGTATCCAAACTACGCAAAGCAAAAACGTGAGAGGTTTTTTCCTTAAAAATTTTACTTACGATTTTGGATAGCGTGACGCAAAAGATAATGAAAAATGTGATAATAATAAGCAGGTGTCAGAAAAACGTAATGTCGAAAGAAGAAACAATTTAAAATAATATTCTGGTGAAGTGTGTGTCGTTCATGATTTCACATTAAAAGTCTTGTAGTCTTTTCTTCTTTTTTATTAACAATAAACTTAACAACAACAGTAAATTAATAAAAGTAATTGGACTGAAGAGAATAATAAATTTCAGGAGAGCTGCCTAGAAGCTCCATATTCAAGATACAAAATTATTCCAACTAACAAAAACAAGTTTTCTAATCAGTTCGGGGTTACGTCACATTACGTAACGACGTGAGCTTAACTCCGCCCACAGAACATGTGATCAAGGATTTCTCAACATCCTGCCCCACCATAAACACATGGGGGTTCATCAAAAATTTTCAAAAAATGTACATCATACATATATAACATCATATATATGTAACATCGTATATATATATATATATAACATCAATACAAGTAACCTAGTTTTCAATTAATAAATAATACCTCAATTATCTAAATTGTATACAATTTTCAAATAAAAAATAATATTAAGGTATTCAAGTAAACAATTTAACATAATATTATTCAAGATCAATATCTATTCCAAGTACAAGATTTAAATTAAATTATAAAAAGTAAAATAATAATAATATATCCAAGATAATAAGATTCCAGAATGAAACCAAGTGAGTAAAACAAAACATTTTTAAAGTTTTGCCCAGGAACTTCAAGAAGACAGTCAAATATAAAATAAATTATTTAAATTTAAAATAATTCAGGTCAAGATACAAATAATATATAATCTTGGAAATCAAAGTTTGATATACTATCTAGATTAAATCATGAACACAAGAAAATTTCAAATATTAAATTCAAGAAACAATGCAAATATACTTGTATATATTCCAGTGATACTTACATACCTTCTTCAATAATGAATAAAACAAGTTATAATTGTATCTTCTACTAAAAATATAAAAAGAAACAGTTAAAAATATTATTCTAGAAAAATTAAAAAAAAAAATATATATATAAGTAAGAGAAGTTAAAGTTCAATACAAATATCATCAAGAAAATGAATGAAAAAAACAGTTTTTTCAGTTTTTCAAGTCACTAATTTCAAGATTGTACAACAGATTTATTGGTCTTTTAATAGTTGAATAGTTTGTTTTCACTTCACAAGACCTTGTTCTTCCATCTCTTCCAACAAATGTTTTTGTAATTTTTCCCAACTTCCAGAAAGCTCTAGGTAAATGTTCATCATGCACAAGCACAACATCATCTATCTTGAAATCAGATGTTTTATTTTGATCCGTGCAGTGAGCAGATTTTAAGTTGAGGAGTTATTCATTCTTCCAGCGCTTCCAAAAATGGTTTAAAATAGTTTCACGTAAACGAAAACGCTTCACTAAAGTTTCTTTAGTTGCTGGTAAGGTTAAATCGTTTACTTTTATAGTTGGTAAACACAAAACTCGTTTTCCTATAATAAAATGAGCAGGTGTTAGAGGAAATGGTTCATCTAGTTCAGAATAAATGTAAGTCAATGGACGTGAGTTAATAATAGCTTCTACTTCAACTAGAAGAGTTTCCAGTTCACTTAGAGTCAACGAAGATTTGCCGATGACTTTACGTAAAGTAAACTTCACTGAGCGCACCATTCGCTCATAAAAGCCACCCCACCAGGCAGCACGTTCGACAATGAATTTCCAAGAAATTCCTCGATCGGCGTAAAACTTTTTTACGTCCGGATGGCGGATAGCTTTCCACATTTCTTTTAATTCAAGTTCAGCTCTTTTGAAAGTTTTTGCATTGTCTGAGTAGATTATAACACACAGCCCTCTTCTTGAAATAAATCTGCGAAATCCTAATAAAAATTCTGCAGTTGACATATCTTTCACAAGCTCCAAATGAATTGCTCTTGTGATAGCGCAAATAAACAATAAGATGTAATTTTTATTCTCACTCCCCTTCACATATAGGGGCCCCGAAAAATCAAGGCCTGTAACGGAAAATGGGGGTGCTTCGTTAATGCGGTCACCTGGAAGAGGTATTATTACTTGTTGACCAGGACGTATGATAAATTTCTTACAGATTGTGCAGTTGTTGAGGACTGATTTTATGCATTGTCTACCTCTCAAAATCCAAAACTTTTCACGAGTTTGTACCAGTGTGTCTGACACTCCTGCATGCAAAACCCTTTCATGGGAATCTTTAATAATTAATTCAAGAAATTTATGTTTGGGAGGAAGCACGATAGGATGTTTATCATAAAATGGCAAGTTAGCCTTTTGTAACCGCCCTCGTTCCAAGAGTAATCCTTCTTCTGACAACACAGGATTTAGCTGCAAAAGTTTGGATTCTTTAGGGATATTTTTGTTAAGCTTCAAGCATTTTATAATCTCAGGAAAACTTTCTTCTTGAACAAGCTTTATACCCAAAAATTTTCGGCATTTTTTATTTCATCAGCTGATAATTCCGCAAGATTTCGTTTTTCTGCTTTTAGTTTTATATTGAAAATAAATCTAAATACCCATGCAGTTACTCGATACAATTTATTTAGTGAGCTATACCTTGACAAATTTAAAATTTGAATTTTATCAGCGTTATTTGTGTTAACTACACAAGACATAATTTCTGCTTTTCGAGACCGCTCTTTAGAAACATTAGACACTTGAGTTGCGGGTATTTTAACTCTGGGCCACTGATCTTCTGGCAAGGAAAGAAATTCGGGACCGTACCACCATTTTTGAGAATTGACCAATTGGTTTCCGGAACAACCTCTAGTGATTAGGTCGGCAGGGTTAATTTTGCCTTCGCAATGTCTCCATAAACTAGGATCAGACAAGTCATGAATTTCTGAAATTCTATTCGCGACAAATGGTTTCCATTTTTCTTTTGATCCTTTTATCCAATAAAGGACAATTTCAGAATCTGTCCAGAAAACAAACTGGAATACCTGGAGAATATTTTTTAGATTACTACTCTTGCACCAATAACTGCTCCCATCAATTCAAGGCGAGGGAGAGTTAATTTCTTCAAGGGGGCAACTCTAGATTTAGATATGACAAAACTAGTTTTAAATTTTTCTTTAGATGTTTGATATCATAAGTATACTACTGCGCCATAGGCTTTAGGATTAGCATCCGTAAAAATATGTAATTGGAGACCCTCCTTTTCCATGATCAGGGTGCTAAAATAATATCTGGGAATTTTCAGTTGTGAGAGATCCTGTATTTCTGAAATCCAAGTTTTCCAATCATTTTCTAACTCACCAGAAAAATTTTCATCCCATGATATGCCCATTACCCATAATTGTTGCAATAAATATTTAATTCGAATAATAAAAGGAGTGATTAACCCAGCCGGGTCAAACAACATAGCTGAAATTTTCAAGACATTCCGTTTTGTACAAGAATCATTATTTAATTTTGATAACAATGGACGTAATTCTAGTCCCAAATTATCTTCATTATTGTTCCAAGTTAAGCCTAATACTTTTAGAGAGTTATTTGGTGGATCTGAATTAGAAATAGATATGCTCTTATCAATCCATCTTTTTCTAAGCTCCTCAGAATTAGTTTCAAATTTTCTTAAATTCATCCCCCCTACTTTCAAAATATCAAGAGCTTCCTTAGATAAATTAAAAGCCTCTACAACATCATTTTCTCCGGTAAACAAATCATCTACATAAAGGGACGAATTAAGGATTTCAAATGTTTTCTTGTGAGAGTCTTTATATTTATTGATATGGTTTTTAATAGTACAGGCAAGGATAAACGGACTGCAGGTGACACCAAAAGTAGCCCTAGTCATTCTATAGGGAAAATTTAGGGTATAATAGGGAAATAATAGGGGAAATTTCTTTATTTTTGTCAAAATCTTCATAGTATAAAAATCTTAAGTAGTCGCGATCTTCTTTCGCTATAGATATCTGGAGAAAGGCTTTTTCAAAGTCAGCTGAAAAGGCAATTTTGTATAATCAGAATTTTAAAATAATATCCAGAACATTTGGGTTCAAGTTAGGACCCGGATTCAGGCATTCGTTTAAAGATAAGGAATCCGCTTGTTTAGAGGAAGCATCGAAAACAATCCGAGTTTTTGTTGTAATTTTATCCTCTCGGATGACAGGTCTATGGGGCATGTAGTAACAGTTATTCTCGGAAATCTTTTTAGGGCACAATTCTACTATACCTTCATTAACTTGGTCAAGCAAAATAGAATTGTATTCTTTGAATAAAGACTCCTCTTTCAGGAATTTATTTTCCAAACTAGAAAACCGCTTTTTTGCTACTTCAGGATTATTTTTAAGCAAATCACGAGAATTTTTCCATAAAAGACGTGTTTCATTGTGACCATTCACAAATTTAAGTTTTCTTGAAACTCATTTATTACTTCATAATTAGAAATTTACTTTTCATTACTTTCAATAATACCAATTGCTTCAAGTTCCCAAAATGCTTTTAATTGTGTATTTAAATTTTCACCCGAAACATTTAAATTTGTTAAATCTCTTTCTTTCGAATAGCAAATTACATTTAAACAAGAAATAGAATTCATCGAATAATTATCTGGCATTTGTCCAACTAATGTTGTTCCGAAAATAGACGTTTGAAAATATAATTGCTTGTTTATTTTGGTAAGCGATCCACATAATGTTTCATAAATATAATTAGCTCCTAATAAAATTTGAACTGGTAAATTTACCTCGAATAAATCAGCTAATTGATATTCCTTTGAAATAAGGTTTTGAACCCGGGGATTAATATTTTGACATAATTGGGTACCACAGATTTCATCCGTAATTAATGCCTCAACATTAACCGAATTATACGGATGATATCTGCTTCTCAAGGTTATTAATACACATTTAAATTCTTTTTCTGTAGTATTTCTGTTAGAAAATGTATAAATGAAAAGTTTTTCTTTTCTTAAGATTTTGGCATTTAATGCCTTTGCCAAATCACTCCGAATAAATGTTTTTGTGGAAGCAGAATCATATAGTATTCTGGCAAATAATTTTTTAGATCCACTTTCCACCTGAACACAAGCCGTTTGCAGTAGAGTGATATGATTATTTCTCAAAATTTTCGACTTATGAATAGATTGCATTACTGTTTCATTTTCAGGAATTTGGCTAGCTTGTTTTAATTTTGGATCTTGATTTTCAACTAATTTTTTACATTTTATTTGGGGGCAAAATAAGTGATTGTGTTGTGTGCTCTGACATGTTTGACAGGGCTGAATTTTTACTTTACAAACTGACTGTAAGTGTTTGAAAAAGCATTTATAACAGCATCCGTCTTTCTTTAACTTAAATCTTTTTTGTTCATTGGTTAGGATTTTGCATCCTAATCCAGTATGCGTATTAGAATTGCAAAAAATGCAAACACCTTTAGTAACAGTATTTAATGCAACTGATGTCGGATAATTATTTTTTATTTTAAATTTCTCTTTCGAATATTCAGCTTTCGAACGAAATGTTTCCTGACCTTTCAACGAAATTCCTGACACTAGATCTGCAGGCTCCCTAGATTCAATTTCAAAATTGATGAATTTCATTAATTCCACTACATCACCCATTTTCTTAGGATCCCTTTTTCTGTGAAATTCTACCACTAAATTATGTGGCAATTGTTTTAACAAAATAGGGATTAATATATATCCAAATTTATCTGACGCAATACCCATAGATTGCAAATTCCTAATACTGACTTCACTTTCATCATAAATATGCCTGAGACCCTTAATATTTGATGGAGATTTAACAGGTTCGATTTCTAATAGTTTATTAACAAAACAACTAATTCACTGGTCTTGTTTTCTGTATCTTTCTTTTAATAAGGTTAAACAAGACTTATAATTTTCTTCTTTTAAAGCAAAACCAGCTACTGATTTGTAAGCTTCACCGGTTAAGAATGATTTCAAATATAAAAAATTATCAACTGTAGTTAATGATTCATTTGAATCTATAGCGCTTTCAAAACTATTATAAAATTCCAAGAATTTACTTGGATCACCACTAAAGGTGGTTATATTTAATTTGGGCTAATTGACAGAATTCTGTGATGTATTATTTAAATTAGAAATACTATTGTTACTTTTAATAGATTCAACTTGCTCGACCTTGAATTGTTTAAATTTACCTCTGATATTGGTTTTCTAATCAGATATAGCTTCATCATACTCAAGTGACTTTTGAATTTCGTTTTCAAATTGCGTTTCATCATCAATTAATTCTTCAATTTTTTCATTTAAATTTTTAAGTTCGTCTTGTTTTTCTTTTAAATTTATTAAATATTCTGACAGTTTAAACTGATCATTGTCACTTTGAGTATCAATACTTTCCAGAAATGTATCAATAGAAGATATCAATTTCGTACATGAAGTTCGAGCAAGCTTACGTTTTGCCTTTAATTCAAGTTTTTCCATTTTAGAATGATAATAATAATAATAATAAAGTTCTTACAGTACCTTTTATCCGAGCTTAGTCCACGAGAAGAGAAAAAAAAAAACTTGCAATAAATCAAAAGCATCGACGCCGAATTCAGAACATATTCTAAAGCGTATAAACATATTATTGTATTCCCGGGTTACGTGGCGCCATGAAAAAATGTGATAATAATAAGCAGGTGTCAGAAAAACGTAATGTCGAAAGAAGAAACAATTTAAAATAATTTTCTGGTGAAGTGTGTGTCGTTCATGATTTCACATTAAAAGTCTTGTAGTCTTTTCTTCTTTTTTATTAACAATAAACTTAACAGGTCTGTGAAGTTGGCCCCCCGACCTTTTCGGATTTAAAAACCGAAAACGGCATTCGTTTGAGCGTCGTTTGAGCGCGTTTGAGCGACAAAAATTTTCGTTTGAGCGACATTCTGAAAAAAGTTATAAGCAAGTTAAAATTCGAGGCCTTCGTTTTGTGAAGTTGGCCCCCCGACCTTTTCGGATTTAAAAACTGAAAACGGCATTCGTTTGAGCGTCGTTTGAGCGCGTTTGAGCGACAAAAATTTTCGTTTGAGCGACAAACTGGAAAACGTTATAAGCAAAAGAACATTCGGAGGGGCCTTCATTTTGTGAAGTTGGCCCCCGACCTTTTCGGATTTAAAAACTGAAAACGCCATTCGTTTGAGCGTCGTTTGAGCGCGTTTGAGCGACAAAAATTTTCGTTTGAGCGATAAACTGAAAAACGCTATAAGCAAAAGAATAGCCGGAGGGGTCCACATTTTGTGAAGTTGGCCCCCCGACCTTTTCGGATTTAAAAACTGAAAACGCCATTCGTTTGAGCGTCGTTTGAGCGCGTTTGAGCAACAAAAATTTTCGTTTGAGCGATAAACTGAAAAACGCTATAAGCAAAAGAATAGCCGGAGGGGTCCACATTTTGTGAAGTTGGCCCCCCGACCTTTTCGGATTTAAAAAACGAAAACGGCATTCGTTTGAGCGTCGTTTGAGCGCGTTTGAGCGACAAAAATTTTCGTTTGAGCGACATTCTGAAAAAAGTTATAAGCAAGTTAAAATTTGAGGCCTTCGTTTTGTGAAGTTGGCCCCCCGACCTTTTCGGATTTAAAAACTGAAAACGGCATTCGTTTGAGCGTCGTTTGAGCGCGTTTGAGCGACAAAAATTTTCGTTTGAGCGACAAACTGGAAAACGTTATAAGCAAAAGAACATTCGGAGGGGCCTTCATTTTGTGAAGTTGGCCCCCCGACCTTTTCGGATTTAAAAACTGAAAACGCCATTCGTTTGAGCGTCGTTTGAGCGCGTTTGAGCGACAAAAATTTTCGTTTGAGCGATAAAGTGAAAAACGCTATAAGCAAAAGAATAGGCGGAGGGGCCTTCGTTTTGTGAAGTTGGCCCCCCGACCTTTTCGGATTTAAAAACTGAAAACGCCATTCGTTTGAGCGTCGTTTGAGCGTGTTTGAGCGATAAAAATTTTCGTTTGAGCGACAAACTGAAAAGCGTTATAAGCAAAAGAATAGGCGGGAGGGGCCTTCGTTTTGTGAAGTTGGCCCCCCGACCTTTTCGGATTAAAAAACTGAAAACGCCATTCGTTTGAGCGTCGTTTGAGCGTGTTTGAGCGACAAAAGTTTTCGTTTGAGCGATAAACTGAAAAACGCTATAAGCCAAAGAATAGCCGGAGGGGTCCACATTTTGTGAAGTTGGCCCCCCGACCTTTTCGGATTTAAAAACTGAAAACGGCATTCGTTTGAGCGACAAACTGAAGAACATTATTAGCAAAAAAATTGGCGGAGGGGTTAAAATCATTGATACAGATCATACGTCACTATCAAGGGAAGGGTGAAACTTGATCCCCTTTTAATTCGGAACATCAAACCCCCTTCCTTCAACGCCCACAAGTTCTTCAAATTTCAGCTAACTGTGAATATGACTGTGCGTGTACAACTGCGATATAATACCGCAAGGCTTATTCGGGTGCTTCATATCTAGATGAGTTTTGTTGTTCTTTGCCGTTTCACCTCAGTATGAAACATATAATTCTGCAGTTTTATTTTCACAAAAATTCTGTAAGAGATTCTCACATTTGGAATCAAATTTGATATAGCATTAGTACATTTTATAATTTTTTTCTGATATTTTATATCTAGTAACAATATTTTTGTATACTAAGTGTGCAATATTTTTGCACCTGTGCAATACTTACTTGTGCAATATTTTTGTATACTAAGATTTCTCTATGAATAACACAATACACAAAAAGTATTTCTGAATTATCAGCTTTATCTACTTTAAGTAGTAGTTACTGTAGTAATATATTAAAATTTAATGGAATCTAAATTGTATTTTGTATTTTCATTTGAAATTAAAATCGTAACATTTAAATTGGATAACGTGCAGCTTTTAAAAACCTAGCACACTAAAGGACGTAAGAAATTGTCCAAATAATAAATGTGCTTGACGTAATTATGGATAACGTCTAATTAACAAAAGTGTTCAATTACTAAATTTCTGGAATGGCTAATTAAAGAAACTTCTGTATAACTTTCCTGTAAATTCCTGCAAATAATTTTTTTATTATCTTTGTTTCTTTTTTTTTTAAGTTTGAGTTCTTTTTTTCTTTTTTTAAATTAACTTATAAAGTCAAGAAAGCTTTGGAAGCGATTCCACCAATGTGCACCCCCCCCCCCTGTTCATTCCTCTAATTACGACCATGACTTTATATATCTTGTATTTGATATACAGGATGAGTAAGCGTCTTTATTTACAGTACCACTACTTTCGAACAGAATTTTTGACCTTATTTCATCGCAGAAAATTGTTTAAAATTCTGTGATTGTATAAAGTGAATATTATTATTTGGAAACAGTGGTGCTCGAATGTAAGGTTCGTACGTATCCTGGATATGTAAATAAATATTTGTAATTCTAAGTCATAGAGGTCCGAGAAGACGCAGGAAATATAAAAAAGGGTCCATGGTCATCATGATTTTATGAAAAAGTGTTTTAGAATGTATAAAAAATATGTGTTGCCAAAATATACAAGTGAATATTATTATATATTTAAGAAAATGTATTATTGATAATCATCTTGTATCATCAGTATCTTGTTTATATATGTTTAAGAAAATGATTATGTGTCAAATAAAATAAAAGCCTATAAATTATGGCAATTTGTTACATAATATTTGTAATATTAACCTAACATAATATCTATACTAATAAAAGAAATTTGTTTGTATGTGTGTGTGATTGCGATGACTAACAAAATCTACCGCACGTAGAAGTCTGAAAATTTGGGTGAGGAAGTTCAAGGCACTTCCCGACGCACCCGAGGCTCAGATTTTTAATTTTTTAAAACCCGCGCCCCGTGAGGCCCTTTAAGTTTTTGTGCCCTAAATTGGTCATAACGGCCCCTTTTATTCGATCTTCTTCGTTTCTGAGGCCTTTTCTCCATTTATTCCTCCATTCCCCCCCTCATTTCTACATTCCAGTTTGGACACTTTTGAGCGCCATGCTTTTTTCATCCCCCTAATTGTGTCACGCTGTCAATGCATAACTTTAAAGTTGAATCTTGAACTCCTCTTCCTGGGCCACCACCCTCTTACTTTTATTGGGACCCTAGGGCCTCTTTTTAAGCATTTCTTTAAAATTTTATTCAAAGGATTAATTTATATCATATGCTTAATTTCGAATAATTGAAGACCTAAAGTGCTAAGTACTAGGACCTTTTAAGATGGTTTCCTCTTAGGGCCCTGCTCAGAACTATCAGTTGGCCCCCTACTATAGCTCCCTTAAAAATCGTCCGATTCACTAGCTGTTCTTCTAACAACTTCTTAGGACGACCAGTCACTTCTTGAACGACAAAAAAAAATTTATCGGACCTCCGTTACCACAAAATTTGAATATTAATCTCCTTTTTGATGTAGTTTCTTTAAAAAAAATCATACAAATTTGAGTTCTGTTTAAGCTTATTACCACGAGTCAGCTAGTGTTACATGAAACATTATATATGTGTAACTGTATATGTGTGCAGAAAATTTTCACTGTTTGTTTACATGTGATAAGAAAAGAAAAAAAAACGAGCAAATGCTTTCTTCAATACGCTAATCAATGTAAATAAAGAATTTTTGAACAGAATTTAACGGCATATTACATAAAAATGCGCTTTCCACTTACGTGAAAATGTCGTTATAATTGTAAAAAAACTGTTATGGGAATTCTATACAATTAATTTTGGTAGAGACGGAAACTGTAATTGGTAATATGAGTGATATTGTATTTTTGTTTGTGTTTTTAACTTGAAAAGGTCTCGAAAACTTAATAAACCAAATTTTCATGTTTATTTTTCTCACTTGCTACTCCAGTGTTTCAAATGGATTACAATTTAATGTGTCAATTTTCATTCTGAATGGAAGATAGAGAAAATGGTCTTGGTGAGAGAAAGCAATTTGTAAACATATTTTCTGGAAACCTATTCATTGTTTCATACACACAAGCATTTTTTTTTTCAATAATTATATAATTTATTTAATATAAAGAAGTCATTTATCTATTTTTATATAGAAACAGAAGTACATTGTATTTAAAAACGATATATGTATAATTAAAATGTTTATGCATATATAAATTCATACATAAATAAGCATAAAAGTTCATCAGGTTTGTTTCATTTGACAAAAAATCTCACTTTCTGAAGCCAAAATTGCGACAAGCTTTAAAAAAAAAAAAAAAAAAAAAAAGAAAAAAGAAAATAAACAACAAGGAACCCTAAAGGGGAAAAATACCTTCAATCGGACTTATCTCCAGAAAAAAGAAAGAAACAAACAAATGATATTTAACGCCAGGAAATTCCATGACAAGTGAAACAATTTACAGTGTTTACTAAGTCACACCCGCGTCACTTGACCCCCGTCGGAAACTACAAAGGTATGCGGTAGTCTATAAGGTATAAATATGTGTATAGTGAATCTTTAAGCACTGTAACAGATGTGGGGGAAATATCCTTCATCATATAGAAAGGATGTTACTTGAAAAGCGATTATTTTAAGACAAAGCGTTGTGCACCAAATATTAAATTGAACATTTTAATAACAAAATTCTTTAACACAGGACCAGAAATATCGGAAAATTTTAATAAATAATACATCATACAGAAAGGGATAAATTAATATATATACATATAATTAATCTCTTGTACAGATACTAGAATTGTCGCTATAACGAATCCCTTTTGTTACGTAAGTCATTTTTACACACTTAAACATACAGAACTTGAAGAAAGTGCAGTAATGCTTATACATAAGAGGCTGTACAGTATACCACAAACTTGCAAATTAAACCATTTTATGGCACAATTCTAGAAAACTGGACTAGAGAAATGCGCTAGGATAAAATATTTTCGTGTATGAAATACGCTGGAAGGACGCTCAAACGTATTTTACTTTAAAGAGTTGAAACAGTTAATAAATATATAATATAAAAACTTCCAAATTAAAGTATGTAAAAAAAAAAAGAAAGAAAGAAAAAAAAGATACTCTGTTAAAAAGTTAGAATTGTCGCTAGAAAGAAGTTCTTTTATTATATATAAGTCATTTCTAGAGGCTCAGAAGAACAACACCGTAGAATCCTGCGCCTGATCGGGTAACCCGCTCTTAACTGAACCTGACCCGACCATTGACTAGAAATATAAATTATATTACTAGTCAATGGACCCGACCCGCGGTCAGGTCGGGTTGGCGCTATGTTTTTTCGTTCCGGGTCTGTTGACTTCTACTTTTTTTGCTACAGTTCAGCCTGAGTGGTGTTGACTTTCATTGTTTCGGGTTCGGGTCGGTTTCGTGTTGACCCGATTTATTTTTTAAATGTCCAAAATATTTTTTTCAAATGAAAACTTTATATACACTAAAACTTCCATAATGGACACTCCTGAAAAGAGGACACCGCTATTTAGCGAACACTTTTCAATTCCTAACACTATTTATTTCTACGGTTTTAGCTTTGAACAGTGGACACCTCCGAATCTACACACACGTAACATGTGTGTGTGTGTACATAAACGATAACAAATATGATACATGTTTTTTTTGTGTGTGTGTGTTTTAAAAATGAAATGTTGATAATATTTTTTATATTCCCAGAGAAGAAAAAAGTGTTCTTAACTGTACCGTAAAAAAAGAATAATCTACAATTACATTTCTTATATACATTTAATTTACAGTACTGTAAACTGAAAATATACTGATTCACATTCAAATGTATATTTACTTTCATAAGTGATTTCGAGTTCGGGTTGCGGGTTGAAGTATTTTGGGTTCGGGTTCAAATACGTCTGGTTGCATATATTTGCATATAATGCGGTTGCATTACTAAAAAATGATAGAAGCTAGAATTGTCGCAAGAACGAATTATTTTTATTCCCGAGGGCTTAGATAGACGCTCAAATGAATAGCACTTACAGAAAGTAAATACCTTTGTATGAGGAGTTGTATATAAAATATCAAACTGAAACCTGCTATAACAAAATTCCACATAACCTGGGCTAAGAATTCTGATAGAACAAAGATTTTGGTACTTGAAATGTCTTCAAATAACGCTCAAACTAATGACATTTTAAAAAGATTAATAAATTAATAAGTACTATATTAAAAAGGAATTGTCAAATTAGGATGTGTAAAAATTTATTATTTTATAAAGAAGTTGTCGCTAGAAAGAATTCCTTTTGTTGCACAAATCATTACTCAAACAAACAACACTTGCAGAAAATCAAGTATGCTTGTATTAGGGGTAGTATGCAAACTGTCAAATTAAATATTGCAAAAAGAAAATTCCAGATAGTTAAATTAAGAATGTTGACAGAACAAATTTTTGGGAGTCTGAAATGCTCTTTAATGACGCAAAAAAATGGCTGTTATGGTCTTGTCGCCTTTTGCGGTCACAGTAGTACTACTCCTAGCTTTGAGACCTTAGTAGTATGGTATTTGCTGCCACCACCGGTATTAAACTGATACCGGACACGTTGTGAAAAGAAGTTCTCACATAAATAATCAACTAATAATTTATTGATTAAATTAGCATGAAAAAATGTTACAGTGATAGTCCTAATTGGTTCATACAGATTATTATCACTTGCCATATGCTGACAATCTCACTCATCGCACGTTTTACTCTATTTCATTACGCACCACTCATACACAACGTTCCGGCTACGCTGTAATTTGTTCACCCTAGACCAAGCTGTCCGATGCACGTTCTTTCTGTGATTCTACACACTCCTCTGCACACTGGGCTCAGCTCGTCTACCCTGTCGTCTGCACACTGGGCTCTGCTCGCTACCCTCTCCTCTGCACACTTGGCTCTGCTCGCTACACCGCTACTCTCTCACAGGACACTGCCTTTACTTACTTACTACACTGTACACAAACGACTGATTCGTTGTCACACACTTCACGCCATTCTCCAGATGAACGGGGCCTGTGTTTCTTCCTTCACGGGGTTTCTACACCGGTCGAAACATTTCTCTAGAACAGGGGTTCCCAAACTTTTAGACCGACGTACCACTAAATCGAAGTTCATACTTCCGCGTACCACCAGGTAACAAACGTAAAGATAATATAGAAAAACATGTCTAGTACGAGATATATCTCCGGTCTTTTGTGCTTCCTCATAGCAGGTTTTATTGTGTTTAAAAATGAATGATTACATTACTAAATTGGTACTTAGATTGATTACTTTATAATAACATTCAAGTAAAAAGTAGTACCATCATTAAATTTTAATAATCCATACAATATCTAAAAATTTCCATTAAATAGGTATTGGTACAGGAAAAAAGTCATAATACTTAATGACATATTGGCGCACACTGATTCATATACTGTTACAGTAGGCTGATTGCACTAATGTGCTTCCATCGCTAATGAAAATGATGGGCTTGTAACATGAGGACAGCTTCCTCATGTCTGGCTCAATATTAGGTAGTTTTAGTCATAAGTCAGATTCGATGTTTAGTTTATTCCTGTATTTGTTTTTCATATAACGAAGGGGGGAAAAGCACATTCACAGAGATATGTTGTGTTAAACACAAGCAGACTTTGATGATATCATACGGGACTCTGATATTCTCGCCAGTGAAAATTCCGTCACATTCATCCTTTTGAATGTGAACTCCAGTAATCCATCACATCAGGAGAGCTGAATAAGTTCACTTCTTTCCTTTCTCGTGAGATACAATGGAAGAACAACTGAGAAACAAATTTCTTATCCATATCTTAGTTAGCGCATTTAACATAGGCTCAATACAACTGTATTAATAATCTGCATACCTTATGCTACAATAATGTCGCGCAGTAGGCAAACACTTGCACGTTTCTTCATACATTTATGTATACACCACCTCAATGAATATGTACAATGCTTTACTTCAAATCCACACTGCATATGACCACAGTTTTTGTATGATTTCAGATCAGCATTTTAAATAAACCTTACTCTGTTAAAAACTAATTTCCATGAAATAGGAAGAAACTATAACATGTTTTGTACAAGAGAAGAAAAATATTTCAGTCAACAGAATGAATTAATTTATGAATTATGTTTGAAATAAAACTTTTATTTCAACACCACCTAGAAGCTTTTCTAGTACAAAGAGAACAATGGGTTATAAATTAAATTTGGAAATTGTATTTTGTTTTAACTCCTCCAACTCACACAAGCTCCTCCTACTTCCAACCATCCAGACTTTACCTTCAGATAATTCAATTTATAAATAACGTTCGCACACTCCTTAAATTTTGTAAGGAGTCTGACACCACTATTAATGATAAGAAAGTTTCTATTTAATTTTTTAAACACAGAATTCGCAACAATCGCGTTTATTCATAGAATTAGCAATATTTTTCCGCTTTTAAATAAACCGAAGAAAACTTAAAAATTTGTGGTACACTTGTGCAAACCCTGATAAAGCATGTTTAAAAACAGTTCTTCCACTAATTAGAAATACTTCATTCATTAATTTCAAAATTAGGTCTTTGTTAAAAAATTCAAATTTTAGCCATATAAATCTAATAATGTTTTTAATTTTGAAAAACTGATTGTATCATAAGCGGTGTGTGCGAAATGCAGCAAATCTGCTATAACAAACATTTCTCGCAACCAAAAAAATAGAAAAAGGGTTTACAAATCCTAAATCGCATTCGAAATTTTTTTGAAAGTTTCTAAATTAATAAAGCTTTTGATTCCATAATAATGTGATGCATTTTGTAATTTATTCCACGTACCAGTATCGGACTACTGCGACTGCGTACCAGTAGCCAGAGCTTTGCGTACCAGTACTGGTACGCGTACCATAGTTTGAGAACCCCTGCTCTAGAACATTCCCCCTTTTTATTATCTTCTGAACCCAGTTCGCTAGGAATCCAGTGCTCATTGTATTCACCTTCTTAAGCCGGATTAGTTACTTTCACAATGATCTCATGAACATCCTACAAATATATAAGTGGATCAGGGAAATTCCATTTCCGCTCACATACGGAAGTTTTACAGAAAAGGGAAAATATATATCAGAATACAGTAATATATAATAATGATTAAACATAATTAATTAAATTAATTAGAAATATACCACATAGGTTCTGTTAAAGTCAGAAACCTGTCAATGGCACTTACAGAAATTAAATAATTTTATATGAGGGGTTGTATGCAATCTGTCAAACTGAAACCTGTTACTATAAAATTCCCATCAATTGGACTAAGAATGCTGTTAGAACAAAACTTTTGGTATCTGAAATGTCCTCGAATAATTCTCAAACCTAAGGCGTTTAAATTTTTTTTTTAATTTAATAAAAAAATAACATAAATATAAATTGTCAAATTAACATTCGTAAAAGAGATAACAATAAATAAAAGAGATAACAATAAATAAAACAAATAACAAATCTTATGAAGAAGCTAGAAAAGTTGCTAGAACGAATTATTTTTCCTCTAGAGATATTTACTAGACGCTCAAACGTATAGCAGTTAAAAAAAGTAAAATATCTTTGCATGAGGGGTTGTATACAAACTGCCAATTGAAACTTTTTATAAAAAAATTCCACGTAACTGAACCCAGAATGCGGTAAGAAATTTAAAAAAAAGGATCTGAAAATGTCCTCGAATGACGCTGAAACTTATGACACACAAATATAAAAATAATAAATAAATAAATAAATAATATATCAAATAGAATTTCTCAAATAAAAAAAATTGGTTCTCTACAAAAGAAACTAGAATTATTGCGAGGACGAATTTTTTTTATTCCAGATGTCTTTGATAGATGCTCAAACGAATAGCACTTACAGAATTAGGATTTCTGAAAATCTTAGAGACTGGCGCTTTGTTAGAAAGAAATTCCAACAAGTGTATTTAAATTTGTGGGGTAATTGGGGGAAAATATGTTCAAAAAAACTTTGATTTTAACCACATTGGAAAAAACAATACTTTATAACTATAAAACAATTGCTATACTTAAACGAAACTTTTTGTCGCCGATTATACAGAACTTCAAAATATTTAATATAACGGGCTATATTGAAGCTGTAATTTTATCCTCCGGGATAAAAGAATACTTAAAAACTATGGAAATATTGCAACGCAAACAAAAATTCTTATAGCTCAAACGAATTTCGTTTTCAGTTTTTAAATCCAAAAAGGTCGGGGCCTCAACTTCACAAAACGAAGGCCCCTCCGCCTATTTTTTGCTTATAACGTTTTCAATTTGTCGCTCAAAAGCGCTTAAACGACGCTCAAACAAATGGTGTTTTCAGTTTTTAATTCCGAAAAGGTCGGGGGGCCAACATCACAAAACGAAGGCCCCTCCAGATATTCTTTTGCTTATAACATTTTTCAGTTTGTCGCTCAAACGAAATTTTTTGTCGCTCAAACACGCTCAAACTAATGCCGTTTTCAGTTTTTAAATCCGAAAAGGTCCCTCCGCCTATTCTTTTGCTTTTAACGCTTTTCAGTTTGTCGCTCAAACAAAAATTTTTGTCGCTCAAACACGCTCAAACGACGCTCAAACGAATGGCGTTTTCAGTTTTTAAATACGAAAAGGTCGGTGGGCCAACTTCACAAAACGTAGGCCCCTCCGCCTATTCTTTTGCTTTTAACGCTTTTCAGTTTGTCGCTCAAACGAAAATTTTTGTCGCTCCAACACGCTCAAACGACGCTCAAACGAATGGCGTTTTCAGTTTTTAAATCCGAAAAGGTCGGGGGGCCAACTTCACAAAACGAAGGCCCCTCCGCCTATTCTTTTGCTTATAACGCTTTTCAGTTTGTCGCTCAAACGAAAATTTTTGTCGCTCAAACACGCTCAAACGACGCTCAAACGAATGCCGTTTTCAGTTTTTAAATCCGAAAAGGTCGGGGGGCCAACTTTACAAAACGTAGGCCCCTCCGCCTATTCTTTTGCTTTTAACGCTTTTCAGTTTGTCGCTCAAACAAAAATTTTTGACGCTCAAACACGCTCAAACGACGCTCAAACGAATGGCGTTTTCAGTTTTTAAATCCGAAAAGGTCGGGGGGCCAACTTCACAAAACGAAGGCCCCTCCGCCTATTCTTTTGCTTATAACGTTTTTCAGTTTGTCGCTCAAACGAAAATTTTTGTCGCTCAAACACGCTCAAACGACGCTCAAACGAATGGCGTTTTCAGTTTTTAAATCCGAAAAGGTCGGGGGGCCAACTTCACAAAATGTGGACCCCTCCGGTTATTCTTTTGCTTATAACGTTTTTCAGTTTGTCGCTCAAACGAAAATTTTTGTCGCTCAAACACGCTCAAACGACGCTCAAACGAATGGCGTTTTCAGTTTTTAAATCCGAAAATGTCGGGGGGCCAACTTCACAAAACGAAGGCCCCTCCGCCTATTCTTTTGCTTATAACGCTTTTCAGTTTGTCGCTCAAACGAAAATTTTTGTCGCTCCAACACGCTCAAACGACGCTCAAACGAATGGCGTTTTCAGTTTTTAAATCCGAAAAGGTCGGGGGGGGCAACTTCACAAAACGAAGGCCCCTCCGCCTATTCTTTTGCTTATAACGCTTTTCAGTTTGTCGCTCAAACGAAAATTTTTGTCGCTCAAACACGCTCAAACGACGCTCAAACGAATGCCGTTTTCAGTTTTTAAATCCGAAAAGGTCGGGGGGCCAACTTCACAAAATGTGGACCCCTCCGCCTATTCTTTTGCTTATAACGTTTTTCAGTTTGTCGCTCAAACGAAAATTTTTGTCGCTCAAACACGCTCAAACGACGCTCAAACGAATGCCGTTTTCAGTTTTTAAATCCGAAAAGGTGGGGGGGCCAACTTCACAAAATGTGGACCCCTCCGCCTATTCTTTTGCTTATAACGTTTTTCAGTTTGTCGCTCAAACGAAAAATTTTGTCGCTCAAACACGCTCAAACGACGCTCAAACGAATGCCGTTTTCAGTTTTTAAATCCGAAAAGGTCGGGGGGCCAACTTCACAAAATGTGGACCCCTCCGGTTATTCTTTTGCTTATAACGTTTTTCAGTTTGTCGCTCAAACGAACTTTTTTGTCGCTCAAACACGCTCAAACGACGCTCAAACGAATGGCGTTTTCAGTTTTTAAATCCGAAAAGGTCGGGGGGACAACTTCACAAAACGAAGGCCCCTCCGCCTATTCTTTTGCTTATAACGCTTTTCAGTTTGTCGCTCAAACGAAAATTTTTGTCGCTCAAACACGCTCAAACGACGCTCAAACAAATGCCGTTTTCAGTTTTTAAATCCGAAAAGGTCGGGGGGCCAACTTCACAAAACGTAGGCCCCTCCGCCTATTCTTTTGCTTTTAACGCTTTTCAGTTTGTCGCTCAAACAAAAATTTTTGTCGCTCAAACACGCTCAAACGACGCTCAAACGAATGGCGTTTTCAGTTTTTAAATCCGAAAAGGTCGGGGGGCCAACTTCACAAAACGAAGGCCCCTCCGCCTATTCTTTTGCTTATAACGTTTTTCAGTTTGTCGCTCAAACGAAAATTTTTGTCGCTCAAACACGCTCAAACGACGCTCAAACGAATGGCGTTTTCAGTTTTTAAATCCGAAAAGGTCGGGGGGCCAACTTCACAAAACGAAGGCCCCTCCGCCTATTCTTTTGCTTATAACGCTTTTCAGTTTGTCGCTCAAACGAAAATTTTTATCGCTCAAACACGCTCAAGCGACGCTCAAACGAATGGCGTTTTCAGTTTTTAAATCCGAAAAGGTCGGGGGGCCAACTTCACAAAACGTAGGCCCCTCCGCCTATTCTTTTGCTTTTAACGCTTTTCAGTTTGTCGCTCAAACGAAAATTTTTGTCGCTCCAACACGCTCAAACGACGCTCAAACGAATGGCGTTTTCAGTTTTTAAATCCGAAAAGGTCGGGGGGCCAACTTCACAAAACGAAGGCCCCTCCGCCTATTCTTTTGCTTATAACGTTTTTCAGTTTGTCGCTCAAACGAAAATTTTTGTCGCTCAAACACGCTCAAACGACGCTCAAACGAATGCCGTTTTCAGTTTTTAAATCCGAAAAGGTCGGGGGGCCAACTTCACAAAATGTGGACCCCTCCGCCTATTCTTTTGCTTACAACGTTTTTCAGTTTGTCGCTCAAACGAAAATTTTTGTCGCTCAAACACGCTCAAACGACGCTCAAACGAATGCCGTTTTCAGTTTTTAAATCCGAAAAGGTCGGGGGGCCAACTTCACAAAACGAAGGCCTCGAATTTTAACTTGCTTATAATTTTTTTCAGAATGTCGCTCAAACGAAAATTTTTGTCGCTCAAACGCGCTCAAACGACGCTCAAACGAATGCCGTTTTCGGTTTTTCAATCCGGAAAGGTCGGGGGGCCAACTTCACAGACCTAACTTAACAACAACAGTAAATTAATAAAAGTAATTAGACTGAAGATAATAATAAATTTCAGGAGAGCTGCCTAGAAGCTCCATATTCAAGATACAAAATTATTCCAACTAACAAAGAAGTTTTCTAATCAGTTCGGGGTTACGTCACATTACGTAACGACGTGAGCCCACACGCCCACAGAACATGTGATCAAGGATTTCTCAACAGATAAATCAATTCTGATACAGATCATATTCCTAATACTGATATTAGATCACATTTCTAATACTGATATCGTAACTTTTTTGTGGTTAATGATGAAAAGATGAAAAAATTAAAATTTAAAGACAACTGCAATCAGTTTTTAGTCATGATTTTCATTCATCTCCAATTCCCCCCCCCCCCCCTTCTCCTCCCAAAAGTGATATCTTATACTTCAGTTTTAAAGTACCATGTTATTTGAAATTGTTTTGAAAGATAAAACTGTTTAGTAAGATATTGAAATAATGTTCAAAATGCATGTTTTTAAAGGTTTTTTGTGTGTTTGTTTCATCTATATAAAAAGCATTGTTAAATTTTACAATGTAAAAACTTTACCTTTTGAGGGGAAAAAAACAAGAAATATTACTAAGAACAATAAAGTTATAAAGTTAAATAAAACATCAAAAAATGTCATTAAAAGTTAATGAAACATCAAAAATTGCATTAAAAGTTGAAATGAAACTTAAACGTTACTAATGTAAAAAGTACTCATGAATACCAGATTAGCAGATTTTTTTGCTGTAATCCAAAATGCATCTGTGACCCAACAAAATCTACTACCATATACTATATACCATATCCCATATACCATATCCCATATACCATATACTATACATTATTCGAACCTGTCAGGACCGACGCTAGTTCGGATAAGCAAAATTTCGAATTATTGGACTTGCAATTTTAGGGATGTTCCTGACATTGCCAAAATGGTTAAAATGCATCATTTACGTGTAACAATTTCATCTGTGGAGTAAATGCATCTGGCTGTATGGCTCTCTGCATCTATGGAATAAATGCTCTGGGCATGTTTAAAAATTCTGGGGTGTTATTGTCATTTTTTATCTTTTTCAATTATCTTTTGACAATTTTTTTTATTTATTATTATTATTATATTTTTTTTGTCTTTTTTATCATTTTTTGAACTGCAAAATTTCAAATTTTGCTTTTACACTGGTGTGCAAAACTTAAGCAACAAACACAAAATGCTAATTTCTGAACACGTGAGTACTCAAAAGGAAATTTTGCCCCACCAGTGGCTGAGAGGTTCTGCTCTCGAAGCTGGTAGACGGGAGGTGCTGGGTTCGATCCCAATCGCGCCCGTCGGCCTAATCGTTCGGAGTTTTCGTGGTTTTCTTCGAGTCGTGGATTTATTCATGCGTAAATACGGATTAGGTTCCCTTAGAAAGACCCCCACGAAGGGCACTCCCCCCGGGCCTATATCCCAAGTGTAGATAATTGGCCGTCAATAATCAACCCATCAACCCATCAAAAGGAAATTCTATAAAGAACAAGTGTAGAAAAGAGGTTCTACCCTAACAGCATGGCCAGTCGATGTGAAGTCCCCTTGACGTCACACATGGTTAGAAGTGTCACAATCGCTATGGTGAATCAAAATATGGGATATTTCACTGTCTCATTATTACTCTCAAATGATTGTTAACACTGAAAAGTTACTGTGACTGTCGCTTTGTGATGGGTCACCAGGTGGCATTATAATGAAGTCACTTTGTGATTCTCAAATCACTGTCGGTTGAAGACTGAACATTGAAGTCATTGTGAGCATTGCATTGTGATGAGTCGCCAAATAATGTCACAATGAAGTCGCATGGTGACTTTCCGGTGATCAACACTCTATTGTGAAGTCACTCCTTTGTGAAAAGTCACCAGATGATTTAATTTTATGTCACTTGGGAACTCGTCACAGAACAGCTATCATGATGACTTTAAAATGGAGTATCAAAATGACAGTCACAAGATGACTTCATTGAAAAGTCAGCTAGTGACTCGTCAAAAAGCAGCAGTCATGGTGACTGTTCAGTGGAGTGACCAAATGAGAGTAAAAATGATACGAATGAAAGATATCACATTTCTGTTCATTGTAGTGACTGTGACAATTGTGACCATTTGTGATGTCAAGAAGACTTCACATCGACTGTCTGTGCTGTTAGGGTAGTACCTATTTTCTACATTATAGAATTTCCTTTTGAGTACTCACGTGTTCAGAAATTAGCATTTTGTGTTTGTTGCTTAAGTTTTGCACACTAGTGTAGCTTTAAAGAAAAAATTCTTTTCAATGCTGCCATATCACGAATTCATCTGAAATACATAAGTTGAATAGGATCAACCGTTCTCCTGTCGTTTCAACCATTCCATAGCTGTTTCCCAAACATTCAAAGGCTTCATTATGTGATGGGCCTGGATCAGTTCCATAACATTTGTATTTACTTTACTCGATCCACTGACATGGAAAATGTGTTTAAATTCCGTCCTAAAAAAATTTTTCAGACAAAATAATAATAATAATAATAATAATATAAAAAAATTATAATTTAACAAATTATTACCATTCGGAAAATGTTCCGAAAGCTTTAAAAAAAAAAAGAAAAAATTACCGTACTTTCGTGTTATAGCGGCCCCCACAATTATGATTATGCCAAAGGTTACAGTTATGATTTCGCCAAGATCATCGCAATGCATCCTATATACGCATATATATATATTCCAAACACTCCTATATGTGCCATATACGTCATTATACACTTATTATTTATGTCGTATATATATCATATGTACATGTCATATATATACATCATATATGCATCATCTATGACTATAACTTGACCACATACATCAAGAAATGTTATATATATATATATATATATATATATATATATATATATATATCATATATTATTATAATGTCGTACATGCTTTATAATTTGGCAATGAATCTTGGTCGCTTGGCGATTCATCCTTGGGGGCCGCTATAACACGAAAGTCCCAAATTTACAAAATATTAATGAAATCAGAAACAAAAATATTTCACGTTGTATCAAAATATTCACTGTAACACGAAAGTACCAAATTTCTACTTTATTTTTCATATCTAATAATTGCATCTACCCTTTTTGTAACTTTAACATTTTTGTAGCGATTTTATGCATTTCTATTGCCTATTCAAAGATAAATTCTTCTAAAGTTACAGAATTTCGTTAAAAACGCTTAAGAAATTCTTCTAAAGTTAAAAAATTTCGTTAAAAACGGTTAAAATAGTAAAATGCGAACATCATTTGGTCCATTCTCGACCGAAAACAACAACCAATTTCCCAATTGTTAAAAAAAAGGGGGGATGTTTGGATAATTGGATAGTTAGATTTTAACTGAGCTGTTCAATTATCCAAACATCGCCATTTTTTTGGTCATCTTCAACTCATAAAATGAGCAAAATTTGCATTTACAAAGAAAATACAGCAAGGAGATACAATAATCTAGAGACAAAGTAAAATTTATCAATTTTTTAAAGCCCAGCATTTCTTTTTAAGCTACTAGGGGGCTCTGCCCTCTACTAGCTACGGTCGTCAACCCCCGTTCAGGCACCACAGGCTCTAAAAACACGCTAATTTGCTGTGTTTTAAAAATATTACGGAAGATTGACTTATAATTGAACGAGCAGTGGTGATCTTCTGAAATAGGGTTGCCATTAAATTTTTTTGACTGGGGAATTTTTCGGTTCTTAAGGCCGAATCAACTGCTGTCGCGACAGCTAACGGCTGTTTTCGTGATTGATTAAATAAGATCAGTTAAACACTTGAAAATCAGCTTCTATGAAATGGCTGAGTAAGCAATGTCGCTGATTCCCAAAATTTTATACTGACGATATAATAAAATTGTTTTAAGTAAGTCATTTTAAATGTATCGTCTTAAATATGGCGTAATTTTCACCAAAATTTTCTTTCTATTTTTAATTATTCAGATGTAAATGCGTTTTTTAATGGAAAAGGAATATTATTATTTGCACTGGTTTAAATTTTGGCAACAATAGGTAAAAAATTACCTTTTCGAAATATAAGAAAAATTCTAGTGAAATAATTAAATTTTGAATAAAAAATTGGGGAAAAAAAACTCAAAAAATTAAACAAATGTTAAAAATTATTGCACACTGCATACCATAAGCTTTTCAAGTACGTGCCTGCGAAAGATGGTTAAATTGATCATTTAAAACTTTAACGGAACTATTTTGATCGAATTCAACATCAAATAACGTTTAAAATAAATTCTTCGATTTAAAACTGTTTGCCTCAGTGTATCGAATATTTCTCTATAAAACTACCAATTTTCGTATTTTTATATGCTTTTATTGCTTCATTTTTTTTTTTTTATAGTTTTTTTAATATAAGCTAAGAAAGAGTCCTCTGATCACAAAAAATTATTTTACGACAGCGACAGCGGTGGTTACTTTTTTTTTTTTTTTTTTTTTTAGAATAGAGAGATTAGAATAATCTGCAAGATGTAAAATAATTTGCCGCACTCGCTGCCATGCTACACAATTTTTGCTTCTGGGATGAAGACTAACAGCATTTGAAAATTTCAATTACACAAAAAGCAGCAAGAAAGGTTACTGTGTAAAAAGTGCACTTTCATAGGTCACAATTTTACTTAGAATAAAATTAAATTTAATATAAAAAAATTACGAAAAGTGAAAATGAAAAACTTTAATAGTGAAATATATAGGACAGCATGATATGATTTCGAGGACCTCATGCATCCCGCGAGCGTCGCTTTGAGTGCCGCTAGATGCAAATATTATCTAAATTATATTTAATTAAGTGCTCAACTTGCAGGACAGCATGATATGACTTCGAGGGCCTCATGCAACCCGCGAGCGGCGTTTTGAGTGCCGCTATATGCAAATATTATCTAAATTATATTTAAATATGTACTCAACTTGCAGGACAGCATCATGATACGACTTCGAGAGCCTCATGCAACCCGCGAGCGGCGCTTTGAGTGCCGCTAAATGCAAATATTATCTAAATTATATTTAATTATGTGCTCAACTTGCAAGACAGCATGATATGACATCGAGGCCCTCATGCAACCCGCGAGCGGCGCTTTGAGTGCCACTAAATGCAAATATTATCTAAATTATATTTAATTATGTGCTCAACTTGCAAGACAGCATGATATGACTTCGAGGGCCTCATGCAACCCGCGAGCGGCGCTTTGAGTGCCGCTAAATGCAAATATTATCTAAATTATATTTAATTATGTGCTCAACTTGCAAGACAGCATGATATGACTTCGAGGCCCTCATGCAACCCGCGAGGGGCGCTTTGAGTGCCACTAAAAGCAAATATTATTTAAATTATATTTAATTATGTATGCAACTTGCAGGACAGCATGATATGATTGCCTCATGCAACCCGCGAGCGGCACTTTCAGTGCCGCTACATGCAAATATTAGTTAAATTATATTTAATTATGTGTCCGACTTGGTGCCCGCATGAAATGAATGAATTCGAGGGCTTCATGTGACCCGCGAGCGGTGGTTTGAGTGCGACTGGAGACAAATATTAGTTAAATACCTGAAATAGAAACTAAATTATATTTAAACACCAAACAAAAGAAACCAAATTTAATTTTTTTTTTAAATCATTTTTTTTTTTTTTTTTTGTCATTAGTGCTTGATTTACTGCAGGGCATTCGAGGCACGGGCCCAGAGCCCCCAAATGCTACTGAAGATTTTTCAATTATTGACCAAAATCTGATGAAGCTTTAATTATTAAAAAACAAAATTATATGGAAAAATCGGTTTGTTTTTTCATTTAAAGTAACTACTTCACTCACGCGAAAACACCCGCTCGCTAATATTAATTCTATGGGAGATTTTTTTTTTTTTTTTTTTTTTTTAATATCTCGGTTGCATTTGAATATTTTTAAAAGATTTTTTTCATTGGATAGTTGAAATCAATCTCTACAAAGTCTGTTTTTTACTTTTTCGATTTTGTTTGCAGATTTTTTTATTTGGATACTTTCGCTTTTAGAACAGACTTCGAAAAATCGTCAGCGAGATAGAACACTAAAGATTGATTATGAGGATGCTATAAAAACTTTTACTGCTAAAAAATTTGAGAAGAAAATTTATAAAAAAAAATCATTAAATATCACAAAATTATTAAAGTTAGCAGTGGTTATCTTAATAATTACCGCTTTCAATGATATATATATATATATATATATATATTTTTTTTTTTTTTTACTCAAAACCGCTGAAAGAATCGGTGTAAGGGCCATAAGCATCTGTGCCCAGGACCCCCAAATTTGTAAATCGGTCCCTGTCTGTCATGCCACATCAAAGTCTATTTTGAACATGAAAATTGCAATTTAAAAATATATTTGCAATGATATGAAACAAAATAATTGTAAGATTTAGAAGAAACGTGACAAATAAAAAAAATATAGAGATTCAGAAAACTTCTTAATTCTTGTTAACTTTTTAAAACTATAAAGCAGGAATTTCGTGAGAACGTTTTGCATTTAGGGGTAGGAAATGAAAACATTACATGCATTTTTCAGCATTCTTTGTTAGTTAATTTGTTTATTGTTAAGTGTGGTGAAATCGGGAAATTTATAATATAAAATATTTATGTTCAATTAATGAAATGTTCTGTTCATATATAATAATACAAATAAAGAGAACTACATATTTGTGAAGCTAAAAAGCTTTTAAAATAATGCCTTACTTCGCTACTTCTTAATAATATGGATGGGTAAAATATCTGATTATTTTCCCCGGTAAATGAAATACAACTTCCTGAATTTGCGTATTCAAATTGAGATCGTTGTGCCATCTAGTGGTATGAATTTCAATTAAAAACAAACTTCTTTCTGTATGCCATTATTTTTTCTATCTACTTTTTTGTACTACATCAATCATAGGACACGGCCGGGGGAAGGCAGGGGGAAGTTGTACCGAACCCTTAACTAAAGAAAGTTTCGTGAAGGGTCGATTTCGTACCAAATATATACATGTACAGAGAACCATAAACCTAAGTACCGGATTCATAATTTCGATGTACGATTTCTCCCAGATTTTCTCCACAATTTCTCCACGATTTCTCCATACATGGAAATAATAGGGCTCCATCTTAAATAGGACGTAATCACCATGGCAACCTAGAATCATTGCCTATCATGGGACATCATTGAATTAATTAGGTATGATAAGATTTAATAGAATGAAGAAAACTCTTATTAATATCTTTTTAAGTTTTGATTCGATTTTCAAAAATTTTGAAATGGCTCGACGAAATTCTGCAACGATTATATATATATTAAATTTCAAACTATTCGGTTGGGTAGTTTTTGCGCTGTTGTATGCGGACAGACGGATGGACCAGACGACGACTATTGGTGCTACGTATTTATATAGTTACGAACGTATCTGATGACATAAAAATTAAGCCTCAAATTCATTTCTCCTTTTTTTTTAACACCAGAGCTTAATTTATAACGAAAAAAAAATAAATAAAGAAAAGTACCGGAGTTCTAATATTCCGCAGAAATGGCAACAGTAGTGTATCCCTCCCCCCTCCCCCCACCCCTTCACCCGCATATTTATATTTCATACATTATTTACAACATTTAAAGCAATTTCGCTTCAGCAAAAGAAACATTTTAATATAATTTTACTATATCTATGTGCATTGATATATAATAAAATCTAATAAATGGACAGAGCAAAAATATTAAAATCAGGAGAGGGAAATTTTCAGAAAATCCTACTCGGAATTTTCTCTATATCAAAACACAACACACAGCCCTGTTCCGATGGGCTCTGGAGCACACTATTTATAAGCTACGGTGAATTGCGACCAATATTTAAATATACACTAAAATCAAAGAAGTATCGGAACTCAACTCCGGTGATCTCAGGCGCAAATTAAGCACTGTTTATAACTTTCCAACATAGTTTATAAATTTTTAAGACATCCAAAGTTTTTATGTCTGTGCTCTAACTCGGATTGCCATGTAATTGGTGTATGTTATTGGGGTTTACTATAGCAGGATCTGAAAATGAAGTGTTTAGCATTTATAGTTCGTTCATAGGGTTGGCTGGTTGGTTGTTTTTTTGTTACGGCCGATTATCTGCGCTAAGGATATAGGCTGGTGGGTGAGTACCCTTCCGTAGGAGTCTTTCTAAGGGGTCCTATATGACTCCTATTTACGCAAGTGTCGAAGAAAACCATGGAAAATCCGAACGGTTATGTCGCCGAGCGTGACAGAGGTTTGAACCCAGCACCCGGTCTATTAGCCTTAAGAGCAGAACCTCTCAGGTGGTGGAGCTCGTTTATAAGGGCATGCAAAAGAAATCCTTTACATTATGGTCTATAGATTTTTTGATTACGATATTTCAAACATATTGAAATTGTTAAGCATCACTGAGGGGGAGGGGGCGGTAATATAATGTCTACAGAGTATAGATTAAGTAGCATTTATAGTTCGTTTACAGGGGGACGCATAAAAGAATTCCAATACATTACGGCCCACCAGTGGCTGAGAGGTTCTGCTCTCAAAGCTGGTAGACGGGAGGTGCTGTGTTCAAACCCCTGTCGCGCTCGTCGACCTAACCGTTCGGAGTTTTCCGTGGTTTTCTTCGAACCTTGCCGCAAATACGGGTTAGGATCCCTTAAAAAGACCCCCACGGAAGGCACTTCCCCTGGGGCCTATATCCCTCGTGTTAATAATTGGCCGTCATAAATCAACCCAACCCAACCCAACCCAATACATTACGATAGATCAGAAAAAAATGTTTGCGGTGTATTTTAATGGTGACAGACTAATTTAAACATAATGAAATGAATTTGCATTAATGAAGTAGACTACAACATGTTTTCTATAGATTATTGAGTCCGTAGAAATTATTGTTTATTTACATTGAAAACAATTTGGTAATAATTAACAGGGACTGCCTATGAGCGATAACATTTTTTGTGTATTACGAGGTATGTAGATAATATACAGGATTGCACGAAAGAATTATCGGTTATGCACAGCAATTGCTGAGAAATGAACGTGATTCCGTTTAGTTATCATCCTGAACAGCAATTGCCGAGGATGGATATTTAAATTGTTTATTTAGATATATCATTTCACTGTACACTGTAAAAAAAAATTCGGAAAAGTTTCCGGTAGGAAACAGAATTCAAGTTGCCCTTATCGGTAATGAAACTTTTCCGAACCAACACGGAATAAAATACGAAAAAAGGCGAAAGTTTTTTCTTTCCGTAGGAAACTTTTCCTGTTTGATTCAGAAACTAATCTTTAGACACAGAATAAATTCCTAGGTCTTACGGAAATCTTTCCTTATGTGCAAAGAAAAGTTTCTGAAAAGTAAGAAAACTATCCTTTTTAAAAACTTTCTGTATCAGTAAATAAACTAATCTTTAATGACAGAATAAATTCCTATAAAATAAGGAAAAATTTCCATTCACATAAAGAAACGTTTTGGAAGAATGGAAGAATAGGTAGAAAATATTCCGTTTTAAAAAGGAAACTTTTCCGAATCAGTCAGTAAACTAATCTTGAAAAAAGTAAAGAATAGAAACTTTTTCTTTTCTTTATGGAATTTTTTTTCATTATAATCGGAAAATTTTCTGTATTGTAAAGAAACTTTTGTTATAAAGAGTAGGAACAATAACAGATGAAAATATTGCTTTTGGACACTGTTTTGATTTCCTTTTATCTCAATTAAATATTATTACATTGGTAATGCATTTTATGATAACAAAATACTTAAAATGCGTGTATGTATTCAAAAAAATTTTTAATAATATTTAATTGAGATGAAAGGAAATCAAAACAGTGTCCAAAAGCAATATTTTCATCTGTTATTGTTCTTACTCTTTATAACAAAAGTTTCTTTACAATACAGAATCAGCTTGAAATTTTATTTATTTGTTACAAGTATACTGATAAGTTTAGCTCATCTATGAAGAAAAAGAGAAATTTCTTGATTCCGTTAGTGTTAGAAAAAATTTTATAGTCTTTGTCCTGATGCATGATTTTTCTTTCTTGTTTTTTTTTCTTTTCTTTTATTTTATTTTTGCAATATATTAAAAAAAAAAAAATTCTAGAAAGCTTGCCCAAAGTAGAAGAATCTAGTACTATATTACGCTTAGTTTTATATACAGGGTGATTTTTTTTAAAGTTGTGAAAGTAAAACCCACTAACAAAAGAACCACTTATCTAAATGACCTGAAATTTTATCAGTATGCTTCCAAAGCAATGGGGATTTTTTAGGCATGGTTAAAAAAATAACTTAGAATCGCACCGACAGATGGCGCTGTATATGCAGTAAAGTCGGGAGACGAGCTTGCGCACGACACACGCACAGTGGCGGTAAAAACGTGAAGCACGCACACCTCGTGGTTATTATTCTACGGATATCCTCGCATTGACTGTGCCATTGCGTTGTTAGTGTAACTGCATTATCAAATAATGACAGCGAAGCAACTGCTCTTAGGAGATTTAGGACACTTGAGAATTTAAGAAAAGGTCCAATGACGACAGAAGGCCTACGGAAGATGGTTTCTCAAAGTTCCGTCCATTGTTTTTCTCCCACTGACGATATTCTTTGTTTCTGTTAACTTACAGCGCCACCTGTCGGTGCGATTTTAAGGTTTTCTTTAACTACACCTAATAAATTCCCATTGCTTTGGAAGCCTACTGGTGAAATTTCAGGTTATTTGGATCAGTGGTTCTTTTGTTACAGGGTTTTACTTTCACAACTTTAAAAAAAATCACCCTGTATTATGCTATTGATAGAACAGTATTTCGGTTATGGATTTTTAAAAGAAATTGCATGAGAAGCTTTATTTCAAGTTAGTTGAAACATACTTTTTTAAGTCTAATTTTGTGAAATAAGACCAATAGAATTTTGATACTTACAACTAACAACTGAAGAATTTCCATGTAGGCAAATATACCGCGGGTGGATCACCCTTCTTTTTTCTTTTCTTAAAAAGAAACAAATTATGCTAAAACAAATTAGGTTAGCAGGAATGGGGTTTTTTTTAATAACAAAAAAGTTATGGTTAAAAAAATTACCGATAGATGGCGCTGGCATGCATAATATGAAACAGTGCAAATTAGGTTTATAATAACAAACCCATTTCTACGAAGCGTCTGACAAGCTTCAGTAGCCTAGAACATGAAAAATGCTATTTTTTCGTCTTCAGTCATTTTGCTGTGCGGAATGCACCAGTTGCTGATTCCCCGTTCTTATAAAAGAGTCTAGCGCTTGATCTGTTTCGATAACATACTGCTGACATCGAATGAAGAATCTTGTGCATTGAGAGGTTTTATTGACAGTCTGATTTAAATAAATTCGCTTCATATTATGCATGCAGCGCCATCTATCTGTATTTTTTTATCCAAATTATTTGTTATAAAAAATGTTCGTTCTCACTCTAATCCCATTCCTGCAAACAGCAATTTTTTAGCATCATTTGTTTCTTTTTAATGAATTTTTAAAGTTTTAATGAACTTGCGCCCCCGGTACTTGGTAATATGTTTACATTGTTATTATGTTTATATACAGCAACGTAAAAAATAAAATACTGTTTAATAAAATCTGAATTTTGCTAAGCCATATTCCTTGTAATAATATTTTTATCATGATAAGTTTCCTTATAAATTAAGGGGGTTCAAAATCATGCTGCACTTCTCCTAATTTCAAAAAGTTAATCGGACCCTGTACACTGTAAAAAAAAATTCGGAAAAGTTTCCGGTAGGAATAGGAATTCTAGTTGCTCTTATAGGTAAGGAAACTTTTACGAACCAACACGGAAATAAAAAACGAAAAAAAACGAAAGTTTTTCTTTCCGTCAGGAAACTTTTCCTGTTTGATTCAGAAACTAATCTTTAGACACAGAATAAATTCCTGAGTCTTACGGAAATCTTTCCATTCACATAAAGAAACATTTTGGAAGAATGGAAGAATAGATAGAAAAAGTATTCCGTTTTAGAAAGGAAAACTTTCCATTCACACTAAGAAATGTCTTGGTAGAACGGTAGAATAGACAGAAAGTATTCCGTTTTAAAAAGGAAACTTTTCCGAATCAGTCAGTAAACTAATCTTAAAAAATTAAAAATTCCTGTGTGGAATAGAAACTTTTTCTTTACTTTACAGAATTTTTTTTCATTATGATCGGAAAAATTTCTGTATTGTAAAAAAACTCTTGTTTTAAAGAGTAGGAACATTTCAGATGAAAATATTGCTTTTGGACACTGTTTTGATTTCCTTTTATCTCAATTAAATATTATTAAGAACTTTTTTGAATATACATACACACATTTTAAGTATTTGTTATCATAAAATGCATTACATGTAATGCATTTTATGATAACAAAATGCATTTTATGATAACTATACTTAAAATGTGTGTATGTTGCTGTTAGAAAACATATGATAAAGTTTACTGTATGTTAAAGTTTTAAACATACCCAAAGAACTTCTGATTCTTCTTGTACTGATACTTATTCTACTAATTCTGAGTAACTTGGCAAATTTAAGTCTGTTCTCAAATTCATACTGGCTAATTTATGACATATATTTAGGTAGATTTCGTAAGAAATACTACCTATTACATTCTAACCTAAGTTGGAATTTTTGAAAAATTTTTGCAGATTTACACCGATCATGACTCCCAGAACCCAAAACCACCCCCAGTTCAAAACTTTATCGATCTATCTATCTATGTCACTTTTTTATGGACACGATAACTCCCATAATTCTGCACAAATCTCTTCCAAACTGATACAAGGGACATAAAATCTCGGTCAAGTTTGTTAATGGGCAAAATCGAACCAGGGGGGGGGAATGGGGGGGGGGCTTTTTGTGAAAACAGAACCCCACCCCCATAATTTCTTAATTATGATACGTATCGAATCCGTTTAAAGTTATTATTACTTCTAGGAAAAGGGCCGAAAATTTATGTATGACAGATTTTTGATATCATTAAAAATGGTCCCAATGGGGGGAAAACGGGGGATTTCAGAAGAAAAAAATTCCTAACTTCGTCCATTCACAAGATATCAAATCCGCTTAAATTTATTATAAATCCTCTTAATATTATCTAAAACTTTTATATTGACTAGTTTTTTATAGGACCAACCCTTATAGCAAAAAAATATAAATAAAAACAAAAAAAAAACCCCGCCGGCTCCGGCTGCAAACAAGCTGGGTTTTGAAGTAACTGCTGCCCAACTGCCGCATCATGGCAAAAAGGTCATTTCTTCCGCAATTCCCAACAAACAGGCGCCCCACGGTCTGCGTCTTCGAAATCTACCTGTGCCTGTAGGCCGAGCCGTCAGGGATTTTTTTTTATTCATTTTTGTTCGGAAACACATGAAATGGGCAGGTGTTCTTAGTCAGAAACTTTGTGATAGAAAGACGTTTTTAATTTTAGGCAAAGTCAGAAGATCTTGCTGTCAAAGTTAGCGTTTTGAACTGAATTCTCGAGGCAGCAGAGCAAGAAAGGGGAAAAAACGTGTCGTTACGTGACACGAATCGCTTGTATCTTGATAAGTAATTTATTTATCAGAAAATAGAAACTCATTTCGTTCAACAGCAGGGAATTTTATACCATTGCGTTAAAAAATTTGGCAAAAAATGTATCAGATAATTTATCTTTGTTGAGCGGGTCATGAAAGAAACTGCATCAATAGCTCAGATGTGTTCAACAAGATAAAAAGAATTTTTTGTCCATCTCAACGAAAACTTTGCCCCTTCCCCCCTTTCTCCAAGAAAGTTCTGTGATGGCTCCCATGGCCCTACGTAGGGTTAATCGGACCAGGGCCCGACTAGCACGTTTTTGTACCCACACTGTAAAAAATGACCAATGTTTCTTATTTTATGAAAATATGCTATAACCACGAACGAAAATATAATATAATCTTCTGAGTTATCCGAAATTTCAAATAGCATGTTACATTGTCTTTTGAATCCCAAGAAACGGATACATTTTCAAAATTTAAAGAATAATATATAAAAACAAATTATTTTTAGCTGCCCGAATTTTTCAGAAACGTTTCCGAAGGGTTTTTATAGTGTATTAATTAGTGTCCTGAGACTGGAATACCTGTTTTTCGAATGTTATCCATTCTCAAGTACAGGTTTTCAGCCGCATAAGTTAATTTATACATGAAAGAGTAAAGAAATAATCTTAATTTTAATGTTATTGTTAACGCTGTTAATTTTGCATGTTTGTCTGTTAAACATTTTTTTTAGCATGAAAATGTTTACTTCAGAATAGATAGCATTCGAAAAACAAGTATTCCAGGCTGAGGACACTAATTAATACACTATAAAAACCCTTCGGAAACATTTCTGAAAAATTCGGGCAGCTAAAAATAATTTGTTTTTATAAATTATTCTCTAAATTTTGAAAGTGTATTCGTTTCTGGGGATTCAAAAGACAATGTAACATGCTATTTGAAATTTCGGATAACTCAGAAGATTATATTATATTTTCGTTCGTGGTTATAGCATATTTTCATAAAATAAGAAACATTGGTCATTTTTTACAGTGCAGGGCAATTTCAATTTTTCGTGCCCACCATAGATTGATTGGTTTACTGATACTAGTTTTTTAGTCTACTTATTCGAAAAGTGTTAACTAAAAAAATTAAGTTTTCTGGAAAATTGAAAAACAGTTACAGGAATAAAAATAAAATATTTTTTCTATTATTTATTGAAATGTGCTTTTAACCATAGATTGAGATATATTTTTGTCATTTCATCGTATTAATATCTCAAACATCACATATTTTCAGTTGTGTTACTTTTCGAATAAATGTGCAATATGATACAATTGAATGATACAACATTTACTGGAAAATGATGATAGGAAGTCTACTTATTAATGATGTTATTGATATTAAATGATAAAACCAAACTGAGTGCAAACAAAAGTCTTAAAAGTATTAAAACAACTTCTATTTTAAATTCTAATTTCGTGCCCAGGGCATGGGCCTCGGGTGCCCGTGTGATAGTCAGGGCCTGAATCGGACCCCCTGCTAATCGCAAAATCTTGCTTTCTACTGTGAGCGAGTTCTACACTTGCATGTTTTTTCTTTTTTCTCTTTTTTCTTTTTTTTTTTTTTTCATCATTCAAATCATATTTTTAATTCAGAAGTTCAATTTAAAAGTTAAAATTTATCCAATAATTAAAATTTCAGTTAAAATTTAGTTAAATAAAAAAAATTAAAAAAAAGTTAAAATTCACCCAACATTTTACTCGGAAAAACAGAATAGCGTAGATAAAGATTTAAAATAAAAATAAATACAAATACTTAGATTAAATTATCTTATTGTAATATAAATCATATAAAAAGCATTATTTGTAACGATGCCATTAATTTTAATCGTACTGAATCAAATAAATAAATAAAATGTGTGTGTGTTCATCCTGCAATAAAAGGATGCATTCTTATTCATCATATTTAAATCTAGAGATACTTCTGCCATCTATCGGAATAAAATCATACTACTGCTAAAAGATTAAATGCCTGTTTTGAAGCCAGCTCTTCAAAAAATAGCAGTAAACACATTAAGGTTACAACAATTTAAGACATAATAATCTCATTTAGTAATATTACAATGCATCCAAAGAAATTTTTATCACAGTACGATAATACAAATATATCCGTACATGCTTCATAGGCGCCGATTTCAGGGTTTCATTACGGGGGAGTAAGAATCAATTCTTAAGTAAAATGCTTAAAAGGGACAGGGGCTGGGTGGGCAGTAACATTCCGCCAAAATCAGAAGGGATTTTGACTTTTTTTTTTTTTTGCGCAAATATCCAGTGCAAGGCAATTTTAAAAAATGGTTGTTATTTCACTGACAAAAAAAAAAAATATTATATCGTCTGTTATTAAGATATGATTCATTTCCATAATAAAATGAGTACATTTTAAGTTGGCAACATTTTATCTTTTGTTGACATTGACTGAAAATTCCAATGGGAAACTTAGGCCTAGCTTTGAAAATTTCAGAACTTGAAATCCACATTTAGACCCTTTTTCCATTCAATATCTATTTCTCCGAAAGTCCGAAAACACGTATCCAAAAAACTGTCGGTATATTATAGGATTGCTATAATTAAACAATTTTAGTACACAAATTCGGTTTTTAAATTCAGTCATACGGAAATAATAGGACCCCCTTTTAAATAGGACGTCATCACCATGGCAACCTACAATCATTACCAATCATGGGATATCATTGAATTAATTACGTATAATAGGATTTAATAGAATCAAGAAAACTTTTATTAATATATTCCAATTATTTTAATTAGTACATATTTCCTATGGGTTACTAATTAGTTTAATTACGTGTGTGTTTTTAAGAATTTTATTATCTTCACGAGTAATAGAGTTACGGTTAATACGAGGACTTTTATAAATCCCTTTATGTCCTATTAGCCGAGTTTGGCTGTATATATATAGATTTTTTTTTAATTATAAATAATTTAATTATATTTTTTTTTTCTTTATAAAGTCTATTTACCTTCTTCAGGATTTTTCTCTACTAAGATTTCCTTCGACTGAACATTTTCTTAATTTTTCTCTTACAGAGTTTTTTGTGGAACGCCTCTTCTTCCTTTATATTGTTTCCCTTCATGATGACATATCTTATTTCTGCACTGTAAAAAATATCCAATGTTTCTTATTTTATGAAAATATACTATAACCACGAACGAAAATATAATGCAATCTTCTGAGTTATCCGAAATTCCGAATAGCGTGTTCCATTGTCTTTTGAATCCCCAGAAACCAACACATTTCCAAAATTTAAAGAATTGTTTATAAAAACAAAGTATTTTTCGCTGCCCGTATTTTTCAGAAACGTTTCCGAAGGGTTTTTATAGTGTATTCATGAGTGTCCTCAGCCTGGAATACCTGTTTTTCGAATGTCATCCATTCTCAGGTAAATGTTTTCAGCCGCATAAGTTAATTTATGCAGGAAAGAGTAAAGAAATAATCTTAATTTTAATGTTATTGTTAACGCTGTTAATTTTGCATGCTTGTCTGTTAAACATATTTTTTGAGCATGAAAATGTTTACTTGAGAATTGATAGCATCCGAAAAACAGGTATTCCAGGCTGAGGACACTAATGAATACACTATAAAAACCCTTAGGAAACGTTTCTGAAAAATACGGGCAGCGAAAAATACTTTGTTTTTATAAATAATTCTCTAAATTTTGGGAATGTATTGGTTTCTGGGGATTCAAAAGACAGTGGAACACGCTATTTGAAATTTCGGATAACTCAGAAGATTACATTATATTTTCGTTCGTGGTTATAGTACATTTTCATAAAATAAGAAACATTGGTCATTTTTTACAGTGTGTTGTCAACATCAATTTTTCCTTGCAACAAACCTTGAAACAAATTTACAAAACGCACAACCACGAATGAGGTATCATTCGAAAGGTTTTTGAACCGGCTTATGTCATAAGTACACTCACATTTCGTTAAAACATGTTTTTTTATTAAAAATTACAGCCATCTGAAATACCGATATTTCGTGTTGAGAAAACCGAACAATTAGACCGTAAAAACTACTCGGAAACGTTTCGGTGTTCCTTTAAAAATAATAATAATAATAATTACACATATATATTGTTTCAGAAATGCTTCTTTAAGAAGCTACTTCACTCAGACGAAAACACCCGCTCGCTCATGTTAATCCTATGGAGGAAATATTTTAAGATATCTCGTTCGCATTTCAATATTTTTAAATGATTTTTTTTGCATTGAATAGCTGAAGTCAATCTCGATGCACGCTCTTTTGTACTTTTACGATTTTTGTTACGGGTTTTTTTTTTTTATTGAGGACACTTTCACTTTCGAAAACGGTTCCGAAAGTGAAACTATCTTAATAAAAAAAAAAAAACTTGTAATCAAAATCGAAAAAGTAGAAAGGAGCGTGCATAGAAATTGACCTCAGCTATCTAAATGAAAAAAAAATCATTTAAAAATATTGAAATGCGAACGAGATATCTTAAAATATTTCCTCCATAGGATTAACATGAGCGAGCGGATGTTTTCGTCTGAGTGAAGTAGCCTCTTAAATCTCGAAACTTTACTGTTTACTGGGGTTTCTGAAGATAAAGGAACGTTTTTCGAAATCATGGAGAACTCGGAAGAGATTATGTTATATTTTCGTAACGTTTTTCTAAGTCCGGAAACATTTCTCTCGTTTAACAGTGTAGGATGTATAGAATATTCATTAAAATACCTTATTATTTACTGGTAAACGCTACTTCTTGGATGATGGATGTTTTTTTATAAAGACGTTACAACATCAATCTTTAAGTCCATCCATACACTGTAAAAAATGACCAATGTTTCTTATTTTATGAAAATATACTATAACCACGAACGAAAATATAATATAATCTTCTGAGTTATCCGAAATTCCCAATAGCGTGTTCCATTTTGTCTTTTGAATTCCCAGAAACCAATACTTTTCCAAAATTTAAAGAATTATTTATAAAAACAAAGTACTTTTCGCTGCCCGTATTTTTCAGAAACGTTTCCGAAGGGTTTTTATAGTGTATTCATGAGTGTCCTCGCCTGGAATACCTGTTTTTCGAATGCTATTCATTCTCAAGTAAACGTTTTGATGCTCAAAAAATATGTTTAACAGACAAACATCATGCAAAATTAGCGTTACAAGAACATTAAAATTAAGATTATTTCTTTACTCTTTCATGTATAAATTAACTTATGCGACTGAACACGTTTACTTGAGAATGGATAACATTCGAAAAACAGGTATTCCAGGCTGAGGATACTCATGAATACACTATAAAAACCCTTCGGAAACGTTTCTGAAAAATACTTTGTTTTTATAAATAATTCTTTAAATTTTGGAAAAGTATTGGTTTCTGGGGATTCAAAATACAAAATGGAACACGCTATTCGGAATTTCGGATAACTCAGAAGATTATATTATATTTTCGTTCGTGGTTATAGTATATTTTCATAAAATAAGAAACATTGGTCATTTTTTACAGTGTATGGTTTTGTCATTCAAGTATATAGCGTTCTACCTATATAGGAAAATGTTACAACTCAAAATTTAGCAATTTTTAATACTTTCCAACATGGCTCAAAAGTGTTTATGACTTCGGGTTGTCTAGCTGTCTGGCTGTCTGGCTATGCTCAGACTCTCGTACACTGTTAAAAGATTTCTGTAAATACACAGGGAAAAAAAACCCGAGACTCTCTGTAAATTTGCACTAGTTCTCGGTTAAATGCATTCGATCGAGTTTCTCGAACATCATTTTACAGACATTTCCCTTTTCTTATATCAAATTCTCTGTTGGGATTTCCATGTCTTTAAAGATATTTTCTTCTTTGTTATAAACTGTAATTCAAAATACGCACTGTTAAAATTCTTTTACAATTTTATTAAAAATGTTAAAGATGAAAATTTGGTTTAAAAATTGTTTTATTAAAAATTAGAATATTTTAATAAGGGAAAATTAAATTTGTCTTTGCGGAGTTAGCCGGATTTTTTATCGACTATCACTTTGTTCAAAAGATGGTAAGAACGTGAGGTTATTTAAAAAATAAATATTTATTTCAATCTGGATTTACAATTTAAGTAAGAAAATTTTCTAATATTATTTTAGTATATTTTATGATTTGTGTTAATTTTTATAATTTTTTTTTTAATTTTATTATTATTGGGAGTAGTAGAACTTTAATGCCATATACGTTATAAATATATATTAACCTTCTAAATACATAAATATTACGAAAAAAAATGAAGATTAATCTTCTAAATTAAAAATAAATAAATACATAAATATGCATGAAAACATTAAAAGTAAATTTTTAAAAAGAACTTGCATTTTAAAACTTGCATTTTTTTTCTTTTATTTATTACTAAAGAAATTCCTTTCCAAAAAATATTCTTTTCAAGCAATATTTGCGAAGCAATATTTCGAAAAATTCCCGAAAACATTATTAATATTGTTGAAAAAAAATAATTACATTAAAATTCTTTCATTTAAAAAAAAAAAAAATCACTCACAAAATTATTTCTTACATGTTATAAGTTTGGAGGGGGGGGGGGGATCATATAACGTTACACACATTTGCAATACACGTTATTCTAGGTTTTAAAAGGATTATATAATGTCTAAAATGATATATTACACCAGTTGAAAAAATAAACAAACAAACAAAAAAAGACAATAAGAATATTTTTTAAGTACAATTTTTAAAAAGTGTATCTCGCCAAATTATTTTCATTAACCATGAAAAGTAAACATCTCTTAAGTATATTAATCCGAAAGATGGCAGCATGATATTAGTTAAACCTATTTAAAGACTGGAAAAATAAAAGATCTCTCAAGCCCCATACTTATGATTGATCATCGCATTAAACGCAATTATTGAAAAGCGATGATAAACTTTAGAAGTACAATAGATTTTTTTTTACTAAATCATAAATGACATATTTTGCACCTTACCGCAACTACCCTCATGGTATACTGGTTATGGTTTAACTTCCACCCAGGTGACCCGGGTTCGAAACCTGGCTGTGGTCGAACCGATTCGTTTAAAAATAAAGTGTTCCGTTGCACCTATTAAAATTCACGAGCAGGAAAGACCAAGCTATGCTCGGTCAAAATTAAATTTGAGTTCAAATATCATGACCCATGACCAAAATGACCCACTAATTGAATTTTCTCGAACATATGACTTAGCCCAACAGTCTTCTCGCGACCGAAAACCATAGGATGCAAAATTTAGTGTAAATAGTCTGAGCCGTTTTTAAGATAAAATACCTTGACCCATAATGACCCATGACCAAAATGACCAAATAATCGAAATTTCTCGAACATGTGACCTAGCCTAATAGTCTTCTTGTTCCCTAAACCTGTAGGGTGCTAAATTTATTTCAAATCCTCTGAACCGTTTTTAAGATAAAATAGCTTGACCCATAATGACCCATGACCAAAATGGCCCACTAATTGAATTTTCTCGAACATGTGACCTAGCCCAACAGTCTTCTCGTGCTCGAAAACCATTGGATGCAAAATTTAGTGTAAATTGAGCCGCTTTTTAGATCTTGACCCACAATGACCCAGAAATGACCCACTAATCGAATTTTCTCGAACATGTGACCTAGCCCAATGATTTTCGCGTGCCCGAAACTCGTAGGAAACAAAATTTAATCAAAATCGTTAGAGCCGTTTTTTAGATAAAATTAATTTGACCCGCTTTGACCCCAAAATGACCCACTAATCGAAAGTTCTTGAACATGTGACCCAGCCCAATAGTCTTCTCGTGCCCGAAAAAAATCGGATACAAAATTTCGTCAAAATCGTTTGAACCGTTTTTTAGATACAATTAGCTTGACCATGACCCAAAATGACCCACTAATTGAATTTTCTCGAACATGTGACCTAGCCCAACAGTCTTCTCATAACCCGAAAACCGTTGGATGCAAAATTTAGTGTAAATTGAGCCGCTTTTTAGATCTTGACCCACAATGACCCAGAAATGACCCACTAATCGAATTTTCTCGAACATGTGACCTAGCCCAATGATTTTCGCGTGCCCGAAACTCGTAGGATACAAAATTTAATCAAAATCGTTAGAACCGTTTTTTAGATAAAATTAGTTTGACCCGCGTTGACCCAAAAATGACCCACTAATCGAAAGTTCTCGAAAATGTGACCCAGCCCATTAGTCTTCTCGTACCCGAAAATGGTGAGATACAAAATTTCGTCAAAATCGTTTGAACCGCTTTTTAGATACAATTAGCTAGACCATGACCCAAAATGACCCACTACTCGAATTTTCTCGAACACGTGACCTAGCCCAATGGTTTTCTGGTGCCCAAAACGGTAGGACACAAAATTTCGTCAAAATAGTTAGAGCCGTGTTTAAGATAAATTTTGCATGTATATACAGGGTGATTCATAAAAGATGGGCAGAACTTTAAGGGGTTATAGTACACTTAAAGACAAATAATATTAAATAGGAGACTAAGGGTCCCAGACGTATTCCCAAGGAGATAGGGGGCATTAAAGTTTAGGGTCCGAAATTTCAAATGATTATAAAACATGGAAAAATTGGTCGATTCGTTTGCGGTTTTTGCAAAAAATTTTCTTTATGCCAGTATTTTCTTGAAATAAAATTTTAAAGTTCAATTTCAAAAAATGCCGATAGGGGGCGCTTTAGACTTTGGAGTAACAAACAACTATTTTTTAACGTTATTTTTTGTATTTCTTTAAATGATTTCGAAAGCTTAGACTTAAACTTAAATTTTGATCTAAAAATCTGAGTCCTAACGAGTAGTTAAGTAGCGTAAACTGAAATTTGAAATTTGAAACCCTTCTCCCCCCAGAACAAAAATCAGTTATTCCCGATCTTTGTGTCGTAGATTAGGCTCTAACTACTGCCGCGTTTTGCTAAAATTATTCTTTATGTCAGTATTTTCTTGAAAATAAATTTTAAAGAAAATTTTCAAAAAATTCCGATAGAGGGCGCTTTAGACTTTGGAGTAACGAACAACTATTTTATACCGTTATTTTTTGTGTCTCATTAAATGCTTTCTAAAGCTTAGACTTAAACTTAAATTTTCAGCTCAAAATCTGAATCGCTGAGCGTGGTTCAGTAGCGAGGGGAGGGGGTTCAAATTTCAACTTCTGAACATAGTTCAGTTTGCACTACTTAACCATGCCCAACGATTCTGTGCTGTGATACGAGGCAAAAATACAACTTTCGTCAAGGACTGCATAGTCGGAATTCACTCATAAAGGCACTGGCACAGTTGGAAACGTCGCTCATGCAAACGTTAAAGCTCCATTCCTGACGCTAGTCACCGGGTGAAGAAGGAAACAGAAAGTATGCAAATGTCAAATGGGGAAGAAGAAGAACACGTATGCAAAATTTCGACACGATTCAGGCATAAAAACCACTGAACGGTGAGTCAAGTGTAAGTCGCTGTAGTAATGAATCGGAAGATGGTGCCCTTCACGAATAAGGAAAAGGCTGAGATGCATTTAATTTACGGAGCGGCAGATGGAAATGGTGCAGAGGCACAACGAATGTACGGAGAGCGATTTCCTAACAGGCGGTTGCCTAACCGCAAAACTTTCGAGCGCTTGCACAGACAGTTGTGTGAGACGGGATCATTTCTCGCTTCCCGGTCGAATGCAGGTCGTGCAAAAAAGGACGAATCAGTAGTTGTTGCAGAAGCCATTCTGGATGTAGTAGCGGCGCAGCCAAGTACAAGTACACGAACAGTGGCTAGCCAGGTGGATACCTCACAGTCCACGACTTGGAGGGTACTGAAGGATGAACATTTGCTCCCGTTTCATGTGCAACGAGTCCAGAAACTGTCTCCAGGGGATTATCCAAATCGTATTGAATTCGCCCGCTGGTTTCTGCAGCAGAACGCGCTAAATCCACATTTTGGACGAACTGTGCTTTTCACCGATGAATGTACCTTCACACGTGAAGGTACATTTAACACACACAATGCACATGTATGGGCGGATGTCAATCCACATGCTACGTATCCACATGCTCATCAGAGACGCTTTTCCATCAATGTTTGGGCAGGAATCCTCGGAGACCACCTAATCGGACCGTACCTTCTTCCTGAACGCCTCAACGGTAAAACATACCTCACATTTCTGCAACATGTGCTGCCAGACCTGTTAAACGTTGTTCCTCCACGCATCCGGCGGGTCATGTGGTTCCAGCACGATGGAGCGCCAGCCCATTACGTACGAGACGTCCGCAACTATCTGGACATCACATTTCCGAACAGATGGATTGGTCGAGGTGGTCCTGTTGCTTGGCCTGCTCGCTCGCCAGATCTTTCACCCCTCGATTTCTTTTTTTGGGGACGATTGAAGGCTCTTATGTATGAGACACCCATTGAATCCCCCGAGGAACTGGTCGCCAGACTTTCCGCCGTTCCATTCGTCGCCGTTGTTCTGCGTGCATAACCTCTGGTGGTCACAATTTTGAACATTTATTGTGATTACATGTTAATAAATATGCTTTGGTAACATAATCCTAATTTGTGTCTTTTTACCTCGTATCACAGCACACAATGTGTGGACATGGTAAACTGAACTGTGCTCAGGAGTAGAAATTTCAAACCCCTCTCCCCAGAAACTTAACCACGTCTAACGATTCAGATTTTGGGCTGAAAATTTAAGTCTAAGCTTTAGAAAGCATTTAATGAGACACAAAAAATAACGGTATAAAATAGTTGTTCGTTACTCCAAAGTCTAAAGCGCCCTCTATCGGAATTTTTTGAAAATTTTCTTTAAAATTTATTTTCAAGAAAATACTGACATAAAGAATAATTTTAGCAAAACGCGGCAGTAGTTAGAGCCTAATCTACGACACAAAGATCGGGAATAACTGATTTTTGTTCTGGGGGGAGAAGGGTTTCAAATTTCAAATTTCAGTTTACGCTACTTAACTACTCGTTAGGACTCAGATTTTTAGATCAAAATTTAAGTTTAAGTCTAAGCTTTCGAAATCATTTAAAGAAATACAAAAAATAACGTTAAAAAATAGTTGTTTGTTACTCCAAAGTCTAAAGCGCCCCCTATCGGCATTTTTTGAAATTGAACTTTAAAATTTTATTTCAAGAAAATACTGGCATAAAGAAAATTTTTTGCAAAAACCGCAAACGAATCGACCAATTTTTCCATGTTTTATAATCATTTGAAATTTCGGACCCTAAACTTTAATGCCCCCTATCTCCTTGGGAATACGTCTGGGACCCTTAGTCTCCTATTTAATATTATTTGTCTTTAAGTGTACTATAACCCCTTAAAGTTCTGCCCATCTTTTATGAATCACCCTGTATATACACTATATTGCCAAAGGTGATTGGTCACTTGCGATTTTAGACGTTTTGTTAACTATCTAGAAAAATACATGAAGAATTAACCTAAAACTGCAGGTGTGTAAACAGTATAGCACAGCTTATATATTTCCGTGAATATTTTTTCCTGAAACCCCATAGGGGACTGTCAACAAATTGAAAAAGAACGAACATCTTTTGGATTACCCTGTAAAAACTAATGTAGCAAAATTGTTCAAACTCTAGATTATTAATAAGTGGTTTATTGTAATATACTGTGTTAATTTGTATGAGGATAGCATGAATATTCGAAGAGAAATTAAGGTTTTTATAAAAACCGACTCAAATTTCGCCAAGTTTTTTGCTTATAATTTGCAGAGTTCTTAATATAAAAAAAAAAGTTATTTTGAGAAAATATGTCAAACAACATTGTACATAATACTCTGCAATCGGAATTAAAAAATAATAAAAATTGGATGAAAAATGAGCAGGTTTACTAAAAACTGTTTCATTGCCCATGCGCGAATGCAATCAAAATATAATATGCTTAATGTATTAGCTAAGTATATAGAGCAACTTTTATGAAAGTCTCAAAATCATAGCTTGAAAATTCTGAAAATTATCGTCGATAGAAGAAGCTCGAAATCCGTTGCTCCCAAAAGGAAGCAAAAAGATAAGGGTTTGTATCCAAATATATGTAAAGTAAATATATGTTTGTACGTGCAATATTGTGTACGTTATCTTGGCACTAATCAACAGATATTTCATACAACCCCTCATATTTTTGCTTCTTTTTGGGAATAACGGATTTCGAGCTTATTCTATCGAAGATAATTTTCAGAATTTTCAAGCTATGATTTTGAGACTTTCACAAAAGTAGCTCTATGTACTTAGCTAATACATTATGCATATTATATTTTGATTGCATTCGCGCATGCGCAGTGAAACATTTTTTAGTAAAACATTTTTCATCCAATTTTTATTATTTTTTAATTCCGATTGCAGAGTATTATGTACAATGTTGTTTGACATATTTTCTCAAAATAACTTTTTTTTATATTAACAACTCTGCAAATTATACGCAAAAAACTTCGTGAAATTTGGGTCGGTTTTTATAAAAACTTTAATTTCTCTTCGAGTATTACATGCTATCTTCATAAAAATTAACACAGTATATTACAATAAACCACTTATTAATAATCTCGAGTTTGAACACTTTTGCTACATTAGGTTTTACAGTGTAATCCAAAAGATATTCGTTCTTTTTCAATTTGTTGACAGTCCCCTATGGGCTTTCGGAATAAAATATTCATGGAAATATATAAGCTATACTATACTGTTTGCACACCTGCAGTTTCAGGTTAATTCCTCATGTATTTTCTAGATAGTTAACAAAACGTCTAAAATCGCAAGTGACCAATCACCTTTGCAATATAGTATATATATGATATATAACCACACACAAGATTTGCTCGTATTATAATATATGATTTGAACTAATTTCCGCAGATGGCGTAGAGTCGGCGTCTTCTATCAATTTTTATAAATAATAATACAGATGTTTTATTTACAAAACAATTTACAATAGACTTTGTAAATTTACCGAATAACTTCTCTGTTATTTAATAGAATCTCTGTTTTTCTAATCTCTGTAATTTTACATAAGCCTTAAGATAACAGAAAATTTTTTTACTGTGTAAACATACTCAGATTGCCCTGCAATTTGTATTTGTTACTGGTGTTTGCCATAGCACGAACTCTATAGAAAATGAAATGTGTAGCATTTATAGTTCATTTACAGAGACAGTCAAAAGTACTCCTTTACATTACGGCCGATGGGAAATAATCGTTTCAATTGCATTTTAATGATGTTAGACCATTTCAAACATAATGAAATCGATATGGATTTATGCAGTGCACTAAAACATGTATTCTGCTGAATATGGGATGCAAAGCCTTTATTATTTATTTACAGGGCCACGCCAAAGAATTCCGTTCTATAATGGTCTAAGGGGGGGGGGGGCTTTTTGCAGCGTACTTTAATTATGTTACACTATTAATTTCATGAAGTGTGATTTCAGCAGTTTTAAGCGTGTTTTTGCCTGAATTATATTTTAGCTTAATATGTGGCACATCTGAATATCTGTAGGTAATATACAGGGCTATATAAAGGAATTCAAGAATGTTTCTGTCTGATGGTAGAAATGGCTGGTGATGAATTTGCAATCGATTATGCGTTTTTTGACTAAACTAGATTTTATCACTCTATGTAATATATATATATATATATATATATATATATATACACGTGTTTTTTCATATCCAATTCAAATTTCAATCTCTTGTTATCCAATTTTCCATTATATTTAGTTCATCTTTCATTTCTTAATCCATTTGTATTCACTTGATATCAACTCCAAATTATTAACATTTTATGGTTTATTATATATATATATATTATAATTTTCTCTCTCTCTCCTTTTAAATATTCTTCATATTTTAAGTATTTTTGGCCAATTACCATTGAAGCACAAGCTATGGTAAAATTATGATTGCACTTGTTAATTTATTAACTATGTGGTATTCTGTCTACACATTATTATTAATTATCTCTTTGGAGATTTAATTAGATTGTTACAAGAACTTGATATGTCTTTTGAAATTCAAAGATATTATATATATATATATATATAAACTTATACAGGACTACACAAAAGAGTTTAATATTTTACTTTTAAGGCTAAGGGCGGTAATTACTGAAACCTGGTTTTCACATTTGTTATACGTTTTCTAAAATGCTTACTAAGGTATTTTAGTTGCCTTATTAAACAGCGAAGTTTTATTAAAAGTATTCTGGCAACGTTGGGCACTGTTTTATAGTCTATGCTTGACGCAGGATTTATCGTTTTGGTTAGTATCGAATTTAAGATCTATTAACGAGTGCAACAAAATTAAGTGCAGTTTGCATCATACCCGTTTATTTCTTATTTGTTTCCCTTTCCAATTCTGATTAACACTGCGATAGAACTTTCTGAAACCTCTCCAGATGACATTCAAACAACCTTTATCCATGATTGGTTTTCCACCCTTTACAAAACGTCTTTACATAAACTAGAACAGATACCATCATGGACACACGTGGCACTTTTTTTTTTATTGTAAAGTAATTCCTACCCACAAAAAATGCACAGGCGTTCTGTTTTACATAAAGAGCATTAGGCCTTGAAATAGGTGATGAACTGTACCGTCGAATGTGTAGTTGCTAATAATCTAGTTAATCTGCTTAATATATAGACTCCCTTTTTACTTTGGGAATCCGTCTAATAATAATTTAAAACTATCTACAAAATATATCTTATTTTTTAACTTACACAAAAATGTTGGTAAATGAGACAGGAAGAAAAAAGGCTTTAATCTTGGTTATATATTTGTTGCAGTTTTATCTCTTCCAACACAGCTGAAGCTTTTCAACCAAGAAAATTTAAAAATATATGTGTCCCCCTTATTTCGCCTCCCTTAAAACAGGATGTCATGTTTGATTTTTAATCTACGGTGATTTAAATTGGAAATGCACCTGGAATATTCCCAATTTATTTAGAAAGAAAACATTTCCGATTTCACGGTGCTCTTCTTCTTTTCAGATAGCTAAATTGCTCTAAGATAAGATGGACCATGCATGATTCGGCATTAAAATTAACATAGCGGTCCGTTTTTAAGTGGACAGCACTTAAAACCTCACCCTGTCATCATTTATTATAATAAAAGTTCAAATAAAAATAATAATAATTACTTTTTGAAGGTGACACGCTTTTAATTTGCCATCACCTGACTTTTTTAAATGCATCTTTCGTTTTAATTTGTTGAAGATTATTTCATAAGTTTACGTGCATAAGCATACGTTTCATAAGTTTACGGTCATAGCAAATATATTAATTAAAGTTTCAATCATCATCAAATTGTGCTTTTAAGTTTTCATTTGATAGGTTCATGTGCGAATGCCATGATCATAGCAAATGTATAAATTAAAGTTTCAGTCATTCTAGACTTGTACTTTCAAATTTTCATTTGATAAGGCTCTTGCGCGGAACTCATGATTATAGAAAATGTATTAATTAAAGTTTCAATCATCATCAACTTGTGCTTTTGAGTTTTAAGTTTTTATTTAATAAATTCATGTGTGGATCCCATCATCATAGCAACTGTATTAATTGAAGTTTCAATCAACATCGACTTGTGCTTTTAAGTTTTCATTTTATAGGCTCATATGCAGATCCCATGATCGCAGCAAATGTATTAATTAAAGTTTTAGTCATCATCGACTTGTGCTTTTAAGTTTTAAGTTTTTATTTAATAGTCTCATGTTTGTATCCCATGATCATAGCAAATGCATTAATTACAGTTTCATTCATTATTGACTTGCTTTTTCAAGTATCCATTTGATACGATCATATACGGATCCTATGATCATCGAAAATGTATTAATTAAAGTTTCATTCATTATCGAATTGCGTTTTCAAGTTTCCACTTGATAGACACATATACGGATCCTATGATCATAGCAAATGTATTAATTAAAGTTTCATTCATTATCGAATTGCGTTTTCAAGTTTCCATTTGATAGGTTCATATACGGATCCTATGATCATAGCAAATGTATTAATTAAAGTTTCATTCATTATCGAGTTGCGTTTTCAAGTTTCTATTTGATAGGCTTATATACGGATCCTATGATCATAGCAAATGTATTAATTAAAGTTTCATTCATTATCGAATTGCGTTTTCAAGTTTCCACTTGATAGACATATACACGGATCCTATTATCATAGAAAATGTATTAATTAAAGTTTCATTCATTATCGAATTGCGTTTTCAAGTTTCCACTTGATAGACACATATACGGATCCTATGATCATAGAAAATGTATTAATTAAAGTTTCATTCATTATCGAATTGCGTTTTCAAGTTTCCACTTGATAGACACATATACGGATCCTATGACCATATAGCAAATGTATTAATTAAAGTTTCATTCATTATCGAATAGTGTTTTCAAGTGTCCACTTGATACACACATATACGGATCCTATGATCATAGCAAATGTATTAATTAACGTTTCATTCATTATCGAATTGTGCTTTATGTTTCAACTTTCCATCTGATAGGTTATGTGTGAATCCCATGCTCATAGCAAATGCATTAATTAAAGTTTCATTCATTATTGACCTGGGTTTTCCATTTTCCATTTGATAGACTCATGTACGGATCCTATGATCATAGCAAATGTATTAATTAAAGTTTCATTCATTATCGACTTGCATTTTCAAGTTTCTATTTGATAGGAAATACGGATCCTATGATCATAGCAAATGTATTAATTAAAGTTTCATTCATTATCGAATTGCGTTTTCAAGTTTCCATTTGATAGGCTTATATACGAATCCTATGATCATAGCAATTGTATTAATTAAAGTTTCATTCGTTATCGACTTGCGTTTTCAAGTTTCCATTTGATAAACTCATATGCGTATCCCATAATCATAGTAATTCTGGGCTGCCACTGGCTACTATTTTTATATTCTATTCGCACCATTATTTTAAAAAAATAAATTTTGTTGTATATTTCTTTTGCACATGTTGCCAAAATATAATTGAAAAAATTTTGTTTTGAGAAAGTGATGCGAGATAGAATTTAAAAACATAGTCGCCAGTGGCAGCCCTGTAAATGTATTGGATTGTACGCAAAGTTCGTGCCGGTTGGGATATCAATTCGTACTGGACAATTCTGCCTTTTAATTATTAGACATTAGATATCGGAATGAATGTCTAATAATTAAATGATAGAATTTTCCCAAACGGCACGAACGTTCTGGACAACCAAATATTAATTAAAGTTTCAATCATCATTGACTTGTGCTTTCAAGTTTTCATTTGATAGGCTTATGTGTGGATCCCATGATCATAGCAAATGTATTAATTGAAGTTTCAATGATCATCGACTTCATCTTTCAAGTTTTCATGTGATAGGCTCATGTGGCAGATCCCATGAGCCATGATTATAGCAAATGTATTAATTGCAGTTTCAATTATCATCGACTTGTGCTTTTAAGTTTTTATTTATTAGGTTCGTGTGTGGATCTCATGATCATAGCAAATGTATTAATTAAAATTTCAATCATTATCGACTAGTCCTTCGTGTAAGTGGCACACATTTTTTTTGGATGACTTTTATCTCAGAGTTTCAAAATCCATGAACTTAAGCATTGTTAAGATTATAAACTTTCTTTGTTTTTCGCTCTAATTTTCTTTTCAACTTTTCACTTTTTGTTTTGTATATTTTTGACGACCTGTTCAGTTTTACTTGTTTGTTTGTTTTGTTTTGTTTTTTTAATGTTGAGATAAGTACCGCCGATGTAGGACCTAATTGTCCTTAGAATGGTAAAATATTGTAGAATAGTAATTATTATTGTATTGTATCTGTTACGTTGTATTTGCATCATTACCGTACACTTCACGAATTTCTTTTTTATTCAGAAATTCTTAATTCATACCAGAAATTCATAATAGTAATTTTGACTTTATTTAATGACAGACGTTTTATGATTGCATAAAATCAACTTTTTTGTTTCGGAATTTTCTGAATAAAAAAGAAATTTCTAAATGGATGCATTTGTGTGCTAATAATGCAAATGGGTTAATAGTGTGTTGTATTTGATATTTGTTATTTCTTATTTTACACATTTTTTAATAATTTTATGTTTGGTATTATTTCACGTTTGTGAAATACTGTTTTTGAACAATCTTATTTTTTTAAACTGCTATATTTTTATAGTTTTGCATACTTGTATATTTATGAATAGTTACATACTTTTGAATAGGTGCGTAAATGATAGTATATATTGGCCTACTCTATTATATATTATATGTCATATCTAAAAAGATGGATTAAACTTTGAGCCGTTATATTAAAAATAAATGTGCAACGTAAAATAGCACAAATTAAAAATATATATATTGGCAAACAGCTGTTTCGGAGCCCCTAAAGCTCCATCCTTAGTGCCAAATTTAAAAGGTTAAAAACCGATTTAAAATCCTAAGCCATGTCAATTTGCCTGCGTCTTTCGCACGTGCCAAGATGAAATGGCGGCGAACCCTTCAAAAACAACAGCGGTGTCAGAAAAACACATGTGATGGAGAGACCAATAAGAAAATTTGGTGTACTGGACATATCATTAACTAAGCTGCCTGAATTCTTCCACATGTGATTAGCCTCCCAGAAATCAAGGTCGTAAATACATGAGCATTTCTGAATTATTGAACCCTCTGAAAAATTAAAACTGTGATTTTCAGACCAACAATGGTTAGCTATTGCAGAACGTTTAATGTCACAATTTTTAACTTAGTTTTTACGGTAATTTTTTGAATTGTCACTGATGATGGAGCTTTAGAGGTTCCGAAACAGCTGTTTGCCAATATATATATTTTTTTAATTTGTGCTATTTCACGTTGTACATTTATTTTTAATATATGCCATATCCTTGAACTTTTACATCATAATTCTACAAATTTTTGATGTAGGACTCTTGAGAAGTATCACTAAGAAAAATGACATTTTCAAATCTGAGTAAATCGATGTTTTCATTTTGTTCTGAAACTTTTTGTTTCAAATAGGATGACCCAATGCTTTCAAATCTGAAATACCAGAAATACTCAGAATATTGAAGCATGGACATACTCAAAACTGAGAACATAGAGGTCAGTTCATACTCATTTTTGAAACATGCACATACTCAAAAATGATTAGAATCAGTTCAAACTCATTTTTGAAACATGGACATACTCAAAAATGGGCTCATAGAAGTCAGTTCATACTCATTTGAATGAAATGCAATATTGCCATTTTTCAAGAAAAAAATAATTGTGACGTTAATGGGTTAAAATGTGTCAAAAAGAAAATTTAGTCAGTTAAATTTCAATAACCAGGAAGTGCTTTTTCATTTAAGAAATATACTGCCAACAATCGAATTGAAAATTTGTATAATACATATCTCCCCTTCCTCACATAAATAATTAAGTTGTACAATCTTAACCACCATCTCAAATTGATCAAATCTCTCCGAAATCCCGTTAAAAATTTCCAATTTTCTCAGCAACAAATTAATCAATCCTATAAAAATATCAACATTCGTCCGAATCATTCGATGACTTGCATTTAAAATAACCCACTCATGTGATCTGGATGGCGAAGTGGATAAGGCAATGGACTTGTAACTATAGCAGGACTGAAGCTGGCTGTGGGTAAAAGCGTAAATTTAGTTTATCCGCCCATAATCGTAAATAGAACCTGAGATACTAGCGCTTTTTTTCTAGCTGTTGTTTACTGTTGTTTGAAACATGTACATTACTTAAATATGAGCACATGATATTTTATTCTTGAGTGTGTGCATGTTTTCAGAAATGAGTATAAACGTATTTCAAACTTGAGTCATTTTGATTTGGAGCCATTTTGACTACGCGACATACTCAGATTTGAGTACTTTTTGCTCAGTTTTGAAAATGTCGTTTTTAGAGTGATCACATATATGGGCAATACAATAAAGTGCTGCACTTAAAACTTTTAAAAATTTGTGGCCACAAAACTTTTTTTTTTTTTTCAGGAATATTCTGCAGTAACTTTAACTTTTAAACAAGATTACAGAAGGGTTCCGATTGTAAAAGTATCTTCGTAAAAAGTAATCCGCAAAGAAAATCGAAAAAACGGCGAATGTAGAGATCAATCTCGGCTATCCAATGCCAAAAAAAAAAAAAAAAAAAAAAAGCTTCAAAATATTGAAACGCAAACGGGATATTGGAAAATAACTTCCCCATAGGATTTACATTAGCGAGCGGGTGTTTTCGCTTGAGGGGATTGTAATATCATGACAGCCGAATGACGCACAAATTCTTCTTTTTAAATTTTAAATACACAGTTTACTGAAAATGAGAGCTGGTATTTACAATATTATTTACATTATGTACACTTTCACTAATATTCATAAAAATTCCACCTAAACCACATTGCTTCTTAAAATAACCAAAATATACTCGGATGTATTCCCACATCCTACTCCTCCGAACAAAACACCATTTCTTCTGTCTTATCTTCACTAATATTCATAAAAAATCCACCTAAACCACATTACTTCTTAAAATAACCAAAATATACTCGGATGTATTCTCACATCCTACTCCTCCGAACAAAACACCATTTCTTCTGTCTTCTCTTCACTTCTGTTTACTTTTTAAAAAAGGGTTGGAAGGATGTTGGTTGCATGACAGGGATAAACCCTTAAGCACTTAAGAATGTTAGTCAGTCAGCTTCCTAATTCCCCTCAAACCTATGGGCACGGATTGTATTTGTATACTATTTAATATATATCCTCAGGAAATTAATATTTTTAAACTGCATTTTTCTACACACTATTCTGAAAGGATGTCTCTTTTTTTCTATTAGTTGTCAAAATATTTCTAAAATATATACTTAATTTAATATTTTATGTGTTAAAAGCGGACGAGCTGTAAGTAAAAATTTAACACTTCAAATAAATTGAGTATATATTTTAGAGATATTTTCACAACTAAAGAAAAATGAGACATCCTTTAAGAAGAGTGCACATACACTGTAAAAAAAAAATTCCTGAAAAAAACCGGAAATTGTACTGGCAATCGGAACGCCAGTACTATTTCCGTATTTTAACGGGAAAAAAAATCCGTAAATTCCAGAAAACTTTCCGTGATTTCTGAAATATCCGTTTTTAAATTTCCGTTTTATAACAGATATCTTCCGTATTTTTAAAAACATTTTATAATGTTAAAATAAACATTATAGGACCAAAAAAAAAAAGTTACTCCTCAAGAACAACCTTATAAAGGATTGATATATTTCTGCTTTTTTCCCCCTCCTTGCGGAGGGTGTTTTGTGTAAATAACCAAACCTTGCCCCGATGAGAATCGAACCCGCAATCTCCCTTGTGCTAGACTGGAGGTCCCGACCACTACGCTATCATTAGATATTCAACTTCCTCAAGCGTTGTTACTTATTTCAGTCGCTTTTTATGATGCAAAAACTTGAGGATTCCATGGATTTTTTTTTTTTTCAGTTCCAATGTTTTTAATATTTTCTTTTCATATTTTTCAATATTTCGCTTTATAACAGATAAATTTTAACTTATTATGTATTATATGCGTAAAACATTGTATTAAAAGTAATGTACAAACATTTTCTTTTTTCGAACTTTTTAAATTATTTGTCTGATAATCTATTTATCAATTCCAATAAAAACAATAATTATCTTAAGGAGACGTATTTATTAGATGCTGTTAAAATAAATTTTCGTTATCTCTTATTTTAAAAAACTTATGTAAATAAAAAAAATTATAATAAATTAAATTATTACATTTCAGCTATGCTGAGAACTTTTGTGTACGGTTCTGTCAAACTAAATAGTTTTAATAATATTAAAACAAAAATTTGATTTTTAAAGACAATTTCGAAATTAATGATCTTGTGATAGGTAAGTTTAAATTTGGACTTATTGATTTAGTTTAATTTATAAAATTATAAGCAAAAGAAATAAATTATAAAGTTAATAAAATTATAAACTTAATTTTTATAAAAGTAAAGAAAAAATATTAACTATTTTTATAAATTTAAGGAAAAAATTATAGACGTTGAAAAATTATAATTTATAAAATAATAAATTTTAGTTTAATTCATAAATTTATAAGCCAAATCAGTTTAGTTTAATAGAAATTTACATAGAGATAACTTGCAGAGATATTATGTTATGAAACCTTTAAATAACCTAATATAGCCTCACGTTAGAAAAGTTAAAATAAAATTTTAAAAAATTAGTGTAAAAAAGTCCTATTTTTGAAGCACTATCAATAAAAATAAAAAGTAGATTTAAAAAAAATATTTTTTTCTGCAACTTATATAAATAAAATCAATTTATGAATATTTCATTAAAAAATATAAATATTACTATTATTTTCACAAAATATTACCGTCCAGGCGTTAGAATGGGCCAGCATGTCGAGCCGGGTCAGGCCTGGATCCTTGAAGAACTCTAGTAAATAAAACAATCTTAATTCGCATTTCAAACAAGGCGATTTCTGTACGCAAACCTCTAAAAGTTATTTACGGAAATTGCACTGTTTTGGAAGAAATACGGACAAAATCCATTCAATTTACGGAAAACTTTCTACATATTTAAGGATTTGAAATCTCCTTTACGGAACTAATGACATTTACGGAAATTGTACTGTTGTTTTGGAAAAATGAAACTTCTCCGTAAAATTTTACGGAAAATCTGTTGTATTTTCACGGATTTTTTTTAGTGTAGAAGGGAAAAAAAGTTAGAAATATTAATTTCCCGAAGAGATATTTTAAATATACAAATGTATATTTCAAATATACACGTTCTACGCCCATAAGTTTATCATTAGCGAGATGAACGGATGAGCTGACTGGTTAATGATGTCATATGGCCTTTGTCCCTAAAAAATCTGACTGTCAGTTTTATTGACAGCGAGTCAATTTGACTCGCAGATTTCTAATTCTAGTGCAAACTCTGATTCTAAAATGAATTATCACTTTTAGAAATCATATGTTTAAAACTATATTAGTAGGGACGAATTATTTTCAGAGATTTATTTTTCAAAAATTTGGCGTTCACTTTTATTGATAGAAGATCAATTTGACGCACAGATTTCTGAGTCTAGCTCAAACGAGCAGGTGAAGTATTAGTCTTATGAATAAAATGTTTTAAATGATATACTTGGGACGAATTGATTGATTCTAACTCAAACTCTGATTGTAATGAGCAGGCGAAATATTAGTCTTACAAATAAAATGTTTTAACCGATATTACTTGGGTCGAACTAATTGAGTCTAGCCCTCATTCTGATTGCTATAACCAGGTGAAATATTAGTCTTACAAATAAAATGTTTTAAAAGATATTACTTGGGTTGAATTAATCAAATACTAGCTCAAACTCTGATTGTGATGAGGAGGTGAAATATTATTCTGACAAATAAAATGTTTTAAACGATATTTCTTGGGTCGAATTAATTGAGTCTAGTTCAAACTTTGACTGTGATGAACAGGTGAAATATTAGTCTTACAAATAAAATGTTGGGTCGAATTAATCAAATACTAGCTCAAACTCTGATTGAGATGAGCAGGTGAATATTAGTCAGTCTTACAAACAAAATGTTTTAAATGCTACTTGGGGCGAATTAATTGAGTCTAGCCTTAATTCTGATTGTGATGAGCAGGTGAAATATTAGTCTTATGAATAAAATGTTTTAAATGATATACTTGGGACGAATTGATTGAGTCTAACTCAAACTCTGATTGTAATGAGCAGGTGAAATATTAGTCAGTCTTACAAATAAAATGTTTTAAACGATATTACGTAGATCGAATTAATTGATTCTAGTTCAAATTCTAATTGTGATGAGCAGGTGAAATATTAGTCTCATAAATAAAATGTTTTAAACGATATTACCTGGAACAACTTAATTTAGGATAGCTCAAACTCTGATTGTGATGAGTGGATGAAATATTTGTCCTAGAAATAAAATGTTTTAAACGATATTACTTGGAACGAATTAATTCCCGATGTTGTTTGACGAATTAATTCCTGATGCATGGCTGCACAGTTTTATTAATAACGGGTCAATTTGAATAGTAATTTTTAAAAATCTGATGCAAACTCTGATTCTGATGGTGAAGTATTGGATATCAAACGTTTTGAACGGTATTACTTGAGATGAACTAATATCTTTTGAGATTCTTTTTTCCAAAAATCAGAAATCGGAATTGTTCTAGAAATTGCATTTAAGGGATCTAATTTAGACTTCGCTAAGAATAGGCCAAAGAAATTAAATTCAGCCTTGAAATTGGCAGGAAGTGAGTGAGAATCCTTATTTAAGCAGCAGATGTGGGTTAAGTGGATGTATTATGCACTTACCTACTTTTTTTTTAGTCATTAAAAGACAAAAAAAATACGCTCAACCCTTTAATCACGTAATGCAATTCAGGGAAAGGAAACGCTGCCCTATTCTTAACACATATCAGATGCTCATAGAAATATATATTTAAAAAAAAAGAAAAACTTACAATGGATTTTAAAACAAAGGTATAGGACTAAGCATTCTTTTTTTATTATTATTATTTCTTTTTTCCAACTGAGGTTTGATGAAGAGTAAGAGAGAGAAAAAAAAAAATTCCCAGGTGTACCGGAAGAGTGTGTAATTCCGATCCATCCAAAAGCAAGAATTGGAAAATATTATGCGTGAGAAATTAATATCGACTGATTTTCAAGTTCACTAACTATCCAAATTTAATGCGGCCTTGAAAGAAGAAGGGGTAAAGGCTTGCTCATCCGCTTTCACCTTCTGCAGGATAGACAGACTTTATCACGAAAACGCACCAAAAATCATTGAAACTGAAAGAATCAGGGTCCATAAGCCGTGTTTTTGGCTCATGAAATAAACCTAAACTCGATTTTGTTAATTCAAATTCATAAAGATACAACTAAATGTAAATATATCGCTTGAAGGTGCGTAAAAACATACATAAAACATTTAAAAGCACATTAAAGTCCTTTTAAAAATTCAGAACGTTTTCAACCGAACTACTCGGTCATCATCAGTGAAAAACTAATTGTTGAGTTGAGTTGTTGTCTCTTCGCGTTTTCTAGCTTGCCCGGAATAAACCATTTTACTTCAAGGGTTTGGAATATAAGGTGGGATGGGAAAGGTCATTCAACATTTCAAAAATAAGTACGGGTTAATCAATCATGTATTAATTCATTCCAGACTGCTTGGATATCATATGATAATACATCGTTACAGACTATTTCTTTTTTAGATATTATTTCCAGAGACTCTCTTATGATAGCTTCCTGGTGATTATTTGTGCGGAATATAATTTTGGATCCATTGAAATCTACTTTTATAGGTTCAGTTTGTGCTAATCTTGCTAACTTTAATTGATAATTTTAACTTTTTACCGATTTTGTTATACTTAATTATTTTACTTTTTAATATTAGAAAGTTTATCCTGTACGATTTCAACAATACTTTTCGCATTTTTTTCGGATTTATATGACTTATACAAGTTCAAATTTCGTATTATTCGTAGTTTTTGATAAATAAAAAATACGCAATTTCTCCTAATTTTACCTCAATTATTTATATGAACGCAATCGTGCAACACTTTCTTCGTTACATATACTATAAAATACATCAAAATGTACAATATATGTAAAAATAAAAGTGTTGCAAAGCTGCGCTCGTAATAAAATATTAAAAAATATATTAAAAATTGTGGTAAAATTGGGCGAAATTGCGTATTTTTCATCAAAAACTACGAATAATACGAACTTTGAGCATGTGTAAGTTATATAAATCCGAACAAAATGCAAAAAAAAAAATATTGTTGAAATCGTACAGGATAAACCTTCTAATATTAAAAAGTGAAATAATTAAGTCAGTATAAAGAAATCGATTATTTCATTGGCCAAAAACACGGCTTATGGACCGTGGTCCTTTTTAAGTTATAAGGCTGTTTATCAAATCCAAAGAAGCTACTTTCTGACACGTTTCTGAATTCATTTTTGTTTGGAAACGCATGAAATTGGCAGGTGTTCTTATTCTGAAGCTATGTAATCGAACAGCGTTTTCTATTTTCTGGTAAAGGCAGAATATCTTTCAGAAAATCCTGTCAATGTCGACGTTTTGAACCGAATTCCCGTGACAGCAGAGCGAGAAAGGAAAAATCGTGTCGTCATGTGACACGAATCGCTTATAACTCGATAAGTAATCTATTTGTCAAAAAATGGAAAACTCATTTCAATTTTAAATCGCTTTCATCGTTAGGTCTGCCAATTTTATGCCTTTGCGTTTAAAAATGGGTCAGAAAATGTGTCAGAAAGTTTCGCGTTATTGAGCAGGTCATTTGAAAACCACCTTAATATTTTTTTCACAATTTTCTATCTGTAATTTTAGAAAATATAAAAGGTGATTCTAAAAAAAAAAACCTTTATTTTTTGGAGGCAACTTTGGCCAAAACTGATGAATGGGATAAGAATACATCTATATTAAAAAAGCAAAAACATGTCCGTGAGTATAATGCTGACGTCATATTGACGGTGGCAACACATGACCAACAAGATTCGTTTTAATTTATTTTTTTTTAATTTCTAACCATCGCACAATGTCAATTTTTACACCAACGAATAGGAATAAGAATTTTTTTTCAAGTGCACTTTGTTTGAAAACTCAATTTACTGATTTTTTATGGATTTAAAAATAATTCCCAAGTAAACCTCTCAAATTATCTCAGTCAAAAAGGCTGCTGTAAGTAGCGAAATCTTTGGCGATTTCTTCGGCTATTACTGCTAACATGCGGCTAATACGACAGTATCACTTTTAATTCAAAAGTTTATTTGAATGCATTAATTTTCTTTTTCATATAAAGATGCTCTTTTGTGTTGGTAGTGGGACAATCTAAAAAATATATTAAGAGTAAAAAATCTATTAGAATTTTCCGTTTTAAAAAAAGCGAGATTTATACCTATATTCTGTAACTCGGGAAGACCGGGTTGAATCCCCTAGTTTTATAATAAGACTCGTGTAGCTCATGTTATGTTTGAACTCATGGAGAGAGGAAAATAGAAATAGTATTACCAGAGTTGCCAAGCCTCTTTTGCTTTAGCGTACCAGTAATTTCTTATGGGAAATGTTGTTATTTTAAATCGCAGAATGGTCCGATTAATTAAACAAGCATTTTCTGTACTAAAATACTGGTATCCAAAAAGCCGGAGACTTGGCAGCTCTGGTATTACAGTGATGGGACAGTGGCGCACCAGAGAACCAATTGACACCACTAAATTTAAGTAGTATTCTTAGTGTAGAATAATATTCGTCTTATTTAAGTGCAAAATTACTAAGATATTTTAAGGCGAAGAATAGTGTTAAAATTTAGTGGTGAAAACCGCCCAAATGGTGCGCTACTGTTGGGTGTTGTCAAAAGTCAAATTACCAAAGTGTTGCAGTACTTTGAAAGAAGTCTAGGGGTTTCAAACTAACTGCTCTCGGTCCGCATGCGACCCTAAGACATATATTTCTGCGCCCCATAAAGCTCTTTGCAACAATTATTTTATTTTAACTAAACCTTTAATCTTATAAATGAAGACTATTTAATTGCAAACCAAAAGAAAATTCTTTCAAATTTAATGACGTTTATTCAATAACAATACAGAGTGATTAAAATTAAAGTTTCATTTTGAAACCTCTATAAAATTAAAACTACTGGACCAAAAGTTATCAAAGAAGTTATGGGATTTATCACATCTCCTGCAAGAAAATTACAGCAAACAATTAGTTCAAAAAGTCACCACCAGGGGGGAAACGGTGCAGTTGCAGTATGCTGTATTCAGGACCAGGGGTTTTTGCTGTACGAACCCCACCAGTATTTATGACAATTTCCAATGGCTTGTTAAAAGTAAGATGCAAGCCACAAAACACACACACACACACATACACACACGCACAAATGTAACTTTGTAAATTTATGTAAATTTGCATTACACGTCACATGGTTTTTCCGATATAAAACTTCGCATTTTCTGCAGAACCTTTAGTTGCTGCAGGTCAACGATGTCTTTGGAAGGCCGAACTTTACTCGTAAAGTGCATATTATCAATGTGATAATAATGAACGTCATGCATTTAAAAAATATCCAACCAGAAGGTCAAAAGGATCGAAAGCACCAAATATTGCTCCGGGTTTGAAGAAAATGATGACGAAATTTGAAATTACAGATATGTTATCCGTCATACCTAAACAGGAAAGGACGCCTGTTCCTGTAAAAACTCAGGAATCTGTTGCATTGGCAGTGAAGGAAGCAATCATGTAAAGCATACACAGATGATGTTGTACATGTGGTATTTCACATCAAAAGAAACTTCCATTTAGTAGTGAGCAAAAAGTTGTTCATAAAATGCTTCATTACTGTGCTCACAAGTGTGTTCCGCAGCTTCAATCAATCTACTAATCCTGCTGACAGGGAAGTTTTTTCATTGCAGTTTCTTGCACGAATGGAGATTGATAATCATGAACATAGAACTGGATCAGGACTTCTAACCAAATAACTTTTCCAAGAAGAAAATCGTTCCTCGAAAAACGTCTCAAATGGGGGGCGCATTTGTACGACAACTTCTGCATGTGTCACCAGTTCGTCTGCTTCTTCAAATTGTCTGTCGTCTGGTGGGTATCTGATATACAGTTTCGGTTTGATGTTGTAAGTGTCTTAGCAGGGATTCTCGCCGGCTGTGCAGCTGCCATTTAGTTCCAAAGTTTCGACACGATATTAATACTATTACTATTTCGTTAGAAGTCCTTTACTAGTTTTATGTTCATGTTGATAATGCTTATCCCTGAACATTTTATAGACAGAGGAGGCCATATTTTCACTAAGATGGTGCCTATATCATCAACACACATTACTTCAAAATCTGGGTACAAGGAATCCCTAAAGTTGTCCGTAAAAGCCCACCATAAAGTCACCACCTGGAGTGTTTCCGTTGCCAGTTTTATAATTGGACCATTGTTTTATGAAGAACAATCTCTGACAAGATCCATCACATGCTCCAGTGTTCATTATCTCGCATTTATTTTAATCAGAAAATCAAGTTAAGTATTAGCAATGTGTTCACCATGGGGACATATGGAAAATGCATGAGGCATTGCTCCCAATGGTGGACACATTAAGCATACTTAGCTTAATTTTATTGTTAAAATAAATTGTACTTTGCTTGCACATGTTATTTGTATCAGTAAATGTGCATCTGGTCTTATAATGCCATATTTCCGCACGCGATTAGTGATACATTTAAACTGGTTATTAAATATCGAAAAATTTACATTTCAGAGTTTCTAATAAAGTTTTTTTTACATGTAACACCTCATTTCATAATAAATCGTGGACGTTTTTCAGTTTTGCAATTAACTTTTTACCTCTGTCTTTCAAAGCTTTACAGATAGAATCGATAATTTCTAAATTTCGCAACTAAAGAGCACTGGTATTGGTTGCATTAGGGGGCATACAGTCACTTTACTATGCCATTGTCGCGCTAGATAGCTGTAGTTCTCTTTGTTCGTTTTTTTTTTCTCAGAATAAAGGGACTTTCCTATACACCCTGTATTTTTAAAAAAGTACTTACGCTATTTAAAAAACCCAAGAAATAAATGCTTTACTGTGATTCAAAAATGTCATATACTTTTATAAAACAATTGCAGTTTACATAAAATATAGCATGCTCAACTCTAGAAAATAAACGTTCTCGCACTTACGCATTATTTTAGTGATGTACACTGTTAAAAATTTGAGGCAAACTGTCCAGTCATTTGACCGTTTTTATAGAAAACGGTTACATACAACCTTGATTTAAAGATATTCTGACCATATTATTTCCCATATTATGGTCAGAATAGAGTTAAATTAAGGTCATGAAACCGTTTTCTATAAAAACGGTCAAATGACTGGACAGTTTGCTGCAAATTTTTAACAGTGTATTTTTAACAGTGTAACAGGCTGTGCCCGATAAATAGACAAACACATTGCCTTATTTCAAGTGTTTCTTCTTAATTTTGAAAATCTATGTTTCTAAGATTATGATTTAAGATTAAATTTTTCAGATATCAATCATTATGTTGAAGAAATAGGAAGTTAAAGCGACGGTGATTTCTGGCCTGCGTGCAGGGCAAACTGCTAAATAAATTGCAGGTTTCAATATAATCGCTTTAAGTATAAATTGCAACGTAAAAAAAAGTTTGCAATGAAGAATCGGATCCCGTCACACCGGCAAGAAAAAGCATAAGGTACGCAAGGATCGTACAAGTCTAGATATCTGCTCAGAATCCAGTAGATAATCAATGAAAAGATCCCTGAAAGTCAATGCGCTTCCAAGCAAGAGAACTGGATTGGATATGTTAGATCTAATGATTCCTATGATTGGTGCTGAAGGTATGGTCCTAGAAGAGGCTAAAAAATGCCTTTATTAAATGTTTACCAATTTATTATACGCACCCTTGGTACGTAAAAAGTACGATGATTATTACTTGCATGATTATATAATAAAATGAATGAATGAAACAAAAACTCTAGAAAGGTAAACATGCTGTACCAGAATGCAATGAATCAGCCTCTTTTGAATTACCTAAAATCTGGCTTGAAGTCTTGTTCAATTAAATAATAATAATAATAATAAGGAAATATTAATTTTCATGTTTACAGTTGACTATTTTTAAGCACCCGCTTTTATTACACATATGATCTCGTGATTTACCTTTTTCAAGTTTTTTTTTTATTTTTTTTTTATTTTTTTTTTAATTGCGATAATAGTTTATTTATCGTGTAAATCTTGATAATGGCGCTGTTTGTGCGTTCGAAACCTGTCCATCAATATAGTAAAAGGTTTTTATAAACCATTTTTGTGTTCTATTTTTATCACTTAAGCATTTAAATCTGTATTTTATTTTTGCAGGGTTAAAGGAATCAAGCATGATTAAAGGAAACAATACACCTGTAATATAACGTCAAACAAGACTTCGCTGACAGCTTCACGTTTCGAAAACCACTATTTTTCAAAATAAAATAAAATAATAATAATAATAATAATAATCTTTCGTTTCTAACGCTTGATTTTTTTTTACACTATATCCCAAAATAAAAAAAAGTATATAATAATAATAAAAGAAACAATAAATGATAGGACTGAAATCGACAGCTGAATCGATGCCTTGAACTTGTCTTCCTTGGCCTCCTTTCACTTTCGGCACCTAAGGCAGCGATGTGAGACGGACATCTGAATCCTACAGGTGATGGAGGTCTAAAGGTTAAAATCGCTCTCAAAACTAACGAAATTCAGCTGATCACCTAACGGTTCCATTAAGAAAGATTTAATACTTATTTCACGTTTCCACATTTTAGAGGGGAAGAAGATACTGAAAAAATATCACTTTCATATAACCGAATAGATGCATCTTTGCAGAAATTCTGGCATTATCTGAAACACAGAGTCAATTAGACCCAAATAAACATATTTTGAATCAGAAATGTTACTTAATAAATAAAATCATGGTTTGTTTGATGCGGGTATCAGTAAATTAGCGAAGAAAATGAGGAAGAAGATATTTAAAAAGTGTCGTTTTCATATAACCATACAGGGGCATGGTTACCAAAATCCCGGCATTCTCCAGAGAACAGAGTCAACTATACCCAAATAAACATACTTTGAATCAGAAGTGTTACTAATAAATAAAAACATGGTTTGTTTGATGCGGGTATCAGTAAATATGTGATGAAAATATAGAAGAAGATAGTACTGAAAAATATAACTTTCATATAACCGTGTAGATGCATATTGACCGAAATTTTGACATACCCTGAAACACAGAGTCAATTAGAACCAAATAAACATATTTGAATCAGAAATTTTACTTAATACATAAAATCATGATTTGTTTGATGCGGGTGTCAGTAAATTTGTGATTAAAATGGGGAAGAAGATACTAAAAAAGTATCGTTTTCATATAACCATATAAGGCATAGTTATCAAAATCCCGGCATTCTCCGGAGCATAGAGTCAACTATACCCAAATCAAGATACTTTGAATCGAGAAGTGTTACTAATAAATAAAAACATGGTTTGTTTGATGCGGGTATCAGTAAATATGTGATGAAAATATGGAAGAAGATAGTACTGAAAAATATAACTTTCATATAACCGTGTAGATGCATATTGACCGAAATTTTGACATACCCTGAAACACAGAGTCAATTAGACCCAAATAAACATATTTGAATAAGAAATTTTACTTAATACATAAAATCATGATTTGTTTGATGCGGGTATCAGTAAATTTGTGATTAAAATGGGGAAGAAGATACTAAAAAAGTATCGTTTTCATATAACCATATAAGGCATAGTTATCAAAATTCCGGCATTCTCCGGAGCATAGAGTCAACTAGACACAAATCAAGATACTTTGAATCAGAAATTTTACTTAATAAATAAAACCATTGTTTGTTTGATGCGGGTATCAGTAAATTTTTGATGAAAATGTGGAAGAAGTTACTAAGAAAATAACGTTTTTCTGTAACCATATAGATGAATAGTTGCCAATATTCCGCAGTTCTCTGGAACACTAAGTCAACTAGACCCGCAAATAAACATGTTTTGAGCCAAAAATTTTACTTAATATATAAAATCAAATAAGTGCTAGATAGGAACAAGCTACATTTTATTATAAATAAAACTGTAATGCGCTTTTAGTTTTAAATATATAGATGAATGTAGATATAGTCTGGTATTTTTTGTTTTTTCACATCTTGAACAGAAGCGCTGATATAGAGTTTTAAAGATTGCGGAAATCGCGAAACGAAGTACGGAAAAGAACGATTTTGGAAAAGTTAGTATTAATATTTTTTGAAACCGAAGGCTTTGAATACGGACGAAGCGTTGAACGGCTATAGGCGAAAGACAACACAGCAGGTGAACGCGAACGTCCAAGACACTGATACTGTTTGGTAGAGGTCGACCGCGATCAAGCAGATGCCGCTGTTGCAGTGCCTGCGCAGATGGCGCTGTTGACTGCAACAACGCCATCTGCGCAGGCACTGCAACAGCACCATCTGCTTGATCACGGTCGACTACCCAATGGTGTATCGGTGTCTTGCACGTTCGCGTTCACCTGCTGTGTCGTCTTTCGCCCATAGCCATTCAACGCTTCGTCCGTATGCAAAGCCCTGATTTTTTCCTGGAGGGCTTTTTGAAGCTTATAAAGTGGTATGACAAATGTCTCAATGTACTTGGTACTTATGTGGAAAAATAAAGTTATGTTTTATCTTTAATGTCTCATTACATTTTTTGTCTTTCATACACACCTCTGTCCACAGTCGCCAGTGGAAACTTATTTTCCGACTGCCCCTCGTATAATGAAATTTGCAACAGGTTTTTTGTTTTGTTTTTAATTTTCTTTTTTAACCTATGCATATTTTAAGCTGAATTTAATAAATTTCTGTGAGTTATTTTCTGCTGTTTAAAAAATGCAAAAGCTATTTTGCGTTATTTTTAACCTATGTATATTTTTTATGGCTACTTTACCAACACATAGCTGCCAACTTACGCAAAGGAAAATTAAGTTGATTAAGCTTCTTTCAAAAAAAGCCTTGATTCAAAGTAACACTTTTTTCACATTTTAGAAATGAAAAATAGCATTAATAGAGAAAAAATATGGATTTTTTTATTACTAAAATTAACCTTTCTAAAATTTTTACATAGTCTACACTTTAAGAAAAATTCATGTTTAAATTACAGTTAAAAACGTAAGAAGTAACCACATTTTCTTCCTCTAGAGCTTGACTTTTGCAAACACAGTTTTTGGGGTGATTTTGATGACTTTCTGCTGTTCGAATGATCGCGCATAACACAAGATGACAGTAGGACAACATTACAAAAGTCTCAATATTGGATCTCCAATTAAAACATATGTATAATATTTCAATTTATATCATCTGTTTTAATAAAATAATACGCAATAATCTGACTTAACGTTCTAAACATAAAATAACACTTTTCCGTCATTTTTGACGGGGGCATATGCTAGTTATTTAATAACAGATTAACGGAAAGTTGCTGCTAAATTTGGCTGCTAAATTTTCTTCAAATTCTTTAGGGAAAGAAAACTGAAAATTTTAGAAATACGAAATATAATAAAAATAAAATTTTCAAAACTTGTTTTCTATCTTAATAAAAAAAAAAAAGTAAAAAAGCTAAAAAAAATGTACTTTCAAATAAAAAATAATGGCGAAAAATTACTAGAGCTTAACAACTGAGAAGCTCGACTCACGAGCAACCAATCAGAGTCCAATAATGGTAAATATTTGGTTATGCCTTTTTGCTTCTCGTCACGTTGGCGAATGTTCGTTCACTGTAATTGGTTGCTTTTGAACCGAGCTTCTCAGCTATTAACGTCTAGTGTGAAATCGGCTGAGTATCCAGGAACACATCTCCTTGATTATTTATCTCTTTGTAGTCTGCAGTGCTGCAGTTTTGAGCGCGGAATTCCAACTGCTGCAGTTTTGAGCAACCGTATATATCTTTACAGTTATTTTATTACAAATATTCATTGTTTTTTATGTTAATAATGTAACTGCTTTCGTTCAGTACGAATAAAAAAATATTTTTAACACTCGCAGTGATATAACTTTAAAAATTTCAATTTGTTTTGTAGATGCATAGGTTGCGTGAAATCATTTGAATCGGTAGGGTTTTTTGAAATGGAAAGTAAAAGATGTTCTATAGTAAAAGATATGCGAGGATGGGATGGGAAGGTGGTTTTTAATTTTGATCTCGTTACATTTTGATAGAATTAGTGCGGCAGACATCTTTGGCTGGTGTAGTTGGCAGATGGCGATTTCTTTGAATTTGAATGTTTAAAAGGGTATTGCTATATACTCATGAAGTTTGAGTGGGTTTTCTTTTTATTCTGTTGCTATTTTATTTTTATTTTTATTTATTTATTTATTTATTTATTTATTTATTTTTATTTTTATTTTTATTTTTATTTTTATTTTTATTTTTATTTATTTATTTATTTATTTATTTATTTATTTATTTTTTTTTGGGGGGGGGGCTGTGTGTTTACTTTTATTTTTATTTATTTATTTATTTTTAACTTTGTCATTACTGCGTGTTTAGAAAATGAGGGCTGGAAAACATTTGTATTTCTATGATTTAATTTTTCTTGGAAAAAAAAAAAGAAACTAACATTGTATTATTTGTGCGGTACTTAATTTTAATACAATTGTAATTAATTTGAAAAACGTATTGAAAATTTCTTTTGATGAATTGCATTTGATTAAAAATGTATAAATCATATTTTCATATTCTTGTGGGAATTTCTTTTGATATGCGTTGATAGATATGGGTGCAATGAAGTCGGAGATGAAATTTCATTTTTTCTAGAAATCGTGTTGTTAAAAATATGTTTATTTTTATACAGAATGTCTCATATTATTAAACGCATATCATAAACGCTGGATACGTTTACTGGAGTTCCATTACCTGCGATCTATTCTGTTGAGCTGATTAAAATATCAGACCAGATGCTATGATCAATAAGGTTAACTGGATGAATTATGCCCTCCAGATTCGACCGGGATGGCTCAGTTGGTAGAGCGTGGCGGCTTCAGCCAAGATATCCCAGGTTCGAATCCTGGCCCGGACATTTTTCGTCCAGTTGGAAAATCACAACTCGTATGATTTCTTTACCAATTTGAATAATTGTGTTAAAATTAATCTAAAGTGTCATATTATTGTTTACCAATAGCTAATTTCTAAACTTTTAGTTTTAGGAATAAAGTTCCAATTGCAAAAATGTCTGAAATTCTGTTCTGCATCATATAAAAATCTATTTACTTTAAAAACTGTTACTTTTTAAATAGTTAAGAAATTAAAATTTTTATAAATGCCTGGGTCCTATAAGTTCTATTTAGAAAAAAAGTTTCTCCATGTTCTAACAAGTAAAACAATAAAAATTTATTCTACTATGACCAAAACTTACCAAGTTATGATACTTAAAATTTTATGAAGTTCCAACGTTTTAGTCACCAAAAATAGAGAAACGTGTTTTTAGTGCCAGAAAACGCTGAAAATGCATGAAATTCAGTGTATCATAACTGGGAAAGTTTTTGTCGCACAAAAATTGAGTTTTAAGCATGTAAACTGATTTTAATGATGTGGATTCATCTCAACGGAAAGCATCGTCTATACTTCCTTTCCAAAGTTATTTCAAACATTCTGTTAAAAGACTTTTTAAGTAAAACGTCCATTGGCAGCATGCATAGCGATTAGTTAGTTATACGTTACAAAAATAACAGGTTGTTGGAATCTGTTGCCTATGCAACCGTGCAACAATGCAACCTGTTAACCAAAAATAATTCTATTTCCCATCTCTACAGCCAAGACTTTAATTGTATCGCAAAATCGCACGCGCTTTTAGTTATTCTGACTCTCTCTTCATTTTGAACTGACTATCTATTAACTGTGCTTCACCCATCGATAAATATAATAATTTCCTTTTTTAATTAAGAGCCTCACCAAAGATGTTTAGTTGAAATTAGTTGTTACCAAACAGCTGTCTTATCCATTTCTCCAAGTTTAGTTGTAATGCTTAGTAGCCCGCCGTTTTATCGAGCACCATTTTATTTTGATCTTTTTGCCGTCTATGGCAAAAAAATGTTCGTAAATGCTCGTAGCCCCATTTTTCTACTACTCAGGTAGATATCCCTTTAATTTTTTTTTTTATGAAATTACTTCAAAATCGTTGGATTTGCAGTGTCATTTTTTTTTCATTGCATTATTCTTCTATTCATAAGCTTGAATTGTAACTTACTTATTTAATATATTTCGACGGGTGCAAGTAGTGATATTTAAAATAATTTGTACATCATGAAAATCGGATCTTGTGGCGTCCCGCATACTAGTTCCGCAGGGACGAGCCTTGGAACCCTTGAAAATCGAGTCATCTCGTGTAAATTGGGACACCTGGCAACACTAAAGCTCCTTTCAGCAGAGAAGGAAAACCATTTATCATGATTTTCCATGACCTTTATTTGAAGTGTCAAACATTACCATCTACATTCTTTGTTGATGATGCTTGCCATCTATTAGAGCATCATCAACTAGGCATTTGTTTATCAACATTTTTTTACGTGACTTCTTTGACAAGTTAGTAAACCTATATACAGCTGGAGGGTTTTATTCAAGGCTACAAGAACCTTAAACGTTTGAAAACTGACCAAAGATTTAAGTCAGGTTATACCATAGTTATAGACAGACTGGTGCTTACACAATGGACATTGAACTTATAACATCCCCAGTCACGTAATATCAATCAACCATAAAACATGTGTTCGCATAGACATGCATACTGTGTTACTCACGCCAAATTATTCAGGCAAAATTGTTATTATCAAATCAGGCATCATTTTTTTTCTAACTTTCACTTTCACTTTTGGTATGCCAGTCCCTCCCATTTTAGCATTCATTCATGCGTCAAGCATTTTAATGAAAGAATGGACTCATTCATTCCTACAAGGTCAATGCAGCTCATTAAACAGAAATCTGGTTTCGAATTGGTAGATAGCACACATGAGCCAAAGTTGGCGTTTCACTCTTTCTCCAAGCGCATGTTCTTTTCAAAATTGAAGCGGATGTCTTGTGGGTTATAACTGAGGTAAACAACACTTTAAAAATGTGTTTGAAAAAAACAAACAAAAAAAAATTCTGCAAGAAATAAGTTAAACTAATAGATGTAATGACTTAAGGTAATGGTTCTAAGTCGAAGCAAGAGATTTTATTTGAAAAATGATCACTGAAGGAGAAACTCCAAATGATAAATTATTTCCTATAGAAGCAATTCAACATTGGTTATATTGGGATTTAATATTGTGCTAATATTGCGTTCGTCGGAAATGCTTCCAATGAAGTACCAATAATGGTTAGGTATTGGTTTTATGGTGGAAATAATTGCAATTAAACACCAATATCGGAAAAATAATGGCTTTATATGGAATATATTGGCTAAACGAGAGATTTTATTTGAAAAATGATCACTGAGAGAGAGAGACTCCAAACGATAAATTATTTCCTAGAAGCCATTCAACATTGGTTATATTGGAATATAATATTGTGTTAATATTGCATTCGTCCGAAATGCTTCCAGTGAAGTGCAATAATGGTTAGGTATTAGTTTTATGGAGGAAATAATTGCAATTGAACGCCAATATCGGAAAAAATAGTGGCTTAAAGTGGAATATATTGGCAATTAAATAGTGAAATGTTAATCGCAAGTATTAGTAGAATATTGGTAAAATGCAAATACTCTAATATCGAAGAAAATTGCATGCCAATATTGTCTTATAGTGGATATGTTGGCAATTAAATGGCAAAATATTTCTTGCCAATATTTCACCAAGTATTGGCAAAATGCTACCTCATGTCAGGGCAATATTTAATGCCAATATTGACCAAGATATTACAGATAATATTGCCCTAATATTGTCTTCTACTGGATTAATTTTGTTAAAAACCTATTACATAATAGAATTTCAAATATAATTTACAACGATCACGATGATTTCAGTGGCATAACTATAGTATGGTTGAGGTTGAAAATGCCACGAGGTGGCTCAAGTGGCGAATATGAGCGGGGCCTCCGAGATGTCGCTGTGTGTCCTACACCGGGCCTGCTACAAGTATTAGTGACGTCGCAATAGTGATCCACTTTGGTCAATGTATCGCAGCAGAAAGATGTAATAAAAAGAGCATTTTCGCTCTTATAATTTGTGATTACATAAATAATATTAAATTTCATAATCGTGAAATAAAAGGGAATTAATATACTTGTTTTATTAAAGGAAATTAAAAGTTTTAAATTAAAAAAATGCTAAGATTAATAAATCAGATTGAACCCATTGACTTACCTTTTCCTAAACACATTATTTTACAATAAATATACGTACAAAAAATATAATAAATCTACCAAAAACTTTACAAAATCAATCCCATTCCTCCCTTTTACAACTACATACCATAATTTAACCATCAAAACAGAATAAATGTCAATTTAAATACAGAAATCGACATTTTTAAACTATAGAGACCTTGGCACTTTTTTTTTAACGCTTTGGCGTAATCCGGGCTTCAAAAAGTTAGATATGTTTTAAAATTATATACACAATTATGAAAACAAACCTAATGTACTTTTATGTTTATTTATATATGTATAAAATTATTTATATATACAATTCTGTTCTACCTGCATATAAAAAGAGATAAATGGCTTCTTTATATTAAATAAATTATATAAATATTGAAAAAAAAAAATACTTATTTATATGAAACTACGAATAGGTTGCAACTTTCCTTCTCTCGCCATAAGCCTTTTTTTGGTACTTTTCGGTTAGCCGGGCGCCAGTGATACATGTACATATATAAATATATCAATTTATTCATACATATATGTGTGTGTAGATATGTGTATATATATAGATGTGTCATGTGTGTGTAGATATATGTGTATATATATATGTGTGTGTATATATGTATATATATCACTGGCGCCCGGCTAACCGAAAAGTACCCAATTTTCTATCTTGACTTTGTAACTGATTTGTAATATTTTAAAAATTGTCTATTTATTGTACTTGGGTCTAGGACCTAATAACCATTCAAATTAATTTATCAAAAGATTTATTTTCATAATATATTTATACACTTAAGTTAGGTAAAATTGAACTACGTAGAATTACTAAGTTGTGTAAATCAGTTACTTTTAATTTTATAAACAAAGCACATCACTCACTTCTAACTAAATGTATCCAGATATTAGTCAATTTATTACAGTATTTCTTTCAAAATCATTTTTTAAACTGTTTATCGTCTGCTTCTTTTATTTATTTATTTTTTTTCTAAAGATCATTTGACTCTTTTCGATTTGGAAGTACAAATTCAATCAAATATGCTAGAATATTTCCATTACAGTAGGCTAGACATTTGGTTGTTAGGGTTTTTTCTCTGCACAAGTTCAATACCATCATATTAATTCGAGATTCACGAATTATGAAAAGTATATCGAAACATTTAATGCAAACCACTTCTGTTGAAATGTAAAAATAATTATCACAAGGTAATTTTCGTAGCTAAAATTTCTTCTTTTCATTATCAGTAGCGAATTTGAAGACTTAGATTAGAAACTAGGAGCACAACATTTTCTTCTCTTTATTTTATAGATATAATCTACACTTTCTTTAATAATTATAATCAATAATTATTGATAGCATTATAATCTAAATACACGGGAAAATATTATGAATTACTATATAAAACAATAAATAAAATCAAAATACTGTCGTAAACAATCCGTACAAACGAACAAAGTACATGAAAATTTTTAAGTTATTATGGATCACTGTTTTGACGTCAGCAGGTTGTGACGTCACCTGTAGCAGGCCCGGTGTAGGACACACAGCGACATCTCGGAGGCCCCGATATGAGCCCCCAAAATTTATCCCTATTTTTATTTAGGTATGCCACCAAGAACAAGTGGGCAAGGGTTATAATGTATAGTTTAGCCATATGCCTCCATTATCGTAGCTACACCACTGGATGGTTTCTAAAAGTTCAAGGAAACCTAACAACAGTAAACTGATATCGGTAAATTCTAACAGCAAACGTCAAAGATATATAATTTCTTCTTCTGCAACCTCGAAATTAAAATTGAAATAACATTCAAGTACTTGGTCTTAAAACTTTAAACAATAAACATCCACATGATAAAAACTTCGGCAACTAAAATTGTATTAGTTTTCGGAGAGGAAAGAATCATTAATATAATTTTATGTTTATTTAGTGATTAAAGCATAAAAAATTGGAATTTCGTTCAAGATTTGAAATCAGCACACATAACATTTTCTATGTATATACCGGGTGATTATAATTAAAGTTACGACTTCAAAAATCGATAATTTTAAAACTACTGGTCACAATGACTTGATATTTTAGCAGAACAATCGTGTGGCAATGGAATTTTATTTGGAGAAGGAAAAAAATAGTTATAAAATGTACCGATAGATGGCGCTGTCAGGGGAATGACCAAAAATTTATTATTTAAACACATGAATGTTGTTAGTCAAAAGGAAAAAATAGAGTTCAGGGATTTACTAAAAATGTATTAGCGAAAAGACAAGAATACGTGTTTAGAGCGACAACAGCAATAATGACATAAAATGAAAAAAAAAAAGAAAAGAAAAGAAAAGCTTTATAGAACAAACACTTTACTGATGATTAAAGTATAAGTCGTTCCATATGCCCTCCGCCTTGTTCCGCTACTAATTGGAAGTGCAAAACGGCATGCTCCACAACAGATCGGAGGGTATCTGTACTGATGCAATGGGTATGGTGTGTGGTTCTTGCATTCAAGTCGGCTAGATTCTCAATTCGCCCGCTGTAAAGAACATTCTTCTGGTACCCATAGTTGCCACGTATTAGTAATTTGCATATCTTCAGACAATCTGAACCCTGACAGCGCCATCTATCGGCACATTTTGGAACAATTTTTCTCCTTCGCCAAACAAAATTCCATTGCCTCACGATTGTTTTGCTAAAATATCAAATCATTCTGACCAGTAGTTTTAAAATTATCGATTTTTGAAATCATAACTTTAATTATAATCACCCGGTATATTGAACATTACATTATAAAGCTAATGGAAGAAAACAATACAAAAACTAGTTGTTGAGGGCCACCGTAATACTTACCCATCATGGATATGCATAATATAAATTGCATTGCAATTCGAATAAAATCATGGCTTGATGACGTCTTTCTAGTGAATTTCTCGGCAACTCATTATCCGATCGACTTCATTCTTTATGCAAAATTTATGTTTTTGTATTGTCTTTTATATTTACTCCTTAAAATAAACAATTTCGAAACTTTTTATATACCTTTTATCAGAACGATATTTCGAGAGTCCGAAAAATATAGTTCCGGATAATCGAGGTTACTGAAATTCAATAGCCTTCTTCTCATTATTACATATTAAGTACATACCAATTTTTTTCAAGTCTCTATCTCAATTTGTTTCGGAGATAGAGCGTTTACAGACACACATACACACACACACACAGACAGACGGCAATTTTTTTTTTCTAAAAATGTGTTTTTCGGAATCTCCAGTGTCTAAAACGTGTAAATCCGTCAATTTTTCTTTTTTCAATTTTTAAAACGATTACAAGATTTACCCTATACTACGTATGATGGGTAAGAAATAAGTCACAATTTAGAGCCGATACGCTAGTAAATCAAAGACACTCCCAAGCTAATGTTTAACCAATGGCAGCTATCTTTTCAAATTTCTGGTTTGCATTTTAATATTTTTAATTTTTTTTTTCCTTAGGATAACTATTGGGATGGTTCCAACAGAGAAAGTGTTCGCAGAAAAAAAAAAACGAAAAGGTACGAAAGTACGAAAGTACCGGTTAAACATCGACCTCAGATATTCTATTAAAAAATAATTTTAAAATATTAAAATGCAAACGAGAAATTTGAAAAGAAAACTGTCATTCGTTAACATTACCTTGCGAGTGGCTTCGCATTAACAACGTAGATTCTTAAGACTCAGAAAAATTCCTTAATGGAGAAGATTTTCTTTTCGTACAAAGTTTCGTTCAGAGTTAAAGACAAAATAACGTTGCAATATTCAGCGTAAAGACTTGGGAAGGTAAACAAAGATCCATTTAAAAGTAGCAGTGATGAAATAATGTAAATTTTTCCGTAAACAGATAACATCTTCATTATTATGATTTCACTTTTGCTTGGTAATTAAGTACAAAAAAAAAGAAAGAAAAATGTTTTTGTTCAATATTTACGATCTACATCAAAATACGTTATTATAATATTGGGTTGCCCGGAAAATTCGTTCGGAAAATTCTATCATTTAATTATTAGACATTAATTCCGATAGCTAATGTCTAATAATTTGATGATGAAGATTGAGTTTTCCCCCCTCTTCAATTAAATTTAACTTCTCTTGTCTTTTGTATATGTATTAAAAAAAAAGAATTTTTTTTTTTAAGTCTGCCTAGTGGTTTTTATTAATAAAGTTTAATATTTTGTAACTTTTAAACTAAATGTATATGGTCTCTGTAAAGAGTCCTTTTTTTTTTTTTTTTTTAGATGGGTTCGATCCTCGGTAGATTTCGTGTGTCATCTTTCTTCTTGGATCTAATAGAAAATTTTTACTATTTTATTGTTAAGCTTCTATTTTTTTATTATATTTCTAAATATATTTATTTAACATTTTATCTTTCTCTCTTTATTTGCCTCGCAAGTCGTTTACCTGTAACCTTGAAGTCCAGTTGGTACGCAATTATGTATTCAATTCTGCTAATTACATTGTTTCATTGTTTTGTCTAATAATTAACAGGCAGAATTTTCCGGTACGAATTAATTTTCTCAAAAAGAACGAATTTTCCGCAGCAACCCAAGGTATGATTGGCTGGTTTATTTTCTTTATGTTTAGAGAAAAAATGTTTCTGAAAATGTTCCAAATAGTGAATCATAATATCTTCATAAATACATTCTTCCCGGAATCGAATTGTAAATAATTCATCTATGCCAACACGGATGTTGCTGCAACATTAATATAAAATTTACAGAATATTCATTATACTTTAGTAACATCAATGTTAGATATTTATTTTTCAGAAAAAGGCATAACCGGTGTCTATAATTCAAGAGCCGAAGAACTTTTAAGCCAATCAGATATATTTAAGCGTATTTTCCTCAATATTATCAAAATCTGGCTATTTGATTGTTGCTCTTACCTTAGTCTCAGTAATGCACATCTGTGTTTTCAACAACAAGAGGTATGTTATAAATTACAACTTAATACACAGTAGACACCGATTATAACAGACTGTAATGGAACCGTTATAACAGAAGTACGTTATAAGCAGTATTATCAGTAAAATGCAGTACATAACGTAAATGAGAAATGCTCATATAATAGAAAATGCAATAATGGAAATTTTAAATAGAATTTTTCTCAAAATTAAGGGGTCTCAGGACTCTTAAACCTTCAAAATTTTCGAATTTTTAATTTTTCTATATATTAAACTCTTATCTTCTCTGAACATTTTATTGTAAATTTTTTCTTGAAATTCCCATTAGAACAGACGTTATGGCTTTTAGAATTATACCCACTCAAAGCTGAAGCAAAACATCATTTTTCCATGGAATTTCCCAAAATAGGTGTCATGTTAGTCTACATAAATTGAACCTAAAATTTCATTTTTATTATTTAAAAAAATATATTTTTTTAAGTGGTTATAATGTGGAAAATTTGACAAATTTCAATAACTCGATACAACTTTGCATTCAAAATAATAAAAATGCTTTAAATACAAATTTATTGAGGTTCAGTGTAATTATTACAATATGAAGTATAATTAGACTCCAAAATTTTTATTCTAGATGTAACAATTATTTTGTAATCGCGCGCGTAAGCTGTCATGTCAATTTTCTGCTTGACAAATGTCTGACAGTTTGAAGCCCCCTATAAATATTAATTCTGCATCTTGTAACTTTTTAAATATGTGAAATAAAAGAACACTCTTATATCTTTTCATCCCAATAAAAATTGTGTTTTTAAATCATATACATTTGAAGATATTAAATGTTAAAAATGGTAATTTTTTTTCATTTTTCCAATTTTAAGGGTCTTGAGACGCCTTAAGAAAACAAAACAAACAGAAAACGACATTCTGCTTATATATTATACTTAGTAAAATAATCTGTCATTTTATCAAATTTCAGTTTGGACCAAGCTTCTGAGCACGTTATAAGCGAAAGTGCGTTATATCCCAAGTACGTTATAACCGCTGTCTACTGTATTTTCAAAATATACTTTATACAAACAAGTAGTTTAATTTTTTTATAATCTTTTTACTCCATTTAAGATATATTATCTTTGCAGAATTTTGTCGAGACATTTCAAATTTTATTAAAATCGAATCAAAACTTTAGGAGATATTAATAAAAATATTTATTAAGAAATTTGAATTTTTTTTTTTTAATCGGTGCTTTTTTGTTATAGGAGCTTCCGAAGTTTAATCGTCAAGCGACCGAGATATGACAGAAATTAATCTGCAGACGATATAATTCATTTCACAGAATTAAAAATCATCAAGATCTGAATATTTATATAACTATCTACAGTACGAACGCACCTCGTTTGTCACGTTTGACGTACAATTTCCAACTTTTTTTTTACAATTAATGTACTGATTAGAATAAGTAGTTAATAACTTAATAGTAACTTAATAGCCATAAACCCCCTCAGAAATTAAAGAATATCATTTGCAGTAAAATTGACCCAATTAATTTTGAAAATTATTCAGGAATATATGAAATACATTTTATTTAAGAATACGGATCTAAGAATTACTATATTGGCATGATCAGCAGGAAATTTAGTTACAGAAAAAAGGAACATATAGCTGATATTAAGCTTAATAGAAAAACCTCAGCCCTGGCAAGATTATATCAAGAAGAAACCATCCAAATGACGTACAATTTCCAACTTCTTTATCATTCAACTCATTTTATCCTGTGTTCCCTATTTGTGGACATATTCATTTCTAAAGGTTGGTGGTACCTAATTTAGTTATTTTATAGATTTTTCAGGTGAAATATGTTAGAAACTAACTGTCCGTTTTAGATATAATTTTTTAATATTTTCATGTGCATAAATCTTTTCCATGTGTATCTTTTCCATGTGAGATATTGCAGATCAAATATAAACGTATCCATAGATAAAGCTTATTCAATAAATAGTAAAAATGTCGAAAATTATGAAAAAAAGACAAAAACCAGACAAGTTGTATGACGAAGTTAAATACTAAAAGAGCCAAAATTCTATCCTTTTTATTTATACAATATTTTTGAACTTGTATTGTAAAAAAAGACAAAAACCAGACAGGTTTAACCCTTTCCGGCACAGACAAATTCTGTTCGTAAAATGCGAAATTACTGACTGACACCGGAATTTACAAACGACTTTTTTAGAAAATAAGAACTCCTTATTTTAAGCTTTTATTCTAGAAGCAAAATTTTATTAAAATTTTCTTGGTGCCAAATGCAAGTTTGGAATTAAAATTAGGTGTGCCCGGAGTGGGACCACTGTGTCGGAAAGGGTTAAATACTAAAAGAGCCAAACATTTTATCATTTTTATTTATACAATTTTTCAAACTTGTATTGTAAAAAAAAAAAAAAAAAACAGGTTGTATGATAAAGTTAAATACTAAAAGAGCCAAAATTCTATCCTTTTTATTTATACAATTTTTTCGAACTTGTGTTGTAAAAAAAAAGACAAAAACCAGACAAGTTGTATGACAAAGTTAAATACTAAAGGAGCCAGAATTCTATCCTTTTTATTAACACTTTCCAACCTAGTTGAAAAGTGTTTATGACTTCGGTTTGTCTGGCCGTCTGGCCGTCTGCCGTCTGGCCGTCTGGCCGTCTGGCCGTCTGGCCGTCTGGCCGTCTGCCGTCTGCCGTCTGCCGTCTGTCCGTGCTCTAACTCCCGTAAATATGCTCGGATTGCCCTGCAAATTTTATATGTTATAATCGTTATCTATAGCATGTTCCCTATTTCAACGGAAGTGTGTAGCACTTATAGTTTTTTTACAGGGACACTCAAAAGAATTCCGTTACATTGCGGTCTATGGGGAAAAATCATTTGCGGTTTATTTAAATAATGTTTCAATACTTTAAACGCATTGAAATTTATATATATCACTAAGGTGCATTAGAAGAAGCTTAATATGGAATAGGGTGTGCATAGCACTTATACTTACTTTACAGGGACAGTCAAAAGAATTCCGTTACATTACGTCTATGGAGAAAAATCGTCTGCGGTTTATTTAAATAATGTTTCACTATTTTAAACGCATTGAAATTTATATAAGGTTCATTACAAGAGACTTACAACAGAATATTGTGTGTATAGCAGTCATCGTTCATTTACAGGGACACACAAAAGAATTCTCTACTGTATGTTAACAATAATTCCTGGAAGTGCGTTTTAAGTTACTGAATGCGATTTTAATTTTAAATCGCTTTTTGTATATTACGTGGTGTGTATAAATTCTGTAGATCCTATACAGGGAAGTACAAAAGTTCGGGAACACATTTCCGTATTATTTAACTCCAGACGGAGAATTTTAAACTGTGCTACGTGTTTCCTAACTGAACTAAAATTTAGCATCCTATGTAGTATATATACAAATCTATAGATCCTATACAGGGCTGAATAAAGTATTCGGATTACTTAGATGTTATCTTTTAGCTTATAAAAGAGTATGATTCGTAAAATTATTTTGGAAGCGTTGGAAAGTGTTACATAATCTATGCTTGACGCATGATTTTTCGTTCTTGTTTATACAATTTTTTCGAACTTGTATTGTAAAAAAAAGACAAAACGAGACAAGTTGTATGAAAAAGTTAAATACTAAAAGTGCCAAAATTCTATCCTTTTTATTTATACAATTTTTTTCAATTATTGCCGCATAATGGAGTATATTGAAAAAGGTGTTCGCTAAATAGAAGTATCCGCTATACGGGAGTGTCCGTTATGGAGGTTTTACTGTATAATACTAGTGACACATATTTTAAAGATCTAATACAATATCATTAAAATGTAAAAACGAAAGCTCAATATCTTCTGTTTCAACTATATATATTAAATGACTGCAAAAATATTTAATTAAATTCTTTTATAAGGGAAAAAGTTTTACAAGCTTGTATTTTAGAAATTAGGTCAAAAATTAGATTAATAGATGTTCCTCTGATTTCGTAATATAAAGAATTAAAAAAAAAAAAAACTAATCTTATAATATAATCAACCATAACCTGATTTTCAAGAATTAAAACATAGAAAGTGAAAGTATAAGAAAAAAAAGGTAATATACAGAAAGAGAATTTTTTTTTCTAGCGTATTACTAAGGTAACATGAAAAGTAAAGAAAAGAAAAAACAGGTTTCCCTTATAGAAGAAGATGAGGCTCCTTTCCTCCCCTCTGTATTTATAAACAGGGACATGGGGCGATAACTGGGGTGTTTTTACTTGGTTGGTGGTCTTTTGGAAAATTTCTATTTACAAATATTTTCCACCAGCAAAAACTTTAGGGGCTTCGCGAATCATAAGAGTATTTACTCTAAGAAAATGTATTCTGTCTTACGATAACTGCACTTGTTTTATTTTATTAATGTGCTAGTGTAATAAATATTTTACAGCAGTGTAAAGAAGCTGACATCTAGTTATACTCCAGGAAGCGTTTAATTAAACAGGAAGTGTTTGGACAAAGAAGATAAGAATATGAAAAAAAGAGAGAGAGAGAGAGAAAGACGTAAAAGTTTCCATATAATCCACTGTCTAGTAGCGTAGTCGGGGAGGTGGAGGGGGGGGGGGGGTCCATAGGTTTCCCATGTCTACCGAAATGTAAAAAAAAAAGAAAAAGAAAAAGAAAAAAGAAAGAAAAAAAAAGGGGAAAATGTGAAAAATCGGTTTTAGATGGTGCTGAACACGATTTGACTGTTTTTAGAAAATGTCTGCCCGTGAATCTGTGTGTTTCTTTGTTTGTCAGTCTCTATGTATGTTTGTATGCATGTATGATGTTGAATCATATATATTTTTAATTAAATTTATATTCTAAATTACATTTTATTTTTCATCCCTTCTTTCCAAAATTTAAATCCTATTATTCTTAAAAGAACAAGGTCATTTTATTTAAACTCATTTTATTCTGCTAGGCAATCTCTCATATCTGTTCTTCTATCAAGGCGACCACATATAATAATAAAAATAATAATAAAATGGAAAGAAAAGTGCAATAGTCATAAAGAATTAATATCAGCATACACCAGATGTCTTCTCCGCGTTCAAATTGAAATAATTTATAAAAACAAAGGATGTTGTGGCACTTCACTTATATGTAATACCCTAAACATTATAGATCTCCGACGCCTGCTTTTGATAAACATACATGTAATAGCAGATGTTATTTCGGCCTTTCCCATAAGTGTTAATGTTACAAAATTCATGGTTTTCAGCGCTCCTGGTAGCTCAATGTCGCGCCAAGCAAATTCAAACCACCCCCATTGGTTTAACATTAACGAATCTTTTTCTGTTATTCTTTGGCATTTTTTTCGCAATCGCCATGACTCTATATTTCTAATCTTGGCTGTTAAAATGTAACCGCGATTCTTAATCACTTTATCGCCTCTCCTCATAGAGTGAAGTTCTAATCAAAAAATCGACTGAGAGGCCATCCCATGTTTTTGAGTTGTTCTATCCCATATTATTTTGAAGTGTTCTTATCTTGGAGAAATAAAAACTTTCAGTATGCAAAGAATAAAAATGACTGGACTTTATTCTGGATTAATCTTCTTCCATTACAGGAATACGTACCTGCTGGATTTTGCGGAACAACTTACCGAGCAAATGTACTCCTGCCACGATTCTTTACGATCACTTTGTATCTTTAATAGATGCAGACAATCCCTTCAAATAAAAACTATATATCAATACCCAAACCAGCTCTACACTATATATATGTGGTGCCGAAAGGTATTCAAGAGCTGATTCATATGGGATATTTATACAACTCGGGATGGCCTCCGCTTGAATATAACAATCACTTTTTGCTTCCTAGTGAATATTGTGCATCGAAAAAAAAGCCTGATAAAATTTAGCCTAGAACTGTATTTTTATGCAAAAAGACTATGATGTTGTGATTCTTCATAAACATTCACCGGCTCCTGATTTAATTTTCTCCATCGCCTATGAATCAACTAGACTTTATTTACCGATCTCCAACGTATTTTGCTTTCTCCATCACCCGTGTGAAAGGATAGCGGACTCTGACCTCTTGCCGTCCACGTACAAGCTACCGTCCTGGATTATTCGCTTACATCGCCCGCTGTGAATTACTAGTTTATGACGCCTCCCGTATCTGAATGTTTTTGGATGGAATATCAGAACTCTACATCTGTTGCTTTTCCATCGCAAGAAAGTGAAAGCAGATTTTGATCACTCGACCGCATGTGAAATTTTACCGGCCCGGAGAAATTTTTCATTGCCAGCACCCGATGAGAATTATCCCAAGCGGTGATAAGTACTGAAATGCGCTTTAGTCAGTGAATATGAGAAACCTTTACTCCCGTCTGCCAGACTCTCCTTCCGAAGCCGACCTACTACGATGGACGATGTTTCTTTCAAGTGTGACCCGCATAGTAGATTTATTTTCTAGTAATATAAATCTTTAACACTTTAAAAAATTAGTTAAAGAACGACTCACCTAGAAGATTAAAACATCGACGTCGTTGTGTTTACTTTTTGGTTTTATTTCTGCGATGAATATTAGTTTTCGGTACTATCTGTGCTTCTTCAGCGAATTTTATAATAAAAAAATGACGGTACCTCTTCTAGGATAAAAATTACATTAGTTACATTTAATTTTTGTGTGTCTCCATATGACGTTGAATTCCACCTAAATTTTTTAAATTTCAATGCATTTCTTACTAAGACTGTTTGTGGTAGATAAAAAAAACAGTTCCACAATATTTTTATCTTCTTCATTTGCAACAGTGTTTCAGCAAACAAAGAAATAAAGGAAGAGATGCAATTTTCTCTCAGCAGTAAAGGTTTGTTTGTTATGAGTATGAAAAAAAAAATATTAAATGTATGTCATATTTTTATAATTATTATTACGTTTTATTTCAACTCATACCTGTTTTAGTCTAAATTTATACGTAAAATATTCGTTAAACATTTTTCTTGCTTGAATTTTATTTTCTCATGCTCATATCTTTTCTTTGAATATTTACGGATATTTTTGACAATATTTAGAAATGTGTCTTATTACTTTTCAAGTGTTTTAGAACTGAAATGCAAGAATATTAGTTTTCAGATTACTGAAATTTTTATTTTCTGTTCACCCTTGTTTTTGAAAGAGGTTTTGATAATATGATACTCCAGAAATGATAAAAAAAGCAAAAAACTGGTCATTTATACTTTTGCATTATTCTATGTTGGTATATTGCTATCATAATTTGAAATTATTTTAACTAATGATTCAGTGAATATATGACTCATTGCATAGTACCTAACTATTCACAGTAAATTTCAAAATATTTGTTTTAACTGGTATGTCTTCATAGTTTTAAAATTTTGGTGAGCATATTGTAGATTTTGAATATTACTACGCACGGAATTATTGGTAAGTGTATATATTGTGTATGTATATATGTGTATAGGTAAGTGTATGCGTTGAACTCTATTGTGAATTTGTAATTTTTAATTAATACCTTGACAGCTAGTTAATTATTTTATTTGTCTATAAAACAAGCTTCATATATTAGTGAAGTATTGAGAAATTCCTTGCTGTCAGTTTTTGAGTTAATACGATAATTTTAAATAACATTAATTTTATTATCAGAACAGCTTAGATAAAAGGTAAATTTTATGATATTTAATTATTATTAATACCTGATAATAGGACAATTGCAAACAGCTCATTAGGTCATTTTAGTCAGCAAAATCAATAAAGTGAAAGAAAATAAAAGAGATCATATGTTATATAGGATCACTGTCTATCCTCATTTTTTCTTTTTCGCATTCCTAATGTGAATGCGCATTTAATATCTTATGTGTTAAAAATCTAATTTTATATTTGTTCTTTTGTGTATTTTGTTATTATTGATATGATCATTATAATATGTATGGGTAAGTACAAGAATTTTTCTTGTTTATTTAATTAATTCTAAAGAAGTAGAATCTAAAGAAGTTTCATTTTTATTTTATTTATTTGCTTATTGATAATTGATTGCTTAGAGCAGATTTTTTTACAAAATGCATGGTAGAAGGTCACGTAGGAAATTTCAGGGTTGCAAATCTTTTCAAAATTTATTTCAACACTCTGATGCACTGCAGATTGATTCTGTGAATTTTGACAGCGATCCTGAAAATTTTAAGGTGAAATCTAATGCTTTTAGTAGTTTAACTTTACAAAATTTAAAAAATATCTTAGATAAATTCATTTGCACACTAACTTCTGAAATGCATACATTAATGGAGCCTTTTCTTAAAAATGCTAATCCTGAATTCATTCAAAATTTTGATGCATTTCATAAAGAAATAACATTTAAATGCAATATTTTAATGGATTTATGCCGGACTGCTCAGACTGAATGCACTAAATTAATTAAGGATAAAGATAATTTATTTGAGGTGAATAAAAAGTTAATAGAAAGAGTAAAGGTACTGTCCGCGTCCAAACAATCCAATTCTTCTGATGCAGTCATTCAAGGTGACCTTATGAAGTATGCTTTGACAAAACCTTGCAACCTAGTTAATATTAAGGATAATACTGTTTACGATAGTAAAAATTTGGCATTTAAGGATAAAATGGAAGTTGAAACTCAGACACTAAACATGTCAAACATATGTGAACCCACTTCTAGGAAAAGTCAATGTAATAACATTATTTCATTACCAAAATATATTGAAGATCTCTGTAAACACGAAATCACAGATAATGATGACATATCTGATGACATAAGGATTATATTGCTAAATTTAAGGGATAATATAGACAGTACGGATATTATGTTTGCTATTCACGACAATATTGGTGAAACTATTCCTTCTATACATTTCGAAAGAAAATGTAAGCTAAAACAAGGACAAAAATTTAATTGGGTCATTAAAATTACACCTCACATAGCTAATCTCTTAATTCAACGTGGAATATTAAATATTAATGCAAAGGATTAAGTTATTAAACCTTTTGTTCAGGTAAAACGCTGTTTTCATTGTCAGAAGCTAAATTACGTTGCCAAATTTTGTGTTAATGATTTGGCTTGTGCAATTTGTGGTGATAGTCATTCTTCTCTTAGTTGTAAAAATGCTCCCCGATGCATTAATTGCACCACCCATAATCTCACTCACCGAAAGTCATTTAATATAAATCACCCTACATTTTCACCTGAATGTAAAACATTTCAATTTTATGTCAGGCAAAAAGAATCTCTGTTGCTAAATTCGACTTAAATTTTTAATTTGGCATGCTAGCGTTATTGTTAAAATACACACATAAATTTTCTCAATTTATAGGACATGTTTACTTTTTGTGCTTGCCAGTTTCTCTTTTAATAATTCACTGTTATTCAAAATACATCGAACATATTTTTCTGAATACACTTCACATGTTCTTTTTTTTTTTTTTAACGTTTGGTATGCACATTCATAGGATATATTTCTTCGATTAATGACAATTTATGATATCCTACTTTTTCTTCCAATAAGTACGTTTAGGTGTCTTCTTCATTCACCGCTTATCTGCAGAAAGCGCTGACTGATTCTAATTTTTGCATTTTTGATTCTATGTTGTTTTTCTTTTAGTGGTTAAAGCCGTAATCGCTACTTAGATTTCCGCATTGAAGCTTAAATGTTTCTTTCTATCTGTCCCAATTTAATTTTTGCCAATACTTTGTCAGTTTTCTAATATTTTCTTTGGCATTTCATACACGTCAGTTAACGTTTAAATTTCACTCATATGAAAGCTACATTTTGATTTTGTACATTAATGTAATATTTCAGTTTTTTTTCATTTTCACGGATGCAGTGTTAAAAATTTTCAACTGTCAGATTATTCATACTTTTGGATGTTGTTCTGTCTAATTTTATCAGATTCCATTTGGTTACCGATTGCATTTTTAAATATGTTTTCACATATTTATCTACATTTTCACGCAGTGTCGTTGTCGTATGTTCATTGGTACCCATGGTACAAAGTTTACAATGATACAATTTTTTTCTTTTTTTTCTTTTTGGGTATTGTGGATATTTGCGAATGACACTCCTCCCACGACATCTTCGCAAGATTTGCTGCAGTTACATAGGTGTACAAAGCATATTTTCTACAAAGGTTACAACGTTTCTCTTTGCAGTAGGCCTTGTATTGAAGTTGTTTACATACACATACATATTACATGTGCAATTGTGTAATTATTGATTTTCTACAAATTAACGATATTTTTTTGCATTTTGTTTACTACACGTTTCTCGTTTTTCTAAAAAAAAAAAAAAAAAAAAAGTTTTGTTTTTTGTTTCTACTAAGGATAATGCAATCTCAAGTTGAGATAAATTTTTGGTTATCATATTGCAAAATTTACAGTTGTTAAAAATTTTATGTTTTCGTTAAATTATAGAATTTATCTATCTATTGGTTCAATTTATTTTAGATGCTACAAAATGCTAAAAAATCCTTAAAAATTTGGATATTTTCAGGTTATGTATACTCACATTCACTAAATATGTCTTTTCCACTGCAATTGGTGTTTTTTCTCTTCAATACTTAGATGTTTAAAAAAAAAAAAAAAAAAAAAAAAAAAAAAATTAATTTATTTTCAATTTTTTTTCGTTTTGTTTTAAAGGTGTGATAACTTCTTGTTATGCATGCTTAACATGCATTTTTCTTACTTGCCCTGCATAATAAAAAAAAAAAAATGGTTTGCTTATTTTATATGAATGTATATAAACTTTTACAGTTTTGAAATGTGTATATGATATTTTTATTTTATATAAGTGTATTTTATTGTGGCTTGCAAGCGTATATTATCATATAACATATTGAGAGTTGGTAATTGAGATAGACCAACCATGTGCACATAAAAAAAAAAAATACTATAAAGTGAACTTTCAGAAAAAGAAAAAATTGTGAACTTTTTCACACAGATCTCACTAGTGAAGTAAATATATAGCATGCAGAACAATGTTTAAAAAAAAAATGATTGAATGTAGTCGACTACTTACTTACTACTTACTCATTACTTACTCACCTATTTACTATCTACTTATTGAATTATAGGAACATATGAAAGTTCCAAGGTGAGATATATGAAAAGAAAATCACATTGGTGTGATTATTATATGAATATGGACGAATGAATGTCCAAATAGAACTGATCAGTCACATATTTTAAGAGCTCATTTTTTTTTTACATTTATAACTTTATGTGTTGTTTATTGTACCTTTTCTTTGCATATTGTTTTTGTATCATGTATGGTGTAATTGTTTACATATAGGATCATGGCGAGACTCAAAATTTTTTTTCATCTATTGTCGGGGTGTATATATATGATGTTGAATCATATATATTTTTAATTAAATTTATATTCTAAATTACATTTTATTTTTCATCCCTTCTTTCCAAAATTTAAATCCTATTATTCTTAAAAGAACAAGGTCATTTTATTTAAACTCATTTTATTCTGCTAGGCAATCTCTCATATCTGTTCTTCTATCAAGGCGACCACATATAATAATAAAAATAATAATAAAATGGAAAGAAAAGTGCAATAGTCATAAAGAATTAATATCAGCATACACCAGATGTCTTCTCCGCGTTCAAATTGAAATAATTTATAAAAACAAAGGATGTTGTGGCACTTCACTTATATGTAATACCCTAAACATTATAGATCTCCGACGCCTGCTTTTGATAAACATACATGTAATAGCAGATGTTATTTCGGCCTTTCCCATAAGTGTTAATGTTACAAAATTCATGGTTTTCAGCGCTCCTGGTAGCTCAATGTCGCGCCAAGCAAATTCAAACCACCCCCATTGGTTTAACATTAACGAATCTTTTTCTGTTATTCTTTGGCATTTTTTTCGCAATCGCCATGACTCTATATTTCTAATCTTGGCTGTTAAAATGTAACCGCGATTCTTAATCACTTTATCGCCTCTCCTCATAGAGTGAAGTTCTAATCAAAAAATCGACTGAGAGGCCATCCCATGTTTTTGAGTTGTTCTATCCCATATTATTTTGAAGTGTTCTTATCTTGGAGAAATAAAAACTTTCAGTATGCAAAGAATAAAAATGACTGGACTTTATTCTGGATTAATCTTCTTCCATTACAGGAATACGTACCTGCTGGATTTTGCGGAACAACTTACCGTGCAAATGTACTCCTGCCACGATTCTTTACGATCACTTTGTATCTTTAATAGATGCAGACAATCCCTTCAAATAAAAACTATATATCAATACCCAAACCAGCTCTACACTATATGTATGTGACACAAAGTTTTTTTTTTTTTGGTTGTGGGGGAAGGGGGGGTGGCTTTGACTAACGAAATACTACACTGTAAAAAAAATGTTGGTTTTACGGTACAATACTAGCACTCCAACTTCCAGTATTATACCGTAAAATTAACAGCAATAAACAGTAAAATAAGCAGTAATAGGCTGCCGCGCATGTACGGCAGTGTATTACTGCTTATTTTACTGTTAATTTTACGGTATAATACTGGCATTGCTACGGTATAATACTGGCACTGCTAGTATTATACCGTAAAGTAAAAAAGAAAATTATTGCAGTGTTCGTAGAATAGGATAAAATTTCATATGAAGTTCTATCCTTATATGAATTGGTGCTGATTAGTTTTTGGACAAAATCCCTCTTCCCCCAGAATGGGGAGCTGTAAATCGATTTCTTCGATGCTTACAGCTGCAGTTTCTGTGCACAGAATTCAACAAAACTCCACGCTTAGAATCCTGAATATGGCAATACATTGCATAAAAAAGCTATTTGCTAAATCTATGTAATTTCATGTACTTTTTAAATAATTTAATTGATTGGATTTATATAGAAGAAAGTTTTGTGGGGGCTGCAACATATTAGTTTCTATGTGTTTTTATATTTGTATAGCTACATATAGGTCCATTTTCTTGATTCTTTAGTCTTGATAGATACTGCCACTGTACAAGGTGGTCATAAACTCTTTCCCTGATTACAAAAAAAATATTACGAAATAATCACTGAATGTTTTTATTTCCAATGCAGCAGGCGAACAGACATTATCCTTACGCCGTACAGAGATCATGAAAAAAACAAAAAGATAAATAAAAAGATAACACCAAACACAGGAACAAAGTAAAGGGTAATTAACATGAGAATCACATAAAATCAAGAAGTTAAAATGTGTAAAGAGTCTCTGGCCTCCCAGTAACGGGAGTAAATGCAGTTATTCGTGAGTGCTGAACAGTCAGAGAGGTAGGTGGTCAGCAGTCATCGCCGCACCACTGCGGCAGAGGGGGCAGGCAGGGCTATCCACTATCTGGAGACGGAAAAGATGAGCATATAAACAATCATGCTTTGTCGCGAGACGAAAGGCAGCTACAGCACTGCTTCTTGGACAATCGGGGAGGTTAGAGTTGGTATTTCTCCACGATTTTTCTTTTGTTCGTTACTTTAGTAGTAATATATGTGATGTCTTAATTATTTGATTAACCATTGAACCAGGCAGACTTATAGTTAATTAAGTTACATGAAGCCTGATTAACAGAACAACCTTTTTCGGCCAATTCATCTGCCTTTTCGTTACCGGGAATACCACAGTGTGAGGGAATCCATCGTAAGACATTGTCTTATGTTAACCACTGAATGTAATAATGTAAAATTTTTATTATGGAAAAGTCATGTTCTTAAGTGTTTTTTAGTCCATCAGATGGCGCCACTAATGCAGAAATTTCATTCCACCAATACCATGGCCTCCACGCTGTCTTGACATTACTCTTCTAGATTTTTTCTTTTGAGGGTACATAAAGGATAGAGTGTTTGCAACACCATTAATATATTGAAACACTCAACGCCAGGATCACAGACGCTGTATCTAGTGTGACAGCCCAAATGTTGGGCAATACGTGGCGAGAAATGGAATACCGCCTTGACATTCTTCGAGCTACCAAGGGTGCTCGCATCGAAATTGACTGACGTAAGTACTTGTATTAAAAACTTCATAAATGTCTTTACAATATATTGAAACAAACATATCCCTAATTATATTACTTTTTTCTGTAATAAGTTATTGTAATCAGGAAAGATTTTATGACCACTCTATATTTTAATGATGTGATTGTCACGCTACTTTAACATAAAGAAAATGATATGCATTTATGAGATGCACTAAAACATACGTTCAGTAGAATAGGGAACGTGAAGCATTTTAATTACATAATGGCCTACGAGGACATAACCGTTTGTAGCATACTTTAATGATGTTAAACTATTTTGAACATAATGAAATTTATATACATTACAAATGTGCATTACAAGATGCTTTCTGTAGAGTGTGAAGTGCGTAGCATTTATCGTTTACTTACAGGGACGCACAAAAAGTTCTGTTCCAGTACTTTCTATGAGCGAAAATTGCTGGAAATGCGTTTTCAACTTGGGTTTGCGTTTTTATGTTTAACCCTACAGTGCATGATTTTTTCTTTTAGAATTGTGTTTTTTTTTTATACTTATATTAAGAACTCGACACCAGAAATTTTAAGAGAGATTTTTAAATTTATTTAGTAACATATTTATGTTATTTTTACACGATTAATATTTGTATATAAATATAGTGGTTGCAAAGAACTTGATTTAGTTATTAAAAGTTAAATAGAAAGTGTTGCCAATTGGCTACACTATGCACTGTAGGGTTAACTAGATTTTTGAATACTACCTGGTCTATATATTCCAAAGATCAAATACAGGGCTACACAAAAAATTCGAAACATTGCTGGCGTAGACGTGAATTACTTAAGGGTGGTTTTTAATTGTGTAATGTATTTTCCAGCAGCTGTTTTTAGGCTATAAATAAATTAATATCCAGGACCAGACAAAGAACTAGATACATTGCCATCCATAGACGGTGATTGCTGAAAGTCCGTTTTTAGCTCTTTTTTTATTTTAATTAAATTTTAGCTTAATATGTGACGTGTATAAAGATATGTAGATAACATACAGGGTTGTACAAAAAAAAATTAGCACATTTCCAACTATTGGTGGAAACTGCTGAAAGTGACTTTTCAACAGTGCTATGCGTTTTCTAATTGGACTGAATTATGTAGTATATATACAGAAATCTATTGATAATATACAAGGCTGCACAAGAGAATTCGATTACTTTTCCGATTAAGTACAGGAATTGCTGAAATTACCTAATTACCGAATTTACCGGTAATTGCTGGATTGTTTATTTAAGATCCTAACTTATTTATTAAAATTAACATTGTGCATTTTTGCGTTATTGTTACTTTTTACTTTTAACCCTTTAGCTGTCCATTACATATGTGCATTACAAGATGCTTACTGTAGAATTTGGAGTGCACAGCATTTATCGTTCATTTATAGATAAGCACAAAAAATTCTGTTGCAGTACTGTCTATGAGCGAAAATTTTCCCATTATAATCTTAATTTTTTATTATTAATAATTTTAAAAATGTATTTATGTACATGATCTTAACAGTGCCTTTTGGTACACCCTATCAACATTTTTCTGGGTGAGAACATAGATATTCTTTGGCATTATTCCGTAAATTCAATATATATGTTCAATTTGTTTTTATTAACTTATATAATTCACTTCTTAAACCCGCCCTTGTGAAACATTTTAGTGATGAGCACAAAAATGCCATTTGATTTAATTTGCTATAACATTGTTTTCGTTTATTCTTAATTTTACATGACTCTCATAGTGCCTTTTTTGTATTCTTGTTTTTGTTAATAGTAAGGTAGAATGTGCTTTTTAAATATGACATAAAAGATGCCATTTTATTGAAAAGTTAATTTGTATATGACCGCATAGGTGCCACTTGGCATTCTTGAAATCTATCTTATTCATAATATGAGTAAAACAGTGCACTTTATGTATGAAGCAAGAGATGCTACTCCTGCTTTAAAGCAGATTCTACATTGAATCAAAAGGTGCCACTTGGCAATTTGATAGTTTTTAAGTAAGGCACAAGCACCACGATGTTTTTATTATTTTTTTTTATGAACCCTTAGTTACCTCATATGCTTAATGTTAATCAGTGAATCTAGAGGTGCCACTTGGCCAATCTGTTGATACATATTAATGGTGCTTGAGCTTTCCAGTGTGTTTCTTTTTGAAGCAGTAGACGCCATATCTATTTAAATGTTAATTAAATTCTTAATTTTTATACGAATTTAGGGAAGTCATTTTGCAACTCTGTTTATAGCCTAAGAAAGTGTCTCAGTGTGCATTTGAATGATTCACTAGTTTATATTGTATAGATTAAATTAACTTTTTCTATGTATTATATTAACAAATTTTTACTCGAGGTTCTCATTCTTATAATATTAACATTAATTTGTCTCGGACACTGACTTTCGTATTTGCACAGGGAATGGACACATTCCAAGTATCACGCCCCATTTTTTTTCTTTCTTTGTAAATGTTTCTATCGCTATCTTTTTATTTTCAATTTATTTTATTATTTTTTTATTATTCAAAATTACCACTCTTTTAAAGCATATTTTATTTTATCTTAGTTATTTTCGGAGGTCTAAGCCTCTGGTTTTTACTGTAATCTCAGTAAAAACAGCCTTTTCTTCAATGAGACCGCTGAACAACTCTCGCGATGCCTTATCAGTCGTTCGTATCTTAGTTCAATCTTATTTTATACTAGTTCTAATTAATTGTTTAGACATCCCGAATGCAATCATTTTTGTCGAATCCCTGTTTCTGGGCAGGACGTATTCGATTACAGAATGATGAATAGCTCAGAAATGGATAACACAGAAGATCCTCAAAATCAATCCTCAGTATTGTCAAATTCAGAATCTTTTGATTTTCTGCATGACCCGGATTGTTCGAATTCAAATGTTGATACACCAAGTTATGCAAAAGACAAATCATTACCAAAAACTCAAAGCACACAAGAACGAAATAGAACGAGGTTCACAAAGTGTCACTCAAAAGATGAATGAACTAAGTCAGAGAAAACAACAGAAAGTGACATCCACACGGAAGAAAAAAGTTATATCAAAACTTGAAGACAAATAAACTAATAGAATGAAAATACAAGATCCATTACAGATATATGAATATCTAAAGATACGCCGAGATAGGGGTGATTCGGAGGAAGCTGTAAGGTATATGAATACAACAATGGAAAAAATAAAAATGTTAGAAAAAGAGATTCAAAACCAAAGGAAAGGAGAAGAAGAGAAAAACAACAAGAACAGCGATTAAGATTGTAAGCTGCACTACAAGAAAATAGGAAGACGACAATTCAACGACATGAAGAACTGATAAAAAAGCTAACAAAATACTGGAACCATAGGAACATCATAGATGATACTCAAATCGAAAACCTTAAAGATTAAAATCTTAGAATTAGAAAATGAATTAGAAAACCTCACAAGTCAATTACAAGATAAGGAAGAAATCATGAAACATTATGAAGACAATCGAGTAATTGAAAAATTAAGTGCAGAATAGACCCTAATAGAGAGGACAATATATATATATATATATATATATATATATATATATATATATATATATATATATATATATATATATATATATAACCATTAATGAAACATTACGATAACACCAACTGAAACTTGAAATTATGATTTAGGAAGTAATAATTTATTGACAACGAAATTGTAACCAAAGCACAATGAATATAGATATTAGATACTAATAAAAAAGAAGTAGAAATTAAATTAAAAATTGAATAAAATAGAATGAATGAAATTTGTGGAATTTATACAGAATTATCAAGTCCCAAATGCATAAATTCCACAAATAAAATGAGTGGTTTCATCTTCATATTAGCATTAAAATTGCTAAAGAATATGAATTTGAGACGACCACTTTATGACCATAACCATCTAATTAAAAAAAGACTGAAAATTCATAAAACAAATACAATACTTAAAAAGTCCTTCCGGCCTGTACCGGGAGGAAAAGGTAGCTTTCCTATATCTTTGTTTTAAAATTTTAGCTAATGTTACTCGAAAACAGCAAGCTAAAATGCAAAGAAATCGTTTACAAAAGATTCGTTAATACTGAATTTGAATAAGAAATTCTCCAAATTATTGAGCTATAGCCAAATTGACTTCATTTATGAAAACTTATTTTGGTCGCCAAATGTCGCCAAGTTTGGCGAGAATTTGGCGTTAACGGATATGAATATATAGTTTTATACGTATGATTGGGAAAATGATTACAACAATGAAAGATAATATTTTGCGAGAAGTCGCGTTCACTAAAACTTATAAATTATATATATATATAGGGAAAGGTTAACAGAAATGGAAAAAGAACATGAAAGTCTACTTACCCAATTAGAAGAGAAAGAAAATATCATAAAACAAAAAGACGTAATTATCAATCAAAAGCGACAAGAATTAATGAAAGAAGTAGAGGCTCTATCACTGAGTCATGAAGATCTGAAACTACAATTTGTTAAATTACGCACGGCTCATGAGCTCTTTTTAGAAGACTTAAAATCAAAGAACAATTATAGAACAGAAAACTAGAGTGATAAACACACTAACAGCTCGACATGCACAAAACTTGAACCTAAGAGAAAAGACCAAAACCTTTCAAAACTTCAATCAATCCACAAATCCTACATATGCGGTTCCAGGATGAGTCAAACAATGAGCACGCTGCCGAAATCTGTAGTTATACTAAATAAAAGGACCTCAGCCAAGACACTTAAGATCCCTCAGGAGTGCATTTTGGCAAGTATGGATGTGAAGTCCTTGTTCCCGTCTATTGATATAACTGAAGTGAGTTCCGATATTAACGATAGGATTGACAGTTCAGAAAAATTTAGTGACAATATTAAAAGGACTTTAAAAAGTGGTTTACAGTTAATAATACAGAGTAATTTCTTTATGTTTGATGGAAAATTGTATGTGCAGAATATGGGAACGCCAATGGGTTCTCCCATTTCGGGTTTTCTAGCTGAATTTAAGATGAGACCTTTGGAGGAAAGAATTTTTGTAAGTTTTGAGAAATTGCCGGTTTTTTGAAGGAGGTATGGTGATGATGTTTTTTTGATTTGGGGTTGGGGGGGTACAGTCTTTCGTTAGTTTTGTTAAGGATGTTAATGATTTGGATAGTAATATTCAATTTACTTATGAATTAGAGGAAAGGGGTAGTCTCCCTTTTTTAGATACCTTTTTAACTAGAGGGGGGGGGGGAGTATTTGAAGACAACGGTTTATAGGAAGAGTTTGAATAGTCGGCATAGCATCCCAAATTCGGCGTATTCTCCTTTTAGTTATAAGTTTTCCACTTTCCGTCTTTTAGTTAATAGGGCTTTTAAGGTTTGTTCTGAAGAGTTTTTGAATGATGAATTAAATATTATCCGTAATTTAGCTGAGCGTAATGGTTTTAAATTGGGTAGCATCAATAAGTTGATTAATTACTATAGAAATGAAAATATTGGGTGGAGGGATCAGGCTGTAAGTGAAAATTACAAGGGTGAGAGTGAGTGTTCTAAAGTTAAAAGAGTTTCTTTTCCTTATATGAAGGGTAGTTTTGAGAGGTTAAAGTTTAAATTTAAAAAGTTTGACATTGATTTAATTGCGAAACCACCACATAAACTAAAAGAGTTACTTTATAGACAGTTTGACCCGGTTAAACAGGAGGATCTTTCAGGGGTATATGAGATTCCGTATGTTAATGAGGAGGGGGGATATCGGTTATTATGTTGGTATGACAGGGAGAAAATTAAGTATAAGAAAGAAAGAACATGAATCTGACATTAAATTCGGCCGCATGAAAACAGCTTTGTCTAGGTTATATTTGGAGGGGGGGATTAAAATTTTATTTGAAGATATTAAATTGATTTTTATTTCGAATTATTACCGCAAGTCCCTTATAAGAGAGTCCATCGAAATTTATTTGCGGAAGGGCTTAATCTGTAATGATACTTTCTCTTTTGTTATTCCACCTTTATGGTTAGAGCTTTTAAATAAATATTGTGGGGCTAATTTGAATAGAGGGAGGCAATTGTGTATACAAGCTTGATTTAATGTTTAATGTTTTTCTGTGCTTTTACTTTGTGTATTTGATGGTAGATGGCGTGTTTGTTGTGTGGTATTATGTATATATTGTAGCGTCCAGTGTCATTCGGGTTTGTTTTTTGACGATGTATGTATACTTATGATTATGGTTTTATACTTTAAACCGAAACATGTCAAGTTTGGATATTTGTGTTTTACATGTATTTGACACCTTACTTAAGTAAAAGATGTTTTTAATTTGTGTATATGATTCTAGGTTGCTATGGTGATGACGTCCTATTTAAGATGGAGTCCTATTATTTCCGTATGACTGAATTTAAAAACCGAATTTGTATACTAAAATTGTTTCATTATAGCAATCGTATAATCTACCGACAGTTTTTTGAATAGATGTTTCCGGAGAAATGGATATTAAATGGGAAAAGAGTCTAAATACGGATTTCAAGTTCTGAAATTTTCAAAGCTTAGGTTTAAATTTCCCATTGAAATTTTCAGTAAATATCAACAAAAGTTTAAATATTGTCAACTTAAAATGTACTTATTTTATGACGGAAATGAATCCTATCATAACAGACGATATAATTCATTTCACTGAAATAATAACGATATATATATATATATATATATATATATATATATATTTACATTGTCTTGTATTGAATATTTGCGCATAGTATATTTTTAATGTAACATAATTCTAATTAATCGTTTGCAAAAGTGTAAATGAAACTTAATTTCATAAAATAAAATTGATATCTATAATATGAAAAATCTGTATATAAAATAAATTTTGTATTCCTGCATTTTTGCATAAGAGTGCAACAGCTATTGAACCAAGATCTGAATATTTATAAAACTAGTCATAGTACGGACGCACCTCATTTGTCACGTTTGACGGACAATTTCCAACTTGTTATGTTTAAAAATGAGTCGGAAAGTATCGCGTTGTTGAGTGGGGGGGGGGGGATATTTTTGTGAGTGATCTTAAATAAAAGAGTGTAAATAAATAAATAAATAAATAAATAAAAGCTGAAAAGCAAATTTGTAAATTATAATTTTTTTTCAAAAAGATATATATGTATATATTTTTAAGGTAACTTTTTAAAAAATATATAGACTTAATGAAATCAATCATAAGTTCGCCTATTTCTGTTTTGTTGAATAATTCATGACTGATTCTTTTCTAACATCGGGGGAAGACGGTTACAGGTGTTAAGTTCTAATTATTGAACATATGCGCAGCTGTTTCAGGCTCTGTGCTCACAGAACCCGAAGAGAAAAGTCGTAATCAATAAGTTCCCTTTTTTTCTCAGTCGTGCAGAAAGTGAAATTAGTGAAAAAAAAAATTCTAAAGTCACTTATTTTAACAGCCAGAGAGACCTTTTCTTTTCTTTTTTGTTTTTGTATTATATATATGTATGTATGCAGATCACATTATACATATAGATGAAATATTTTTATACCGTACACCTTGAGACAAGAAGTTGTACAGATTATAAAATTTTACATTATATATAGATAATTTCACCAGGGCCAAAACTAAGATTTTTTTGCCCAGGGGGAGCACAAATTTGGATGAATTCGTTAATCAAGTATTGCTTTGACTCTCTATGTGGTCACCTAATGAAAAAACCAGCCCTGTTGAAAGCACAGTATAAAATCAACGAATACATTTTCATTTTAGGTTATCGATTGTAAGTCTTTGTCCAAATTTTGTTATTTGTTTTTTGTACCGAAAGACAAATCCAATCCTCTTTTGTCGGCCTCTTCTACAGTGGCGCCTTGGGCACATGCCCCCTTTGCTCTTCCCTGGTTTCGGCAATGAATTTCACGCATTGTTAACCTATACTTGTAAACATGCCTCAAATATCTGTGAAAATAAAAACCTCTTTAGAACAATTTTAAGATAAAAATGGATAAATATTCATCACATTTTTGTGACACTTATTATGATGTTTTTCATTATAGAGCTAACATACTTAATGAAAGACTTTCTATTAAACCTAAATACGAAACTTACAAGACTCAGCTAATAAAAACATTTCTCTAATCCACTTATGAATAATATATTCAAAACCTGATATTAATAACAAAAGAAATGCATTTCCAAAAAGAAAAGAATAATAATATTCACAAAACTTATAAATTTACTATTAGTCTTATTTTGCAAAGGTAATTTTTTTTAATTACAATACTTTGCAAAACAATTAAACTCTTCAAGCAATTTCTCTTGTTATTGTAATCACCCACAGTATAAAAAAAAATATATAAACTACACATGGACACATTATTACTGGTTATCTTAATATTATAGAACTGAATAATTTAAAAAACTAATGCATTGTGGTACTAAATTTCTCCTTCCATTCAAGAATAATATTAATGCAATACTGTTTAACAAGTAACTGTTTAAACAAATATATTTCTATTGATTCACGGATGAAACGAGAACATATGCAACGAATCAGCTTCGTTTGAATTACCTAAAATTTGGCACGCGATGGTTCACAAATTAAAAAAGCAATAAAATAATAATTTCCATGTTTTCCAGTTTGACCCATTTAAGCACCTGCTTACATTAGACATGCGGTCTCGTGTTTTGTGTTCATCATTTTCAAAAATTTTGCGAAAATAGTTTATTTATCATTACTTACCCATCATACGTAGTATAGGGTAAGTCTTGTAATCGTTTTGAAAATCGAAAAAAAAAAAAAAATTTGACGGATTTACACGTTTCAGACACTGGAGATTCCGAAAAACATATTTTTAGAAAAAAAAATTTGCCGTCCGTCTGTGTGTCTGTGTGTCTGTGTGTGTGTCTGTAAACGCTCTATCTCCCGAAAAAATTGAGATAGAGACTTGCAATTTGGTATGTACTTAGTATGTAATAATGGGAAGAAGCCTATTTCATTTCAATAACCTCGATTAACCGGAACTATTTTTTTCGGACTCTCGAAATATTCGTTCTGATAAAAGGTATATAAAAATTTTCGAAATTGTTTAGTTTAAGAAATGAATATAAAAGACAATAAAAAAACATAAATTTTACATAAAGCATGAAGTCGATCGGATAATTAGTTGCCGAGATATTTGGAATCCTATTTTCCACACTCTTCGATTTTTCATGACCCTGTATTTCATCCAAATTCACTTTAAAGATATATTTTAATTGGAAATTTGACGCTTAATCAGATGCAATAAACCGCTAGTTAATAGAGTTATTATTTTTGGAGTTATAAGGAAAAACCTCTTTCAAGCAATTCAGTAACCGAGCCTTTAAAGTTTATGACGTCATCAAGCCACGATTTTATTTGAATTGCAATGCATTTTATAAGTAGTTTACACATTTTTATTTTAATATTTTACATTATGCATATCCATGATGGGTAAGTATTACGGTGGCCCGCAACGACTAGTTTTGATCAGGGTCGGACTGGGCCAGGGGAAAGGGCGCAGACCTTGGATTTTCAGAGGGCACAAACATTTTAATGAACTTAAATCAATTTTACTTAGTTGTGTTGTGTCTGACTTGACAAAGTTTAACATATTCGCTTAGCACCAAGTAAGAAAAGGCTTAATATTATATTCCTGAGTTTAGACAGACGACTTCGCTATATTCCACGTTCATGTTTGAAATTCCATTAAATCCCATCCATTAAATTCCATCATTCCATTGCTACACAGTTTTTCAAACTATGTCATGTAACACCTACGTTTAAGTACCCTGGATCAAGACAGCCTGGGAATATACTTAACTTAATTCTTCGTAGAGTTATAAAAGAAAATGTGTTAGGGATTTATCTAAAAATTTAGGAAAATAAAATTTAAATCTTATGATAAAAAGTACTGAACACTCCTTTAGTCAGCAGTAAAATTATACAGGAACTTAAAATTTATAATAAACTTTCTTTATATAAAAGTAAATACTACAAAATATTTCTGGTAAATCTGTACGTGTTATTTTCTGTAGATTCTTTGAAAACAGAAGACGATCCCCTTAAACTGTAGGAAGGTTCTCGGCATCTCGAAAACTAATTATTCAAATGAGCTGTACACTTACATACAGTTTTTTTTATACGAAAATTAATATAGGTGATAATTCATAATTTTTAATAGGAATTTATTAATAATTTTCATAATTAAAACAATGTCCTTGGATACAAAAAAACCCTGGAATATGTTTGGGTCTATTAAGTGGATTTCATTAAAAAATTAATAAAAATTCATTCGGGTGATTTTTATAAGTTTGTCAAGTGGATTTAAGATTACCATCCTCAAACTTCAAACACTTCTAGATTTTTGGCGCAGCATGTCCCTTAAGGGACTTTGTGCCATAAAAACTTATACAACCAACCAAACACTTCTAGCTCTATGAGAATTTAACACAAAGCATTTAAACTATACCTTTTCGCGCGGGCTGCCTCGATCCAAGGAACTCAAACAGGGTCTCAAAAATAGATGTTATTATTTGAAAATTCAAAGTTAGTATAATTTTTAATATGTCGACATCTCCTGTATGACATCTCCTGTAACATACTTAATCCATAGCTTTAATTAGTAGTCATTATTTCCAATCGATTAGTGCCAATAGATATTTTACAATTAGTTTTAGAAGAATTGGTAGGGGGTGATCACATTTTTTTTCCAGGACTGTAAATTAACACATTTGATATATCCTTAGTTGTGTCTATTAAGACAAAAAAAATATTTTTTTTAATTTTCTAGCAATTTTAGACATTATTACAAGTTTGACGATATTTATGTTTTTTTTTTCAACCGTCATCGTGCTGTGAGATATGACTTGACTAACTGTTCCCTTTTATACAATTCTTTTTTCACTCAAGCAACACAACAGCATTGTTGGATATCATTAGTCCATTGTTTTCTAGCTTTGTTGGCCAACGATTGAGTTTGGCGGCTTCTAATAGCTAATTCTGCGTCTGAGCCAACGGTTAACTGATCGTCGGTCTAAAGATATCAATTCCCATTTGACCAACAGTTATGTTTGCTGGCAAAACTGCGCTAATAATAATATTAGCACTTTGCCGCCCGCATGTCTCGTAAAAATACTTCAATTCGTAAAATGTTGAAATGATTGATTGACACCAGAATTCAGAAACAAATTTATTCCAAAAAAAGTAAAATCTTTTCATCATGTACTTGATAAAAGGAAATTTTTCATTCCAAAATTCTGCTGCCAAAGCAGCGTTTAAGGATTAAAATTAAGTTACTTTACGTACGACAGCACTGTGGTGCCACCGTACGGCACAGTGTTAAAATACGCAAATAATTGATCCTATTTTAATTAGAAACTTCAACTAATTTGCTGATTTTTTAGGTAAAATTAGTTATGCTTCTAGATTTGCCTATTAAAATTGCTTCTAATTTGGTTTCCTTGGTTTCCAGAAATGTATTCTCATTTACCATTTGTATTTAAACAAAAGTCTCTAAAACTATTATGCAAATAAATTTTATTTTTATGACTACTAAAATGCAAGAATATCAGTGCTAAGAGCTTCAACCTCTACATAAAACAATATAGTTATTTAACGTAATATGAATTACTTATCAAGTCAGTTATAAACATGATATAGATGCAATTTCTGATATAATATGACAGCAAATGCTGTTTATTTAATACAGTTTTTTTTTCTTTAGTAAAGTAGCATCTTTATATGTGATCTCTGACGGTGTTTGCCTCAACACACATACAAAATAAAGATTCAGTATGCAAAACTCGTTCAAAAAATATTTATATCGAGAACAAAAATGTACTTTCAGTATAGAAATAGAAATTTTGAAACTAAAACTCATGCTTGATTTTTTTTCGTTTGTAAAAGTACCAAATGTTATAGCAGTATTTGAATGTCCAAATATAGGAGTATTTAAATGGGAAAATAACACTTGCTTGTGAAAATATTACACTAGCTGCATTTGGGATAAGGAGAGGCATCAGGAGGAGGAAGGGGCATTTTGTGTGCTTAAAAATGACTTTATGCATCCTTAAAATGCTGAATTGATATCGCACTATAAAAGGGCTTCTACTGAAAAATGACATAAAAAATAGCGATTAGTAGCCTTAAACAGGTAAAATATTTGAGTAAATTTACTTTTCTCAGCACACTCTTCCCATGATTTGCAAATTTCTTATCATAATTAGAGAACAAGGAAAATTAAGTTTCCGTAATTGAAAGGAATTCTCCGGGAATTGCAATCCTGCAAGCGCAAGGATTTTACTGCCAGCGTTTTATAATTAAAAAAAACCTACAATGGTTTCTGAATAATCATTGCTTTATTTAATGATCGATTTTCCCGTGATAAATAAAACAATTTTTTTATTTAAAATACATACCAGAATTTCCGAATAGTTATTTAATTACGGAAAGGCTGTCATTAAATAAAGCTAACCGAAAATTTGGTAGGTATTTTGAATGAAAAAAACGCTGGCCGCGGGATCCCAGCTTGCAGAATTACACTCCAGAAGTGTCATCGAGGTTGTATTCCTCGAAAAGACAGGTTATGTTTTCCAGTCAACAACAAAATCCACACAAAACGTTTTTGCCTTCGCATATTTATCTCTTTCTTTTATAAAATTGTTTTTCGAAAAGCATGGTTTCAATTATAGGTCCATTCAGAAACGGCTTTAAAAGGGCGCAAGATCCCCTGGGTACTACAATGGAGAGTACGCAAAATATTTTATCTGAGATTAAAACCTAAAAAATATCACCCTAAGAACCGAAGAAAAAAATCTCTCTCAGGGCGCGGGAGTAGCACATGGGCGCGAGATTTAGTAGCCACGGCGCGCCAGGGCTATTAAAACTTTCCCTAGGTGCCCGTTTTCGATCCTCAATCGTATGCAAACACGTCCGCTTTGGTTTCCTATTCTGAAAATTCCTTTGATGAATCTTCAATTTCTTTATGATAATAAAAATCCCTCTATTTTGCTATCTGTCTATTAGTTGATGATTATTCCTAAGCAAATTCTCGAAATTTAGTACACTAATCAGAATATATGTGTGTGGAAAAATATTGGAGCGGCTTAGGGGCGCGAAATTTTCCCTGGCTGAGGGCGCACCGGCCCCCGGGCCGATGGGCCGGCGGCCAGTCCGAGCCTGGTTTTGATTTTGAAGAAGTCGCCGTTAGAGCGCATGAAACATATGGCATCTATATATATTAAAAGGTATTTTTAAGCCTTTTGTGTTATGTTTTTATCACTTTAAGCAATAATTACACTTTAATTTACTATTTTAGTGTTAACTAATTAATAAAAACCGAAAAGTGAAAATATGTAGTTATGTAAACCTCATTTAACCTTTAAAGCCATTTAACCTTACTGAGCGCACCACTCGGTGAAAAAAAAATCAGTGATGCATTCTAAATTAATTACATGATTAACATTTGTGTATCATTTACCCTCTTCCCAAAGTCCCTTTAGTGTTCAACCAATGTTTAAAGTTGAAGTCCGCATTTTTTTTTACTGCTCGGTTTCATTTTTTTAACTCGTAAATCACCACTGTTGTACGGAACACGCCGCCCGTGTTTTTGTGTAAAATATTCTATTTTCTTTCTTAATTAAACTCTTTTTTAATAAATGTTATTTCTCTTATCTTTATACTAATAGGGTGAAACCCCCAGTTATTGACACCTAGCCAGTAACTGACACTTGAGCAAAAATGTAACTCAAATAAGCATTTTATTGTAAAATTCTGCAAAATAACGTCATTTAGTGGTAAATTCGACACTTATTTTTTATTTTGGAGTCAATTTATTCACCACTAGAGGGCCAGGAACATATTCAATGAGGAAGAAACTTTTGAGAATACAAAAAGTGCCATTTTGAAACAACCATCGTATTTCTAAAATTAAGGAAGTGTTTTTCTAATCTATTTGTAATGCAACCATCCTAAACTTTTTTTCTTAAAGTTATACTTGTGGGAATTAGTTTAAAGATGCATATGATATATTAGGGCCATTATTTAGGATTTATAGTTAGTTAATTTAGCTTAATGGGGGGTGCCAGTTATTGGTTCCTGGAATTTCATTTCACCAGTCTCTCACAGAAGTGCCAGTTATTGGTTATATTAAAGAAAGTTGAAATCTATTATTTGCACTGTTTAAAAATGCGTAATAATAAATTAAATTTATCTTGTAGTAAACACCATTAAAATTTAAGTTATTTTACCGGTGTCTGACACCAGATGTCAGTTACTGGTCCATAAATATCAGTTATTGGATATCTACATTACTAATAATGCAGTACTAAATATTTCTGTTATATACTCTTACTATATACTCCGTATTACTAATAATGAAGTACAATTTACCAGATCCTACTTTTTATAATAAACATTAATGTATTTTGTTTTTTTATAATAAAGAATAAAGTTTTTAAAGCATTTCAATCTTTTAAAATAAAGTGTCAAGTCACTGGTTCACTTTGTGTCAGTTAGTGGTGTGTCCAAAATAAGGATGATGTCAGTTACTGGAGTTTTTCACCATATTTATGAATAAAATTAATTTTTAATATTACATTGTATAATTTTTCAAAATTTTGCCAAAAAATGTTTTTTAATATATCTCTACTTTCTAAGAACAAAGGTAAGTAAGTATAAAATAGATTTAAATTTTTGTAATACTGATTTGAACAAGAAAGAATCCTTAAAGGGTCAGTTACTAAGGGTTTTAAACATTATTCTTCTTTATCATCGAAAGTTCATATTTAGATTTTAAAAGGCGTTTGCATAGGAGTACGCCGCCCGTGTCTTTATGTTACTACAGACCGTCCGTGTTACATTAATTTTAATTAAATTACTTTTTTTTAACAGTTTTATGTTTATTGTTTTTATTACTACTTACTAGGCATTGCATTACACAAATATATCATTAAAAGTTGTTTTTTAGGCTTTAAAAACAAATGGCGCATAGAGTGGGCCGCCCTTGCCTTTAAAGGTTAAACCTCGATGTCTTTAAAATGTAAAAAATATTTTTTGCAGTTTTCACGTCACGGGTTTTACAAGTAACGGCTGATATGAGGAATTTTATAATCCCCTTGCTTCTACTAGTAACCGAGTTTCACTGTATTTACATAAACTTTGTATGACATACTGAACCCCTAAATGTGTTCCTTTCTTTTTTTAAATCTCGACACGACCTTCAAAATCCAGGTCTGGGTCGGGTCTTTAACACATCCACACCAGACTACCCTTGACATCTTCCCAAAAATATACACATACTCAGAGAGCTTGGGAAAGAAAGAATAAAAAAATTAGATATCGATCAGACGCTGGAAATGTGTTGGACGCATCTTTGTTGTCAGACATATGTTGTTACATAACAGAGAATCGGGAGTCATTCACTCATGTATCGAAAGTGTGTTGTTGCCGCCTAACACTTTTTTTTTTCAATAAAACGGTTTTTATTGATGTCACATCTAGGATATTTCTGCAACTTCTAGATCCGATGAGATGATAAAGCGATCTCGGATTTCAGTTACAAACTCATTCTACCCTTTACTCTATATTCCTCCTGGGAAAGATAATCCGAACTTGTATTCACATAGTACGAACAGTATGTTGTTGTATTGTTGTAATAAACGTTCTTTTTTTTTTTTTTTTTTTTTTTATTCATGGTCTGTTCACAGGACCCCAAAATATCAAAGCTTAATTATTAATTTTCAAATTAGTCTTATTATGCCAAGGGTCGATCCAGGCAAAATCTGGGGCCTATTTAGAGCCCCTTCACAAAAATCGATTTAATAAAATAAGCCCCTTCACAAAAATCAATTTGATAAAATACCATAGCTGAAAATAGCTCTTAAGATAATACTGAATTCAAAAGAAAATACTGTATATATATATATATATATATATATATATATATATAAAATTATAAAAGTAAAATACTACTCCAAGTTTTTAGGTGAATTGTTTGTGCAATTGTAACTCATCAAGTTTTATGTTTATAAAAATCATACAGAGTTTACTGTAAATTCAAAAAATGCTGTAACTCTAGTTATTTTGGAATCAGTGACTTCTTTGTGTTAATGTTGGTGCAGCATGTCCCTGAGCATTGACATATTGTAGCGAGTGTAGCTTGGCATAAATTTAATTTCATTGTTATAACCTTTTCATGTGTCGATCCAAGCAAAATTTGGGGCCTATTTAGGGGCCCTTCACAAAAATCTATATAATAAAACAGTTCCCTTCACAAAAATCAATTTAATAAAATGGGTCCTTCACAAAAATCAATTTGATAAAATGGGCCCCTTGACAAAATTCCTTTTAATAAAATAGGCCCTTTCACAAAATTCTATTCCATAAAAACTTACTATTTATTAATTATTTATTATTTTGCGACGTTTTAAAATGTGCAATTTGCAAACAAACAAGTCCACCATAGATGAAAACTTCAGCAAATGGATTAAAAAAGGTTTTTGTTAATAAATGCTTGGTCCGAATTTGAATAACTGGATTTCAACTTTCGTTACAGAATGTTATTTTTCACAAAAATATAATACATTTTACAAAAATGACCTTTATTTTTCACAAAATGGGCCCTAAGGAAAAAAATATGCATCGACCCCTGTAGGCTGTACCACAAATTTTTAATTTAGTAGAAGAAATATTGCTAACGTGACGTCATATCGCTTCTTTTAACGAGGGTCGTAACCAGGTCCGGGGTCAGCCCCCTTCCACTAGCAATGTCTTGAGCCCCCTCTAGATTTTATAACCATTTAATAATAATAATAATAGCGATTTATATTACATTTAATTTTTTATTTTTAATTTGTCATTAAAACCATTTGACAGTTTTGCCCGAACGCCACTCGTACAAAAAGAGTTTGCTTTATTCGTTACTTAAAGCTTTTCAATACCACTAATTGTTAACTGTAATCTTTCCCTTATTAATTGGCAGAGATTTTTCAATTATATAAGGCAAATACTTTAGTACGGAAAAAGTGGTGTGTTGACCCTATTTTTAGTTTACACTGTTAAAAATCTTCAGCTTTTGCTGCAGACACACTCCACCGCTTTTACAGAAAACGGTTACTTTACTATATTGTGGAGCATTTTCATTGGTCAAAATAGAGATATTCTATAAAAGCGGTGGAGTGACTATGCAGAAAAAGCTTGAGCTTTTTAACAATGTACTGTGTCAAAGAAAAAAAAACTGTTAAAGGGGTAACACTTTTATGACAGAGAGACACAGCCTCTACTTCTGTCTATTTTTATTTATCATTAAAGTGAATGAAAAACTATCAGATGTGGATGTGCCCCAACAGTAGTAGAGGAATGTATGTTGGCCGTCAGCAGGAGCCGTGAGCCGGAGCCGGAGCCGGAAGTGAGCCTGGTAGTGGAAGCGGAAGTGATGGAAGATAAGACAGGAAGTGAAAGAAGATAAGACAGGAAGTGAACCGGAAGTGTTGGAAGATAAGAGAGGAAGTGAAGTAGGGGAGGGCTTAATTTTTTTAACCGATAAGGGAGTGAGGGGAGGGCTTATTTTTAGGGGGGCTTAATTTTTTTTGTGAAAAATAAAGGGTTTTAATCAGATTCTTTCTTGTCAGGGAATTTTTTTTTTTTTAAATACGAAGTTTAGATGTAAGATATTTAAGAAATATAAACTACAACTTGGAGTACTTTTTGAAATTTTCTTATTTTTAGGGGGTCTTTTAGGTAGGGGAGGGCTTATTTTTAGGGGGCTTAATTTTTTTGCAGGAAAATAAAGGGAGATGAAAGGATTGGACCGACCTATAGGTGAACTGCGATTGAACAAAATGCACATCATTTTTTGTAAATAATATGTGTAACCTTTTCGAGTAGAGTTGAGGGGTAGGAACCCTGCTGTAAAAATAATAATATTAATAGAATATACAATTTTTTTTCATAAAAGTTTCTTATGGTTGGTGGGAAATGTTAAAGTAACAAAAGGTCAACAGTGCTAGTGGAGTTGAGGGGTAGGAACCCTGCTATAAAAATAATACCTGTAAAAGAAATATTTATGTGCTACCTTTCGCGCTCGTCGACCTAACTGTTCAGAGTTTAACATGAGATTTACTTATAATTCACCTGTAAAAGAATTTTTTTTTTTTCATTCTTTAAACATTAACTTAAATGTGAATGAGATTAAAATAGATGCGAGGGCTAAATTTTTAGAGAGTTAAAATGAAAATCCACTGAGGGTTGTGTTAAATAAAAGGAGATGATCGACTTTGACAGCATTTTTCTAAAAGTTTATTTATCGAAAAAGGAATCATACGTTTCGATTATATTTGTTAACTATTATAGTTTAACATTAAAAAGCAGGTAGACATTCACATCTTTAGCGCTCGTCGACCTAACTGTTCGGAATATTTTTCGAACCCATTATGTTTGACTTTATAAAAGTTTCATGTAAAAAATTATTCTTTAAGTTTTAACTGAAATGAGATTGAAATAGATGTAATGGCTAAATTTTTAGAGAGTTAAAATGAAAATCCACTGAGGGTTGTGTTAAATAAAAGGAGATGATCGACTTTGACAGCATTTTTCTAAAAGTTTATTTATCGAAAAAGGAATCATACGTTTCGATTATATTTGTTAACTATTATAGTTTAACATTAAAAAGCAGGTAGACATTCACATCTTTAGCGCTCGTCGACCTAACTGTTCGGAATATTTTTCGAACCCATTATGTTTGACTTTATAAAAGTTTCATGTAAAAAATTATTCTTTAAGTTTTAACTGAAATGAGATTGAAATAGATGTAATGGCTAAATTTTTAGAGAGTTAAAATGAAAATCCACTGAGGGTTGTGTTAAATAAAAGGAGATGATCGACTTTGACAGCATTTTTCTAAAAGTTTATTTATCGAAAAAGGAATCATACGTTTCGATTATATTTGTTAACTATTATAGTTTAACATTAAAAAGCATGTAGACATTTACCTTTCGTGTTCGGAATTTTCTTCGAACCCATTATTTTTGACTTTATAAAAGTTTCATATAAAAAATTATTCTTTAAGTATTAACTGAAATGAGATTAAAATAGATGTAATGGCCAAATTTTTAAGGATTTAAAATGAAAATTGTGATAGCCATGTAAATGAAAGTAATGCGATTACTTTGCTTCATAAAAACCTAACACGAAAAAAGCTGGTAGACGTTTACCTTTCGCACTCGTCGACCTAACCGTTCGGAATTTTGTTTAAACTTCTCTCGAGTTCGTCGACATAACCGTTCAGAGTTTTCGTCGAAATCCGTATATAGATTAACTTACAATAGCTAACTTTTTTTAAGGGAAGTTTAAATAACATATTTCCCAAAGTGTCTTACAAACATTTAAGAATTTATACACACATAAGCACCTCGCCTATAGGTGCAAGGTTCTGACTTTAAAGCTACTAGATGTTGAAATTTAAATTTCTTGCGCTCGGCGACGTAACCGTTCAGAGTTTTTTTTTTCAAACCTTGTGTCAATACGTGTTAGGAACCCTTAGAAAGACCTACATGGAGGCACTTATCCCTAATATAGATAATCAACCCTAAACTAACCAGTTACAACACACACAAGACATAATCATTACATTCAGTTAATAAGTGATTTGACATGCAAAATATTAGATATAAAAACATACAATATGATATATACAAAACAATTTTAAAGATTTTTTTCCCTTTCATATGAACAATTTTTAGCAATAATTTAACTTGAGAGCAGATATTTGTTTAGAGTTATACGATTATAATAAATTTTCATTAGATTTGACATTATACAACCAACATTTAAAAAAAGAGAACGACATCTAGTTTTTTAACGTCACATATTTGAATTATTAACCTATTTTAGTTAAAAGTATGATACTTAAGTGATTTTATTTGAAAAATCAATACAACATTTTAAAAGCAGTCGAAAGATTTTTGCTTTTGAAAAATAACTAACATAATTTTAATTTTTTAAAGCAGTTAGGTAGATGACACTAACTTTAAATAAAATACATATTTTTTATTATTATTAAAGAAATATAAACTACTCACACATTATTATTATGCTGCATTTTAACATAACAACATTCACAGTAATAGACATGCGATTAAGACCATTGGAATTCTACAACTTTTCTGCTGACATGTGGTCACAGAGGAAATCTTTTCATATAGAAGGCAAAATAAGATAATGATAAACATGATTCGTTATGCATATGTTGAAACAGGAAATTATTTAAGACGTGTGATTAAGACCATTTTACATGGTATTACAGAATAAATCTTTTCATAGGATGCAAGATAATATCACATAAGGTATTGATAAACGCGATTCGTTATGCATATTTTAAAACAGGAAATACATCCGTCAGATAACATTACTTTGTTTATATGAAGTGACCAAATACAAATTTTGCTGATTTAATTAATTTTATTTTGAATTTGAAAATAGTATTGACAGAACATTCAAATTTTACTTTTGCACAATATTTAAATAAGGGAAATTGTATACAATATTTAAAAAAAAATAATTAGGAATATTAGAAAAGGAGAGTGCTTTAAGGAAAATACGTTACGATTTTAAAACTTTTTTTTTAAATACATTTCTAAGTTTTATAAACTTTATCGAAAAAAAGAAAAGAAACTTTTTGCATGTGACTTTTTTTATCCAATAAAATGCTAGTATTTTGAAACAAGCACCCCCTACATGAGAATGTTATTTTACGAACAAAGTGTTTAATGCTATACAATACTTTGTGATTGATGTAAAAGGTTGTGATTTTCGTCTAAGTATTAAAGTTGATATGGAACGATTCATGCAGTCTTGTGAAGGTGATAAAACCATGTCACCTTTAACAATTAAAAAGGTACCCTATTTGTGCAAGTCATGTAACAAAACATTTCCTCGAAAAGTTAACTTAGTGTTTCACATGAAAAATCATCTAAAGGAAAAGTGTTTTCGCTGTGAGGTGTGTGGTGAAGTTTTTTCGCAAAAGATTCACAAATCGCCCAAACAATTCAAGTGTAGTGATTGCAACGAATTGTTTTCAAGAAAGACAGACTTATTGAAAGATAAGAAAACTCACAACTTAGCAAAACAACATTCATGTACAAAGTGTTGTGAAATATTTAATTGTGAATCTGATTTTTTACAACATTGTGATACATTTCATAAAGCTTTACCTAACATTGCGAAATCACCCTGTTTGAAAGATTTGTTATTTGAACTGATAGTGAAGCTTATAGATTAGTTCGAACTTATAGTGAATTAAAAGACAAAATGATATACGAAATATGTGAAGTGGAATTAACAGATCAAAACGTGCATGTATAGAATGCCTTTTACAAGTTGTTTAACTGATTTTAAGATTTCACTGAACGAGTGACTTATTGGACATTACAAAAATTTTGAAATTAGAATTGTATACATCTTAATATGACAGAATTATTTGATGTGTGTTATTTTAAATGATGAATAAAATAGTTTGATTGCGAAAAAAGTGTTTTCTTTAACCCACACTGTTAAAACTGATGTTGTGTATTTTGAATGACTTAGACAAAATGTTAATTTAAAAAAAGATTTTAACATGAGATAAGAGTTTTATAATAAAAATTGACTCACCTAAAATTTTTTCAAGATAGTCTATCTACGTTTCCAATCTAAACTTGTTATCAGCTTGCTATATGCATGTTTGAGTGACTCATTTTTACCTGTGTCGAACTGTCTGTTGGGAAAATGATTGCCATTTTTAACACGTGTAGACGATTTTTACCCGGAAGCTGTTTAAACTATTAAATTTCAGATATCACCCATTTTTCTACAACATTTAAATATTTTAATGTATTTTCACTTGTATATTGGAAACTTGGGATTATCACCTTTATATCGGAACATGGAAGATAGAAAAAATAATAACTTTACACTGAGACAATATTTTAATCTAACAAAAATATACTTAACACATTGTTAGAGGTTTTGGAAAAATATATAGTTGGTTAAAAATTTTAGAAAATTTAACATAAAGTAACAAATTTTAGAAAATAAACATTTCGATAAATGAAAAAAATTAAATTTTGGTAAACTTTACACTTAGACAATACTTCAAACTAGGAAAAAATAATAACTTTACACTGAGACAATATTTTAAACTAAGGAAAAATTAGACATAACACATTGTTAGAGTTTTTTTTTAAAACTATCTAGTTGGTTATAAATTTTAGAAAATTAGCAACAAATAAACATTTCATTAGATTGACAAAAGAAAATAATTAAATTTAAGTAAACTTTACACTTAGACAATGTTTCAAACTAAGAAAAATAATAACTTTACACTTATACAATATTTTAAACTATGGAAAATTAATAACTTACACATTGTTAAAGTTTTTTTTTTTAAAACAACACAACACTTTCAAAGCAGTGGAAATTGCATACCTGTAAAAAATTCAACTTAGTGGAATTTAATAGTGAAATTTTTTAACCTCACTTAATTAAAAAATAAAACTTTATAAAATTTTAAGTAAGCAACTGTTAAACATTTTGAATGTCTTAGACAAAGTAGGAATAAATTTGTTGAAATTCTATAAAACATGAAAAATTTCATAACTTTTAAAGGAAATTTTATTTATGATGAAATAAACTCGAGGTATTTATTATATGTTACTTAAACTACAAGAAAATTGATTGAAAATGTGCTACTTTTAATCACTCACAAGATAAGACATGATGTTAGGAATTATAGATAGGTTTTTCTCCCACACATGACGTCACTGATAACATATTTACTGACCAAGTCATAAAATCATAGTTAAGGGTAGGTTTATGAACATGACGTTTCGTTGAGATTTAAGATATTTGAGAAATAAAAACTACAACTTTGATTACTTTTTGAAATTTCCCCCTACATAAGAAAAATAACAGAAAAATAAAATGAAAAGTCGTATTTGAATGGAATCGAATTATTATCCTTTCACTTAACAGTTGAATGCGTCGGCAATTACATCACAAAGATACTGATTGAATATATTGTGTTTCTTTTTTAAGGTTAAATTGATTTAATATTCAAGTTATTTCTTAATGATACACTTAAAAACAATAAACTTAATTAGCATTCAAAAAGCAAACGATCACATTATTGTGTAAAACAATCAAATGTTTTAAAAGTCACGAGTTAAAATTTGAAATGACTTAGAGTTTAATTAGAATTTAGATGTGAACCTTTTAAAATGAAATAATAGTTTTTTTGTATCGCCCTCTATCGGTGGGTAATAGAATTAAGAGATAATTAAAAGTTTTAACTTGAATTCGAACCCACAACCAAAATTATTTTTCGGTTTTATAATTTAGGATAGGTTTAACTGAGCAAGCCATGATATAACAGTATTTATAGACGATTTAAGATATTCGATAAAGGAAATCATCTAAATTTCTAATTTAATTGAAGGGTTTACTGCTTAAAGTACTACAAAATGAGTACAACACGATGCATAGTTTTTTAATTAATTATATTTTTCGAAAGGTTAAATTGAATTATTGATAAACTTAGGATTTATGTTTAAAGTGAATAAACTTGATATGTTAGGTTCACTTAATAACAGAGGGTTGAATAAGTTATTTTTAATAAAAATAAAGTTTACTAAAAGTTTTTAAAGTTAAAAAAAATGTAAGTTACGTTAAAAAAGTTAACAAAAATATAGTTTTAAGAAATTTAAAGTTTACAAAAAGTTTGAAAATCTCTATGTTAATCAAAATTAACTTTTTAATTTTAACTATTGAGAAACTATAATCTGTTTATCCTTGTAACCAACTGGTGCATATCAACTATCTGCACATGTGCAGTAAAAACATACACTAACTTGAGTCCGATTTTAAATTATTTGCTAATTTTTATACAGCTCGATTACTTTTCAGAAACAAAACAGAATGAAATACTTACCAAAAAACCCGTCAACGTCTTATACTTGCTTTCACTTAACTAATCTTTCTACATTAGCTTTGCTAGGGGGCGCTGCAATCGCCGCTAGAGGCGCTACCAGTTTCCGGTTTGTGACGTAGTTTCCGGTTTGCGATAAGAACAAGGTTAAAATAAAACCCACGTGCATTCAGTTGGTGTTGTTTACCTGTACCTTGTTATAAGCCGTTTGCCTTCTCTTGGTCACTCGCTTGTCCAGACTTGTTTATGTGCTGCACGCCTGTTTTGCTGACTCATCTCTTGCTTTAACTGTTTGGACTTGTCTGATGTCAACTATCTCAGGTCTTTTGTCATAGCTCGAATGTATTTTGTGTCGATCACTTTAATATAAAAGTTATGTCCCAACTTACTTAAACTTTGATAAAAATATTATTTATTTATAAATTATATCAAATTCTTATTTTTCTAACACATTTACTAAGTCACTTTCGTTCAAAAATATGGTAAAGCCCGATTTTAAATTGAAGTTTAGGATAAATTCCCCAAATTTTGTAACATTTTAGCACTAATAAGAAATATTGTAAACACCCTCTACATAAAAAATAATATTAAATTCCCAAATTTTGTAACATTTTAGCACTAATAATAAATATTGTAAACACCCTGTACATACAAGTTTTGTAAAAATAATATTACTTATAGCTAACTCGTTTAGTCGCATGATAAGAACCTTCAATATCGCTAAAATCAGTGTTAAACGAAAATGCAACCATAGGTTTTACCGTCTAATTACATGTCTTTACATATTATTTTAAAATGTAAAGCATTATATCTGAACGAATGATATAAGAAAAAGTTAGAATAGATCACATATTTTTGTTATTAAAAAAACTTATATGCAAACACACACTTACAAGGTTACAAGACTCGACAAACGATTCACCATGTTTTTTAAACTTAGTAAAATATTTTAAATTTATAAATTTAAATTAAAATACTTTAAAAATTCTTAAATATTCTTATTTAAAAATATTTTATTTTTAATTTAAATTTATAAATTTAAAATATTTTACTAAGTTTAAAAAACATGGTGAATCGTTTGTCGAGTCTTGTAACCTTGTAAGTGTGTGTTTGCATATAAGTTTTTTTAATAACAAAAATATGTGATCTATTCTAACTTTTTCTTATATCATTCGTTCAGATATAATGCTTTACATTTTAAAATAATATGTAAAGACATGTAATTAGACGGTAAAACCTATGGTTGCATTTTCGTTTAACACTGATTTTAGCGATATTGAAGGTTCTTATCATGCGACTAAACGAGTTAGCTATAAGTAATATTATTTTTACAAAACTTGCATGTACAGGGTGTTTACAATATTTATTATTAGTGCTAAAATGTTACAAAATTTGGGAATTTAATATTATTTTTTATGTAGAGGGTGTTTACAATATTTCTTATTAGTGCTAAAATGTTACAAAATTTGGGGAATTTATCCTAAACTTCAATTTAAAATCGGGCTTTACCATATTTTTGAACGAAAGTGACTTAGTAAATGTGTTAGAAAAATAAGAATTTGATATAATTTATAAATAAATAATATTTTTATCAAAGTTTAAGTAAGTTGGGACATAACTTTTATATTAAAGTGATCGACACAAAATACATTCAAGCTATGACAAAAGACCTGAGATAGTTGACATCAGACAAGTCCAAACAGTTAAAGCAAGAGATGAGTCAGCAAAACAGGCGTGCAGCACATAAACAAGTCTGGACAAGCGAGTGACCAAGAGAAGGCAAACGGCTTATAACAAGGTACAGGTAAACAACACCAACTGAATGCACGTGGGTTTTATTTTAACCTTGTTATTATCGCAAACCGGAAACTACGTCACAAACCGGAAACTGGTAGCGCCTCTAGCGGCGATTGCAGCGCCCCCTAGCAAAGCTAATGTAGAAAGATTAGTTAAGTGAAAGCAAGTATAAGACGTTGACGGGTTTTTTGGTAAGTATTTCATTCTGTTTTGTTTCTGAAAAGTAATCGAGCTGTATAAAAATTAGCAAATAATTTAAAATCGGACTCAAGTTAGTGTATGTTTTTACTGCACATGTGCAGATAGTTGATATGCACCAGTTGGTTACAAGGATAAACAGATTATAGTTTCTCAATAGTTAAAATTAAAAAGTTAATTTTGATTAACATAGAGATTTTCAAACTTTTTGTAAACTTTAAATTTCTTAAAACTATATTTTTGTTAACTTTTTTAACGTAACTTACATTTTTTTTAACTTTAAAAACTTTTAGTAAACTTTATTTTTATTAAAAATAACTTATTCAACCCTCTGTTATTAAGTGAACCTAACATATCAAGTTTATTCACTTTAAACATAAATCCTAAGTTTATCAATAATTCAATTTAACCTTTCGAAAAATATAATTAATTAAAAAACTATGCATCGTGTTGTACTCATTTTGTAGTACTTTAAGCAGTAAACCCTTCAATTAAATTAGAAATTTAGATGATTTCCTTTATCGAATATCTTAAATCGTCTATAAATACTGTTATATCATGGCTTGCTCAGTTAAACCTATCCTAAATTATAAAACCGAAAAATAATTTTGGTTGTGGGTTCGAATTCAAGTTAAAACTTTTAATTATCTCTTAATTCTATTACACACCGATAGAGGGCGATACAAAAAAACTATTATTTCATTTTAAAAGGTTCACATCTAAATTCTAATTAAACTCTAAGTCATTTCAAATTTTAACTCGTGACTTTTAAAACATTTGATTGTTTTACACAATAATGTGATCGTTTGCTTTTTGAATGCTAATTAAGTTTATTGTTTTTAAGTGTATCATTAAGAAATAACTTGAATATTAAATCAATTTAACCTTAAAAAAGAAACACAATATATTCAATCAGTATCTTTGTGATGTAATTGCCGACGCATTCAACTGTTAAGTGAAAGGATAATAATTCGATTCCATTCAAATACGACTTTTCATTTTATTTTTCTGTTATTTTTCTTATGTAGGGGGAAATTTCAAAAAGTAATCAAAGTTGTAGTTTTTATTTCTCAAATATCTTAAATCTCAACGAAACGTCATGTTCATAAACCTACCCTTAACTATGATTTTATGACTTGGTCAGTAAATATGTTATCAGTGACGTCATGTGTGGGAGAAAAACCTATCTATAATTCCTAACATCATGTCTTATCTTGTGAGTGATTAAAAGTAGCACATTTTCAATCAATTCTCTTGTAGTTTAAGTAACATATAATAAATACCTCGAGTTTATTTCATCATAAATAAAATTTCCTTTAAAAGTTATGAAATTTTTCATGTTTTATAGAATTTCAACAAATTTATTCCTACTTTGTCTAAGACATTCAAAATGTTTAACAGTTGCTTACTTAAAATTTTATAAAGTTTTATTTTTTAATTAAGTGAGGTTAAAAAATTTCACTATTAAATTCCACTAAGTTGAATTTTTTACAGGTATGCAATTTCCACTGCTTTGAAAGTGTTGTGTTGTTTTAAAAAAAAAAACTTTAACAATGTGTAAGTTATTAATTTTCCTTAGTTTAAAATATTGTATAAGTGTAAAGTTATTATTTTTCTTAGTTTGAAACATTGTCTAAGTGTAAAGTTTACTTAAATTTAATTATTTTCTTTTGTCAATCTAATGAAATGTTTATTTGTTGCTAATTTTCTAAAATTTATAACCAACTAGATAGTTTAAAAAAAAAACTCTAACAATGTGTTATGTCTAATTTTTCCTTAGTTTAAAATATTGTCTCAGTGTAAAGTTATTATTTTTTCCTAGTTTGAAGTATTGTCTAAGTGTAAAGTTTACCAAAATTTAATTTTTTTCATTTATCGAAATGTTTATTTTCTAAAATTTGTTACTTTATGTTAAATTTTCTAAAATTTTTAACCAACTATATATTTTTCCAAAACCTCTAACAATGTGTTAAGTCTATTTTTGTTAGATTAAAATATTGTCTCAGTGTAAAGTTATTATTTTTTCTATCTTCCATGTTCCGATATAAAGGTGATAATCCCAAGTTTCCAATATACAAGTGAAAATACATTAAAATATTTAAATGTTGTAGAAAAATGGGTGATATCTGAAATTTAATAGTTTAAACAGCTTCCGGGTAAAAATCGTCTACACGTGTTAAAAATGGCAATCATTTTCCCAACAGACAGTTCGACACAGGTAAAAATGAGTCACTCAAACATGCATATAGCAAGCTGATAACAAGTTTAGATTGGAAACGTAGATAGACTATCTTGAAAAAATTTTAGGTGAGTCAATTTTTATTATAAAACTCTTATCTCATGTTAAAATCTTTTTTTAAATTAACATTTTGTCTAAGTCATTCAAAATACACAACATCAGTTTTAACAGTGTGGGTTAAAGAAAACACTTTTTTCGCAATCAAACTATTTTATTCATCATTTAAAATAACACACATCAAATAATTCTGTCATATTAAGATGTATACAATTCTAATTTCAAAATTTTTGTAATGTCCAATAAGTCACTCGTTCAGTGAAATCTTAAAATCAGTTAAACAACTTGTAAAAGGCATTCTATACATGCACGTTTTGATCTGTTAATTCCACTTCACATATTTCGTATATCATTTTGTCTTTTAATTCACTATAAGTTCGAACTAATCTATAAGCTTCACTATCAGTTCAAATAACAAATCTTTCAAACAGGGTGATTTCGCAATGTTAGGTAAAGCTTTATGAAATGTATCACAATGTTGTAAAAAATCAGATTCACAATTAAATATTTCACAACACTTTGTACATGAATGTTGTTTTGCTAAGTTGTGAGTTTTCTTATCTTTCAATAAGTCTGTCTTTCTTGAAAACAATTCGTTGCAATCACTACACTTGAATTGTTTGGGCGATTTATGAATCTTTTGCGAAAAAACTTCACCACACACCTCACAGCGAAAACACTTTTCCTTTAGATGATTTTTCATGTGAAACACTAAGTTAACTTTTCGAGGAAATGTTTTGTTACATGACTTGCACAAATAGGGTACCTTTTTAATTGTTAAAGGTGACATGGTTTTATCACCTTCACAAGACTGCATGAATCGTTCCATATCAACTTTAATACTTAGACGAAAATCACAACCTTTTACATCAATCACAAAGTATTGTATAGCATTAAACACTTTGTTCGTAAAATAACATTCTCATGTAGGGGGTGCTTGTTTCAAAATACTAGCATTTTATTGGATAAAAAAAGTCACATGCAAAAAGTTTCTTTTCTTTTTTTCGATAAAGTTTATAAAACTTAGAAATGTATTTAAAAAAAAAGTTTTAAAATCGTAACGTATTTTCCTTAAAGCACTCTCCTTTTCTAATATTCCTAATTATTTTTTTTTTAAATATTGTATACAATTTCCCTTATTTAAATATTGTGCAAAAGTAAAATTTGAATGTTCTGTCAATACTATTTTCAAATTCAAAATAAAATTAATTAAATCAGCAAAATTTGTATTTGGTCACTTCATATAAACAAAGTAATGTTATCTGACGGATGTATTTCCTGTTTTAAAATATGCATAACGAATCGCGTTTATCAATACCTTATGTGATATTATCTTGCATCCTATGAAAAGATTTATTCTGTAATACCATGTAAAATGGTCTTAATCACACGTCTTAAATAATTTCCTGTTTCAACATATGCATAACGAATCATGTTTATCATTATCTTATTTTGCCTTCTATATGAAAAGATTTCCTCTGTGACCACATGTCAGCAGAAAAGTTGTAGAATTCCAATGGTCTTAATCGCATGTCTATTACTGTGAATGTTGTTATGTTAAAATGCAGCATAATAATAATGTGTGAGTAGTTTATATTTCTTTAATAATAATAAAAAATATGTATTTTATTTAAAGTTAGTGTCATCTACCTAACTGCTTTAAAAAATTAAAATTATGTTAGTTATTTTTCAAAAGCAAAAATCTTTCGACTGCTTTTAAAATGTTGTATTGATTTTTCAAATAAAATCACTTAAGTATCATACTTTTAACTAAAATAGGTTAATAATTCAAATATGTGACGTTAAAAAACTAGATGTCGTTCTCTTTTTTTAAATGTTGGTTGTATAATGTCAAATCTAATGAAAATTTATTATAATCGTATAACTCTAAACAAATATCTGCTCTCAAGTTAAATTATTGCTAAAAATTGTTCATATGAAAGGGAAAAAAATCTTTAAAATTGTTTTGTATATATCATATTGTATGTTTTTATATCTAATATTTTGCATGTCAAATCACTTATTAACTGAATGTAATGATTATGTCTTGTGTGTGTTGTAACTGGTTAGTTTAGGGTTGATTATCTATATTAGGGATAAGTGCCTCCATGTAGGTCTTTCTAAGGGTTCCTAACACGTATTGACACAAGGTTTGAAAAAAAAAACTCTGAACGGTTAGGTCGCCGAGCGCAAGAAATTTAAATTTCAACATCTAGTAGCTTTAAAGTCAGAACCTTGCACCTATAGGCGAGGTGCTTATGTGTGTATAAATTCTTAAATGTTTGTAAGACACTTTGGGAAATATGTTATTTAAACTTCCCTTAAAAAAAGTTAGCTATTGTAAGTTAATCTATATACGGATTTCGACGAAAACTCTGAACGGTTATGTCGACGAACTCGAGAGAAGTTTAAACAAAATTCCGAACGGTTAGGTCGACGAGTGCGAAAGGTAAACGTCTACCAGCTTTTTTCGTGTTAGGTTTTTATGAAGCAAAGTAATCGCATTACTTTCATTTACATGGCTATCACAATTTTCATTTTAAATCCTTAAAAATTTGGCCATTACATCTATTTTAATCTCATTTCAGTTAATACTTAAAGAATAATTTTTTATATGAAACTTTTATAAAGTCAAAAATAATGGGTTCGAAGAAAATTCCGAACACGAAAGGTAAATGTCTACATGCTTTTTAATGTTAAACTATAATAGTTAACAAATATAATCGAAACGTATGATTCCTTTTTCGATAAATAAACTTTTAGAAAAATGCTGTCAAAGTCGATCATCTCCTTTTATTTAACACAACCCTCAGTGGATTTTCATTTTAACTCTCTAAAAATTTAGCCATTACATCTATTTCAATCTCATTTCAGTTAAAACTTAAAGAATAATTTTTTACATGAAACTTTTATAAAGTCAAACATAATGGGTTCGAAAAATATTCCGAACAGTTAGGTCGACGAGCGCTAAAGATGTGAATGTCTACCTGCTTTTTAATGTTAAACTATAATAGTTAACAAATATAATCGAAACGTATGATTCCTTTTTCGATAAATAAACTTTTAGAAAAATGCTGTCAAAGTCGATCATCTCCTTTTATTTAACACAACCCTCAGTGGATTTTCATTTTAACTCTCTAAAAATTTAGCCATTACATCTATTTCAATCTCATTTCAGTTAAAACTTAAAGAATAATTTTTTACATGAAACTTTTATAAAGTCAAACATAATGGGTTCGAAAAATATTCCGAACAGTTAGGTCGACGAGCGCTAAAGATGTGAATGTCTACCTGCTTTTTAATGTTAAACTATAATAGTTAACAAATATAATCGAAACGTATGATTCCTTTTTCGATAAATAAACTTTTAGAAAAATGCTGTCAAAGTCGATCATCTCCTTTTATTTAACACAACCCTCAGTGGATTTTCATTTTAACTCTCTAAAAATTTAGCCCTCGCATCTATTTTAATCTCATTCACATTTAAGTTAATGTTTAAAGAATGAAAAAAAAAAATTCTTTTACAGGTGAATTATAAGTAAATCTCATGTTAAACTCTGAACAGTTAGGTCGACGAGCGCGAAAGGTAGCACATAAATATTTCTTTTACAGGTATTATTTTTATAGCAGGGTTCCTACCCCTCAACTCCACTAGCACTGTTGACCTTTTGTTACTTTAACATTTCCCACCAACCATAAGAAACTTTTATGAAAAAAAATTGTATATTCTATTAATATTATTATTTTTACAGCAGGGTTCCTACCCCTCAACTCTACTCGAAAAGGTTACACATATTATTTACAAAAAATGATGTGCATTTTGTTCAATCGCAGTTCACCTATAGGTCGGTCCAATCCTTTCATCTCCCTTTATTTTCCTGCAAAAAAATTAAGCCCCCTAAAAATAAGCCCTCCCCTACCTAAAAGACCCCCTAAAAATAAGAAAATTTCAAAAAGTACTCCAAGTTGTAGTTTATATTTCTTAAATATCTTACATCTAAACTTCGTATTTAAAAAAAAAAAAAATTCCCTGACAAGAAAGAATCTGATTAAAACCCTTTATTTTTCACAAAAAAAATTAAGCCCCCCTAAAAATAAGCCCTCCCCTCACTCCCTTATCGGTTAAAAAAATTAAGCCCTCCCCTACTTCACTTCCTCTCTTATCTTCCAACACTTCCGGTTCACTTCCTGTCTTATCTTCTTTCACTTCCTGTCTTATCTTCCATCACTTCCGCTTCCACTACCAGGCTCACTTCCGGCTCCGGCTCCGGCTCACGGCTCCTGCTGACGGCCAACATACATTCCTCTACTACTCCCAACAAAAAATTTCAAAGCCCCCCCCCCCCCTCTCTAACTCTGCTGGTTGGTTACGGGTCTACTTTGACACAATTCGAAATATTTTTAGAACGAGATACACAAAATAATGTAGTAAAATACACTGTAAATAGAAGATAAATGTCTCGAAAATACAACATAACGGCGAACGAAAATACACAATAACGTCTTCCGAGTTCTTTATATTTAAAAATCTCAGAAACCAATAGATTTTCAAAATTTAAAGAAGCATTTATAAAAACAAAATTTATTTTGCAGCCATTGATTTTCGGAAACGTTTCCGAATAGTTTTTACTGAATTAATCAGTGTATTAATCAGTTTTCTCAATACCGGAATATCGGTTTTTAAGATGCTTCCATTCTCAATTAAACAGTTTCAGCTGCGTAATGAAATTTATGCCTTTTATTTTGCTGCCGCATTGATTTTCAGAAACGTTTGCGAGTAGCTTTTATAGTGTATTAATGAGTTTTCTCAAACCGGAATTTCAGTTTTTAAGATGCTTCCATTCTCAATTAAACATTTTCAGCAGCGTAATGAAATTTAAGCATTTTATTTTGCTGTCGCAATGATTTTCGGAAACGTTTGCGAGTAGCTTTTATAGTTTATTAATGAGTTTTCTCAAACAGGAATATCGGTTTTTAAGATGCTTCCATTCTCAATTAAACATTTTCAGCTGCGTAAGGAAATTTATGCATTTTATTTTGCTGTCGCATTGATTTTCGGAAATGGTTGCGAGTAGCTTTTATAGTGTATAATGAGTTTTCTCAAACCGGAATATCAGTTTTTAAGATGCTTTTACATTCTCAATTAAACAGTTTCAGCTGCGTAATGAAGTTTATGCATTTTATTTTGCTGTCGCAATGATTTTCGGAAACGTTTGCGAGTAGCTTTTATAGTTTATTAATGAGTTTTCTCAAACAGGAATATCGGTTTTTAAGATGCTTCCATTCTCAATTAAACATTTCTAGCTGCGTAATGAAATTTATGCATTTTATTTTGCTGTCGCATTGATTTTCGGAAACGTTCGCGAAGAGCTTTTATAATGTATTAATCAGTTTTCTCAAACCGGAATATCGGTTATTAAGATGATTCCATTCTCAATTAAATATTTTCAGCTGCATAATGAATTTTTTGCATTTTATTTTGCTGCCACTGATTTTCGGAAACGTTTCTGAGTAGCTTTTTTAGTGTATCATTTTTCAAACAGGAATATCGGTTTTTAAGATGCTATCCATTCTCAGTTAAACATTTTAAGCTACGTAATTGAATTTATGCATTTTGTTTTGCTGGCATTGGTTTTCGGAAACGTTTGCGACTAGCTTTTACAGTGTATTAATCAGTTTTCTCAAAGCGGAATATCGGTTTTTAAGATGCTTCCATTCGCAATTAAATATTTTCAGCTGCGTAATGAAATTTATGCACTTTATTTTGCTGCCGCATTGATTTTCGGAAATGGTTGCGAGTAGCTTTTATAGTGTATAATGAGTTTTCTCAAACCGGAGTATCAGTTTTTAAGATGCTTTTACATTCTCAATTAAACAGTTTCAGCTGCGTAATGAAATTTATGCACTTTATTTTGCTGCCGCATTGATTTTCGGAAACGTTTGCGAGTAGCTTTTATAGTATATTAATCGGTTTTCTCAAACCGGAATATCGGTTTTTGAGATGCTATCCATTCTCAGTTAAACATTTTCAGCTGTATTACTGAATTTATACATGCAAGAGTAACAAAATTATATTAATTTTAGAGTTAATGTTAATGCTGTTAATGTATCAGGTTTCTTTGTAAAACATGTTTGTTGAACATGAAAAGGTTTACTTAGCATCCGAAAATCCTATATTTCGGGTTTAGAAAACTGATTAATACAGTACAAAAACGACTCAGAAACGCTTCCGAAAATCAGTGGCAGCAAAAGAAACTTTGTTTTTAGAAATGCTTCGTTAATTTTCGAAAATAAATTAGATTATGAGGTTATAAAGGATAAAGAAAGCTTTTCGAAATCGAAGATAACTCGGAAGAGGATATTGTATATTTCCGTTCGTGGTTATACAGTAGACTATGTCAAATCCGCGTATCGTTGCAGAAGTAAACAGTGAAACTTACAGTTATTTGAAGGAACCAAATTCAAGATGGTGCTGAAATCAATGGCTATTGCAATGTTTTTTTTTACTAACTTATTTACTAACTTATTAATCATGCTCTTTTGTTTATTTCAGTTGGTTAATTAAAATTTATTTACTTATGATTTTGATGTAAATTCGTGTATCTAAAGCAAAAATTCACCATACTGTATCCTACACAATATTCGCAAGTGTAAACTGTAACCGAATTATTTATTTTTCTTGCTTTCATTTCCCATTTTTACTTTCTTCTATCTTTACAAGAAGAAAGTATTGGATTCATGAAAATTTTCGACTTCCGGTTTTCGACGGATTTATACACTTTAGAAGGTCTTGAACACGATTTGACTGTTTTTAGAAAATGTCTGTCTGTGACTCTGTCTGTCTGTCTGTTATGTATGTGACAAAAATTTTGTGGGCGCTCTATCTCAAGAACTAATGCTCGGAATTTAATAAAACTTTATATTCAGTTAGCCTCTGATATAAATGGGTGCTGATTAGTTTTTGGTAAAAATCGCCCAGCAGGTGGCGCTGCTATACAGCATTTTTCGCGATTTCCGCAATAGCTCTATCTCAAGAACTAATGCTCGGAATTTAATAAAACTTTATATTCAGTTAGTCTCTGATATAAATGGGTGCTGATTAGTTTTTGGTAAAAATCGCCCAGCAGGTGGCGCTGCTATGCAGCATTTTTCGCGATTTCCGCAATAGCTCTATCTCAAGAACTAATGCTCGGAATTTAATAAAACTTTATATTCAGTTAGTCTCTGATATAAATGGGTGCTGATTAGTTTTTGGTAAAAATCGCCCAGCAGGTGACGCTGCTATGCAGCATTTTACAGGATTTACGCGATTTTAGCGATAGTCCTATCTCAAGAATTAATGCACGGAATTCAATAAAACTTGAGTTTCAGTTAGGCCTTGATATAAATTGGTGCTGATTCTTTTTAGTCTATGCGAAACCTGTGTGAGATAGAAGAAAGTTTTGGGATTGACACATCCGACTAGTTTAATATTTATTTTTAGTTTCTCATTGTTAGGTACGCATTTTAATATGTAATTATGGTTAAAATGGCCGAACTTCAGCTTTCGCACGAAGAAAATTTGAATTTTCTTCCGAAAAAATTAGTATTATGAGTGCCGATCGCCAGCTTTTTTCCAAAACAATTTTTAATTAATCAAGCTTTTTTGTTTACTAAATCTGCATAAACATGAAATAAAATTTCGTTATTTTAAGATTCTGATGCAAATTGTTTTCGTATCTACGATAAAAACGGCGTAACAGTAGCCACTTTGCATCGGTATTTAATTTCAGTTTTAATTTTTAATAATTTTAATTTTTACTTTTTTCGCGATTTCGTACACGTAATTTTGACTAATATGGCTGAATGAAACAAGAAGGAATTAATATTTCTTCATTATTATGCATATTTAGTACTGCGTCATTAAGGTTGTTCGTCAGTAAACTTCTCGATTCCCCTCGCTAATGTTAATCCTATGGGCGTAGGATGCATTCGTATTTTTAAGATATATCCTCAGGAAATTAATATTTTTAACTTCTGATTTCTCTGTACTGTTCTTAATGGATGTCTCTTTTTTTCTTAGTTGTCAAAATATTTCTAAAATATGCGCTTAATTTATAATTGTATGTGTTAATATCATAGCGAAACTGAATAAGATATTAACACTTCACATAAAATTAAGTATATAGTTTAGAAATATTTTGACAACTAAGAAAAAAAAGATATGTCCTTTAAGAACAGTACAAAGAAAACAGAAGTTAAAAATATTAATTTTCTGAGGAGATATTTTAAAAATACGAACGCATCCTACGCCCATAGGATTAACATTAGCGAAGGGAATCGGGAAGTTTACTGACGAGCAGCCTTAATATTATTTACTTGACCTTTATTTTTAATATTTTTAACTTTCTTAATTTTTATTATTTTATGTAATTATTTTAATAATTTACTTCATTATTTTAATATTTTACTTATTGTAAGGATTCATTATAATTTCCGATGCTTTACTACAGTGAAATTATTGTTTTAAAAATGTAAACAAAACAGTGACCAGAAATCAGCAAAATTCCAAAATTCTCACAACCCCTGATTCGAAGCTGTGTGGATTTGAGGGTGTCTACTGTATTGTATTTTCTTAAATGAAGAAAAATTTGTCTTTTTTTAACAGTGTTTATTATTTAGAGTTACAAAGGGTGGAAAAAAACCGGGTTTATTCCCGGGAATTAACCGGGTTTTTTGGGAGGAAATATTAAAAATATCCGGGAGTTTTCAAAAAGTTTTAAACATGGAATTTTTTAATTTGTAAACAAAATGTTTTTTTACAAATGCAAACAAAACCAATAATATAAATACAGAAATATAGCACAGTTTACATGAAAACTAAACGAAATACATGATTAAGCTGCAGAAATATTAAGAAAGATAAATTAAATTATCATAAGTTCATATTTTAATCGTGGGTAAGTAAAAAGTGCGAGAGGCAGATGCACAGGCCACTGACAGATTCATCTTGTGTTACATGAATCTAAACGTAACACATGTTCTCCTATTCAGAAAATGTAAACAAAAATGAAAACGAACAAAACTAAAAGAAATCAATGCAAAAATACATTAACTCACAATAAAATTAATATAGAGTATGTCTGTAAAATAAATATGCCAGCTAATAAAAATTAAACAATTTTAATATTTAAAGAAACATTCAAATCTTTACCAATTAAATAGCCGCCTGAAATGAAATTTCTTTAAAATGGAAAATTTAATTGAACATGACTAATTTTCTTTACTTCCAAAACTCCTTCAAAATTTCCAATATTCCCCAAAATTCCGGGTTTATTCCCGTCCCTCAAAAACTACGGGTTTTTTGCAACTCTATGTTTATTTAAATGTTTCACGATATCGTTTATGTAATAACATAAGATTTGACCTTGTTTGTAGACTATTATATACAGGGCTCGTACGGCTCCTGGACTTTTGCGACCAGGAAATTCTTCGGTACCAGTATTTTCTTACAGAAAATCTCTCATTAAAAGAAGGCGAAACTTCGCGAGTTTAACCTAGATTTATTTTTCAATAAAAAATACTGGTAACAATCCTGGAAAATCCCCTGATCCGTACGAACCCTGTATATAGACATGTAGATTTAAAATGTATATTTAATTTTTTATTAATTGTTTTTATTGATTAATAAATCTGATTTAATTCATGAATTGATAATTTTGCTGCAGATATCAATTTCTTTTTTATTTTGGGTTATTTTTCCCAACCGCAAAACTTTTATTTTCGAATATGTGCAATATAATTTTATTACTGTGTTTAGAATAGAATTTTAAAAATTCTTTCCGAATTAAATGAATTGAAATCACTTTAAAAAGAAAAGAAAAACACGTTTAAAACATTATATATATTAAAAAAAAAAAAAGCGTTTGAAACTTTAAAACAATTTCCAAATATCGATTTCTTACGAATTTCTTACGATTTCGAAATCTTATTTCTTACTCATTTATAAATGTCTGATTTACTTTACGGAAAGAAATACATAGCAATATTTTTTATTTTATTTTATTTTTTTTTTTTTTTTTTTTTTAAGTTTAAGTTATGTTCTAGCTCCAAAGCTTTTACTTTGAAATGTATATTAAAATCTAGTTTTATTACTGCATTTAGTACGGAATTTTAAAAAATTTTGTCCATTAATAATTAAATGAATTGAAGTATTTACAAAATATTATAAGGTTGAAACACTATATAATGAGAGCAATCATTAAAACTTTAAAGCAAACTTCAAACCTCGATTTTCATTATTTTGTTAAAATAAAAAAAATCGAGTATCTTAAAATTTAAATTTAAAAAATATTCTATAATTATTAAAGAAATTTGGAAATATATATATATATATATATATATTGGTTTATGCGAATGACAATTCTTAAATTTTATTTATCAGCAACTCTTTTATTACAACATTTACTAAAACGAAATCAAAAAGCTAACTCTCACTGTGCTACCGCAGTGCAAAATGCGAAGAGAAACGAGTTGTCCGGCTTTTTATATCACTTCTCAAGGGCATTCTCAGCCAATGTTGAACGACCTCATGAATATGCCAATTCACACTAACATGAATGAATGATGCATGCAGAGATTACAAATCAGAAAGATAATTATTATGCGCTCAGAGTCTTTCCCTTTCTGTTTTCGTCTTGCTTGAATTCTCTTGAATGATCCGTTCTTTCAAATGAATTTGTATCGCTTCCATTCATACGATTATTTACTTCTATCTTTAAACGCGTATTTATTATTAATAACAGTATGCATAGATTTGCAGGTGCCCCCTATTCCATGGTATAACCGTACAAATATATAAGTGTTAGGAATTGAAAAAGTGTTCGCTAAATAGAGTGTCCATTATGGAAGACTTATTATATACATATTTTTAATCTGAAAAAATATTGTGGACATTCTTTTGAAAAAGCGGGTCAACCCGAACCCGACCCGCAAGAGTCAAAACACAACCCAAAATCAACCCGAAACCGAAACAACGAAAGTCAACCCGACCCACAGCAAAACAAGTTGGAAATTGTACGTCAAACGTGACAAACGAGGTGCGTTCGTACTATAGCTAGTTTATATAAATATTCAGATCTTGATGATTTTTAATTCTGTGAAATGAATTATATCGTCTGCAGATTAATTTCTGTCATAAAATAAGTATCTCGGTCGCTTGACGATTGAACTTCGGAAGCTCCTATAACAAGAAAGCACCGATTTTTAAAAAAAAAATCAAATTTCTTAATAAATGTTTGTATTAATATTTTCTAAAGTTTTCATTCGATTTTTAAAAAATTTGAAATGTCTCGACAAAATTGTGCAAAGATAATATATCTTAAATTTCAAACCATTTGGTTGGGTAGTTTTTGCGTTGTTATATGCTGACGGACGGACGGACAGACAGACGGACGAACCAGACGACGACAATAGGTGCTTACGTATTTATATAATTACGAACGCACCTATAAAGTAGAAGTCAACCTGATCCGAACCCGAACCGCCACGAAACTAGTCCTTGGTTGGCCGCCGTAATACTTACCCATCATGGATATTCATAATATAAAATATGAAAATAAAACATGTGTAAACTATTTATAAAATGCATTGCATTGCCATTCGAATAAAATCGTGGCTTGATGACGCCATAAACTTTAAAGGCTTTATTACTGAATTGCGTAAAAGAAACATCCTTATAACTCCAAAATTGATAATCCTAGAAACTAACGGTTTACTGCGCCGTATTAAGCGTCTCATTTCCAATTAAAATATATCTCTGAATTGAAATTTGAATAAAATACGGGGTCATGAAAAATCGAAGAGTGTGAAAAATAGGATTACAACTATCTCGGCATCTCATTATCCGATCGACTTCATTCTTTATGCAATATTTATGTTTTTTTAATTGTCTTTTATAATCACTCCTTAAAATAAACAATTTCTAAAATTTTTATATACCTTTTATCAGAACGAATATTTCGAGAGTCCGAAAAAAATAATTCCAGATAATCGAGGTTACTGAAATTCAGTAGGCTTCTTCCCATTATTACATACTAAGTACATACCAAATTTCAAGTCTCTATCTCAATTTGTTTTGGAGATAGAGCATTTACAGACACACACACAGACAGACGCGGACAACGTTTTCTTTTTTTTTTTTTTTTTTTTTTTTTTTCCTAGAAATATGTGTTTTGGAATCTCCAGTGTCTGAAACGTGTAAATCCGTCAAAAAAATGTTTTCGATTTTCAAAATGATTACAAGACTTACCCTTACTACGTTTGATGAGTAAGTAAAAATATAGCGCCAACCCAAACGGCGGATCGGGTGCGAGTAAAAGCGGGTAACTCGACCCGATGCAGGACTCTACACAGTAAGGTAACACTGTAAAAAAAGACAAATGTTTCTTAATCTATGAAAATACAGGGTGTCGATAAATCATTGTCTCGGTTTTCTTACCTCAAAAAATATTATTACGTATTCGTAAATTACAACTCAAAAAGTTTTTTTTAATAACACAAAGTTGCATATGGGTAAAGTTGCAACTCAAAACGCTATTAATCAAATAATAATTAATATTAAAATTTTATCAAAAAGCTATTAATGAATTGTGAGTACAGAGTTAGATAGATAGATATTACATAATTTATTAATAATTTTTTGATGAATTTGATAAAAATTCAATATTAATTTTTATTTGATTATAATCGTTATTTGATTAATAGCGTTTTAAGTTACGACTTTACCCATATGTAACTTTATTTGTGTTATTAAAAAAAAAAAAACTTTTGAGTTGTAATTTTACGAATATGTAATAATATTTTTCGTCTTATTCTTAAATCAAAAGTTATGAGGTAAGAAACGAAAGAAAATGTATACAATAACCACTTCTGAGTTACCCGCGATTCCGAAATTCGTTCTTTATCTTTAGAAACCTCAGAAACTAATATATTTTCGTGTTTTAAACAAGAATTTTTTTTAAACTATGCCTTTTATTTGCTGCCACTGATTTTCGAAAACAATCTGAGTAGGTTTTATAGTGCATTATTTCTCAGCTTGGATTATCGATTTTTAGTATGTTATATAAATTCGCAAGTAAACATTTTCATGTTCAACACACATGTATAACATGTGTTATGAGTTTATAATTAAGAGTTTGAGATTCATAATTATGAGTTTGAGGAACGTATTGAATCATGATAAAAACTCGATTATGGAAATGGCATATTTTAACATTTTGAAGTTCTCTATACAATATGTTTACTTTTGAAATTCATTTTTCTACACAAACATTTTTAAAATCCCGGAAAACGCCGGATACTTCAGCTAGTTGCCGGAACGTCAGTGAAGGCTCACTGTTGCGACCCAAAAAGTTTTTGGTTTCTGTCTGTCTGTTTGTTTGTTTGTTTGTCTATTTGTCTGTCTGTTTGTTCCGCGATAACTGCCGCAAAAAGGGTCCGATTAGGTTGGCGAGGTACCCGGAATTAGCTGTATAGTTTTTGGTTAAATTTGGTTCATTCGTTCGAAAAATATAGAACATTTTATTTTAAGTCATAATGCTTTTCAATGGGAAGTCAGACGATTTTTTAATTTTAACATTCACCGAAAAGAAAATCACGCATTGGGATAATTGTAAAATGCTAAATTTACTCCATTTCGTAAATGCCAAATTTACGAAATGGAGAACTTAATTTAATCCGATCGCTTTGAAAATTTGCCAATATATTTATTAGAATTTTGAAATTAATTGTATGAATTACTGAGAAATTTTACGCATTAATTTGAAAGAAATAAAACATTTTAATTTCTTATTTTTTACAAATATTTCCAATGCATTTTTGTTTTTCTCATTTATTAAATGGTCCCCAAGCAACTATATTTCAAAGAATATCAACAAAATAAAATTACAGTTAATCTCATTATTTTGCGCGAAATTTTATTAACAAAATAGCTAATTTTTGGGTGATTTAAGTTTTTAATATGATTTTTCTAATGAAATAGCCAAGGATTTATTTTAACTACTAAAGAAAGATGACCAAATCGGTTTTTCTAACGAAAATTATACAAACGTTGAATGTGTAAATTGAATATAAGTCTCATAAGTGGAATTTACATTTCTATAAGTATATTTAGTACACGAAATTTTATTCAATTTCAGCAACATATGATGTTTAGTAGTTGAAAAATAAGTATACTTTTAAGGATAGGATAAAATCTCCTGTACAAAGATATGGTTAATGCACTCAGACATATATACTCGAATAATGAAATAGCCCAATTACTGGAAATTGATAATATAAAATAGTGACAACGGGGTGTTCAGTGGGGGCTCCCCCCCCCCTGAAGGAATATAATCTTATTCTGAAAAAATACAGCAATAAATAGTTTATCCTATTATTTATCCGACATAAAATTGTTTTTAATGTGATACTTCTAAAATTTTCAGAACTTTCAATAAATCTTATATTTTTATAAATATATAAATAACTTTAAAAAAATCTAATTTTAGGCTATCAAATATTATGCAGATTATATTAAAAATTAGTGAGATTAATGGACAATGATTTGTAGAGCTGACGTTGAGGCCTCTGATCTGTAGATTTACTAGTTATTGGTTTCTGTCTGTTTGTCTGTCTGTCTGTTCCGCGATAACTGCCGTAAAAATCGTCCTATCAGGTTGATTTTTGGTGGGTATGTTGGTGAGGTACCCGGAATAAGATGTATAGTTTTTTAGCTCACAGACTATCAAAGCCTGAGAGCTAATGTGCCGCCCGTTCTGTATGTATGTACGTATGTACGTAACACGATAACTCTTGATAGAAATATGCGATTTGATTAAAATTTTGTTTATAGATTCATTGTAAAAAGGGGCTTCCCTGATTAGTTTTGGGGGTTCATTGGTTAAGTATAAAGGGGGGAACGGGGGGCTAATCCCCCCTTAATTTATATAAATGGGTTTTTCATGCAGAATTATCCGATTTGATTCAAATTTTGTTTATAGGCACATTGGGATAAGGCACTTCCCTGATTAGTTTTGAAGGTTCATTAGTTAAGTATAAAGGGGGAAACGGGGGACTAACCCCCCTTAATTTAGATAAATGGGTTTTTCATGCAGAATTATCCAATTTTCTTCAAATTTTGTATATAGGTTCATTTTGATAATGCGCTTCTGTGAATAGTTTTGGGGGTTCATTGGTTAAGTATAAAGGGGGAAAGGGGGGATAATCCCCCTTAATTTAGATAAATGAGTTTTTCATACAGAGTTATTCGATTTTCTTCAAATTTTGTATATAGGTTCATTGTGATAATGCTCTTCTCTGAATAGTTTTGGGGGTTCATTGGTTAAATATAAAGGGGGAACAGGGGGCTAATCCCCCCTTAATTTATATAAATGGGTTTTTCATGCAGAATGATCAGATTTTCTTCAGATTTTGTATATATATATATTCATTGTAATTAGAGGCTTCCCTGATTAGTTTAAGGGGTTCATTAGTTAACTATGAGGGGGTAACGGGGTGATGACCCCCCTTAATATTGTTGATTTCTTTATTTTTCGAGGGGGTTATTTCAAATTCTTTGAAATAAGAGTGTAATATACAATTAGTGTGATTAGCCTGTGAGCTCAATGCCCTCAGTTTAACTGGGCAGTTTTCTTTTTATAGTTACATTTGGTTCATTCGTTCGAAAAATATAGAACATTTTTTTTAGGTCATAATGCTTTCATATGGGAATGCAGGCGATTTTCAAATTTCCTTTTTAACTGAAATGAAATCACATATTTGAATAATCGATTTAAATATAAAATTATGATGTTAAATTTTTGATATGGAGGTTTTAAATATATCCAATAGCCTTGAAAATCTGCCGATAAATTTATTAGAATTTAGAAATTAATAAAACCACTGTGTAGATCGAAATCCAAAATATACTACAATCATTCACACAATCAATAGGAAATCACAAATATAAATTTAATAAGATTATGAGGGGCTGCCCCCCTGAAGAAATGTATTTTTTTTTTTATCTAAAAGACTACAAAAATAAGAAGTTTATAATAATGTCAGAATATTATTGCATAAACCCTGTTTGATTTACCATCTCTAATTTCTGAAACCTTCGAATTATTTTATATGCGTTTAAATATATATGTAGTAATTTATAAAATTTAATTTGCGGATTGTAAGATGTTAAATATTGTGAAAAGTGAGATTTAAAAAACAATGACTTTCAGAGCTGACGTTGAGGCTCCTGATCTGCAGATTTGCTAGTTTATGAACGAGAGTAGCAACTGGGTGGAGGGTTCTGTCCATATTAAAATGAAATTAAACGAAACACCCTCTCGCGGAGAGCCAGCTTTTAAGCATAGGACATTTTCTTTGCGAGGAGGAATGTTTAATGAAAACTCCTATTTGAGATTACAGGTGTTGAACGTTACATTAGAGATTAAAGTCGTATCACAAAATTAGTGCAAAGTTAAGTGTTACGATTGAAGTTCAGTATCACAACTTTTTCTTATTAAAAAAAAAACAGAAGGGAAGAAGAATAAGAGAAGAAAAAGAAGGGAAGAAGATGAGAAGAAGAAGAGGAGAAGAAGAAGAAAAAGAGAAGAAGAAGAAAAAGAGAAGAAGATGAAGAAGAGAAGAAGAAGAAACAGAGAAGAAGATGAAGAAGAGAAGAAGATGAAGAGAAGAAGAGAAAAGATGAAGAGAAAAAGAGAAGAAAAAGAAGACAAGAAGGAAAAAAGACATCTCCGCACCCATGAATGAATGCTCCTCAATCATTTACTTAAAACAAAACTATGCATCGAAGCAAACTGTCATAACTAAAGTTTAAAAATACATATTTGATAAGAAAAATAATAAATATAGATATCAAAAAAAAGAAAAGAAAAGAAAAGAAAAAGTAATCTATTTCATAAAACATCTAATAATCTTTTACATGACACATACTAGTAGTCTTTTACCTAAAACAGTCAGAATTGCAGTTGAGAATTACTATTTGCAGGAATTAATATAATTTCAAAAGAAAGTGTGATAGAGCATCTAACTAAAAGGTAGATGGATGCTAAGTGACATACTTTCTAAAAATATTAATATGTCATGAACAGTAGGAGCAATATGAGTACGAAGATGCTGATACAATGCAAGTAATACAATGTAACAATTTATAAAAACAACATAGATACTATTATTGGCTTGTTCGGAAAGTTCCCTTCGTTTGGGAAAACCAATTCGTACCGGAAAATTCTGCTTGTCAATTATTATACATTAGATATCGGAATTAATGCCTAATAATTAAATGATAATTTTTTCTGGTACGAACGAATTTTCCCAAACGGAAGGAACTTTCCGAACAACTCAATAAATAATATTTTGTAAAAGTAGCGTATAGGATCATAGATTCTTTTTTGATGAATGAGAAATGTCAGAATCTTGTAATCTTTTAGTTTATAGTAAACCCTTTGACCCTTTTAGTTATTTAACCCTTTCAGTGACAAGTAATTTTGTTGATGTAAAGTTGAAAACTCACCCCAATCAGGCTCGGACTGACGCCGGCCATCAGTCCGAGGGTCGATAATGCCGTCGTCTGTAGGAAACTTCGCGCCAAAAAGCCGATCAAATATTTTCCCCTTAGCTAATAATTTCCCCCACTGCAATTTGTGTGCTAAATTTCAAGGATTCATTTATGGATTGTCATCAATTAATAGACAGATAGCACAAAATGAAATTCCTTTTTATTACAAAAACTTTGAGATACAGCAAAGGAAATTACAGGATACGAAAGCAAAGCTAGAACGTTTGCCAACTATTGAGGAAGAAAACATGCATCTACAATTGAAACGAAAGCATGATTTTTGAAAAATAACTTGAGAAAAGAAAGAATGGAAGACAAAAATGTTTTGTGTGGATTTTGATGTTGATTGGAAAACATGTGCTTGCGTTTCGAGGAATTTCATTGAAAAGGAAACGGTATCTGCAGCCTTGATGGCATTTCTGTCAGTTATGGAAATTTAAACATTTCTCTTGCTCTCTAATTATAAGAATTTTGAAAATCGTATGAAGAGTGTGCTCAGAAGACTAAATTTACTCAAAATTATTTTAGTGTTTTTAAGCTACTAAAGAGCCACTATTTTTGTGGTACTTTCTCTGTAGAAACCTTTTACAGTTCAAAATCATTTCAACATTTTAAGAATGTATAAAATCATTTTTCTTACAGAGACGAAATACCTCTTCCTTTCCAGACTCTCCTTATCCCAAATGTTGAAAGTGTAATAAATATTACTTTCTTAAGCGAGTGTTATTTTCACATGAACATTAAAAAATCACCCTATAGGTATGTGGTATATAATATGTGGTATTTTTGTAAAAGAACAAAACAAGCACGAGCTTTATTTTTCAAAATTTCTATTTCCGTAAGGAAAATATATATTTGTTCTAGATTTAAATGCTTGCGCCCTCTGAAAATCCAAGGTCTGCGTCCTTTTCTTTGGCCTAGTCTAACATAGACCAAAATGCGCAAACAATTTCATTAGACAATAAATAAATACAATTTTATTTTATTTTTTATTTTCATGTAATTTATAAAAGCGAGATTTTATTAAAAATTTCTGATAAAAGTTAGGATTAAGATTAAGTAGTTTAAATAATAACTATCGCCCTTCAAAGGATTACATAGTAATACCAAAAACCATCATATTTCGATTCATATTATATTCATATAAATCATATTTCGATTCTACGGTAAATTTTAACATCAAATGACAAATTTGAATTTATTGGTGAAGAAGTTTAAAAGTTATAATATAAATGCAAAGATTTTAGCTTCTAATTAATCCGCTAAATTAATTTTTAATATATTGAGGCATATCTTCTCTGTTAATTATTTTTTTACTCTGATTTTTTTTTCATGAACCATTGGGCGATCATTGGGGTTATCCAATGGTATCCCAAACATAATTATGTAATTTTCATGTACTGGGATACGGGAATTATGATCTATGAAATTAATATTTGTAAAAATTATGAATTGTAACATATAATTATTTGAACAAAAATCGGTTTCTAAAGGCTTTTAATATAGGTATACAAAATTTAAGCTCATGCCTTCAAGTAATTTTTGTGTTATGCTTGACCTTCCAGCGAGTGCGCTGTGGCTTTTACAACAAATATGATTATTCCAAAACTTTGTTCCCACAAATGTCATCAAAATTGAGATTAAATTTTTACTACTCTTATCTATAATTGCTCTTCTAACATGTCTCTTACTACTGCTATGCAGGGCCGTAACTAGTCGGCAAAGTCAGAAGGAGGCTTTGAAATTTAAGATGTGGCTAATTCACAGCTTCTCCCCGTCTATTTTAAGGATATTTAAATATAGACAGAAGTCACAACAAGTCACTACTGTTATAAAACTTTTGATTATAAAGTTTTAAAATTCTTAAGTGTAATAAATGATGTTATTCGTATTGCAAGATTATTAAGTCTAGAGGGAGCTCAAGAAGTTGCTAGGAGGAGCTCAGCCCACCCTTCCCCGTCTGGTTACGGCCCTGCTGCTATGAAAGATCTTGCTTTTGTAGTAGCGTAAATACTGCGCTCAACAAATACGTCACGTGCGAGATCGTGCCAAAAATTTAAGAGCGTCCGCTGTTAGGTTACTATTTGAAGGATCGTATGCACAGGGCTACCAATGGCGCCTATCAAATTATTACCAGGACCCGCGATCTCTCTATATGGGCCTGTTTGTACGATGATTTGCTGCAGAGTTTGTAGGGTGTATTTTTTTTACTCGGATTGTACAATTGTTATTAACATTTGTAACATATGCAACCAAGAAAAATAATAGAATAATAATAATCATTACAACAAAAACATTTCACTCCACTTCATTTATGTCAAAATTTAACGTTTGTTATATAACACTTGCTTCTGCTCGTGTCTTCATTTCATTATCTCAATCTAATTGCAAAACACTAGAACATTTTCATAGAAATCACAAAACACTTCAAACGATATAAAGCAACATACATCTCATACAGTTTGCTATTATATCTAATATCCACGAAGGAACAGAGAGAGAAAACGCTTCATCCTCCCTTCCTCTGATCATTCCGGCTTCGCAGAAATAAAAGAACGAGAATAAATAATCGCCTCGCGTTTTTATATGCACATTATTCAAGGCCAATTTGTGTGCGGCCAATGTGAATGGTAATGACCTCATGAATATACCAATTCCCATTTGCATGCATCATGAGGCGTTTACATTTAGCCATTAATAAAAAATAAATAAATAAACAACGAATGATTTCACTTTCTTTTCATGACCTTCGAGCATCGAAGCATGAAAATAGCCTCGATGTTGAAGTGACTGACCTTGTAACCAGTTTTTTTTCGTTCCTCTTTTTTGTTTTTGTTTGTTTAAATGGCAACCACTTGAATAGTTCAATGTTTCGGGCCAAGTTTAGTCCTCTCGGACCTGGTCCATCCCATGGGGCGTCTTGCTTGGCAGCTTTCCCATGTAAAAGGGACCAGGGTCAAAATCATAATAATGATGTATGTGGGAAGCGAAGGACAAACACTTCTCATGTAGAATGCCAATGTCAAATAAATAAATAATAAGTACATGAGTGATAACACCAGCTGCTGTTAGTTACATTAGGATGACAAGGTCTGAATCAAATCAAAAGTCGTCGGGTAGCTCGGGTCTCTAAAGCAAGGTTGCCTCACTTTAGCATTTTTTCCCAGGGTATTTACCCGGATCTGATGGTCAATCTCTTGAAAAATGGTCAATCGACTGTAAAAATATATTTATATTAAAATCATTAAAATTACAGACATTACATTACAATTACATAAATCATTAAAAACATATTAAAATTGGACGTTTCGGATTTACATGAAAATCCCACATCATCAAAAAATTTTCTTAACGTAAGTCACAATAAGTTCTAAAATATCAACACATAGAAAATACAACGCATCCGGATAAGAAAAATTTTTGCTGATGAGGGATTTTCATGTAAATCCGAAACGTCCAATTTTAATATGTTTTTAATGTTTTATGTAATTGTAATGCAATGTCTGTAATTTTAATGATTTTAATATAAATATAAATATGTTCAGACGTAATATTTTTGTTTGCTTCAAATGTAAAAATATATATTGATATATAGTGTAACCTAACATGAATAACCAATCATTCAAGATTTGTTAATGAATTGATATCTTTGTTTAAAAAAAAATCAATGGAAACGTATAGTATTAACTTATTGTGAGTTAATATAGTTTCTAAAGTCCGATGATAAGATGCCCATGCTTCTTTGAACATTTTATCGTCTTCCATAAATAATTTATTGTAAGCCTTTTCCAGGGAAGAAAAAGCAGTGGGGCCTTTGCCCACATCTAGATTCATCACTAGCTTTAACTTAGGAGCTATAATACTTTCTAGCAGGGCTTAATTTGCACTTCAGCCCACCGGAGCCCAGCTCCGGCACTTCTCTGTTTTTAGTAAATATTTAAATATTGTCCAGAATTCACCGGAGCCCATAAACACTGCGCTTCGGAGCCCAGTGCAATAACGCTTCCGAAAAATGAATCCTAAATTACCCTTTCCTTTCCCTCCCATTTCCAATCTTTTGCCTTTTATTGCATCAAAACACTTATAAGTGACGTAAGGTGTCGCTCACGTAAGAGGAGATTTTATGCTTTAATGGTTAAAAAGTGCAATTTCCCATCCGGAACTCTGAAATGCCCCCCCCCCCCCCCACCGGAGCCACAGAAATCCCTCCCGGAGAGAAGTGTCTGAATTTAACACTGGATAATGATGAAACTTGCTCGATTTTTACATCAATCTTCGGGTTTGGGCAAGCTCAAGCTCAATCTGTCTTAAATTCAAATTTTACTTATTTCCATTTCAAATCATTTTAATACTAAAATAAAAAAACAACGCTTTAAATTTTGAAAATAATGTATAAAATATAAATATGAAGATTAGAGTGACGATGGAAGGGGGGAGGGAGGGGTACGCTACGGGTGTTAGAACTGCAGAATATTAGGACTCCGGTACTTTTTTTTTATTAGAAATTAAGCCCTGCTTTCTAGCCACCAATTGCAGTTTTATAACATCTGTGATAGTTTCTTATTCCTTTTATTAAGACTTTTAAAAAATATTTTTTTGTTCAGTGCTCAACAACGCAAAACTTACTGACACATTTACGAACTCATTTTTAAGCGTAAAAGCACGAAACGTGTACACATAATTATTGGAATGATTAGTAATGAATAGTTTTCTTCATTTTTCGATAAATTAATTGCATGTGTGCCATAGAATCACCGTCCCTGAATAGTGCAATCTGTGAATAGTTTGCAAAGTTTTTAATTAACAAATTCAAAAATAACAAGTGTTTTAAAATTGTTTTTATTGTATGTTTGTTGCATATTAAGTTTTATGTTGTATTGACAATTCAGGCTAAGGAATTATTTTTCCTAAAATGATATTTCTTTATACTAAAATACGATCTTTACCTGCTTTCTAACTGTATAAAAATCTGTTTTCACAGCAGCTACTGTAAGAAAGATATTTTTTCTAATAATTTCAATATCTGATAATTTAGAATAATCTTTAAAATATAAGGGAAATTTTTCATAAAAAAATACCACAGTCAAAAATTTCTGTTTAGAATCTTCATTTAAAATCGTCACACATTTTATATAAAAACAAGAACGAAAAATCATGCTTCAAGCATAGATTATGTAACACTTTCCAACGCTTCCAAAATAATTTTACAAATCATTACCGTTTAATAAGCTGAAAGATAACATCTAAGTAAACAATTTGGAAAACGCATAACATATTTAAAAACGTAATTTCAGGAATTTCCAACATATACAATATTCGGAAAATCAGAATACTTTTATTCAGCCCTGTATATGATCTATAGATTTGTATCTATACTACATAGGATGCTAAATTTTAGTTTAGTTAGGAAACGTGTAGCACAGTTTAAAATTCTCCTTCTGGAATTTCTGTCAATAAACGGAAATGTGTTCGCGAATTTTTGTCCTGCACTTTATAGGATCTACAGAATTGATACACACCAAGTAATAGCCAAAAAGTGAGTTAAATTTAAAATCACGTTCAGCAACTTAAAACGCACTTCCAGGAATTATTGTTAACAGACAGTAGAGAATTCTTTTGTGTGTCCCTGTAAATGAACGATGACTGTTATACACACAATATTCTGTAGTAAGCCTCTTGTAATACACCTTAGTGATATATATAAATTTCAATGCGTTTAAAATAGTGAAACATTATTTAATTAAACCGCAAACGATTTTTCTCCATAGACGTAATGTAACGGATTTCTTTTGACTGTCCCTGTACAGTAACTATAAGTTCTATGCACACCCTATTCCATATTAAGCTTCTTGTAATGCACCTTAGTGATATATATCAATTACAATGTGTTTGAAATTGTGTAACATCATTAAAATAATTCGTAAATGATTTTTCTCCATAGACCGTAATGTAACGGAATTCTTTTGAGTGTCCCTGTAAGAAAACTATAAGTGCTACACACTTCAGTTGAAATAGGGAACATGCTATAGATAACGACAATAACATATAAAAATTGCAGCGCAATCCGTGCATATTTACGGGAGTTAGAGCATGGAGAGACGGCAGACGGCCAAACATAACATAACACTTTTTAACTAGGTCGGAAAGTGTTAAAAAAAGGCTCATTATGAAATTGCAAGTACAAATAGTTACAGTACTTCAAGGTCTTCCAACAAGTTAGTTACGGTACTTGATTTATAACAGCATGACGATGTACCACTTGAAGTAAGCAGGTACTGTTACCTACCTGAATTCAAGAATTAATTTCGGGTTCCGGGATTTGGGTTTAGGTACTTGATTATCTTTGATATATATATATATATATATATATATATATATATATATATATATAAAAGTCTTCAGTAACATTATCTTTTTTTTTATCTTCCTATTACCGTGAAAGAATATCTAGGATTTTTTTTTTTTTTTTTTCTTTTTTTTTTCTTTTTTTTTTTTTTTTTTTTTTTTTTACACAGCGTGCGGCACCCTTTACACTGAGGGGCCTTCTTGGGTACTGGCATTGAACCGTATATCGTATAGATTGTGAAGAGAAAAAATCAAAGTATTAAATAGTATTCCATACGTATACTATTTTCGTAATTAGCGAACTGCAATACGTGACTTCCTGTGTAAAACGGGTATAAGAAAAGTTAACGGTAACCAGGTTACTTTTATTTGTATTGTTTAGGATTTATGTTAATAGTACCCAAAGGGTGTTTATACAGTTTTAGACGATTTTGTAGCCGTTTTTAGGTGCGTTCGTAATTATATAAATACGTAGCACCTCTTGTCGTCGTCTGGTCCGTCCGTCTGTCTGTCCGTCCGTCCGCATATAACAACGCAAAAACTACCCAAAAAACTACCCCTGAAATTTAAAATATATTATCTTTGCAGAATTTTGTTGAGACATTTCAAATTTTATGAAAATTGAATCAAAACTTTAGAAAACATTCAGACATTTGCTTTTCAGCATAAACTTTTATTAGGTGCATTCGTAATTATATAAATACGTAGCACCTATAGTCGTCGTCTGATCCGTCCGTCCGTCTATCCGCATATAACAGCGCAAAAACTAACCCAACCGAATGGTTTGAAATTTAAGATGTATTATCTTTGCAGAATTGGGTCGAGACATTTAAAATTTTATGAAAATCGAATCAAAACTTTAGAAGATATTAATAAAAACATTTATTAAGAAATTTGATTTTTTTTTTTTTTTTAAATCGGTGCTTTCTTGCTATAGGAGCTTTCGAGGTTGAATCGTCAAGCGACCGAGATACTTATTTTATGACAGAAATGAATCTGCAGACGATATAATTCATTTCACAGAATTAAAAATCATCAAGATTTGAATACTAATATAACTTGCTATAGTACCAACGCACCTCATTTGTCACGTTTGACGTACAATTTCAAACTTGTTTAATATTTAAAATGTAAAGAATTTTTTTTTTAAATGCTCGATCTGATAACCTTGTTTCTGCACTATAAGTTTGCATCGTGCTTTCTATGATAGTGTGACGTAGTCGCATAGGTCTAATTTTAAAATATAATTATTTAAGATAATGTTTCCCACTTAGAAACAATCTTAACTAATTTCACATGAATGTTTCGATAACTCATGGATAGTTCTCTAAACATGTGAAAATTCTAAGCTCAGGATCAGAGATCATATCCATCTATGTACAAATTCGAATTAGCTAAAAATAACGAGAGTTAATCAGTAAGCAAATAATCAGATGTTTATCAAGATTGAATCCTTTGAGAGGAATCCCAGAGGAAAAAACACTGACAACTCAGAATTTGGATCTCACAAGGAATATCTCCATAAGCGCATACTCAGAAAAAATTGAAAAAATTACAGAATATTTTTCTCATGGGGGTATATAAGTTTATAAAAAAATATTGTTGCGGAACCTCGATATAACGAACGTAAAAAAATTATGACAATTTCGTTTATTTGGCGATTTATCACCGGTTGGCGACGGAATAATAATAATAATAAATAAGCTTTCATTTCAAATGCTCTTTAAGAAAAAACACTTTTTCATGCTGAACTTGTTTAAGAAGTTCAACTTACTTAATAAATAAATTTTTGTAACTACAGTTTTGTGTACACATTTATATGTATATATATAATGAAATTTAACGATCGTATTTTACAATTTAAAACAAAATTTAAGTGGATTGAAATTGTTGCAAGCACAAAACAAAAATAAGCCCGATTCTGAACATTGTCAATTAAAAAGAAGTACTGTTGCTATGGAAACAACGACTTCTTCCATATGGAAATATATAACGAATGCGTTCATCACCGGCCTTTTTTCTTTTTAAATACGCTTAAAAATTACTGGTCATTCCGTTTAAATTAGAAAAAATCGTGGAATGGAGGGTAAAACAATGACAAAATTTCATTCAATCTGTAATAAGTAGAGAGAAAAAAAGGTGACGTGACTGATTTATTTAACCTGATTTGAAGACTCAAAATGCAAACGATCGTTTGCGTTTGGCGATAAAAAAAAAGTGTTGCTAGCCAAATCGCGTCTTTTTGCGCCAAATGCTCGAAAGTATTTTATTTTTTTTTTTTGCAGATTTTCTATTCGGATTCCGCAGCTAAATTTGACTGTTATTTTTTTACATACATGAACAGTTTCATCAGCATTTTTAAAAAAAAAAATTCTGAGTATGCGCTTTAAGGAGACCTTCTTTGTCAGTCGCAGACTCTCTGCATCCTTATGCATTTATTTATAGTGAATTCATTCATCCACCCCCCTCAATGACGTACCCCCTGGGTAAGTTAGTTTATTAATACTCTATCTCTCTCTAACTTTGTAAGAAATCATCTTGTATATAATTGTCTAATTTTCAATAAACTTTAAATTGTGGAATATGGTTATATTGAAATGATTCCAAAGTAACACCATCATAATAGAAGGACTTTTCATAAAATTCTTCTTTCACGACTTTCCAGATTCCCTCAATCATGGTGGATTTGTGTTCAGAAAATACCAGTAGACCAAAGATAGGTGAAATGTCTGGCGATTTCGCAAAAAAATGTTGTATATGCAATATCTGTGTGAGTTTTCATTTTTGCAAGGAATGCAGTAGTAGTTTTTGAAATACGACTGGTGACTTTGTCTTGCTGCACTTTCACACTTTGAAAGACGTTTGGATTAAGAAATGGGATTTCTTCTGTAAATATCGGGCTTAAAATATTCTCCTGAAAGTATGATTAGTTTATTTTAACATTTTTTCCCCACTCTTCTAATTTTTAATTTCCTATGCGAAGAGAAACCTGCGACAATCATAAATGCTTTTCTGAAACTTTCTTTGCACTCTCCAAACATCCGAACCAGATTTGGACACCATTTCAAGGAATGCAGTGGTAGTTTTCGAAGTACGACTGGTGACTTTGTCTTGCTGCAGTTTCACTCTTTGAAAGACGTTGTGATAAAGAAATTGGATTTCTTCTGTAAATTATCGGACATGAAACATTCTACTGATAGTATAATTAGTTTATTTTAGCATTTTCCCGACTCTGCTTATTTTTAATTTCCCATTGCAAATAGAGTTGCAGAGACTAGAAAAAACCCGGTTTAAACCTGGGAATAAACCAGATTTTTTTGGGAATAAACCAAGTCATTTAGGAAAAAATGTGGGAATAAACTGAGACTATTGGAAATAAACCTGGGAATAAACCGGCTTTCTTTAACTCTAATTCCAAGAGAAACCTGCAGTAATCGTAAATCCTTTATTGAAACTTTCTTTGCTCTTTCCGAACAAGATTTGGACACCACTGCAAGGAATGCAGTGGTAATTTTTGAAGTACGACTGGTGACTTTGTCCTGCTGCAGTTTCACTCTTTGAAAGACGTTGTGATAAAGAAATGGGATTTCTTCTGCAAATATCGGATATGAAACATTTTTTTAATAGTATAATTAGTTTATTTTAACATCCCCCCCCCCCCCCCACTCTTCTTATTTTTAATTTCCCACTCCAAGTAGAGTTCCAAAAAAGCCCGGTTTAAACCTGGGAATCAACCAGATTTTTTGAGAATAAACTAGGTTTTTGGGAACGCACCAAGTCATTTAAGAATAAATGTGGAAATAAACTGAGACTATTGGAAATAAACCTGGGAATAAACCGCCTTTTTGCAACTCTTATTCCAAGAGAAACCTGCAGCAATCAAAAATCTTTTACTGAAACTTTATTTGCTCTCTCCGAACAAGATTTGGACACCATTGCAAGGAATGCAACAGGTAGTTTTCGAAGTACGACTGATGACTTTGTTCTGCTGCAGTTTCACTCTTTGAAAGACGTTGTGATAAAGAAATGGGATTTCTTCTGCAAATATCGGACATGAAACATTTTCCTAATAGTATCATTAGTTTATTTTAACATTCCCCCCCCCCCCCCACTCTTCTTATTTTTAATTTTGCATTGCAAGAGAAACCTGTGACAATCATAAAGCCTGTACTGGAAGTTTGTTTGCCTTCTCGGAATCAGGTTTGGTCATCTTTTCTCTGCGTTTTCAATAGTAAATAGGTCTTTTTTGTTGCAGTCATTTAGGTAAACCCATGCTTTATCAAGAGTAATAATGTATTTTAATTTATCTCCTGCTAAATAATTTCCATATTGAGCTTTACAAAATGTCTTGCGTTGAGACACAGGCCTCAGCTAAAGACGGTGAACATTATGCTTTTTAGCTTTTTTAAGCTGTAAATCGTGGCTTATTATCAAGGATATAGTGGAGGTTATATCATATGATGGTATACATCGTATATCTTCTGTTTTTTTAGGGGAACTCCGTATATATATATCCCCACCCCCCCCTCCGTTACATATAGCGTATAATGTCTAGTATATCCCCTCTGCCTATAACGTATACCCTATAGTTTTTACGACTGCACCACTGCTTATTATTTTGTATGATATTATAACTACAGATGTATTTAAAGATTTTGCAATTCATTTCTACGTCGGCGAATTTTCTCTTTTTAACAGAGATTTGGCCAGAAACAGTACACACATTTTTCGGATGTTTATTGGTGTATTTTTTTTCATGTAGAAGTACTACTGACTGGAGGGATTTCACTTTCCGATCAATAATGTTGCTTATTTTACACTTAGAAATTTTTATACCATGCGTTTTACAATTTTTTTTAAAATTACGGAATAAGAATATTTCTCCTCGGAATGGGGGGGAAAATGTATCCTTCGATCCACAGCTCGTTTAAATACGCCATTTTAAAAGAAGAATAAATTTGAAAGCATGAGACGATAATTTTAATTTCAAATAATAAGTTGTTGCCAGAAATTTCCCCCCAAAAATAGTTACCTTTTTTTTTCATCATTTATCGAAATAGTTTTAAAAGTGTATATGTATGTAAGTCTCTGTATGTTTGTTTAAAAAATATATATTCATGTTAAGCCATTATTCCGGAAAAATTTTACTTTGCATTTTTTCTGGAAAAAGGAATGCTGTATTATAAAATTTAAAAGTAATACACATATTTTTTTTTAAATATAGAAAATGGTTTTTATTTATTAATTCTCAAAATAACAGTCAATGTATCGATGTTGTCAAAGGTTATGCCAATTGCGAGTGTTTCTTCAAGCGATTTCGTAGATATATATCAATATTATATCAGTGGAAAACATAACATATTGTTCTATGTTCTGCCCCTGCTGTTATGGGCAAAATGTAAAAAACTGACAAAAGATGACAATCCAGAAATATTTCTTGTGGAATATGTTATGCATTGAAAGAACTTAGTACCCATATTTCTTCTATTCTTAATAAATTGCTAAAACCGGTTACAAAATGTATCAATGCTATCAAAGGTAATGCCAAGTGTGAGTGTTTCTTCAAACGATTTTGTGAAGTTAAAAATGGAGATACATATCAATATCAGATCAGTACAAAGCATAATATATTGCTCTGCAGATAGATATTCTGCTATTATGGGTAAGGTATATAAAAAAAACTTCTTAAAATGGGCGAAAGATGAGAATACAGAAATGTTTCTTGTGTAATATGTTATTCATTGAAATAACTTTAACATATTTCTCTTATTATCAATGAAGTTCTAAAACCAGTTACAAAATGTATCGATGTTGTCAAAGGTTTTGCGAATTGTGAGTGTTTCTTTCAGCGATTTCGTAGATATATATCAATATTATATCAGTGGAAAACATAACATATTGTTCTATGTTCTGTCCTTGCTGTTATGGGCAAAATGTAAAAAACTGCTTAAAACTTACGAAAAATGACAATCCACAAATATTTCTTGTGGAATATGTTATGCATTGAAAGAACTTAGTGCCCATATTTCTTCTATTCTTAATAAATTGCTAAAACCAGTTACAAAATGTATCAATGCTATCAAAGGTAATGCCAAGTGTGAGTGTTTCTTCAAACGATTTTGTGAAGTTAAAAATGGAGATACATATCAATATCAGATCAGTACAAAGCATAATATATTGCTCTGCAGATAGATATTCTGCTATTATGGGTAAGGTATATAAAAAAAACTTCTTAAAATGGGCGAAAGATGAGAATACAGAAATGTTTCTTGTGCAATATGTTATTCATTGAAATAACTTTAACATATTTGTCTTATTATCAATGAAGTTCTAAAACCAGTTACAAAATGTATCGATGTTGTCAAAGGTTTTGCGAATTGTGAGTGTTTCTTTCAGCGATTTCGTAGATATATATCAATATTATATCAGTGGAAAACATAACATATTGTTCTATGTTCTGCCCCTGCTGTTATGGGCAAAATGTAAAAAACTGACGAAAGATGACAATCCAGAAATATTTCTTGTGGAATATGTTATGCATTGGAAGAACTTAGTGCCCATATTTCTTCTATTCTTAATGAAATGCTAAAACCAGTTACGAAATGTATCAATACTATCAAAGGTAATGCCAAGTGTGAGTGTTTCTTCAAACGATTTTGTGAAGTTAAAAAGGGAGATACATATCAATATCATGTCAGTACAAAGCATAACATATTGTTCTACAGATAATGCTCCTGATATTATGGGTAAGATATAAAAAAACGACTTAAAACGGGCAAAAGATGAGAATCCAGAAATGTTTCTTGTGCAATACGTTATTCATTGAAATAACTTGAACATATTTCTCTTGTTATCAATGATGTGCTAAAACCAGTTACAAAATGTATCGATGTTGTCAAAGGTTATGCGAATTGTGAGTGTTTCTTCAAGCGATTTCGTAGATATATATCAATATTATATCAGTGAAAAACATAACATATTGTTCAATGTTCTGCCCCTGCTGTTATGGGCAAAATGTAAAAAACTGCTTAAAACCGACGAAAAATGACAATCCAGAAATATTTCTTGTAGAATATGTTATGCATTGAAAGAACTTAGTGCCCATATTTCTTCTATTCTTAATGAAATGCTAAAACCAGTTACGAAATGTATCAATGCTATCAATGCTATCTACGTTATTCATTGAAATAACTTGAACATATTTCTCTTGATATCAATGATGTGCAAAAACTAGTTACAAAATGTATCAGTGCTATCAAAGGCAATGCCAATTGTTTCTTCCAACAATTTTGTGAAGTAAACAGACTAAGTGTTACTTACTTAAAATCATTTCAAGTTCAATTTGAATAATTTTTATTTTTATATTTTTGAATTTAGTTAATATTTATTAGTTTGTCTGATATGACTTAAAAATTAAGTAAATAAATAATTACGTGAAAAAAAAATTATGACAAAATTATCTTCAAGTTTAATCATCTTGTCTTATACATTATTGGTGAATAAAACTGAGAATTTCTGAGGAATTTCAACTCAGATAGATGTACACAATTTATAGAAGCAGACTATACCATCGTCTTATATATAAGACATTTTGCAAAAAGGAAACCGTTAAAGGTAAGTTAAATGTAATTTATGCATACCATTATGTTCGTTTACTCATTAGTCTGCAATAATATTTTTTTTTTTTTTTTTGCGAAAATACATATATTTTTTAATATCTGATAAAATATGGGTCAAATTCCTCGCGGCGAGATGGTTATCTTAATTACTATCAATAATCGACTATTTCTACTATCTATCACCAGTAAACTGGTTCAAGGACACACTCTTTTTCCCTCAGGTTGTGAAAAGTTACATCGTAACAAAATTTTCTAATATAATAATAAAAAATAAATAAAAAATGATTCGTTTGCCTTAAGGAGAAAACACAAGGAAAAGGTCCACCTAACCAAGCCACTATGCAGGAATTTTTTTTTTTTTTTTTTTTGCTGGCAATGACTCACTTTTTTTTTCTTAACACATATTGTTATATTAGTTATGTTGTTTATATGTCGATTTTTTGATGTGATCTTGATGATTAAGATGGTTCCAGTGATCTCATGGAGAAATAATTGCCCGATGCATGTCTACATGATTGAGGAATGGTTGCGTGGTAGCAAGCTAAAAATTGAGGATGGTTTAAAAGAGATACAGAGATAATTGCGAAAAATTAATGAGAATGAGAAAGAGCCAAAAAAAAAATAAATTATTATGGAAATTTAGAAATATATTTAGAGATTTTTATCAACTTTAGTTTCTTATTTGATATGTATAAATTCAAATAATTTTCGACTTGTGTTCAAATTTGACATCCTTTGATCAAAATACACATAAATTGATATGTGTATTCCCAACTCCTAAATACAATTTATGTCTTAAAAATACATACTATATTCCACATTAGAAAAATCTAAACCTAAACAGAAGTATAGTAAAAATTGTTAATACTAACCTGTCTATAGCGGAATACTGCTTAAATGAAAAATTTTATCACTGTTAGTACCCATCAGGGAATTCAAGGATTTGAATAACAGATTTTTCGTAAAGTAATGGTCGCCCTATTTAAACAGAGAAGTTCTTTATTAAATACGGAAAATTTTACTTTACGAAAAATCTGGTATTAAAATCCCCTTAGGCGTACTTACTCTGTTTATAGTCCCGGTAGAAAGAATACGATAGAACTATAAGAGACGTGTGCTTGTTATAAAGAAAACCTATTTAAAATTTTCCGAACCTTTCAGACTCTGACATAATAGGTTTTACTGTATTTTTAAAAAATGTCATTCTGCAGTTTTTCTTTACGAAAAATCTGGTATTAAAATTTTGAGATGTACGAAAATTGTTTATAATACGATTAAACTATAAGAGACGTGTGCTTTCTATAAAGAAAACATGTTTAAAATGGAAAATTTTCCAAACCCTTCAGACTCCGCCTTAACAGGTTTTAAGACACTCTGAAAAATTTTCACTGTGCAGTTTAGCTTTTACTGTATGCTTTTCTGATATCCTTGAATTTATTCTCGAATTCGTAGATGCAACAGCAATAATTACACGGATTCACCAAGTACAAGGGAATTCTTACAGTTCCCGTGCATCACTGGTCACCCATTTCATTCATTCATTTTGAGTCAACCTCATGAGAATGCCAATTCGAGGATAATTCGAATGCCAATTCGGTTCCACGAGAATGCCAATTGTGTCAGCTTTGCATAATAAAACATGAGACGCGGCCCATTAAACAGCCGGATGCATGACAGTCATATGACGTTCACCTTAAACAGGGCGTTAACCCGTTCAATAATGGATGTCCTTGCGAACCTGAATCCAATTAATTCCGAGGAATATGATTGGACAGCTTGTAATCTCCATTCATACCATACTTAAGGGTTGTATAATAAAACTTATTAATGATCTGAAAATATTTTATCCCTGCAGAATCTCGATTTAATGACGAAGAAATCACTATTACGTTCGTTGTACTGAGGTTATTCACAGCAATGTAATTAGAAGCTCTAGCTAACAAGATGGTATCCCTTTCCGTTCTCACATAGTCAACGAACCCTTCCATATACATTTTTCATTTCTAAAATATCAATGGATAATTAAATGCATGTCTTCATACGCTATATAAAAATTCAACAAGAGTAGGAATACGCTTTTTAGATATTTATTAGTAATATATATCTATATATAAAATTAAACATTTTACAATTAATTATAACTATTAAATCACAAGATGATCAACACAATGTAAATTAACCAATAATAGAAATAACCAAATTACAACGAAAAACTCAGAAGTATAAAATATCTAACAATGTAAGGCAAACTTATGAAAATTATGAAAATTCAATTGTTTGATTGAATAGTAAACATTACGAAAAGTAAATGGAAAAAAATCGGCAGTTGTACACGAAAAAATATGATTGAAATAATCAAATATTAGAAAATAAATGGACAACTAAATGCGCATATTGCAGCAATGAAATTATGTATTTTAGCAATAATTAACTTAAATTATATTGCCAAAAAATGAGCTTTATACAGATAATAAAAAGTGTATCAAATACATAATGCTTTCCATGTCTTTGCTACACATTGGATATTGGCTAAATATTGGAATGAAATATTGTTCCAATATTGGATGAAGTGTTTGCATTTTGCCGATATTGACTAGAAATATTCCACCAACGTAAACCCGATAAAACCAATGTTTCTAGCGTTTCATTGCAATTATATCCAACATAAAGATAATATTCCTGCAATATTGGCATTTTATTGTAATTATTTCTAACATCGAATCAACATTTAACCAATAGTAGCATTAAATTTAAAATAACATTTTCAATGAATGCTATATCATTAACCAATAATTGCATTGTAAATATTACAATGAATGCAAGGTCGATGTAATATTGGGCAAATATTTGTGTGTTGTAAAGTAACTCTAGGGGATAAAACAGTAGTTTACATATTCATTAAAAATGTATTCAAATGCTGTGGACTTTTAAAATTTCAATTTTATGTGTGATTCTCGAACATAATTTTATTTTCCATTTGTCACCGTCTGGAAAACCATCTTAAAGAGTCGTGTGTAAATCAAATTTCTGAACTAGTGATCTTGAATGGGTGTGACTGTTTCATTGAAAATAAGGAATATAATGATGCGAGGAACTCTTAATTTTTTAAAATAATAATAATAATAATAAATAAATAAATAAATAAATGCAGATTATAATTTTATTTCTAATTGCAAGAGACAAATTTTCATAATATTAATAATAATAAATAAATAAATAAATAAATAAATAAAATATGCAAAAAAAGAATGCAGATTATAATTTTATTTCTAATTCTAAGATAAAAATTAAAATTAAAAATACTGTTTTTATTCACGTGAAAGATCAATATTAACGTATAGTGTTATCTCAAAATCACCTATTTGCATCTACATATTTAACTGGACACTAACTTTCGATAAATTAACAGCATAATTTATGTAAGTCATAATATGCGTTTAAATATACCATGCAAAACACATAGAAATACAAAATTTAATCAGCTTTTAATCAATGGTAAATAAAATGCTAATTACTGAAAAACTCTATGATTATTAAAGTGAATTGTCGATATTTATACATATGTAAATATTATTATTTTTTTTACATAGAAACATGCATTGTTTTATTTCAATTAAAATCAGCATAAACTCTAAAATTAAAAAAAAAAAAAAAAAAAAAATCGTTTTGATCACTGGGCATAAGCGACATATATATTAATATTATGCGTTTAAAACTGAATCAACCGCATTTCGGAATGGTAACCAGTAATCACAATTTTTTTATCAATGTAATTTTCATATGTCCAAAAATGCTCATGCCAATTTAGCCTCGTTTAATCCAAAGATTTGAGTTATGTTTAGCCTAAAGGAGGGGAGAAAAAATGCCAAAAAGTAAAAACGTGAGAAAAAAAATTACTGATCGCACAATGGTTGTTTTTAGATATCCGTCAACCGGGAAAAAAAAAAAAAAAAAAAAAAAAAAAAAAAAAAAAAAATGAAAAATATTTCGTGTTCATCCCACCATGTATCCGGCCGTCAACCCTTTGTATCCTTCAGCCATATAAGCGAGTTTTCGTTTGAATGTCAGCATATATATCATAAGAGGTAGGTTCAACGATTCAGTAGGTTTTGGAAGCAGGCCCTTGTTATCTCACTTCACTATTACCTGCGGGAAAAACTTGCTTAGACAATCACGTTAACGTCATCAATGACGTCATAACAAACTATTTTCATTTGTGACTATTGCCACATGTGGAACACCAAATGCACTCAATTTTTACACGTCTGCCGATTCAGTGCTGGACAACTTCCACAAAAAGAAGACATTAAATGAGCTGGAGATTTATATTGCTATAAAGACCATATTACTATGCATAAAGCACTTGCTATGGCTCAGATTTTTGTTAAGCCAGCAATCAAAATCTTTTGAAATTTGGCAAACCTAAAAATCATACCTGGATTTTTAAACTCTGCAAACCAACAGCTAGTTTTCCAGTTATTCCTTTAAGCACGTCAATTATTTTTTATATTTGCATTCTGAATTTTTTTCCAATATCGAAAATAAATTTTTCATGCATGCAGCTACAAGAGTCCATTCCTCCTTATACTCTGATAAACAAACACACAAAAAACCAGAAAAAGAAATAGATATTAAAACCATGAATAATGTTTTCAAAATCGAAGAATAAAAACAGCAATAAATAAATAAAACAGCGAAAAATAATGATGAAAACTAGAATTTGTTAAAGAAAGAAAAACTTTATAAATCCTGGTTAAATTCAGGATGTGAAATCACATAGTTTGTTTTCCTGCTTTAATGTTCTTAATAACCATTTAATGGTGCACTTAAATGTGTAGGAAGGATTAAAAAAAAATAAAATAAATATATTAATGATGAATGTATTCCTAATGCCTTGAACTGTACATTTAAATAATTTAATATAAATAATGTTCTTTCTCAAAATTTAAGTAGTTATTATTATTACTATTATTATTATTATTACTGTTATTATTATTTTACTTAAAAGTCAAGCTTTCAACCAAAAGCTGCTTTTCTCAAAGAAAATTTAATTAAAATGAAAAGTACAAATTTAGGAAAATTCTCCATTCTGTGTGTTTATACAACATAATTACTGATTACACATAGTATCCGTGAATACAGTGAATTTTAAAAACAATAAAATAAAGCTGAACATCAGATTTTATTATTATTATTATTATTATTATTATTATTATTATTATTTATTTATTTAAGAGACTTTCTGTAAACCGAAATTTCTATGATAAAGATAATTTTCTCCATGCCTCTTAAAAGCATCTATCGTTCATTCGCAGTGCCAGATTACAAACTTTGTCTTTTTTATTCCATACCAGCTGTTACCCGTGATTTCGTTCACGTAACATTAAAAAAAGAATAAATGCATTAATTTAGCAAAACATTTTACTTGATAATTAACAACATATATAATTAACCAAAGCTTTATCACATTTTATAGGAGACCATACGGTATTTGTTTGCTATAGGGGGCTTGACATAACCCAGTCTTAAAAAAGTGAAATTTCATGCCAAATAATATATACAATCGCGAAAATGAAACTGCAACTAATGAAAAAAGGAGGACCCAGTAAAATCGTGAAAATCGAGGAATTCCTTTTCGCCAAACGAAAAACAACACTGGCAGAATTCTTCTATACAACAGTGCATTTTAGGTGGTATTTGGTGTACAATTTGTATATGTGTGCATTGCTAAATGGGCATTATTATATTGTTTTTTTGCATAGACATATGTTATATATTTCTTACTACATTATCTTGTTTATGTATATATTAAATTAAGTGTTTCACGCTAAGTGGTGTAAATAGTGAACAAACTGCTTGTGGATTTTATACATTGATAGATATTTCACAAAGATATAACAATCTGATGCGATTCTAAAATGTAAATAAAGGTTGCTAGAAAGTACTTTAAATTCTGCCCAATTTAACCTCGATATTTTCTCTATCGCGTCAAGAACACTATTAGCAAATAAATACCGACGACACAAATCTGATTATCTAAATTTACATATTTTTGTTAGTATATATAGGATTATTTTAATTTATTTCATGCGCTTGAAATTTTTTACGCTTTCTCTAGGGTTAGGTTTCGAATAAATGTACTTTCTTGTTATTTTATTTTGCCATTTCTATTTATTCTATTTTCCATTCATTCCATTTATGGATATTGATTTAATTTACATATTCGTGTCAAAGAATATTCTTTAAAGTTATTATCAGGATTAGGATGGGATACGATTAGGGTTAGGATTAGGAATAAAAATTGAACGACAATGGCATGACCGATTCAGGTTTAAAGTATGAACCATCATGAAGCAATAAGAAAATTAGAAAATTATCGGCTAATAGTTTTTAATATGTTTTACAGTCATAGTTGGCATCAAAGGTGAGCGGGAAAATGATCATCTAAAATACCATTAAGTGTTTACCACGCAAAAAACAAATCTGGTTACAACAATGTATTTAATTTTGCGCCAAATTTCACTTGATAAAAAAAAAAAAAAGCAAATTGACTATGGACTTAATTACAGACCCCTAACCTTGTTATTCTCGAAAATTTTCTACCTATACGTAAAAAAAATTCTACTATATAGAACGCGCTTTCACGTTTATAATGTTATGAATTGGCGCGATCGGCTTGTTCAAGTTTACACAATTCGGCTGGAAGAAAATATTCATTACTTTTTGATTTTTCCTTTGCTTTTGCATTACGCGAATTTGTTGGTAAAATCAATTTTCTTTTCGATAACATTGTTGTTTTTTAAGTTTAAAAAATATTGTAATTTTACTTAAACATTGCTTTAAAATCTATGCAATTTTTCTTATGCTACAAGACTTTACAAAAATCTATTATGAAACAACTTTAAAAAAAGCTATATTTAAAAACGACAACAAAGTTTTTCCTATTTTAAAACTGAAAGAAATGTAAAATTAAATTCCGGTTCGAAACGACGATTTACAAATGTGTTTCGATTGTGGGAAAATGATGGAGGGAAAATGCTGTTACTTCGACACAATCATATTAAATCTTTAGTTTTTATGAGAAAAGCAACTTTCTTTTAAAAAATATAGTTATTTTTATTAAGATTTTCTGATTTTCGATACGGATAATTTTGCGATGCATATCATTGACATTTGCCATCCAATATATATATATATATATTTACTTTTTAAAATTTAAATTAAAAATACGGTATCTTTATGTTAGCCGTGTGCAGACGATAAATCGCCAACCTTTCCCATCATTCGTATTGAATTCATTAAAAATATAAATCTTTCACTCATTTCAATTAAAACACAGAACTTTAATTTACAACACATACATTTAAAATACATATATTACGTACATTTAAAATAATTTCTTTCATGTCAAAAAGAAAAAGAAAAAAAAAGATAAATTAATCACAAATAATTTGATAACCCAAGATCATTTTATTTCAACATCAAAACAAATCTGTTTTATATATATATATATATATATATATATGACATCATAGTCGCTTGCTTTCCAACTTACTCGTATTTATGCACTTTGTATTATTATCAAATATTTGAAAACGCACGTTTTGTTTCTAATATGACATCATTTCATATTCTGTTTAATTCTTAAATAATTCATTTCCTTTTCATTTTTCACGTGGAAATTTTTCACTTGAAAATAAATTGTGGATTAAAAATTATTACTCAGGGGTTTTATTTTATATTGGCAACGATAAAGTATTAGCAACGGTAAAATAAATTTAACCATTTTAGAAAAAGCTGCAAAACCGGGCCCTTTGGGCCAAACCAACCAACCATTTTAAAATATACGAAAAAATGTCCATTTATTCTCTATGAAAATAATGAAATTTTGAATTATAAAGAAAAATATTGAAATAAAATAAACAAAAACCATTCTATGTTCATTTGAGGGTTATAATCAACTTATATGCAAATATACAGGATAATTAAATGCTTCATTTTTACGCTGGCTTCAGCCTAACATTTGCACACAATCAGATTTATAATATTATTAGGATATATTTACTTTTTAAAATTTAAATTAAAAATACGGTATCTTTATGTTAGCCGTGTGCAGACGATAAATCGCCAACCTTTCCCATCATTCGTATTGAATTCATTAAAAATATAAATCTTTCACTCATTTCAATTAAAACACAGAACTTTAATTTACAACACATACATTTAAAATACATATATTACGTACATTTAAAATAATTTCTTTCATGTCAAAAAGAAAAAGAAAAAAAAAAAGATAAATTAATCACAAATAATTTGATAACCCAAGATCATTTTATTTCAACATCAAAACAAATCTGTTTTTTTTTTTTATATATATATATATGACATCATAGTCGCTTGCTTTCCAACTTACTCGTATTTATGCACTTTGTATTATTATCAAATATTTGAAAACGCACGTTTTGTTTCTAATATGACATCATTTCATATTCTGTTTAATTCTTAAATAATTCATTTCCTTTTCATTTTTCACGTGGAAATTTTTCACTTGAAAATAAATTGTGGATTAAAAATTATTACTCAGGGGTTTTATTTTATATTGGCAACGATAAAGTATTAGCAACGGTAAAATAAATTTAACCATTTTAGAAAAAGCTGCAAAACCGGGCCCTTTGGGCCAAACCAACCAAACCAACCAACCATTTTAAAATATACGAAAAAATGTCCATTTATTCTCTATGAAAATAATGAAATTTTGAATTATAAAGAAAAATATTGAAATAAAATAAACAAAAACCATTCTATGTTCATTTGAGGGTTATAATCAACTTATATGCAAAGATACAGGATAATTAAATGCTTCATTTTTACGCTGGCTTCAGCCTAACATTTGCACACAATCAGATTTATAATATTACTAGCTGTTACCCGTGACTTCGTTCACGCAATATTAAAAGAAGAATAAATACATTAATTAAGAAAATATTTCACTCCCGATAGTTAAAAACGTTAAAATTAACTAACTATTTATCACATTTCATAGGCGACAATACGGTATTTTTTTGTTATAGGGACCTTGACATAACTCAGTCTTTAAAAAGTGAAATTTTGTGCCAAATAATCGCGAAAATGAAATTGCAACCAATGCAAAAAGGAGGGCCAAATAAAATCGTGGAAATAGACGAATTGGGTAAAAACAAATGTCAATTTTACCTGATAAACAATTTTACTTTTAACGCCTTTGTGAAACGTTTTAAGAGCCATCCTTCAAAAAAACATTAATTGGAAATAGTACATGCTTTTCCTTTAAATTCAGTTCTGCCTCCTTGGTTTAATGTATAGCTGAAACAAATCTTATTTTCTAAATGGCAGTATGTTGACAGGCAATTTTTGTTCTCCAGAATAAATTGATTCATGAAGTTTGAATATGTGAAAATATGTTTTTATTTTTCGGATAATTTACTGAAATCAAGATTTTGTTTTCACCATCTATTCAAAGTGAAAATCAATTCTGTTTTTCAGTTTTAATGAGAAAATGGTGTAAAAAAATATACAGATCTATTTTATTTCTCCTTTTTTTATACACAAATATGGAGTAATTTACTTTCCGTTTTTAGAGAAACTTCGTTAAAACTAACAAAAAAGAAAAAAAAATCTTGGCATCTAATTTAATTTTTTTAATTCTGACAGTTTGTGTAACATCCTCGGATCAATGATAACCGGTATAAAGTAAATCACGTTGCGTTCGATATTCTGGCACTGTAAATGAAAATTGTAAATTCACGGGCATTCGCCGTGAATTGCTGCCGTAATTAAAAGGGGAAATGCACCCTTTTCAAGGTAAACGGTCCATTTCAGTAAATTTCATGTTTTTACGGGCAAAAACTGTTTATCTAATAGCAAAGCTCGTTTATCTAGTCACAAAACCGGTTTTCTTATGGACATTGCCTGGAATCTCTGCTGCAGCAGTTTTTTACAGTGAGGAGTAGTTGCAAAATACAAACATAGATTCGTGTTCATTTTCCTTTTCTTAAAATTATGATGCGATTTTTAGCAGAAAATTCTCATCTGTATATAACGGATATTCATGCTTAATAATCAGTATAGATAAAAAAAAAACATTTAAATTTTTCGTTATAAATATGGCGTGAAGCACATCTACTTTCTATACTTACTGATCCTTGTATTATTAATGTAAGGAATTGATTCACACTCATTTTAAAACACACTGGAAAATTCCCGTTTTATTTCAAATATGACGCCTCTTTTTCCCGCAGAGAAATCCCTTTTTAATGACATAATTCTTGTTAATTTTCTTTTCCAGGCAATTAATTTCAGTACTGGCATAGGGGAAATTATGTTGCTTTAACGAAATAATATTAAATCTTTAGTTTTTATCAACAAAAATGGAACTATTAACATTCGTCATTTTTTTTTTAGGTAATCGAGTTATTTCTTTTAGTTTTAAGAATGAAAATAAATATTTCTCGCTATCCATGACATCATTTTCGATATGGATAATTTTGCGGAGCATATTATTGACATCTGCTGACCATTTTCTTTTGAAACTTCTTTTTACTTTTTTAAGATTTAAATAAAAAATACTGTATAGTTATATCAGCCCTGCGCAGACGGTAAAACGCCAAGAATTATTACCAACCAAAAGAAAAAAGCGAAGAAAAAAAACCCAAGATCATTTTATTTCACCAATCAAAGATATCCGCTTTATTTTTGATGTATGGCGTCATATTCGCCTGTTTCCTATGGTTACTCATATTGAAACCTTGTATTATTATCAAAAACTAAAAAAAGTACGTTTTATTTCTAATAATATTATTTAATCTTCTTTTTAATTCTTTAATTTTTTTATTTCATTTTTATTTTTCACGTGAACATTTTTCAAATGAAACTAAATTGTTGACTAAAAATTATTATTCCGGAATTTGAATTAGTTTGGCAACGATAAAGTATTAGCAACGGTAAAGTAAATTTAACCATGTTAAAATATTATACGAAAAAAATGTCCATTTACTCTCTATGAAAAACCGAAATTTTGAATTATTAAGAAAAATATTTGAATAAAATAAACAAAAGCCAGCCTATGTTCAAATGAGGATTATAATCAATCTGCATGCAAAAATACAGGATCATTAAATGCTCCATTTTGACGCTGGCTTCAGCCTAACATTTGCGCACAATCAGATTTATAATATTATTAGGATTAGGATTAGGATATATTTACTTTTTAAAATTTAAATTAAAAATACGGTATCTTTATGTTAGCCGTGTGCAGACGATAAATCGCCAACCTTTCCCATCATTCGTATTGAATTCATTAAAAATATAAATCTTTCACTCATTTCAATTAAAACACAGAACTTTAATTTACAACACATACATTTAAAATACATATATTACGTACATTTAAAATAATTTCTTTCATGTCAAAAAGAAAAAGAAAAAAAAAGATAAATTAATCACAAATAATTTGATAACCCAAGATCATTTTATTTCAACATCAAAACAAATCTGTTTTTTTTTTCTATATATGACATCATGGTCGCTTGCTTTCCAACTTACTCGTATTTATGCACTTTGTATTATTATCAAATATTTGAAAACGCACGTTTTGTTTCTAATATGACATCATTTCATATTCTGTTTAATTCTTAAATAATTCATTTCCTTTTCATTTTTCACGTGGAAATTTTTCACTTGAAAATAAATTGTGGATTAAAAATTATTACTCAGGGGTTTTATTTTATATTGGCAACGATAAAGTATTAGCAACGGTAAAATAAATTTAACCATTTTAGAAAAAGCTGCAAAACCGGGCCCTTTGGGCCAAACCAACCATTTTAAAATATACGAAAAAATGTCCATTTATTCTCTATGAAAATAATGAAATTTTGAATTATTAAGAAAAATATTGAAATAAAATAAACAAAAACCATTCTATGTTCATTTGAGGGTTATAATCAACTTATATGCAAAGATAAGGATAATTAAATGCTTCATTTTTACGCTGGCTTCAGCCTAACATTTGCTCACAATCAGATTTATAATATTATTAGGATTAGGATTATTCTAATTTTTAGTCAAATATCGTATTATGTCGCATAATCGACAGTCGTATTTCTAATTAAAGATGCGAAAATCAGAGTATTTTATTTTAAATAAATAGTTATTGGGAATTAAGAAATATTTTTTTTTCTTCAGTTGTGTGCTTATGTTTACAATGTAAGTGTATGAATCTTTTATTTAAGCATGCATGAATTTGCAAAAAGTCTACATAAAATACTTCAAAAATTGTAACATCTTCCTAAAAATTTTGGGGAAAACCACGATGCATAAGCTTTCAACTTTTGCAGATATCATTAAAAAAAGAAAAGTGTACTACTTTTTACCTAATTTATGTTTCAGTTTTTAATTCCATTATAGAATAATACAAATAATAATTAACTATAGTCATCAAATAATTCCTTCATGATATCAACGCAATGAATTATGAGAAGAGATTATTTCAAAATAGAAAACACACTTTTAAACCGTAAAAAAATATTAACATCAAGTCAATTGATTCTTCAAAAGCATTATTCTGATTCATTATAAAAACATTTGGCGAACTGCCAAAGATACTCATGAGCATATAAACAACCTCATGAATATACCAATTCACATTTCCATGAATTATGAGACCAAATTACGAAAGCCAAAAAATATTGCTTGAAAAAAAAAGAAAAGTTATTCAAACATATGCTTGTTTTTCACGGTGTTGTGAGCTCATTAATTTCGGACATTACCCCATTAGGCTCAAAGACCTTGTAAACGAGTTTTTTTTTTTTTTTTTTTTTTTTTTTTTTACTTTCATCTCATGATGAATGAGCTGAATGAGTTCGATGCCTTACACAGATACGAGAATATGAAATTGACTGAGCATGCGTAAAACATTATTAAGAAAATGGAGCGTCAAAAGAATTCAGAATTGATTGAAGGCATTCCGAGCTGTAAGAGTTGAAAGACCAAGGAGGGCCAAATTAATATGAAATACTGAATGTGTACAGGGACTGATCAACATTATCTGGGACTTGGTGCACACAGGTCATATTGGGCATCCTTTCTCAAGAAGATTGCATTATAAACATGACAAACAGCTTTATGTGCAGTTTTAAAATTTAAACCATAGCTTTATTAAAACTAGGGGCCACCGTAATACTTACCCATCATGGATATGCATAATATAAAATATGAAAATAAAACATGTGTAAACTACTTATAAAATGCATTGCAATTCGAATGAAAATCGTATCTTGATGACGTCCTAAACTTTAAATGCTCTATTACTGAATTGCGTAAAAGAAACATCCTTATAACTCCAAAAATTATAATCCAATTAACTAACGGTTTATTGCGTCGGATTAAGCGTCTCATTTCCAATTGAAATATATCTTTGAATTGACATTTGGATGAAATACAGGGTCATGAAACATCGAAGAGTGTGGGAAATAGGATTACAAACATCTCGGCAACTCATTATCCGATCGACTTCATTCCTGATGCAAAATTTAGGTTTTTTTATTGTCTTTTATATCCAGTCCTTAAAATAAATAATTTCGAAAAATTTTATATACCTTTTATCAAAACGAATATTTCGAGAGTCCGAAAAAAATAGTTCCGGATAATCGAGGTTACTGAAATTCAATAAGCTTCTTCCCATTATTACATACTAAGTACACACCAAACTTCAAGTCTCTATCTCAATTTTTTCAGGAGATAGAGCGTTTTCAGACACACAGACGGCAATTTTTTTTTTTTTCTAAAAATATGTTTTTTCGGAATCTCCAGTGTCTAAAACGTGGAAATCCGTCAATTTTTTTTTTTTTTTTCGATTTTAAAACGATTACAAGACTTACCCTATACTACGTATGATGGGTAAGTAAAAAGAATATATTATCTATACATATAAAAATGCATTAAAAAATTATGAAAATTTGAAATCTTCTGCATTACATGCCGTTTAGGGTGAATGAAACTCTAAACCTAAAGGGATTGGACGAAACATGTTTGTTGTAATATTCGTTCTTGTCGGAATTTCGAAGTTTACATTACATTTCATTGTCGTTAATGAAAAACACTGAAATAGTTTAGTTTACATGAATGAGAAAAAATTCTTTTTTACTTACCCATCATACGTAGTACAGGGTAAATCTTGTATCCGTTTTAAAAATCGAAAACATTTTTTTGACGGATTTACACATTTCAGGCACTGGAGATTCCGAAAAACATATTTTTAGGAAAAAAAAATTGCCGTCCGTCTGTCTATGTGTGTGTCTGTAAACGCTCTATCTCCCGAACAAATTTTGATAGAGACTTGAAATTTGGTGTGTACTTAGTATGTAATAATGGGAAGAATCTTATTGAATTTCAGTAACCTCGATGATCGGGAACTATTTTTTTCGGACTCTCGAAATATTCGTTCTGATAAAAGGTACATAAAAATTTTCGGAGAATGAGTTGCCGAGATATTTGTAATCCTATTTTCCACACTCTTCGATTTTTCATGACTACTGTATTTCATCCAAATTTCAATTCAAAGATATATTTTAATTGGAAATGAGACGCTTAATCCGACTCAATAAACCGTTAATTAATAGGATTATCATTTTTGGAGTTATAAGGATGTTTCTTTTACGCAATTCAGTAATAGAGCTTTTAAAGTTTATGATGTCATCAAGCCACGATTTTAAACACTATCTACCGAACAAATTGAGATAGAGGCTTGAAATTTGGTATGTACGAGGGGCAGTCGGAAAATAAGTTTCCCCTGGCGACTGTGGACAGAGGCGTGTATGAAAGACAAAAAATGTAATGAGACATTAAAGATAAAACATAACTTTATTTTTCCACATAAGCAGCGCCATCTGCTTGATCGCGGTCGACCTCTACCCAATGGTGTATTGCACGTCCGCGTTCACCTGCTGTGTCGTCTTTCGCCCATAGCCGTATGCAAAGCCCTGATTTTTTCCGGAGGGCTTTTCGAAGCTTATAAAGCGGTATGACAATTGTCCCAATGTACTTGGTACTTATGTGGAAAAATAAAGCTATGTTTTTATCTTTAATGTCTCATTACATTTTTTGTCTCTCATACATACCTCTGTCCACATTCGCCAGGGAAAACTTATTTTCCGACTGCCCCTCGTATTTAGAATGCAACAGTACGACAAAGCCTATTAAATTTACAAACCTTAGCTATCCGGAACTATTTTTTCGGACTTTCGAAATATTCATATCCATGATGGGTAAGTATTACGGTGGCCCGCAACGACTAGTTTTTTTATGAACTATAAATAGAAATTTGCATTAATTTGTATCTTCAGAGAGTGGACAAAATGCATTTTGGAGCCCCCTGAAAATGTAGGCCCGAGGCACATGCCACCTTGTGCTCCTGTGATAATCAGTCCCTGAATGTGTAGAGCGTAAGCAATGTGCAATAAGTGTTGGACACTAATACAAATATGATTATTGAACTTTAAGAAAATAGTACTGTTAGCAGTGTTAGGGAGTTATAGGGGGTTCAGCCCCCCCCCCCCCCCCCAACCCCGAAATTTCGCATACCTGTATTATCAAAACATTCTAAGTTATTCCATTTATATAGTGAAACTTCTGAATAACAGAGGTAAAAATGTATTACTATATAAGTGTCGCTGTCGGGGATCGAAAAAGTGTCCGTTGAATAGAGGTGACCGTCATGGAGGTTTTGCTGTATATATATATCTATATAATATATATTGTATTAATTAAAGCACAGTGGAAATGCTCAGAGAAAAAAAAAGAATTTTTTGGAACAAAACCAGTTTTTTTTTTTTTTTTTTTTTTTTTTTTTTTTTTTTTTTCCGGAGGAATCTATTTCCCATTGGAAAATTCTGAATGTTTTTTTATAAAATAACCCATTTAGAAAGTTATGATAGCTGCATTCTGATGACTTTTCTTTTATATATATATATTCTCTGTATCTCTATATTTCATCTCTTCTCTATATAAATTTATAAATTTGTTAACAGGAAACAATAATTTCGAAAATATAATATGTAGACGAATTAAATACTGCTTTTGGTCAATAAAACTGAAAATTCAAATATGGCGGCTGTCGTAGGCGAATTATTTTAGGCGTTTGTACATTCCCCTGAATTTATACACCAGTAATTTCTAAATGTTTTCTATGACTTATTTGACATCATTACTAGTTGGATATGCCAATCCCAAAACTTTCTTCTGTCTCATATATGTTGATGTTTCAAAATTCGCTATCACACCGCCAAAAAAAACCCAATATTTTTCGTCATTCTGTTGTACGTCAGCTGGTTGCGAATCGTCGGGTTACCTGAATGCGAGCAACCGATGTATTATACTAAACTAAGAAAGGTTTTGAGATTTTAGTTAATTCTACTGAAAATACACGAAGCTAAAATGCGCGGAACCCAATTACAGAAGAGTCATTCCCAGTTCTCGTCAATATTGAATTTGAATGAGAGTATCGCCAAATTAGACAGACATAGTCAAGTTGGCTTCATATATGACAACGTATGTTATCGCCAAATTTGGTAATATTTCACAAATTGTCGAATATAAATATATAGTGTTACGCATGTAAGTGTTGAAACGATGGTTACAACAATGAAAGAAAATTTGGCGAAACCATGTTCACTAAAACTCATAAATTAAACCGATTTATGGAGGAATCTGCCGTCTTGTTTCAAAATGTCAGCCACCCTATAAATTTCAAACTGCTATATCTCAGCCATTTTTTAAGCTAGAGGCAAAACAATAAATGCTCTGAAATCCTTGGATCAAGGCCGAACATTTAACACATTTTTTTTTTTTTTTTTTTTTTTTTTTTTTTTTTAAGATTTCTATTTTTTTTTTTTTTTTTTTTGTAAATTTTTATGAAACTGAAATCTTTAAATGGCTATCCCAGCGCCCCTCCAGGAGCAATATCCCCAAATTCAAGTATGACCTGCAGACTATAGTCAAAAACATATACAATAAATTTGGTTCAATTTTCTGCATAACTTCCTACACTTTTCAATGATACAATAGTGAAAATGGAACAAAAATCACGATCACAGCGCTCCCTTTCGTCGAAATATCCTAAAATTCAAGTGGGACCTGCTGGCCATAGACAAAAAAAATAGGTTCAATTTGAAACATAACTCATACACTTTTCGATGATACAATGATGACAGACAGACCTTTTGTAAAACATGTTTTTCGAATCTCTGACCCCTAAAACGTGAAAACCCGTCGAAAAAAATTTCGATTACAATACTTCCTTCTATTATAGATAGAAGAAAGTAAAAATAAGGCGAAGAAAACTTTTAGAAAGTGTATTGGTGTTAAAATTTGAGGGACCGTACAAAAGATGAAAAAAAAATCTGCCTACGACAGCTGCCATTTCTATGCCAACGCGCAGGCCTAGAATTTAGGGCGTGGTGCTGCATTAGAGGATGACGTCATCTTCTTCGGGGAAATATACGGGACAAAAAAAAATTGAAATACACTTAAACTATAATTGCATCTAATATAACAAATCATACATTTTATGCTACACGTGTAAAATACCACTGCTTCGATCAATCAATAATATTTTTTTTTCTTCTAAACGTTTTAATTTCAATTTTGGTTTTTAAACATAAATATAAAATAAACCCGTGAGAAAAAGTCACATTTTACCTCTTTTGTACTGTTTATAATCTATTATATATATTTGTCTTGCGTGGCGCGAAAACAGGGCTGAATTTGTAGGTTATGGTTTGGCAACAACCGTAGTTTCCAGAGCTCGGACCAATGAACTTATAGATTGTGTAAGGTCAGCTCCGCTTCCAATCCAATATGGCGGTCACTGTGAGAGAAGTGAAATGAGTGAAACCATACAATGAAACTCAAACTAGCAATTATTAAAAATAAAATAACATGTACGTAATCCAAAGCGTCTGAGATGATTCCTCATTTTAATTATGAGTAATATCGTTAATTTCAAAAAATTCTCAACTCTTATTTAGAATTCATTTACGAATTTCACTCACTCAAATATATATATATATATATATATATATATATATATATATATATATATATATATATATATATATATATATCAACTGTCTAGGTTGCACCTGCCGCCATCTGTTGCTGTAAATTGAAGTAAAAAATATTTTTTTTGTAAAAATCTATAATCATTTCTTTTTTTCTAATGAATTTAAGCCGCGCTGTACAATATTATAGGTGCAACAAGTTTTAAACTAATAATGTTTCCAAGATCCTTTTTTCATAGTATTTAAATGATTTATATGTCCATTGGTAGCGCCAACTAAATGAATTTTTAGTTCTGTTTTCAACGGAGAATTACTTTTTTACATTAAAAAAAATTGTCGTGCAATAAGTTTTAAACTAATTATGTTTCCAAGATCCTTTTTTCATAGTATTTAAATGATTTATATGTCCATTGGTAGCGCCAACTAAATGAATTTTTAGTTCTGTTTTCAACGGAGAATTACTTTTTTACATTAAAAAAAATTGTCGTGCAATAAGTTTTAAACTAATTATGTTTCCAAGATCCTTTTTTCATAGTATTTAAATGATTTATATGTCCATTGGTAGCGCCAACTAAATGAATTTTTAGTTCTGTTTTCAACGGAGAATTACTTTTTTACATTAAAAAAAATTGTCGTGCAATAAGTTTTAAACTAATTATGTTTCCAAGATCCTTTTTTCATAGTATTTAAATGATTTATATGCCCATTGGTAGCGCCAACTAAATGCATTTTTAGTTATGTTTTCAACGGAGAATTACTTTTTTACATTAAAAAAATTGTCAATTTCATATGTGTCAAATGTTTTATGGTAGAACTTATTCCGGCTAGAATTGCTGAAAGATAAAAAGGGGCGAGCGAGCGAAGCGAGCTGGGACCACGTAGCGGTTTCAATGTGAATTGCTTCGCAATTCATGGGGGGTTGGCGAGCGTTAGCGAGTAGGGGGCTGAGCCCCCTAGTTTTTTATAATCATTGTTGCGCATCATATAATGCGGTATTTTATTCTTGTGACAACATTGATTGGAAATAAAGCTTTCATTTCATTTATGCAAACAATGCTGATTTAAATTTTAATTAACATCAGTTTTTAATCAGAAAGCATGTTTTAACGAAATGTGAGTATACTATGTCAGAATCTGCTTTAAAAACTATCCAAATAATACCACATTTGTTGTTGCGCGTTTCGTAAATTCATAGAAAAAGGGATGTTGACAACAGAAATAATATAAATGATTATTAGAAAAAAAAAATTAAATATCCTTTTTGAAAAATAATATATAGTAGAATTAGATCTGCATTTCAAATCTCACTTTGCCTTAATTATAGATTCCAAAACATGTCTGATTATAACATTATTATTTTTTATATAGGCATATAAAAAACCAATTTTCTGTGCAAAATATAGTTATATAAGACAATATATTAAATATGCAAAAACATAACTTTTTTCCAATCTTTCATTTTACATTTGTAATTACTTTTATATTAAAAACCTATTTTATAATTAGTTTCCATTTTTCCAGCTTTGAAAGATCAAGAACGAAAATTTAATTATGTACCCAAACTAAATTATATTGTTAAAAATTTTGTGGTGGGTTGAACCAGCTTTTGGTTCTGCAGTAGCTGCATACATATGAGGATGAATTCTTGTTCCAATATTTGGAGTTCAGGTTGAACAACAGCTCCAAATGTTGGAACGCAGTTTCACCATCTTTTGGTTTCAGCCCACTTCAGCACCAAAAGTTAGTTCAACGCACCACAAAATTTTTAACAGTGTATAGTATATTTTTTTACAAAAAATCAAATCTACATAACAATTGTAAAAATATTATATTTAAAACAATATCAACTTTTAAAGTATTGGAAAATTTGAAAACTGATAATATTAATAACTAGCTGACCCGCCCGGTGTTGCCCGACCCCGTGTAATAAACTTAAATCTCTTAAAAAATGAAACTCTGGCCACGGTCTCCCATGGCTTCAACACTGTATGCTGGGCATGTTCGTATGCTCCGGAAAACCTTTCATGCCCCCCTGCCACCACCAGGGGAGCGTTCAGTTTTAAACAAACCTCTTTCGGAAAGAACCTCTAAGACAGGTCCCCACTGCCTACGGTACTGTATAGTAGGCCTGCTACAAAATTGTTTCGTGAAGATGAGAACATTATAAGCCGAGTTATTGAAATAAGGCACAGTTAGAAAAAATAACCTTCAGCGAGGGGCCGGGGGGAGGATATGTTCAAGTGTCCTTCAGAAAATGACTAATTAGGAGGACCACGATGCATCTTTAAAAATTCATTCGTTTGCTTAAGCTAGGAACTTAATTACAAATTTGGCTTTAACTATTATTCGGAAATAGTGGTAACCGCTACTCATATATTTAGCTTAATGTTATAAACGGTGACTATTAAGGTAATTATAATGTTTGGAATCACTTGCGTTGAAATCGGTAAGATAACTGCAGAGATATGGAAACGGAGCATAAGTTAGAGAAAAAAACCTTGAAGGAGGGGCCGGGGGGGGGGTTCAAGAGTCCTTCAGCAAATGACTAATTAGAACAACCACTATGAATCTTTAAAAATTCGTTCATTTGGTTAAGCTAGGAACTTAATTACAAATTTGGCTTAGACTATTATTCGGAAATACTGGTAACTGCTTTCTAGAAATACATCTTGAAGCTATGAATGCTGATTTTTACGATAATTTAGTAAAAATGGAACTAAATGGAGAAGTTCCGAACATTATTAGCTGAGATTTAAAATAGCGGTATTCTGTATATAAAACATCAATTAAACGCTACGGTTGAAGCTAAAAATGTTAAATGTAATTAGACCCTTACCCCTCTCCATCAACGCAAATATAACAAATAATCTGTAAAATAAAGTTTTCTGTATTAATAGTCTCTATCATAATAATATATGTCCTGTTTTTTTTAAAAAACCTTAAACCCAGCTAATTATCATGAAGAAAGAAAATGGAGGAAAAGACAATAAAAAAAATGTTTCCAGGGATGTTGCCAGGAAAATGTTTCAAACAGATGCGTCTGCGTAATTTGCCGTGAATAGGTAAAGCTGCATTAGCTTGGCTGTACGCCGGTAACTGCAATCCATATTGAAACTATTTCGTTATAAGTCCTTATCTATGCCTCGTTACTCTGGTTTATTTAGTGTCTTCTGTGAATATTCTATACAACCAACCAACCAAAGAAAAAAAAAGCGCATTTTTGATGAGAGTTCTTTATGCATTTTAATTAATATTTCAGTAAGTAATTAAAATATTAAAATTCTGACGATCGGGTGCACCAGGAGAGGGTTTGGACTACCTAAATCTAAATTTTCAAGGTTCTAGGTGGGCTAGATTTTACTAGCCATCGCAGACAGACAGACAAACAAACACACACACACACACACACACACACACACACACACACACACACACACACACACACACACACACACACACACACAGGGGGAAACTTTCTTTTATTAGTATAATAGATAATGGCAAAATCACAATAATTTGTTTCATTAAACTGGCTTTCGTGAAATTTAAAAACAATTTTGTCCATTTTTTTTCGAAAAAGAAAAAAATATATATAAATTTTTTTCTCCCATTTTTTTGGGTTTTTGACGAAATGGACAAAATTGAAATCTACTGAATTTGCATATGTCGTCTCGTCTAGTACATAAAATTATTGCTATTATGTAATAAAATTGAGGGGGTCGGAGCAAGAAAGTGCCAAGCCACATTTTTGGTGAAATAAATCTAACACTGTAGTCTGTTGCTTAATATTGTAAATTACAATATCCTACATATAATTTGTTTATAATGTCACTTGGTGGCAGCATATGTTCCAGATTTCGTTTTTGCCCCAGACGTTTATGCCCCCAATGAAGACAGCTAATTTACAAAGAACGTAATAGTAATATCATTAAAGTAATGTCATATTGTTACTCAGAATATCTGAAATGTTACTAAGACATTGACGAAAAAACTTTAGGTTATATATCTTGATTTGTGTATTGGATCCAATTTTCAAATTGAAATATCTCAGAAGTTCAAAAATGTGGCTTGGCACTCTCTAGCCCCGACCTCCTCAATTGTCTTCCCACCTTATTAATAATAAATACACGTATATATTTTTAATTAATCATTTAATTAAAAAATAAGTGATTGCATATTAATCGTGATATAATAAATTCAGAAAGAAAATGTTAATTACATGGTAGTTTCAAGATAAATTATGGGATACTTTGGTATAAAATTGGTGAAATTTAACAAAGTAAATCAGTTATTGAAAATATTAACTGCATTATTATATTAAATATTAATAGAAAAAGAAAAGATCTTTTAATGGTAGCATGAAACTTCACAAGCAGAGAAAAAATTACTTTTACAATGCAGTTTTTCATGAACCATATGACAATCTATTATATAGCAAATTGTGAACAATTATATGTATAGTTTAATTGTATATTTCTTTTAAATGTTAAAAAGTGTATATTAACAACATAATACATAGTAAAATAACTGTTATTAGGTTGTTTGACATATTTCGGCTCACTCCGAGCCATTTTCAAAAATAAATGAGAATATTCCACAATTGCACGGTCTTTGAAGTTATTATTTAAAATGCTATCGTTTAATTTTCATGTACTTTTTAAAAATTACCAGGCATCTTTATATATACATATACATATATTCTGTTTTTTTTTCTTTAAACCTGTTATGTATGTATGTACTATATGCCATCTCTAAATTGGAGTTTCTGTAATTTGATGTTGCATTTGTTAACTATTTATTAACATAAAATATTCTTTATACACTAACTACAAGCCAAGTTTAGGCCAGATTTTGATAATAGAACTTGTTTGATGTATTTTGATTTTCAAAAGGTAGTGTATATCGTATATGTATATATATATTTAAATAGGGTAGATGTGCCAGTAATGGACCCCCTTCCAGTAATGGGCCACTTTCAAAATTTTTGATTTATAAAAAAATAACCAATAAAAATTTAGCCTTTTATATATTTTTTCATAATTCCTCCTTGCTTGTTTTATAATCTGGGTTATTGTTGACACTCTTAATCAAACCAATCGGGAAGCAGAAAATAATGTTTCACAGTTCCACAGATTTTCTGTGAAAATCTTAATGAACATGCTAAGAGATGGATTCACTTAAACAATTGATATCTTTTTTATTTTCTTGAAAAAATTGCATGTTTTTGTTTAGACAATAATAGAAAACTGTGAATTTTACATACTAATGTCAATTTACAAAATTTCATTTATTTTTCACGTTTTAGGACCATGGCCCATTACTGGAATGCTTATTTAGTCAATTTCCAGTAATGGACACCCCATGTGGACATTACTGAAAAAGCAATTTCAGTAATGTTCATAGTGCATATATTTTTTTTTTATTTAACTGAAAAGCTAAGTAGTCAAATTTAATTTTTAAATTTTACTTACCAGACTGTAATAATATATATATTTTTTTATTTATTTCATGTAATTAATTTTTTCTAAGATTGCTATCAAATTATTTTTTTTTGTAAACCGTACCTTGCATATTTTATAATGTGGCAATTAACACCCATCAGGAAGCAGATAATAATCTTTAAGGGCATGGGAAAATGAGGGGCTCATGGGGTTCACACTTTCCCCATTTAATAAAAGACAAGTTTTTAAGTCATACGAGTTCTTAAAAAAAAAAAAAAAATTGTCTTAAATGTTTCATTATTCAGCTCTGACAAAAGAACTACATACGTGAAAAATCCCTATAATATTAAATTTATAGTAGCAATGAAAGTAGTAAATCTGCAGATCAGGGGGCTCAAATGTCAGTTCTGATATTTTATTTTGAAATAATTTTATTTAGTATTTAAAAAACATTCAACCTACACTTTCATTTATTTGATATATTTTATACAAATGGCTAAAAGTAATATATAAAGCAGTTTTTAGGAAGTTTAACTGTTAAGAATAAAAAGAAATATGATTCCATGCACTGGTACTCCAAGACACTTTAAAAAAAAATCTTTTTATTTTGTTAAACTAACCCTTCTAAACTCCCTCCCCCCTCAATGACTTAATAATTTGATACATATAATTCTTTGAAAGTTAGTATTTTAAACCTTCTATCTAAATTAATTAAAATATTGATCTTCTGATAGTGACAATAATTAATTTAAACAGTGAATTATTCTCATATTTTATTAATTATTGATATCCTAATTGTTAAATTTTTTTGAAAATGACTATTTTATTTCATTAATATGCTTTCATTAAATTCTGGTTTTAAATACAATCATAAAATCAATTACCTATTATTTTTTGTGGGGTGTCCATTACTGGGTGGCCCATTACTGGAAGAGAGGGTGTCCATTACTGGAATTTAGGGTGTTTTGATTTATTTCTGTTATTTACAATTAAATTTTGATCCACATTGGGAAATGTGACTATGAGCATGATTAAATATTGTTGATAGATTAATATAATATTAAAAAAAGTGGACTATAATAATTATGACTATTAATTAAAAAATAATTTTTAAAGAAATTCCTTAAGGGTGTCCATTACTGGCACATCTACCCTATATATCAATTGTTATTTCTTCATATGACTTTTCAAAAATAATAAATAATAATAAGATATAAACTATCAGGTATTTTATAGTTCAATTTCAATTTTAAACTTTACAGCAAACGTACCGGTTTGATAATTTTCAAAATTCAGGGAGGATGTATTCCCTAGGCTCAAAGTTTCCATGTGTGCTAAAAATTTTCACAGCATTTAACAGTATTTTGACCATAATATGGACATTATTATGGTCAGAATAGCGTTAAAGTTATGTAACTGTTTTCTATAAAAACGGTCAAATGACCGGATACTTTGCTGCAAATTTTTTAGTGTATTCTTTTAAAATATCTTTGTGCAAACCCTGGCAGAAAGACATGAGTTTTGTTTTCCAGTAATTCTTAAAAATCACTTCAAAAAGAACGCGACGGGAGTTAAGGGATATGTCAAAGCTTCTTTATATTACATACACTGACCGCGCCATAGCTTCAAAATCAGGCAGAATATTTCTCATTAAATCACAACCAATAATATTCAATTCCCTTTAAAACTGATTTTGTAAAGGATTGTAAAACACTTCTACACACAAGAAACTTGGACTACATTCTTGTTTCTCAATTAGCAAGTTTTTTTTCCTTTTTCAATTTGTGAACAAGTAAAATTTTTACTTACCTCCCGACGCTACTACACCCAGAGCCCGATTAAGGTTGTCTGGGGCCCAAGGTCCAGCAGCTTTTCAGGGCCCACCTCAAACCAAAATTATAGCTAGACACTTTTTTTTTTCGAGAGTATTCTACATTTTTTAAAAATGTTCATGGAACTCAGGTTAACTTAATTTTCTGTTTGATACTACCTTAAATATCTCTTCATCTGAAATATTTCTTAAAAGATAATTCCAATAAAAACATTTTATCTACAACATACTTAATTTAAGCTGTTTTCAGATAGTAGAAAAGTACAGGTTAATTATATAGGTATCTGTTACTCAGATATTGGAACTTGAAATTAATTTTTTTTCTCGGAGGTTTAAGAACTTTTTCTAAATCATTTTACTAACTTTGTGGCCCCCATCTGCGGTGGACCCAATGCCTTGGCCTGTGCAGTAATCAGGCCCTGACCACACCTTGAATACCATGCAGGATACTTAGAAAAATGGCGGCTATCGTAGGAGGATTTTTTTTTAAAGCGTTTGTACGGCCCCAGGAATTTAAACACCGGTATTTTCCAAAAGTTTTCTTTGACTTCTTTAATCTCAGAAAAATAAGGCGGAGAAAACGTTTAGAAATTATTGGTATTAAATTCAAGGGACAATACAACGTTAAAAAAAAAAAAAAAGAAAAAGAAAAAATCCACCTATGACAGCCGTCAATTTTTGTGTCAGCGCGTTGGTCTCGAATTCCGGGGACGGTGGCGAGGCTGAAGACTTGCCAAAGACCCGAGCCTCTATCGAACCCGAGCTCGGGCTGAGCCTGTCTCACCTCTACGTGCACACGGGCAGGCAAAACTCAAAACTCAAAATCTTTGCCGCCTGAGAGTCGGGCGCGACAGTTAAGAGTTTTAAATTAATAAAGAAAAGAAAAGAAAAAAAAAACAAATAGAGGAAATATTTTTCTGTTGAGTTGAGTAGTTTCCTTATTCTATTCGCGTTTCCAAATATAAATATATCTATTAAAAAGTCTTGCAGCCCAATTCTTGCAGGATACGAAACGAAAAGATGGCGGACACATGACGTCAGGTGAAAACTCTCTTTTCGGATGCGATCCATTTCGCATCTGGGAAAAAGTGCTATTCTGGGATCAGGTTTCCGTACGTTCGTAAGCAATTACGTATGCTATCCAGTGTTCGAAAAGGCGCGACCGTCGCGGAATAGCTCCTCCCAAATCCACGTCAGTTTTACCGATTACGATGATCGATATTAAGAGGTAACCAATGAGAATCCGTCATCGTATCGTAGTTTCAATAGTTGACATAAAACTTTCAATTCAATGGCTGCGATGTTTATGATTCGCTTGGCGAGGATAATTTTCGTCTTATTAATAATTTAATGTTCAATTGTAATGGAATTCCTGTTATAATGAAAAGGTAGCTGTTTCAGAATGTCTGTCTATTAAATGATTAAGTGAGCTGTGTATATTCTCCGAGAAATAAAACTTTTACTGAATAAGTATTGTCATATGTATGTGTGTTTATTATAAGACACATACTTTAGCAATAATGATTCAGTTTTTACTACGACTGATTTGCAGATAGGATTCTCCAGCATCGTACAGGCCTTAATAGGTAGGAAACCAGCAATTTACATTTTAATTAGTATTTACTTAAGAACCGACTGCTTCAGGGAAAGTTTTCAGTTTTAGTATATAACAGTATTTTTTATAATTTAGAAAAAAAAATGAATGTGTGAATGTTCAAATTTAACACAAATGATCTTATGATTATGTACAAAGCAGCTTTATTTTAAGCGATCAACTTTCTTGAATTTATAGATTACTTTATTATTATTATTTATTTCATGCTTTATATAATTAATATATATTTGATATACTGCAGATATTCATGTATGAAAATAATATACATCGAGATTTTCTAAATCTTAACATTTTTTTTCCCTTTGAAAGTTATAAAAACCAAATTAATGAAGCTCAGATTTTCAAATCTTTTCTGTGAATAACTGAAGAATATTGAATTTCAGTGACATGTTCATTTTTTAATAATAAAGTATGGAACTTTTTTTTTTCTGAGATAGTATACAGAGAAATGCAGTTTTGATTAAGAGAAAACCAGAAGGAAATTTGTTTATTGTTTATTCAATATTTTACAATGTAGTAGAAAGTTATACTTTAAGAAACAAATTAAAGTAAAGATTTTCTCTTTTTGACACTATTTAAAGTTTGTAAGCTTCTGCAAGAGAAAATAACGAACTAAGATGTTTATGGTGAGGGGGGTCAGGAATTACATCAATTTACTCACTACTGATGAAATAATTTTCTGATGGGATAAGAAAAAAAACCTATATAATTTTTTTTTTATTATTCATTGATTATATGTCATGTTACTCCCAAATGCCAAATGTTAATATTTTATTGAATGTTTAGGTATATTTTACTTAGTGGGTAAAATGAATCATCTCTTTTAAAAAATTATGAATGTGTCAGGATATAAACATTTATGTTTGCCACATTATTTTTACTGTTATCAAAGGTACCTCCTCTAATGTGTTTAAATTGGTAAATAAAATGGTGGGGGGCACTTAAAAGAAAATTCTTTGTAAAAATGAATCATCACATGAACTGGCTTTTTTAAATTTTCATTTCTTAAATTTGCATTTTAAAAAGAAATGATAAAGAAATTTATTTTATTTCTAATTACTTATTTTCATACGTCAAACAAAATGTATAGAGCTCTGTTTTTTTTTTTTGTTGTTGTTGTTTTTGTCTAAGATTGTGATAAAAATTTTAATTATTACATTAATTTGAGATTTCTGTGAAAAATTCTGTAAGAAATAAAATGCTTGAAAGTTAAACTTGTAGAAAGCTTTTAATCACCATTTCAATATTCCCTTCCAACCCTAATATTATATTTAACATATAAATATTATATGTAAACAATGCTTATTTATTCCTTGCATCTTATTAAAATAGAGATAGAAAGTTCTAAAAGTCAAAAGACTCATTAATGCAATTTATTTTTAATTTATATATTTGTAACTGTAATAAAAATGCATATTTTCAACTATACACAAAATAGCAAGAATGGCTTTAATAAAACCTGCTAAAAAGTTAACTTTATATCAAGTGCCAGAGTTGTTTATACAGAGATAATCAGCAGAAGCTTTCAAAATATTATTTATTTTCATTGGTATATTAAAGTTTAATATTTTTCATATGCAAAATGCAATATTTAAAAAAAATTCAACAATTAAATGTTATTTTAACATTTGTTATAATCGCTTTCTCTCTTTTTTTATTTTTATTTTATTTATTGTTATATTAATATGATTACTAGAAATACACAAGTATTTAATAACAAAGCCAGTCTGATTTAGTAGAGTAGGAAATTACAAATCTGAAATACAGAATTTTTTATACTTCTTTGTTATAAAGGCAACAAATTTTTTTTTAATACTTATACAATTTATTTACTTATATAGAAGTCTTATCTATTATATACAAACAGATGTGATTAACCTTTTTTTTTTTTTTTGCTTTTATTAGTGTATTTAAAAGGTATAATTTCTTTTCTTTTTTTTTTAAAATTAAACTCATAAAAGCATGATGAGCTGATAGAAATACTGTATTTATTTTGGATTTTAATCATATTGCTAATATTTTGAATTAATATTTAGGATTTTTTTATTATGGCTTAACTCTGTATTTTCTTATTTTGTTTTCAGCTGCTCATGCTTTGACGATTTTTTTTTCTTTTTAACTTTAATAAAAACACCAATATTTTTATTTTATTTTCCAATTTTTCATCGTTAATATTACAAGATTCATTATTGTAGGAGTTACCTTATATGCTTCATTATAAAAACTAAACTGATTTATTCATAAGATAAATAATAATGAAATTATGTACATCGTATTATGATATGCAATGCACCACTTGATTGAACATGGTATTATGATTTGACATTAAATCACATTGTTTGGTGATAAATTTTGTTTATTGTAAATGGGCTACTGGAAGATAAACAAGTACCAATTTAATTGTGCAATCCATATACTTAAATACTTTTAAAAATGCATTTTTTAAAACCATTTATAGTCATTAGGGTTCGGTGTTCTGTCAATATAAACAGCTGACAGAACAATGCTTAAATAAAATAAAGAAGACTGACAAAAAAGATCATGATCTTAACTAGTAAATCATGCTAGCCATCTACACAATTTCAAACACAGTAAGTAAAAAAAAATAAATATGCCTCCCCACCCCAAATAAAAAGCATTTGAGATCTATTCTTTGTAAAATTTGGTCACATAAACAAGTTTTTTTTTCTTTTTTCTATTTCACTCTTTGGATTTAATCTTTAAATATAGATAATAAAGAAATATGTTTCATTTCTAAAAAATATTTTTCATAAGTTAAAAAAAAAAGTCCCTGCACCCTCCAAAACTGATGAAAAAATAATTAGTAATTATTCTTTTACCTTTATGTTAATTTCAGGTTTCTACGAAACATAAAGTGTAAAGTCAGTGTATTAATACATCTTTATGAAATAAAATAGTTACAAGTTAAATGTTTAAAAGCTTTTATTCACTATATTTCAGTATAGTAACATACCATGACCTCCTTTTTTTCTTAGCATATTTCTACATAACTATCAGCTAATATTTATTCATCATGTATCTTATTAAAATAATGATTAAAAATTAAAAAAAAAAAAAAGAAAGAAAAAAAAATCAAACATTCTTTTCAAAGATTAATTAATACAGCTTTTTTTTTTTTTTTTTTTTTTTTTTTTTAAATATGAATCTAAAATAAAAAGCATATTTTTAACTGTAAACGAAGAAAAAAATGTGGGTTCATAAAAATCTCAAAAAATTGAATTTTCTCATTATCTGTTTTATATTTAACATGCAGTTTATAATTACATGCAATTACATTTGGTACTTTCCCATTATATGGACACCATGCCAAAATGTATGATAATGCATAATGTATGTATTAAATGTATGCTTGGTGACAATGGTGTCCATATAACGGAAAAGTACTGGTGATTTTTCTTTTGAAATTACTTCAACAATTTTTATGAAATCAATAATTATTGTTTGTTTTTTTTTCATTTAATAACACTAATTTCAAGTTCAAACTTTTATTTTTTATACAATAATAAAATTTCTGATGTATAAGTGATTAATGCTATAAAACACATGAATAAAAGTTTCACATTCCTATTACATGAACATTTGTCCCCCCCCCCCTCCTCCAAAGAGGGAAGAAAACAAATGTTTATAAAAAAAACAATTCTTAGAGAATATAAACCCTAAAAATGAAATAACTTTAATCAATGATGAATAAATAACATGTGTATATGTATATTTTTTAATCTGCAATTTTTATTCATGTAGAATTGAAATTGATTTTGCAATTGTAGTAAACAGATTGTAACTAAAATTATGTTTTTGAGTATCTTTTCATTGGTATTTTAATGTTTAGATTACCATACCACATAATATGCAATATTTAAAAAAAAAGAAAAAAACTTCAATAATTAAATTTTACCATGTATTTTTTATTTTTTGCATGTTATTTTAAAAATATTGCAAATGCAATAAAATATTTAATAACAAAGACATTCAGATTTAGTAACAATAGAAAATTGGGTACTTTTCGGCTAGCCGGGCGCCAGTGATATATATGTACATATATAAATATGTATGTATATATATATATATGTATGTGTGCCAGTGATATATATACACATGTATATATATCACTGGCGCCCGGCTAACCAAAAATTACTACTATATTTGAAAAGATGATTTCAAGAACTTTATTCGGTACTTTTCGGTTAGCCGGGTGCCAGTGATATATGTACAAGTACATATAAAAATATATATGTATATACATATATATATACGTAATACATACATATATGTGTATATATATGTACATGTAGCTATATGTGTATATGTATACATATGTGTGTATATATATCACTGGCGCCCAGCTAACCGAAAAGTACCCTTTATTCCTTTTCAAATGTATTCGAATATAATTCTGACACATTGATTAATTATTCTCTTAATAAGATTCGAAGCAGATTATAAAAGAAAAATGTAAATTTTAACTGTCCTGGAAGTGCGATTTTTTTTTTTTTTTTACATAACTGCTACATATTTTTTTAAAAAGAGAAAGTCCAATAAAAAGTAAAAGAAATTGATTATTCTTTCTAATTTTATTTAATGTATAATTATTTAAAAGATAAATTTTTTAAAAAGCACAAGTTATGTGAGATAACAACAGCAAAAGATGGATAAGGATTTAAAAACAAAGAAAAAAATCTCTAACTTATCATTTATAAATCGCTGTCACTGGCAATTATTGTTATTATTTTATCCACCACTATTTCAAAACAATGACCTTCATCACAAATTTTTGGGGTAGATTGATTTAGAAATAGCGGTGGGGAAAATAATAAAAACCACCAGTGGCAGCACTGTTTATGTACCTTACCTATTAAATTCAAATTAATGCATTATTAATCAGTAATTAAATTTCAAATCTTTTTGACTGAGTTTTTGGCTATTCAAGTTAAAAAGTGAGTATATATAAAAAGTATAAAATATATAAAAAGTGTGCATCAGCTAATTAATGAATAAACAATTTGAATATATAATAATACACAAATAAAATGAAATTAAATTAAAAAATTTTTTATTCTTCAACATTTTCAAAAATACAAAAAAGTGGCTATATATATATTTTTTTTCTAGTAGATAATACACATGTAGTTTAAAAAATTATATTATAATTAATAATTACTGCAATGAAAAAAGATGCAGCATAGGAGAAAATTTTCAGCTAAGCATTCATCAAAACCTACGGTTATATGTAAAATAACTAAATAAAATCGCATTTTAATAGCATGTATTTCTTGAAACAAGTATTATGCTTAAAATATATGCAGCACATAACAATTTAATTAGTAGCTCTTTGTATAAAGACATAAGAAGAGAATCAATTCCAACCCCCCTGAATTTTGAAGCTTTAAATATTTGTTTTTTTTAACTTTGACATCTAAACAAAAATGTTTAAATTCACTTAACACATGTGACTTAAAATAGTTAAACATTTAGAGAGAGCAGTTATATTTTAATGTAAAAGTGCTTTTTATATATTATAATAGTAGTCATAATCAATTTATATATTTTAAGCACCCCCCCCCCTCCACTTCCAAGGATTTTGCTCAGTTGATACCAATGCTATGAGAATATCCTAGGTACTTCTAATTATTAAAAAAAAAATAATAACAATTATTAAACGTTTAAAAAATATCATCTAATGGTCGAAATAAATATTTCAAGTAAACTGCTTGTTATCTCAAAATTAAATTGAGGTTGCAAAAAACATTAAAAATCTGTACACTACTAACATAACATTATAAAACTGTAACTAAAATGTGATTCTCCAGTGATCATGACATTCATATAATCTTTTCACAACTAAAAATAATTCATTAATGTATGTTACAATTCATATTTATCTACTCTAGATGGGTACCAAAACTTTTTATATTCAAACATGTGTCTTTATAAACATACACAATTTTTATTTGATAAATATATGCACCTTTAATTTCTGCAATCCATGGTGCATATTAATCTACCTTTAAAAAAGAATATACGTAATTTATTTAATAATTAAATAAAAGTTTTTTATTAGCAAAATATCAGCAAAAGCTGGACAAGTCAAAAATATCGTAATAAATATTTAGTTTTTAAGCAAAATTAACAAAATATACTATAATATTCATCACAAATGGGATAAAAGTCTCTTAATATTGAAAAACACTAGAAAATTTCTTATTAAAATGTCCTATTACATGTAAACAATCACAAAAGTTGTGTTCGAAAAGGGCTTTTCACCTACTTTGAGAGGGTGAAATCAACGTCCGAAATTTTGTAAACATTCGAAATAATATTTCGCATCTAACTTTTCCCCATGTACGAAAATAAGTGCTCCAGAATACCGATTTCCTTCCCGTATGATACGATGACGTCAAAATGTTGTCACGGAGGAGGCGTTTCCACCGACTTTTCGTATTCGAACGCTGTCAGAATTAGGCTGTTAAAAGCTCATCAGTCAAAATGCCCCCTTTACCACACTAACGGAGGAGGAAAAACACAAATGGACAAAGCGAAAGAAAAAATCCATTTCGAAACAGCCCTTTTCTGCTTCTAAACATTTTCAAAATTTTGCTTTCTTTTGATTACACAACTTTCAGTCACGGTCTGCTACCCCCCTTCAGCTATTAAGACAGTTTAATTAATAGCATTAATATGAATTGCTGACAATTATAGTCAAAAAATCATTTTCGGAAAGAGAACTTTAAGGAAACGTTTTAAGGATGGGTTCACGGATGCTGCTCTATGTTTCAAAATCGCTTGCTTGCAACAGGAACATCTCAACTCGAGTCGCAGGACAGAACGGAAAGATATCAAGCAATTTGAAAGCCATAATTAACACATAGGAACATCTGGATCACATTATTAAATGCAATATAGAGTTACGGCGATCTCCGTTAGGAGGAGTTACCTCCTTCTTAACGTATATCCTTATTAAAAGAAAAGAAAGAAAGTAAAACTTTCACAACTGATTGGTAAGAAAAGTATTAATGGAAGTTTAGGGTTGGATTGAAAGAAAAAAAAAGAAAAGAAAAGGAAGAAAAAGATTGTATAAAACAGGGGGGAGAGGGGAAAAATAACGTTTGCGTGATCTGTGGTACATATATGTAATATTGAACAATAGGGTTGCCGAGATGTTTTTTTTTTTCTTTCTTTTTCATCTGTAAATATAAGGGACTTTTATGATAACCAGAGGATGCAACTCGAGCTTCCCAGGTAATAGAACTTACTGCCCGGTGTACAAAACATAAAACACTTTTTTTAATTAAAAAAAATTATAGATGTTCTACATTTAATATATATATATATATATATATATTAATTACCCACTAATAACACCAACAAGTATTTTTATACGAAAAATATCAATTATGTATTCAAATAAAGTTCTAAAATTTATAAAAAGCTATACTTTTGTATTAGCCACATGCCAGAATTTAATAGCCGAAGAAATCTCCAAAGATTTCCCTATAGTTACAGCAGCATTTTTAATTCTGATTATTTCTTTCAGTGTTTAAGAACTTAGTTCGATTTCATATTTATATTATTTTATTTTATTTATTTATCAATTGTCAATTCCGTTACGGAATAATATCCGGAAACAAACGCTGAAATATTTATTTTTTTTAAGCTTGGTCAGGCCGCAAATCCCCCCTCTCTAATGTTAAACTTATGAGATTGGAATGCACCGTATATTTCCAATTTCAACTCGGAAAATTAAAATATTTACCTTATTTTTTCCGTATGTTCTTCTTGAAGAATGTTTCTTTCTTTTTTATTTCGACAAAATATTTCTGAAATACGTAGTAATGCAAATGTTGAAATCTTATTTAGAACTCGTCTGCTTCACTTGCATTTTAACACTTACAATATAAAAATAAGGATATACAGTGGCTCCCAAAAGTGTTCGTACACTTACGAATTTCAAAGAAATAATGCTCTATTCATTAATTAAAATTAATATTTTAGAATGGGTATTTAAAAATAAGATCTGTAACTTATTCTTAACAAAACTACATAAAATATTTTAAAAACAAAGTAAAACGTTATTTTGAAGAAATAAATAATAAAGAAGTTACCTCACAAAAGTCTTCGTGCACTTTAAAAAAAATCTCTACATATTAATAAATATTGCGATTTTTCATTAAATTAGTACTTAGTAGGATATCCTTCAGCATCCACAACAGCTTTTAACACTAGAACTACCGGAAAATTTACTCAAGTTTTTTAAAAATATTTCACACCAGAAATTTTATTTAAAACTACTTAACTTATTCATTTAACGTATTTCTGTGAGTTTTATGATTAATTTATTTTTTAAATAAATTTTTGGTTCGAATCGGAATATATTCATTTGGTAACCGTCAAAATGACGGCTCATGGTAGTTCTAGTGATAAACATCTGGGAATAGATTTCACGTTTTTTTTTGTAATTTCTGTATTAATGTTCATCTATTCGTCGATCATTACTGTTTTTAGTTCGCTTTTCGTTTTAATGTCGTATCTTCTTACTTCTTACTCTAACCTCCAGTTCTGTGTCTGTCCAAATATGTTCTATTGGGTTTAAATCCGGCGATTGAGGTGGTGTTTTCAGAATTTGTGGACAATTATAGAGACACCAGAGGCGAACGTTGAGAGCCGTGTGCTTAGGATCGTTATCTTGATAAAAAACAAAGTTGTTTCCAATACCCAAATTTTGGGCTGATAATTTTAAATTGTCTTTTAAAATATTTAAATAAAGATCATGATTCATTATGCCATCAATAAATACCAAATTTCCTAGTCCTGATGCTACCATGCACCCCCACACAAGGACACCTCCCCCGCCTAAATTGTTGACTTGAGATTAAGTTCATTTTTTCTTCTCCATACAATTATGATTGGATTGTTAATATCTCTCCATATTATTAATAATACCCATCGGAACCAAAAATGTTAAATTTGTTTTCATCTGCAAATAAGACATTATTCCAATACGATTCGGGTTTATTTATAATTGATTTTGCGAAAGAAAGCCTAAGCTGTTTTTTGCACTAACAAAAATTTTTCTAAGGGCAGAACGCCCATTTAATCCAGCTGATCTCAGCACTCGTCGAACAGTTTCAGGTGAAAATGAAATAGAAAAAATTTCTTATTAAATTCTGTAACAACTTTTGCCAGCACTTAAACGTGGATTTTTCACAATTTTCTAATTATAAATCTCTGATCACGTTGTGTTTACTTTGACCTTTAACTGTATGTATGACTCATACTGTGTTTACTTAGACTTACAAACCTTTTCTTACCTTGTTTTCGATCCGATTTTCTTCTTTAAAGCGTTTTATCACATACTGCAGCGTAGAATGGGATAAATTAACTAATTTAGCAATATTCCGAATTGATTTACCACTACTATGACGAAAGATGATCAATTTTCGAATGCTGTTAGTTCTTTCTTCACTACTACCAGCCATTTTGAAATAATAAATAGAATATTACGGAGAAAGAAAGCAAAAATTAAAGTAAAACGATTTTTGAAATGTCACCACAATGCTAAAATAAAAAAAATAAAGACACAGACGATAATTTTAATTATGAATTTATCGGAAAATATTTTAGTGTACGAAGACTTTTGTGGCGTGTTCTTTCTCTGCATTCTTCCGTTTTCATTTTTAAATAATAATTTTTAAAAAAATCAGTCAATATTTTTTAAAAAAAATGTTGGGTGTTATTTAGAATAACATAGAGATGATGTTCAAAAATATTGGACTTCATATTCGAATTCAATTCCAGGTTACTTTCTTTTTACCACAATTTTTAAAACTGTACGAACATTTTTGAGAGCCCTGTATATTAGTAACATTTTGTCAAATAAAATAGAAAGAAACATCCTTCAAGAAGAACATACAGAAAAAAGAAGGTAAAACTTTAATATTCTAGGAAAAATTCCAAGCCCACAGGTTTAACATTAGAGTTGGGAATTTGCGGTCTGACTGATGAAGAACCTTAATTGCAAACGGTTTTTAATCTTCTGTAATCAAACTGCACGCGATAGAGATAATTTTAAAAAAAATCATGCATGAAAATTATTTTAAAAACTATAAAATATCAGTAAATTGAGATAAAGTTTTCAAGCAAATTGTATTTGAAAGTACATTTTCCCTATTCGACGTTGTAGAAATTAAAATTATGCGATGTTTAGAAATAATTAAATTTTCAAACAAGTTAAAAATTGTACGTAAACGTGACAAATAAGGTGCGTTCGTACTATTAGTTTTATAAATATTCAGATCTTGGTGCAACAGCTGTTGTACTCAAATGCAAAAGCTGTTGTATGCAAAAATGCATGAATACAAAATTTATTTTATGTGCAGATTTTCATATTATAGATATTAATTTTATTTTATGAAATTAAGTTTCAATATACTTTTATTAACAATTAATTACAATTCCGTTACATTAAAATTATACTATGCGCAAATATCTAATAATGTAAAAAATCATCGTTATTATTTCACTGAAACAATGAATTATATTGTCTGTTATTATGATACGATTAATTTCCGTAATAAAATAAGTATATTTTAAATTGGCAACATTTTATCTTTTGCTGACATTTACTGAAAATTCCAATGGGAAACTAAAGCTTAGCTTTGAAAATTTCAGAGCTTGAAATCCATATTTAAGCCTCTTTTTCCATTTAATAATCTATTTCCCCGGAAACATCTATACAAAAAAACTGTCGGTAGATTATACAATTGCTATAATAAAACAATTTTTATATCCAAATTCGGTTTTTAAATTCCGTAATACGGAAATAATAAGACTCCATACAACGTCATCACCATGGCAACCTAGAATTAAATACCTGCCATGGGATATCATTGTATTAATTACGTATGATAGGATTTAATAGAATGAAGAAAACTTTTATTAATATCTAAGTTTTGATTCGATTTTCATAAAATATGAAATGACTCGACAAAATTCTGCAACGATTATATATATATATATATATATATATATATTAAATTTCAAACCATTCTGTTGGGTAGTTTTTGCGGTGTTATATGCGGACAGACGGACGGAGCAGACGACGACTATAGGTGCTACGTAAAATTACAAACCCACCAAAAAGGAATAAAAATCTTGCAAGTTGCTATTTGAGGAGCAAGAATGTCACCTGTTTATTAGAATGTTTCCCAATCGTCGAAAAATTAATTTAAAAGGAAATTGATTTGTTATTGCTGAGATATAGAGGAAATAGTATATGGAGATGCCGAAGCCTTGGCCCCAGTCAGCGTTAGTAACATAAAGAAGCAGTGAGATATCCCTTGTCTATTTTCTATTTCTGTTTGAAGTCCTTTTTCAGAATTACTGGAAAACATAACTCATGTCTTTCTACTATAATAATAATAAATGTATAATATTTTACAAGAGTACGAATTGTGATTTTCGCAGATTTCTGCCAGTGGTTGGGTATAAATAACAAATTTGCTACTTTAAACAGATTTTCTAGGACGCATGAAATTCACGAAACGTCGTTATGGTGGAATATTTAGAATTGACAATTAATTTCTAAATTAAAGTGTAATTAATGCTTAAAGTGATAAAAAACAACACAAAAGGCTTAAAAATACCTTTTAATATAGGCGCATATGTTTCATGAGCTCAAACGGTGACTTCTTCAGATCGAAATGATAAATAAAATAGTCTTGCAAAGTTTTTGAAAATGATAAACATAAATCACGAGATCACATGTCCAATGCAAGCAAGTGCTTAAATTGGTCAAACTGGAAAACGTGAAATTTATTATTTTCATTGCTTTTTTAATTTGTAAAACATCGTGTGCAAATTTTAGGCAATTCAAAAGAAGCTGATTCGTTGCAAATGTTCTCGTTTCGCAAATATATTCTTATTGGTTCACGGATAACGGATGGGAAATAAAACTCTTGATGGAAAAATTAGTTTACTATTCTTGAAATTAATCTCTCTATTCTATGTAGTCTAGCTAAGGCAGTAGTTCTGTCACATTTGATATCTGCCATATGTTTTTTTTTATTTTCGTTTTAAGTTTTCTGTTTGTCATTCTAATTGTAATATTATGATCTATCAAATAAATCTTTGTCATTCTTAATCATAATAATTCAGTCTACTGTTTGTCATTTGATTTTATTATATATTATTTGTAATTAATTTCTATGTTACAAAATAGTAGAATTAATCTTGAAACAATTTAAAAATGCTATTAACAATTTTCTAAGTACTTTCTGTATAGTGCTCGGTCTTTGAAGACACAAATTTTTTTAGGGCTTGGATTTCAAATAGTTGCGCTCTGAAAAAAAAAGAGCCCGAACTCATCTCTGCACAAAGTACCAAATGTGTGATCCCTTTTTTAGGTGCGTTCGTAATTATATAAATACGTAGCACCTATAGTCGTCGTTTGGTCCGTCCGTCTGTCTGTCTGTCTGTCCGTCTGTCTGTCTGTCCGCATATAACAACGCAAAAACTACCCAACCAAATGGTTTGCAATTTAAAATATATTATCTTTGCAGAATTTTGTCGAAACATTTCAAATTTTATTAAAATCGAATCAAAACTTTAGGAAATATTAATAAAAATATTTATTAAGAAATTTGAATTTTTTTTTTTAAATCGGTGCTTTTTTGTTATAGGAGCTTCCGATGGATGTTAAATCGTCAAGCGACCGAGATACTTATTTTATGACAGAAATTAATCTGCAGACGATATAATTCATTTCACAGAATTAAAAATCATCAAGATCTGAATATTTATATAACTAGCTGATACATATATATCTGAATATTTATATAACTAGTTAAGATATTTGTATGAACAGTGTCATAAAATATATACTTAACTAGCTGTTTAACCCGTTCTACGCACGGGATATCATGAATTTATTTCTAAAACGTGCGTACGAACGCACCTCGTTTGTAACGTTTGACGTACAATTTCCAACTTGTTTTTTTTGCCAGCCAAACAGTACTGAATAGTAGATAAGAGAAATTGCTGAAAATTTTGAAAAGGGAACAACAATAAAATAACTTAAAGTAGTTTTCGAAAATTAGAATTTATCGAACAGCATTTGATACACATAGAGACATCAGCAGAAATCTACAAGTGCACCTAAATTTATAAAATCAAATTTCGTGTTGTTATGAAATTCATTTCAAAAAGAAGAAAAATGTCTGCAATCGACAGTTAATAAGTTTTAGTTTAAATAAGTTAAAAGGTATGCAAATTTGAAGTGATCAAAATTGTATACAGTAACCTAAATTTATAAAATCAAATTTCGTGTTATTATGAAATTCATTTCAAAAAGAAGAAAAAAGGTCTGCAATTGACAGTTAATAAGTTTTAGCTTACATAAGTTAAAAGGTATGCAAATTTGAAGTGATCAAAATTGTATACAGTAACCTAAATTTATAAAATCAAATTTCGTGTTATTATGAAATTCATTTCAAAAAGAAGAAAAAAGGTCTGCAATTGACAGTTAATAAGTTTTAGCTTACATGAGTTAAAGGGTATGCAAATTTGAAGTGATCAAAATTGTATACAGTACAGTAAGCTTATAATAAAAATACGCAAATTTTAATAATTAACCTAACGATAAGTAAGCTAACATAACATAACTAATCGACAGAAACATACATATTTTTTAGATCAAACTGGCAATTTGACTACATTTTCATTGAATTATTTTTAATACTGAATTTTAAAGATATACACGCACGTTCTCAAATTAAGCATGGCTTATTTAAGTGGCTTTATTTAGTTTTTGTTTGTGGATAACTTCTTAACTTTATGGAGGGATTTGAAATTTATAAAACAATTTTACATAATATGTGATTAAATAACCTGTAATCTTAATAACAGGAATACCTAGATGTTAATGTTAGATTTCTTAAAAATGAAAGCATGGTCACAGGAATGAATACAAGGTTATACCCCCATATGATTAAATACAGATCCCTTATAATAAATTTAGAAACAAATTAAATGTTATAAGCTCTTTAATTTCAGCAGTATTTCAGATGAGACTTTAGATGTTGAAAATTCATATTAAAAAAAAGCATCATAAATGTTTAATGAGATAAAAAGGAGATATCATTTAATTGTGTATTCAATGACTCTTCAATTACTACTGAATTAACATAAGGGCTGTACATATGTAACATTATCAACATTTTGGACCCCTTACCCATTTACGATATCATACGTTATCATTATATCTAAAAATAATTTATATTTTTACATTTTTGAAGTGAAAACTTCTTTAGGCGCGTTGGGCATTTTTTGAGATGGGAAAAACCATTGAATTCGCGACACTGTTACCGACACCTCTGTATAATTGGCGACGATTCTGCAATAGCTGGGGCATTTTTTGAGATGGGGAAAAAACATTGAACTCGCGACACTGTTACCGACATACCTCTGTATATTTGGCGACGATTCTGCAATAGCTGGTTCAGGTAAGCAACCAGATTTGCTTAAATTTATATCTCATTTTGACAACAAAAGTGATATTAGTCTCTATTTAGCATTAGAAAGACAAATTTCTCGAATGAATATAATAAAAGAAAATTGGGTCACACATTTGTTAAGTTTAATTCCGTTAGAAATCGCCAATATTATAGCTAGAGAGCCAGAAACATTGGCGAACAATTACGATTACGTAAAAGATTTACTTCTTAAACGGTTCAAAATGACGCCAGAAGATTTTAGGCAGAAATTAATGTCACATAAAAAAGAATCTTCAGCCACTTGGCGCGATTTAGCATTTGAATTAAGAAATTATTTGGAAGAATGGATTAGCGGTCTTAAAGTATCTGATTTTGAATCCTTAAAAGAATTAATAGTAGTAGATCAAATTAAGAAAAGATTACCTATAGAAATGAAAGCACATTTTATTGATGATCTTCCAAAAATTAAAAATGTAGACGTATTCGTAAGTAAACTAGACGATTATGATGCGGCGAGACGTAATGTTAAAACCATGAATAGAATTTCACACCACTTTGAAGATAGAAAACCCGAAGTAAGTAAAAATGAAAATTCACAATCTTTCTTTCATACCCAATACCAAAACAAAAGAAATAAATCTCAAATTAGGTGTTTTAGATGGAACTCTCAAGGCCACATAGCGTCTCAGTGTAATAATAGCAATAACGGTCAAACTAATGAGTTTAGTCAAGACTCTACCGAAAACTATCGAAATTATAATCGCCAAAATCACAATTATAATTCCGATGTACAGGAAAAAGCTAACATTGCTACAATTCGAATCAGAAATAAGTCTAAACCTAATGGAATGGGTAAAATAATTAATATCAAAGGCAAAGAAGCAAATCTATTGTTTGATACAGGCAGCGATATTCAGCGATTCAGTTACGAATGTTATGTCAATATTGGATCACCAAATTCGTCTTCTGTTGATATCTTATTAACTGACATTGGCGGAGAAACTGTAAATCTAATTGGATATTTTGTGTATGAAATACGTGTTGATGGGTTTCTTATATCAACGAAATTTTATGTTTCAAAATCTCTCGCATACGATATTGTAATAGGGCAAGACGTGATCAGCAAACTAAAGTTGGCGATAGATGAAGAGGGAATTAAAATTGTTGGCGAGCGCAATACTTTTCAAGTAGGTTGCCTTAAAGTTGTAAATAATTCCGATAAAAAATTAAATTATGTTGCCAATTCATACAATGAAGCGAAAGTATCAAAAGGAAATAGTTCACGTGCAGAAAACGAAATGATTGGTATTATGAATAAAAATAATTCAGAAAATAATTTCAAGATAAATTTAGCACGCGCGGTGAGTGAAAACAGATAAAAGTGACTCAACTCGCGAGACCAAATCAAAAGATGAAAATGAAATAACAAAACACGGAAAATATTATAATTTAACGAGCACGAGAAAAGAAATAGACGGAAGTAATATAAAAAGAAAAAAATGAAATATTTCACGAAAGTTTTAAGAAACGTGGTTACCGATACGGAAATGAAGTGAAATCATTTTATAGAAAAGAAAAGTTTGTTGACAGAAATTATAGATACCGCAAACAATACGCGCAGTATGACGATAGAAAAAGGCATAATGTTCACGAATACCGTAAACGAGACAGGCAGCAAAGAAGTCATCATTTTTGGAATGATAGGAAGCGGGAACCCTATTTTGCAGATAAATGTTATTACAAAAGATATGAAAGTGCATCCCATGGAAGAAATGATGAATGTATTGAGAGTTGTTGAAATTGTGGATGAAAATTCATAAGTTTCATTGGTATTCATTTCAAAGAATACCAATTAATTAAATTTCATATTTCATGTAATTTGTAAATTTACGTTTTAAGCAATAGATTGCAATTTTTGTATGTAAAATAATATGCATTATTTTTCATGTACAATAGCGCATTAAATGAAAATTGTAATATAATTTTTGTAGTAGTAGTTTTTAATAATGAATTAAAACAAAAACACATCATTTAAAAGTATTTCCTGCACAATAAAACGTTTCCTGACGATTCAAAAAATACACACGTAATGTTTTTTTTTTTTTTTTTTATAAGTTTGCAGTGATATAAAGATATTGTTTTACATTTATTATAAGCATACTTTACGGATTCAAATAAAGAGAAGAAGTCAATAACATATCACTATTATACATTAAATAACTTTATATCAAATAGCATCTACAATAGATAGTTACTATTTAGATGTATTTAACAATAGTTTATGGTTACATAATGCATTCCATAGTAATATTGTCTTATTGCACTTGCCCCCTGCAGGGTGAAACCAGAACTTCTTATCGACAAAACAAGTGGATAACTTTTCTTTTTTTTTCTTTACTAGTAAACACAACAAATATCATTTCAAACATATTCACCTGGTTTTTCTAAGAGCGAATTATATGCGCATATAACAGAAGAGCCGAACGCAACGGTAGTCCATATTTTGGAATGAAGTGATTTTATATTCATTTAATGGCTTTATTAATAACTTTGTATTTTCATAAAAATAGATAAGACGAAAAAAACAGATAACAGACTATATGTTGACGTAATGAAAAAGTAAAAAAAAAATAATAATAATAATAATAATTAATATAAAAATTTGGTTGGATCAAAAATGATGCCGATATCAAAAGACACCCTCCCCCTAGAGACATCTTAGGATATCAAGTGCCAGATTCCCTCTCTCCCCCCCCCCCCCTAGAGTGATAACGTTATATATGCACAGCTTCATAACTGTAAATTTTAAAGGGGGTTTTCTACATGAAGTGTGAAAAAAAATAGTTCTCACTTAAATTTAAAAAATCCCACTTAAAATTTTGATTGGTGTCGGAAAATCCCTCCAATATATATATTTTTTTCTGGTGCAGGTTAACTTCGTGCATTGAAACACCAACTGCAATGCAAGTAAAATTGCTAGGACTGCATAAAATCTCATATATCTTAAGATACACAAATTAGACTACAGTGTAAAAAAAAAATTGTATTTTTTGTTGTTAGAACTTCTAAAAGTACATCATGAATAATGATAAAAAATTTTACTTGTTCTTCTACTTTGGGGGGGGGGGGAGGGGGGGGTGCAAATTCACCAGCGGTAAAACACAGGAACACATCTTAATAACAGATGTTAATGTTACATTTCTTAAAAATGGAAGCATGGTAAGGGGAATGAATTCAAGTGGTAGTGCCCTGATGAATGAATACAGATCTCTTATAATAAATTTAGAAACAAATGTTAAGCTCTTAAATAATTTTACCGGTATTTTAGATGAGACTTTAGATGTTGAAAATTCACATTAAAAAAGCATTATACATGTTTAATGGGATAAAAAAGAGATATTATTTAACAGTGCATTCAATGACTCTCCAATTATTACTGAATCAGCATAGTTGTACATTTTAAGAATTTTTTTTCTATATAAAATGTAAAAAAAAAAAAAAAAAAAAAAAAAAATGTAGTTCTCGCTTAAATTGCAAAAATCTCACTTAACATTTTGTTCTTCCACCCTAAACAAAAGCATTGCAAGTAAACCAACCATTGCAAGTAACATTGCTGGGACTGCATAAAATCTTATATATCTTTAGATACTTACACAAATTAGATCATGATTTTTACGATAGCTATATCTCAAGAACTAATGCACAGAATTTCATCAAACTTCAGATTATGTTAGACCTTGACATAAATAGATGCTGGTTACGTTTTGGTGCAAATAGCCGGCGTTGCTATGCTACTTTATTTATAATTTTGACGAGAGCTATATCTAAAGAACTAATGCATGGAATTTCATCAAACTTCAGATTCAGTTAAACGTTGACATAAGTTGTTGTTCATTAGGATTCGGTGTAAATCTCCCAACAGATGGTGCTGCTAGGCTGTATTTTTCAGGATTTACACAATTATAGCGATAGTCATATATCAAGAACTAATGCAAACATTTAATAAAACTTTAGATTCAGTTAGACCTTGATATAAATTGGTGCCGATTCGTTTTTGGTGCAAACACATCCGACTAGTTTCATTCTGCATGACTTTTAGGTGTTTGTAATTTTCTCTCAATTAAAATGTGCTAAGTTCTTTTTTTTTTGTCATAATCTTTCAACAATATGACCCTTGGGTGCTGTACCACATAAGTAATTCCTACAAAGTGACGGTGGAAATCTAGGAAAAAGGCACACAGAAGATCCAGTACAGACCAGAAACTTTATTGGAAAAAGGTATATATATATCTTAATCCCCTTTTAGAAATTTTGTCTTATGTCTTGCTTGTGGTCACTTCCTATGCAGTAACCAATAAAACCTTTTATCATGTTTCAGGGATGGAAAATGCAGCAGATTGTAGTAAGACAAATAACAGTTTTGTAGCAGCATTTAGACATTTTGTAGCAGGACAAACTACGATACTATAGCATACTTTATCAACTTTGTTTGAAAGAATGAATGAATGCAATTCTTTTATGAATGAAATGCATACTAGTTAGGGAGATGTATTAGTGCAAAAAGCATATTTACTATAAATCTGAAAGTTAATTTTTTTTTTTTTTATAAACGATGATTAAAAACATTTAATTACATATTTACAGGTAGACAAACATGCCAATTATGAACAACGATTTATGAGTTACATTTAGAAATATCCTTAGAGGTTTATACAAATATCAGTTGAAACTATTATCCCTGGCATATTCATTAAATATTTATCATCCATACGTTTAAACATGGAAAATTACTTGTCTTGACAGTATTGTAGACTTAAATGATAACCACATTTTTCTATTTTAAAATATTTTACATTATTTTTCACCTCTTTCAGAAGGATTTTTTGTTTATTCACCGATACTCCCCAGCCATCATATAGCACAATTTTGTGAAAATGCAGTTTTTTCTGTTCTGTCCATCTCTTTTTTTGCCACAGATTGTGTTCTTATTCCAACTTCATATTTGAGCTTCTTTAATTTTTTGTATGCAATTTCTATATTTAGGTCCTGCATCTTTAACTGATCTTAACAGATACTTGTTTATTTTCAAATTCCCAATAACACCATCCGGTTCACCATGTAGCATTTCATTTGTCTAATATCATTTACATTTGCAATGCTTAAAAAGGAATGACTTTCTAATAAATGATTATTAACACTGAATCCATGCTTATAATATGCAATATCATGTGCTAATGACAGACTTTAATAAGTTTGTAACTACTTTAGTGTATCTTTAATGTTAAAAACTTTTTGCTAGTAATAATCCACAATAGCAAGTTTATTTATCTTTTAATGGCTTAGAGTACAAAATTTCCATCTTTGGAGCAAAATTCAGAGATTTTTACATTTTTGTAAAAATTATGTCTAATTTATTCAAGAAATTCAAATTGTAGCAGTTTGGAACAATTTGAGCAGATTTTTCCACTCTTGTTTACAAATGTTTGTTCTCTTTGTGACATTATTTGTAATTTTCCATTTGGAAATTCTGATGCCTTTATGACAAAATTTATTAACTTACTGCCAGACAGACTGAAATTCTCAATTTGTATTGAAATTGTATGTAACAGAATTTTTTGAAAACTTTTTCCAAAAATATATAAACATCCTACGCTTTGAAGGGAGAAAATTCATCACAGGCCTACAAAATCATTGATCTGCAAAGGAAAAATATAACTGGTTATTTGCAAATATAAAATAAGTTTTTGGTAGGTATCCTTTCCTTGTTAAGTAAAATGGTACACACTTTCGAATCCACCCAGCTCGGGACCTGAGGTTTTTTTCGATTTTAGATCCCCTGTATAAAAAAGTTATCCAATAAAATAAAGTTAATATATGAATTGTGCATGGTCCCACAAGCAGCACCGTAGCAACTCTATTTGGCTCCTGGTGCAAGTCACCTTGTTAGTTTTTCTACCGATCTCCAGTGCATCAGTGGCTGTAAATGATGGCACTGGTGAAGACTGTCACTGCCTATCCTAACTGGTGATGCCTAGTGCAGGGCCCTTGCTGCGGCTCTGTTTACAAGTTCCTCTGACAAAAGCATACTTAAAACTGTGTTTTTACTAGTTTAAAACCTTTTATTAGTCAATTGTGTTTTTATTGATAAAAATTAAATATTTTGTCTTCTAAATCTAGCAACTGTATGTTTGTTGGGAAAGTGTTTACATGATTTTCAAGAGCTGTGCAGATTTAAAAGTCTACAGTACTAATTGGAGAAACTTTTCTGAATAAATAGCAATTTTCATTGACAAATTAAAATAAAATTCTTGAAAGCTGTTCTCAAATTTAAACTCACTATTTTTCAATATATTCACAAGATCATTTTAAACGGTAATAACAAAATTCGCAGACAATGTTTTTTGGATTGCAAAAAATGAAACAATGTTTTGCAGTTTCCTATAAATCTTTCAGAAAATGACATCAAATCTAGCACTTTCAACTGATCTTTCAAGATATGACAAGGTGGGATGGTGGTCAATTTTACCTCAAAGCAATCAACTATAACTCAAGATCATTAGTCAGATAAACTACTTTTTTATTATAGCAAACATCAAAAATGTAACTAACTACAACTACTTGTTTTAAAAAGTAGTGACTACAAACTACATGTGAAAAGTAGTCACTACTTTGCTACTTTCAGATTTTGTCAAAGTATCATTCAACCTATGCTTTAAATTGAGGACTCAGATTAAATAATACAGTGATACCTTGTTATACTGCATCTGCCAGGATTATAAATGTTAGTTTATACACATAATACAATTTTCTTAGCAAAATTAAGAGAGAGATACGTAATATAATTGCCATTTAAATATAGATACATAAAAAAAGCATTTAAACTACAGCTTATTTTCTGGAAAGGCATGGAAATAGAGCTAAAGTCTATATCTGAACGAGCGATACAATTAAAGGCTACTACTTTTGTATATAGCACATTTGTGAATAACCATATACTGCATAAATTTTATTTCTTACAATAATTATTGCATTGGGACATAAAATTATCATTGGCTTGTGTATTTATTACCAATAGATTTGTTTACTTAACTCTCAAACAACACTGTCAATATGTTAATTGGATTGTGTTGTCTAATATTATAACCTAGAAATTTACAGAAAAACAACTCTAAATGCACACAATAAATAATTCTGTAAATAAAGAGATTCCATATGAAGAAACTGAAGAAACCCGGCACTAAAACATGACAACTTAAAAAAAAAAAAAAAGTAGACAAGTGCTGTCAAAAAGAAATTTGCTAAAGAAATTTATTGGTGGTTCAGCATTTGGTTTTACTAGCAAATGCCAATGAAAGACTCTAGGATTTCATGCATGCATTGCTAAATACTGCAAATTGTTGAGCAGAACACATTTTTCACAAAAGAAGCAAATTACGATCATGTAAATTGCAGAATAGCATTTTTTTTTCTTCTTGAAGTAGCTTTAAAAGTGGCATCAATGCTCGCTACAAACTACTGATTTTTTGTATTGGTAGGGATATGACAAAAGGGGATAGACTTGATTCCAGTTTTTTCCTCCATTTTTTTGAGGAATTTTACAGTAGATTTAAAAGTAAAGCTGCTTGCTTTGTCCTGATGAAGTTCAACTGTTTGACGACAATGCGAGGAACAAAGCTTGTACGTACTTCATCATTGAATATTGGAGAAAATGCAATTTTGATTGTGATATTTTTTTCAACTTTCCTTATTTTTAACTTACCATTATATGAGAATCCACAAACAATCATAAATCCTTTGCTGAAAGTTTCTTTAAATTCTCTGAACCAAGTGTTTAAAATTTTCTCTCTTCTTTTATGGCAATAAATTGCTCTTTTTTTTTTTTTGTTTGTTACAATCATTTAGGTACACCCAAGCTTTATCAAGTGTCACTATATTTTTCCAATTTTCTCTAGATAAATGATTCTCATACAGAAGTCTGCATAGCTGTCCTTTGCTTGGCGATATGCCTTGAGAGAAGGCAGTGGACATTCCTTTTTTTTTTTTTAAATCAATATTATTAAATTATTAATATTGATTTAAATCAATATTAATAATTATTATAAATTATTAATATTGATTTAAATCAATATTAATAATTTGATTTATTACTGATACTGACCTTTTATTAGCTTTGTCACAATTCTCCGAGTTGATTACCTTTGAAATATTCTCAAAAGTTTGCTTCCTTTTGGGGTACTTATTTTGAATTCATTTTTTTTTTTTTTTTTTTTTTTTTTTTTTTTTTTTTTTTTTGTTAACAGCAATGCTTGTCAGGTTTTTACTTTATTTCTAACAATAATTTGACCTTTAGAAATTTTAATTCCAACTTTTTTATGCCTCTTTTTTGAATTGTAGAATAGACATAATTCTCTCCAGAAAGTACAAAAATCCATTCACAACTTATTAAAACTCACCATTTTTGTAAATAAAAGCCATTTTAAAGTTTCAGACTAACTAGATAAATTACATTAAAATTATCGATGCCACAGCAGGAAAAAAAAAACTTGGAATAGACAATTGCATTTTACTTCTTGAAAAAATGTACAAATAACTTCTGTATTTAAAAAAAGAATGAATATAGTGCAAGTTTCTCTTATTTAAAACAGAATTATATTCAAATTTCTTTGTTCATATCAATTTTTAATTTTGGCACAATGTAATTTAAGTTTTAGTTTACAATGAATATTTTTTTTTTCTGCATTCTACAACTAGTTATTACCTCTGGCCGAGAGATAAAATTCAAATGAAATCAGCTACAGATGTACTGAATATAAAACAAAGTACAAATGCTTTGTTTAGGCTAATTCAATTATTGTTAAACTATATTTTCCCAACCACCTAGTGCAGAGATGGCGAACCTTTTTATGTGTACATGCTAAAATGAACTAACATTGTTAATGTGCCAAAATTTTATATAAAAGAAATATTGCAGCATATGCTGCTTGTACAAAAATACAGTTCAATAGCATCAGTCGCTTTCATTGAATACCCCAGAAGAAAAATGAAAACAAAAAATCAATTTCTGTACTTTGGAATCCATTATTAATTGTATGAAATTTTGATTCAAAAATATGATTCCTTCAAGTGTTATGTACCGTAATAATGTTAAAAAATACTATTTTCTTTATTAATTTTTAACATATCATTAATGCAACATCTAACTTATAATAAACCTAGTTGTATAAAAATATACTGATAATTTATTAATGAGATTTTTGCAGTTGTGCATCAGTTGGAGAATGCTTCATGTACATGAATGGTTCCTATTTTGTCAATTTTAGTAATATACGTAGTAGCCACTTGTTAATTTATTGTATTAAATTGTCTTATAAAATTCATAACTAGAATGAAATTTTAAAATTCATATAGAAAGGCAAAAAAGTTACACATCGAAATGCTGCATAGTATCGCAGAAAAGAAAGTTTTCTACTGTATCAATTCATACAAACATAATTGCATATTTTGTGATAATCCGCACATGTTAAGAAAAATGTCATTTATTTAAAAAAAAAAAAAAAATAATAATATTTTATCTAAATAATGATTATCAAAATTTCGCGTGCCACAAAATTTTTTGTACATGCCACAGGTTCATTATCCATGAACTAGTGTTTTTATTAATGCACAGCTTAAAACTAATTGCTCTTTTAATATTTGCATTTTATTGTTCCTTTCACTTAGCCAAAATTATTAATTTACTGCAGAATGTGAAAAATATATCTAAATTCTTAGAATACAATTATATTCTTTGAAAAATTAATCTATATTATAAAAGCACATATCACGTGACCATCCAAAACAAATATGGGGATGACCACATCACATTTCAGAAGCAAATCAGCCATTTTTTCTAGTTTTTTACAAGTTATTTTTTAGAAAACTGGATAAAATTTATCTTTTTAGAAAGAGTGAAAAAAAATTATTTGATTTTTGACAGATGACATTATATTTAAATATGCATATATAATGAGATTGATACCATCAGTTGAAATTTAGGTGACCAGCCAACATCTCATACCATTGCAGCAATTCCTTCCTCTGTGATTCAAAGATTATTTGTCTTTCCTGAAAAAACACAGTGAACAAATGAAGCATGCACTTTTCTTAGTATTTAATGTTATTGCCACACCGTTTTCATATTTTCATCGTAACAAATATTTCATTTTTTTGTTGAGTTTACATAAAATTTTACTTTTAAATAACATCAAATTAAATATTTGTGATGAAATTAAATAAAATCTATAGTTTTTTCAATAAAAAATGTATATTAGTGAAAATTTTAGCAACTTTGTCATAATTTTTAAAAGAAAATCTAGTTTGAAAATATCTACCCCATATTACTCTATGGGAGGAAATCTGTGTTTTGCCATAAATTTTCCTCCGAAATTCTATAACACTGTATTTATGGGTTGACCACTGGATTCAATGTAAGAGAATAGGGCATACTATTGTATTGTACTCTCCATACTATTGTAGAGCTCAGTGCGAAAAGCAGTCAAAAGTATCTGAACTGACCCAGCTAGTAATTGAGTTTATTAATTACCCAGGTTTGTAAATATATTTTCTAAAATATAAAAAAATGATATTTTGATATAAATCTGTTTTTTCATATATTATGTCTATGTATGATTTATTTAGTTTAGTGCAAATAAAACATATTGCACTATGTTACGTAATACGTACATAAACAATAATTACTTTTAAAACAATAATTTCTAATATCTCAATTAAATATAATGTATAATACCAACCTATTAGTCACTCTTTAATTAATAAACAATCTCATTATATAGTATATTTCCCTTTTAGATTATTTCCTAAAATCGGTTATAATCACTATTTCATTATTTATTAATTAACTTAAAGAAAGTGTATTTCCTTTTTAAAATCTTTCAAAAATCGACAAATCACACAAAATTTCTAAGTCTTCAAATTACACTCTTGTTTTCCAAAATATTAAAATTTCCCCTTCCAATCTTTATTTAATAGATTAAGTTATTTCTCCTCTCTTCCTTGTTAATATTTCATTAAATTTGGTTAAAAAATAAGGCATTAAAGGCAGTATTAAAAAAAATATTTTTCCACGCTCAACAGCTCAAAATTTTCTGACACATTTTTAAAAGTAAAAACATGAAACTTGGCGGTGCGATTTATGAAGAGATTTATACGTGACTTGTGTTTTTATTTTTCATTCAATTAATTAGAAATTTATTTACAAACAATTATTTTCACGGTACGATAATTTTCTTTTGTTTCCAGCGCTATCGCTTCGGGAAATTTGGTTCAAAATGTCCACTTTGATAGCATTTTTTGAAATATATTCTGCCTTTATCAAAAAATCGACCAATATGGACATTATAAAGTTTCTGAATAAGAGAACCTGCCAATTGGATGCATTTTAGAGCAAAAATGAATTTAAAAATAAGCAGTTTGGATTTGAGTACACCCTTAAGCAAAAAAAAAAAGTTTTTACTTATTTTCTTATTTTTAAGTATCATGCCATGGTTTTTTAATGTCTAAGATATCGACGTTTTAACATTCCCTCCTCCCGCGCTTAAACAACTTTAGCATGTCGGATCAACAATTTGCCTCCATCTTGTATTCAGAACATTGACCCCAAAAACGTTCACAGTTGCCACTTACAATAATACCTTTTTAAAACTCCATTTCGCGTGCTGACTTCAACCGTAACTTGATAATGCAGGGAGGAAACAACTCCTCTTGTGTGCTGGAAATACGCTCATTGGCTGCTAGATAGGTGTTTACTTTCTAGAGAGAATGAAAATTCTGGAAGATGCAGTTAGTTATTCAAAAATAGTGGTTGCAACAAGTTTAAATTTTTGAGAACTCCAGCCTTTGGGTCGAGAGTTTTTTTTCAGAGTCTAAGGCAAGATGATGCTTAACCTTTAGAGAAAAAAGATGTGTCATTGGTGTGGTCCATTACTTTAAATGGAAAAATGTGTTTGTTTACATCAATATTTTGTTTTTTATTCTACATTTATATTCCTACATTTGATTGCGCTAAAATAATCCTTCTTTCTGGCTACTTCTAATAAAATAAGCACCAGTGACATATGAATTAACTTATGTGTAACTACAATTTCTTCATTTGGGCAAGATGTAAAGAATGCATACAATGTCTGTTATTAAATAAAGTATATGCATAAAGCATTCGTCATATCATTCATCTTTTCTTCATTTTTTCAATATAATTTTACAATCTCATCGTGAAATATGATATATCTTACCCACCTACAGTTAATTCATTTGGACAAGGAGATCTAAAGAATGCATACGATTTATATAAGCAGATAAAGCAGTAGTGACATCATTCATCTTTTCTTCACTTTATGAATATTATTTTACAATTTCATCTTCATAAAAGTTTTGTATTCAGATCAGCTGATGTATCCTGATCTACTGATATTTAGTTACTCCCTTTGTGCCAAATGATTCATCATTTAAAATCTATAAACTTTACTTAATATTAATATGAACTTAATCGCAAAGAACTTTGAAGTATATCTATAATTTCATTAATAACTCTCAAACAAATAACTAGGATAGAACTCTTCAAATAATATTTGAACAGTGTAATAATCTCAAATCGTTAATCTAAAGCCTTTTACTTCCAATAATCTTCCTCTGTCATCTATTTTCATATATTAAAACTTGAATATAAAATCTATATATTATGTATTATGGGCACCCAACAAATTTATGAATTAATATTGATAACATTATAATATTTATTGAAGAAATATTTTTTCAAATATAATAAAAAGTGTGCACCAATATTGGAGTATTTATTGTAACATAACTACATGGTTGGTAAGTGATTTTTATCTCATAATTTTTTTTTTTCTAATTTCTTTTAAATTAAAATATATTATTTATTTCATATCACAACCTTTTAGTATGTTCTACTATACTTTTAATTTTGGCCTATAGTAAAGTGTTGGAGTATTTGGTTTTGGGATCTATTTATAAATTTTAGAGTTGAATTCTCGAATTAATTTATTTGCTGCCGATCTTAAAATTTATTGCTCCGACATTTCATTATACACAAAGAAGGAAAACTTAATAAAACAATATTCTAAATGTCTTTTCTTTCTTTCTTCTTACTTACAACAAAACTAAAGATAGACTAATTGAAAACAGAAATAATTTTCTGAAAAGTTAAACTATATGTTATTTACACGTGTCAAATATCAAACTATATGATTCAGTATCAAGTATCAATAAAATTGTATTGTATGTTTTATACAACAAAATGTTAAATACAAAATAATGTTTTGAACATAAATATAAACTTGATGGCTTTTTCATTCCTTAACCTGTTGTGCAGTTTAAACAGAACTAACCCAAAACAACAAAAGATTATTTCTAATGAAGCTGAAAAAAATAACTGGTTATCTAAATTAGACAGTTTATTTTACAATGACTGTTTTAATATTGATTCACATAATTATTGTTTCTACATTTAAAAATTCAGCTTCAAATGTAAAGCTTGGATAAGACTTTTTCTTCTTTTTTGGCTTAAAAAAAAAAAAAACACTGCCAGATGCAAAAGTTTTTTGTCTACAGAATGACACAGTCAATAACAGTTGAAAAATTCATTTACACTTGTTTTGACTGAGAACACAAAAAATGTCATGCACAATGATTTTTATTGAAAACATATCGAAAATATAAAAATATCAAACAGCATGATATTTTGAAAATAAATATTGTATATATATCACTGAACACTTATTTACTAGCTGGATCATTATTTTTTATCAATTAGTAATTGATAAAATCACTACCACATTAAATTTGTTTTATGGACCTAATTAGTAACAAGAATTTCCATTCTTTATATTCCATATAAACAGATTTGTGACAGTCACCTGTACAGGATATTCTACTTCAATTAAATTAGCTTCTATTTAACTTTGAGAAAAATGGAGATATTGCATTAAAAATGTGAAACAACATAAAAAAGGATGGAAAATCACAGTAAATCATTCAAAGAACTGCATGAAGTGGTTACCACAGTCCAAAATGAGGTGTGTTAAGTTTGTGATGCTGGTGTGGATATTAAAAACTTCCGACACTTATTTTGATATCACATTTTTCATGACAATATCTTCACTTTTCTCAAAGTTATTTATGGAAATCAGAGTTCGGTTAAAATGGAACATGGAGTATTTTTAACTGGAATTGGTGGATTTGCAAACAGAAGTTCTATTGAAAATTTTGTCTTGACATGTAGTATCAGAGTTTGTCATTATAATAACTAAACTCAATGTATATTATTTAAATAGTAAGCAAATAAAACAAACAATGTATTATTTATAAAAAGTCTTTATGAATACTCTAAAGAGAAAAAAAAATGAAAACATACATAGGACATAAAATATATCAACAAATATTTCGAAACAGAAGTCAAAATGTTCAAATGGCAATATTTACAATTATGAAAATGCAATTTTAAAAACTTGATAGGAGAAAAAAGTAATGACTTTTTGATGAATATTTACAAAAAAATAACAAGATGAATGAATATACAGTGAGAAACACATTCTCAACACCATTTTTAAGATAAAGTATAATGACATGATGATTCTGGATTAATTTAGACCAAGTTTAAGCAAAATACACATGATGAATAAATCAGAGCAAAAGGCATCTTGGAAGGTAGAAAACGTGAACACATGGCCTATCAAAATAGGTGCTCCAAAATTCTACATGTCAGTACTAAATACAATATGTATCACTTTGAAAATAAATTATAATTTTCTTACAGTTACTAATTCTTGTATAAAGATTCATATTTGATACCTAGACATATCTTTTTATAAATTTTGCTTCCTGTTGCATCAAGGTTTGACGATTTTGGCCAACAAATTTTAAACAGGCAGCTTCTGTTACTTGTCCACAATCTCTTAAATCTAGATGGCTAAGATTGGTACACCGTTTTAAGGCTTCTAAGCTAGTATCAGTAATATTTGAACAAGATGAGACATCCAATGATTGAAGCCTTGCTGATTTTGCAGCTCCTAAGACAGCAATTCCCATGTCAGTAACTTTGTGGCAATGGCTGAGATCTAGTTTTGACAATAATGGCAAATGGTGAGCAAGGAGTCGAACAGACACATCCGATATATCAGCTCCTGCTAATTTCACCGCTGTTAGATGGCGTAAACGAGTTTTGCTTTCTATAAAACCAGGCCTAGAATCTGGGGGAGGAGATAGAAGATCTCGAATCACAGAATCATTCAAGCCTTCAACCCAACCTAAATCTAATGATCGAAGCAATGGACAGTTACATGTGCATAAGGCAGCCACAGACGCGGAAGAACAGCCACTTAATATTAGTTCTTTCATTTGAGGTAATCTTGCGATAAGCCAAGCTAACTGTCGACGAGATAAATTTGTCCAGCTCAGATTCAAGACAACAGGCTGACGTCTAACTATACCAATAAGAGTACTGGCTGTTATTTTCTTACGAGTCAGATCCATTGTAGTCCATAATCGGGGATCGACAGACCATCGGTTCCAAGTTTTACAAACTAGTTGACATGTATATAAATCTCTGACATTTAGGAATTGGAATACAGGAAGCATTACTTCTTTCTCTATAGCTAGATTTTCAGTTTTTCCCAGAGAATTTCTCATTTTTTCTTCAGTGTTATCTTCTACAACAGGTGCAGGTCGTACAACATATTTTGGCTTTTTAAGGTGGGGGCTGTTAGTCAACATAGAACTGATTTTAGGATTTTGACTATTCACTTCACCATTCTCACTTTTAATAAGTTTGTCAGATGTCATGGACATCAAATCATGCTTACCATCTTCAACCGCATTACTAAACATATCTTGTCTAATTTTTATGCTTCCATTAGACTGAATCACTTTCACGTCTTTGGTCAATGGCTTAACATTATTGGTTTCATCACATTTTCCAAAATTTTTCTTGATTAACAGATTTTTCTTAAGACCTTTTAAGTTTCGGAAAAGACGTTCGCGAGCAGTCTCGCCATGTTTTTTAACAGGAACACCCAGGGGTAATTTCGATTTTAAATTTTCATTGATGTTCTTCACACGTAACACTTTTCCTTGCTCACTTTTGATAGTTTTTTTCAGTTGCAGAGGATAGCGAGCACAGGAACGTATATGAGAGGGTGCAACAGGTGATTTTTTTCTTTCATACATATCCTTATTGGGAGATGTAGGACTCTGACTACTGCTTTCCTCCTAAAAATTAAGAAAATACTATAATCTTTGTTCTGTTTCACACAATAAAACACAGGCTGCTTAAACAAGTCCAACAGTGCAAAGCATGCAGGGTAACTAGCAAAGAAGAGTGCGAATGCCGAAGAAAAAGTGCCAAGCATTATGAATTGTGACCAAAACCAGAAGAAAAAAAGGTACAAAAGAGCAAGCAAAAGTTTTTACTTTTAAAAGCAGGCCAAGTCAAAAGGTAAATAAATGAAAGAAATGGATACAAAATAAATGAAAATTAAGCATTAAATTTACTATCTTTCATCCCCAAATATTGACAGATATTTTCTTTTAAGGGTCAAGACAACTGCCCTTAAAGACTTGTTGGTCAGTCAAGTCTAAAATGTTAAACATATGGGCACAGAATGTGTTTTCGTATTTTTCAAATATCTCCTCAGAAAATTTATATTTTGAACATATTTTTTTTATGTACTCTTCTTAAAGGTTTCTTTTTTAGTTGAGAAAACATTCCTAAAATATATGTTTAACTTAATATTTTATGTGTTAAAATCTTAGCTAACGAGCTATGAATAAGATTTTAACACTTCATATAAAATTAAGCATATATTTTTAGGAATATTTTGTCACCTAAAAAGAAACAGACATCCTTTAAGAAGGGTCTACAGAAAAAATAACTTTAAAAATGTTAATTTATTGATGAGATATTTAAAAAATATCAATGCATTACACATCTTATAAGTTGAAAATAATTGATTTTAGGAAAAATATTTTAGATTCTAATCTGATCACTCTCTTTATGATTTCCATTGTAGTGAAAAGAAGAAGAAAAAAACTTTTAACTGTCTATAACAATTTATGATTGTTTTTGTACTTCTTGAAGAAAGCTATATTTTTTATCAATATACAAAGTTTAAAAGTATGTTCATTAGCAAAATGCATAAAAAAAATTCTGTGTATGTTATAGTAGGATTTTTTAATCTATCCCCTCCCTTTGAAAATTTATAAAAGTTATTCACACATTACACAAAAAATGAAAATGCAGAGTGTGAAGATATATAATTTTCAAAATGTTTAAAATACTTCTCACATAAAACTTTTTTTTTTTTCCAAATAAAGAATTGTTTTCTCAACTCAATCTGTTATTTAATGATTGTAAACAGGATTTCCTTATCTTATTTTTTAAAGAGATAAACCTATCTATATTAATCAATAAATACTCACATTTCATAAAAGAAAAAAGTGTTTGTCTGAGATTTCTGGGGAAAAAAAAATCATTTGAACATGACCATTGGAATAAAACAGGTATGCAATTCTAGGTGCTAGATCATTGATTCTCAACCGATGTATCATGAGAAGACCTAAAGTGTGGTAAGAAAATTTTCAGCTAAGTTGTAGCAACAAATTTTTAAAAATGAATAAACAGATCTATAATTTAATATCCATATTATACGATTTACTTTGAAATGAGGTTTAGTGTCACAAAAATTAATTATTTAGAAGTTCATTTCTCTGTTAGTATAGAAGAAAATCGTGAAAACTGTCTCACATCTTCAGATAAATTAAATTTTTTCACAGAAAAATTATGCCTTATTAAGGAAAAGGGTTACAATATAAAAATGCAGTTTAAACTATCATTGGAAAATGATTTAATTGATTGATGAAATGATTGCTTATCTGAAAATTCCATCTTACAAATAAAATATTCTAATTTAAAAATATCAAGCTCATATCTCTTTGTGTGTTAATGTATTAAAAGTTCAAATAAATGATTTTGTCTCCCCCCTCCCCTCAAAATAAAGCATTTTGTTGGTGTTAATAAATAAAAATAAAGTGACACATTCCTTTGAAATATTTTTCTGTCATCATAATTTTAGTCTACCATGGAAGTTTAACCCTATACTGTGCAGCGATGCATATATGAATCAATTAAAATCTCACCATTTACATATTTAATTAGCCTTGTACTTAAAGCCCAAACTTTTAATTGCATATTTTTTTTATTCAACCAACATTTATTTATATGAATCGATTTTCTAAAACATCATTTTCCTATTTAAAAAAATAGTTTTTATGCAGTCACGTATGTAAAAGAAAAATTTGTGCAGTGTAGAATTAACCATGGGTTAAACTGTGCCGTGAGGTGAAAAAAGATTAAGGAACACTATGCTACATTAACAGTTATAATAATTATTTTATACAGAGTGATCGAAAAGTCATACAATCTTTAAAAAATATTTTGCTTACTAAAATACAAACATAAACTAAATTGAAAGAGTAACAATACTGAATGAAAATTAACATTGTTACAGAAGATATTCAAAATTAATCCTTTTTTCTAGGATACAAAGATGTATGTGTTTTTTCAAATTTGAGGCCACTCTTCTTTCCACATTGGAACACTTATTTTTTTAATCTCATGTTCAATGTTTGTTTTCAGGTCAACAATGGAGTGTGGAATGTTTCTGCAAATTATCCAGACTCCATCGTTGACCTGAAAACAAACATTGAACATGATATTAAAAAAATAAGTGTTCCAACATCGAGAAGAGTGGCCTCAAATTTGAAAAAAAAAAAAAAAAACACACACGCCTTTGTATCCGAGAAAAAAAGGGTTAATTTTGAATATCTTCTGTAACAATGTTAGTTTTCACTCAGTTTTATGTCTCAGTATTGTTACTCTTTCAATTTAGTTTATGTTTGTAATTTGAATCATGTTTGTATTTTAATAAACAAAATATTTTTCAAGGGTTGCACAGACTTTTTGATTACCCTGTATTATATAGGCTTCTAGTATAATCAGACTAACATAAAACCTTCAAATCAACCTTATAATATGCACTAAAACAGTTGTTGTGTTAAAATAAAATCAATAAATAATTTTTTTTTAAATCTCACGAATAAAGTATAGTATAACATATTCTCTGAAGTAATTATAATAAATAAATCTAAAGTAAATGTATTTAGAAAATGCCTGATCCCATATTAGTCTTAGTTTGTATCAATAAATTTAGAGCAACCACATGCAACCAACATGAGGGAAATTCAAGCAAGACAAAACATACAACAGATAGGGAGAAATACTTTATTTCACATTTCTACACAAAAAAGAGCAAAATAAAAAGAATCGTTCATAAGCAAGCAAGACAGCAAAGCTAATTAAGAACTGTAAATGAAAAGGCTAATTAATTTTCTGACACAAGATTCAAAATAATACCAGACTATATAAAATAGAAACATACATAAAAGGCTATTCATTTCAACAGACATTATTTAAAAAGGAAATTAATACACAATATTCTACCTAAGCAAGAACATTTTAACAATTAAAAATTTAGAGACATACAAGAATAGTTAAAACTTTGATTTTTCAAATGTAACTGCCAATATAAAAAAAAAATCTGAATATTTTTACAAGAATATATAAAAAAAAAAGTTTTTTTGTTTAATACAAATAGCATAAAAAATAGAAGGGGGAAAATACCAGAATTTTTTTAAACAATTCACAAAAAACACAAATGCAATTATTAAAAACTACAAACAAATATAATAGCAGCTAATTTTTCATATTTGAACTAGCCTATACCAAACTTGATGGGTTTTTTTTTAACAATCTCAATTATTGAGACAATGGAAATAATTTGTGGAGGTTAATATGATGTCATGAAATGATAATTTTGCAAAGTTTAAAGTTGTAAATAAATATTTACTTATTTCACGGATGAAATTGGCAAGTAAAGGATAAAGCCATAGAGGAAAATATTTGTTCTTATTTCAGCTTTGGCAAACTACTAATTAAATACTGTATAAAGTGCACCTCTAAAAAGTTACAATTTTTAAGTGAATAAAAACAGCATTAAAATGTATTAAATGAACATGAACATCATCAAAAAATGAGAAAATTGATTTTGAAAAAAGGGAGATTCTGTAAATTTTAAGGCTCACTGTAGTTTCATAGTCTATCTGCTGTCTATAAAAACTATGGACGTTCCATAGATGTTGGCAGATATGTAAATGGTCATCAATATGTGAAGAAAAGGAATGTATAATAGATTCATCATTTTGATGGCTTTATCATTGCTAAATGAAATTCATTTAAAACACAATGACTTAAATTCCAATATTTAAAATATTTTTAGATTTAGGTACGTAATATATATATATATATATATATATATATATATATATGAGCATATAAATTCCCTCTGAAGCTCACTTTGACCTACTAGTGACTACATTTCAAATCTAGTACTGTTGATTAAAAACAAAATGGTGAATAATTGCTGATGTAAAAGGTCACTTGCACACCAGATTTTTTTTTTTTTTTTTTTTTTTTTTTTTTAAATCATCAAATAATATGGTAAAAGTATGTTTATACACACATGGTCCTACAGATGTTCGTAAGAGGGGGCAGAGGATGGCTTTTGCTCCTCTTTGAATTTAAAAATTAGCTTCATTTTCTTTATCTGACAATTTTGAGGGGGAAAAAATGTTATATATATATACATATATATATATATATATATATATTATTCTTACCAAAATATTATAATTAAACATTAAAAGGAAAAAGAACTAACATGGAACCATTTTTGGTAAAACTCGCACCTAGCATTGAGACCTGATGAATTCTATAGCGATTCTATATATAAGCCAAAGTCAGAGAACCAATAAAATTTGTCTGGAGAAATTGTATTATATATTTTTTATATACATTTAAATTTAAAATAATGAATTTTTATGCCAAAAGAGAGTTAAATTGCCAAATAGGGTGTTACGAAACCAAACCACTTACTCACACACAGCAGTCGACTACGACATTTGGCCAGGGTTGCTGAGAAAAAGTTCTACAGTAATGAATAAAGCCAATTTCGCACCGACACAAAGATAATTATAATATTGTATTTTTTCAAAAGGAAATTTGTGGACTCTTGAACGAATTTAACTTTTTTCAATATTTTATTCTTATTATTAACTAATTTGCATTAAAAGAATTTTTTTTTTAAACTTTTATGTTAATAATCTGAAAGGTGGTCTCAAAATTGCATTTTCAGAAAGTTATGTTACTGTAAAATCAATTTTCAACTTTGGCCAATACAGCGATAAAATGCACAAGTTCTCAATGCTAGGTGTGCAACACCAGATTATCTTAAATGTCGGGTTCAGGGGACGATGAACCTGACAGAAAAAAGAATAATAAAATTAATATTTCTTGATTGTTAAATTTCAGTATCCTTTTTTATGTTGATATGTCCAAAACGTTTTTTGCATGGGCAATTTTGACAAAAAATTCTTACTTTAGCTTATACTATGTTTATATTGTCTATTTGAAAAACACAGGTTTAATAGTCTTGGAAAAGGTAGCCATTTTGGCAAATGGTCATTCAGACTAGTGATCAATTTCAGAAACAGCATTCGGAGGCAGTTTTGAAAATAATCAATAATCTGCAGACCAGAGGCTGTTTAAAAATCTCATCTCCTCCTTTCATTTTGCCAGCATCCATACACATATCCAATAAAAAATTGTTCCTGTTTAGCTACATAATAAAACTGTGTGCAATTCATTAAATAAATGTCTTTCTCCCCTCCCCCCTTAGAATACAATTTAACGTATTATCCTTCTTATCATAAAATATCAAGTTTAAATGAAGCTATTACAGCCCGAACTCTGAAACAGCAGATTTAAGAGGAGATATGATCTTAAAGAATAACATTCTGCTTTTACCTATTTTCTCTTTACTTTTGCAATATGCCATCGTACAGAAAATGTATAACACATTTCAATATTTGTTTTATTAAAGAGATTTATTTTATGTACATAGTCTTACTAATATAGCAGTACTAATATAGCAGACTAAATATGCAACATTTACCTTAAATGTAACATAATGAGCAGTTTTAGGCTATCTAAGAAGGATTTATTCACTTGACATTGTTTCTTGTTGGAAAATTTAACTCAAAAAATTAATATAAAAAATTAAACTGCCTCTTAACATTGCATTTAACTTCTGAGAGTTAGCTGTGTAATATTGTGTTGAGTTAATAATATTTTGCAAAGTTTTGAAAATTACTTACTTGCCAACTTTGGAGTGAAAGAATAAGGAGAATTCTTCTATCAACATGTTTAGTTTATCACACAATTTTAAAACATGTATAAACATAAAGGTTACAAAGAGACAGGAGTAAAACAGACTTTTTTTAATGAATGTGTATTAACTATATATATTATATATATATATACATACAGATATTTTAGCATAAGACTTAGTTTTAAAATATCTTTAGAAATTAATAGTATAAATTCTAAGCACTAAGACAATTACTAAGGTTATTGAAAGCTGTTATCATTTAGCGAAAATAAATTGATATCTAATTAGATGGACCAATAACAGATTTAACTTTCAATAAAAAAATCTAAGAAATTTGAATTAAATTTATAGTTTTGTTCAGGAATTTGTGAAATATTACATGTATTTTTTTGTTGTTGTTGTTGTTATACCCAAAAAAAACAGGAGAAATGTTTGAATGTAAGGGAGAAAGAGAGACAATGTCAAAATCTCTCTGTTATGAGTCTCTAATAAAAAAATCTGAAATTTGGCAAGTATGAAATTAGAATTTAAAATAATAATAATAAGGTAAAAAAAGATGGAAGACAATGGAAATTAACATTCTTAATACAAAATCAATATTAGCAGTTACATTCAAAGGAATCAGATTAAGACAAATACAAAACTGTAGAAAATAATAGCACATATCGCAACAGTGTATTTCAACAAACTGGATTTAATTGAATCAAATAAACTTAAATTCACAGACAATATTCATATCAACAGGATGATAAGATAAAATAGCAATTCTGTAATGAAACAAAAGCATATTATTACAGTTAGAAATGCCGAGTTACACCTTTGGCTTACATATAAAAATAGCAGTAAAACTTATCTTATAAAAACATCTATAATTGACAAAAATTCTGAATAAAAGTCTTTTTCTTGTTTATCCAAAATTAGTAATTATAAAAAAAAAGAATAAAAAATAAGCTCCAGCATTTTCTAATATACAAGGAACTAATCTGACATTTGGAATAACACAATCAGAAATCACAAAATCTCCATAAAAAAAAAAAAAAAAAAAAGGTGGAGAATTTGTGCAGTGCAATCTAAAATTGCAAAACTTCATAAAAGAAGAATAAACATAAATCTCAAAACAGATAAGACACCAAAAAGGAAATAATATACAAAATATTTGGCATTGTTTTTATCACTGGAATATAACAAAGAAAAAAAAAAGCTCGCTTCAAATATTCACAATAAACATTACACTTTCTCTTTTAGCTACAAGAAGTAGCTAACTTATCACAGAAATAATATACACAACTAGAGCTAGCCATAAAAAGGGTACTAGAGATGTATAAAGACAGATGTATAAAGACCTCTAACGAGACTAAAAGATCTATTAAAAATTTCTCCTATTTAGTTTTGTACCAGAGTCAGCATCTGGTCTTTGTTTATTGAGGCTTTTAATGAGACTGAAAAAAAGACTTTTTTATTTTTGAAAGTAATTTAAGCTTTCTCCATTCCAACCTTATTTTTTTTTTGGCACCTATGCTCCTTTAAAGAGAAGGCCAACTCAAATACAAGACACATTTAAAAAGGTAAGAGCAACAGTAAAACAAGAAAACTTAAAGAAATAAAGCAAGGATAATGCTAATATAGTACACCCCTATTTAATGATACCTAATTTAATGATTTCCTCAATTTAACAAATTTTAATGACCCGGATTCATTTATATTTATCTCTATGAATAATCCTCGATTTAACTATAGTTTCCCCTTAATTAATTTTGATGAATTTCAAATACTTTAAACATTTTTTCTAGCAACAAGAATTGTCAACTTTTTCTTTCTGTTGTTTAGCTATTAACAGATGTGTGACGATGAAGAGTTCAATGTAGAGGAAGTTAAAACAGCAGATAGGTATGATATTTCTAGCGAGAATTTTTCACATAAATATTTTGCAAACTATAGATCTCACATTCCTGTTTGTGAACTACAGAATATTCAAGAATTTTGTAAAAAAAATTCTAAAAACGCAAAAGTTGTTAGACTGTAGTTTCCAAATGCTAAAGCCAATACTTAAAAAAGGCCCATTTATCAAAGCACAAAAAATAAGAGTCTTAAAGGAAGGGCTAGCACATGCTCCAAAACAAATGAAGCATTTCAAAATCAGATATTGCTATGCATTTTTTTAATAAGAGAAGAAAAGTATATCACTAGATATACATAAGTAATCTGTCTCATACACTTTACGAAGCATAAATATTACTTTTGGTGAAATGTGTACATGTACGGGGCACTATACTATTATATATATTAAGTAATTCCTCAAACCCTCATTATACTTTTTTCAATGGATAATCACCCCCCCCCCTTTTTTTTTTTTACATCCAATAGTTCATGTCATTTTTTTTGTTTAGAATTTTCTTTTTTTCAATTAAGGAAAAAAAAAATCAAACCTAGAACAACTTTTTTATTAGATAATATATTATGGAATATTATTTGCTATTAAAAATAAACTTCAAACAAAATTTAAGGCTCATTTGAAATCGTAAGAATGTAGGTTTAGATTTTGCAAAACTAGATATGTGTTAAACTGGCTTTAAAAATTTTCTTAATGGGGAGGGGAACTAACATGTACAAACTTATGCTACTGTGAAAGCAATAGAAAAGTTAATTTACGCTTGATTTTTAAAGAAATGCATAATCATTATTTTTTCAAAGAAATTTTTACATAATCTTGTATTTATTAAAAAATAATAAAAAATAAAAAAACAGCATACACAGTCAGTACTTTGTTATTATTTGACAAAATTGAAAAAAGAATAACTTCTTACAGTTATTTAACACAGAGACCAAGAGAAATAAGAGACTGTGAATGCTATTTAATTTTTGACATAAAAAGTTATATTTTGCTCCATCTCAGAAAGTTACAAAAAAAAAAAAAAAAAAAGTAAATAAGCTCACAATGAAATTTAAGACTCTGAAACACAAGTCTTAATGAGATATAAGACTTACAGAGAAATGGCTTTAAAAAGTAAAACATACAAAATAATCCAGATTAAACAAAAAGTGATAAAAAATATTTTGACAGCTGAATAAATGAAATCCAGAGTGCACAATTTTTGAACAAACGTAATTGGCTAAATGCATTATGAGAGCAACTACAATAAGCAATTCTTTGAGGCACAACTAGTAAATTGAAACTTCATTAATTTTAACAACAATAACTGGCTGTAACTCTGGCTTAATGAATTACAATGACAGCAACTACAATAAGCAATACTTTGAAGCATGGCTGGCCAATTTAAGCAATACTTTGAGGTATGGCTGATCAATTCAAACTTCCATTATATAAGAATTTTATGAAAAGACCATAGATGTTTTTATAATTACAAGCAAATAAAAACAATAGCATCCGTGTGTAAAAGAGAACTCTATATTTCAAAACTTTGAAAACAAAGTAAAATAACATAAAATAATTATAAATGACAAATACTGGAATGCATATTTTACATACGCAAGGGTGTCTTCAAAATTTGATAAAAGTACATACGTCTATTTTATCATCATTCATAACCTTCTAAATTATCAAAGGTCTATTTTATCATACCTCATAACATTCTAAATTATCAAACTCTGTAATTCAAGTATTTTTCCTAATAATATAATAACCCTTTTGTATATTATTCAATAACAGAGTATAATACAGAAGCCAAGCATAACACAGTGCTAAAAACAATGAAACAGCCAACAATAAATGTGGGCGGAAAAGTCAATTTGGGGAAATAATAAAGATATTTATCTGGTTTAAAAGAATGTTTAATAATTTACAGTGGCAAAAAGATAATTAAAAAAAAATTACAAAACATATTGACTTTAATGTAAACCTTTTCCCGTTTTTTCTTTCTAACAATGTCTTAAAAGCTTTTTCTAGGGGAATTTCCATTCTAAAATCTAGAGATATCCAAAATCAAAAACACCCTTGCATATAAAAAATGGCATACGTTTCTTATCTCACACTCTGCCACATAATAAAAGACTAGGATAAACAATAAAATTTCTTGAGGTAACAAGGTATCATGTACTTATATACAACAAGTAAGGCACTTATAACAAGTCCAAATGTTCTACTCTACCTATACCTTGGTAATCATGATTCTTACCTCTTTAATAGGATATTTAAGATTGCAAGACTGGATGGAACCTGAATTGTTAAATGATAAGCAGTTGCGCATATCTTCTACATCGGCATTATTGGTACTCTCAATACAACCTTGTATGGATGGAATATTCTCAACTTTCACCTAATGTATACAAAAATACAAGTTTTATTCATAAATTTCTGCAACTAACATTGATTGACAATTTGATAAGTTAGTAAAAAATCTTATATATCTTATACTCTTAAAACAGGTGGCAACAAATAAATTAATTGATGCTGCTTTGCATTCAACATTTTAGCTAAATTAAAGACAAAATTTTCATACATAAAATTAAAAAAATTAAATTGATTAAAATTTGGTAAACTACATAACTTTTTTTCAGGGAGCGGTTTGGCTCTATTTGATTATGTAACAATTATAATTTTATTCATGGTTATAATGAAATATACCCACTTTTATAATAAATTTAAAATACAAACAGAATTTAGAAAATTTTACAAACTTACTGAAAGGTATACTGTTGTAATGGAAATACAGATTTCTGCATTTACATAACTAACCAAATTAATTTAATATATAAGTAAGTGTTTTAAATTTAAAATATTCCATTTTTATTTTAAATAATTTAATTTGAAGCAAATGCCATCTACTAACACAATTAACTCATTTTTTAAATACTGGTTTAAAAATCAAAATGTTATCAACTATTTATTCATATATGAATGGAAATAATTAGGGAAATATGTATTTGAAATAATGAAACATTTTTTAATATCATGACTTTTTTTTAATATCATGAACATTTTGTGAATCTAATGAGTAAAAAAAAAAAAAATAATAATTTCGATGAAACCAACTTTAAAATTATTTATTGTACATATTTATGCGATTTGTTAAGTCTTATGTATAGTTTGCTAACAAAAATGATGGCAGCTATGGCTATTTACTATGGCCAGAAATCACTCAAAGAAAGATTGTCAAAATAATGATTTTCTTGATTCAAACCCCTAAACATTTCTTTTTTGAAAAAAGCCCTGATTATTACCACCATTTAATATTAAATAATGTCAAACAATGAAATTTCTTTTCATAAGATGTCTCTAATAAAAAAAAAGCATTAAAACAATTTTTTTGCAGCAGAAATGTAAAAAAAAGGAGGGGGGGAGCAAATGCGTTAGATCCATGTAATATTCCTTATATATCTATATATGAGTTTCTGCAAACAATTCCATTTTCAAAAGGGACAAAATAAACCTAATTCTGCATGCAAAATTTCTTTTCTTTTAAATATATGTATAACTTTAACGTAATAAAAATAAATAAACAAACAAATAAAAATTGATATGAGAAGGTTCATTAAATTTAAAAACTAGTTATAGGTAAATTAAAGCCTAAACTGAACCATTTACATCTATGTGAGTCTTGTAACTGGCAATAACATTTAAAAAAAATAAAACATATGTTAAGTAAAGTGAGGTGGGAACATTGGTGAAAATTCGTTTTTAATGCAGAACAGTTTTTTTGCACAGTGATAAACAGGACTTTACAAATGCGGTCGCCAGGTCGCCACTGGCGATCAAGTATTTTTATCTGGTGACCAAGTTATTTAATCTGGTGGTTATCCTCCAGTTACTTTGTAAATTTCAAATTCAGATTTTTGTGTTTAGCACTAAAACTGATCAATCTATCCAATTCATTTTAAAGAATAACAAACAACATACATTAATTTGATTTAAAAATTTCATAAGATGTCATTTATAGATGTTGCAAAGTTACGAAATATTACAAAATAAACTCAGAAATTATATTCAAACAAAAAATGTTCTTACTTTATATTTTTAATTTGTTCATCAAAGGCAAATTTTAAAATCAGATTTATTTGGGGGACTTCCACAGGAGAATAGGCAAAAATCATTTTCCTGATTTCATTGATGCCCCCCCTTCCCCACAACTATCCAGACATTTGAAGTATTCGGCACTTAGCATTTCCCGAACATGTCAGTTAACTCAGCCTTCACAGTATTTTTTTTTTTTTAAGAGATATATAATTTTGATACATTTCATTTGTAAACTTAGTTTATATTATCTTTCTACAGTATGTACTTACTATTCTAAGCTATATAACTAATAATTCTAAACCATGCTTATTATTCCTGCTCAATAATTTCATAAAAAGTTTTTGCGCTTTTTAAAAATTAATGCCTAGTGTGTGTGTGTGTGTGGGGGGGGGTTATTTGCTACTAGCGACTAGAATATTTTGCTGGCTACCAGATTTGATCAAATTTGTAAAGGCCTGGTGGTAAGTCAGTTTTGAGTCATCAAAGATGTTTTGCCAGCTAGATGTAGCATCCATTTTACGACTTCATGTAGCAATCCACTTTTCATACGAATAGTACCATTCTATTCAGTTGATATTTGCCTATTTGCAATAATGATTTCTTTAATGCAGTTAACATTGTTGCAATTAATGGTTATAATTTCCAATTGCAGTGTGATTGTTACTGAACAACATGCATCATTCTCATGGGTGCAAGAAGTCCATCCAAGCCAAGACTGAAAAATTTTCTCAGTATTAGGAATAACCAAATGGAAATGGACTAGAAGATTTCTATGTCTTGCATTAAGGCTAAAAAGGGATATCTTACAATAAAAGACAGTAATTAAAAGTTCTTAATAGTAAAATTGCTATTATTTAAGTATATAAAGCAGAATTTACTGTTAGTCAAAAATCTCGCCAAGAATGAAATCAGTCCTGAGACTGAAGTCTTGCACCCATGATCATTCTGCATCCAAAAATATTTTTCACAGTATACTTCCTGCAGCTGGTATTTGATTTTGTGGAAGTTATACCTTTCTGCTCACATAATTGAGTTACTGCAGGAAGTTTCGAGTTGAGTCAAACAATATATTAACAGCACATTTTCCATGGCTTAAAGGGAAAGAAAGAAAGAAAATAAAAAAAGCTGCAGTCACATGTGCAAATCTTACATACACCTTAAAGATCACCTAAACAGAGTTTTCTTCAGCAAATTTCACTGAAATGTGTTCAATAAACAAAGTTTTTGCCAGTCACAAATAATTTTTGGACTAGCCCATGCAAAACCAAAATTGTACAATTAGCATGATTCTAATTCACAAATTTTTTAATATTATCATAGAAAATATTATTATAATATGCTATTACTTTATGCAATTATTTAGAGATTCGTGACTTACACTTCTATTCTACATGATAGTTCAACTCATGCAGAGTAAATCTGATTTAATTTTAATTTTATTTTTTTAAATTTTAAATTTAAACAGCTTTAAAAGCCTCAAATGAACAGGCATAAAATATGAGGCTTATTGAAAAAACTGAACGATCCACATGATACAAATTTATTGCAATATAAATTACAAATGAAATAAACAATGTAGCACATGTAAGACAAATAATGGAGCTATTAGTATCATAACAGGAGGATGAATTGTGAAACTAAATGCAATTAAAATATTTCATTAGTATTTTAGTTTTATGCGTTTTAAAGGAATAATTTTTTAAAAGCTATTTCTTCATATTTTAGTTTTGATTGAAGCAATACTTGGTAAAACTAGGAACACAAGAAAAAAATATAGCAGCAAAACATAACTATTACAAATTGAACCCGGTTAAGATGCTCATGGTTAATATGCAGATTTTTTATGGTCCTTTGAAACATTGCCATTAGACTAATGTAAAAATATCATGTTAATACACGAACGGTTATTATGTGATCCCATTTAATATACAATAGAGCTTCAGTTCTTTTAAGGCAAAACACCTCATTTAAGACGTGAATTCATAGACCAAGATGTGAATTCTTTTCTTTTCTCCAGTACTGCCAATTTAGTAGATTTTTTCCCAGATAAAAACCACAGCTTCCAAATAACAATCTTTGCCTTATTTACCTATTTGAAAAAAAATTAATAACACTGAATTAAATTTTACCCTATTTGAATAATAATAATAAAAAAATCTAATACAGTACAAAGTCCAAAATCCGGAATCCTCCGGACTTCAGCGATTCCGGATTTTTCCGAATTTTGGATCATTTGCAATTTTTACTGCCCCCCCCTCCCGTTATTTATTTATGACGAACGCATTTCAATACTGAAAAATATTATACTGAAGCAAATTAAATATTTTAAAAAATGAATATATTTTTTAAAAAGGTAAAAAAATAATAATAATCTACACCCCACCCCTATTTATTTTACTGAAATAAGGTAATAATAAAGCAAATATTTCAATAGAGGAATATATATATATATTTTAATTATCACAATTTCAGGAAATTTTACTTACAAAACGTAATTTTTCTGTTAGGTAATTGAATATGTCCGTTATTTTACGCTGCTTTATCAATTATAAATCATTTGACCCCCATGAATCAATAACCCCCCCCCCCCCCCCCACACACACACACACCGATTTATTTACGTCAGGAAGGCATTTGCAATGCTGTATAAAGATACACACTAATACGATATTCCAATAAAATAATATATTTTTTTAAAAGGTTTTAAAAAAAATGTTATTATTTGTTTTTATGCTCCCTATTGTTCCCATTTGATGTTCTCAAAGGGTGCTGCGCACTGCCCTTTGTTTTTAGATGTGAAAAATGTGTCCTGCCCCTTTTCCATATTATCTTCTTTATGTCGTCTATTTTTTTCCCTTTAAAAATATTTTTCCTTTATTTTTTTCATGCAAAAATAGAAGAAAACAGAAGCTTTGACTCACATGTCATCATTCCTAATCCGCTTAACAAGCCTAGCCTAATAATAATAAAAAAAATCTGTGCATGGTTTCTTTCTGCATAACGAAACATAGTATCTACTGAAATCACGATCTCATTCCGATAACTTTCGAGATCTCATTCCAATAACTTTCGACTTCGGAAGTTACGGACTAAAATAAACAAAACAGCCAGATAATTCAATCCTTTCTTTTTCTTTTCAGTTACTCTAGTGGCCTTTTTTGTGTGGTGCTCAGATTTTGGAATAAATTATCATATTTTGATAAAATTTGGGAAAACAGCCTAATTTGCTATTATTGCAACTTGCTGTAAATTTGAACATAATTCGTTACGACGGAGATATTTATTTTATTTATTTTTTTTTTATGGTAAGGAAAACGTTTTTTTTTTTCATTCTTTTCTTTTAATTACTTTTTTCTGTTTTCCTGCAGCTAAATACAACTATGAATGCGGCGCTTCCTATGGAATATTGGGAAGTCGCCAATAAAGATTATCAGACATCTATATCACGGCTTCAATTTATTGAATAAATTGAGGCAATTTTCGGAGATTGGTGGGGAGGGGAGGGCGTTGAGTAAGGAATGATCGAATAAAAGCGTAAAGCTATCAAATTGGAAAATATATGGAGACAAATATAACAGAAGCAGGAAAAACGATTCAGTCCAAGGCATATATAAATAAATATTTAAAAAAAAAAAAAAAAAAAAAAAAAAAGCTTGTTTCCAAAATGTCCGGATTTTGGAGAATTCCGAATTTCGGATTTGAGACTTTGTACTGTACTTCTAAATTAGCAACATTCTAACTCTTCTTTGATTCCACGACCTAACATTCTTTGTCTTTTGTTTCATGTATGTTTTTACTCAAATAGAGAGAGATAGGCAAATTTTCATCACTTTTTATTATTTATTATTCTTTCTTTGCGTGGTGTATGCTTTAGATTTTTTTCACTCTCGTACAATGTAGGAAATAAAATGCCCCTAGTACTGTGTGATTTTAAACGCATTTGAAAAGGAAAAAAAAAAAAAAAAATGCCTTTTCGTTTTCTATTCTATTTCTTTATTATTTTTTGTCAATGCTATCTGCTCCTGATTTATTCATGGCCGATGAGTTACTTGCACCAAGAGTTCTGCGGAGAAATCTGCATAAGACACAATTTTCTATCATAAACATATAAATGAAAGCTCTAAAGTTCATTTAAACAGTTAGATGTGCAAATAATCTCAGTTCTTGCAACATCATGTAAATCACATTTAATAAGCAACTTTTGTCTAGTCCCTTGAAACTTGTCTTAACCAGGTTCGACTGTATATTGTTACTCATTTTTTAAATCTATTTTTAAACTTATATTATTACCTTTTCGATAAACAAAGGGTGATATATTACAGGGTAAATTTTAAAAACAAAGAATTGTACAATATTACACTAGTACCGATTTCAATCTTGTTTTCTAATTTTTCAGTCATGATTTCTAAATTTTTTAGCATCATTCATGAATGACATTAAAAAAAAGATGATTTCCATGAAAACACTGAAAACTTTCATACCTGAATGAATAGATAATTATAACTAATTGACAGATTCTAAATTAATATTATTAATATAAATTTTAAACAATAACAATTAGCTGAAAAATACTTTTTTCTTAAGTGGTCCCAAATCCAGAGGTTGCTCCATATCATACAATCTCTTAGTAATGTCTGGCATCTCTGGATGTGATATATTTTGAGGCATTTCTACTTTGACTTGACTGACATCTATTTTTTCTTGCATATCAGAAGCTGACACATCGAGCATTCCACTGTCATTTGATGGCATCATCATCCTGGGGACATCTATTCCTTTAGGACTTTTACCTTTCAACTGGCGAGGCTAAAATGAAACAAACTCATTGAGATCAAATTCAGCATCTGCATATTTTTTTCTAAATATGAGGGTTGGAAACAAATTCATTAGCAACTCTGTCATAGTTTATCAAGGTGCAATCTTTTATATTACCTCAATGTAATCCCAGTCATATTTATGCCGCACTGCCAAACTTCTGAAAGATACTAAATGACAGTAGCAGTGCAGAGGATATTAAATAAAATCTGTCCCCAAACAGTTTCATTTAAAACAAATAATGACGGAAAGTCTCAAGGAACAGTTACCCTTTATTCAATCAGAAAATGAACAAGTGAAATACAAGTTAACAAGATATAAAATAATGTCCTATATTTTTATAATCATATGTAAGTGTGCAGTAAAAACTTAACTATAGGTGCAAACTTAACTGTTCCGTGAAATAGAAAAGATTGAACAAAAAAATAAGGAATTTCTTCCATTGTAGGAATAAGTTAAAATCACACAGAAAGTGTGGGGGTTCTTCAAGGATCCTCCATATACCTATAATTGCAGTATCTTGGAATCTTTCTATCTAGAGAAACATTGTGTCAACATGCACTGCCATGCAGCACAACAGGTCACCCAAAGAGCTACTTTATCACAAGACAATGTTTTGTTATCACAAGCGTCATAGGGTACTGCATGGCATTTTCTTGTAACTCTGTCATGAACTGTCTCAATCCTAATTCTTGAATGTTGATATATATTCCCAAAAAATATGGTTTTAGAACAATTTATATTGATAATTTGAGTTTTAAAATTTAAGTGAAAATTTTAATCAATCAAATTAAATAGTGATAATGTTAAAATTTTCTTATTTAGGTAAAAATTTAATAATTTCATTAAAGCTGTAAAATTAAAGTATGGTAATTTTATTTTGGGATAATCTAATATCTGTGCTCATTTAAATTTTGGTGTACTCCATATTAAATAGAAATGCAATTTCATGTTTTATTTATTTGAAAAAGCTCCTTTTATGTTGGCTTGGCACCCGCTGGCATAAAGGATCTTTTCTCAAGTATTTATGTTCAAATTTGGCTCAAGTTTAATAAAATTTTCAACTCAAAAAATTATTGAAGTAGTTCTTAAAATATTTTGTTAATTTTTAAATTAATAATATTTTATATACTATTCATAGAAATGTGTGATCAGCTGATTAATTATTTTTATATCATTTGTTTTCTGAATTATCCTGAATAGAATTAAATTTAATTAACTCAATTTAAAAAAACCTAATTTTTTCATGTGTCTTGGCGATTTTTCTTGTCTTACGCAGCGAACAATCGCAGATGTGTATTAATTTAGAAAAAATCTCAAGCTTTGTTTCTGAGAAAAAAGATTGTATGCAAAATGTAAAAAAGAATGTATTTAATCAAAATTGAAATATTTTATCCTAAAAAAATAACAATACTAAGGCATTTATTCACGGAGCGAGATTGAACTACTTTTACATGTGCATGCGAATGGGTAATGCGGCCTGCCCATAAAAGATGGAGGAAAGAAGTTTAGCATGGGAGTTTTTGGGACAGATTCGGCAGAGACCTGGTTTGGAACATCGGATAGCGGACCTATGCAACGACGGCCGCGGGACTCAAAGACGGGGTTGATTGGCAGCAAGCGAGTGAACAGTGATTTTGGGAATTAGCAGAAGTAGGAGAGAAATCTGACGCTGACTAATAGCTGGGATGAGGAAAGCTCAAGGATTAGATATGTTGAGCGACTTGTCACGATGGATGGACAACTACTTGAGTTCTTGGCGATGTTTGTGAATATGGCTGTTAAAAATGTACTTCAACAATAACTTGTAAGGTATTAATAAGGTGAATTAATTTTAAATAATATTACAGCCTTATATGCATAAGTTTAAAAGGGCTCCAAAATGTTTTTATTAATCAGCAAGTGAAATAAAATGTTTTAAAAGAATTTAAAATCCATTGCAAATACCAGAGATTGGATTTTGTCTTTTCATAAAAATATACAATTATGAAAGATAATTCTTCATTAATAAAGAAGAAAAATTATAAATAACAATATATATATGTATATATATATATATATACACACACACACACACATAATGATTACAATAAAAAAAATAATAAAAAAAAAATTACAGTTTGCAACGTAAAGTTATAGTTTATTCATAGTAGAAAACAAAACTAATAGTATCAGATTTCACATTTAAGAATAATGATAATTAAAAGTTTGCTCATAGTAAGTATTAAAGAGTCATCATTTATATTTGATCTCACCTCGGTCTACGAGGGTAATTTGATATGTTCTCGGTCTGACACAGAGATGGAACAAGTATGACCAAATGACAATAATGTTTGTAAAGTATGATACTTTAGATGACATGCTGCCGAGTTTCAGATGCGTGAATTTATTGGTTATTGCTGGGGGATAAAGTGAAAGTAAAGTAAACAAGCTTTGACATTTTCTGAAAATAGAAGAAATTGAAGTTCGAGCTGGCATAAAATATTTTGTTAAAAAAGATGTAATCCCCATGGACATGCCAAAAAAAGTTACATTCCAGCTTAAAGGATTCTTATCCTTCATATTCGATGATAACAAAGTGGGCTACTGAATTTAAACATGGTAGGAAATCCATTCACGTTGATGAAACCTCAGGATGCCCGAAATCGCTATGACCGACAAAATTGTCTCAAAACTTCACAATGCCGTATTGACTGGTTGTCGATTGAAGATACACGAACTTGCTGACATTGCAAACATCTCGATAGACCATGTCCACCACATCTTACACGATATTTTGGGTATAAAAAAGCTTTCCGCTTAATGCATGCTGCGTTTGTTGAACGTCAACCAAAAACGCCAAAGAATGAACGTTTCTCAAGAGTCGTCTGAAATGTGTTAGGTTGCAAGTTGAAAAATAAAATGAAATATAAAAAATTTTGTATTTTCTTTGTCAGGCCAAGAATTTTTCGAACCACCCTCGTACAGGGCTGCACTAAAGAATTCGCACACAAGAGTGTGTCTTAAATGTATTAAGTTGCAAGGGGACTACATTGAAAAATATGAAATTATGTCTAAAATCCTGTGCTTTCACTGTCAGGCCGAGAACTTATCAAATCACCCTCGTATCATATCAAATAGCCCTAATAAATCACAGAGAAGAATATATGGCTGTGATTTTTCTAGAATATTTAAAATATAAAATAACTAGCTGACTCCGCCCGACGTTGCATGGGCCCATGATAATAACTTTACATATACCTAAAATCAGTGTTGAGTTTTTATATTTTTAAATGATAATCTTTCTAAACAAGCTTAATATTGGGAGCCCCACTGCCTTCGGCAATGTACACCTTCAAAATTTCTGTTTTTTTTTTTTTTTTTTTTTAAAACAAAAATCTATCCAAAAATGCACAAATGTATCACTAAATTCATAAATGCTGTTTGATAAATTCTATTTTATTTCCTAAAAGATATTTTTATTTGAATTTCTTTTGCTTTCTATAATTCTTAGACTTCTGTCTTCCAACGAGTAATTGAAAGAATATACATCAACTTGTATAAATTACTTGAATTTTATTAATCATTTGATGCAATTTATAGAAATGAAATTTAGTATGAATAGTGATAAAGACAGATGTTTATGTATATGTTTGTCTGCAACTGTGACCAAACAAGAGACTGCTACGCGCAGAACTACATGATTAAATAAAAAATAAGAAATTAAACAGTATGGACAATTTCATGTGGTTTTAATACAATGTTATCAAATTTGTATGAATATATATAAACCTGTTATAGGGATTCCCAATTTAATTTCTGACATTTAGATATATTAAACTTTCAATTCTAAACAAAAGTTCATGAGAAAACCTAAATAATATACAACAGCCACAAGCTCCTCACTCTTTTAAAATGCAAAGGTCTCCTTGGATATGCACAGAAACAAAAACATGTTCTAAAACACAATTAAAATGGGAAACAATATTTTTAAAGGCATTGAGAAAAATATAAAAATCTCTTGTAAATCCGTGAAACTTTTTTTTTTTTTTTTTTTTTTTTTTTTTTAAATAACCAAAGATTTTTAAGAACCAAGAAAGCACCAAAAATAAATGGGTGTATTTTTTTATTTTTATTAATTGGGAGAAAACGTCCATCAAATAATTTTTTTTGAAATAGTAAATATTAATATTTTTCAAACTCAAAGCTACTATTAGAACCAGAAAAATATATTTCCATCAGAGCAGGGAATGCGTCAGTTTTAAAATGTAGAAAAAAACAGAAAACTTGAAAAGAAATCAGAAAACACAAAAACCAACACAGAATTGAACTTAAAAAAAAAACTACACTGTTGTTAGAAAGGAAAATGTATCCCAAATAAGTGTCTTTTTTTTTTTTTTTTTTTTTTTTTTTTTTTTTGCATTTTTGTCTTGGAAGAAGATGTGTCAGTTTCAAATAAAAACTTGAAAACTGACATAAATTGAGGTCTACTCAAAATGTTTTTAGAAATAGTAAATATTATTATTTTTTTAAAACAAAAGATTCCATTGAGACCAGGAAGATAAGGCAAATTTTTTTGTGTTTTTCTTTTTTCTTTGTAACTCTATGGGGAACCTGGCAATTGCAATTTTGAAATGAAAGGGGAAAAAAACAAACTTGAACACTTTACTTTTGTCTGCATGAAGAACATCTGACAATGGGCAGGCACAATCAGCAAAACAAAAGAAGTTTGCCATTTTGTAATGTTTATTATGGTTTTTAATTAATATCTTGGCTAATTATCAAAATATGAAAAATCTGAGCCTCAGGTGCATTCACACTTGTCTTCGTCTATCCTCATCCAAAGTTTCAGACCTATGTACAGTAGATTTTCCTTGCGATTGCAGACAGACAGACAGACACACACAGACAAACATTTTTTCCTTTATTAATATAGATAATGTTAAATAGGTGAAATATCAATAGTACAGAAAATCAAGAAAAAAAAAACAGGAGCACGCTACCTACCAAAATCAGGAGGTTTGGCAAGTCTGCCATACACCTCATAAAGCTATGAAGTGTATGGCAGACATGTGACAGATATGGAAATGGGACTACAAAAAATTACAACAACGAAGCTCTCAATTATAAAGGAATTATTCCATTTTCATGTGCACAGCTAAAGCCAATACAATTAAACATATTAAGATTTTCAGATATTTTAAGTAATCGTCCTTTCTAACTTTAGTTTTATTATTTGCTCATTAATCTTTAACTTTGGGGAAATATAAACATCTGATTAAAAAATTTAAAACACCATTATTTTTAAAAGTTGCACAGTTAAAAATTTAATAGCAGCAAATGAATAAATAAATAAAATAACTTTTATCTTTCTTTCAAGTTATATATTTTGAATGATAATATAGAAAACTGCTGCTCTTTTAAGAAAGCTACAGCAATAAATATTTGAAAATCAGTTATTTGAAATAAATGAGTTAATATTCTAAACAGTTATTAAATTGCAAAGCACATTTTAAATTATATTTAGATTAACAGCATGAAAATGTCATTTATTCAAAAATATTAAGATATCTACAAAATTCTCAATTCATACCAAATCATATTTTTACAGGTAAAGTTAAATAAAAGTCCTTCACAGTGTTTCATTAAGAAAATATGGTCTAACAGCTACATAAAAATGAAATCCTTAGAGTAATGCTGATGTCATACCAATGGTGGTAACAATCTAAACAACCAATTTGGCTTTTTACTGAACATTTATTAACTTTTGAAACACTGTACAATTTTGATTTTTACATCATCAAAATAGGGGGGAAAATGAACCTTCAAACACAAACTGTACCTCAATTTACATTTTTTAACTTTTTTTTATGGGTTTTTAAATGATTCTTAAAGAATGATCTTTTTAAAAATCTATCTCTATCGCATGCAGCTCGATTGTGGAAAACTAAACTGCTTACACTTAAAACAATATAAATTGTTCAACGTTCATTGTTGGCTAATACTCCATAACAATATTAACACTTCATCAATAAATATTAAAATAATATAAATGAAACACATTTAACCAATTATGTAATCGAATTAAATGATTAAACACTGAAATGATTAAAATAAAGAAGGCTGATGTAAGTAGTGAAATCTTTGGTGATTTCTTTGTCTATTAACCTGGTATGTGGCTAATATAAAAATATCTGTTAATAAATTTCAAAATATTATTTGAATGCATAATTCATATTTTCCAAATAAAAATGCAAAAGCATTTTTATTAAACTGTATTTTTATTGCCAATAGGCAATCTAAAATAATATATTAAATGTAAAACACTATTAGACAACATTAGAGTTTCAATTACAAAAATGGTTTTTGTTCTGCACACCTGGCAGTATGTTTTATAACCTGGAAAGTCCGGGTTTGGATCCTCTGGTTACATTTAAATGAAAATCTAGGAATATTTTATTGATTTACTTAAGAAACATTTTCAAACATGTTCTTAACTCAAATAAAATTAATTGAAAATCTCTGAGAATGTGGCAATTCTTGACATTCTACAAAATAATATTCCTCTCACATTTTTCTAACATACTTCATGAATCTTATTATTTTTTCCTCCTATGCATTATTCAAAATAAAAATGTCTTGTTCAGATTAATAAAATACTAAGCATATAAATTAAAAATAATATAAACAGAAGAGATGTAGAATAAAACCTTAATTTGATCTGGTTTGCCATTTCTGCAACACTTAGGGCATTCCCAACTGTTGGGTAGGTCATCATTGATGCAACTTTCCATAGGCAAGTCTGGATTCTTTTCTTGTAAGCATTTAGGATGCAAAATTTCCCAACACTGGGAGCATTCCATCAGACTAGAATTCTCGTTTTCTGGTGGGTTAGTCAGCTTATCCCAACCATCTCGGCCACATATCATACAGCAAGCAGTATGAGGTAGAACAGGCTACAAAATGCGACATTTTATTAACAGAAAGTAAAAGAACCATGAAAAGCACAAAACAGCATTTTTTTTACAATTACATAAATTGCTCATCAAAAAAAATTACACAGTCAAACTGTAACACAAAATACAGGTTTCCCCTTGCTGTATGCAGTTTTAATTAATGCAGTAATTGTTTTTCAAATCATCCCTCAATTAAAATGGAGAAAATTTTGATTAGTTTTCAAAGCACAAAATGATTTATCCCATTTTGCCAGCTAAATGGCACTAAATTGTTATGAAAATAATATTGGATAAAGGTTTGAAATTACAATAAAGAATTGAAATTCTAATAAACTTTTTAATACCTCTTGATTGTCGCTTATTAAATTAGCTCACAGGTTAATGTTAATAGAAGTTTATGAAACTTAAAAATAAATTTAATTTTAAAAGTTTCAAATCAAGCAGTAATATGTACTTCCTAGCAACAACACATTAAAAACAATATCATACTACATTATCAATGTTCTACAAACTGAAAAAATATATGGTCACCATCAAAAATTTCTAGTTGCCAATAAAAAATATTTGTTGTGACACCCCTCTCCCCTTTTCCTTCCTTCTTGCACAAACACACACACTCCTTATTTAAAGATACATTTTTTAAAAGCACATAAGTTCTTTATAAATTGATTGAGGAAGAATAATTACTAGTATAGTAATGATATATCATGAATTGCTTTAAGTCTTCAACTCAGTTAATTAATTAATTTTGGAGAGCAATATAAACACAGTTGCCAGTTAAAATATTTTGGTTGCCAATGCTGACTACATTTGTCAAGCCCTGTACATTATTATATTGTTTATATATGTATATTAGGTTTTAAGAAAGTTGGTTGTGGATCTATTGCAGTTTTTCCCATTGAAAGTAAGTTTCAATTAATGTGGTGATATTGCGGGATCAATTAACCACACTAATCAAGAAAAACCTGTATAGTGTTTAAAAGTAATAAAAGAAACAGGAATGGATTTAAATATTAGACAAATACAAAATTATTAGATAAGTTTATAAAAGAGATTGAACGACACTACAGAACAGGTAAAAAAAAGGATATATAAATGTTAACAAGGATATTGCGCATGGAATTATATGAATTGTATGCTATTAAATTTACTTGAAGATTTAAAAAAAAAAAAAAAAAAAAACCTCAGGAAACAAATTATTTTTAAATTGCTGCAAAATTTCATATACCGGAAAATTAAATTTATTTGACTATAATATAATAATTATTATGCCAGACTATCTCCTTATAAATGCAAATACAATTTATGATTGTTTTAGAATAGGACAGTAATTTTATTAAAGTACCTGCATTGCAATCTCTTTTGCAATGCTTATAAATAAATTTAACCTTAGAAGTTGTAAATTTTAAATTTTCATAATTCTAAAACTACTTGATCGAATGGATTCCCATTTGGTATCCCAAGGTAAAATTTACCTAATAAGCCAAATATGATGTCAAAATTAGGCGTTTGTATAGAAAATTTCAGAAATTGGTGCAATTTTACTATGAAGCCCTAAGCTTACTTTTATAACATAAATTGAAAGAAGACAAAATTTCCAGTCGAATGTCCAAGGTTTAATATTTTAGTCATTTATGGAGGAATGAATCTGTTGCACAAGGGTCATACAGAAATTTTTGAGACCTGGCTAAATGGCACAAGTTAAACTAACTCTTAGGAGTGTTCAAAATAGTTCCCACCAAGATCAATGTCAATTTTTCAAAGATTAAATGGATGAAATTCCATATTTTAGAATAGATGAAAAATATGTTTTTATAGTATCACCAATCTCATCTTCGGAATGAAGACGACGCAGGCATAAATTTTTTTAGATTAACAATAGCCAAAAGTCACACATAGCAAGATCAGAATAGGGTGGATATTCTATACTTTGATGATTTTTGTTCAAGAAATTCTACTGGAATCCTTGCTGAATGAGAAGATGCACTGTCATGGAATGAAGCATGGGTTCACTAACATTCATCCCTTAAAGAATTTCTGGAAGACTCTCACAAGGGAACCACTTTTGGTGCAACTCGCACTTAGCATTGAGACCTGATGCATTTTAAAGGCCTATATTACGAAGTTTGAGAATTGATAAAATTTTTCTGTTAAAATCCTTTTTTTTTTTTTACAGCCACATAACTTTCTGAAAATGCAATTTTCTAGACCACTTATAGGCCTATTAACATAGAAGTTTAAAAAAAAAAAGTTAAAAATGCAAATTAGTCAATAATAAGTATAAAATGTTGAAAAAAGTTCAAAAGTTCCTTTAAGAATGTACGAATTTGATTTTGAAAAATTAAAACATTATATTTAAATTTTTGGCAGGGAAAGGTTGGCTTTATTCATTACAGTAGAGTTTTCCCGGCAACCCTGGCCAAATGCCATAGCCGTCTGCTGTGTGTGAATAGTGGTTTGGATTCGTAGCACCATATTTGGTGACTGAACTCACTTTTGCTATGAAATTAACAATTAAAAATCCAATAATACAAAATTTAAAGTATAAAAAAATACATAAAATATGATTTTAACAGAGAAATTTTATCGATTCTATAACTTTTACGTATAGGACCACAAAATGCATTGGGTCTCTATGCTAGGTGCGAGCTGCACCAAAAGTGGTTCCCTCGTCAGTGGTGTACCAATCAGTTGTAACTGTCTTCTGTCCCTCTAGCTCAACGGTCGGCAACTGGCGGACTGCGGAAGATCAAATCGTGGACTGCCAAAAGTTTTCAATTTGAATAAATAGTTTATTAAAATTTACATATAATAGATACGTTTGAACGATAGCCTTATCAATGTTTCTTATATTTTATAAGAAATTGCAAGATTAATTGAACCACGTGAACCAAATTATAAAAAACTAGCAGAATACCGCAAGTGTCATTTTTCGCACTAATTTTTTAACAATTATCTGCTTTTTCTTTTTTATAATGTGTATATAAAATTTTCCAGAACGTATACTTGTGTATATAGTAATTTTTCATAACAAATACCTGATTTTTCTATTCTATAGTGTATGTATGTGTAAAAATAACAATTTAAAATTAATAAGTACTAATATTACTTAAATGTATTTTCTCTGGACCTCGATAACAATTTTCAAAAGTATTCGGACCCTACTTAAAATTACTTGCCGACCCCGGCTCTAGCTTTATGGCTTTGATCAGCCCTATACTTCTGAAGAACATGGCATATAATACTTTTTTCATTGCTCATTGTCTTTTCAAAATTGTTGGTTTGGGATAATTTTCAAAGACCTATATTTTACTTTCTAGACATGTTGGAATGTAAAAAAAATGGTATGCGTCTCATCAACGATTATGTTTTTTAGAAATAATGTGGTGCCAACCATCATTAAGTAATTTTAGGGCTTTTTTACTGATTCTGACATGTTCCACTCTTTGGTGTTCTGTTAATTAATGGGTGACTCAGCAACAGACTAATTTTTTTATATGCATTTCTTCATGAATAATTTTATGTATAGTTGCAGATCCAAAGTTAAGTTCCTACCGTATCATTTGGTAGGTACAGCAATTAATCATCAATTTACATTTTTCGTACAGCTGACACATTTTCTGGGACTATAGCTGACAAAGGTCTTCTTGAGTGTTCATCATAGAAGAGAGAATTTCTTTTCTAAATTCTGTTTATCATCTGGATACAGAGGCAAAAGATGGAGCTTCATTTCCATATGCTAATTGTAGATGTTGAAAGTATTCTTCTTGGATGCGGTCAACCCCATATACATTCTAGATGGTCATGTGACATACACTATTATAATATTCAGAGGCGTAGCACCAAGGGGGGTACGATCACTTTACTACCAGTATTTTTATATACTATATCTGGCCTTATTTAATTCATACCGTTCAAAGATTAAATAAGGTCAAATGTAGTTTATAATTATACTGGTAGAAAAATGATCCTCCCCCCCCCCCCCCTGATGCTACGCCACTGATAATATAGATTACAGATTTAGATTTTTCACCTTTTAACTACAAAGCAAAACACTTTCTTTCTAGCAGTTGAAAAAGGCAAGTTTCTGGAGAAAACTTTTGCATTATAAACACTTAAAAACACTAGTAATTACAGAAAGTTAGACCCATTTTAAGTGCCAAAAGGCATAAACATCCTATCAAACAAATTAATTTAAAAATAAAGAAAGCATGGAAAGGCATTTTAAGTTTAATCGATAAAACTATTATTATTGTTTTAATTAGATTTGCCAGATCCTGAATTTCAAAACAAGATGGTGAGGTTCATATTTTGAAAAACAGACAGAGAATTTCACAGGTGTGAGCTTTCCTCTCAAGAAATTCCACTAATTTTCAAAGAATTTTCTTTTTTGGCATAACGATAAGTTTGAAAAGCAACACAAAGAACACAATGAAATTAGGACGAGGAAAAGTAAATCAAATCTAATATTTAAGGGTGCTAATAACATTTGACTTAAAGTGAAAAATAATTACACATAATAATACATAATGATTGATTTAAAAAAGTTAAAATAAACTTTTAGCATTTTCTTTTGAATTGCTACCATAAAATCTTCCAATGAAACTTTACCATTTGCTGATATACTTATGGTTGAATGAAATAGCATATTAAGGAAATGCAGCATTTAGGTATATATATTTTTTTTCTTTTCCAAAGAATTATACTGTCCACCCTTTACAAATGTCAGGGTTCGTACACATTTCATTACATGAAATTTAAGGACTTTTAAGGACTTTCAAGGACCAAAACCAAAAAAAATTAAGCACCTAAAAATTGAATAAACTAATGAATTGCATGTTTGAATTGAAATTTTCATTTTTGTAAATACATAGAACTTTTTAAGTAAATATAAGTACATTAGATGTACAACGAATTGAACTTTACAAAAAACGTATAATATATTTAATTGAAAATATCAGTAATAATTTTAATAATACAAATTATGAAACGAGAAACACAATTAAATTTTCTTTAATTCTGAAATTTTTTCTAACAATTTTAGATCAAGGCTATTAATGTGAATTTCGTTTTCTTTGATAGTTTTTCTCAGTTCATGATATTGCATAAACAAGTCTATGTTCTTAGATGTTTCAGCTTTATCAGCCAAATTATTAGCTTCTACATTTGTACTTTGCATGTCCTTTTCAAGAAAAATCTTTTTTTTTCTTTAGGAAGGTGATCTCATCCTCTAAAGTTTTCCATTTCAGTTGTTTTGTTTCAGCCTGAGCTTCATATTTTTTCTTTTCCAAATGCTGCATGTGCATGTACTTTGAACGAGCAGATGAAGCAGCTATTTTGATTTCTTTTGTAATTTGCAAATTGTGAATTTCCCCAGACAGCTTGATATATTCATGAATCACACGTTGAGAAATATAAGATGCCTCTTTCAAATTTTCAACTTCAAGGGCTTTATTAACTGAGAAGCCTCTTTTGACAGATGCTTGTCCATGGGAGAGTATAAGAATCATTTTAATAATCTTCCATAGGTTTTCATATTTGTTTCCTGAAAAGTAAGGTTGAAAAAATGTATCCAAGGAAAGATTGTTTGGGTCAAATGAAGCAAAATCGAATGAATTCGGATTGACAACATTGGATAGGAATCTCATCACAATTTTTTTCTAAAACACGCTTATTTTGAGATAGTACTAAAGATGCTTTTCATTTTTTTCTCTTGCTTTCTCGGGATGCCCAGCCATCATGCGTGGGTCAATGCTAATTGCATTTCTTACTAATGAATAATTAACTGGACATTTTTGCATTAAATGTTTTATCATTGTTGTAACGTACTTTAGACAATTTTGTCTAAGTGAAAATATATCATTTTCTGTTATTTCTGTTTTCCTTTTCTTTTCTTTTATTAGTTGCTCTGCAGCAAAACCTAAATATATTTTACCCTTATCGTTGTGCATATTTGGATCACTAAAATTAAATTTGCATAAAATGCTGAATACAATCATTTACAAGTTTCAACAAGTCAGTGGCAAAAAATGGAATCATTGGTTTATCACTCTGATATACCTTCAAAAATGGTAAAAGTATTTTTGACAGCGATAGAAAAAAATTCAATTTTATCAAAAATGTTTTATCTTTAGTTGCTTCCTTAATGATACAAAATGATTTAGATGTAATTTTTAGCAAAATACCCATATCAATCTTCTTTACATATGTTATGATATCATTCCCTATTTCTATGACCCTTTCGGCTGCTGGGACATTTTCGAACCACCTGTAACTAACAGAATTTTACAGGGAATTTTTTCATTGATGAGATATTTATAAAATCATCATGTCTTGCTGGAGGATCTTTAAAAATCCAATACAAACTTGACAGAACTGAAGTTATGTCCCACCCGATGAATGAAATTTCATGTTTGAAGGAATTGTTTAGGATATGGAGACCACATGAACCTAAATTCAAAGATTGTATGCCATATTTCTTGGATAAGTCTTCCTGTAAACTGTTGTATAATTTCCAATTAACATAAGGCCCATCCATAGATATTTGTAGAAGTTTTGATAAATCCAATTTTACAACACATTCATACAAAGCTGAGAGAATGTCTTCACTTGTTGAATGCCCAATAAATGCTGATGTTAAATATTGTGTCCTGACTCTACATTCCTCCTGGTGCCAATATCGTACATGAATATCAAGCTGCTTTTTTTGGTTAGTTTGATTTAGAGTCTCATCAAAGAGCAGAGTAAAAAACTCTGCATTTTTGCAGTTATCTACCAAAAGCGTTTGAAAATGAGGGCCAAGACCAAAATGGCATATATATGCACATTTTTTTTCTCCACATGAAAAATTGCTAGCGATGCTACTGTCTGAGAACATTCTGGAAAATAATTGTGCAATATCTTCACAGGGTTTATATGAATAATGACTTTAAATGCACTTTAAGGCCCACAATATTTCAGCATCTAGTACATCATTTTTTGAAGTACTAGCATCTATTTTTTCTGATGTATTGGCATCTAAATTGTTTGAAGTAGATGCTGTTCTTGAGAAGAAATCTTTCATTTTTTTAGATTCAAGGTTTTTAGAATGTTTGCCACGTGTAAGAAATATAAAAATACATCAGAAATAATCTACAAATACATCACACATGTAAGCATACAATCAATTAAGATGTAATTATTTTTATGTCTGAAGTATAAATAAAAACCTAGAATAAATTTATTTTAAAATATAGAAAACTAGCTGACCTGCCCGGCGATACCCGGTCCCGTGTAATAACCTTAAATCTATTGTCCCGGGTGGTGAAACACGGAACTAAAATCATTAAGTTCGAAATCGATGTCGAAATCGGGTCGAATGAGTCAAACCGTATTGTGATCGGATATAGCTGCAAAATCTATTACTTCCACCTTCCACTGACAGGGGCACAATCTCTTCTATACGAACATAACTGAAATTTTAAAGACTATTGATGTCGAGGCGAACGAGCCAAACCGCGTTGTGATCGGACCCATAGAACCCGAGATAGCTCCAAAATCCATTAGTTCCACCTTCCACCACCAGGGGGCGCAATATCTTCTATACGAACATAACTTAAATCTTTAAGGCTATCGATGTCGAGGCGAATGAGCCAAACCGCGTCGTGATCGGACCCATAGAACTCGAGATAGCTCCAAAATCCATTAGTTCCACCTTCCACCACCAGGGGGCGCAATCTCTTCTATATGAACATAACTGAAATCTTTAAGAATATCGATGTCGAGGCGAATGAGCCATACCCCGTCGTGATCGGACCCATAGATCCAGAGATACGAAAGCGCTCCTGGCTGCGAGGGCATAGGCGCCGACTAGGAAGGGGAAGGGGGGGGGGGACGTTGCCGCTTTGTCTGGTTAAGGTTAGGGGTTTGTTAAAGTATTACCGATAGTAATAAAGACAAAAAGAAGGCAGACAATTTAGAAAAATGATTATCATTGAAATTTTTCAGACAAAAATTAAGGGGAAAAAAATCAAAGAAAAATTAAGGACTTTCAAGCACTTTTTGCAAATTTTGAATAAAAATAAGCACTTTCAAGGACCAAAAAATCTTTAAAAAAATTTAAGGACTTTTAAGCACTTTCAAGGACCGTACGAACCCTGAATGTACATAGGATGACTAACTCCTAACAAAGGAACCACTTTTGGTGAAGCTTGCATCAAGACCTGGTGCATTTTATAGCAAGGTTAGAGAACCGATAAAATTTGTCGGCAAAAATTGTATTGATTGATTTTACAGCAGCATAATTTTCTGGAAATGCAATTTTTGAGACCAATTATCAAGCTATTAATAACATAGAAGTTTTTCTGGAAAAAACTTTGAAATACAAATTAGTTAATAACAAAATATTGAAAAAGGCTAAATTCTTTTAAGGCGCAAAATTGGATTTATTCGTTACTGCAGAATTTTTTTAGCAACCTTGACCGAATGTCACAGTCGTCTGCTGTATTCGTAGCACCCTGTATAAGGACCTAACTCGCTTTTAGTGTGAAATTAAAAATTCATTGCTTTAAAATTAAATGTATATAAAAATATATATAATACAATTTTTGCAGACAAATTTTATCGGTTCTCTAATTTTGGCCTATAAGGCTATAAAATGCGCCAGATCTCAATGCTAGGTACGAGCTTCACCAAAAGTATACAGAATTAGTTTAGTTTAGTTTTGCTTAAAAAAATGAATTTCAAGCCCTGTTTGTAGTAATTACAAAATCTTAAATAAATAAAAAAAAAAAATTTAAATGGTGAAGAAACAGGAAAAAGCTAAAAAAATACATACTGCCATGCACTGACGGCTTATGCAAGATTGTTTCATTCGTCCTGGGCCTCCAAATTTTTTCATATCTTTGCAGAAATGACATTCACCACAATCTGCTCGAAGGCATGCTTCACATTTTTTACATCTTGTTCTCCTACGCCGAGCATTACTTGAGTTGCTGCCTTTAGAACCAGACTTGCCACTTTTAGTTCCTCCTCCTCCACCACCACCGCCTCCTCCTGCTCCTCCTGAATTAGCAGGTGCAGAACGAGGTTTAGGTTTTGGTTTCTGTAAATAATAATAAGAATAAATAAAGACAGTTGTTTCTAATAATAAGGAATGACAAGATTTGAAAAAAATTATAAGATTGCAATATAAGAGAGCAAAAAAAATTCCATAAATCTTTCCCGGGGACGATGGCAAACCATGCTGTAAAACACAGTTCCTATCTGAACACCTAAGTGAAGCAGCATTAAATGGAAGCAGTACCAAAGAACATATACTAAGAACAGAGACTTCATGTAAAACGGCAGTCGACAAAAGCAATACTATACAGTGAAGTTTTATTACTTTGTAAATTTCTTGGCGAATTTGTCCGGATACTTGGATAAAATTTATTAGCGCTAAGTTGCCAATTCTTGTAGATTAAAAAAAAAAAAGAACTGGTCGGCAATTTCCATCAATAAAAGGACATGTACTAGAAATCTTTTGTGCTGCCCTGTATATCATCTATAGAAGTTATACACACCAAGTAATAAACAAAAAATTAGTTTAATTTTAAAATGTACACCACAACTTAAAACACTTCCAGCAATTACTGTTCTCAGTTACACTGTAACTGAATTCTTATGCTTGTCTCTGTAAATGAACGATGAATGCTGTGCACACCCTATTCTACAGTAAGACTCTTGTAGTGAACCTCAGTGATATATATCAATTTAAATATGTTTGAATTAGTGCAACATTGTTAAAATATACCACAAGCAATTTTCCTCCATAGACTATAATGTAAAGGAATTCTTTTGAGTATCCCTGTAAATGAACTATAAACGCTACATACTTCATTTTCAATACTGGACATGCCTTAGTAAACCCCAGGAGCCGCGCTAAGATTTTCAAAATTCTAGCCAGTAAATTAGCCAAATTAAAATATTTTTAGCCAAATTTATCTATAATTAGCCGAAAGTATATAATACATTTTTATCATTAACTCTTTTAGCCCTGACTTTATTGAATGGGTAAAAAAGCATTTTCTCACTGCATTACATTTGCTGCGTGTCCAAAAATTGTGTCCATTTTTTTCTTTTTCAATTTTTTTTAGTTATACTCCATCCAAAAATAAAAGTATTACCTTAAAGCATGGCTGCCAACTGTTCCAATTTTTGCATACCACTGAAATTTAATAGAATTTTTTTTGCCTTATTTAATAGTCGAAATGCTGTGTTTAAATAAGGCAAAAATTTCTATTAAATTTTAGTAGTATCCAAAAATAGGAAGAGTTGGTAGTTCTGCCTTAAAGTAAAGATTAAAATTAAAATGTCGCCAACTGAAAAAAAAAAAAAAAAAAAAAAAAACTGCTGATTAAATTTGAACTCAGTACCGTTTTATTATTGTTACTTTTGTGGGCATAGCATACATATTTTTCACTACAAACTTTTTTTTAAAATCATCCGCGTTTCAAAACAGGATTACAAGAACGAAAAGCTCCTGATAAATTATTCGCCAGTCTTTTCGCCATAATAATTTTTTATTTGCCAATTTCATGATGTATTCGTATATGGTGCATAGGCGAATGACAAGCGCGCCCCCTGCATTAACATTTATTAATTTCATGAAAATCAGAGAATATTTATGCAAGTTAGAGCATGGACAGACAAACAAACTAACATAATAAATAAGGACTTTGTGAGAACTTTTTTAAAGACAAATATTTTTAACAGAGTTGTATACAACAAAATAAAGGGGGTGTTTGGGATAAAAAATAAGGACTTTTTAAGGCCAAATATTGGTAAGATCATTAACTGAAACTTTATTAATTATCAAATACAATTGTACATATAAAATACTAATAAATGTTACCGAAATCATTACTATTTAAATATCAATTTATATCATTGGAAACTAAAGATCTTCCTCAAAAATACTTCAGGATATTAAAGTAAGTTTATTTAGTAATTATTTACCTAATTTAAATGGAAATTTAGAGTGCTAAAATATAGTTATATTTCTGCACTTACCACTTTTACATCACATGGCTAGATATCATTATTACAGATATTGCCATTCAAACTATGCCTACATTTTTAAAGACGACAAATTCTCCAATAGCTGAAAAAAATTGGATTAAGAATAAAGTTTCTTTTCAAAACCACATACTTTTATTTACATAATATTTTAATGAAAAAATTATATTCAAGTAAGCAGTTTTTGGCATTGCTAAATAAACTATCAGAAGGAAATTGGATCACTTGAAAACTGCATTCCATTTTCAAGAAAAAAATAAGGACTTTTTAAGGACTATTCAGAAAAGTACTTATAAGGGCCTATAGAAATGAAAAGCAACAATAAGGACTTATAAACCCTTTCTAAGGACAGTGAGAATGTGTTAAGAGGATTATCAAATATGACAAAAGAATGTAAAAAAAATAAAGATTTTAAACTTTGTGTTCAAAGAGGGAAAGGTTTAGATGAAAAAAGAAAAGCATAAATCTGCTCTATTTTACTCCTAGTGAAATATTAAATAGCTAAACACATTTAAGAGGGAGATGGAAAAAAACATACCTCTACACTAAAATATATTAAAATGTACAAAGTAAATTCAATACTTATTCAGTTCCATACCTGCCAACCTTTGAAAATGAAAAATAGTAGCACACAAAATTGGTTGGTTGGTTGGTCGTTGTTTTTTATGCTGCAAATTTTAAGCGAACAAATACTAATCAACTAAACGTATGTGTAATGCATAAGCATACAAAGTAGGAGACTGTTTGGTTTTTGCCGAATTTCATGATTTTTACATGATTCTTTCAAAAATTAGTGTATTTTCAGCGATCCTTTGACGAAATTCGCGTTTTTTCAGCGATATTTTGACAAAATTCATGTCCCCCCCCCCCAGAATTCACGTTTTTTTTTTTTTGCGATCCTTTGACGAAATTTGTGTTATTTCAGTGATCCTTTTACGAAATCAGTGTATTTTTTTTTTTTTTTTTTTTTTTTTCGATTCTTTTGCAAAATTTGTGTCTTTTTTGCAGAAAATCGTAGTTTTAGACCAATTTTCATAGCATCACAGTTTTTAACTCCAAATCGTAGCAACTATGATTTTTTTGCAGCAGTTGGCAGCTCTGCAGTTCCAAAGAAATCTATAAGTAAATCAACCAGAAAGCACCCAGGCTATTTAATCTTTATCACATGACTTTGCATTTTCAATTGTTTCTATAATGTTTTTCATCATTTATAAATAACACATGTCAAAGTATTTGCTGCTAATATAGAATGACCTCTTAAATTTAACTATAAAAGAACCCTTCCCCCTTTACAAATGTATACCAAAAATCTGAGTCAGCTGCAACTCAAAATATCACAATTCATGATTCACATACAAGAATTTAAAATTTGAATAAAAGCAGATATTATTACCTTGATATCCAACCAGTATAAAACAGGTTTTCCAGTAATGGCTAATCGTGGATCGTCAAATTCATGTTCTTTTAATAGGACCTAAGAATTTTAAATTATTATTATTAATCATAACAATAATTTAGAAGTAATACTAAAACTTAATAAGAAAATCAACTTAATTAAAAGAAATGTTATTTTTTTTTCTCAAACAATACTACAGTCTGTCTCAAAAGTTTAAGCACAAACAAAAACATTATTTACTTATAGGATTCTGTAAAATTATTCAAATAAGTCACACCAAAATGAATAAAGAGATACATTATCATAACTTTAATAAAAAATTAAAAAAAATCATTAACTACCCAGTGTTTTAAAAGTTTAGGCACAATGGAGAAAAAACACACAATATGAAACTTTTACATCATGCTATTTCTTAATAGTATTTCCCTGGTTTGGGTTAACTTCAAATAATTTTGTTTCTATTGAAGCAATTAGATTTTGAAATATTATTGATGGCAGAGAATACAACACTTTTTTAACAGTCACTTTTAGTTCTTTAGAAGTCATATTGCTTTCCATTCTTGTATAATTCACGTTAAGATAACCAAAATGTTTTGAATTGAATTTATGTCTGGGCATAAATCTGGCAATCTAAAAAGCAAACGTTTTGGGCAGAAGGTCATTATGTTTTTCTATGTGAGTTGAACCATTGTTATGCAGAAATCTTCCTACAGCTTAATATGTCACCAAGTGGAAGTAGATGTTGCTGTCTGTTGATACTCTGTTTATTTTTTTGTCCATGGAGAACGGCTAGGATGGTTTGGCCATTAAAACCAATCACTCTCCAAACCATCAGATACTTACTCCCTTGTCATCTACCAAAGAAAATACGCAGCTGTTTCCCGAGCTCATGCAAGTAGCAATTCTAGCCATCAGGGTTATTCATATTTCATTTCTTTTTGTCTCTGAATAATATGGTGAGTCGCGACTTCTTACAACTTTCAATCTCAATCCATTATGGTCTGTTTATGGTGTGATTTAAAGCACAGTTTGCAATATATATATATATATATATATATATATATATATATATATATATATATATACATACACATATATTTAAAGTTCTTGCATTCTCTTATGCATCTATGTATTGTGCCTTTTGAGACATTAACACAGAGATAATTTTTAATTTGTCTCAGACCTTTTTTTTTTTTTACAACAATCTTCCTATTTCTTGATCAGTCTGAAAGCTTGTCAAACAAGTCCACCCGTTCTAGGTTTATGGTCGAAATTATTACCTCTAGTACGTACTTGGGGATATTCCTCACTTTTAATGTTTAAAGATTCTAGAAATTAAAAAAAAAACTTATCTTTCAACTTAAAAATCTCCTCTTTTGTGACTTTCTTAACCTTTAACATCTTAAATAGCAAATGGAAATTGAACATTTGCTGCCAAGGAAAAACAGTTGGTTGGACAGTTGGCTGGTTGAAAACCAATCCAGCATTTGTTAACATTTGCATAATGTACCTAAATTTTCAAGACAGTGGTTTTGTAAATAAAATAAAAAAAGGCATCATAGTGGTGGAGTAACCATTGTAATATCTTTTTCTCTACTATGTTTCATTTCAATTACATTTTGAGTACTTATCCTGAAACTATTCCATAAAGTTCTTCCAATTTTATTATCATATTTTAGTGTTTACATAAATTTTTGAGACAGACTGCAATATTTAAATATTTGTCACATGAATATCATTACAGTAAAACTTCTGAATAGAAGACACATAGGGACAGCAGAATTTGTCCGCTATTCAGAAGTAAAAGCATACAAATATACAGGTGTTAGGGGATATAAAAGTGTTTGTTAAATAGAGGTGCCTGCTATTTGGGAGTGGTGGTTTTAGAAGTTTTACAACAGTTAAACCATAAAACTTTGACATTTGCAACCTAATATAAAACAAGAGTAACTTCTAGAAAAAAAAATTAAGGAAAACATTTAGGAAAAGTACATTCTTCATCACTGAATATGATAGTCAGTTGGGACATATGTCCCATACAGTGGAGAAAAGATTTAACAGAAATGTCTTTAAATGATTCAAAGCTAAATAGTTGTCTAAATTTAAAATATTGATCCTAAGAATATTTAACTGAAATTCAAAGATCCAAGCATCGCGTCATATGCCAAGTAAACATTTTAATAGGAGCAGGTAATTTTACAAATGAAACTATTGTTGTTAAACAGTTTTTTATTTTACTACCAAGTTCTCTAAGATATTTCATTAGGGTCATTCCATGTCAAATCAACCAAAATTTTCAATATTCAACCTGACCATTTCAGATTTTGATGAAAGATTCAGTGATCGCTCTTCTTAGTGATATAGATGAGAATATACTTTAAAAAAATTTTATCTCATTAAATTTTCATACAATTAATTTTTTTAATTTTGAAAAATCATCATTTTTTGGCTTGTATAAATGTTTTCAATTTTGAATTTTTCAACTTCTATCACACACAGAGAATTGTTTGACTCCTTATTTTAACGAGAATTTCACAAGGCTTAATTTGATATGCAAGTTAACTATGCTTGGATAAAAAGAAAAACATAATAATTAAATAAAAAAATATCTAAAGTGCTTTTTAAAAATGTGCTATTTGTAATATTATAAGCTTTAAATAATAAAATTTAGAGTGGGATCTTAATGGGACCAGCAGTTATGAAAAAAATAATGTTGAAAATTAATAAGATGTCTTTAGCCCAATCATAAAGTTCGCGAGGTGCCAACTTTAAATACCAGCCCCAAATGGTGTTTAACATTGATTTTTTTTTTTTTTACCATAACTGCTGATTCCATTGAGATCCCGCTCTAAAAGTTTCAAAATTTAAAGCTTATAATATTACAAAACACACATTTCTTTTAAATTTTTTTTAATTTAAAATTTAATTAATTTTTATTTGTTTTACTTCCAAGCATAGTCAACTTGCATATCAAATTAAACTTTAGGAAATTCTCTTAAAAAGAGGGGTCAAACAACTCTCTATGCCTGATACAACTTGAGAAATACAAAATTAAAAAAATTATACAAGCCAAAACCGATGATTTTTTGAATTAAAAAAAAAAAAAATTATATGAAAATTTACCAAGATAAAAAAAATTATAAAAGTATATTCTCATTTGTATCACAAGGGAGAATGATCCCTAAAAGTTTCATCAAAATCTGAAATGGTCATCATGAGTCACTGGTTGATTCGGCGTGAAATGGTCCATTAACTGCATTTTAAGAGCCTACACTAGTCACACAAAGAAACGCTCAAGCTGATGTTAAACTTATGGGAGCGTTCTTTACAAATATCTCGCATGTACTTTAATATTTTAAAACAATATATATATATATATTTTTACATAGGATACCTGAAGTCGATATCAAACATTGTACGTTTGTACTTTTTCGATTTTGGTTACTGTTCTTTTACATGTGGGCACTTTTTCTTTTTCTGAAAATCATAGTATCCTCATATACAAAAACTGCAACCAAAATCGAAAAAGTAAAAACGTACAATGTTAGATATTGACTTCAGGTATCTTATGAAAAAAAAAATATATATTAAAATGCATGCGAAATATTTGAAAAGAATGCTCCCATAGGAACATTAGCTAATGAGTGTTTTCGCTCGACTAGTGTAAGCTCTTCTTAACTGCTTAATTTGAGATATCAAATTTAAAAAAAATAATTGATTAATTGTACACAGTCTACATAATTTTTCCCCACAATAGCACATTTCTTCATAACATACCAATGAGCTGAAAAAAATTCATTCATGACTACTCTACACAGAGTTTTTTCTTTCAAAAATTAGACTGTAACATATAATTTTTTATAAAATTTATAATATAATAGCAAAAGTTTTACTAGTGCATGTAAATGCATTATAATAATACAACATGCTTTAAAACTGAATACCTTTAAATCTTCTAAAAGACCATCTGGATCTCTAATATAATTTGGAATACCTTTCTTTGCAGGAGGAAGTCCATTTAACCATTTAAGAATAGCCTAGAAATATTAAGGCTGGAATAAGTATCGCTTGAAACAAACAAACAAAAAAAAAAAAAAAATTAAAAATACATCAAAAAGTTAAAAAAATTACATACCTTCAAACCATTGTATTCCCATTTTGTAATGTGAACATGTTCTTTTGGAACATTTTTCTGTTCTACAGTAGATGTATAGTCCAAAGGTTGAATAGTTTTTACTTCAGAATTTATTTCAGGAACAGTTTGTTCCATTTTACCATTTGAAACTTCCTGATGAAAATTATCACCAATTCCTTTAAATGGAAATGCGAATTTGTCATTATTCATATGCACAGGATTATGAGTCAGTGATAACAATTTAGGATCTTTCTCTGTAGAAGATGTTAAGTTCAAAGCATCTGATGCATTTTCATTAGCAGGATCTAGATATTCTCCATTCTCATTAACAAGAAGATAATTTTTACCAAGAAGGCAATGAACAAATCTTTGAACAACATACCACAAGATTTCTGTATAAAAAGGATAACGGAATTTCACAGGAACCTGTAAACAAATTAATAAAAAACATGATGTAATAAACTTACAAGCAAAACATGGGCCTATAGATTTTACAAACATTGCACAAAGGGAAGTGGCAAAAAACCAGGATACAGTAAAATTTCAATAACTTAAAACTTTAACTGGGTTCATACTCATTTTCAGAAAAAAAAAAAATCCTGAGTTATTTTCTAGGATAATTTTTTTTTTATCAACGACATTTTAAAAAACTGCTAGTACCCCTCCCCCTTGAGAGTGTATGAACCCTGATTAATGAGGATAAAAATTGACAGAATTATAAAAATTTAGAGTTGAGAATGCAAAATTACATAAAATTCATGTTTAGACATACAATCTATAGAAATTTAACTGTAAAATTTCTGTTTCTTAAATTGAATAAACAAACAAAAAAATCACTAGTAAAGCATTTTAAAATTGTGTCTATTTGGTGAATTTTGTCAGTTGAAACAATTTGGTATAATCTTCTGAAAAACAAGAAATTGTTATTAGGTAGCTTTCAATACAAAAAAGTATAAAGCTACCTATTGCAGCCATTCGTAGGAAAGCAATTCCGGAAAATTTTGGTATATTTTCACCGATCATGACCCCCAGACCCCAAAACCACCTTCCGTTCAAATGTTGATTTATATATCTATATCTATATCTATCTATATATATATATATATATATATATATATATATATATATATATATCGGACCTATGTCATACGATAACACTCGTAATTATAAATCAATTTTGATGAAAATAATTGTGTGTATTAAGCTCACCAATGTCTCGAGCGAGTTCGTTGGCCAGCTTGGTCCGCCATCTTGAAACAAGATGTACTTAAAGATTTAAAACTAAAATAAATTTACAAAAAAGTTAAAAATTCAAATTTGTTTTTTGCTAGGCCTTGGTACAAGGATTCCGGAGCATTTTTTGTTTTACCTCTATCTTAAAAAATGGCTGAGATAGAGCAGTTTGAAATTCTAGGGTGGCTGACATTTTGAACACATTACAAGACAGCACATTGCAAAAAAGCAACGATTAATTTATGAGTTTTAGTGAACGCGATTTCTCGCAAATTATTTTGTTTCATTGTTGTAATCATTTTCCCAATCATACGCATAAAACTATATATTCATATCAGTTAGCGCCAAATTCTCGCCAAACTTGCCGACATTTGGTGAAATATTGCCAAATTTGGCGACCAAAATAAGTCTTCATAAATGAAGCCAACTTGGCTATAGCTCAATAATTTGGCGAATTTCTTATTCAAATTCAGTATTAACGAATCTTTTGTAAACGGTTTCTTTGCATTTTAGCTTCCTGTTTTCGAGTAACATTAACTAAAATTTTAAAACGAAGATATAGGAAAGCTACCTTTTCCTCCCGGTATAGGCCGGAAGGACTTTTTTTAATATTTAATATAGATATGGTGAATTTAATATATAAAATATTAAACTTAAATAAAAAATATTAAATTATAAATAATTTAGCAGATTACTTTCATGCAGTAATGTAACAAATTTAGCCAAAAAGCATTCAAATTTGCCTGGAAGTTCCTTTATTTTTTATTTTGACAAATAAAAAACCCCTAGGGTTTTCCTAGATATACATAACTTTTCCAGGATCAATGAAATTACAGTTATGATTAACTTTTAAATGTTCAAATCCATCAACTTTCCCTGTATTGTTAAATCCTTTCCCACAATTTGTGAAAGAATTCTTTTCAGCATTTTAGTTTTAATATGCTTAATTAGCATTGCAATTAAGTATGGCTACTTAAACATTCTACGGTTTCATGAGGTTTGCCTTGAATATTCATAATGAAAGAGTAAAAATAACATACAATCACAAATATTTTTTAGTGAGTAAATACACCTAATTCTCAAATAAAATTAAATGAAGAAGTATAATATTCAAAATAAAATGCAACATGCTAACATACCCATAACTTTGTGCACATGTGGAAAAGTTATTTCTTGATTCATGTTTAAGCTTTGTTACATTTTCTGCATAAGTATTTGTCTTAATAGTATGTGTAAAACAAATTAAGCAAGTTCAGGCTAACAGACATACATTGAAATTTGTACATTCGGGTCATTTACTAGTTTAAATAATTAAAAGGAATTTTTAAATAAATGTTTTCTTTCTATGAATTTGCTTTAATCTTAAAATCTTGATTAATGCCAGTAGCTCTTACAATTCAGTTGGGGTGTTTCAGACCTTTATGTTGATGAAGTTTGATGACGAATTTGGATTCTACATAAAAATTAAGAGGACACGTTTCACCATTTTTTAGTTACTCCTTGAACCCTAAAATGTCCCTTAATCCTTAAATTTCGTTATTCTATTATACTTCAGTCCTTTACAAATCATTTTATTACCTGGAAAGCACCTTTTTCTGCACAAGAACCTTATGTACAGCTTGAACAAAACTAGTCTTTTATTTTCCTTTCTTTAAAATTCAGCATAAACTATTATATGTTAATGTACCAGTACTCTTACTTAATTTTATATCAGAGATTTCATTCTCATTTGAATTGTAAGATTCACTGGTCGGTCGTCTGCCTTGAAGCAGTCCTGTTCAGTCACTAATTATATGAGTGTATAAAAATTCCAACTTACATGTGTGACATCTTCTACTTCTGCAATACGCAGCTGTTTTTCAATTCCAAAATTGTGTAGGAAATTACCACCAAACACTAAGGTATCTTCAGGTGTATAAACAGCATGAATCCATCCTTGAAATAAAAAAAATAATAAACAAACTTATGCTTTTTTTTTTTTTTTTTTTTTTTGTAGTAAGTATATATAATCTAGATTAAATTTTATGAATAATGCATTTAAACAACAAATTTTACTTAAATATTTAGGTTATGATAGGTTTTATTCAAAAGATATGAAATTGAGATCATAAAACATATTATATAAAACTAATTGTTTGTATATTGTAACATTTTTCTTAATAATTACACAGAAAAAGTGTACGACAAATGTAATAAAATAAACTGACAACATGGATTACAGTCTTTGCTACACAAAAAAGTTAAACAGGAAGGAGGAGGGATGTGAGAAAACTCTTATTTTAGCATCTTTTATTTCTGATCAAAGCTTTTTGGATTACGATCAGCATTGGCTTCATCTCCCTTCTGGCATCTGTTCACTGTAAAGTTGACCCACGGCTCAACATTTGCTTGTGACCATGTTTCTGCAATGTTTTGCCTTTCCTCCTTGCACAATGTGCATTTCCAAATGACATATGTTATTGAGGTTTACTATGGCATGTTCAGTATTGAATTGTACTACATATTCGGTACTCTAGGCTGTATGGCAAGATAAACTTTATTTAAGCTTTCACCAACTTTTTATTCATAAAAAGCAGGGGATTAACACAAGCTTTGATCTTGAAATTTCTAGAAAATATAGAATTTCAAGCAACTTTAACATTAGGCACTTACTCGTAGTTTAAACTGATAATCAATACATTTGTAAACATGGAAGTCTTTAATGTACAGTCCCTGGCCAAATTATTAGACGCAGTTGTTTTTATTATAATTTATTAAATATCTGGAAAAATACATGAGGAATTATCCTGAAACTTCAGGAGTGTAAACAACATGATAAACATCATATATTTCCGCGAAGATATTTTCCCGAAACCCCATAAGGGACCGTCAACAAATTGAAGAAAAACGAATATCTTTTGGATAACCCTGTAAAAACTAATATTGCAAAAAGCATTCAAACTATAGATTATGAATAAGCTCGAATTTCGCTACACTTCATTCTTATTATGTCAACTTTCATAAGCTAGTATATTTGGATACAACCCCTCATCTTTTTGCGTCCTTTTGGGAACAGCGAAATTCGAGCTTATTCTATCGACGATTACTATCAGAATTTTCAAGCTATGTTTTTGAGACTGTCATAAAAGTTGGTCTATACATTTAGCTAATATATTATGCACAGTATATATTGATTGAAATCGCGCATGCACAGTGAAACATTTTTTAATAAACCTGCTCATTTTTCATACAATTTTTATTATTTTTTAATTCTGATTGCAGGTTATTGTGTATAATATTGTTTGTCATATTTTCTGAAAATAACTTGTTTTTATATTAAAAACTCTGCAAATTATAAGCAAAAAACTTGGTAAAATTTGGGACTGTTTTTATAAAAACATGAATTTCTCTTCGAGTATACATTCTATCTTCATAAAAATGAACCCAAATTATTATAATAAGCTCCTTAATCATAATCTACAGTTTGAATGCTTTTTGTAATATTAGTTTTTACAGGGTTATCCAAAAGATATTCGCTTTTCTTCAATTTGTTGACAGCCCCTTATGGGGTTTCGGGAAAATATCTTCGTGGAAATATATGATGTTTATCATGTTGTTTACACTCCTGAAGTTTCAGGATAATTCCTCATGTATCTTTCCAGATATTTAATAAATTATAATAAAAACAACTGCGTCTAATAATTTGGCCAGGGACTGTAGATCCCCTATATAATAAATTATGCTATATTATAAATCTTATGCAAACTAATGAACATTATAAGGGTAAAAATAAATAAGCTCTGAATAATCAAATTTTAAAATTAGTGAGAAAATCAAATAAACAAATTTTAATTTAAATTCAAAATAGGTTGGAAAGTGAAAAGCACTACTTACCTGTTGGTATAAAAAATGTATCTCCAGACTCCAATTGTACACGAGCACATTTTTCTACAGTATCACCGAAGAACACATCCCCTTGCTTTCCAGATAGAACCCAATTTTCATAAAGAGCAACATTTCTTTCAGTTGGTGGTATTAGCCAAAATACCTGCCAAGTCAATACTCAATTATCAATAGTCAATACTCAATTATCAATAACTTTATATAAAAACATTCATTATTTGGAAGAGAATTCTACAACAAAAACGCTAAAAAATAAATAGAATAGACCAAAAACTAAAGGAGGAGGTTAGAATGAGAGTGGAGTAAGTCAAAAATTTTAAAAATCTAGATAACCATATTTTTGTTGAAAGTATATTAATTTCTGTTCAGCGCAACAGTCAAATAAGTCATAGGTCACTTAGAGAGTCACTAGAGGTGAAAACAAGTTGGACCACTCAATGCAACAGCAATACGACAAGTTTCACAAAACCCTTCATTTCTCAAATTAGTAAATATTGACTTACTTCCACTGTTATTCTAACCTCCTCAAATGTATAAATTTTGAGTCATTCAGAAGTTTTATAGCAAATTACATTGAGTTACTAAGTAAATGGAATGTAAACTACTCAATATAATTTGTTATGAAATAACTTAAAGAAAATATGATGAACAAAATTGTAAGTTATAAGTTTCATAGAATTGGGAAGAAAAAATGCCCAATTATCAGTCATATAAAAGGCATGAATGTAATTTCAAACAATTATCAAAGTTCAGTTAAATACAGGGTAAAAGATCCTATGTTTAACCACAATGAGATAAAATTCTCTATAAAGAGTTTACTTTTGGTTCAAAATGAAATAGTATTACAATTTACTTATGTGGAGCAACTTTTCAGAAGTCAAGAGCAATGAATCATGGATAGTTTTACAGAGCTAGTAATCAGCCTTTTATATAGAGTTGTGTGGCAAGGAAAACTACAGGACTTAAATGGTTGACTACTAGAACTTTTAGCCTATATTTTGAAAGTAGCTGGGAATGGACAAAGTACTTCTTTTCTAAATATACCTTCATTGAGCACTGACTTACAATATACTTAAAGAGTTACATACGTTCTCAATTTTCATTAATGGAAATTAAATCCTTATAGTGTGTAGAGTTACAGATGAAAAGATTTAAAGTGATATCTCAATTGTTAAGGAAGATATGAACAAAAGTGGGAGTGTGTGCATGATTGATAAAACTGACCTCGCCGAAAAGATTCTACTAAAGATTCGTAGGTGTAACAAAATATTTTAAATGAGCAGATTAAAGCACAGGAGAGTTCATAGTATGGCGCAAGAATAGCAAATTAAGTGTAAGTTTAAAAAAAAAAATTAACAGTATATATTTTTTCTTCTAAAACTTTAAACGCTATCTTCTGGAAACTACATTTTTCAACATGAGCAGCATGATAACTTGAAGAATTTTTAACATTTTTGGATAAAATTTGTGCTTATCTATGCATAATTAAATTGTCTAAGAGCCATCAAGCCATTTTTTTTTTTTTTTTAGTTTTAATTTTTTAGTATTTTTTCTATGAGTTTAAAAGTCAAAATTTTAGACAAAAAATGATTTTTTTTTTCCAAAATGGTGCAATTTTCTTATATTTTTAAATTTTGAGCCAATGGCCCTTAGCTACAACCTTATTTTACAAAAAGAAACTAAGATTTTAATAATCTTTTGTTTCTACAGGAAGTTAGGATACTGCCTATCGAACCCGGATATTTTGATACAGGTCAACGTGGTTGCAGGTTTCCAATGTAATATATGACCAAATTTAATAACAACAAAAATTTTTAAATACTTGAAGCAATAAAAAACATGGAATTATTAGTTTTTTAATTCATTTTACTCCCTTCATAAAAAAACCCCAAAATATGTCAATTTTTTGCTACCAAGAATGTATGTAACCCCATAAGTTAAAAGCGATAAATCTTCATTAGCCGCATGCAAGGGGTTAATAGTTGGAAGAAATCATCAAAGATTTCACTATTTACAGCAGTTCCCCCCCCCCCCCCCACCAAGATTACTTAAGTGTTTGTGTAATTTGATCCCATCTGTTAAATTTGTGTTTTATCTATTAATTGATGGATAAAGCTTTAATTTTATTATGGAATATTAACTGGAGACAAATGCTGAACAATTTATATTCTTTCATATGCTAATGGGCTAATATTCTATAATCAGGCTGCACATGATAGAGATTGAATTTGAAAAGATTCCTCCTTGAAAATTATTTTTAAAACCATAACAAATCAGTAAACTTAGATACAGTTTTCAAACAAATTGCATCTGAAAGTATATTTTTCTCCCTTATTTGATGTAGTAAAAATTGAAATTTTGTGATGCTTAGAAGTTTTTTAAAATGCAGTAAAAATGAAATTTATTGGTCAGGTCAATATGATGTCAGCATTATTCACAGACATGTTTTTGCTTTATAATATAGATATAATGTGTATGTTTTTTCGAAGGTAATTTCTAAACAATTAACAACTATAAAAGGGGAGAGTAAGGGGACTACAACTTTTATAAATTGATGAAGGAAGAAGCAAAATAATAATTTAGAAGGTAAATATTACATGTCAATATACTAAAAAATACACAAATTCATTAAAAAAATGATGCCATTAAGAAAAAAAAAGTATCCTTTCTGATAGTTTAAATAAATTAAAAAGAAAATGTTTAGATACAAAGTTTCAAATAAATTTTGAGTACAGATGTTACACCGGATATCTTTTTGACAACAAAATGGCAATTTCATGCGAAGGCAACCCGGCGATTTTGGCGAGATTTTGATTAATACGGCTAACCAGTAGAGCCGCTTGCATATGTTTTAAATTAAATTAAACATTGTTTATATTAAATTAATCATAGTGTGTGTTTTATAATAAAATAATTTGTGTATTTATAATAAAAATTGTGTGAGTTTTATAATAAGATTGTTAGGTTTTTTTTTTTTTTTTTTTTTGGTAATAAAATAAACAGTTTCATAATAAAATAAAATAAAAAAAACAATATGCTGTTTTAGCAAGCTAGGCCTAAAAACAGGTACCTGAAAACAGGGTTTTCTCGCCAAAATGGCATAAAATATAATGATTCTAACCCCTGTGCATCTGCGACATCTGTTCCAAATTTTGTCTATCAAAATCAGGAGTGCATTTTACAGGTGTGCATATCATGCATGCATGCACCAATTATACATGCATGAATACAGTAATGCTTTCAAAAAGCATTATTATTAAAAATAGGATGCAAGTCAAGAACATACCTTTTTCCCACGTAAGATATGATACCAGACAGAAGTACCACCAAAGTCAATATGAAAATCTGTATAACAACCTTTAACACTCATTAAACAATACCTGTAAATAATCAAATTAAAGTACATTATTAATATAAACAAATAGTAAGGAGAAACACTGAAGATAATAAATAAATAAACAATATATACAAACTAATGGAACGAAAAATCATGCGTCAAGCATAGATTATGTAACACTTTCCAACGCTTCCAAAATAATTTTACAAATCATTACCGTTTAATAAGCTGAAAGATAACATCTAAGTAAACAATTTGGAAAACGCATAACATATTTAAAAACGTAATTTCAGGAATTTCCAACATATACAATATTCGGAAAAATATCCGAATACTTTTATTCAGCCCTGTATAGGATCTATAAATTTGTATATATGCTACATAGGATGCTAAATTTTAGTTTAGTTAGGAAACGCGTAGCACAGTTTAAAATTCTCCTTCTGGAGTTTCTGTCAATAAACGGAAATGTGTTCGCGAACTTTTGTGCTGCCCTGTATAGGATCTACAGAATTTATACACACCACGTAATAAACAAAAAGTGAGTTCAATTTAAAATCGCATTCAGCAACTTAAAACGCACTTCCAGGAATTATTGTTAACAGACAGTAGAGAATTCTTTTGTGTGTCCCTGTAAATGAACGATGACTGCTATACACACAATATTCTGTAGTAAGCCTCTTGTAATGCACCTTAGTGATATACATAAATTTCAATGTGTTTAAAATAGTGAAACATTATTTAATTAAACCTCAAACGATTTTTCTCCATAGACGTCATGTAACGGAATTCTTTTGACTGTCCCTGTAAAGTAACTATAAGTGCTAAGCACACCCTATTCCATATTAAGCTTCTTGTAATGCACCTTAGTGATATATATATCAATTACAATGTGTTTGAAATTGTGTAACATCATTAAAATAAACCGCAAATGATTTTTCTCCATAGACCGTAATGTAACGGAATTCTTTCGAGTGTCCCTGTAAAAAAATTATAAGTGCTAGACACTTCAGTTGAAATAGGGAACATGCTATAGATAACGACAATAACATATAAAAATTGCAAGGCAATCGGAGCCTATTTACGGGAGTTAGAGCACGGCCAGACAAACCGAAGTCATAAACACTTTTCAACTAGGTTGGAAAGTGTTAAAAATAAATAAACTTTGAGTAATTCATGCTGAGATGAGAGTGGAGGCTCAAGCTAAAAGTTGTCTAAGAAATATGTTATAATTTCAGATATCATTTTAATATAAAAACGAAAACATAATATAGTAAAGCTTGTTAAAAAAAAAAAAAAATTACAAAGGACCGTAAAAAGTTCTGTTTTAGACAGCTTTACACCTGAACAGGTACAATTGTATGGTAATTCTTCTGTTGGGACTATGAATTTTTTTCATTTAAGACAGGGTTCCAATATAGACAGGTTTTTACTGCATTTAAGATTTTATGAGCACTGTATACTGAAATTGAAGTAGTTAAAGAAACCACATATCTATATTACAGTACAAATGATAACTTTTCTATAGTATTTAAAACTTAAGAAAGAAAAAAAAAACCTTAAAAAAGAAACATTTTGTTTAAGCATTCTTGCAGGAGAAAAAAAAAAAAAAGATCTATCTGCCATAAATTAATCAAATGTGTTTCACAGATTAAGATATTTTTTTGTACACCACTTAAATTTCTTTCAAACAATCCCTATATTTGTGTTAAAATTAACACAAAAGTAGAGCAGAGATATGAAACAGGATTCATACACATTTCTTCAAATAAAAATCAAAGATTTTCAAGGACCAAAACAAAACAAAACAAAACAAAAAATAAATAAATAAAGGACCTATAAACTACTGAATTATAATATATACTTTTTAATACAGGGTTACAATTTTGTAAAAACAACTTTTAAACAATCAAATGGTGCAGAAGAGGGGGGAATTCAGCATATGGCACTAGAAATTTAGAAGCCAATTACTTATAGTTATATTAAAAGAACAAATACAGTAGCATTGTAAACTGAGGAGGCAGGGGATTCAAAATTTTGGAAGGGAGAATTAAAATGATTATTTAACTGTATTGTCACTGTAATTTTAGGGGGGAGGGCAAAGGAGAATAAGCAAAGATTTTTTTTTGGGGGGGGAGAGGGGGGTTGATCAGATTATTATTTATCATTACTGTAGAGTTACAAATAGGGCAGGAAAATAATTAAACTTTCTAGTTATTTATGATTACTAAAGATTTACAATTGGGGCAGAAAAAAAAGGGAGTTTTGAATACTAAGTTTTGTGTGGTAGGAAAGAGGCAGGTGGAGGCAATTTTAGGTGGGGGAAGATTTTAAATGATTATTTATTGTTACATTAAAGTAGCTAATAGAGAAAAGAAAGTTTAAAGAAATTAAAGAATTTGTTACATCATTATTGTTCATCTTTTTGCAAATGAAGTCATACATCATGCCCATTACATCACTATAGTTTTTCTGTGAGCCGAGTCTCAAATATCATTTCCATTAATCCTTTTTTTTTTTTTGGCAAAGATCAAAATTATATAATCTTGAAACATAATCTCAAAATATTTTCTTTGTTCTCATTTACAGAACTTGAAATATTGCATCAAGTTCTGTAGATGAAAGATAACAGATTTTCCTTTCTTTTCTTTTTATGTGACAGAAAACAGAGAAATAGCAGTTAAGAGGTTACTTCACTCAAGTTAAAAGCTCTGCTCGCTAATGTTAATCTTATGGGACAGTTCTTTTAAAATATCTAGTTTGCATTTCAATAATTTTAAATGATTTTTTTTTTTTTTGCATTGGAGAGCTGAGGTTGATGTCTACAAAGGCCATCTTTTACTTTTTTGATTTTGTTAGCAGGGTTTTTTTTTTTTTAAGGATACATTTACTTTTGAAACCGGTTTTGAAAGTAAAAGTATCCCCATAGAAAAAAAGAAAAAAAAAACTGCAAACAAAATCGGAAAATAAAAAAGTGGCAATTGTAAAGATCAACCTCAGCTATTCAATGGAAAAAAAAAAAAAATAGTTTAAAAATATTGAAATGTAAACGAGATATTTTTAAAAAACTGTCCCACAGGATTAACATTAGTGAGCAGATGTTTTCACATGAATGAAGTAGCCCCATAACTTATATCCTTCATTAGAAAAACTAAATTCCCTTATCTACAAATTAAATAAAAATGGAATACATACATTGTGTGCTAGTACTGCATTTGAAATCAAACGTGACACCACAATTTTTTTTATTATTGGCATTATATCACATTGTTTGTGCATATGTGTGGCGAAAGTTTTTTTTTTTCTTGACAAAAAGTGGTCAACGAGAAAGTACACAAATTAAATTCCAAAATCTGATTAAAACTAACAGTTTATTTATTTAAAATGAAAAATAAATTGAGCTGCCACAACAATGTACTGCAATAAATAATGATGATATAATTTTAAATTCCATATGAAAACTGAATTTATCGTACTTAAACATGCCAGTGACTCAAGTAAAAGTATTTTCAAAATTGATATATATATACGTATTTTTTACAAAATTTTTTAAAATGTGATTATAAAATACTAACTTTTGAACTTTAGGGTATTTCATTTCATCTAACGAATTTGTCCCTTCAGTCTGACTGTCTTTTAGGTGACGGGGCCAGACCCAATCTACCCAATCAACTTGTCTAACCTATAAGTAAAAGAAAAAAAAAAAGTAAATAAATCAATGTATTATTTATGATATATACATGGAGAGCTAAGTATTTCTTTTACTTTTAAATCAAATCTAATCTTCAGTGATACAAAACATGTATATCAATTGTTTTTCTGCAGTAACAAATAAAACATTCAAATGAAACTTTCATTTAACAAGCATCTAACTAAATAGTAAGGTGTGTGATCAATTACTAGATAATCTACATATTTTCTTTATTTCATAACAATGACAAATCTAGAAATTTCGTCATTAGCTCAAGTTACAATGAATATCTCTTAATGAGTTAAGCCATTTATCTTCTCCTCCTTTGCACTAATTAAAAAATAATAATATATAAAAAATGGCTTTCTTGCAAACAAAAAGTTTGATACTTTACAAGAAGCTGTAATATCCTTTAAAAATAAAATATTATAACTTATAAGACTCAAAAACAAATTACTCAAAATTTCAGGTTTGAAACAAGATACTGCACAATTTTTTTATAACAAGAAATATAAGACTAAAACAAAATTTTCTCTCAATTTTATATTTTAAAGTTGGATTAGTTACTCTTATTTGTATTTTTTAAGGAAAGATTTCATTATTCGTAAATATTTTACAATTTTCCTGTTATAATTACATAGACTAGGAAAGAAGAAGCAATTATTACAATAAGCAGAGTACTGAAACTAAACAGCAAACAACACCACTATAAAATGAAATTAGGAATAAGAGCATAATCTCATCTTTTTTGCACTGAAAAAGTAAAAAGTAATACGATTTCATTAATTTGAAACTAACAAGAGAAAATGGGAGGCAAGGAAAGTTTTGCTTGTTGGCAAAAAGCAATTATCTGTTTTGCCAAAGCAACATTAAAATACCTTGCTGTTACAAAATGCTGAATATGATGAAATACACACAATGCAGACTGCTGTTACAAAAGTGTAGCATTGATGTTACACAAACTTCTTATCCAAAACAGAACTAAATAGCTTTTCTTAACAGAAGATGAAGAAACCATATAAAAAAAGTCCTTCCGGCCTGTACCAGGAGGAAAAGGTAGCTTTCCTATATCTTCGTTTTTAAATTTTAGCTAATGTTACTCGAAAACAGCAAGCTAAAATGTAAACAAACCGTTTATAAAAGATTCGTTAATACTGAAATTGAATAAGAAATTCGCCAAATTATTGAGCTATAGGCAAGTTGGCTTCATTTATGAAGACTTATTTTGGTCACCAAATTTGGCAATATTTCGCCAATTGTCACCAAGTTTGGCAAGAATTTGGCGCTAACGGATATGAATATATAGTTTTATGTGTATGATTGGGAAAATGATTACAACAATGAAAGAAAATAACTTGCGAGAAATCGCATTCACTAAAACTCATAAATTAATCGTTGTTTTTTTTGTAATGTGCTGTCTTGTTTCAAAATGTCTGCCACCCTAGAATTTCAAACTGCTCTATCTCAGCCATTTTTTAAGGTAGAGGTAAAACAAAAAATACTCCTGAATCCTTATAGCAAGGCCTAACACTTAAGCGAAAAATACATTTGAATTTTTAACTTTTTTGTATATTTATTTTAGTTTTAATTTTTAAGTGGCCGCCATCTTGAAACAAAATGGCGGACCAAGCTGGCCAACGAACTCGGTCGAGACATTGGTGAGCTTAATACACACAATTAGTTTCATCCGAATTTCTTCATAAATACTGAGTTTCTGCAAACACTTTTGTGTTTTGATTTAGTGTATTTTTTGTACAAGGAAAAATATGCCATCATCTTAGCATATTTAAAAAATTCAATGAATTAGAATTTCAAAATTATAGACATTTTCTGCATTTGAGAGGAAACCAACTTAACAAATCAAAATATCTTTTTGAACCGCAATTCTGAAGTAACCACATTTATAGATCCATCTACACACATATAAACATTTCAAATATTTGCATATTTATTCTAAACCAATCAGTTTTTTGTTAATAAAAATTTTGCACCTTTGACAATAATTATCCGTTAGTGTATTTTCCTATTTTAAACATTCTAAAAATTTTGCAATCTTTTTACAAAAGATATACTATTTTTAAAGTTACGAACTAAGAATTTATTAAACTAAATCGAAATTTAGAATATATCTACTTAAAAAAAAAAAAAAAAAAAAAAAAAAAGTAACTAACGCTGCTGCTGTCGTAATTGAAATTGTGAACTTTTTACTTTCTTGTCTTTTCTTGCAAAAACTATTGCATATAAAAACAGGAAAACTGGTAGTTTTACAGAGAAATGTATGATAAAGACATTGAAGCAGACAGTTTTAAATTGAAGAAACACTGAAGATGATTTTAATACAAATATTAAATATTTAATAAATTAAGCTAACAAATGTCAATTCCCTAACAAAGATAAGTAAGCAGAGTGAAACACCTAATCAATCCTACAACATTCAGTAGAAAGTTTCACTGAAGCTGGAACTGAAATTTTCTGAGTTACAAAGGACTGAAATAGGGGTAGACAAAATGATTTGCAAAAGAGATTGAAATAATCTTTACAGTACTTATGAAACACAAAGTTTGATTTTAATGGCGCTGTAATTTCAAATCCTTAGTTTTACAAGAAACATTTTCCAGGGGTAGTACTAGCCCAGGAAATATTTCAGGACATACTTTTTACGATATTTCAGGACAATTTCAGGACACATTTGATTGAAAACTGAACCGAAAAGACTCTTAACTCCTTGTTCAATACATTTTATTATGATAAATAGTACACTATAGACACAATTTTTTTGTTGTAAAAGTATACATTAAAAAAAAAGTTATTTTACCAGAACTCTTGACCAAGCTGCTAAAAAACTGCAATTTTTGCATTACTGAAAGACAAAAATCTCGATTTTTTTTTTTTCCTTTACTGATCGACGAAAAGGTACTTTTCGGTTAGCCGGGCGCCAGTGAAATGTATATATCTATATATAGATATATATGTATACATACACACATATATGTATGTGTATATATATATGTATATATACATACATGCATATATAAATGTGTGTATGTATAGATATATGTATATATATGTATACATAGATATATAAATTTCACTGGCGCCCGGCTAACCGAAAAGTACCGACGAAAATTCCAAAAGATTTTTTTTTTTTATAACTGACTTATAAAAATTGTAATTTTTTGTGACTGACAGACGAAAACAGCAAACTTTTTTTAATGACTAATCGATAAAAAATATGATTTTTGGTAATTAATCACCAAAAATTGTGATTTTTATTTATTTATTTATTTTTTTTTTTTTTTGCAAATCGACGAAAATCACTATTTTTAACGATAGACTGAAGAAAATTGCAACTTTCGTGATCGTTTTGCATCAGTAAAAAGGTACACCTACCCCCTATTTGATGATTTCAAATACCGATATAGCACAAAACTTGCAAAATTTCAGGAATATTAGGACAGACTACCATATTTCAGGACATTTCAGGATTTTTTTTTTTTTTTTTTCAGGAATATCAGGAATTTCAGGACAAGTACTACCTCTGATTTTCCTATTTTTTTCTTAAAGTTCAAAATTTTCTAACTTTTTCTCAGAATTTTCAAATTTTCCTGACTTTTCCTCAGAAATGTAAATTTTCCTGTCTTTTCTAGGTTATCCAGGTGGCTAGACAACATGCTTTGACTAAATGAAAAAAAAGTGTAGTGTATATTCCTGTAAATGTTTAAAATATTACATTATAAAAGACATTTTTTAAAGACATTCTAAAAAACACCTTGAACTATAAAGAAAATGTGCCAAGGAAAAAAATATATATGCTAGTATGGTTACCAAAGTTGGCGATTCAACATAATTCTCAAGTCTAGTATGGCTGAATTCTAAACTGATGACATTAAGAAGGCTGTCTCTGTTTGGATTATCAAAATATCGACACCAGTCTTTCATTGTCATTTCGATATCCTTTTGAGTAGTGACATCCATAACATCCAGAACTCTGCGACTACCTAAAATAAATAAGTTAATTTAAGTAAGCATGCAAACAATTTCATACCGTTATGAATAAAGAAATGCTAAAAACATATGTAATTCTACAAACGTTTTCAAATAAAACACTCAGCAATATTACAAGGTGCACAATCTGTAAGAAAAGCAATCAGACCATTTCTTTAAAAAACTATATGGTTACCTTAAAATAGGTCATAATTAAGAAAACTACAAATAAGTCTTAATTCTGGTAATATTAACAGTTCTGCCACTGCTTAATGGCATAAAAAATAGTTGCTTCAGTAGCTTATAATGAATAAAATAGTAGCCAGGATAATAGCACTTAAACAAAAATAGTAACCAAAATAGTTACATGCTTGCTTAAAAAAGGGGGGAAAGAAACCTTATTTGCCACGTTATATTCTACAGTTTATGTTACCACCCAAATTAGCTACTTTTTGAACTTTTATTATTAAATCACACATTAAATATTTAAAAAAGAGGAAAGAGGAAAGAAAAAAAAAAACTTCTTAAATTATCATTTGAGGTATAGAATCAGAATACAGTTAGGTTTTCCCAAAAAACTAAATATATGCTTGTTTTATACTTGGGTAAATGCCCAAGTATAAAACAAGCAAAAAGGAAGCTAGAAACAAGAAAGAAAACTTTTATTGCATGTTATTAGCTACAATTTTAATTCCATTTTGCAAACAAAAATGAACTGAAACAGGAAATATGTCTATAAAAAATAGTTTTATCTAAAGATGATGAACTTGATAAAGAAAAAAAGGTACTTTTCGGTTAGCCGGGCGCCAGTGAAATGTATGTATCTATATATATACATATATATGTATACATACACACATATATGTATGTGTATATATATGTATATATATATACATGCATATATAAATGTGTGTATGTATATATATATGTATATATATGTATACATAGATATATAAATTTCACTGGCGCCCGGCTAACCGAAAAGTACCGAAAAAAATATATATGCAACTTTTATGTGCAAAACTCATCCATTCTTTACAAGAAATTTATGTAAAATAAAATATGAAAATTGGCATAAATAAAGTCTGATTTTATAGCCACCAATGGGTTAAATAAAGTCACCTAAATAAGTAAGAAAGAAAGGCAATATTCTAAATTATTATTCTCAACATTTTAAATCTGTCATTAAATTGAAAAATAAATTGTGATAGAAACATGCGTGTCTTATTGCTAAGTAGCATTTCAACCCATTTATTAATTCAAATTTCTGATATGAAACATATTTGTATTATGGGCTACGAGGTATATGGTTCATACGGCAGTAGAAGTGTTAAATACTTTAAAAACAGAAAATTGGGACAAATATACTGTAAAAATATGGATGGTAGCCAAACCAAAAATCAATAGTTTCCTACTGAAATTCGGATAATTGGCATCTTTGCACTACATTTAGATTGAAAAGAGTAATTTCTTTATTTTAAATGGAAATTTATAACTTTTAAAATTGAACAAAAAGCTTAAGAAATTGACACTGAAATATTTTGACAGTTCTGGAACAGATGAAAAATCTTTTAAAAAATGGTAGCTGGGATTGGAAAATAGTCTCTTTTTTTCTGTTTTTTCTCCAAAATAGTTCCCTTTGAAGGATTCTGGGTTAAAATAGTAGCCATAGTCACCTGATGTTGAAAGTAGTCACTTTCAGTAGCATTTTAGTTGCAGGTGGCAGGCCTGCATTAAAGACTTAAAGTTCAACTGAGATTCTTTTTTTACTAAAACTAAAATTCAGAATGCAGGTCATCATTGTGACCATCCAATGAGCTATGTGATAACCTGAACACATTTGCACAAGATGAGTTGCATAAAGGGCAGTAGTCATAATGGAAGGAAAGGAGGGTACCTTTAAAACAAAACAAATTTAACAAGAAAGGAAAATCATGCATAAAGCATCAATTATGAAACACTTTCCAATACATTCAGAATACTGTAACAAAACTTTATTATTTAATAAGGTGAAAAATGTCTAAATAAACAATTTGAAAAACGAATAACAAATTCAAAAACACAATTTCAGCAATTACCATCTATAGTACGAAAATGTAAGAATTGTTCTGTGTAGCCCTGTATATGATCTATAGATTTGTATATATGCTACATAATATGCAAAAATTTAGTTCAGTTTGGAAATGTATTAACACAGTTGAAAATTATCTTTCAGCAATTTCCATAAATAAGTGAAAATGTATGCAATTTCTTTTGAGCAGTCCTGTAAATGATCTATAGAATGTATATACACCAAATAATATGCAAAAAATTAGTTTAATGTAAAAACTCGCATCACAATTGAAGACACACTTTCAGCAATTATAGCTCATAGACAGTAAGTACTATAACAGAATTCTTTTGTGTATCTCTGTAAAGGAACAATAAATGCTATGCACTCCCTATTCTATAGTAGGCATCTTGTAGTGCACCTCAGTGATGTATATCAATTTCAATATGTTTGAAATAGTGTCACATCATTAAATACACTGCAAACGAATTTTCCCTATAGACAAAAATGTAACAGTATTCTTTTGAATACCCCCGTAAATGAACTACAAATTACTACACACTTCATTTTCGATATAGAACATGCCATGATAAAACCTCCATAGCATATATCAATTACATGGCAATCCGAGTATATTTACACAAATTAGATGACAAAGGGACAGACAGAAGATGGGCAGACAAGCCATATTCATAAAGAGTTTTCAACTACGTTGAAATGGGTCAAAGTGCAAGAAAATATTTGGGGCCCAAAATTCCAAAATTGGTACATAAATAAAGATCAATAGGTTCTCATTCATTCAGGCTCATACATTCTAATACGAGCAAATCTTGTGTGTGTGTGTGTGTGTGTGTGGTTATATATATATAGATGCAAATTTTATCTTAAAAACGGCTCTAATGATTTTGACGAAATTTTGTATCCTACTGTTTTTGGGCACCAGAAAACCATTGGGCTAGGTCACATGTTTGACAAAATTCGATTAGTGGGTCATTTTTTGTCACCATGGGTCAGGGTCAAGCTAATTGTATCTAAAAAATGGTTCAAACGATTTTGACTAAATTTTGTATCCTACCATTTTCGGGCACGAGAAGACTATTGGGCTGGGTCACATGTTCGAGGACTTTCGATTAGTGGGTCAATGCAGATCAAGCTAATTTTATCTAAATAATGCCCCAGACTATTTGGACTAAATTTTGCATCCTATGGCTTTCGGTCACGAGAAGATTGTTGGGCTAGGTCACATGTTCGAGAAAATTCGATTAGTGGTCATTTTGGTCATGGGTCAAGCTATTTTTATCTTAAAAACGGCTCAGAGAATTTGAACTAAGTTTAGTATCATACAGTTTTAGGGAACAAGAAGACTATTGTGTTAGGTCACATGTTCGAGAAATTTCGATTAGTGGGTTATTTTGGGTCAAGCTATTTTTATCTTAAAAATGGCTCAGACGATTTGAATTAAATTTTGTACCCTACAGTTTTGGGGCACAAGAAAATCATGAGGCTAGGTCACATGCTCGAGAAAATCCAATTAGTGGGCCATTTTTGGGTCACTGTGGGTGTCAAGCTAATTTTTTTTCTCTAATCATGTAAGGACTGCAGGAAATCTGTTGGGGAACAGGAAGACAGATCTCCAGTTATATATGGAGCTCAGTGCAATAAATAAAGTAGGAAACCACTGGTTTCATTTCAGAGGGACATTGAAGGAAGATGAGATGCTCAAGAGGTCTAAGGTGCCAGAAAGAATTCTGGTTCTAGGGAGTGTCTGTTTGACACCCACTGGTGGTATAAGATGTTTTCTGGATATTGTTAGTGTTCTGATAACTTAATTCAATAACGTAAAATATATTTTATTTCACGAGGAAAAGGTATAGAATTTATTTTTTTACTTCATTATTATAATAGGGAAAATTTACCATCCCCAATATTTTTTTTCATTATTGACTTTTTACTTAAAATTTTAAATTAAAAGTATGGCATATAATTATTACTTAAATTAAATTGAAATGATCTACAATTTTTGCATATTTTTTATTATGATTGATAAGGCATATATACTAAGAAAAGTAGGTAATTATTTTCTCATTAAAAAAAAAAAAAAAAAAAGATATTATTTATATAAAAAACTGAGGTGTCATCTATTGGTATTGTAATACAGTTAAATGTTCAGAGATTTCTTTATTTGCAAAGAAAAGAAAAAAAAAAAAAAAAAAAAAAAAAAACTTGGAATAGTTTTTTTTAAATCTGAAAACAGAACTCTAAAAAATGTTCTGCTGTCTTTATCCATGTAAAGAGCGACTAGAATTTATACCTGTTTACCAGATTTTTTCAGATTTGTAAAGCCCTGTACATGTATGATACACACATATTTCTTTAAAATCTTTTTTTAAAACAATTGACATGCAAATGTGAAAAGGTTTGCCGTTCATGTCATAGATGATACAGAACATCCTAGCTGCAAGCCTTCATATAACTTGATCTACCAATACAAGATTCATATCATTTAAAGCTTTTTTTTTTCTTTCTTATTTTAATCCATATTTTTTAAATATGAAATTTTTATTTTTGGAGCAGATGGGGGCAGAATTCCAAGATTTTGCTATTTTTTCTAGCAGGATGTAGAAGGAAATTGAAATTTTAGCAATTTGGAACAGGTTTTCTATTCCTACAGATCATATACAGGGTGGATTTTTTTTTAAATGTTTGCACGACTTATTCAAAAATAATGGCAGGTTCTTCTTTTCCTTTCAAGCTTTAATAAATAAATTAATAAAATGTGTTCGATAAAAGCTTCTATTTTAAATAAAAACTTACCAACACACTGGCGGACATCATTAACAGTAAAATTAGCGCTTGGCATTCTAAAAAAATTAAAAATTAAAATTTGGCATTAATATCATGAAAACATGAAGTTTAAAATATACATTAAATTTAAAGTATTAATCATGAATAAAGAAAACTACAATCATGAGATTTTTTTTTTTTTTGCTCTGAGGAAAAAATAAATGTCAACTTAATAACTAATACAACAAAAACTGATAAAATAGCTATTTATATTTGTTTGTTCGTCTTGAGTCAACATTGGGACCTCCCACTCACACCCTTCCAAACAAAACAAAAAACTATGTATAAGAAGCAGATACATAATAAGCAAATTACAATTAGTTTTTCATACAAGTAAGGTGCCAACGATTTTATTCAAATGATTAAAATCAGTGATTTCAATCAAATGATTTTTTTTTTTAAATCATTCACTGAAATCATAAATTGACTTAATTTTTAAAATGATCAGAAAAAGTATTAAAATCCAAGATTAAAATAGCTTGCAATGTTTTTAAAGATATTTTGCTTATTAAAGAAATGAAAACAGCTTTAAATAATTCTTTACAAGCTTAATTTCTAAAGATTATAAATAATAAAGTACAAACAGGTAAATAGTAAGTTTTTATCATGCATAAAAAGCATCTCATTTCAAATTGATATTTAAGTAAAAGATTATCAAATAATTTCCTTTGAGTAATCACATTAATTATTATCTGTTTTACATAAAGTAAACACAACAAGCATAATAAATTTCTGTAAAATAAAATAAAAAAGATCTTATTTTCTTATTGTACTTTTACAAACAAACAAACATACAACAAATTGTAGCTAAATGAGAAAGAGCAAGTTCTCAACAGCTATTGTGAAATATTGTAAAGGGGGGAAAAAAGCAATTAGTATTGAAATCGAAGCACTAAATGCCAACAATGCCATACCCAATGAGTGGATATTTAATATTTTGAGAAGCTAATGTAGATTGTACATATGTACTGGTCATTCTTATGATTACTCTGTCTGAATTAATAGATGTAATTAATTTTCACGTGTGTCTTTATTAGCATACACATACATGTATATAAGTTTAAATTTATGTTGTGTCACTGACTTTATAAAGTACAAGTGCAGGAAAAACTGCAATGATATTTGATTAGTTATTTGTGCAATCTGCAATATTAATTAATGAAATTATTTCCCAATTTTTATTATTTCTAGAATTATTAATTAAACAATAAAAATTTAGATTATGATCCTTAATATCATCTAATTAGAGATTTAAACTGTTTTGGACACCTACAATTCTAGGTAGCAATTCAATACCATAATACAGGAAAAAGCATAAAAATCATTTAAATTTTAAAAAAAGTTTTTTTTTTTTTTTTTTAATCTGTACTATAAACATGATGCTTCAGACTCCATCACCGAAATAATATAGGTGCAGATTCCCAACATTTGGAAAGAGTCACTGGCTCCTAAACCCAAAAAATCCAGTGGCCACAATTGTAAAACAAATGCATAAAAACAATAGTGTTTATATAGGGTAAAAAACTAAAATAATAATAATAATAATAATAATAATAATGAATTCAAAGTGTAAAGTAATTTATTTAATATAAACACATGTACAACAAAATTTGAATATTAATTAAATCTTAAATCATGTACAGTCAGAAGATAAAGTTGGGCAAGATGCGGTTTAGAAAAAATATGTATAATCTAAGCAATCATGATAGTGGGGAATATCAGAAAAACAATATTTCTTATTTTGATTTTGCCAGACAAAAGTACATATGAAAGAAAATCTGAATTTGTGAGAATATTTTGCCCTATAAAAATCAAAACACAAACATTTGTTTATATATATATATATATATATATATATATATATATATATATATATATATATATTTAAATCACAGTCTATGTAAAATAAAATTATCAGATTCAAACTGTTACGAATAACATTGCTATTCGAATACATTTAATAGTTTGCTGTGTTAAACAGATCATTCTGAAATGTTATTAAAAGATAACAATAATGTATGTGTTTTGGTCTTAATCTTTTAAAAAATTATCAACATTCCACGATGGGGACTGGGAATACCAGAAATTGATTACTTTTAAATAACATGGCGACTTAAACACCGAAAGTTAGTGGCCACAGCAAAAAATTTAGTCGCCACGTGGCGACTGGCGACCATTAATCTGCACCTATACCAAATAAACGATAAATAAATAAATACATAAAGATAAGATTACAGTTTTCTAGAAAGAAATAAGCAAATTATACTTATTAAAACTCTTAAAACAAATTTTTGTACTTTTCCATGCCAAAATGTATGCTAATGAGCCATTTATTTCGACCCAGACTGTGCAATTAAAAAAAAAACATTGTGACTTGCTCTTTATTGAAAATGATTATTTGAAAAAATTATTATTCAATCATAATCACGCAAAACATCTTATTTGCTATTTTTCGATGACGATGAGATAGATTTTACCATTTGGCAGTTACCTGATGATGAGGAAGATGCAATAAAATTATTTCAGGGATATAGAATTATACATAAAGCTTTTTTGCGAGATGCCTGGTATAAACATTTCACAGTAAATCACAAATATCATTTTGTTGACCATAACACTGGATGCCATACCCAATCTATTGAAAGATTGTGTGGCATCTCAAAATGGTGCTACCAATAGGCATAAATCATTTAATACAATGAAAAACAGATCTTGGAAAAACAATTAGTTTAAAACTCATTGCTCCTATAACATTGTACAGCGCGGCTTAAATTTATTAAAAAAACACACTACGCGATAGGAAGATAGTTTATATATATATCATCAATCATTGTTTAATTTTCGTTCGACATATTACTGTTCTAATTGATTACAGATTTTTGAAAAAGAAATTATTTTTTATTTCAGCAAGACAGCAACAGATGGCAGCAGGTGCAATCTAGACAGTTAATATTTTTATTATCTCCGGCTTTCGTGTGAATGAAATTCATAAATAAACTCTATAAATAAAGAGTTGAGAATTCACTTGGAATTAACGATATTATTCCTAATTAATGTGAGGAATCACTTCAAACACATTGGATTACGTACATGTTATTTTATTTTTAATAATTGCTAGTTTGAGTTTCACTGCTCTCACAATGGCCACCATATTGGAGCTGGAAACTATGGTTGTTGCCAAATGATAATCTAGAAATTTAACCTTTTTTCCGTGCCACGTAAGAGAAATATATATATATAGAGAGAGAGAGAGTGTGAAAGTCTATATTTTTCAAATAATCATTTTCATTTCATTTGGCGTGAACGATTGGTGCCAATGATGTTAGTATAACGGAAAAGTACCCAAATTCTATCATTTTTTAACTTTAAACTATAGTTGAAATGTTATGCATGTGCCATATATAATTAAAGATAATTCATTTCATCTTTAAATTTTAAGACTAAGAAAAAAAATATATCTCATACTTATTTTCAGTATTTTAACAATTTCTGCACATTAAAATAAAAATAATTTTCTATTATGTCCAAAATAAATAAATAAAAGACAATGAAAATAAATTAAGAAGGGAACATAACTCTAGAAGGCAGTGATAACTAAATCTATTTCTTGGTGAAATTTCTACACAGATTCACTATGTATTGTTTCAGTTTGTTTTAGTGAGAAAACTTAAGTCAAATACTTTGTTTTTAGATTTTTAAAAAGTTGCCTTGTAATTATTTTTTGCTTAATAATAGGTAATGTTCTATTTAATAATTAGATTTCCAAAACAAATTCAGAAGAAATCAGAAGATTTTACGAGACACAATTTTATAATAAAATAAACAGGACAAGTGCAAGTAGGACTCTCACCTTGAAGTTCCACACTGCTATGTCATATTACCGTAAAGTTTAGTAAATATCTAGTTTATTTATAAATATACAAAAATAAGAACTGCCTACTTATACCAAGATGCTTCTTGTAATTGTAAAGCAATTTATTTAATTATATTTTAAATTTTAACTAGATTTGTTTGGGATGACTGAAAAAAGACTGAATTACACCACATTGTATGTCAAAATTAGAAAAAAACACTGTCTATAACTGTATTGCTCCTATAAGATAACACCATTAGTTGTTGGAAAATCCAAAAAACCGAGGTGCTTCAAGAATGCAGAGTTTTCCAAAGAGTTTGACTCAAACCAAAAATTATGAATGGCAAGAACAATTTTTGAAAACTTTCTTCACAAATTGGACAGACAAATGCGCTTACAGAAAAAGTAAAATTATTTTGTTTGCTGATCAATGTACAGCCCATGTTGTACATTTAAAGTTACAAAATGTGTGAATGTGTTTTCCCTACTAATTGTGCAAGTAAAATTCAATCTTGCGACTTGGGAATCATATGACCGTTCAAAGTTAAACTATAGAAACCAACTTTTGAAAAAATCTCTTCTTAATGCAGAATCTGGAGGTAGAAATTTTTTTTTATAAATGTTCCGCAGTTCATATTCAAAATATTAGAATAATTATTTTTTTTTACAAATTGAAAATATGGTTTGGTAATTTAATGTCTTTTAATGTAAATATGCAAACGATATTTTTATTAAGAAGGTATTGTTGATTAAACTTATTTATTATCTTAAAATTAATATCACTTTTTAAAAGATTAATTGAAAAAAAAAATTATTTTGAAAAGTCAAAATATTAGAATATTTATTCAAGTGGTTAAAAATATTAGAATATTTCACATTAATTCTCCTTTAATTGTCACCAATTCATAACTGGTGGCATCATTGATTAAATTCAGATGATTTTATTTAAAATCAATATTCTTTTTGCAGTTTGTTCGCTTTTTCGTCTTAAAATGGGTCGTGTGAGTGATATCCCTGAATCTATTAAACTTTGTATGGTTGATTTGTATCGGCATGGTAAAAATCAAATGTTATATAGCGAATTATTTAAATTGTTCGCAATCAAGCGTTAGTAAAATACTAACACAATATTCAAGAAATGGAAAATTTCAAATAATCGCCGAAAACCAAAAACATCTGCTAGAGATGACAGGAAACTGAAGCGTATAGTTATGAAAAACAGTTTTAAAAGTGTGCGATTCTTGCACCGAAAATGGAAAGAAGAAGGAGTTGAAGTTTCTAATTCGATAACATTAAGACGTCTCCATAAATTTAAGTTTGAATCTCGTGTACCAAATACAAAACCTCTCATGACTGCAAAACAAAAACGTATAAGATTGGATTGGTGTAAATCAAGACGTTTATGAGATGAAGAAGATTGGAAAAATATATTATTTAGTGATGAAAGAATATTTTGCGTTTCATATGGTAATCAAGGTATTCAAGTTTGGAGAATGAAGCAAGAAGCATTTGATAAAGAATGCCTTAAACGTTCCGTAAAATTTGCTGCTAGAGTCATGGTTTGGGGTTGCATGAGTGCAGAAGGATCTGGGAAGTTATGCATCGTCTACGAAAAGGTTAACTCTCAGATATATCAAGAAATTTTGGAATATTACATGATTCCATCATCAGAAGATTTATTTGAAGATGATTTCATCTTTCAACAAGATTTAGCATCACTGCATACCTCGGTGTCAACTAAGAATTAGTTCTGCCAACACATTAAGGTACTTCCTTGGCCACCAAACTCACCAGACCTTAATCTCATCGAAAACTTATGGTGTATAATGAAGAAAAAACTCCAAGAAAATCCTCCTTCAAGTAAAACTAAGTTAGTGGCACGTATAAAGTCTATTTGGGCTAATATTGATAGGAATGTTTGTAAACACCTTGTATATAGTATGTAAGATCGATTGTACGCTGTTATGAAAGCTAAAGGGGATGCTACAAAATATTAACTACCATTTACTTTATATTCATAAGGTAATATTGTTGCGTAAAATAAAATATTCTAATACTTTGAACCAATCTAAATTTTATTCTAATATTTTGATGTGTTTCAGAAAGCAGTATACCTAATTTATTGTACTGTATTTTATATTTTGTAAATGTTAAAATCTTATCTAAACAATCCAGATTTAATTTATAAGAAATTTAATTGCATTTACTTAGTATCAAAAATAAATAAATGAAAAATAATTTTTTCTTATTACTTTTTCTCAATTATTCTAATATTTTTAATACGAGCTGTAGAAGCTCTTCATATGATTTCTTCTGCATGGGAGAGAGTCAGGAGAAAATGTATATCAAATTCTTTTGTAAAAGGTGGTTTTCCGAAGAACAGAGGTGGTGAATTTGAGTAAGAGGAAAGAGAAAATGAAGATTCTAATGAAATGGTCTTGCTTGTGATTCAAACATCGTGACATCAGAAATTCTGATCTAAGTGATTTGATAGATTCAGAATCGGATATTTTGGATAATGATGAATATGATGATGAGGAACATGGAATTCACTCTGCTACAGAAGCCTTTCAAGCTTTGAAAATAGTAAAAGTGTTTCTTTCAAATAGGCCAAGAGAAAAGTTTGCAAAAACTCATATGTTGAAACTGCGATTTGTGATGTAGCTGCTAAAAGGAGGACACAAAGTAAGATAATTGATTTCTTTAAAGCATAATTTAGAAAACTGGTGTCTAAAGCTAAACCACTATGTAACTGAAGAAATAAAAGTTATGTTACCTAAATAATTCTTTATTTTATGCTCAGTGCTTTGTTTTGTCTTATCCCGATTTAACATTTTCCCGCATATAGCGTTATTTCTTGAGGGTCCCTTGAATGTTAAATTGAGGTTTCACTGTATATATATGTATATATATATATATATATCCCATATCTTAAGGACTTACAATATTCCAAAAGTGTTCAAGTCATCACTGTTCAAATATTAACATTGAAGGAAGATTTATTTTATAAACAAATGATATTAAATATTAGGTGAGTATAAAAAATTCCTACTAGTATTCACAGGTTCACACATTTCTATTAATAAATAAAAAAGAAATATCTTACCTCATTCCTAGACCAGCTTTGTCTTTAAATAAAACAGGTTTGACAAAACCATGTTCTTGCAAATATTTTAAGTTGAAATCTGAATTGGGAAAAAATAAAAAATCAATAAAAATAAACAAAAATATGAAGAAGAAAGAAATATTTTGAAATAATGGAGAGCATAAATAACTGCATTAACAAATAAAATTTATTAGTAGGGTTGTAACGAGTATTAAGTCAGAATTTGATATTTGGCCCTTTTGCCGAATATTGTTGGATATTTAGTAGGATACATTCAGGATTAGCCAAATACAAATATCTTCTTTCTTTTTTTTAATGCAATCTTTTCTTAAATCCAAATTGAGTGTAACAAAAAATCACTAACTTTGACTGTTGGTATGCATCAACTGAATAAGGGCTGTGTACTTTTATTAGGAACATAAATTTAATTTTTACGAAAACTGTTATTCTAAAATAGCGGTATTCTATATATAAAACAGCAATTAAATGCTACGGGTGAAGCTAAAAATGTTAAATTTGTTAAATGTAATTAATTCTGTTGAAATCAGAGCAGTAGATTTGGATCTATTAATAATAACAATTTTTGAAAAAGCCGTCATCAGGTGGCGTGCGGTCCAGTAAAATAAATGTGATATTTAAAGATGTTTACCACCACCCCTCCCCATCCCGCAAATATAACAAATAATCTGTTAAATAAAGTTTTCTGTATTAATAATCTTTATCATACCAATATATGTCACGTAAAAAAACCTTAAACCCAGCTAATTATCATTCATTAAGTCGATAAAATCCTTTAAAATTAAGTTTTTAGCGGTTAAGTTTTTAGCATTCATAATATGTTACTTTAGTGGTGCAGGTGATGGGACCATGGATCTTAATCTATGTAAATCTATGTAATTAAAACACATATCGTTTTTAAATGTTACTATTCAGCTGAGAGATCTGCACAGGCCGGTACGAACGAAAGCTATCTCGGCCCTACCTAGTGTAAAAACTAAAAGTTCAGACCTGGACCAGCCCGTTTATGATTTTGCAGTTCAAGTCCCAGCCTATGTAAAAATCAGTGAAAACAGGCCCAGCCTGTGCCAAAATCAATGAAATCAGGCCCAGCCGACTCAAATTCTACAAAAAATTCCGATTTTTCTTAACATACAATTAAGACTCTTTTAATGAATACTCCATAGATATTTATGGGGAATTTTTAGTCTATTTTAGATTATTATATCTTTACAAGCTATAGAAAATAGAATAGCAACATTAATGATCATTTAGACTCTTAGACTATTACATTCAAATAAAGACATTAAAAAAAATAATGTAGTTTAGAATAAAAGAAAAAAAGATGGTTAAAAATATCATAACTTTTTAGCTGTATAATAGAAAAAGTAGATTTTTGAAAATGTTTCTCTATAATTTATTAAAGCATATTTCCAAAGATTCCATTAACAAAAATTTATTATCACAATTATTATTTTTACAAAACCAATTGCTTCCTCGACACGCACTGGAAACAAATCCAGTTCTGGTCCAGTCCAAGTATGACATGTAAACCTGATCCCACCCTGGTCTGCTTAAAAAATTAAGACCGAACTCAGACATGATGTAACTATCCGATGTCGCTTTCTACGCTGGACATTTTATATTTCTGTGTTGATGTTGTCAAGCTAACATCGGCTCATGCAGCACATTTATACTTATTCTCATCCCAGTCACGTCTATTGAAAATTGTTCATATTTTATCTGCAAAGTTAGATCCTAAAATACTAATATGAAACTCAAAAGAGCTCGACTTTTACTTAAAAGGCGACATTTAAATATAGAAATTCATGTTAAAATTCTCCTATTACATCTATTTCTGTATTTACATGGCACCTTTTAAGTAAAAGTTGAGCTCTTTTGAGTTTCATATTAGTATTTTATAAATAATGCAAGGTGAATATTTGCCCTATGATTTTGATTTAGTTTGGTCCTTTTAAATTTGTTATATTGGGGCCTGTTTGGCCTGCTTAATTTTTTTGTTAGCCTGACTTACCCGTTTAAATTTTATTATCAGCCTGACCCGGCCAGGTTATTAATTTTCATTGGCCTGGTCCATTAAAAATAATTGTCTTTATTCTGCCAACCCAGCACTTGCAGACCTCTAATTCGACTGCCAAATATTCAGTATTTGGTCAAATCACTATTCGTTACACCCTTTATTAATAAAAATACATAAATAATAAATAAATAAAAAGAAATGAAAAGCATAAAAATTACATTTGTATGATATAATACAGAATTATTCATAACTTTTTCTTTCATCTGTTCGTTATTTATTTATTAATATTTCATTATGATTTGCAAGGAATAATTGTTAAATTTTCAAAACTTCAATACATACTATTTAACAGAAAAATCATTTATAAGCACTTTGGAGATATTTGATTATTTCAGGAAACATCGGCTGTATAATTATTATAGCATGGTACTCGAGGCGCGACAACAAATATTTTGGTAAATCCACCCGCTCATTCCTATTTTATCAGGGCATAAATAATCTTAGTCTGCAGTTTAAAACAGTATTTTCCTTTTTTGTGTGTAGTTGGGTAAAAATAGATAAAAATAAATTACATAGTATTGAAAATTGGAATAAGATAAGACATAATCTTAAATGAATTATGAATATGATGAAACAGAAATTAAAATAAGGGATTCATAAAAATTAAGATTTTGACATACTTTTGAATAATTTTTCAGATAAATCAGCAGAAAAATCCAAAATCTACATTTCTTAAAATTTATTTTGAAAATCGCTAATCTATAATTATTTGGAGAATCCAATTTAAAAAATTAAGTATATTTTTTACATATAAACATAATTTTCTTTAGCAATTTTTGGAAAGCCTTCTACGGTGAATTCTTAACTTTAACTGATATTAAAAAAATCTAAACAATGTGGCAATATGTTCTATCTTTGGTTATAAGGAATAAGAAGAAATTAAAATCTCTATAACACTCTGAGAGTATCTAACATTCCGAGATAAAACTTTATAATATGAAATTGGGTGACTAACAAAGCTTCAAAGTTATCTATTCAAATTTTATTTTTATTAGAGGGACAATAATGTAAAAAATAATTTCTTAAACATTAAAAAAGAGAGACAGAGAGAAAATCTATAACAAACCTTCTCCTTTCATTTCATCAACAAAGCACCATTCAAAACGATCGCAAGATAACTTTTCTTCCACAGAAAACATTCGGCGTCCTTCAATTTCTTCATCTTGCAAGCAATCTTCTGTATAATGCTTACGCTCTTTAACTCGCTATAAATTAGAAAATATTACATAAATAATTTGAAAATCAATGTATTGTGAAATTTTAACATGTATGTAATACACACACATACAAATCCATACTTATAAAATTTAAAAGAATTATTTCAAAGCTTATTTATTTTTTCCAATTTCATTGACATTGTTCTAACTTGATTCCTAACTTGATTGACAGTGTGCATTATTTTGGATAGGGTCATTCTATGTCAAATCAATGCAGGGTCTGGACCTCAACACCTCAGATTTCCATAATTTTTGGTTTATAGTTTGTATTGTATCCATGGAGTATATGAAAAATCAAATTATTTATTTTTTCCCCCCTTAGCATTTTTTTTTTTACAGAATTTTTAAAATTGCTAAAAGTACCAAATTTAACCATGTTTTCAATCCAGATCCTCTACAATTCTGTAACAAATTGGGCTAGAGAGCTCAGTTATATCTTATTTGAAAGAGCTCTTTTTATGAACTTTAATATGATATGCAACACTAATTATTTTGAATAAAATTAATTTAACAAATTTTCAAAACTTTCTTTTTAAATACATGTTAATTTTTGATATTTTTTTGGCTACAAGTATGCAAAATTTCAAGATGGAGAAATGATGGAAAACTATTAATTTTTAAATTTTTACTAAATTTTACATTTTGCAGCTACTTGAAAAATTTCACAAATTTTATGGATTCCTAATTTTTTAATTTGTTTCTTTCAATGTGTTAAGCACTAAAATAATGTTACTTCAGTGGCATAGGCGAGGGGTCCTCGGACCCCCCCACAACACGCACAATAATAATAAAAAAGATATTAGTCGGACATTTGCAGAAAATAATCGCGATTTTTGTCCAACAATCATGGAAAAAAAAAATCTCAAATTTTATCGAATGACAAAGTAGTTTTCGTCAGCCAAACCTGAAAAATCAACTCCAATTCAAAATACTAAAACCCGAAATGAAATCAATTCTATATTTTAATGCAGATATGAAACTATAGTCTACAATTGTAATTCTAACATCAATTTTATCTTTAATATAGAAAAATGAACACACATCATTCATGTTAAAATATCAAAACTCATTCATATTAAAATATGAATGAATTTCGAGATAAGTTGGTGCATTATTATTATTTTTTTTTTCGATGCGTTTCAGTTTCGGATTCAGTTTTGACTTTTGCTGGTCAGGTTTGGGTTGAACCTGTTTTTCAAAAGAAGATCCAGACGATTGTTTCAGATGGAAAAACTATATATTTTATATGAATGATGTGCACTCATTTTTCTATATGAAAGATAAAATTGATATTAGAATTATAATTGTACACCATAAGTTATATATCTGCATTAATAAAATATGGATTATTTTATGAACTAGGTCTGTATTCCAAGGTGTATGGAAAATATGAATATTTCAGCTTATGTAATCAGACACAGTGAAATTATGATTAAAAAAAAGGGGGGGGCTGTGCATATATAACGTTATCAGTTTAGGGGGGAGGTAGATAAAGGTGAAAATAAAGAATTTCACTTAGTAGCCACTGGTCGGTAGGTTGATATTTTTAGTAGCCAGTTCCTGGTCAGTGAGAATAATTTCTTTAGTAGCCAGTAAGTACATTTATGTCACTGAATATTTATTTAAAAATATATATAATGACTTCTCAGTAAACAAATAATTTATGTACTAAATAAATATTTTAATTTATATTGTTTTGAATAAACTTGATATATTAATTTCCAATCTATTTTAAATTTAAAAATAAGTTAACAGCAAAGTTAAACACAACATGCTTATGTAGCACATAATGTTATGTAACTAACTACACAAGCACCTTTTTTTGAAATTATTTGTCTAGAATTAAGATCTGACAATAATAAAATAGGTATGTTTATGCACTAAATAATAACCCAAAGCATGATATACATTATACATGCACAACTTGTGGCCAGCGGGCCAAAAGTTTGTGTGTATTTCGCCAATTAGTTTAGGAAAAAAATTGCAAATTTCGTCATTCGCGAGCGCAAAAATCATGAATATTGTCGATCGGTCGTGGAAAAATCACGAATTTCGTAATTCGGGAGCGTAAAAATCATGAATTTCGTCGATCGGGCGCGTAAAGGTCATGAATTTCGTCGAAAGAACGCGTAAAAATCATGAAATTCTTCGATCGGGCGCGTAAAAATCATGAAATTCGTTGATAAGGCGCGTAAAAATCACGAATTTCGTCGAACGGATGCGTAAAAATCATGAATATCGTCGAACGGATGCGTAAAAATCATGAATATCGTCGATCGGGCGAGTAAAAATCATAAATATCGTCGATCGGGCGTGGAAAAATCACGAATTTCGTCGAACGGATGCGGAAGATATCTCCAGGGGGAGGGGAGGGTTGTCTTTTGATATTGTTAACATTTTTAATCCTTTTTTTTTTTTTAACATCATCAAAATAGTCCGTTTTTAGCTCGTATTTTTCATGAAAATGCGAAGTTATTATTAAAGCTGTTAAATGATTATAAAATTATTTCATTCCAAAACATGGAATAGCCCTATTGTTTGACATTCCTATTCATCTGCTGTTAGAGAAACCAGGTGCGAAGTATGTTTGAAATGATAGATGTTGTGTTTACTAGAAAGAAAAAAGAAAGAATGTTGTCCACCTGTTTTGTTTATAAGAAATTCTGTTTGCCCCTCCCTGTGCAGGGGGCAAGTGCAAGAAGACAATATTACTGTTGAATGCATTATGCAGCAAAAAGTTATTATCAAATACTTTTAAATAGTAACTATTTCTTTTAAGTAGTAGATGGTATAAAGCAGGGTTGTAGTGGGTAGCTGCCTGGGTACCCACCCAGCTACCTGCCCGGGCTGGGTTTAAAAAAAAACCCGAGTTTTTTTTTTTTACAATCATAAGGGTTGCAGTCAGTGTTGAATTCAGACACTTTTCTCCGGGAGGGATTTCTGTGGCTCCGAGGGTGGGACATTATAAAGTTGTGGGGGGGGGGGGGGATTCCACTTTTTGACCACAGAAAGCATAAAATTTCAAATCTTCCGGGGGGGGGACATTTCAAAGCTCCGGGGGAATATCCCTCTCGGGCCACCCCCTGAATTCAACACTGGTTGTAGTGGGTAGCTGCCCGGGTACTCGCCCGGATTGGGTTTTTTACAACCCTGGTATAAAGTTATTTTATATATAATAGAGATATTTTATTGACTTCTCTTCACTTGAATCGGTAAAGTAAACAACAAATGTAAAACCATATCTGTATATAACTGCAAATATATATAGAAAGAAAAACAAAGAAGAAATTGTAAAAATAAAAAGAATTTTTAGACATTGATAACGGGGGGGGGGGGGGGGGGGATGTTCAAAAAGTTGATATCGTTATATATGTACAACCCCCTTGGTGTAATTCTAATAAAATTTCACTGTAAAACTGAAAAATCGCTACGAGGACTGTTTTGCCGACTGTATTCCAAAATAAATACTGAAAATGGACATTTCTAATCATATTAACGCCTTTGATTAGACTAATCTCTAGAAAATAAATATCAGCAATTCTAAACGAACATTTCTTATGCAAGATGTTAATGACCGCCTTTGCTTCCAAACACCAGAGTAGATAATTACGTAATATTACGTCATCGCGGGAAGATTCAAGCACGGCATCCTCCAATCCAGATAAGTGATTCAAATGCCGATTACATCACTATTTTTAATAAACATTTTCACTTTTAAAGTAATGTTTATGCATAACTATAATTTTTACACGGATTCTCCGATTTTGATAAATCGCTTTGGCTTTGTTTCTTCCCGAACTTTTTTTTTTTTTTGCTAAAATTAGCTTTTATACAGTGGTATTTTTATTTTAAATTACAAAATTTTAAGTGTTTAACTAATTTTAAAGGCATTTTATTGTGTTAGAATTTAATAACTTTATTTCTCAATAATCAAACATAAGTATTATAACAACACATATCTGTTAGTAATTTGTAATGAGTGTTGCAAAACAAGTAATAATAATAAATAAAAATAAGTCAATTCATACTTAGGTCAACAAAGAAAAATTTTATTTTAGTTACTTTTTATTAAATAATTACAATTAATATAAATATGTATATGCATATGATAGAATCACAATATTAAGTGGCAAAATAGAAAGCTAATTTCCTTGCAATTTTCCTTTCTATATATGGTGTTGGACTATTATTTTTGTTTGTTACTATTTATTCGCTTTCTATTTTTTTTTTTTTTTTTTTTTTCGTTTCTAATTTATGAATTTATTTTTTTCAGCGATCTACACGCTTCGCCACTGACGGTATTTATTCCTAAATTTATATCCTGCTAAATATCTCATATAAGAGAAAAAAAATTTCTCCCATATAAAACTAAAATTAATTAATTTAACAATAAATTATAAGTAATATATTAATTAATTTAATTTAATTAATGAATTAATATTTGAAAAAACTGTATTAACATCAAGTGTCATCCACTACAAGTTTAAAAAAATGTATTTGAACTTGAGTGGATGAATAAAAAGTATTTTATTAACGACTGAAAATTTGAACAAGATATATAAATATATATAGGGAGAGTGTAAACTAATAGTAGGAATTGAAAAAAACGGCTAATTCTTAAAAAGCATACCAACTGCTTTAGTTACTCAGTTTAAACTGGCCCCGTGGCCTTTAACTTATATTTTCTATGTTATTGCTTTAAATAATTAATTATTTTATTTTAAGACATTTATTGCTTAGTGATATATTTTATTACTGAATTAATTTTAAGTACTGTGTTGATATGTAATAGTCCTATTTTTTCTCATGAATATATAAAGTACAGTCATGTCGCTAGGTTTTTGAAATCATGGGTCCTTGGAACCCAGACGCTTCCAAACAACTGGTTCCTTTTTAACAAAAGTGGATTCTCCTTTTAGAAATAAGCCGCATTCAATATATTAAATAAAAAATATGCCTTTTTTGCGTTTTTTCAAGGTAAAATTTATGCATCCTCAAAAGCCCATCAGAATTTTTTTTTTCCCTCATCATTCTCAAAGTTTGTGCTTAATGTGCTATAGATAATTGAAATTTTTAGTCAATAGACAGTGGACTCTACCAACCCCCCCCCCCCCCCCCCTCAAATCAAATAGACATATTTTAAAAAAGAAGCTTTACTTAATAAATAAAATCAAATAAGCACCAAATAGAAGCAAGACTAAGACATATCTTATTAAATAAATTATCTCTTTTAAAACATTTTTATTTGTCTGGGAAAAAAACATTAGAATGTTTGGCAGGTACGAAACGACAATTATTTTGGTTACAACTATTCTCAATAACTTTTTTTTCTGTTAAGAATTAAATTAAATACTTGTAAATTTAATTTCTGTTTCTTCTCTCGTCTTTTGACTTAAATAAAGAAAGAACAAGTGGGTAAGCGTGATCGATTATCGCTCAAAGGGTTTCGTTTAATATTCCTTTCAAAACACTTCATCCTTTCTTTAATAAATCCAAATAAATTTCATTCAGCAACCAAAAAAGTCATGTTTTTATAAAGTCAAAATTTACCGGTCTATTTTTTCGTTTTTTAAAAAAAATATCTAAATGCCCGCTGTTATATTCTGTCAATAATCTGTCATGCGGACTAAATGCGATATTTAAAAAAATAATTTCAAAATTAAACATGTTGTACACCTTCAAAATATTAAAATATGCGAATATTTCCATAATCGGATTTTTATCACGATTCAATGTTTCTCAAACTCATATATTTACTATTCTTTATTACTCATATTCATACTCACATTGTATTATTCTCAAATATTTGAAAAATTCGTTAAACTTCCAATAGGACGTCAGATTCTCTTTTTAATTCTCTATGACTTGATATTAACCTGCTTTGTGTACATAAACATACTCATACTCCTTGTATTATTGATAAATCTTAGAAATTTTCCGCTTTATTACTACTATGACGTCAATCAATTTTATTTCATATTTATCTTTTTTTCAATTGGTGAAACTTTTTATTTAATTTTCACTTTTCACGCGAAAATCGTCTGATTGAAAATTAATTATTGTAGAAAGAATTTCATGTGGATTTTTAATTTTTGGCATCTGCTATAACGTAAAATGTTTAAATTTAATAGGAAAAGGCTGTTAGAATTTTGGTTTTTTATCTCTATTCATTAAAATAATACGAATTTTTCAAATTTTAATATTTTCAGCTCTTCACAGCTAATATTCTGATTTATATACAAAGTTTCAACTCTGTAAGTTACATAGTTTTCGAGGATGGCTCTGTGACAGACAGACAACGGAGCGGGAGCAATAGGGTTTCGTGAGATGAACGAAACCCTAAAAAATACCAAAAGTTGGCTGGTTTCAATTTAAAATTTAAATAAAATCAGAATATTTTAAAAGGGATATAGCTATCTGCGACATCGATGTTTTCTACATTTTCAATGCAATTTATACCTAATAAAACCACCATCTCCGCAAACTAGAAACAAAGTAATGTAGCGTAGTGACCAAGCTCTATGAAACAAATTGACAGAAAGTTGCGCCGACATCATGCTATTTCATTTCATACAACATTCAATATAATCAACTATTCTGTTCATCAGCGCTGTGCTTAGCACTTTTTTACTTTAAACTTTTCACTGAATCAGCATCTGATTACAGCCGAAGAAAATTATCATGTAATGTTTTTAATTCGAAGAGAGTTTGCGCTGACAGCATCCTGTGTATAGATAGATGAACAAAATATAATTGTAGAATGTGCCCGTTAAACTTTATTTTTTACTGTCACTGCATCTTTAGATTTATCTGTTTATTTAGAGAAAAGGAGAGAGATTATTTAATAAAATTTCAAAATTAATAAGACAATTTTTTTTTTACACCCAATATTCAAAAACTGTAAAAAATAATAAGTTTAACCCTTTCAGGGCAAAGTACTTCTATTCGTAAAATGCTGAAATGTTTGACTGACACCAGATTTTACAAATTAATTTATTTGAAAATAAGTATAAGTTTTTCTTCACGTACTTAAAAGAAAGGAAAATTTTCATTTCAAAATTCTGGTGCCAATGTGACATTAAGGGATTAAAATTAGGTGGTCCAAAAATGAACCACAGCCCTTGAAAGGGTTAAGGATTAAATAACAACGGTTAACGTCTAAAAACTCGAATGTCACTTTAGTTTGTTGCTTCAGTGCTCGCTATTGCACATTAACCCCTTAAAGGGCGATGGTATATTGCATATACCGCTTAATTTTTAACCCCAAATGCCACTAGGGCACCAGAATTTTTGAATAAAATTTTGCTTTTATAATGTACGTAAAGAAAAGCTTTTATTTATTTTCTGATAAATTTGTTTGTAAATTCTGGTGTCATTCAATCGTTTCAACATCCTAACAACACAAGTACTTTGCCCTTAAAAACGTTAAGCGAAAATTAGTGTGCCATTGACATAGTAGTGCCGCGCAAAGATCTTAACAAGATCACACATTTTCTTTAGCTTACGATTTTTTTTTTTTTTTTTTTTTTTTTTTTAATAAAATGGTTTAGAGAGAAATAAATTTAGATAGTATAAGATTTTATGAATGGAAAAGAAATACTAGTTTGTAAGTGACAATTTGCATGTGTCATAAAAATAAGAATTTACATTTTGTACATATTTGTATCGATCCCTGGAGCATTAAAGTGGTAACCAGAAGGCGCCTATGAAGCGCTTGGTGCGGGCGCACCATCCTTGGTGCGGGCTTGATGGCGGAAAATCTTCTCGTTCATGATCGATTACGCATTTGACAGAGTTTGCTTACAATACTTGGAAACTCAATCCGCTAAACATACAATAAGGCTGAGAAATTGTCATCATTTTAAAGAAGATAACTTGTTTAAATAAACACATTAAATTAGATCTACTTATATTATAAAACAAAAACATGTCAGTGAGTAACGCTGACATCATATCGAAGGTTGCAACGATCTAAGCAATCGATTTCACCTTTTAAAAAATTAAATTACTTCTAAACATAGCACAATTTAAATTTTTGCACCGTCCAACAGAGGGGGAAAAATGTACTTTCAAATGCAATTTGTTTGAAAACTGTGTCTCAATTTACTTATTTTTTTATGATTTTAAAATAATTTTCAAGGATGTTATTTTAAAAAATCTGTCTCTATGGGGTGCAGCTTGATTCAGGAAGATTAACCCGTTTGCACTTAAACAATATACTATAACGAAATTAACACTTCATCGATAAATAAATTAAGCACAAATGAAGTAGAACAGATATGTCATCAAACTGCGTGTTTTTACACTAAAATTATTAGAATCAAAGAGGCTGTTTGAGTAACAAAAACTTCAACAATTTCTTCCGCTATTAAATTCTGTCATACGACTAATACGAAAGCACCATTTTAAATAAATTTCGAAATTTTATTAGAATACATTAACACTCTTTTTTTAAAGGCATATTTAAAGTTATGATAATTTCTCCTGTCATTTCCGGAGACTGCAGATTTTTGGATGTCAACAACTGCTTCATTTTTTAAACTATTAAATATAGAGTGAAAATTTCAATGGATTCGAACTTTCATAAAAAAAGAAGAAAGGAGAGGGACAAGTCAGATTTTTTTTTTTTTTTTTTTAATTTAGACAATCGGAAATAAAGAAAATTTAGTCAAATCCAAGGAGGGGCAGTACCACCCACACCCCTTCCTTTTGATGGCGCCCATGAATGATCCCCCCCCCCCTCTTCTTTGAAATATCTAAATTTTAAATTTATTTTGGCTGCTTGTGATTTTTATTATGCGGGTTTTCACACATTACGTATTTACTAAAGACTACTTTAAAAACATGTAAAAGAAGGAAATTATTAATTTTATGACTAATAAAGATTTAAATTATATCTCTTTTGAAGATCCTGACAGCGCTACTGAAATATTACCGGGCCCGGGCAGCGCCGGGTGGGTCAGCTAGTAAATAAATAAATAAAAGTTTACATCAGGGCTTAGGCTTAATTTGAAATATTATTAAGGTGAACGATAAAATACCTAATAAAACTCGTCATCGTAATTATAATTTACTTTCATTTTATTAATGTTATATTTAAAAATTCCAATATTGTTTTTTTAAAGGATATTAAAAAGCTTAATATTGCGGTAAATGCACTGTAATCATCCTAGCTATTCCCTTAAATTATTCTAAAGCAGGGGGTTTCAACAGCTGTTCCCAAAAAAATTTTAAGCCATTATTTATCATCTTTTAGTTATCTTCAAGGATAAATTTCCAAATAATACAAAAAAGGTAATAGGATTTTTTCCCTCCATCCTCAATGTCCTATAATAATATTGTATACATGAGCCTTTTTTGTAATGAAGACTGCTAAAAATACATGCATCGATGACATCTAGAATTCTATCCTTGAAAGAAAATAAATTTAATGAGTATTCCATTTCTGTCCCAAAAATAAGAGAATTTCAACCCAGCAAAGAAGATATTCTAAATACAGGGATCATTCTAGAATATAAAAAAGGGCAAGGTGCACATTACATAATAAGGGCAATTTTGTTGAAAAGGGCACATCATTTCATAAAAAGGGCATTTTTGTAATAAGCGCATATACGAATATACTGGTGGGCAGGGAAGTCTGGCAACAGCTTAAAGTACTCCTTAATTAAAAAAATCCAATAACATTTCTAATTTCCATAACTTCACTGTTTGAAAAGTATTAAAAATAGCAAAATGAAACTTGTTCTCGATTTTTATGGTAAAGTTGTTTACTATATTCACAGTCATTTCCCCCTTTCCCTACGACATTCAAAAACTTCTCTCTCTAAAACTTTTATTCACCAGATAACTTTTTCAAAGTTTTAGCCAAACTGATTTTAAAAAGCTACAAAAAATAAGTCCAAAAGCTACTTCTCAATTTTTTATTTTATAGGACTTATGTAAGTTATCATGTGGTCAAAGGCCAGAATGTCTGATCTAATACTATATTTCACTAGACAAGGTGAAATTAATCAATGACCCTTAGTTGTTACCCTATGTCTTTTGTTCAATGGAAAAAATGAATCGCTCAAAGTCAAAGATTAAACTTTGACTTTGAGCGAAAAAGTCAGCGAAATGCCCTGGTAAAGGGCATTTCGCAGAGAAATAAAGAGGGAAAGAGGAGTACTCCTGATGTACCATACTAGTATTCTAAAAATACAAGATAAGTAAAGAATTTTTGAAAGTATAAACAAGGCAGGATCCTACCCAGGAATAAAAGGAAAAGGAGGGTAAAATTCTACCTGGAGAAAGGGCAAGGAGGGTAGAATTCTACCTGGAAAAGGGGCAAGGAGGGTGGGATTTTACCTAAAAAGGGCATGAAAAGGGCCGCCCTTCTGAAACTCTCTAGAATGATCCCTGCTAAATATATATTATATAAACCTCAGCTATTTAAATACACAATTACAATATAATAAATAAACATAAAATATATATATATATTTTTTTTAATAAACTCAATCGGCCACAAAGGATGCGAATTTATTTTCACTTTACTACACAGCGTACAACCAACAGAGTGAAAAATGTGTCCAGACCGGGGATCGAACCCAGATACCTTGGTATAGCGCACCAAGTGCTTTACCCATTAAACATCCGGACCGGACGACATCCAGTCTGGCATTTTTTCACTTCTATAATTTGATAAGGCTACAACTTCGCAGCGCAAGATGGAATGTCAACATGAGCAACTTAATCGATAAAGCACTTGGTGCGCTATACCAAGGTATCTGGGTTCGATCACCGGTATAGACACATTTTTCACTCCGTTGGTTGTACGCTGTTTAGCAAAGTAAAAAGAAATTCACATCCTTTGTAGTGCCATTTAAAGATTTATGGCGCAGTTTCAGTCCTGCTGAAAATTAATTGGATTTAGAAATTCCATCGTTAAAATTTTTTTTGTACTTTCTTTTTTGTGTGCGTGTGTGAGGGTGCATTATATTTGTGCAGTGCATATATTATTAACATTATTCGCATTATATTATGTTATAAACTAAAAAAAGTTATTGCACAATTTTGTTTCCATATTTTTATCAACACAATCTAAGTGTGCAGCGTATTTTAATTGTAGGTTCTTGTGTGTGGTATAATATAAAAAGTCGATAAGCTCTACTCTAAACTCTATATAATAAAAGTTTAAAGAAAAGTTTCTTAAAAAATACGCATAATTTCAAGCAAGCATGTTGTTGCAAAACATTACCGTCACAATATACGATTTTAGTGTGGTCCCCGATTATTGATAATTCATCGCTTTTATTTATTTTTGGTAGAAATCGCGTGAATTTATTAAAAAAAAAAAAAAAAAAAAGATTTTCATATTAATGCAAATGTTACATTTTATTTAACAAAAAACATTTATTGTTGGTCATATGGTACTAGATTTAGTTTTTATTTTATGGCACAGTTTCTTTTTAAGATATGGTAACAGAAAAACAAAAGCATAATTTAAACGGTCCACTCGGAATTTTTAAATTGTTTTCTCAGCGTATAATCAAATTCACTAAAACTAAACTATTAATCGATACTTAACTTCTGAAAATACTGTGTGGTTTCGAAGCGCAACTGTTCAGTACTTCTAGTGACAAAAGAAGTTTTAAAAAATGCTGTTCCTGAATATTTCACTCTGCGAAATTCCGTGGCCTTATTATCCTTTGAGGGAATTTCATCCATCGATTTGCTATCCTCAGCAAAGTTTCAAGACTATTGTTTTCGTAGACTTTGAGAAGTTTAGTGGGGTGTTTCTCCCCCCCCCCCCTTAATCCGTTAAAGGGAAAGGAGGGAGCACGGGGAGAGCCAAATTGCGAATTAATTTCTATTAGTCTGCTGAAGATAGCATTATAATTTTTCACTATAGCTCTTCTCTCAAAATTTTAATGTCGGCATTTTTTATTTTCATATCATACCTGCACTGGATTAAATCCAATGGAGGCAGAAACCAATCTATTAACTTAAGATTTCCTTCTCCCCCGAAGCATGTTAGATTTTTAAAGTGCTTTTCAGTTTTAAGGATCCTCTACCCTCATCTCATCGAATGCCCATAAATCGGGCGTTGTTTGAATATTTTAAAGAACGTAAATAAATATACCGGGCTATCTCTCACAAATTTTAAGTTTCAGAAACATTAAAATTTGTTAATTTTATCCAACTAAACCTAAAAGTTGGATTTAAAATATACAGGATGTCCGAAAAGCCTGGAAACGGTCGAATAACTCCAGAAATATACATCGGATTGAAAAACAAAAGAATGCATTTTCAATATTTTTGAAAAATCTATTTAGGGATATCAGTTACCCCACCCAACTCCGCCTCCTAAGGGGAAAGGGGGGGGGGGGGCAACTTTGAAATCTTAAATGATAACCACCCCTGTTTTATTGCAGATTCGGATTTTACGGGGAAAAATACGTAACTTTTGTATTTAACATTTTCTTCGAAACATCGTAGATGGCGCTGTAATCGAGTAAAATGCAGTGAGAATCGTTACCATTGCAATGTTTGGAAACGCTCGAATAATTCGAGAAATATACACCGTATTGAAAAGCGGAAAAATACATGGTCAATATGTTAGAAAAATGGCAACTTTACTATACCTAAATAGATTGTTCTAAAATATTGAACACGTATTTTTCAGTTTTTCAATCCGATGTATATTTCTGGAGTTATTCGACCGTTTCCAGATACTGCAATCCAATGGAAACGATTCTCAGTACATTTTACTCAATTACAGCGCCATCTACGATGTTTCGAAGAAAATGTTAAATACAAAAGTTACGTATTTGATCCCGTAGAATCCGAATCTACAATAAAAAAATGGGGGGTTATCATTTAAGATTTTAAAGTTGCCCCCCTTTCCCCCATGGGGGCGGAGTTGGGGGGGGGCAACTTTGATATTCCTAAATAGACTTTTCAAAACTATTCAACATGCGATGTTTTGTTTTTCAATCCGATGTATATTTCTAGAGTTATTCGACCGTTTCCAGACTTTTCAATGGAAACTATTCTTACTGCATTGTACTCGATTACAGCGCCATCTACGATTTTCCGATGAAATTGTTCAATACGAAAGTTACGTATTTTTTTCCGTAGAATCCGAATCTGCAATAAAAAGGGGGGTTACAATTTAAGATTCCAAAGTTGCCTCCCTTTCCCGCCAGGGGGGGGGGGCAACTTTGATATCCCTAGATCGATTTTTCAAAAATATTGAACATGCATTTTTCCGTTTTTCAATCCGATGTATATTTCTTGAGTTATTCGACCGTTTCCAGTCTTTTCGGACACCCTGTATATTATATACATATGTTCACATAAATACTCCTTTCATACGAACCATTACGAAATCTTTTGCATAAAATATTTTTTAGTGACTTAGCACGATCAGCGCAGGATATCTATTCCAGATCAGCAACGAATTTCCCTGACATTTCCAGGTTTTCCATATACCAATATTAAAAAAAAAATCCAGGTATCTAGATTTTGTGATGTAAAACACAAAAAATCTTAAAAGTTGTGAATTTGAGAGTGGAACTTTCACAACTGATTCTGAGGCACAAATTACTGATTTGTTACATAATTTTTTGCAAAATTTACTATTTGTTGAACTTGAACATTTTACATGCTAAACGTTTTGCAGATACACACTTTTAGCATCAGGATGACATTCTGGCGACTGGTATATAACGCAACTAAGAGGGAGATATAAATGGGAGAAAATAGGGAAAAATGCTTAAGATACGGTTTTCGGCATTGACTTTTCAAATCATTCGGAGGAATGGTGAGTGAATGGGGAAAAATTTGCGTTCTGATACATAAACCGAATTCTCTGGGTACAATTACAGGTGAATTTCCCCATTAAAAAAAAAAAAAAAAAAAAAAGCAGGGTGCATTTTATCAATTTTAAAAAGAGTGCCCTTAAATAATGGCCTAGAGAGTACAGTAAGTAATTACAGAATTAATAAAAACTGCAAATAAGTATAATTTCATTACTTTGTAGCACAAATAACAAAACAAATAAATATCATTTGCAGCTCGTTTTTTATATGTACTTAGAAAAATAGCTGTCAATCCCCTAAATCTAAACTTACATACAGGTATGTGTATACTAGCCAAAAATGAAAATAAGTTACATTAATTCATACACACATACAGAGTAAATATAAGAATAGCCAGTTATATTTGAAATCTTCATATTAAATAGCAGCATTATTACCACTCAGTAGGGATTTATCAACATTCAGTGTTTCAAATTAAAAAAAAAAAAAAAAAAAAAAAAAAAAAAAAAAAAAGTGTTGCTGACTTTTCAATCCCTAACTAACTTCTTTATTTGGTCTATATGAATTCAAAAGTAAAAAAAATATTTATTTGACCTCTACCGAAGAAGCTTTTGCTGTGCTTAGCATTTTTATAGCAACAAGTTCTTTTTTCTCTCATACATTCTTTTGCAAAAGGTGTTGAGCAGATGTTATTATTATGTTTTTTTAATTCTGCATTAGCTCCAATTTGCTATAAATTTATTATTGCAAAACTAGAATGAGAAAATACGATACTGGCAACTTATTTTTTTTTACTTGCAGAAATTTAACATACTTGCTATTGCTTATTTTATATAAAAGAATGAATAATTTGAGTACTTAAAGGAAATTATGACATTGCAAATTATATTAGATTTAAATTTCATTTTTAAATGAAATGCTTTTTATGCCAGATAAAAACTTGCTTTTTACAAACTTAACTATATTTAATTTTTTACAAGTCTAAGGAATAAAGGTTATAATTATTGAAAGCTTTTTTATTTATTTATTTATTCATAAGGAAGATACCTATAGAAAATTTCAAAATTATGTTCAGCATTCCAAATTATGTAGACTTTTATACTTTTTTATGCCATTTAGAAAATTTATGATTTTAATCACGATTTAAAAAAAAATAATAAAAAAAATCAGTTGATTAAAACCACGATTTAAATCGTTGAAACCCTATTGGCAGGTACTCTTTCTAAGAATCTATGTAATCTAGCTGTATTTTCCTATAAAGGCAGATTTTTCAGAAAATGCTGTCGAAGTTGGCGTTTTAACCAAATTTCTGGGCCCAACAGCGTAGGAAAGGAAATAAACTTCGGTCTTGAGCCAACAATCGCTTATAACTCGAAATGCATAGGTGCCAACCTCTCATTAATATTCCGTAATATAAGGGTTAATTTGACCCAGTTTAACAACGCTTCAAACCAGAAAAATTATTGGATGAATCTTTATTTATTCAATGTCGGGTTTCTACGTGGAATATATTTAATTTCATTTCTTAAAAAAATTTCTGGTGCGAAACGTGTTAAACCTGGATTAAATTAACCCGCATATTACGAGATATTAATGAGAGGTTGGCACCTATGGAAATGTAATTCATTTATCCGAAAATGAAAAATGCTTGATTATACATCACTTCAATAATCATGCCTGCAAGTATCGGGTTGTTGAGCGGAGAGAATAGTTTATTTTATTTATTTATTAATTATTATTACAGTGGAACTTCCCTTTAACGAAGTTTTCTACTTAACGAAATTTTTTGCAGAACCTTGACTTTGAACATCATTAACATGTAAATTAATCTCCATATTACGAAAAACTTATTCTATATAACGAAGTTTATTTCACTTTCGTGCGGAACGGAGAGGTTATTGTTGCGATGGGTGTATGAATTTATTTCAGAGGACTGTGTAAGGAAATGAACACATTTGACTCATTTAATCAAAACACACATATAATTAATGAGAAAAGAAACGGTACGCTTCGGTTTTTGTTTGCTTCTCTTTCTTATGTGTTTTTTTTTTTTTTTTTTAAATAATATTCTAATTAAATTATTCTCATATCTACATTGCATAAAAAATGACTTCCCGAATTAAAAAATATTTTTCAAATGTTTCTATTTTATGTGTACTTTCCATTTTATGTGGGTTACGTGTTTACAAGTGGTTATGCGTATACAACTAATTGTCGTTTTCGTGCTAGAACTCTTCCTGCTTGCGTCGACAAGATCGAAGATTGAACTTTTGACATGTCACAAGACTAAACTCCCAAGCTAATGTTAACGCTCCTTGGGGCGTTTCTTTTTAAATTTTTCCATTTTATGTGTACTTTCCATTTTATGTGGGTTTTGTGTATACAAGTTTAATAAATTTAAGTTGATTTCTATTTAACGAATTTTCTTCATAACGAAGTGTTTAAGTGTAACGATAAGACTTCGTTAAATGGAAGTTTCACTGTATTATTATTATGTGAATCGTTGTAACATTCGTGGTAATGAACTTCTATTCTATTAAAAATCCGGGTATGATGTTTGAATAAAATCTAATCTGTTTTTCTCTTTGAAAAATATCATTTTTAGCAGTTAATTACTAGCTTAAAGCATTGTTAAGTTAAAATTACAATACAAATTATACACTATACGTTAGTAAATTTCATGTTAATACAGTTATTAATTTTAGGGATGCACTGATTAGTATTTTTGGCCGAATACCGAATATTCGACCAGCCGAATAGTATCTACTGGGGTTTAAAATTCCAGAGTTTAAAAAACTAAATTTTAAAATAATTTATCATAAAGACAATTTTGATGAACAAAACCTTTTCACAATTAAACTTTTCAATAAAATATCTGCTTTGAATTATTATTTAAGAAGGACAGTCTTAAAACTTCTTTAATTAATAAAAAAAAATAACCCCAGGCTTCTTCTGTGAACTAAAATAAATGAATAAAATTTTCTTATATTCTAAACAAATATTTTAAAATCAAAAAGAAATTTTTAAGGGATATTTTACACTCATATATATTTGATAAGAGATAAAAAATATTAAAATAGGGGCAACTTAGCAAGAAAGTTTTTGAATGTACCAGAGGGTCTAAAGTGAACGATTATTTTTAAGAGGTTGGAAATGTACAGGGTGTTCCTAAAATTTTAGAACAAACTTTCAAGGGAGATAATGCGGTCAAGACATTCATTATCTGTATAGGAAAGCAGCATCGCGCAATCCATTTATTCCATTAAAAATACAGGGTGTTTCACTACAAGCTGAACTCTGATTTTCGTTCACAACTTTAACAATAATGAAGATATTTTAGTGAGATTTTCATCATATTAACTTTGCTTTTTATGAAATGGGATGAAATCATTGAAAGGGACATAATTTTAGTCAGTGACACAGTATATGTACTGTCAGCTGCATTCTGAATAATGGAATGTCTAGCTTAGTGTTGTTTGCACAGCAACGGTGGTTATTTCTAGCACTTCTTGTCATATTTCACAGAAAGCAAGGTAAGTCTGGTGTTTGATTGTATCGTTACAATATCTTGTTTATTGCTAAAGTTAAACGAAAATGCACGATCGACTTGGAGCGAGATACGCTGTATTTTTGAATAAGTGGACTGCGATCCTGGTTTTCCATACAAACACTGTTTGTCTTGTTACTTATTATAACACCCGAAAGCTGTGTATTTTCTTCCATTATGTTTAGAAACACCCAGTTGTGGAAACGCAAACAATATTCAGAAACTTGCATTTATGTATCATTAGTTCGTTCCTATGAATGTCGTCATTAACAATTAATTTTCTTAATTATTAATTTTCAAACAGCAAATAAATTAAACAATGTAAAAGCAATATCTTACTTAAATCACTAAGCTCCGCATATGATATGTAGAGCTCACTGATTTAAATATGATTCTATTTCTTAATTTTCCTGAATATATTTATTGATAGTTAAAAAAAAAAAGTTATCTAAGGTTTAAAAAATTTTTTTTTTAAAAGCGTCTTCTTTAAGTATTAGGTTTGGCTGAATAGTTTGATATTCTTCCAACATAACTGGAAAAGTGTTATGAATTCAGTTTGTTTGTCTGCCCGTGCACTAACTTTCGTAAATATACTCGGATTACCATGAAATTTGATAAAGGTTGTTACTATAGAATGTTTGGTAATGAAAATGAAGTGTCGTTCCTTTATCGTTCGTTTACAGAGACGCATAAAAGATTGCCGTTACATTGTGGTATGTAGGAAAAAATCGTTTGCGGTGCATTTTACTGATGTTTCGATATTTCAAACATAATAAGATTGATATGCATCACTGAAATGGACTACAATATGCTTTCTTAGGAGTATAGAATAAGAAGCTTTTATAATTCGTTTACAGGGAGGCACAGAAAGTTCCAATACAATGACTTACGGGGAAAAAATGGTCGCGGTCGATTTCTAGTGATGTTATGATACTTCAAATATATTGTGCTGTCCTCTAAAAAAAAAAAAAAAAAAAAACGTTTTTTGAAATTTTCTCTCTATAAAGTCTAATAAAGAATTTAAAAAAAAAAATTAAATATTGCTAAATTATCACAGTTTGTTCTGACCAAGATTTTAATGTTAAGCATTTTTCATTTTATCACTTTATTACAAAGTGGCAGCCAATTAAGCGATAATTAAAAAAAAGAACACTTTTTCAAAAAATAACCTGTGTTACATGAAAAACAACCACACCTGACATAATCAGCTGAAAATGAAGCATTTTATTACATATTAATGGTTTAACATTAAAAAAAAAATCTATAAATTTATGTAGATCATTCTAAATTTCTATTATAACAAGAAAATCTGTAAAAATGAAGCTCGTGTTTGCCAGAATTCTGCAATTGTTAGTTTAAATTCTTTTACAGTTAAATAAGCACTCCTTAGGTATTTTTAACTATATTTATTATCCTAATTGGTGCATAAAAACAGAACAAAACTAAACCAAAAAATGACTTTAGTCAAATATTTGATGTAGTACTAGAGTGGGGTCTTTTAGGAAACATTTCACTGTGGGTTTTTTTTAGAGGACAGCACAATAATAAAATCAAAAAAGGATCACTGAAGTGCACTACAAAATGTTTTCTATGGATTATGGGGTGCATAGCCAGGGGTCGACCCAGGCAAAATTTGAGGCTTATTTAGGGTCCCTTCACAAAGATAAATTTAATAAACTGGGACCCTTCACAAAAATCAATTTGACAAAATGGGCCTCTTCACAAAATTCCTTTTACTAAAATAGGCCCTTTCACAAAATTCCATTCCATAAAAACTTGCTATTTATTATTTATTTATTGTTTTGTGATGTTTTAAAATATGTAATTTGTAAACAAAAACGTTCACCAGAGAAGAAAACTTCACCAAAAGGATTTTAAAAAGTTTTTGTTTATAAATGCTTGGTTCGAATTTGATTAACTGGATTTCAATTTCCGTTACAAAATGTTATTTTTCACAAAAATACAATAAATTTCACAAAAATAACCTTTACTTTTCACAAAATGGGCCCCAAGAAAAAAACCCTGCATCGATCCCTGATAGCATTTATCGTTCATTTACAGAGACACACAAAAGAATTCGGTTACAGGATTGCTTAGGATCGATAATTGCTGGAAATGCGTTTTCAGCTGTGGTGTGAATTTTCAATTTATTTAATTTGGAGTGTATTGTGCTGTGTATAAAATGTATAGATCGTATGCAGGACTGCGCGAAAGAATTCGCGCACACTACCGGATATGGACATCAATTGCATTTTTACTGAGTTATAGGATGTTACTTTAGTTGTTTATTAGGTATTTCATTGTATGAAAAAAAAAAGAAATTTCTTAATAATATTCTGTTAGTGCTGGAAAGTGTTACATCATTTTTATAACATCTTATTGTTATAGTCGTTTCTTTCCTAGTTTGTTTCAATCATGATATTTTCGAAAATATCAAAAATATCCGATATTTTCCAAGTGTCAACTTACTGCTGATAATAAATATTTTCAAGCATAATATAAATTAGAAACTAAAATATATAGCACTGAACATGAAAACTTAAACAATATACTACAAATGCTCCCCCCCCCCCCCATTGAACAAAATTGAAGATCAACTAATCAACAGAACAGAAACAATTTGCTTTATACACTTATTTTTTATTACCTAACATGTTGTACAATTTAAGCTCAACACCATCAAAACCAGAAATTCTTTACTAATGAAACTGTATAGAGCTGATTATCTAAATTACACAGTTTATCTTTCTATATCTGTCCTGGATTAGTTATGTCCCACATAATGTACATTTAAAAATAGAAACTTCAAACAAAGCTTGGAAATTTATTTTTTTTTTCTTTAGTTAGAAAAGTCACTGCCAGAGACAAATGTTCTTTATCTACAGAATGACACACTCAATATCAAAAATATCTTACACAGTGATATTTTGAAAATAAATATCAAATATTGAAAATAACAAACATCTTGATATTTTAAAAATAAATATCAAATATGAAAATATCAAAAATTTTGAAAATAAATATCAAAAATTTTGAAAATAAATATCGGATATATATCAACGGACCCTGGTTAAATGTAAATTACTGTTTTAAAAATATAAAATTGCTGAAGTTTTGCTTTTTATATCTTGATACCGAATATTCGATATTCGGACAAATGGCTATTAGTTGCATCCTTAATAAGCACCACTATAAAAGCATTGTTTGAAGAAAATTCAAAAAGCATAATAATAATAATTATTATTATTATTAGATACAATTATTTTTCAAACATACTTAATGGCAAGAATTAATTTAATACAGCCTATCTAAACAATCATTTTCGTTGCAAATATATTTTTTAATTTTCAATTAGAATTAATTTAAAAAATCGAACATTTAAAAAAAAAAAAAAAACCTATTTTCTTTATTTAATAAATGTTAAGATTATCACCCTAAATTAATGTCAACTTCAGTTATAAAATAATGATGACAATGACGGAAAAAATTAACAATGACTGTGAAATAAGAGCAAACCAATTATTAGCTAAATAAAACTTAAAATAAAAATATACTTTTATTTATTTTTAGATTTTTTTTCGAATTCATAATACAGCTTAGCTTATCTACATAATCATTTTCGTAATAAATATATATATTTTTTTCAATATTCGAATTAGAATTATTTTCAAAACACATATCACACGAAAATTGTGTATATTTTTCACGCTACCAATACAAAATATCCCCAATAATTATGTATCAACTCCAGTTAAAACGATGATAACAGTAATAATACAATAACGGCAAAAGTAAATATGGTCTGAATTTTATTTTTAGTTTTTTTCCATATTTATTTAATGCAGCTTATTATGCAACCACTTTCGCAGCAAATATTCTTTTTCAATATTAGAATTATTATTATTATTTTAAGTATCATACCTTTTTTCTTTTCATAATTATTCATATTACCAGCATAAATTAAATATTCAATTTAGTTATAAACGACGATAAAAATTACAGTAATAATAAAGTAACGACAAATTAGTAAAACAGAATTTGAAAAAAAAAAATAATAATAATAATCTCGAAAATATTTTTTTGGGGTGGGAGCGGAGGGGGTTAACAGACCATAAGGTTAACAACAACATAAAATAAAATGCGGAAGACACGTCTGAACAGAAATACGGCTTTAAATCTCAAATCAAAACAAATAAAAATAAATCAATTCATACACAGCCATGCTGATTGTTGATTTTCAATTTTTCAGTCACGGAATATTTTTAACCTCTAATCATTTCTCTAATTAAGAAAAAAAAAAAACCTTAACAGTAAATATATAAAAATAAATAAAATAAAAATTGACTCGAAACAAAATCGAACTCGACAATCCTGTCAACACACCCACACATGTTCTGATCATTGTGTTGTAATACAGGAATAGTGATTCTCTCCTTCTCAAAACCATCACATATAAACAATCTTCGGTGAGTATTAGTTATTCTGTGATAAGCAGTATAACATAACAGAACGAGATTTATCAGTAGCTTACTTTAGAATGAGGCAGTTGTTTAGCGTCTCTGCAGTTTTCGTCCGCCATGGTTTTTCTCACCAGCTAAAGATCCCAAGCCAAGCCAACAACGTGAGGAGGAAATGCACAGCCCTGATTGGTCAAACGCACAGAAAAAGATGCCGCCCCTAGGCGAGGCGAGAGCGACGCTCAGCTGATGAAATATCAGGGCGGAAGGCGTGCGCCATAAGGTTATTTAAAAAAAATAGTCCATTTTGACAAATTATACATAAAATCGCCGGTAAAAAAAGCACTACAAGAAGGTAAATAAAAGTTTATATAAAATGTGATGTAGGAAAACTGCAGGTTGCAAACTTGTTTTACAGTTAAACAAAGCATTCTCAACGATACCAATCTAATTTAAGTTCCGGATGAGAGAATGGAAACTTCCAAACAATAAACAGGAAAGAAAAATCATGAATTACGCATTACTTATCGAAATCATCCAAACGATTCTTGCATCTATTTATTACACCGCTTGCACATTTTCTACTGCTTTCTTTGTAGGATTAAAAATTAAAGTCGATGTGCTTGACAGAAAAGAAAAAAAAAAAACAAAAAAAAAACAGACAGACTCTTTACTATTTATTGATTTTTTTTATTCGTATTTTATATGAGGTAAAGCAAACATATTTAACTTAAAATCTATAAATATACTATATTTATATAAAAAAAAAAATTCCCGTTATAACCGTTTCATTGATTGCATTATATTTCAACAAGGTTTAAAAAATGAGTATAATCAAAAAATTTTAAAAGGGAATTAACTAAAATTAAGATTAATATATTAAAATTTATTTATTTTTTTTAATATTTTTTCTTTTACCAAGACATTCCATGTGTCTTAATATAACAAATGCATAAAAAGCCACTAAAATAATACTAACAATAATAATTTTCACAATAGAGTCGAAAATCAGTTCCAATATGAAAATCTTTGTAGCCGCCTACAAAAAGGTCTGTGAATTGCGGTAACAAAACTCTTCACTGTACATGGAAAACACATTTAGAAAAATATAGATAAAAAGACTAAATGAAAAATAAATCTAAATTTTTTTTTCTATAATTTGTAGAAATAATTATTGTTATTACCGTTATTTATATTTCAATAATATAATAATTGTGTTATGCAAAAGGACTGCCAGTAAGTATAATTAATTCAATGGATTCGTTATCGTGTTCTAACAAGAGATGCAGCGAATATTCGGTAAGCATTCGGTATTCGGACACTATGGAACATTAAACTATACGGAATAACATAAACTTAAAAAATAAAATTAAATTAAAAACATTCTTCAGATAAGTGTTATTTTTAACTGAGAATAAATTAAAATGTATTAATTCAGAATAATTAAGAAACAGAAGCTTATTTAAATAAAAGATTGCTTTAATATTATTTAATTTGTTGTTTAAAATGTGATAAAATAATTAATGACAGTACCCATATAAATTAAGGGTGTTTAAAAAAAGATTTTTTTTTTCTTTTTTTTGTAAAATAAATTGTTTATACAAAAAACAGTTCAAATTTTCACCGGTAAAAATTTGAACTACAGCGCTAATACGCAAATCTGTAATCTGCATCGTATTTATGAATGTAAGTAAAGAAATATAATTTTTAAAAATAATTAATAGTGCATTTTTTTTTTTACTTTTTCTCTCTCTCTCTCTCTCTCTCTATATATATATATATATATATATATATATATAAATATATATATTCTATATATATATTTCTATATATATATTTCTATATATATATATATATATATTTCTATATATATATATTTATATATATATATATATATATATATATATATATATATATATATATATATATATATATTATCATATATCATTTAACTCTCTTTTTTACAGTTTATTACATAATTATGTATATTATCTATTTTATAATATATATTAATTATAACTGATAACAGGGGCAGTATTAGCCCTAGGTGATATTTCAGGACATATTTGCTTGGCATACTAACGTAAAAAAACATTAATTCCCTTTTCAATACATTTTATTATGTTAATGTTACCAGAATCCCTTGACTAAGCTGCTAAAAAATTAACTGAAGGACGAAAATCTTTTCTTCACTGATATTTTAGGACATTTCAGGACTCCCCCCCCCCCCCCCCCCCCCCAGGAATTTCAGGACAAGTACTACCCCTGTGATAATGCATATACAAATCCTTTCTTTTTTAAAAAGTAAATTATTTTTTAAATCTCTCTTTATTTATATGTTTAAGTGTATAATTTCATTTAAGCATTAACAATCTAAATGTGTTCAAATTATGAATAAAAAAATTGTAAACAAAGATTAAACAGACATGATCGGTAACCCCCAAAATGCTTGAAACCACCAGTGTGGATCAGTGGTCTTCTATACTGTATTTTATTTCTTTTGTCATAAAAAATCAGTCTTCGACAACAACTTTTACGGTACAAAACTCATTATGTTAACAAAAATTTGTTAACTTTTTTTTATCAAACCTTCCAATGTGAAAGGACTAATTAGGCCACCCTGTGTCTCATTTAAGTCATAAACTACTAAATCGGCAGATCAGGGGGCCTCAACGTCAGCTCTACAAGTCATAGTTTATTAATCTCATTTTGCATAATATTTAATACTGTACAATCCACAATTAGTCTATATATATTTATTAGCATAAAAGATTTTTCTTAAAATTAACGGAAATTTTAAAAGCGTCATTAAAAATGGTTTTATGCAATGATATTCTCATAAAATACTTATTCTTGTAATTTTGTAAGAATAAAAAATACATTTTTTTCTGGGGGCTCCCCACCCCTCCAGCCATTGTCACTTTAATTTTACGTCCTCAATTTCCAGTAATTGTGCAATTTCAGGATTCGATTATATGTATATGGATGCGTTTTACTACTCTAATTTCTTTAGATTAATCATCTCCTTGTACGCGAGATTTTATCCAATTTTTAAAAGAATACCAACTTTTTAATCACGAAAAATCCACATCTGTTGCAGAAACTGAATAAAATCTCAAAAGATCAAAGTCTTCATTTTCGAAACCGGTTCCGAAAATAAAAATATCTTCGTTAAAAAAAAAATCCTCAAAGAAAATCGAAAAAGCAATCAACGACGGATATAGAGATCGATCTCAACTATCCAATGAAAAAAAAAATCATTTAAAAATATTAAAATGCAAACGAGATATTAGAAAATAATTTGCCATAGGATTAACATTAGCGAACGGGTGTTTTCGCGTGAGGGGAGAGGACGGCTGGCTGCCAACCTTTCGGACCTCACAAACCACAAAATTCATAATCTAAAATCCCGCGGACCAGGATTTGTGATTTTTTTTTTAAATCAAAAAATCGGATGTAAAAAAATTTAAATAAGATTTTTTTAATCAGTTTTTATTATTATTTAATTCAAACTACAATTTTAAAACTACACATTTTAAAGTACAATAACCTTCACTGAATCATTAAAATTAATAATTAGACAAATTTATTCGAAATTAAAATAAATTAATAAACTCATTCACTTGGTTAATTTGAAATATTTTAACTATATGAAAAATTATATATATATATATATATAATTATAATATCTATGATTTTCAAAAAAACATATCAAGTTCTATTATCATTCTACTTACATCTCCAAAGAGATAATTAATGATATTGTGTATACAGAATACCACATAGCTAATAATTAACATGTGCAAACATAATATTACCATAGCTTGTGCTTCAATGGTAATTGGCCAAATTTTACTCATACCTAAAGAATATTGAAAAAAGTAATAAGAAATAGAGAGAAAGGGAAAAAAAATTATAAATTGGAGTTGCAATTAAGTAAATACAAATGGATTAATAAATTAAATATGAACCATATACAATGGAAAATTGGATCACATGAGAATTAAATATGAATTGGATATGAAAAAACACATGCACATGTACTCTCCAGCCTGGATGCACCCACATGTGTTTTAAATAATAATTCAGTGTTTCATAATTCTACTGGCATAATGCTAAGATCAGTAGAATCATCCAGGTACACTGAATTATTACCAGACAACAATTGGAAATATTTAAATAGGAAATAAAAATTTGGAAATATTTAAATAGGAAATAAAAAACCATTAAGAATATACAATATATTTCACTCACATCGATTATCCCAAAAACTGTATTTAACACCTCACGAAATTACCAAAAGATAACAGTTTTGAAATAATAAAATTGGAAATATGAACGCGTAAAGTGTAGATAAAATATTTTACTCACAATAATTATACAGAATCCTTAAAATGTCACAACTTCTGCATAATATTCACATCCACATGGCAATGCATCATACATGTTGACTAAGTCGAGTTGAGAGAAATGATTTGAAAGACAAGTTGAGAGCACACTTTTTTTAAAACACATCCCCATCGATGACACCCAAACACAAAATGATTCAAAAACACACAAAATAATTCTGGTTTTAATACACTTATAACAAAATTATATCCGTGAATATATATTACTCCATCCTATTTTAATTCCTGAAAGTAAAATTAATATACAATCAATAGCTCCCTCTATAGTTAAATTAAATATAATATTAACAATATTATCATCAACTACCTGAAAGGTAAAGTGTCGCCATCTATTGGTATTATAATAATTCATAATTAATATTTAGTTAGATATCCACTTTATTAGTTACATACTCACTTCATTAGATTTAATTATATAAATAAACTTTAAAAAACAATACTAACTTGTAGTTTTACTTTAAATTCAAATAAAATATAATACTACTATATGAATAAATCTACACAGAATTAATTCAACTTGCACAGCATTTCAGATATTCTTAACAAGTATATATTATGTAAAAGAGATATTATTTTAATTCAAATTGTTTTTGCTGCCAGCTGTGTTAATCCACTGATATTATAGACATATTATTAAATAATTAATGTTTTATTTTTACTACTACTTAAATATATATTAGACTTGTTATTAAATAATTAATGTTTAATTTATACTACATTGTAAATATATTTTATATTTCATAGATTAATTTAAATATCTAATTAAATAATTCATAAACAATTCAAAATATCTCAAAATTTATAAAATTGATAATTAATAGTATTACTACTGTTTTTCAATCAAATTAATGCAATGCAGTAATTAAAATACTTGTTAAATTTAATTATTCATAGACAAAAATAAAAACTATATAAATTTATATTTATATATATTGCAAATAGATATGTTTATGAGTTATAATCACCAATGTTATCCATGTATAATTTAATTTGTTATTGTATAAGTTAATTTATAAATGTATGTAAACTGCACATCAATAACACCTTAAACAGAGGTGATCGGCAACGCACAATCACAACTATACAAAGTGTATATAATGTTCAATCAAATATTAAATTTCCTAATATGTTATAATTGTAATTATGTATGTTATAATTGTAATTTTCTATATAAAGTGTATATAATGTTCAAACAAATATTAAATATTAAATTTCCTAATATGTTATAATTGTAATAATGTATGTTATAATTATTATTTTCTATATCTTTTGTTATATGTTATCGCACACTAAAACAATAATTTATTACATACCATGTTTATATTTAAATTATATAATAAATGTTATTTAAAAGAGTTGATGATTGAATTTATCATAAAAATTGGATAACCATATATTTTATATATATATATATATATATATATATATATATATATATATATATATATATATATATAGGTTTAAAAAAAAAAAAGGGAGCAATATAAACAGATTTAATTTGAAAACGTGAATTCTCTTTTACTTTTGAAAACATGAAATAAATAAAACAAATTGTCTTGTGTTATATGAGCACTCACTCACACTAACTGCAATTTAACAAATATCCCAGATATTACTTTAACTTAAGCATTTAATAAAATAAAAATCAGATGCACCCTTCATTACTAAACGCTAAAACTTTGTTTAAAAAAAAATAAATCTTAAAATATAAAAGATAATCCAATCATTTTATCCAGAAAAAAAAAAAAAAAAAAAAGAAAAGAAAAGAAAGAAGAAAGGGAAACCTTTACGAATGAATTTTTAAACACTCCAGTCTGGATCTGGATTGTATACAGTATAGCTGGATTGTATAGCTTTTAAACATATCTACACGGTAAAAAAAATCTCTCAAATTGACAGAAAAAAAATTGTCAACTTAACTTTGACGACAGTGCAAAACTGTTTAATTTACAGAAAATATCTGTATATTTTCATTAATAGTTTTTTAAAATTACAAAATCCACATTTCTTTTTTTTTTTTTTTTAGGAGAAAACTTTTCTTTAAAAGTTTTTTCTGTAAAAAATAAAATATTTTTCTGTCTAAATTACAGATTCTTTTTAGAGTGTATTCCAGATTATATACAATATTCATTTAATAAATTTGGAGCATGTATTACACACACATAAAGATGATCATATGTTTTAAATTTCAATGGGTCTGAAAAAATTATTGTTCGTTAGCTTTATGAGTTGGTACGCCATTATGCAGTGAATCAAAGTTGGATTTATTTTTATTTGATTTAAATTGAAATTACTAATAATAATCAGATATATTTAAAAAAAATACTTTAAAAATTTAGTTATTAATTATCTACAAGTAATTAAAATTGAATTTCAGTATCAAACTCATGATGCTCGGGAGTATCAAACTCAAAATAATCCTCTTTAAGTAATTTAATCAGTGGCACTTTGAAGCATACTTTTTTGTCCAAGATATAACACATAAAGTAGAAAGTGAAAACACTTTGTCCTTAGAATTAAAATAATTAAACAGAAAATAGCATTTATTAACAATACCAGCTATAATTTGCATTTTCACAACATAATACCTAAATTTTCATAAATATAAGAACATTATTTTTGTTTTGTTATTGATAAAACATAAATCCGCATATAATGTCCAGAATTTACTGCGCCCCCCTCCCCCGCTAATTGGATTAAGCTGGCCACCAAGTCAGTTTATGCTAATGTATCATAAAATTTTCAAAAATGGGTAAATTGCCTTCAATATAAGCGCTATCCACAGAAAATAAGGACATCAGATCACATTAATTTGTGTTAAATGCCAAAAAAACTCTTATCAAGTGCATCTTTTAAAATAATATAAAAATTTTATTTTTCTTTATCGCGTGCTATTATTGGCTTAAATATCCTGCTTGTCGACAAATTTCCCGGATGTTCAAGTACTTTTACGGAATTCCCTGACTTTTCCAGACTGATAAACCTCGCCGATTTTTTCCTGATTTCCAGATTCTTGTTACATGTTAGAAATATAATCTATATTTAAGGTACTTCTTTATGTATATAATTATTTTTTTAGAAATAAATTTTTAAAAAAATGAAGACAAAAAGTAATAATCTTTGAAACGACTTTATTAATCTTTGAAAAAAATTGTTTCATTTGCGCGGAGAGGTCTAGACCAACATACGATCCTAAAGACCTGACCATTCGCCGACTTTCCATTCATAAAAACGTGCCCGTTTCTCCGTCGTCTGCTAGCAGAATAATAGAACAACATTCCGAGTTTTTCCCTTTAAATACGTTAGTAATATTTTCTGTTTATTAATATTTTTAGCATATATTTCTATTCAGGATGGATGAAACTGGTGAAAAGAACATATTTAAAGTCGAGAATTAAAGTCTCATCGCAAAAAAAGTTTATTTATTAATAAAATTTTCATATTGTGTAAAAAGAATATCTGATTAGTAAACTACTAGATGCGATGCAAGAGCTCGATTAAGATATTCGATTAATTTAAATACTCGATTCATTTAAAACGTCATCGCAATAAAAGTTTTTAATTTTTCCTCTTTTGGAAAATAATGCATCGAAATTTTATTATCATCAGGGTCAAAATGGTCTGCCCGACTGCCAATACTACAGAAACAGACACAAAACCTCATATTTGTAAGGATATAGCAACCAGAATGAAAAAAAAATCACATCAGTTTGTTGTTCTAGAGATGACCACGAGACGCCAAACGCCGCATTCCGAAACTAGCACGCAGAAAATCGGCGAATGGTCAGGTCTTTTAAGATCATATGTTGGTCTGGAGAGGTTTTGAGCTCCATGAGTCCCTCGCTTTCCTACGCCACTGTCTGGGACAAAATCGTTAGCCAAATCACTCCTACCAAAAACCTTCAAGAGAATTCGATCAAATACTTTGGAGTATTCATTCACGAGTCTCCTCACAGAGTGTTTACCGTTCCAGACACTCTTGCTCTTCCTATTTCGCTTCTCCGAATAATCAATGAATTTCAACGAAACGAAACGATTTATTACGTCACCTTTCCTTCCAAGTAAGTCTGCTTCACGAATGACAAATTCAACCTATCCTGGATTTTATAATATAGAGCAAAGAATTAGTCTAGAATAGACAATTTCTCAGAATTTTACTTTAGTTTTCCAATCACGAAATAGGTATATATATATATTTTTTTAAATACAAAATTAAATGTGAATATTTCTCTGCCTAAACTAGACATATAGCAAGACTTTAATTATTCCAACTCCAGTCATCCAGATCGGATACCCGGATCAATATCAGAAAATATTTATTTACTTTTATTTATTTTTTCCAAAAAACACAAGAAATTATAATTTTCTTGAAATTCCCATTTAAAACGACGTTAAAAGTTAAGTTCAGCTGGAATTTTCGAAGTCTATTTGAATAATTCTAAATCGATATTTCAACAAATTAAAAAAAGTCCTTCCGGCCTGTACCGGGAGGAAAAGGTAGCTTTCCTATATCTTCGTTTTAAAATTTTAGCTAATGTTACACGAAAACAGCAAGTTAAAATGCAAAGAAAACGTTTACAAAAGATTCGTTAATACTGAATTTGAATAAGAAATTCGTCAAATTATTGAGCAATAGCCAAATTGGCTTCATTTATGAAGACTTATTTTGGTCGCCAAATTTGGCGATATTTCGCCAAATGTCGCCAATTTTGGTGCTAACGGATATGAATATATAGTTTTATGCGTATGATTGGGAAAATTATTACAACAATGAAAGAAAATAATTTACGAGTAATCGCGTTAATGTGCTGTTTTGTTTCAAAATGTCAGCCACCCTAGAATTTCAAACTGCTCTATCTCAGCCAATTTTTAAGATAGAGATAAACCAAAAAATGCTCTGGAATACTTGTATCAAGGCCTAACACGTAATTAAAAAATAAATTTGAATTTTGAATTTTTTTGTATATTTATTTTAGTTTTAAATTTTTAAATGGCCGCCATCTTGAAACAAAATGGCGGACCAAGCTGGCCAACGAACTCGGTCGAGATATTGGTGAGCTTAATACACACAATTAGTTTCATCAAAATCGATTTATAAATACGAGAGTTATCGTATGACATAGGTCAGATATATATATATATATATATATAAATCAACATTTGAACGGAGGGTGGTTTTGGGGTCTGGATCGGTGAAAATATATCGAAATTTTCCGGAACTGCTTTCCTCCGAACGGCTGCAATAGGTAGCTTTATACTTTTTAGTATTGAAAGCTACCTAATAAATATTTCTCTGCACTTATATTCTAAGAAAATGTGAAGCTTTCATTTGTATTTTAGAACTTTAATTGAAACGGGCGCCGACAAGGAGGCGGAGGCAGAGGGGGGCGGCCGTTGCCCTTCAAAGATTTTTATCACTTTCCAACAAATTAAATTACATAAGTCAGGGGTCTGTCCAGACTTTTTTCGCAGGGTCCTGTTTTTGTGAAATTGTGAACAGCTTTTTATAATTGTGAAAAATCTAATCATAATTTTGTGAATTTGAAATGGTCGTTATATTCAGGTTCTTGTTTATGCATTTTTAAGAAGATATATGGATATAAGAGCCATTATTTTGAAATTCAGACAAAAAAGTGACATTTTGATAGTTGTATTTTTTGATTGGCCTGATTTTTTTTTATGTGTAAGTAGGTCATATTTAATTAATACTGTGCAATTTTGAAGCCCTGAAAAAATTTTCCCTTCCCTACAGAAAATGTCAAAGTTCAAGGTCATGAATCCCATTTTTCATGAAACATGAAATGCGAGTATGTTCAGAGTGCTATATCTTTAAAAAGCAACAACATCCCAAAATTCTGTTTTCATAAACTGTTAGTATAACATTGCTTGCTTAAAAAAATTAAGTTGTTTCCATGGGGCATTGTTGCTTTCCATTGTTATGTTGCCACAAACTGCAAGCAAAATGCCGTTTTTGCCTGTTTTCTGCCCTTATTTTCTTGTTTAAGCAATAGTACTCCAAAGTTTTTCTTATTGAACATGAAAGTTTACTACTAGGACAAGCTAAGTAATATAGAACTTTACTGGGATATTGATGCTGTTAGCAGATATAATCTGTTAAATATTCAAAAGTTGCAAAATCAGCAACTTTTGAATTACACTTATCTCAAAAAAGCATCAGAGCAGAACAAAACAAAATATATGATATAGTAGTTGAATATATGTACTAATACATGGAAAAGAAAAAAAAGTGGGGTCTCATGCCATTTTCAGAAAAAAAAAATGACAAAAACATACATTTTCGAACAATGTATTTACGTAAATTAAGACATGGGAAAACTGTTATTAAATTTTACATACAAAAAAATTAATAATAATAATAAACACATATGTTAGTCAGAACACCTATTTTTTGTTTATTTGCTCATGTAATTTGCAGACAGATTTAAAATGTGCTTGGGATATACAAAAAAAGCATGCATTCGTTGGAATTGGAGCGCATATTTTGCACAAGATTTCATCACCCTTGTACTAGTAATAATCATCATCAGAGAGTGTAAAAGTGTTTCTTCCATGCCTCTTCATACACTTCACCTTGATGTCATTGTTCTCGATTTCAGTAATTTCTCCAAGGGTACCACATATTATTAAATAAATCTGTAACAAAGTTTGTGACACTGTACTGACTTCCATTGCACTGTCTAATAGATCTCAATACTTCCGGTACAGAAATTTCTGCTTCTTCTTCATTATCATCTTTGACAGCTTCATGAACATGCTGATCTTCAGTATTATTTGATACAGCTGGAAGAATGCATAATCTCTGTTGTTTTGTAAACCGAGTGAATAATGATTGTATTTGATTTCTTGAGAGATACTCATCAGGATAAAATCTTTTCTTCCCTTTCCATGTCTCAGTTCTCATAGCATTAATGAACTTGTTCAGCAGTCTGCTTTTAACCTGTTGCTTCTCCAAAAGAAAATTTGGCACTTTTCGGTTAGCCGGGTGCCAGTGATATATGTACATATATATATACAATATACATGCATGTATGTATATATATATATATATATATATATATATATATATATATATATGTATGTATATACAGTAAAATCCCGTTACAACGAATTCCATTACAACGAAAAATCCCGTTATAACGAAATGCAAGCGAGTCCCGTTTTGAAATGTATTCAAATAATGTTAACATAATCTCAGTATAACGAAATATTCAATTTTTTATAATCTCGTTAGAACGAAATAATATGACACGGCAAATACTTTCAGTTGTACATTTTTATCGCTTGACAATTTTTGTTTTCGATGCCTAGTCTTAGGGACAATCAAGCTTATCTCTAAAGCAATCGCTTTTCTCCGAGCTTTGTTGTAAAATCGGTGTGCATAGGCATTTCACTGCAGAAGGAATGTTTCCTTTGTTCGCTCTCCCCTTTTCTCCACCCCTTTTTCTTGGAAGTCCAAGTAAGCTGTAACCAATGTAGGCAAACTTAACAAAACGTGAAATGAGTATTGCACATTCCCCCTTCCCTCTCCTCCCTACCTGAATAACTTTCGCAAAGGAATTTCCAAAGCTCGAAATCAGTTTGAAAATTTTCATCTTACCAGTAGGTCATAAAATGGCGGCTGTTAAGCGAAAACAGTTTAGTTTGGAAGAAAAAAAAGCCATAATTTCTGAAGTTGAGAAAGGAATGAAAAAATCTGATGTTGCTAGCAAATATGGAATTTCGCCGTCTACTTTATCCACTTTTCTAAAAGATAAAGAAAGCATTTTGAAAAAAATTCAAGTTAAAGTCTTTGATCCAAGCAGAAAACGAATTCGAAATGCCCAGTTTCAAGATGTGGATAGTGCTGTTTACAAATGGTTTATGGATGTTCGTTCTAGAAACATCCCTCTAAGTGGCCCTTTAATTAGAGAAAAAGGTTTGGAATTTGCAAGAATGCTAAACATTGAAAATTTTCAAGCCAGTGTCGGATGGTTGAATCGATTCCGAGAAAGATACGGTATAGTGGCAAAATGCATTTCAGGAGAAGCAAAAGACGTCCCAGTTGAATTTGTAAACGAATGGCGTAAAGATGAAATACAAAAAATAATCAAGACGTATAGTCCTAACGATGTTTTTAATGCCGATGAAGCCGGAATATTTTTTCAGTTAGAACCAAGGAAGACTTTAGCGTTAAAAGGAGACAAGTGTATTGGAGGAAAGCTTTCCAAACAAAGGATTACAGCCCTATTTTGCTGCAACAAATCAGGAACAGAAAAACGAAAAGTACTCATAATCGGCAAATCTGAAAAACCCCGTTGTTTCAAACATTTTAAGTCCTTACCATGCATCTACAAAGCCAACAAAAAATCATGGATGACGCAAGGATTCTTTAATGAATGGCTGATAAATTTTGATAAAGATATGCAAAAACAAAAACGTAAAATTCTTCTACTCATAGACAACTGCACAGCACACAATGATCCTCCTATATTGAATCACATTCGTGTAGAGTATTTCCCGCCTAACTGTACTGCAATACTTCAGCCTCTTGACCAAGGCATTATCAGAGCCGTAAATTTACGATACAAAACTATGTTATTAAAACGCATTCTCTGTGATCTGCAAAATAACGTAAACAGAAAGTGCAACATGAAAGAGGCAATTGATATGATCTGTGGATCGTGGGATGATATAAGCCAGAAAACAATAGCCCACTGTTGGAAACACGCGCAGATTGACCAGGATTTAAATAAAGAATCGACGGCTCAAGGATCTAGCGATGTAGTACATGATGAGGAGCAGACAGTCGAATATGAGATCGAATCCACTTGGAACTTAGTAAAAGAAAAATCTGGTGTGTCTCAAAGCATAAGCTTTAAAGATTTTTTAACTGCAGATGACAATGCTGCAACTTGTTATTCATTAACAGAGACAGATATTGTGCAGTCTATTGTTGATGATCGCATTTTAGAAAATGATGAAGAAAGTTCTGAAGATGAAGAAAATGAGGTTTCAAAAGTTACATCTGCTGAAGCCTTAGAAAGCTTAGAAAGAGTGCGCAATTTTATTTCTTTACAGAGCAGTGTACCAGATAACATTTTTTCTAATATTAATCATGTACATAATTTTGTATTGTCCGCAGCTTCAAACTCCCTTGTACAAAAAAAAATCACTGATTTTCTGCATTAAATTTTTTCTTGTACAATTTGAAGATCATTGAAATGGTGGTAAGTCAATTTTTCAGTTCTATAAAAAATATTATACATTGTATTATACTAACTTTACGTTATTAGAAGGTACTACTAATTTTTATTACTATTTTTAATAATTAATTATCTACTAATTTGTATTATACTACTATATTTTTATAATTAACTATGATATGAGGATCTGAATTGAAATGTTTAATTTTCTATTGAATTCCGTTACAACGAATAAAATTTGCGGTCCCGTGAAGTTCGTTGTAACGGGATTTTACTGTATATGTATATGTACATATATATATACAATATACATATATATGTATGTATATATATGTATATGTACACACACACACATATATATATATATATATATATATATATATATGTACATATGTGTGTGTGTGTATGTATACATGTATATATATCACTGGCGCCCGGCTAACCGAAAAGTACCGAAAAATTTTCAAGTATAAACTGCTTCTGTTTCTTTGTAAATCTAACATTTTTCCTTTCATTTCGAGCCCAGCTTTCTGATAATACTTCAGACGTAATGTTCCCATTGTATTTTTCAGAGAGTGCATCAGTAGATGACTTGTACATTTGAGGCTCACTTAATTGATTTTATACCCTTGCATGCATAGTGTTTATGAAACGTTGCTTTATTTTATCGTTAAGAAGATACTATTCTTGTATAGTCAATTTGTTCACCATAAATATGCTGTTATAGTTGCTCTGCAGTATGAAAGGAACTTAGGCAGTTTTGGTCTGAGCAGAAACAGCTTGCTGCATATTCCTTGTCCAGTCTTGGTTATTTAGGTGTAGCACCAAAAGTATGCTGCCATGATGAAGAAAATTCACTGACCACATTATGTCCAGAAGAAAATACTGCTCCTTCACTTAGGGCAATATCTTTCCTAGGCCCAATACCGAAGTACTGCCACACTTTTAATCCAGTTTCTGTGGATTCTGTTGAATGATATGCACTAATATTCTCAATTTTCTGAAATTTAATATGGGTGTTTGAATCATTGATTTCCATCACAGCACCTTGGAATTTTGGACACCACCCATGTATAGTAAGTAATAAGCTTTTCTCTAGCTCTAGTGCATTGCTCATATTCTTTTCAGAATTTAAATATGCTGTGGATTTGCAGTTTCTCTATCCCACTGATCTTTGCCACGTTGAAGCTCGAGGCTCGTTATAGTCATGCCACATTAATTTTAGTTCAAACTTTTGTAGTATTATGATTTCTAACTGGATATGTCCATTTCCACTGTAGCAACCCGCATTATCTGACTTCATATAAATATGATGAATGGTTGGAAAATCAGCATTCACCTGTTTTGCAACATGCTCCAGAACACATAATGTATGTTCAAGACCTTGATCATTACGCTCCAAAATCGTGAAATACACTTGCTTTTCTAAATGATCACCACTTTTAACAAGTTAGAAATTGTACGTCAAACGTGACAAATGAGGTGCGTTCGTACTATGGCTAGTTATATAAATATTCAGATCTTAATGATTTTTAATTCTGTGAAATGAATTATATCGTCTGCAGATTAATTTCTGTCATGAAATAAGTAGTATCTCGGTCGCTTGACGGTTAAACCTCGGAAGCTCCTATAACAAAAAAGCACCGATTAAAAAAAAAAAAAAAAAAAAATCACATTTCTTAATAAATGTTTTTATTAATAAAGTTTTGATTTTTATAAAATTTGAAATGTCTTGACAAAATTCTGCAAAGATAATATATCTTAAATTTTAAACCATTCGGTTGGGTAGTTTTTGCGTTGTTATATGTGGACAGACAGACGGACCAGGCGACGACAATAAGTGCTACGTATTTATATAATTACGATCGCACCTAAAAAGCAGTATATCAACATGTAGGCTCATTATTTTTTTTTACCAAACTATTCTCTATGAGATTCTCGAAAAATTACTGGTAGAATCTTTTGCACCCAATCTTTTATCCCCAATGCAATTTTAGAAGAGAGTTCATTCAATGCAAATATCTTTGCATTATTTTGTTGTACATCACGAATGGTATGTTTCATCCAACTTATGAATGCACTGTAAATTGATTGCACTGAGCATTATGAATGCACTGTAAATTGATTGCACTGAGCATTATGAATGCACTGTAAATCATACAACAATTCTGCTCAGGACCTTTCATTTGCAATGGTTATAGCTTTATTTTTAATGACATGTAACAAACATTTCAAAGATATCCATACATTCTGGGCAGGTTGAAGTATGGCTGTTGAAATTTTTACAAACCTGATGAAAATTAACATAATTCGGATCACTGATGGCGAACAAAGGACAATGCGATGATATTCCTTGACAACTGACACTACAGTGCAACTTTTAACCTAGTTTTAGGTACAGTAGTATTTTCTGTATTACGGATAAAACTTGCTTCAAATCACAAGGCTCAAAAATTTTATTTGCCAGATCAAGTAGATTGGACATTGAATCGAGTCCCTCTGCAGTAACATTATCTAAAACCATTTAAACTCTGCATCTGTTTTAGCTTGATTTCTTTCATTATATTGAATAATACTGAACCAGAAGGTGGAGTATATCTATTGGCATTCTATTTTGTCACTTACACTAGCAGAAGTATTGTACGCATTCACACGTTTCTCAATAAATACGTCGTTTTTTGTAACTTTTGACATTTTATTTTTCAGAAAATGGCATCAGACCCCACTTTTTTTTCTTTTCCATGTATTAGTACATATGTTTAACTACTACATTATATATTTGGTTTTGTTCTGCTCTGATGCTTTTTTTTAGATAGGCCTAATTCAAAAGTTGCAGATTTTGCAACTTTTGGATATTCAACAGATTATATCTGCTAACAGCATCAATATCCCAGTAAAGTTCTATATTACTTAGCTTGTCCTAGTAGTAAACTTTCATGTTCAATAAGAAAAACTTTGGGGTACTATTGCTTAAACAAGATAATAAGGGCAGAAAATGGGCAAAAACGGCATTTTGTGGCAACATAACAATAGAAAGCAACAATGCCCCATGGAAACAACATAATTTTTTTAAGCAGACAGTGTTATACTAACAGTTTATGAAAACAGAATTTTGGGATGTTGTTGCTTTCCAAAGATATACCACTCTGAACATACTCGCATTTCACTTTTCATGAAAATTGGGATTCATGACCTTGAACTTTGACATTTTCTACAGGGAAGGGGAAATTTTTTCAAGGCTTCAAAGTTGCACAGTATTCATTAAATATGACCTACTTCAACATAAAAAAAAATCAAGCGAATCAAAAAATACAACTATCACACTTTGTCTGATTTTCAAAATAACGGCTCATAAAACAGATATATTTTCTTTATATACGTAAAAGTGACAGATCAGGTTTTACTTTTAAATGATTAATTTGTGAAATGTTTGGTTTAAAGATGGGAAAATTTTGTGAAAAACCTATTTTTAAGACAAAGAATTTTGTGAAAGGTCCTGTTTTAGGGGAACTAATTTTGTGAAGGGTCCTGTTTTAGAGAAACTAATTTTGTGAAGGGTCCTTTTTTGAAAAGAAAAATTTTGTGAAGAGTCCTTTAAAGGTCCCCATTTTTTTCCTAAACAGATCCCAGTAAGTATTTATTATGAATTAGGTTTGTCTGTCTGTGCTTTAACTTGCGTAAATATTCTGGGATTGCCATGCAATTTATGTGTGTTAAAGAGGTTTACTATAGCATGTTTGGTATTGAAAATGAAGTGTATAGCGTTTATACTTCATTTACAGGGACAGTCAAAAGAATTCCGTTACATTACGGTCTATGAGGGAAAATCGTTTGCGGCGTGCTTTAAGCAGGTTACACTGTTACAAACATAATAAAATTGATATATAATCACTGAGATGCACTACAAAATGTTTACTGTAAAATAGGGTGTGCATGGCATTTATCGTTCATTTACAGGGACACAAAATAACTCGATTATAGTACTGTCTATTAACAATAATTGCTAGAAGTGCGTTTTAAGTTGTGGTAAGTGCTAACATTAAACAAAAATTTTTGCTTATTACTTGGTGTGTATAAATTATACAGATGATATACAGGGCAGCACAAAGGATCTCGAGTACACTTCCGTTTATTGGCGGAAATTGCTGAAGGGAAATTTACAACTGTGCTATGCGTTTCCTAACTAACGACATGCATACTATGTAGTATGTATACAAATCTATAGATCCTATACAGGACTGCTCAAAAGAATTCGGATATTTTTCCGAATATTGATGTCAATTCCAGAAATTGGGTTTTGAAATGTGTTATGCGTTTTCCAAATTGTTTACTTAGACATTGGGCGGTACTAGTTGAGCTTAAGCCGAAAGGTAGGCCTCCCCGCCTGGTTCGATTTTGACTTTGTTTACTTAGACATCATCTGTCACCTTATTAAATGGTGAAGTTTTGTTAAAGTATTGTGGACGTGTTGGAAAGTGTTTCATAATTTATGCTTGACGCATGATTTTTCGTTCTTGTTAATCATGCTTTTCTTTTAACGTTCATGTGTTTAAAATTTATCCTAAACAAGAGAAGGCCTTTTCTTCTTTTTTTTTCAATCTGATGATTTGACGGAATGACTTAAGATAATTGGTTCTAGAGGTCTGCACGGGCCGAAATTTCCAGGCCCGGGCCCGGCCCGACCCATACAAAAAAATATTCGGCCCGGTCCGGCCCGATACGAAAATTAAAAGTTCGGCTCGAGCCCGGCCCGGCCCAAACAAAAAAAATATTGGCCCGGCCCGATTTAAAAGTTAAAAGTTCGGCCCGAGTAAATTTCTACAAAACATTGATTTTTACGTCGATTTGGTTAAAAATTTGCCTCGTAGGAGGAGATCTAACCAAAAATTCCTATCTTAGTCTTTTTTTTTTTTTTTCATGTTTATAATCTTCATTTTATAGAGGTGCCGCAACCTGGAATATTTATTTTTTTAATAAATCTCTATTTGTTGTATGTATGTGTTTAAGTTATCATTAATATTGTTAATCCATATTCCATTTATTGAAGTGTTAAAAATCAGAAAAATACTATACAGTAAAATCTTCTAAGATGGAATTGCATAGGGAAGAAAAAAAATGAGTTATAGACAATTTGCCTTCTTATCAGGTGTAAATGTATTATATATTCTCTTATGTATTAGTATATTCATTTTTCATGGATCAACACAGTTTTACTTACTTCTATCTATAATAGAAGAAAGTATTGTAATCGAAATTTTTTTCGACTTCCGGTTTTCGACGGATTTACACGTTTTAGGGGTCAAAGATTCCGAAAAACATGTTTTTACAAAATGTCTGTCTGTCCGTCCTCATTGTATCATCGAAAAGTGTATGAAGTTATGCTTCAAATTTAACAGAATTTTTTGTCAATGTTTTTGGCTATGGCAAGCAGGTTCTATTAGAATTTGGGGATATTTCGACGAAAGGGGGCGCTGTGATCGATATTTTTGTTCCATTTTTCAGTTTAAGACAGGATGCCGTCATAAGCAGGTTCTTTTTCATACGTTTTACTATATTTTAATTTAGCCATATTTTAATAAGGGTATAAATCTACTACTCTTTAAATAGAATAAATTTTAATGTTTAATTGTAGAATAATGGCGATTTAAAAATGTATGCATGTTTTGCAAAGATTTTTGTGCCAGGCCTTATTTTACTGACCTTCGAACGGACCAGGCCACGCCGAGACAATGATTTTCATACGGGTCAAAACCAGGACTGAAATTTTGGGGCGTGAAGACTAGGAAGAATGAAACCAGTCCCGGCTCTGTACGGAAAAAATAATTTAAGGCAAGGCCTTATCCTTCAGGAAAAAAAGTAAGGCCCGGCCCAGCCCGAGCCTTCAGAAAAAGTATGGCCCGGGCCCGGCTGGGCTCGGGCTTCGGGCCTTGGCCCGGCCCGTGCAGATCTCTAATTGGATCTCAAATGATCTGTTGAACGAAGCAAAACTTTCCGACACAATTTCTGACTCATTTTCAACGCAAAGGCATATAATTGAAAGGCCTGACTATTGAAGCTATTTGGAATCGAAATAAGTTTTCCATTTCTTTTTTATATATAAATAAATTACTTATCGAGTTATAAGCAATTCGTGTCACGTGACTGCGCGTTTTCTTCTTTCTGACGCTGAAAGCATCGGAAATTCGGTTCAAAACGCCGACTTTGACAGTGTTTTCTGAAAGATCTTCTACCTTTACCAAAAAAGGGAAAACGTGTTTCGATTACAAAGTTTCTGAATAACAACACCTGCCCATTTCATTCGTTTCTGAACAAAAATGAATTAAAAAATGTATACGAAAGTAGCTACACAAATTTCAAAATTTATCACATTATAAAACATCTGAGCAAGTTATCATCAGCAATTCTAGTTAAAGACTGAGTCGCAAGCTCAGCAGCAAGAGTTTTGTTTTATTCTTGGTACAGCTTGCACTCAGTAATGTACAGATGACTCAGCCATTTGAAACTTAGCATGCCAGAACAGAACTGATAAGAAATATTGTATGTTAAAAGAAGTTATTTATTTGATAGTTTATGTAGTATATAAACCATGTTAAATAATTCAGCTGAATCTTCTACTGCCTCTAGAAGGAAATTTACTATAAAATTTATAAAAAGGATTTTACTTAAGATTATTTTTAAAAATAATAAAAAAGGTCTCTTTGTACTATAATATTATTAAATGAATGGTTAACTATTGATAATTACAAATTATGTGATAGATTTGCAATCGAATCTGAAAGCACCTAAAGAAAAAACCTTTTAATGTTATTAAGAATTTATTTCAAAAATTGAATTTGAAATTTAACAAAATAATTTTAATATAACACCCATTATGTTGCATATAATTTAAAAGTTCACGACACAAGTTTTAAAATGAGACTAAAATAGGCTGCTTAGCTCAATTGTATTACTTGCTGCAATAAAATTAAAAAACACCTCTTGATGAATTTTGAACCAAAGTTAGAAATTTCAACTGGCTCAAAGTTTATATCCTGTAATCCCATGCATCTATTTTTTTTTAAATTTTTAATTATACTACGACGCTATTAAGTACCCCAAATTTTATTGAAACATTAAGAGGTTAGGTTGTCTGTGTTGATTTGATGTGCAGGAATGACTCAATAGTTTATTTACTAAAATGCATAGATTTCCATAGATAAATACATAGATAACTCCATAGCTATGAAACTTCCCTCAGCCTCCACCCCTCCTTCCCCCCTCATTTAAAAAAGAAAAAATTGCTTTGTGAACTTTACAAATAAAAAAAAAAATATTTTTTTCCTTAATACTTACTTGTACACGTGAGTTATACAGATTAGTATAAAATATATAGGTAAGTCACCTAAATTTGTGACTTTCGTATGGAAATTAAGACAGCAGTTTGCATTTTAATTTATAACTCAGCATCTTATGGTTGTCTCAAAATGATATGTTCAGATATTACAGAAAACAAATATAAGAGTAACATATATATTTTTTTTTCAAATAAATAAATAATAAAATGTCCGATTTTGAGATAGGAAAGGTCAAAGGGTTTGATCTTGAAATTAAAAAAATACATGCATGTGATATATCATATGAAAGCCCAATTCAAACACTTTCTAACGACACTAAAAGGTAGTCCCTGTGATAATTAGAGAACAAAATATGACTACATTTGTATATAGTGCATGAAATGCAAAAAATTTCGATTTTTGTCCATATTTGAAGCTAATTATCTCCAAAACAAAGAGAGATGGAGAATTTTTTAATTGGGCATTTATTCATTTCTCTATGATCCCAACAACTGAGCTTTAATATCATCAAATTCTGAGGAGGTCAGGTAGAAAATGTCACTTTTCAGCACTTTCCAACCTAGTTGAAAAGTGCTTATGACTTCGGTTTGTCTGCCGTATGGCCGTCTGTCCGTGCTCTAACTCCCGTAAATAGGCTCGGATTGCTCTGCAATTTTTATATGTTATTGTCTTTATCTATAGCATGCTCCCTATTGCAACGGAAGTGTGTAGCACTGATAGTTTTTTTACAGGGACACTCAAAAGAATTCCGTTACATTGCGGTCTATGGGGAAAAATCATTTGCGGTTTATTTAAATAATATTTCACTATTGTAAACGCATTGAAATTTATATATATCACTAAGGTGTATTAGAAGAAGCTTAATATGGAATAGGGTGTATATAGCACTTATAGTTACTTTACAGGGACAGTCAAAATAATTACGTCTATTTAGAAAAATCGTCTGCGGTTTATTTAAATAATGTTTCACTATTTTAAACGCATTGAAATTTATATATATATCACTAAGGTGAATTACAAGAGGCTTATTACAGAATAGTGTGTGTATAGCAGTCATCGTTCATTTACAGGGACACACAAAAGAATTCTCTACTGTCTGTTAACAATAATTCCTGGAAGTGCGATTTAAATTACTGAACGCGATTTTAAATTTAACTCACTTTTTAATACTTTCCAACCTAGTTGAAAAGTGTTTATGACTTCGGTTTGTCTGACCGGATGGCCGTCTGTCCGTGCTCTAACTCCCGTAAATATGCTCGGATTGCTCTGCAATTTTTATATGTTATTGTAGTACTCTATAGCATGTTCCCTATTTCAACGGAAGTGTGTAGCACTTATAGTTTTTTTACAGGGACACTCAAAAGAATTTCGTTACATCGCGATCTATGGGGAAAAATCATTTGCGGTTTATTTAAATAATATTTCACTATTGTAAACGCATTGAAATTTATATATATCACTAAGGTGTATTAGAAGAAGCTTAATATGGAATAGGGTGTGCATAGCACTTATAGTTACCTTACAGGGACAGTCAAAAGAATTCTGTTACATTACGTCTATGGAGAAAAATCGTCTGCGGTTTATTTAAATAATGTTTCACTATTTTAAACGCATTGAAATTTATATATATTACTAAGGTGCATTACAAGAGGCTTACTACAGAATAGTGTGTGTATAGCAGTCATCGTTCATTTACAGGGGCACACAAAAGAATTCTCTACTGTCTGTTAACAATAATTCCTGGAAGTGCGTTTTAAGTTACTGAACGCGATTTTAATTTTAACTCGCTTTTTGTCTATTATGTGGTGTGTATAAATTCTGTAGATCCTATACAGGGCAGCACAAAAGTTCGCGAACACATTTCCGTTTACTGACAGAAACTCCAGAAGGATAATTTTAAACTGTGCTACGCGTTTCCTAACTAAACTAAAATTTAGCATCCTATGTAGTGTATATACAAATCTATAGATCCTATACAGGGTTGAATAAAAGTATTCGGATATTTTTCCGAATATTGTATCTGTTGGAAATTCCTGAAATTACGTTTTTAAATATGTTATGCGTTTTCCAAATTGTTTACTTAGATGTTATCTTTTAGCTTATTAAACGGTATGTTTTGTAAAATTATTTTGGAAGCGTTGGAAAGTGCTACATAATCTATGCTTGATGCATGATTTTTCGTTCTTGTTTGTGTTGATTTGACATGGAATGACCCCTCTGTCTCCTGACGAATAGAAGAAAATTCCGTTTAATTTTATCATTTAAAAAAATGCTGGTACAAACTTATTTTTGAATATTTTATATTTTTAGTTGTTACATTTCTGTATCGCTTATAAATAGTGTAATATTAAAAATATACATATACTTTATCAATTAATAATTTAATATTAATTAATTTACGATTATTCGTTGAGAAATCTATTTAGAAATCCTAAAATCTCAGGCTATCAAAGCCTGAGAGCAAATATGTCCGCAGGTTGCGATAACTTTTGATAGAAATGCCCGATTTGCTTTAAATTTTATATATAGGTTCATTCTGATAAGACGTTTTCCCTGATTAGTTTTGGGGGTTCATTGGTTAAATATAAAGGGGGACGGGCGGAGGGCTAATCCTCCCCCCTTAATTTAGATAGATGGCTTTTTCATGCAGAATTATCCGATTTGCTTCAAATTTTGTATATAGGTTCATTGTAATAAGGCGCTTCCCCAATTAGTTTTGGGGGTTCATTGGTATAAAGGGAGAACAGTGAGCTAATCTCTCCCTTAATTTATTGTCGATTTGTTTATTTTTCGAGGGGCATTATTCTTTGAAATAAGAGTATAATATACAATTAGTGTGAACAGCCTGTGAGCGTGAGCTAAATGCCATCAGTTTAACTGGGCACTTTTCTTTTTATTTTCTTTCTTGTTGCCATATCTTGAAACAGAGCAAAATTTATATGTTTAAGAAATTCACTTGCGTGCGTTTTCTACCAAACGTGATAAAAGCAGTGAATTTTTCATAATAGGGGTTGGTGCCTACGCTAAATTAATGTATTTCAACGGGAATTTTGGTAGAAAACGTGAATTGTAGTTCAAAAACTGACAATTTAATTTATTGATTTTAAAGATGAACATTGAATGCTTATAAAAGAGAATTTACTTATGTAACTCAACTTCGCTTTTGTATGTAAAGATGGAATCTTGTAATCCATTTCCTGATATGCTAGAATTATTAAAAAAATGTACAAAGGTGTGTTTCTGATAATACAAAATTTTAATATTTTTTTAGCTTAATTATGAATTAATAACTTAATTGTAAGGAATATTCCCGTTAGCTTACCACAAGTGATAAATGGCCAAATATTCTTCAAGGTTACAATTTAATTTCATAAGAGTTACAACAACAATGGATTTAATCATGCGCGAAACAAAGCTTGCCAAAAAAGGCCAACTGGCTGTGAAAGTGCAATAACGAACTGCCTTAAAATGAATTTATTATTTTATAATTAAGTTCTAAAAATATTAAAATTTTGTATTGTCATAGGAAGTTTTTATGAAAGTAGACTTGGTCTGGCATTGTTGAATGTTGAAGTGCAGATAAATTATGGTTTGCTACAAATCGATACAGAAAATTCAGCCAATAGGTTATGTACAGAGTAGGGATGTAACGAATAGTGACTTGGCCGAATAGCCGAATACCGAATATTCGGCCAAATTTTAGGCCGAATACCGAATATTCGGCGGCCGAATACTGACTTTTAAAAAATATTATTTTAATTGATTTTTTTTAAAGTTTTAAAATCAACAATTAAATTAAGGACTAATTGAAATTAATTTTTTGTTTGAGTGTTCAAAAATCATAACAGCTGAATATATTTTTTGTAATATTTTAAATACTTTAATGCCTATAAAATAACATATGACTTTAAAAAATGTAAATAATAATTTAATTCATAATTTTTTATTTAATCCATAGATATTTCTAGTAATTTATATATATTTTATCTAAAGAAACTTATTACCTCTGCAAAAATGAAACTTTTTTTTTTATTTTAGTAAAATCATTTCACATAAGAACTTGCATGTGTCCTCTGTCTTTTTATATCCTTTCTCATGCAATTCAAACTTAGTAAATTTACATTCCGTATGTCACAAGGGGTCTGTCCAGGTTCCCCCCCCCCCCCCCCCAGAGTACTATTTTTGTGAATTATTTTTTTTTAAATTATTTTTATTTTTGTGGGAAAAAAAAAAAAAAAAAAAAAAAAAACAATTTTACAAAACATTAGCTAACTTATTTATGCCCAGTCTCCCAAAATTGGGAAGTTTTAATTTTTCGGAAATAAACTAATATTATGTTAGACAGATTTCTTGTTCCATCTTCTTTTTTTACGATTATATTATACTACACAATCCACAAACAGATTATTCAGATTAGTATAAATAATGCAATAATTATTATTAGATTATATATATGCATAGTAAAAAAAAAGATTAAAAGTTTTTTGCTAATAAAATTTCTATTTATGTATAAAGTATAATTTACTATCACTCAATATCAATTTATTATAATAATTAATGTATTTAGATATAATTTTTTAACATTGTTTGTTGAAAATATTTAAAATCACATTTTGTTTTGATTTTCTGGAACTTATTTAACCAAATATCTTAGAATATTCGGCCAAATATGCAACTATTCGGTAAAATATCAAATTATATTCGGCTACAGGTATTCGGCCGAATATTCGGCAAAAGGGCCGGATACCGAATAGTGGCCGAATATTCGTTACATCCCTAGTACAGAGCTTTGCAAATTTGATAAAATCTGGTAGCCTGCAAAAAATTCTAGTCGGCTGTTAAAAACGCTGTGAAAATTTAACCATGTTTATTTTTTTTTAGAAGACAGCACAATAAACACGCATCTTGAGCATATAATCATATTTTTTTTAATTAACTTCAATTCGAAATTTAATTTATAGTGCACCTTAAAAATAAAATAAAATAAAAAAAATTATACATTCAAAAATTTTAAAACAGTAGCATTACTTAGAAAATATGAAAAAAAAAAAATACAATTAACCAATATGAAAATAAAATTGTTTCTTCAACCCATTAAACTAATTATGATACCTAAAATCGGCTTATCTAAAATAGTTATTGCTTGCTGTATTAATTCATTGAGCAATGCAAAATGTTTCGTATTTTCTAGCCGTGCTTTATTTTCTTTTGATTAAAAAAAAAAATAAAAAAAATGTATTGACTTTAACTTTAGTCATTTTTCATTTTCATATAGCATACAATAGTTTTATTTTAACAGTGCTTACAGCGAACGTATTTTTCTGAGGCAGGGCAAATTTACTATAATAAAAGAAATGCCCTATAGCTTCTGTAAATGTAAAACGATTTGTTTTTTTTTTATCATAATTTACGATATAACAAATTGAATTATTAAAATATATTTTAATAGCATTTATTGTATTTTCTGTTTCTGCAAACAATTTTTTAATCCAAAATCATAGTCTTTTCTTACAGTTTTAAAAATGAGTTAATTTTATTTCTATAAAACTAAATTTTGAACTGCGTTAATTTTACATTATGTTTTTTTTTCTAAACTTTTGTATATTTTATAGATAATATCTTTATATACCGAGTAAATAGTTTTATGAATTATTACATACATTATACATTTATATTCGAAACACTTTTCACAGATCAGTTATAAATGACATTGGCTTCAAAAATGCTTTTAAAAAAATTAAATTCTTACAACTACTAGGTATTGGCCGAGATCGTAGTCAAAATTTGGCGGAATACTGATTTGGCCGAATACCGAATTATTAGGCGGCCAAATACAAGAAAATACTTTTTGATTATATAAATATTTGTATTTTTAGCACTTTCCAACCTAGTTGAAAAGTGCTTATGACTTCGGTTTGTCTGGCCGGATGGCCGTCTGTCCGTGCTCTAACTCCCGTAAATATGCTCGGATTGCTCTGCAATTTTTATATGTTATTGTTGTTATCTATGGCACGTTCCCTATTTCAACTGAAGTGCGTAGCACTTATAGTTTTCTTACAGGGACACTCAAAAGAATTCCGTTACATTGCGGTCTATGGGGAAAAATCATTTGCGGTTTATTTTAAAAATGTTTCACTATTGTAAACGCATTGAAATTTATATAGATCACTAAGATGCATTAGAAGAAGCTTAATATGGAATAGTAGGTGTATAGCACTTAGAGTTACTTTACAGGGACAGTCAAAATAATTCCGTTACATTACGTCTATGGAGAAAAATCGTCTGCGGCTTATTTAAATAATGTTCCACTATTTTAAACGCATTGAAGTTTATATATATTACTAAGGTGCATTACAAGAGGCTTACTACAGAATAGTGTGTGTATAGCAGTCATCGTTCATTTACAGGGACATACAAAAGAATTCTCTCCTGTCTGTTAACAATAATTCCTGGAAGTGCGTTTTAAGTTACTGAACGCGATTTTAATCTTAACTAGCTTTTTGTCTATTACGTGGTGTATATAAATTCTGTAGATCCTATACAGGGCAGCACAAAAGTTCGCGAACACATTTCCGTTTATTGACAAACTCCAGAAGGAGAATTTAAACTGTGCTACGCGTTTCCTAACTAAACTAAAATTTAGCATCCTATGTATATATACAAATCTATAGATCCTATACAGGGCTCCATAAAAGTATTCGGATATTTTTCCGAATATTGTATATATTGAAAATTCCCGAAATTACGTTTTTAAATATGTTATGCGTTTTCCAAATTGTTTACTTAGATGTCATCTTTCAGCTTATTAAACGGTAATGATTTGTAAAATTATTTTAGAAGCGTTGGAAAGTGCTACATAATCTATGCTTGACGCATGATTTTTCGTTCTTGTTTAATTTTAAAATGGAAAAATAATTAAACAGAAATTGATGTTAGTTTTATTATTTCTGTATTTAAAAATTTTAATAACTTAATCGCTTAATGTATTACTTGTAATATTTCAAACCGTCTTGATGCTAATAAGATAAAATAACTTTTATTGCATCTAAATTATAATAGCATAATTTTATCCACAGGAAAGTAATTCATAAAGATTTTACTAAGATAGGAACTCATTAGTCATTAAAACTGTTAAAAGTACTTTTTTTTTTTTTTTTTTTTTAGAAAATTTATTCTAGCAAAATAAGTTAAAAAATTGCATTTAATCCCTTTATTCTTAGATATATCAAATTGATTTTCTGTATAAGTTAATTTATTTCTATTCAAATATAAGGAATGTACTTCACTTTTACTATCCAACAATACTTTTATCCCTACATTCAACATCAATGATGATATTGACTCTCTCTCACAATTCATAGTGAGATATTTCCCGAAATAACCTTTAGTCAAGCAAATTTGGTTGTGAGGAGTTTGTGTCCCTAGTGAAATTTGCAGACATTAATGAATAGTCAAGTGCTTTAGAATCGAACAGTGATTTTCATTTTTCTATAAGAGTATTTACATCTTGAGCTGTAATCTTTCATGCCCTAATGAAGGCATTTCTCTGACAGGTGTATCTCTAAAGTCAGTTTAAATCTCTAATTTGAACAACATTTTCTAACAGATTCTCAACTTTTATAGAAAATAGATAAATGCTATATGGTTTTTTAGTATCCGAATGTACATTTTGTGCAATTAAGAAGGAAAATGACTTCATGAATAGGTCAAAAAAGTAACCAGTTCGAATTAGACAAAAAAAAAAAAAAAAAAAAAAAAAAAAAAAACCGAAAAAAATTAGCCTGAATTTATTCGGCGAGAAACCTAACAATATTTAGCCAACTGAATATTCGGGAAAAGGGCGGCCGAATATCGAATAGTGTCCGAATATTCATCATACCCTTAGTACGGAGTACTCGGCAATTAGCCGAGTGCCGAGAAGGCCAGTAAATACCGATAGGTAATGATGCGGCTTTAGGATAAATTTTACCTTCCCGCCCCCGTAAATCCTCCAGGTGTCAATGCAGAGTTTTTTTTCCTGGGGCCAATTTTGTGAAAAAAAAAAAGAAGTTAGTTTTGTCAAATTCATTATATTTTTGTGAAAAATAACATTTTGTAATGAAAGAGAAAATCCAGTTACTCAAATTCGAACCAATCATTTATTAATAATAACTTCTTTAAGTCTTTCAGTTTGTTTTCTTTATTTTGTATGCAAATTACACATTTTAAAACCTAACAAAATAAAAATAATTAATGAAGGGTACGTTTTTATGGAATGGAATTTTGTAAAGAGGCCTATTTTATTAAGAGGAATTTTGTGAAGAAACTTGTTTTATTAATATTAATTTTGTGAAGGGTCCTGTTTTATTAAAAGGAATTTTATAAAGGGGGCCTGTTTTAAGATAATTATTGTGAAGGGTTCCTAAATAGGCCCCAAATTTTGTCTGGATCGACCACTGTCATCAGATATGTAAAAATGTACAATAAGTAATAGAAAAACAAATAAATCAAACAAAGTCCTAACCTGCCCTCTAGAGGACAATATAGCTGTCCTGCCAGCTATGGCCTGCCGCTACACGGCATCCCTTCTATGGCGCTAACGCGCCCCGATGCCAGGCAAATAACCCGTTCAGCTAGGGAAACCTGGCAGGTAGGGGACTGGTCATTGGTATGCATAAATGAATGAAAAAAAAAATGTAGTTCATTAAATTTTATAACCCAGGGAGGGGCAATGATCCGGCACCGATGATATGAAAACGAAAATCTAAGAATCAGAGACAAAGTGCTTTTTACTTTTTTTTTTCATATCACAAGAATTTGGAATAAGTTCGGACTATGACACAGATTCCGCTTCTTTCCCTTGTAAATGATACTGCTCAAATGGATTTAAGGAAGGCATGTTTTGGCTTTGTCCCTTCTTTTCCATCGTATTGTCTGGCTTCGCAGAGCATTTTCAACCTCACAGTGAGTGAGTGTATCGGAGAAAGCAGCCGTAGAACCTGCTGGCCTCGGATAAAGTTTCCATACCTAAGGTTTTCTGACAAGTACTTACCAAGTAAAAAGCGTATTTTCTTTTATGGCTTGGATTCAAATTTGTTTAGTATCCACCCATTCACGAACAAACTTGTAAAAAAGAGACAGGTAATTTTTAGCAAATACCTCAAATGAATAATAAATAACAAAGAGTACCGCAAAGTGCAATGATAACAACAATAATAACTAATAAGTATTGCACTGCACATGATTTGCTTTATGGGACATTCGCCTTAAGGGGATTCTTCACAGAGAGCGGCCATTAAAGAGCATCCCATGTTAACCTATGGAGAAATTTAATTTACTCTTTCTGAGCGTAATATTTTACATAACGGGATGGGAATTTTTGCATTCGATAAAATAGAAGGTTGATAACTAAATCTATTTGCTATATTATTTTTAAAATGTTTAAAAATATTTTAAAACTTGGCTTAAAGTTGGCGAAATTGGCAAAATCACGAAGTTTTTACTTTAAGGAATGATAAAAAATCTTTGGAGCATCGTAGAAAGAAAAGAGAAAATATACATAGAACCATGAAAGTTTCCTCTTTTCTATGAAAAAAAGTAACAATTAATTTATAAGTTTTTAGCCGAGATATGAGTAAATTTCTGGAAGCAAGCTAATTTCGAAACGGACGACGCGGAGGGATACATTATTCTAGTATAGCTGGTTGTGTTGTGGGTGGCATAGGAGAAAAGACACCGAGATAAGTATCAAGTAACAAAATGAAGGGGAAAAAGAGGAGTGAGATTAATTTATGGCTTTTCTGACCCTCCCAGTCAGGTTAGGAAGCGAAATCTTGGAAAATATTACTTTTGTGGAAAATCGAAATTTGCTTTCTGAGTTCACAAGCTTTCGTTTCTCATAATCAATATTACAAGTTCGTTATTGATGGTGTGAAAGCCAATTTCTATTAATTACGTTCAGTCATTTGCTATACGGTTTATTTCTTTCTTTCTTTTCTTTTCTTTTCTTTTTTTGCATTATTTCTCTTTTTAAACATCTTCCTGTTTATAGAAAAGCTGTCGAAAATGGATGTTGACCATTGACTTTCAAGTTTTCTTTTGTTTTCTTGTGACTACATTTTCTTTTCTTTTTTATTTCATATCTCAAGCTTGTTTTTGGTGCTGTAAAAAATAAATTTTTGTTAATTACAGTCAGTCATTTGTGATATGATTTTTTTTTTTTCAACTAGTTTGTTTCACCTTTCAGATATCTTTTTATTTAATTATGATTTGCTTATTTAATTATTTTTATTTTACTTTTTTGCATATAAGCATTTTGTAACATATATTCTTTTTGTTTATTATACCTATACATTGCTACATATCTGCAACATAAGAATTTACTGCTATACGGAGTAGTTTTCGACTAATTCCTGTTTTCTAAGTTTAATATATTTTTATTCATTCATGTTGATATAATTATGTTATTTTCATTAATCTTGTATTTTATAACTCTTTCTGACTTGGAATTTCTCGTGCATATAATTTTGCAGTCTAGTTCTAGAAGTCATAATCTGCAAAAAATTTTCAGAAATTCCAACATAGGGCAGAATGTAATCGGTAGCATTTCTTACGAAATCTAACTAAAAATGAGAAATGGAACCGGAATTGGGGCTACTCTACTGCTATCCACCCATAAAAAACACTTTAATTAGTTCGCTTAAAAGTAGAAAATAACTTTACTTTTATCAAAAATCTGAAATTTTGATTTTACAAAAATTGTAAAAGCATAAGGCGCTGATAGAAATACTTTGAATAAATTGGAATTTTAATCACATTCATAATACATATAATTTCTCAATGAACGTTTTACAATTTCTTTTCTTATTATTTCCATTGTGGCTTTATTTTTTTATCGTACAGTATTCAGCGCCTCAGGCTTTTAAATTTTTTTTTTTTATATCCAGATTTTTGATTTAATTAGTAATTATTTTCTACTTTTAATTTCAGTAAAAAATTGTGATTCTAAAAAATGATTTTTAATTTAATTTTTTACTTTCCATTATATATTTCGCCATTAATTAGTATAATTATTGTTGTAATCAGTTTTTCATTGAAAACTTTCATCATTTATTTTTTCCATTATTTGTTTGTTAAAATAAATACATTTATTGTTGCGTCATCGCCATATCTTTCTCTTATTATTTTGGAATATTGAATGGAAATTGATGGAGATGTATTATGTTGTTGAAATAAACACATTTGTTAAATCTTCGCCTTTTCTTTGTTTATTCATTTTTCTATTGATAAATTAAAATGCCATCGATTAATTTAAATAAATCGATTAGAATCGATTAATACTGAAAATTTAAAAATATTATTTTGTCGTCACAAAACACAACACAACTGTACAATGTCAGAATTCTAGCATGTGAGGAAGTGAGTCAAATATCGATTACAAAATTCCGTCTTAACATTTATAAGCTAAATAGAAGTGTGTAAAACAGGCAATAAATTAAAGTTTTAATCAGTTAATGTAATTTAAGAAAACAGAATATAATAATCTAACGTTATAAATCAGCTACAAATAGAAGTTTGTTTCAGGACGTTTTTAGGTATTTTCTCGCGTCTAGCGTCAAGAATTGAAAATGCCACCAGGGTGTACCACCGCATCCAGGGGCCACCGCTGGATATTTTACTGCCTGAGGCGAGCATTATTTTGCCGCCCCTATGCCGTGATTGTTTTTTCAACTCTTCTATTACTTTTTTAATATGCTAAGTATAATTTATTTGAAAGAATATAAATATACATAAAATTAATTTACATTTAAGAAATTTAAAATAATCAAATTACTTAAGAAATTTTACATCTATTTTGCAAAAATAACAACAGTTAACTTGAAATTAAATGAATAAGGATGTTATCATATTCTAGTAATATTTAAAAGAAAGCATCATATCAAGAATTAAACTAACGCTTCAAAATCCCATTCGCCTTGCTTTACCTTTTGAAAATGCATTTGTATCGACGTTATGAAAATTAGAAAAAAAAAATAGTTACATCATGTGAATGTAAGTTTAAAATATACATTATTAAGCCAAAATATGCCAAACATTTAAAAACAATCAAGTTACGTATAAAATTTCAAACAGCTAAATAATGATATCAATAACAAGTTATATATCTTTTTGAAATAATATGCACAAAAATAAAATCCCGTATTAGTAGTGTGTATTTAAAAGGAAATAATTATTAAAAATAAAATAGAACTTCAAGATCTAATTTCCCTTGATTTTTCTTTGACGAAGTTATTTATTTTAATATGGAAATCAATATTATAAAACAATCACATTATCAAGCCGAAAATCGATAAACATACTAACGCAAACTACGCATTATATTCTTGAACTTAAATGGAAAAATTATGATCTGAATAAAAAATTACATGATTATTTGAAATTGTAATACATGAAGATTTAATTTTGCTAGAACAATTTAACTAACTGACCCGACCGCCGCCGTTCGTTGCCCGGGCACATAAAAAATAGCACGAAGCGTGAAAAAACTAAAAATCGTAATATAAAATCGCGAAAGATATAAAAATCGCTCCACTAATTCCGAATAAACTTTATTGAAAAGTTAAAGTATTGGGCTCATAGGCGTAATGTTTTCAAAGTTATTGGGAGGGCTCAACTCAAATAATTACCCTTTTACTCACAAACATTTGCATGTGCATGTGTGTGTAACATAATCGAAGATCAGTACGTGTTTAATATTACTTTAAAAAAAATTTCTTCTATTAAAATAGAACAGAATAGTATATATATAAAAAAAATTACAATTGAATGCATTACATAAGCATACGTAAAACATTAAAACATTGTAAACATTCAAATAATCGAATATGAACTATATGTTTAAAAAAAATCTTTTAAAAAGTGCTATATTATTTTTCCCAATGAAGAAGTAGAAAGAAAGTAATTTACAAATTTTGAGAAAAACAATTTTTTCGGCCAATATATATGCTGAAAAAAGTGCTTTAATATTTTTATAAAATCATTAGACAAAAAGTCTGAGAACTTTTATGTAAGCTCGTTTTTAATGTATATTTTTTTATAATTTATATTTAAAAAATATAAATTATAAAAAAGAAAAGAAAAAAAGTAGATTCTTCAAAATTATTGGAGGGGCTCAAGCCCCACGAGCCCATATAACCCTAAGCCTATGATTGGGCTAGAAGATTCCTTTTACTAATGTGGGAAAATCGCAGCGAATTGCTGAAAAACACTAAAAGTTGCATACAAAGATAGAAGAGGACAAAATTTAATATATTAGCCTATGACATTAAAAAAAATATATTTTACGAATGTCGAAAGATCGTCTCGAAACGCGAAAAAACTCTAAAAATGGAACAAAAATATTGCAAAAAATTCAAAAATCGCTGAATGAATTCCGAATAAACTTTATTGTAAAGAGGACAAAAGTTACTATATTATTGGGTTAAAAATAAACACCTGATTCCTTTTACCAATGTGGAAAAATCGCCGGAAAATTCAAAAACAAACTCGCTAAAAATTCAAAAATCGCAGAAGACAAAATTTACTACTGTGTGCTAATGCATTCTAATAGTAATTCTTTTCTGAAAGTCAAAATTCGGCTCGAAAAAACGCTAAAAATTTTATTGAAAATCGCTGAATACAAAATGTAAAATATTGGGCTACATGTTTGAAAACTAATTCCTTTTATGAATATAAAAAAATCGCCACGAAGCACAATAAATGCTAAAAATTGCATTAAAAATCGTAATAAAAATCACAAAAACTTCAAAAATCGTGGAGAAATTTTTTTTTATTTTGATAGGTTAAAAGTTTAAAAATTGATTTTTTTTTTTTTTTTTTTTTTTACGAATGTCAAAAATTTCAACGAAAAACGTGAAAACTCGAAAAAACTCTAAGATCGCATTAAAAATCCCCAAAAATTCAAAAATCATGGAGAACAAAATTTACTACATAAGACTAAAAGTTTAAAACCGAATTCCGTTTACGAAGGTCAAAAAATAGTCACAAAACGCTAAAAATAAAAATAAAATCGCAGAGAACAAAATTTGTTAATTATGGACTGAAACATTGTAACAGGAATTATTTCGCGAATGTTAAAAAATTACCGCGTAACGCGAAAAAACACTAAAAATCGCTAAAAATGAAAAAATAAAAGCGATCAAAATTTACTATATTAGGCTAAAATTTGAAACAGAATTATTTTTACACAAGTCAAAAAATCGCCACGGAACGCAAAAAAGCGAGTTGAAAATCACTTTAAAAATTCAAAAGTTGCGGAGGACAAATTTTACTGTATTACGTTAAAAGTTTGAAGCCAAATGCCTCTTACGAATGGCAAAAAATCGCCGCGGAATGGAACGCGAAAAATCCCTAAAACTCAAAAAATGGTAGAAAAAAAATTTACTACATTAGTTTAAAAGTTTGAAACCGAATTCCTTTTAATAATGTCAAAAAATCGCCGCAAAACGGGGAAAAACTCTAAAAATCGCATAGAAAAATTAAAAAATCGTTGTACGAATTCCGAATAAGCTTTATTGAAAACAGGACAAAATTTACTATATTGGGCTAAAATTTCACAACCGGATTCCTTTTACTAATATGTAGGAATCGCCACAAAACAAACAAATTAAAAAAAAAAAGGGAAAGAAAGAAAGAAAAAAACCTAGAAATCGCTTAAAAACTTAAAAATTACTAAATATTAAAAAATCTGAGAGGAACACGTTTACTACAGTTCTTTAAACATTTTAATCGGAATTATTTTCCGAATGTCAAAAAATCGGCGCGAAAAGACGCTAATAATCGCATTGAAATTCGCGGAAGACAAATTGTTATATTTACCATGTTATATATAAACCAAATATTAGGCTAAATATTTGAAACCGAATTCCTTTTATGAATGTGAAGAAATCGCCGCGGAACGCAAGGAAATGCTAAAAATTGTATTGAAAATCGCAGAGGAAAAAATTGACTAGGTTAAAAGTTTTGAACAGATTTTTTTTTACAAATGTCAAAAAATCGCAGCAGAACGCGAAAAAAAACGCTAAGAATCGCATTGAAAATCGCATTAAATACAGCTATAAATTCCAAAATCATGGAGAATAAAATTTACTATATTAGGCTAAAAGTTTGAAACAGAATTAATTCTTTTAACGAACATAAAAAAATCACCGCGAAATGCAAGGGAACTCTAAATATCTCATCAAAAATCACTAATCATTCAAAAATCGCCGAGAACAAAATTTACTAAAGTGAACTAAAACATTGTAACCGGAATTCTTTCACTGTAATTATATGCAACTTCTTTGACTGCAGTTATATGCAATGTACTCCGTATTTTTATTTAAAAAAAAAAACAAAAACAATCTCTCTCTTTTTTTCTTAAATTTCGACATATATATTGGCCAAATGCCGCCCTGAGGCGGCTGCCTCATCTGCCTCACCCCTGACGCCGGCCCTGAAATGGAATTTTAAAATACCGTATTCACATCGGAAATACACAACTGTGTAATAATATTATTGTCAGTAAAAAAATAAAGCCATCTATTCGCTAAAAGAAGTTGAGTGTACTTTGAAAACATCAAAATAAATATTTTCCATTCAGCCTTGTAGCATAGAATGTCCTAATTTAGATAATTTTTCCTTCTTCCTTCCTTATCTGAAAAACGGTATCTTTCTTTCTTTCTTCTTGCTTGATCCCCACCCCTATCACCCTATTCTAATGTCCAATGTGGATACAAGTCCACCATACACCCTTGGTAAAAATACTAGAAAGAAGAATGTATACTTTTGACTTTGGGTTGGGCTTTCGAGATCGCGGAGAAAGGGGAGGAAGAACTATATCCTGGTCACCCGGCAACGGAAGAAGTCTGTAGTAAAAAGGCTAGGCAGAGGGAACTTCTGCCTCTTTAACACAAGAGGTCGCGCTACTCGCCTGCGAATTTTAACTATTTAAAATTTCCTTATAAACTTTGAAATTTCCACTTGATGAAATTGTATCATCTTCTTAGAGATACTTAAAATTAACGGAAACAATTTTTAAAAACGCACAACGGTGGCATCTGACGTCTACTTTCTGATGGTGAAAACCATATTTTAATAATTATATTAGGTAATGAGTTATCGCGCTTCGGAGTTTTCCCATAGGTTAACATGGGATTTCGCGATCGGAGAGTCTCAGTGAAGCGGCCCCTTAATATATAAAAATGAACACACATCATTCATGTTAAAACATCAAAACTCATTCATATTAAAATATGAATGAATTTAGAGATAGGTTGGTGCATTATTATTATTATTTTTTTTTTTTCGTTGCGTTTCAGTTTCGGATTCAGTTTTGACTTTTGCTGGTCAGGTTTGGGTTGAACCTGTTTTTCAAAAGAAGGTCCAGGCGATTGTTTCAGATGGAAAAACTATATATTTTATATGAATGATGTGCACTCATTTTTCTATATGAAAGATAAAATTGATATTAGAATTATAATTGTGCACTATAAGTTATATATCTGCATTAATAAAATATGGATTATTTTATGAACTAGGTCTTTATTCCAATGTGTATGGAAAATATGAATATTTCAGCTTATGTAATCAGACACAGTGAAATTACGATAAAAAAAAAAAAAAAATAAGGGGCTGTGCATATATAATGTTATCACTTTAGGGGGGAGGGAGATAAAAGTGAAAATAAAGAATTTCACTTAGTAGCCACTGGCGGGTAGGTTGATATTTTTAGTAGCCAGTTACTGGTCAGTGAGAATAATTTCTTTAGTAGCCAGTAAGTACATTTATGTCACTGAATATTTATTTAAAAAAATATATAATGACTTCTCAGTAAACAAATAATTTATGTACTAAATAAATATTTTAATTTATATTGTCTTGAATAAACTTGATATATTAATTTCCAATCTATTTTAAATTTAAAAATAAGTTAACAGCAAAGTTATACACAACATGTTTATGTAGCACATAATGTTATGTAACTAACTACACAAGCACCTTTTTTTTTTAAATTATTTGTCTAGAATTAAGATCTGACAATAATAAAATAGGTATGTTTATGCACTAAATAATAACCCAAAGCATGATATACATTACACATGCACAACTTGTGGCCAGTGGGCCAAAAGTAGCCAACATCTCCAGAAATTCAGGAATTGTGTGTATTTCGCCAATTAGTTTCGGAAAAAATTGCAAATTTCGTCATTCGCGAGCGCAAAAATCATGAATATTGTCGATCGGTCGTGGAAAAATCACGAATTTCGTCGATCGGTCGCGTAAAAATCACGAATTTCGTAATTCGGGAGCGTAAAAATCATGAATTTCGTCGATCGGGCGCGTAAAGATCATGAATTTCGTCGATCGGGCGCGTAAAGATCATGAATTTCGTCGATCGGGCGCGTAAAGATCATGAATTTCGTCGAACGAACGCGTAAAAATCATGAAATTCTTCGATCGGGCGCGTAAAAATGATGAAATTCGTTGATCGGGCGCGTAAAAATGATGAAATTCGTTGATCGGGCGAGTGTACATTCAGCGAGACAAAGTGATGAAAAAATGGAAAGAAAAGGTGGAGGCGATGGGGGGGGGGGGGGGGGCAATGTTTAGTTAAGACTACATAGTTTTTTTTTTGTAGTCGCCACAAAAAGCGGGGGAAGCGGCTTCTAAAAGACATACAATTACAGTAAATCCTATGAAAACGGAACCTGTCTATAACGGAATCCTGACTAAAACTTTAAAAAATCATAGTCCTTGTGGAAGAAATACCATCAAATCCTACCCGTTTAGACGAAAACATGTCTAAAATGGAATCTTTCCCAGCTCATTTCAGATTCCCTCTTAGTAGGTTTTACTGTACTAAATACACACAATAACCTTACACAGTAAAATCTGTGAAAGCGGAATCGCTAGCGTCCGGAACAAAATACTGTTTTAGAGATGTTTCCGAATTAGCAATTATATTTGTATTTATAGTATAGATTCCTATAGTAGGGGCTATGGCAGGATTCCGTTATAAACAGATTCCGTTATCCTAGGTTTTCCTGAACCACATACATTAAAACGTGTGAAAACAGAATCGCTAGGAACTCGAAAAGTATTTGGTTTTAAACAAGTTTCCGTTAAGACACTTCTTAAATCAAACTGGCTACTTATGACACATTTTTTAATTCATTTTTGTACGGAAATGTATCAAATTGGCAGGTGCTCTTAATCAGAAACTTTGTAATCCAAACACATTTTCTACTTTATGGTAAAGGCAGATCTTTCAGAAAATACTGTGAAAGTTGGCGTTTTGAAGCGAATTTCCCACGCGGCAGCACTAGGAAGGGGAAAAACTGCCGTCACGTGACCAGAATCACTTATAACTCGATAAGTAATATATTTATCAAAAAAGAAAAAACTCATTTAGATTCCAAATCGCTTCCATAGTCAAGCCTGCCAATCTTAAGCATCTGCGTAAATGTGTCAGAAAGTTTCACGTTGTTGAGTATAGGCAGGGATCTGTTTAGGAAAAAATTGGGTCCTTTAAAGGACTCTTCACAAATTTTTTCATTTCAAAAAAGGACCCTTCACAAAATTATTTTTCCTGAAACAGGACCCTTCACAAAATTCTTTGCCTTAAAAATAGGTTTTTCACAAAATTTGTCCATCTTTAAACCAAACATTTCACAAATTAATCATTTAAAAGTAAAATCTGACCTGTCACTTTTACATTATAAAGAAAATATAAGTATTTTATATCCATATATCTTATTAAAAATTCATAAACAAGAACCTAAATATAACGACCATTTCAAATTCACAAAATTATGATAAGATTTTTCACAAATATAAAAAGCTGTTCATAATTTCACAAAAACAGGACCCTGTGAAAAAAGTCTGGACAGACCCCTGATAGGTCATTTGAAAACCTCCTTAAAAAGACAGGTTCTGCTTACACAGGTTTTACACACAGCATTAAGTTCCACTCGACGCAGAATAATAAATAGCATGACACTAAAATAAATTCCAAACGAATTTGTATATCAAGAAAAATCGGGAGTTTTGGCTTTTCAGAAAAAAGGTGATTTGATTATTTACAATTTTAAATCAATATGAAAGATTGTTGAAAAAATAATTTCCTTAAGGCAGCGGTTCCCAAACTTTATTGCTACGCAATCCACCTTAAATCTTGAAAATTTTTCGCACCTAATACTCAGTGTCTAAGGATTTTTGTACAATATATCCTATGGTAAAAATAAACTTTTGCATATAAAGCGAGAACGGCACAAGAAAAACAATAATAGATAATTCTAATCTGAAAGTGAAATAATCATAAAACAAAACTTTCCTTTACTACGTAAGAAAAAATACATTTATTACTGAATATATATATTTTTTAAATTGTTTAAAAGTAAATGATATTATGACACTGTTTTGCACCAACAAAAGTGTCTATATCAAAGTTGAATCGTGTTAATCGCAGCCTCTGTTAGTTTAAAGCCGCTACTAAGTTTAATAAAAAATACTGACTATTTAAGTCGCTAAGTTACTTATCTACATTTTTTTCCTTTAAAATTGTAACATATTTTTCGATATATGTTATATTATTACAGCACATAAAATTAATAATATATACAAGACAAACGATCGTTCCCCGATCCGCTAGCAGGTCGCGACTAGTGTCAGGCACGGGTCGGGTCGAAATCGACCCGAACATTCCATTTGAAGCCAACACGAGAAAAACATTTTATCGACCCGCAACCCGACAAAAAAAATTTTCGTCGACTCGAACCGAAAATGAAAGAAAAGCAATTCATGCTTTAACGCAATTATGAAAAATAATCTACAATTACATCTTTAATACCAATTTTATCATTTGTATAGAAAAATGGGCATATCTATATTCTTTAATATTCAAATATAGTAAAACCTCTGAATAGCGGACCCCTCGGGATCAGAATCCTGCATCAGATGGTTCCTAATTTTCTTTTTGGGTCGCGGAGGCTAATTTACTTTCTGCGGATTGGGTTCATGCATAGAAACATATAAGAGTTAGGAATTAAAAATGCGTTCGCCAAATAGAGGTAACCGCTAGTCGCGATTGTCCGTTATGAAAGGTTTTATTATATAATAGATTTTCCACGAGAAAAATAATATTTTCGACATCGTTTTAATAAACCGAATCAACCCAAACCCGACCCGCAAGAATCAAACCACAACCCGAAACATTGAAAGTCAACCCAAACCGCAGCAAAAAAGTAGAACCCGACACGAACCGGAATGAAAAAATATAGCACACACCCGACCCAATGCAGGACTCTAATCGCGACCCGGGAAACCTTAAGGCTGTTCTCAAATCCAAAAAAGCTACTTTCTGACACAATTTTGAATTCATTTTTGTTCGGAAACGGATGAAATTGGCAGGCGTTCTTATTCAGAAACTATGTCATCGAAATGAGTTTTCCATTTTACTGTAAAGACAGAAGATCTTTCAAAAAATACTGGCAAAGTCGGCGTTTTGAACCGAATCCCCGAGGCAGCATAGCGAGAAAGGCGAAAATCGTGACACGAATCTCTTAATAACGCGATAAGTAATTTATTTATCAAAAAATGGAAAACGCATTTAGATTCCAAATCGCTTCAACAGTCAGATCTGCCAATTGCGTTTAAAAATGAATCGGAAAGTTTTGCGTTGTTGAGCAAGTCATTTGACAACCACCTTGGAATATATGAATGGCATTTTTTTCTGTTTTATCTATGATCATTGTGAAGTGATTGGTAGACATCAGTTGCACTCTTTATAATTAGAAGAATGTATACAGGACCGGCACCAGGGGTGAGGCAGATGAGGCAGCCGCCTCAGGGCGCACCCCTAGAAGGGCGGCATTTGGTTCGCATATATTAAACATAAGAGAGAGAGAGATTTTTTTTTTCTTATTTTAAAATAAAAATACGGAGTACATTGCATATAATTATACAGTCAAATAAGTTGCATATAATTACAGTGACAGAATTCCGGTTACAGTGTTTTAGTCCACTTCTTCGTTTTAGTCCTCGGCGATTTTTGAATTATTAGTGATTTTTGACATGATTTTTATCGTTCTCTGGCATTTCGCGGTGACTTTTTGATATTCGTTAAAAAAAATTAATTGTTTCAAACATTTAGCCTAATATAGTACATTTTGGAAATTTTAGCTGTATTTAATGCGATTCTTAGCGTTTTTTTCGCGTTCCGCTTCGATTTTTTTATATTCGTAAAAAATTCGGTTTTAAACTTTTAACCTAATTTAGTAAATTTTGTCCTCCGTATAGGTTGTAAATTTTTGAAGTTTTTCCGATTGTCAATACAATTTTCAGCACTTCCTTGCGTACGGTGGCGATTTCTCCACATTCATAAAAGAAATTCGGTTTCAAATATTTTGCCTAATATATTACATTTTGTCTTCCGCGATTTACAATGCGATTTTTAGCGTCTTTTCGCGCGGATTTTTTGACATTCAGAAAATAATTCCTTTTAAAATGTTTTAGCCAACAGTAGTAAATTTGCTCTTCTGACATTTTTTAATTTTTAGCAATTTTTATGCGATTTCTAGCGTTTTTATTGTTGTTGTTTTGTGGCGTTTTTTCCACATTAGTAAACGGAATCTGCCTGTAAAATCGCTCCGTGTTTACTATATCGCCCAATATAGTAAATTTTGTCCTGTTTTCAATAAAGTTTATTCGGAATTCGTACAACGATTTTTGAATTTTTCTTTGCGATTTTTAGAGTTTTTTTTACAGTTTTACGACGATTTTTTAACGTTGTTAAAAGGAATTCGGTTTCAAACTTTTTGCGTAATACAGTAAATTTTGTCCTCCGCAATATTTGAATTTTTAATGTGATTTTTAACTTGCTTTTTTCTTTTTCCGTGACGATTTTTTGACATTCGTAAAATGAATTCTATTTCAAACTTTTAGCCTAATATAGTAAATTTTGACCGCTGCGATTTTTGAATTTTTCACAGTATTTAGTGTTTTTTCGCTTTCCACGATAATTTTTTTGACATTCGTGAAATAATTCCTGTTACAATGTTTTTGTCCATTATTAGTAAATTTTGTTCTCTGCGATTTTTTATTTTTTATTTTTAGCGAATTTTAGCGTTTTGCGGCGCTTTTTTGGCATTTGTAAAAGGAATTTGGTTTCAAACTTTTAGCCTTATGTAGTAAATTTTACTCTGCGCGATTTGTAAATTTTTAGTGATTTTTAATGCGCTTCTTAGAGGTTTTCGAGTTTTCGCGTTTAATTTTTTGACATTTGCAAAAAAAAAGTTCAGTTTCAAACTTTTAGCCTATCATAGGAAATTTTGTTCTCCGCATTTTTGAAGTTTTTGTGAATTTTATTGCGATTTTCATTGCAATTTTTAGGATTTTTTGTGTTTTGTGGCGACTTTTTGATATTCATAAAAGGAATTCGGTTTCAAACATTTAGCCTAATATATTACATTTTGTATTCAGCGATTTTCAATGTGGTGTCTAGCATTTCTTCGCGCCGATTTTTGACTTTCGGGAAAGAATTACTCTTAGAATGTATTAGCATACAGTAGTAAATTTTGTCGTCTGCGATTTTTGAATTTTTAGCGAGTTTGTTTTTGCGTTCCGCGGCGATTTTCCCACATTAGTAAAAGGAATCAAGTTTTAATCTTTTAGCCCAATATAGTAAAATTTGTCCTCTTTTCAATACAGTTTATTCGGAATTCGTTCAGCGATATTTGAATTTTTTGCGAAATTTTTGTTCGATATTTGAATTTTTTGCGAAATTTTTGTTTGGTTTTTAAAGCTTTTTCGCTTTTCGTGGCGATTTTTGGACATTCGTAAAATAATTTATTTTTTAATCTCTTAGACCAATATAGTAAATTTTTGTATGAAACTTTTAGCGTTTTTCCGCAATTCGCTGCGATTTTTCCACATTAGTCAAAGGATGGCATAAATCTTCTAGCCCAATATAGCATTTTTTTTTCTGTTTTCAATAAAGTTTATTCGGAATTAGTGAAGCGATTTTATATTACGATTTTAAGTTTTTTTGCGCTTCGTGCTATTTTTCGATGTGCCCGGGCAACACAGGTCGGGTCAGTTAGTTAAATTATTGTAGCAAATGAAAATGCAATTATTTTTTTAATATTAGGGTGATATAATAAACGATTTTGACAAAGAAAATTCTAGGCGAATTAGTATCGAATTATTTATCTCACTGTTGATAGTTGTGTTTTTGTAAATATTACTGATGTAAAATTAAATCTACATGTATACAATTTCGAATGATCATGCAATTTTCGATTCAGATTGTAATTTTTCTATTTAATTTCAAGAGTATAATGCGTAGTTTGCGTTAGTATGTTTATCTATTTTTGGATTGAGAATGTGATTGCTTTATAATATTGATTTCCATATTATAATAAATGACTTCGCCAAAGAAAAAAAATCGAGGAAAATTTTTGTACCTATTATTTCAAAAAGATATATAACTTGTTACTGATATCATTATTTTGCTATTTGAAAATCTATACAAATTTTATACGTAATTTGATTGCTTTTAAATGTTTGACACATTTTGCCTTAATAATGTATATTTTAAACTTAGCTGCACCTGATGTAACTGTTTTTTTTTTTTTTTTCTAATATTCATAACGTCCATTACAATAAATGCATTTTCCAAAGGAAAAGCAAGAGAAATGAGATTTTGAAGCCTTAGTACTTTGAACTTTGAAGGAGTGATTTTGAGACCTATAGCTATACAAAGGCTGTTTGTCTCGAATGATCCAATATGTTTTATTCACAGAAACACATACATGACTTTGATAATTACATAAATCTTCTAGACGAGATAGAACAAGGATATTTACAAAACCAGGGGGCTCCAAGCGGGATCTCCACAAAGTGCGTGCAATGGAGCTGGCGGGAGTCGAACCCGCCGGCCTGATTTCTATGCTCTCAAGCGATTAGCGGAACGGTGCCTTAACCACTGGGCCACGGAGGCCCCGCGTTAGTTTAATTCTTGATATGATACTTTCTTGTAAATATTACTAGAATATGAAAACATTTCTATTCAGTTAATTTCAAGTTAACTGTTTTTTTTTTTTTTTTTTTTTTTTGTTTTTTTTTGCAAAATAGATGAAAAAATTTTCTTAAGTAATTTGATTATTTTAATTTTCTTAAATGTACATTAATTTGATATATATTTGTTTTCTTTTAAATAAATTATAGTTAGCATATTAATTTACTTATTCTTAAAAAAAAAAAAAAGTTTGAGAAGTGGTGAAAAAACAATCACGGCGTAGGGGCGGCAAAATAATGCTTGCCACAGGCAGTAAAATGTCTAGCGCCGGCCCTGAATGTATAGTACAATAAAAAATGCTACGAATTCGTACTGTTAAATACAGCCTTATTCTAAGAATATGCAAAAGTAGTGCTTCAAATTAAAATACTGTTATAAACACCAGAAAACGAAGTATCTCTGTCGATAAAACAATTAAAACTTACCATACGGCAAGACAAATCACCACGCCAGGCGCCGGAACAAGAGAGCCGCCAAAAACCATAAATAATCTACCTTATCACTAGGTTTTTCTCGAGGCGCGAAAATCGGTTTTTGCTTTGCTATTCAAAACAGTCCCAAGATCGTCGCAAGTAATTTTACTGCGATGCGACGAGTTGAAAATGACAGCGTTTTCATTGAGTTTTCTTCTACAGAAATTAGATTGGGGACCTGATTAGATTTTACTAAATTTGCAGCTATATTTTATATAAATAAATAATATAAATAAATTACAAGAAGATTCTTAAAAAAAAAAAAAAAAAAAAAAAAAAAAAAATTCAGAGAAAATCCGTGAAACAGTTCAACGATTGTTTTGCAAATGTGGGGTGAAAGGGTGACAGTCCCGCGTTTTGGTAGATTTTCGGTCCCCACCCCGAAATTTCTTCCCCCTTCTCTTCATAGTGGGGTTGGCAAGTTTCTTCCAAAGTGGAAAAACGGCCAAAAGAAATGTTTCTTCCAAGCGGAAGAAACTAATTCTTTAGGAATTTAAGTTTAGGAAATTAAGTTTCAACTTTGTAAGAAACAATAGATGCATTTTTCTTATAGATAACCTTAAGTAATTTTAATTAGACCTAGAAAGATTTAATTAATTATATATGCTAAATTAATAATTTTAATTACATCAGTTTTTTAGCCACGATCACATGCCTGTCTAACTTTTCAGGGTACCCGAAGAAAAGAAATTTTATCGAAAATATATAAAATCAATTAACGGTTATCCATTTCACTTTAACCAGCATATTTTTTTATTAGTTAAACTTCTGCAAGTATAGTTAGTAAATAGTAGGGTGATCTACTGTAGAATGAAACTCATAAGAAAAAAGACCGTTGTTTTACGATTTGTCATTTGTAGTCGAAATTCTGTAGGGATCCTACATTAGAGAGAGATTGGACATTGCGTCGCCGGCAGATTTGACAAATCCGCCATTTTAGTTACGTCGTATGTATACGCTGGTATTGCTTTCTCAAGAAAATTTGGATTTTAAAGATTCAACGTTTTAAATATTGTATCAAGACTTATTACACTATTAATAGATAATTTTCTTTTGTTGTTTATAGTTACTTTTTAATATTTAGTAATGTTTATTTATTTTGTAACATATTTTAAATTGTCAGAGTTCAATTGTTGTGTATGAGGTCAACTTTAAACAGTTTCATTAAATAATAACTATCGAAATGAGTAACACAAACAAAGCAATTTCGTTTCTGCGTCTCTTGTTTTACATTTTAAAACTGATTCTGATTTAAATCTTTTTGTAGTGAGTGAGCAAAACGTGTAAATAATTTGGAGTTTCGAAGTTTGACACAGTTGGCGGTAACTGGCAAACGTTGTTGGCGATGAATTTCTGTTTACATTTTGAAACATTTATTTTAAGAACGTAATACAGAATAAAATTGTATATAGTGCACTCTTTTTAAAATATGAAATTTTTTATAAATTATAAGGAATAATTGAATAAATTGTTAAACTGTTCATTTTTTAATAATTTCTTTTTTAAATATCCGCGGAATTTGAGAGCACAAGACATAAGCATTTAAATTTTCCGCATTAAAAAAAAATCTATATATAAAAGCGCTGACTCTGACAATTGCAAAAATATATAAACTCACAATATATAAATCTCTATATAAATAAACATTACTAAGCATATGTGTGTAAATTTTTTTATTCAGTTTCTTGGAGTTTTTTTTTTTTTTTTTTTTTTTGCATATTTAGATATACTTAGTATTATAAAGTGTATTATTCTAGAGAATTGAAGCTTTTTAATTTCATACAACCAATTAGTTTCTTTAAAACTATCTAAATTTATTAATGTAAATACATTAATAAAGAAGGTATATTAGGAATAATTTTCAAAAATTTATACTTTTCTGAATATTTCAGTATTTTTTTTTTTTTTTTAATTTCTTATTGCTGTTAAATGATATATTTTTAACCTTATGAAATTAAAAGAGTTCCCTCTAAGAAATTTTATTTATTTACTTAAAAAAGTAACCTAACTAATCTATGTCATGAGTCATGACCATTTAAACAGAGGAAAGTAAAAAATAAATATCCACACTACAAAAAATTACATTGTGTAGCATTTCTTGTGTTATACATAAATTAAAATGTTTATTTTAAGTGAAAAACCCCCCAAAATCTTGAATATTTGTTTATAATCAAATTCGATTATTTTAAGCATAATGTAAAGTCCCGAAATGTTAACCCTGCAATTCAGCCGATTAAAAGAAAAAGCATTTTCTGAGAATTCTTTATTCATTGAAACGGAATTGTGCTTATGTTTATGTTCTGAATGACTCTGTGAAGGCATATGAAATGAATTTCTGGTGATTTTAATAGAATAAAAAGTGTTGGACGCGGATGAAAATGCATTGCGTTCTACGGCGTTCCATCTGCTTTGTAATTAATATGGCGGACTTTTCTCGTCAATGTCTAATCTTTCTCTAATGTAGGATCCCTAAAATTCTGGCGCTTACAGCGCCATCTGTCGCTAAAATTTGGAACTTTTTTTTGTTCATGTTCTTTCCCCCTTCTTCAATAATACGCCGTTCAATTTTGACGTCATTCTAATCAGTGGTTCGTTTTTTAGAGCGTTTTGAAACAAACTTTAATTATAATCACCCTGTATATTTTAATATTGAGCACCTGTTTTATTTTCTGCTGATTTCTTCCACTCCCCTTGAAGAAAACCCAACCCTGAAACTATCGTTAGAATATCTTCAGTATTGTTAAATAGTTTACAAACAAATATCCAAGTTTGGTTTGGAATAAAATGCACTGTATTTCTGAGTGAAAAAGTGGATTGCAATCTTGATATTTCCTATACAAAAACTATTTGTCTTGACACCTATTATATTTATAATCTTCTGAAAGTGTGTTTCATTTTGTTTAGAAACATCCTGTTTGTGAAAAAGCAAGAAACCAGGGTTGTTAAAAATCGTGATTTTTTTTAAAAAATCAAAAAAATCGGATTTTTTTGATTTAAATCAGATTTTTTTTATTTAAATCGGATTTTTTTGATTTTTTTAAATATTTTTATAGTATAATATTATTTGTGTACTCTGCAGATATTTATTTATATTTTCTGTATAGATTTACATATTTCTATTACAATTTCTAGATAAGAATTCAAAATAATTTAAATGTAAAATTGTTGCAAACAAATTTAGATGATTCATTTAAAATTTAAAACATTCTAATATTAAATTGTTATACATATAAATATGTGTGTTATATGTATACATTTCTATTTAATTTAAAAGTTATTAAAATTTTCTTTCATGTATTACTCCAAATAACACATATTTTATATAACAACGTATAATAAATACAACAAAGAATGCTAAATGCATATGGGTATATATTTATTATGCATCATTCAAGAACAATTCTATAATTTTTAAGTTATGACAAAATATTAAATAGAAACAGTTTAACATTGGTGAATATCTATAAACAGATAATTGTTTAAATCATTAATATAAAATTATAGTTTAATATTAGATTACAATTCAATCTCTTACAAAATCTGGTTTTTATTTTGTAATTATTTACATATATGTAATTATATTAACATTTTTAACTATTTATGCATTTAAGGTTTTGTATAAGAACACCAATTTGGCTGCTTTATCATTTCCTAATTTATTTCTAAGTTTAGATTGAACTAAACCATATGTTAAAAAAATCTGTTCCACGGAGCAAGAAGTAGCTGTTGCTGTAAACAGTTGCTCTATGGCTTTCTTTACACTTCCCTCACCATCTGATACACAAATTTCTGAATCAAAGTGTGTTTTCCACCAGTCTAAGGGAGAAATCTTTGTTACGATGTCTTCATCAAATAAAAATTCAGAAAAAGGATCATGAAAATTAAAGGATTATGAAATTTCATTATCACGGATATAAAATGTGAACTGTATTTGTCTTTAGCAAAAAGTAAGGCTTTCTTTTTTTCATCATTAGTCAAATTCACACTATACTATTCTAATGCAAGGTAATCCTATAACTAAAAGTGTGAAGCTATCAATTATCAGTGTTATTGCCCCCCCCCCCCTACTCAGCCATGGTCAATTTTAGAAAACAATCTTGCTTACTTGACAATACGAATGACTGCTTAGTGCTTAGCTTAGTACAATAACATTTCTTATTTATTTCCATTGCAATAAGCAATGAATTTTAGGAAAAGAAAGAGGAAAGGGATCAGTTAGTTACAGCGATTAAAGTATTTTCAATTATAGAAGAAACATGAAACTGGAATTAATTCTATGTTAGACAAACAGTCCAAATATTTATGTTATAATTAGTTCATGTATTGATCACATTATATGATCAATACATCAACATATGGGATATTGTAATTTGCAGGTAAATGTAAAACAAACTTGTGAATTATGTATAATTTGCTTTAGAGAAAGTGACTCTCCACTGAAAATACTATTATATTAAATAGATTTAACTTTAGCTTCAGCATCTTGCTTTCAAAAAATGGAAGTGACTAAGAAAAAAAAACTTTAAAAATTAGTAAGTATTTATCAGTAGTTTTGGAGAATGTACTACAGATAGATAATATTTTTAATGCAGTGTTGCATTTACTTTCATAATATAATAGTATTTTTAATCTATAAAAGTTTTATTTAATGTTATTGAAAGGTAATTTTTAATCTGAAATGAATGATTTTAATTTTTATTTTAATATGAATGAGGAATTTGATCCTTATTCAGCCAGTAAATATGAATGTTAAAAAAACTGATTTAAATCAAGCTGATTTAAATCAAACAACCCTGCAAGAAACAGATTATTACTTGATAATATTCAGGAACTTGCATTTATACAAATCATTAATTCCCACGAATATCCTCATTAGAGATGTAAAATTTCCAGAAATTTTGAAGTGGCAGAAAAAAAAGTTTTTTTCTGGAAAAATTGGAAATTTTGGAAAAGTTGATTTTTTAGAAATGTTTCTCAAAAATAAGTTACATTTTCTTAAAAAATATAAAATAATAAACATTTTTTAAATTTCTGCATACTAAAAGAAAGAATATTTTTCTTTCAAATACATGAATATATTACAAAAAAGAAAAAAAAAAAGTCACTTTTAAAAATTAGCCTTTCAGTCTCAGAATTTTCACAGTAGCTTTTCTTGCTTAATTTAACACCATTGTTTGTAATATAAATATCATGTCTCTGTTGAAATGATTTTTCAGTTGCATTGCCAGTAGAAATAATAAAAAGAAAAAAAAAATCTTATGGGGTTTCAATCAATGTCACTGCTGTTAAAAAGCAAATTGCCCATTAAATCCCCTCTACATAGTATTGCTTTGTATATAAATGACACCATTTTACAGAAACATTATAAATATTATCATTTTTATGTCTTCTATTGCTTAAAAATTGATAATAATTTACAATATTACAAATTTTTTTTCATACAATTAGAATTTTCATTTCTTGTGTATTTAGTTTTGGTATAGCTTTCCAGTCTAAACCTAAACCAACATTATGTTTTGGTTTTAGTTTTAGATTCTTAATATGAAAGTAATATATATATGTATGTATATTTCTTTAATGAAATTTATAAAACAGGTGGATTTTTTAACACTATGAAAAATTTAGTTAAAAACAATTTTTATCAGAAAATTTACATTTTCTTTGCAAAGTTTATTTGTATGCATTTATATTTTTTAAAAAATACAGTTAGACAAGTCTTAAACTCTTATATTTAAGGAAAAGGAAGAGAAGAGAAAAAAAAGCTTGAAAAGACTAAATAGTTTCAACTGCATATTATTAAAAAATAACTTGTTCCTAATAATAGTTAAATATTTCTGGCGATTATTATCTGATTACATGAAAAATTGAAGCTATGCCAATAAAATTAAATGCATGTTTCAAATTTTATATTAAATTTCTGGTATATTATTGAAATAATTTTGCACATGAATTTTCATTTTTAAAAAGAGAAGTTGCATGGGTCTGCTTACATTATTTTTTCACGTGAAATGTTAATTTTATTATGCTTTGCTCAAAAATTGAAAGATGGCAAAGAACTTTAGCAACTTGATAGCAATCATAAAAATAGTGATAAAAGTCCACCTATAAGTACCAAAATATGACATATATATTTTTAAAATCCTACCCTGGCTTTGATTGACACATTACCAAATAAAATGGAATCTGTCTGGACTCCAAACATTCATATGCGTTGGCTTCATTCAAGAAAAAGAAAAATAATTATCGTCAACCTAACCAGATTTTACTACCTTTTTCTGATTATTTGGCTATAACGTTTCATAAAATAATTATAATTGATCAAACTGTATTGCATAATATTCTTGAGTAAATTATCGTTCCAGTGGTATATAGCTTTAATGGTATTACTAAGAAATATTGGGTGTTATGAGCCATCAAACTTAAAATTTAAAAAAAAAATCACAAAAGGTTTCCACAATTTTGGCCACTAATGTATATACAGCTAGATAAGAGATTCATTGGCGATTTCAGCTGTTATGTGACATGTTTTGTTATTCTAAAATCATCACATTGAGATTGAAAAAAATTGTGATTTTTTTTCTTTTTTTTTGAAGGGTCCTATATGTTTTAAGGTGAAAAAATTGTAAAGGATCCTTTAAAGGACTCAAGTCCTTTCTAAACGGCTTACAGAATATATTTTCTATGTTAACATTTTCATGGGAGATACTGAACATGAAAAAATATAAGAAAAAAATATCAGAATGCAGCCATAACATTTTGAATAAATTTTTTTTATAAATTAAATTTCAATTTTTCCAATTTGGAAAAATTGAAAAATACCCCTTTGGAAAAGAAAAAAGTTTTTTCCCCAAAGTTTCTGGTTTTTTTCCCGAGCATTCCCATCTCTAGTTCTCATTAACTGTTAATTTGCTTAGGTGTCACTTTTCAAACATCAAATAAATAATGTAAAAGCAATATCTTTCATTTAAATATGATTCTATTTCTTAATTATTCTGAATCAATATCTTATTTATTGACAGTTTAAAATAGAAGTTACGTAAGGTTTTTAAAAATATTTTCTTTAAGTTTTCGGTTTGGCCGAATATGTTGATATTCGCCAGAAATTTGAAATTCGGTAGTATGGTCGAATGCTAAATATTCGGTGCATCCTTAATATGGATAGCAATTGCTGAAGATGGATTTTTACCGAGTTATGTGTTTTTTAAATTGCTTTTTTACATATCTCATTTCATCGTATTAAAAAATTAAATTTCTTAATAATATTCTGTTAGTGTTGGAAAGTGTTTCATAATCTATGCCTAATGTATGACTTTTCATTTTTGTTTGTATTAAAGTTTTTTGAAATGAAAAATAATTTTAAAAAGTATATTTAACACTGACAATAATTAGTTCCTATTTTGGCTAAAATGTATATGAATTAAATGTATCTAACGCTATTTGTAATTTAAATTTAGTAAAAGTCTTGTTTCATTAATTAACTAGCTGACCCCGAATCGTCCCGCATAGCCTGGGCTAGGATGGGATTCCTGCACGGCACTCTGGCCGGGCCTGGTCTCCACTCGTTTTGGGCCAGAGCGGGCCGGGCCTTGCTTTTTTCCTGAAGGATCAGACCGTGCCTTAAATTATCTTTTCGGTACAGAGCCGGGACTGGTTTGATTCTTCCTAGTCTTCAAGCCCCAAAATTTTCAGTCCTGGTTTTGTCCCGTATGAAAATCATTGTCTCGCCGTGACCTGGTCCGTTCGAAGGTCAGTAAAATAAGACCTGGCACAAAAATCTTTGCAAAACATGCATACATTTTTAAATCGCCATTACTCTACAATTAAACATTAAAATTTATTATTTTTACAGAATAGTAGATTTATACACTTATTAAAATATAGCTAAATTAAAATATAGTGAAACGTGTGACAAAGAACCTGCTTATGACGGAATCCTGTCTTAAACTGTAAAATGTGTTGATCCATAAAAAATGAATATACTAGTACGTAAGAAAAGAATATATAATACATTTACACCTGCTAAGAAGGCCAATTGTCGATAACTCATTTTTTTTCCCTTCCCTATGCAATTCCATCTTAGAAGATTTTACTGTATAGCATTTCTCTGATTTTTAACACTTCAATACATGGAATATGGATTAACGATATAAATCAGGGATCATTCTAGAGAGTTTCAGAAGAGCGGCCTGCCCTCATGCCCTTTTTAGATAAAATCCCACTCTCCTTGCCCTTTTTCCAGGTGGAATTCTACCCTCCTTTTATTCCTGGCTAGAATCATGCCTTGTTTGCATTGTACTTTCAAAAATTCTTTACCTCTCTTTTATTTTTAGAATGCTAGTAAGGTACATCAAGAGTACTAATCTTTCCCTTTTTATTTCTCTGTGAAATGCCCTGGTATATCTAATCTTTGACTTTGAGCGATTCATCTTTCCATTTATCATTTTTTCCATTGAACAAGACATAAAAGGTAAGGGTCATTGATTAATTTCACTTTCTCTAGTGAAATGTAGTATTAGATCAGGCATTCTGGCCTTTGACCACTTGATAACTTAAATAAGTTCTATAAAAATTTTGAGAAGTAGCTTTAGAACTTTTATTTTGTAGTTTTTTCAAAACCAGGAAAAAGTTGTCTGGTGAATAATAGTTTTAGAGAGAGAAGTTTTTGAATGTTGTAAGAAAAGGGGAAAATGACTGTGAATATAGTAAACAATTTTACAATTCAAATCGAGAATATGTTTCATTTTTCTATTTTTAATACTTTTCAAATGGTGAAGTTGTGGAAATTAGAAATGTTATTGGATTTTTTAAACTAAAGAGCACTTTAAGCTGTTGCCAGACTTCCCTCCCCACCAGTATATTGGTATATGCACTTATTACCAAAGTGCCCTTTTTATGAAATGATGTGCCCTTTTCAGCAAAATTGCCCTTATTATATAATGTGCGCCCTGCCCTTTTTATGTTCTAGAATTATCCCTGTATAAATGATAACTTAAACACATACATACAACCAGGGCTTTACAAATTTGAAAAAATCTGGTAGCCAGGTATAAATTCTAGTCGGCAGTAAAAAAATTTAACACCCCCCCCCCCTCCCCGTTATTGATTTTTAAAAAGTACAAACATTTGCTTAGGAATTAAGTCAGAAAAAATAATAACAAACATAGTTTAGAATTATTCGTTACATAGTTTATAATAGTGCATAATAACTAAGTTTTCTAAGGAAACTTATCAAAGTTATATATTTGTGAAAAAAATAATAATAAAGGAAATATTGTAAACTCTGAATTAACCGACATGTTCGGGAAATGCTGATTGCCGTATGCTTCAAATGTTCAAATAGTTGAGTGCTACAAAATCTATATCGGATGAGAGGGCATCTATAAAATAGTGAAGCCGGAAAACGATTTTATGCCTATTTAGCCTATCAAAATAAAAAAGTCAAATAATTCTGATTTAATTATTTCAAAATTTGCATTTAATGACATTTGCAATAGTTTTGCCAAATTAAAAATAAGTTAATTTTTTTCTGTTGTTGTTTGTTTGTTTGTGTGTGTGTGTGTGTGTCTGTGTGTGTGAATATAATTTCAAATTTATTTCTTAATATTTTGTAACTTTGCAGCATCTATAATGAGATATCTTACAAAAATTTAATTAAACGTTGTGATGTTCGCAAACTCGAGGGCTATTAACGCGTAATATTACGAGTTATTACGTAAACGTTTGTTTTCGTAGCTAAAAACGAAAGAAAAAAATATTTTTTCCCGCGCTGGATTAAATCGAAATCAGCAGCCGGCTGAGGTTTATTTTGATCCAACGATCTACGATAAGAATTAAAACTTTTTGAAGTGCAATCAATGATTTTTTATTTATTTCCATTTACTGCAGATAATAATCCAAACAATGTAATTATAAAATACTATTGAGAAACAACTCTGAACCAGACACTTGTCGCCAAGACAGAGTGACGGCAATGTCCAATGCGTGTGGTGCAAACAGACGCGAGGCGCCAAACATTTGAAGCCGGGAAAAAATATTAAAAAAAATAATACATATTTTTATTAAAATGAATTATTCTTGAAATTTTAATTAAGTTTTATAGATTTACTTCGAATGAATTACTTATAATCACTTATATGTTATTATTCTTTTAAAATGAATGTAATAGATTAAAAGTTTTAATTCTGAACACAAAAATCTGATTTGAAACATACAAAAAAGTAAGTATTTTTTATCATTACATCCAATTTTTAGAAGCCACATAAGACTATTTGTTATTGAACCCCCCCCCCCCCCTCTCCTCACATTCTAATCACATGACTAGCCGACTAGAGCAGAAAAGAATGACGTTTTATGTGCATGAAATGGAAAATGCCCTTTTAACTTCGCTTTAGAGAAAATGTCGTTTTCTGCTCATTTTTTAGTTCAATTTTTGTAAAAAATAAATAAATAAATGAAACAAAAAAAGTCAGATTAAAAAAGTTAGTCGCCAGATAAAAAAAGTTGGTCGCCAGTGGCGACCGCATTTGTCAAGCCCTGCATACAACAAATAGAGAATTATTAAAAAAAAAATAGATATTGCAGGCTGTGGCACTTCTATAAAAATGAAGATTATAAACATGAAAAAAAAAAAAAAACCCGCTAAGATAGGAATTTTTGGTTAACCAAATCGACGTAAAAATTAATGTTTTGTAGAAATTCACTTCGGTCAGGCTGAACTTTCAGCTTTTATACCGGGCCGAGGTGAACTTTAAATTTTTGTATCGGACCTTTTTTTTTTTTTTTTTTTTTTGTATGTGTCAGGCCGGGCCCGGAAATTTCGGCCGTGCAGACCTCTAGCCTGGGCCTGTGATAATAAATAAATAAAAAAACCCTCAAGTTTTCGATATCAAGTCAAATAACCCAAACCCTGTAGAAATCGAGCCCATAGAACCCAAGAAAAGAATGAGCCCCCAGGCGGTGGAACGTGCCCCTTCCCCCTGTAAATTTAACGAATTTCCTTTGACATTAATGCGATATTTAATTTACGGATGTAATCTCACCATCTCTCTATAAACTTACTCACTTATCTTTAACAGTAACGCAATTTTTAATTTATGGCTGTAGTGAGTAAACGTGAGTTGATGCCAAAAAAGAAGATTAATATTAAAAAAAAAGTGTGGTAGTTGAGGGTTTAAGGAAATGTATAGTAGTTTATAAAGTAGCTGGAGCAGTCTAGAACTATCTTAATGAAAATTGCAAGAGAATCGGATCATTTTTAAAGAAGCTGCACCAAACCAAGGACCCCAAGAAGATTAATATTAAAACTGGTGGCAGCTGAAGTCCATGAAATTTTTTTGTCAAGCAGATAGTTGCTGGAAGTCCTAAAAAGTTGTTAGGAAAAAAAAAAAAAAGCTAGTGATTCGGACGGTTTTTAAGGGAGCTATAATATGGGGCCCAAAATGTGCCAACTGCTAGTTCTGAGCAGAACCTTAAGGCTTCGTGCATTGCTCGTCCAGCCAAACACATCCATCCAAAAGCCATAAATTATATTGAGAAGGAGTACTATATTGGCGACCAATCGCCAATGTAAAGACGGTAGATTTTCTTGTTTTTGTGATTTTATTTTCAAACTTTCTGTAGACACAGTATAAGAAATTATGTCATCAACATCACACAGCGAAGAGGAAACAATTATATTATACCTAGGATCCACACCCTATGTAGGACTGCTAAAAATGCAATTTCAATAATATTCATAATGCATAAAATCCTTTAACTTAACTGAAAACCCAAGTAATCAAATTTAATTTTTAAACTGTACTCACCAGTATGTAATAACACCAACATTTTTTTCGTGTGGTTAATAAAATTTTCAATATTTTAATCAAATTATATATTTTTTATAGCTCTGCCTTGCATATTTTATAATCTGGCAATCAATAAAACAATTAAGGAAGCAGAGAATACTGTTTAAGGGCATAGAGAAAAAAGGGTGGTGGGAGCTTATAAACAGATTTATTTTTAGAAAAATGAAATTTGTTGAAAATTGTGGGGGGGGGGGGGGGGGGGGGTATTTTCGGAATTTTATGGTAGTATCAGTAATTAAACCAATCTAAGTGATGATAAAAAATTGAAAGTGCCCAACTATTTTGTTTCATTAATATGCTTTCATTAAATTCTGGTGCTAAATACGGTCGTTATTTCTGACAAATTTTTGAATTCACTTTTGTTTAGAAACGCATGAAATTGGCAGGTGTTCTTATTCTGAAACTATGTAATCGAAGGGTGTCCCCCCCCCTCTCCCCCCATCTTTTCTGTTGAAGGCAGAAGACATTTTAGAAAATTCTTTCAAAGTTAGCGTTTTGAACTGAGCTTCCGTATATGCGGCTGCGTGTTAAAGGAGAAAAACATGTCGTCACGTGACAACAATCGCTTATAACTCCATAAGTAATTCATTTATCGAAAAAGAGAAAGCAACATTAAATTTCAAAACTCTTCCAAAAGCAATCCTGGAAGTGTCGTGCTTTTGCTTTTACAAATGAGTTCGTAGCTGTGTCAGAACTGTTGTTGTGTGGGGGAAAAAAAATCTAATAATGTATAAAACAATCCTAACATTTATTCTATATTTAAAATAAAAATTAAGGGAATGGACTGAAAACTTTTTTTTTTTGCAAATGAGGGTGAGGGTAGGAGGGGGGAGGGATTTATGTTTGACCCGGATGTTAAAAAACAACAAAATTTTGGCACTGGATATAATTAGAATCGAAATAATATGATTAAAACATATCATTTATTATAGGTTACTTTTTAAAATGACTACTTAAAAAAAAAAAAAAAGAACAAAAAACTGCAAAATAACTCATAATAAAATTTTTTATCATAATTTATCTCTTTAAAAAAAAAATAAATAAAAAAATAAATGTGATGCATTCGTATTTTTAAAATATATCTTTAATTAATCAATCATATTAACTTCTGTTAAAATAACTTATTAAGAAAGTTATCAAGTACGTATAAAAAAAAAAATTAGAAATTCCTGTTCTTATTGAGAAACTATGTAATCGAATGATGTTTCTTTCTTTTTTTTTTTTTGGTCGAAAGTATAAATTCTTTTAGAATTTCTATACCTCAATAAGTAATTCATTTATCGAAAAAGAGAAAGCAACATCCGATTTCACTGGATATAATTAGAATCAAAATAATTATTGAATGATTAGGATACAACATTTTTTCTTCCTTTGTTTTGTTTTCTTTTTTATTCTTTTTTTACAAATGAAATCTTGAGTTCTAAGTATATATTGAATTACAAATCAAAATGTAGTATCTATATTATTATTATTAAAGAAAGAAAGTGTAAAATACTCACATTAAATATAACTCATGATTTCCTTTGTCAAAAAATGGAAAAAAAAAATCTAGATTTCCTAATATACGAAAAACTTTGGCGAAAATTTTAACTCAGAATTTCCCCTCATTAGGCAAAATCTCAGCCAAGCCTGAACAGTAACCTTTTTTTTTATTGCTTTGAGAGAAGCTGTACAAAGGAATTGTACTAGTTATCTCCCCTGGTTCCCGTAATAAAACTGTCAACAACCATCGGAGTACGTCCGAAGACGCTGGACGGATGGTGACAGAGTCCAGCCAAAGCAATAAAAGATCAAAATTGCCGTCGTAATAATACAATAGGATAGATGGCGACGGACTCGCACTGTTCGCAGCTTTAGAGGAAAACATCTTAAAAGGTCCAAGTATTTAGCGCTTTAGATCTTTAACTAGTCGAAATTAAGCATAGGTTATAAATTAATCATTAGAATAAAATTGTAAAGAAATGCTTAAAAAAGGGCCCTACGGCCCCAATAAAAATATGAGGTTGGTGGCCCAAGGAGAGAAGTTGTAGACTCTACTTAAAAGTTATGCATTGAGATAATGACACAAATTGGAGGGGTGGGGTGGAAAATGCATGGTGCACAAAAAGTTCAAAGGCCCCAGGATCCTAACTGGAATGTAGAAAAGAAATGGGGGAATAACTAGAGAAAAGGCCCCCAAAAAAGAAGAAGATTGGATAAAAAAGGGGCAAGTTATTGAAAATTTAGGGCACAAAACCGTAAAGGGGCTCAGGAAACGCGGGTCTTGTCCAAGAAAATTATTTTGTCATTCATGTAGTAGCTTGAAGTAGTAAGAAGTTGTTAGAAAAAAAAAAAATGAATAAGACGATTTTTAAGGGAACTATAGTAGGGGTCCCGAAAAGGGCCTGTTGAAAGTTTTTGAAAAATAGAAATGAGGGAATAACTAAATTGGAGAAAATGCCCCCAAAACTAAGAAAATTTGATTAAAAGGGGGCAAGTTATTAACAGTTTAGGAAACAAAAACTTCAACGGGCCCCAGGGTCTTAACTGGAATGTAAAAAAGGGGAAAAATCTAAATGGAGAAAGGGCCTCAAAAACGAAGAGGATCAAATAAAAATGGGGAAGTTATTAACAATTTAGGGCAAAAATCTTAAAGGGTCTCAAAATAATTAAAAATCCGAGGCTCAGGTGCATCAGGACCTGCCTTGGACTATTCGCACCCAAATTTTCAGGCCTCTATGTGCAGTAGATTTCACTAGCCACAGCTCGCAGACAAACAACTTTCTTTTAACTTACATTTCTGTATATGAATGTGGCAGTCAAATCTTGATACTCATTTGGTACAAAAAGTATGGCTTGTACCTTATAGGTGCAGATTCACGGTCGCCAGTCGCCACTAATTTTCGGTGTTTAAGTCGCGATGTGATTTAAAAGTAATCAATTTCTGGTATTCCCAGTCCACATCGTGAAATGTTGATATATTTTTTAAAGATTAAGACCAAAACACATAACAAACATGATTATCTTTTAATAACATTTCAGAATGATCTGTTTAACACAGCAAACTATTAAATATATTCGAATAGCAATGTTATTCGTAACCGTTTGATTCTGATAATTTTACATAGACTGTGATTTAAATATATATATATATATATATATAAACGTTTGAAGTGTATTTTGATTTTTATAGTGCAAAATAATCTCACAAATTCAAATTGTCTTTCATATGTACTTTTGTCTGGCAAAATCAAAATAAGAAATATTGTTTTTCTGATATTCCCCGCTATCATGATTGCTTAGCTTATATATATATTTTTTAAATCTTATCTTGCCCAACTTTATCTTCTGACTGTACATGATTTAAGATTTAATTAATGTTCAAATTTTGTTGTACGTGTGTTTATATTAAATAAATTACTTTACACTTTTCCTGAGTTTTAGTTTTTTACCCCATATAAACACTATTGTTTTTATACGTTTGTTTTACAACTGTGGCCACTGGATTTTTTGGGTTTAGGAGCCAGTGACTCCTTCCAAATTTTGGGAATCTGAACCTATATTGTACCTGTGTTATTTGAGAACCTATATTAATGAGACAAGCACTCGTTAATCCTGGATAACTGAGAAACTTCCTTTATTGAGACCGCTTAGGAATTTCTTAAGTTCTCACTTATCTAGGTCTGACTACATCTGATTGAAAACATAAAATTTTTAGAATCTGTTGCTATTCTGTAACATCTATTACCTTTGTGCAGTAACAGAAGTTACATTCTGAAAACAAAGAAAATTTATGAAAACCATCCTGTTGGCTTACCTATCAGTCATCATTTGATAATGCTGCAAAATGTATACTGATTTTATTTATAACCAACTAAAATCTTAATATAAAGGTGATCAATAACTGCTAATTGAAGTTAAGAGAAAAAAAAAACCACTCATCTAAAAATAATATAAATCACTTTGAACAGATCTGATGTTCACAACAAATATTCCAAATCATGATTTAAATCATGGGCTAAGTTTCGGTATTCGCCCACAGTCAGCCATCTTGTTTTTTATATCAAAACACATTAAGCTTTTATTATTAAATATAAATTAATGAATAAAATTAAATAATGTGTTTATAATAAGGATGAAATATGATTAAATATGGATGAAAATTATTTTGGAAATGAGAAACAAAACAAATATGTTTTGATATAAAAAAACAAGATGGATGACTGCGGGCGAATACCAAAGCTATTCCAAATCATGATTAAAATCAACTGATTTTTTTTTTTTTTTTAAATAACTGATTTAAATAACTTTTTTTTTTAAATTATTTCAAATTTAGGTGAAGATATTACGTAATAAATATTATGATTTGACAAAAGTACATTGTAAATTTAGAGAGAGACTGAGAACTTAAAATCCATGCTAATTGAATTTTATTTTTAAATAATATTAAAATAAAAATCCTAATTTAAAAATAGAGAATCTCAGCTGAAAAATGTTAAAAGATTTAATGCATATATCAACCTATTAAAAAATATATCTAAATCTTATGAGATTTTTTTAATACAAAAATATGAATACTTTCTGTGAAGATATATGGAAAACATTAGAATAAATAAATATAGGTCATTCAAAAGCATTTTTATTGATATTTAATGTAGAGATTTCATCAGGGAGGATGATTCCTGTAAGTTTCATCAAAATCTAAAATGGTCAGGTTGAGTCATTGGTTGATTTGACATGGAATGACCTTTTTAGCACTTTACCAAAAAGAAAAGTTAACATCTTATTTTGCCTCTGACATTGTTTCAAATCTTTCTGTGCTGCAGTTATTTTTATTTTAACTAAAATACTTAAGGTTAAATTGATTTGTAGTTTTCCATGATGCATTTTGTGCAATAATAATGTATATTGGCAATACTTATAGCATGTGTGTAATTTTTATTTTATAAATTAAAAGAAAAGTCTTATAAAATAAATAATATTGCGTAAAGTTTTTACAAAAAAATAAAAAAATTGATTTAAATTTTTAAAAAATCAGATTGAAATTTAAAAAAGAAATACGATTATTATTATTTTTTTTATCAAAAAAAATCATGAATCCTGGTAATAGAGAACACAAACCAGGAACACTCACTTTTTATTGTAAAATAAGATAGCAGAACATGAACATAACGAATTAATTTGTGTAATATTGCATTTGCAATTATGATAAAATACTCTACACTTAAGAATAAAAATGATAATACTAAACGAAATTCAAACACTATACAAGGGAAATTAATTCAGTACTTGAAATCTGAGTGTTAATTTAGAATAACCCTTTCTGTAACTTTCTTGGATACCCAATTTAAAACAGTTTTAATACTTAAATAACACATTATTGATATTTTACTAAGTTATTTATTGCGATTTTTATATGATACGATAAACCCCAAAGAAAATGAGTTGCAAGATCATAATTTATAAATATTTATGTGATGAAAGAAACAAACTAAAATTTATAAGCCCAGGTAAAAATTCAAGAAATCAGTAAAGTTTGAGCAAGAAATGCTAAACATAAGCTTAATTTAAAAATAATGTTAATTAATTGCTTCCCATTTGGCCAAAAAATTATCAAATTACCTTAAATCGCTAAATTATCTAGAAAACTTTTGAAAAAAAAAAAAATGCTTAGCTTATTTAACGGCAAAAGTTTATTTGTAACAAAAAGTAAATCATAATCCTAACAGCCAATTTTTTTACAGATATTGCTAGAAAGAAAAAGAAAATAATAATCCTTTGATTTCATTGTTTATGAATAATTTGTTTCTTGGTGAATCAGTTAATACTGCTACAACAAAAAAAGTCTTTTACAACAATATTACTCGTAGTACGAAATAAATAGTAACTAAGAGTGACAGATATCAAGTACAAAAGATAATGCAAAACGTAAACACGCGATTAAGAACAGGTGTAACGCTTAAATTACAATGGAGACCAATTAGATATACGAACCAGATTGCGTGAATTGTCATCGTCACTTTCGATACCCATGTTTTTCTTGAATTAGCAGACAAAAATACAGTTTTTAAATATAATCAAGAAAATATCAGTTCACATATTTTCCATAAAAATGTATTAACCATAATCACTTATGATACACACAGCTTATTATCATATATCACAGACGATAAAAGCAAGTGAAGTGAAAACCAATGAGCAATGAGCCAGAAAGAGTCCAAAAGTTTCAGGAAACACCACAGATGGCGCATGATAAAAATTCAATGTACGTCGTACACTTTGTGAATTTCGTAAGAGCGTTTATTCGCTAATGCTTAGTCTGATGGCAGTTTCAGGATTTATCGGAAAACGTAACATATGGATCACAGATGGATGATGATTTTTCTGATTGTTTTGGCCTTGCTTGCGCACTTTCGGATTCGGATTCTTTCTTGTCGAAAGTGAAATATGGACAGTAAGAGAAGTATGTAGTTTGTTTTGGTTTTCCTTGCCTGAGATATTCATTCCTTATGAAAATATATAAAGGAAAATGAACGCTCTATATTCTACGCTGACATTTTAATTATTTTAACCTTAAATTATTTTTACTGACATTTGTTTGTTTTTTCGATTATCCAAATGATTAATTGCTTGTTGATGATTTTCGTACCTATTTAACATTCATGCATTTTTATTCGAACGCCGAGTTATTTGGACCAGATGCTACCAGAAATAATGTTCTTTCAGACTGGATGCTACAATCTCTGATGAGAGAAATGTCAAAACCTGAAAATAATATCAATGCTTTGTCTTGGCGTCGTCTACATCTAGCCAGAGCTAAGCTAAAAGCATCTAGTCGCACATCTGCCCTTCTATCTGGTTTCGCCATGGTAAATATTACTATTTAAATTTAATAAAATAGTCTGCATGTGCCTGCTATTTCTCTACAATATGTTTCCAGCCAATTTACTATATGTTTATTTACAATTGTATCATTTCATTTCATGTTTATTTATTTACTTATATTGATTCTTTGCATTATAAATATTTTATTTCTGTTTAGAGATTAACATACATTTTTTCTCTGAAATAACTTTTGGAAGTCTGACAGATGGGACAGTAAATTCTGAATTTCCCAAGGCCGATGTGTGTACATATAGTAAAGAAAAAATCAAATTCTTTATAATTTTTCTTTCATTATTATCTGAGAATTTTTTTTAATTTGTTATAATACTCAAAAATAACTATTTTTATATTTTTGTTTGATTTAACACTTCAATAAAAAATGTATTTTCAGTATACTGTATTAGTAAAACTAATTTTACAAATGATACAGGAGGGGGATGGGGTCTCTAAAATTGTTTCTTTTCAGGACTTAATAAGAGTGAGATTCAAAATAAATAGTTTTTATATTTGTATATCTCGTTTATTTTATTTTATAGTAGGTAGGGTAGATGTGCCAGTAATGGACACCCTTAAAGAATTTCTGTGAAAGTATTTTTTAATTAACAGTTTTAATTATTATATCCCACTTTTTTAAGTATTATATTAATATATCAACAATATTTAAGCATGCTTATAGTCACATTTCCCAATGGCAAACAAAATTTAATTGAAAATAACAGAAATAAATCAAGATGCCCTAAATTCCAGTAATGGTCACCCTCTGTTCCAGTAATGGGACACTCTCTGTTCCAGTAATGGACATCCCACAAAAAGTACTATAATTGATATTATGATTTTATTTAAAACCATTAGTTCATGAAAGTGTATTAATGAAATAAAATAGTCATTTTCAAATAAATTTAATAATTAGGATATCAATAATTAATGAAATATTTATGAAAATAATTCACTGTCTAAATGAATTATTGTCATTATCACAAGATCAATATTTTAATTATTTTAGATAGAATGTACTAAATTTCAAAGAATTACATTTATCAAATTATTGAGTCATTGGGAAGTTTAGAAGGGTTAGGTTAATATATTCTATATATTTTTTAAGTGTCTTTGAGTACTAGTGCATGGAATCACATTTCTTATTATTCTTAACAGTTAAACTTCCTAAAACTGTTTGATATATTATTTTTAGTAATTTGTATAAAAAATATCAAATGAAAGTGTGGGTTGAATGTTTTTTAAATACTAAATAAAATGGCAGAACTGATATTTGAACCACCTGATCTGCAGATTTACTAGTTTCATTGCACTATAAATTTAATTAATATTATAGGTTTTTTTTATGTATACTTGGTTGTTTTATGAGAGATAAATAATGAAACATTTAAGACAAAAAAGATTTTTAACAACTTATGTGATTTAAAAAATTGTCCTTTTAAATGGGGAGAGTTTGAGCCCCTCATTTTCCTATGTCCTTAAAGATTATTCTGTACTTCCTGATTGGATGTTGATTGGCACATTATAAAATATGCAAGGTGCGGTTTAAAAAAATATATATTTGATTACAGTCTTAAAAAAATTATTAATTACTTAAAAATTAATAAAAACATCTAGTTATAATTAAAAAAAAAGTATTGTTACTATATTCTGGTAAGTGCAATTAAAAAATTTAATTTGATCAGAGGGCCCGTGCGAAGATTTCGCACTGAAATCTAATATTTTTCCAGTACTTCTCTATTATTCCGTCGACCACTTTTCATAACAAAAAACTACCGCCAAACTGTAAGATTAAACGCAAAAATGCAGTCCCATTTACTTGATGTCAGAATCATTATATACGTGTTTGTTACGTCATCTAGTGGTTTTTAACTCGACATTTGCTTGTATTTTTCATTATGTTTTACTGATTTATTAGTTATTTCATTTATTAAAATAACAATTGTGTCCTTAGATTCTTATATTTTATTTATTTATTCATTTTGATATTCCAATGGCAACTTTCTTCCGTTTATTTGGCGATAGTTTTTTGTTATGAAAAGTGATCGACGGGATAATAGAGAAGTATCATTTTTTATCAATATGTAATTTTTCTTAGCCAGAATATCATCTAATTTATTCCATCAAAGTTATAGTAAAAACTGATCCAAGATTGCAAAATGCACGCGCGAGAAAAAAAAAATTAACAATCGTATTTTGGCTGCATTAGAGTATGACGTCATCGGCTTCGGAAAAGCCACAGGACTTAGAAATATAAATCTAAACATTTCAATTTCGCTTTTTAATCATAAGTATAAAATAAACCCATGCGGTGTTTTTTATAATAATTGCTATGAGCATAATATAATGTGGTATTTTATTTTTTTGGCAACAATAATTTCAGGAAAACCTTTCATTTCTTTCATGAAAACAATGCCGATTTAATTTTTTAATTTCAGCAAATTTTAATAAAAAACATGTTTTAACGGATTGTTAAGTGGGCTATGTCAGAAGCCTGTTCTAAAACCTTTCATATGGTATCTCATTCGTTGTTCTGTGTTTCATATTTTCTGAGTAAAAGGGATGTTGACAGGAGAAATAATATATAAGGATTACTTAGCTTTTCAGTTAAATAAAAAAATTATGCACTATGAACATTAAGGAAATTGCTTTTTTAGTAACGTCCACGTGGGGTGTCCATTACTGGAAATTGACTAATTAAGCATTCCAGTAATCAACCATGGTCCTAAAACCTGAAAAATAAATGAAATTTTGTTCATTGCCATTAGTATATAAAATTCAAAGCTTCCTATTGCTATCAAAACAAAAACATGCAATTTTTTAAAGAAAATGAAAAAGATATAAATTAATTAAATGGAGCCAGCTCTTAGCATGTTCATTAAGATTTTCACAAAAAAAAAACAGTGGCACTGTGAAACATTATTTTCTGCTTCCTTATTGGTTTGATTAAGAGTGTCAACAATAACCCAGATTATGAAACATGCAGGGGGGAATTATGGGAAAAAAATATAAAATAGCTAAATTTCCATTGGCTATTTTTTTTTTTTTATAAATCAAAAATTTTGAAGGTGCCCCATTACTGGTACATCTACCCTATATTAGTGTTAACAAGGGATTATTTTTTGGTGAGCTGGATGCATTTGAAAAATTTAAAAATTCTAATTATTCTGTGTATAAAAACTTTATAAAAAAGCCATTTTCTTGAAGTGTGATTATTTAACGAATGTTTATATGAAATGGGATTTTATTATGAAAGAACAACATAAGGGATTCATTTTTCATTTTATGAAAAGAACCACATAAGGGGCTGATTTTCCAATCTTGATTATTATGATTAAAATCTTCTGATATGACAATAATGGATATTTATTTCTAAATAGCTTTTTATACATAAGTAATTGGTAAATACATTAATAAAAAAAGACATAATATGTTATTACAATAATGTAGTTGACTGAGTCAAATCTCAACTGTATAATCGACCATTCTTTTAAAATCCAGCATTTATTTTGAGATGTAAACAAAGGAAATGTAGTTAACAGTTAGCCTCATAGACCAAATATCATATGAGAGTGATTTTATTAATTTTCTAAAGAATTTAATTGTTTTTTAAGAATTTTGATGTATTTTCATATTGTATATTAAAGTAATAACCAGATATTCAAAAGAGCAGTTATACAGTTTTAAGCTATGCATTAATGTAAACACTAAGTGGTTGGAGAAGTCAGGGTTGTAAGTTTGACAGGTAAAAATTTATTTTAACCCAGACAGTGGTCAAAACTGATTTTAACAGTCCAAAACTGGTAAAAATTGGTTTTAATCACACAAAAGTGGCCAAAACTATTAAATAACTTTGTTTTGTGTGTCTAATAGCATTTCATACAGAAACTTACATTTCATAAATCTTATACATTACGATATTTAGTGGGCAGTAATAGAAAATATTGATTTTGAATTTGTAAATTTCATTATGCACATGATGAATGGTTTTGCTAACTCTTCATCAGTAGAAAGATTATTTTCCAAAATTGATTGTATCCAGAATAATTTATGAAATCGTCTTTGCTTAATATAACAAAACTTGTAATCACTTTTTGAGTTCTAAATAAATTTTTAAATGGTTTCTTTTGCTAATGTAATTTAGTGCCCTTCACTTTTTATATAAAAGTAGATATGTAATCAAATTATTAAATATTTCAATACTTATGATAACTGATTATCTTTAAAAAAAAATTGTGCTGTTAATTGCAATTGTGTCGATTGCAATTTACATGCATATAAATATTTTACAAGCAGTTTTTGCAGAGTTTTGACATAATTAAATTTTACCACATTTAAAATTTGATACATATTGTGTTTTTGTGTGAGTGTGCATTGAGTATCTGGAAGGAGGGGGCAGAGTGATGTTCAAAATATTTTCAGGTCTGACCAGAGCCGATTAATGTAGGGACAAAGTTCCACAGGCATTTTATAAGAGTATTTTTGCTTTATTTAAAAAAAAAAATTCTGCATTTAAAAAAGATGAAATTTTTTATAATAAAATAAAAATACTGTCAGAAGTTTGCCGCTGTAGTAAATGAGTCCTAGTGTTGACTACCTATCACAGCTTACACCAAGAAAATAACACATGAAAAAAAAATTATCAGTCGATGTGCACATTGTATGCTTCAAGGTCAAATAAAAATGTGCCTGCAGTGTTGAAAGTTTTTTTTTTTTTTTTTTGATTGCTTGATTGCTGCCACTTTTTTTAAATAGTAATATTTACTTTATTTAATGACAAATTTAATAAAGCGACTATTACTATTCAAAACAAATGACAGGAATGAAGCAATCTGAATAATAGGAATCAATAGGCAATATTAGTACTTTAGCCATCCCAGAGTCGATTTCTTTAAAATTTCAGGAGTCAGAGTCGGACATTTTCCCCACCGACTCCACAGCCCTGGTTATAGTACAGTAATGTAAAAAGAACACACAAAAAATTAACCAATAGCCAGATAATATCTTTCTTGGAGAATGATATATAAGTAAAAAAAACATATTGGTACTTTCGTGTTATAGCGGCCCCCAAGGATGAATTGCCAAGCAACCAAGATTTGTTGCCAAATTATAAAGCATATATGACATTATAATATTTTGTAGTGTATATAGCCAAGTTAGTTATATGTGATGTATGGTTATGACATATGCATATGATATATATATGGCATCTAAGATGGAAATAATATGCATATAATGACGTATGTGGCACATATATGAGTGTTTGGAGCTGATATAAGATGTATATATAAGCTTTGCGATCTTGGCATAATCATAATTGTGGGGACTGCTACGGCTATAACACAAGAGTACCAATATATTAATTAAGTTTTTGCTATAATCTTTCTTGCAATAAAATTTTAATAAAGCATAAATTGCATGGTATATTTGATTTTTTAGCCATTAGAATCATATCAAGATACATTAATTCTGAATCTTTATGTAACTACCAATATATAAAATCTTTTACTTTATTTACTCTTTTATTTTAGGTTGCAATGGTTGAAGTTCAGTTATCTAATAAGATACCTACCGGTCTTTTAATTGCATTCAGCATCTGCACAACTTTATTAGTTGCTGTTCATTTATTAGCATTGATGATATCAACCTGTATTCTTCCAAATGTTGAAGCCGTCGCTAGCATACATGGCTTAGCTGCTGTATCGGAGTCACCTCATGAAAAAATGCATCGGTACATTGAAGCAGCTTGGGCATGTTCGACAGTCTTTGGTATTCTTTTATTTTTAGCTGAAATTGCTATTCTTTGTTGGGTGAAATTTTATGATTACAGTGTACATGCTGCTGCAGCAGCAACCATAATACTTATTCCTGTTGTTATTATATTTGTTGTCTTTGCTGTACACTTTTATCGAAAACTTGTAGCTCATAAATATGAGCGATCTACGCAAGGACTTAGGGAGCTTGAAACTATGGTTACACAACTGCAAACTAATGGAACAGAGTTATCTACGAATGGACCATATATGATGACAGTTTGAATGTTTGAGCACAAATTTTATTTATTTATTATTTTATAGTTTCATGTTGAAAAGTGAAATACAACTATCAGGGAAACATTGGAAAAATAAATATTTATTTATTTTTAATATGTAAAGTTATGTGTGTTATTGGTATTTAAAAAGGAAGTAATTTAATCTTATTAATTTAATGTAAAATTATATATTCAAAATCATATGTGGTAGCAGGGGTGGGAAATTTTCAGAAAATCTTACCAACCAGCAAGATATAACTTATAGTTGAAAATTGTGATAACAGAACTTTTGCAATTGCAAAAATAATTCATTACAATACATTTTCACAAAGTTTTAGTATAAAATCAAGAAAGATATCTAACAGAGGAAAGTCTTTTAAATCTAAGCTTAAGATTTGACTGGGAAACGTTGCACATTGCATGTATGATAAATCACAATTTATACAAAAATTTATGAACTTTTTACTTGCCTTTGTAACCAAATTAAAAGAGGTATACAGTAAACTCTCGACTATTCAGCCAAATGTGGTGGAAGGGCAGGCCAGATAACAAAAAATCTAGAAAGGCCATAGATATGAGTTCGGGCTCTCTTTTCAGAGCCCAAGGATTTTAAATCCGAGCCTGAAGTATTTTGTGTTATCAGAACCCAAGCCCGATACTGAAAGTATACAATAGAAAAAAATTGCATAATATTTAAAAATTGTTTTAAAAGTAGCATCTCATTTTTAAACAACCTCTTACATGGAAATAACTATTAATCTCCAGCATATAATTCATTTTATGTAAATTTACATTCAATCTTATCAATTGCTTTCAATCAGAATGACAATACATGCCATTTATAATTTATATCTACTTATGAATGGAAGTGACTTTGTGAATGTGGAGAGCAGAGCCACAGCATGTGTTAAGTTCATGATGACAAATAGATATATAAGAATCACTAATGTTATTTTCATATCAAAAGTGATTATGACTTGCACACAATAAAAGACTAAAAATCTGTAAACCTAATGCTGATTGATGTAAAACAAAAGAAAATAATAATTTTGCATTAAATCTATAAAACAAATTGTTAAAATAAAATATGCTAAATGCTCCAGCTAAAAAAAGTCCTACTGTCACAAACGAAAGTAGAACAACAAATTATTCTCGTCTCTTCAGACTGGTGCCATATCAACAGGTCATCGCCATCAATGCCAGACATAAATCTGCACATATCACAAATTTTCTTTTAAAATTCTAATACTAAAAAAGAAAAACATGATTTCTGTTTTTCCTTTATTCTGACCAAAATAGCATTAAAATGACTTGAAATGGAATAAGTAATTTTTAATTAAAAAACTATACAAGAATAAATAAAATTCTCAGCTTCAGAAAGAATGAGACCGAGCCTAAAGACAGTTATAAAAATCGAGCCTGTGTCAGGCTTGGGCTTTCGGGCTTTGATTATTAAGATCATCTCATCGCTAATAGGCTACTGGTCTATATATACTCATTTCCTGTTTCTTCCAATACCATAAAAACACACCATTATACCAAAACCTGCTCTTATTTATATTTTTTGATCTCTTAAGTACATTCTGGTTTTATTAAAATGATTATATTTTAAATAATAATAATACTGCACTGTATGTTTTAAAAAATTATTACAGAAAACAATGTAAAAAAAATACTAACATAGTAAGATAAATTTTATGATGTCTAACTTAATTGCAAGAAACATAAAATCATCTTATGTATTATGAATATGGTACATACAGTTTTAAAATAAACATATCACTAACATGAAACGTAAGCCTATGGAACTTTCATATATCTTAGCAGACACCTGCTTCCAATGCCCTGGCAAAGTAATTCCTCTTTTTATTATGAATAAATACATTTAATTTTTTTTTTAACTAGGCCAGAAATTATGGAGGATGGGTAGTCGGGAACTTATATATAAACATTTAATTGCAGTATTTCTGTTTTTGTCCTTAAACATGCTTGGTTTTACTACTATAAAAGTAAAATATGACATTTAATTTAGTGCCATATTTACATTGCAGCAATTTGGAAAAAAGCAACATATTCTTAATGAATAAATATATATGATTTTGGTTTATTTTTTATAGCCTGCAGTTTTTTAAAGACTGCCAAAAAATTAACTTGCCTCATTAGGGTATTCACTCAGCAGTAGCAAATAAATTGGTGTAATTTTCCACCCCTGTCTGAGTGTATATATGTACCTTAGTAGGAAAAGGGGCCACTAATTTTTGGTCTATGTTTACCAATCACTTCCCAGTAATCATAGATACAGTAATAAAAAATGCAAATTTTCTCCTTTTATTATATTGTATGGAAATTTATTTTTTAGTAAGTTTTCATAATGATTTAAAAGAATAACAATTAAATCAGCATTTTCATAAAACCCAAAAATTAGACAGGGCCTTTTTTCTCCCAAAGTACAGGTATATGTTATTTAATTAAAAAAAAAAAAAAAAAAAAAAACTTATTCCTTAAAGGGGGTTTTGTTTTTGTACTTATGTTATTTAAATCTTTCCTCTTAGCAAATCTTCAAAAGATTTGTGAAATTATTAAGATTGTACAATAAAGCTGATATGGAATATATTTTACAATTATATGTGATATGGTGCTTTTATATTATTTTATTCTTGAATGAATTATTGAATACTCTTATTTTTTTATTTTTTTTTTATTAAAAGAAAATTTTAAATGGATCAAATTTTTACTTAACAATTTCAACTTTTTAAAAATCCCCCCCCCCCCTCATTTTTTCCTCTTTTTCTAGAATTAGAAGGTTGCAAGCTATAAAATTTAAATAAATTTTAAAAAAAACCTTAAGATTCTGGCTTTTATTGTAATTAAATAATCTACATAATTAAATTCATGAAAAATATTCTTTAAAATTATTGCGTAAAATATTTAAACAATTATCACTTTTCTCTGTTGTCTGTGTTATTTCAGATTTTTGCATATATTGCCTAATGAAATCACATTTGTTTAATATATCTTTATGTATATTTTATGATTATACCTTATAAGAAATACTTTTGTAACAAAAATTTTTTTTTACAGCATTTCTATATTGTTACAAAAAAAAAAAAAAAATATGATACAAAAAACAACAGATTTTTAAATTCCCTTTTCTGCAATTATGGGTTGCGGAATATTCATATTTTAAAAGATGTAAGTTGACATTATTTGTGGTGCATTTATTTTCAGTAATCTTGTGTTTTTATTTTGTATGTTGTTTTAGATCAGAATCAAATCCACTGAAAAGTGAAAGAATTAACAGACTATTTTAATCTTATTTATGTTAAGTGAGTGATTTTTCAAACCGGTGACATTAAATAAATATTAAATTTTAATCATGTTTACTGGATCTCTTATCAAATGATTCTGGAGCAGGCTTATCTATCTTGAGAGCCTATGAAGTCAGAATGTTCATTTATATTTTGCAAATTATGAATCAAGAAATTGCTCCACCTCAATAATTATCTTCCATAATGTCTGAAGATACATTAGGAAATTTTTATTATAATAATATGAAATTTAGATGAGCTTTTTCATTAAAACTGATTTAATAAATCGGTAATTACAGCTGTTTTTGCAAAGTATTTAAAAGAATAATTAGATTAATTAACAAAAAATATTCTAATGAAAATATCACAATTCTTATAAAAACAATGTAAATAAATGCATTGTGATCCTAACTGTAAATGGAAAAGATTTTGTAGTTACAATTTTTTCACATAATTTTTTTTAAATAAGAGAAAATCTACACTTATGTAAATGATTGAAAAAATAACCACTTTAAAAAATATTTAGCTTAGACTGTTTTGCTGTGCTTTCTAAATGTGATCGAACAAAGTATTTTGTATGAAAAGTAAAATCTACTTTTTTATTAATAGACAGATTAAATAAATTTTATATAAAATTTTCTTTAATGGTATTTAAAAGTATGGTCAGAACATAAAGGGTATAGTAAGTATTGTGCAATATAATAATTTTGGACTTATTGAACAATGGAATGACAAAAATAGAATTAGCAGTAGATCATTTAGAAAAAAATGCTTATAAAAAAAACAATAACATGCTGCTAAAATCTGAAAATGGGTAATTTGAAATTTGAACTCAATTAAATTAAGAAGCCTGGTAATGAATGACCAATGAAAATGAAGAGTCGGGAGAAGGAGAAATGATGGATCATTTTTTGTGATATTTGAGGTGATAGTGCCATCTGTTAGCTTGAGTGCTGTGCTATCATTGGGCAAACTTGGATCAAGATAAAAATGAGGGTATAAAGGAAGAACCATAAAGGACTACCATCATTTTTTCATTGACACTTCAAATATTTTCATTAGCTAAATTTTCTTTTTTTTTTTCTTTTCAGTTTTTAACAGCAGTTTTGTATATTTTAAAATCTAAACCCCTAATTATTTCTATTACATAACAATTAGCATTGGACCTTTTTTTCTAATTTAAAATTAAAATAAATCAGAAAGAAATTACTTCTGTTAATTGCATATTGGAAGATTTTATTTTAAATAAGTTCGTATAATCTTTTTTTTTTTTTTTTTTTTTACAAAGATGGTATAATAATGAGATTTACCTACCTGTATTCGATTCATGTTTAGTAATAGATAGTTGAAAAAAAATTCCTCTTTTGGTTAGATCATAGCTTTGCTCCAGATTATTATCTATTATTTTATTTATTTTTGCTTGTTTATATATCTAAATGTAAACATGTGAAGGATCTTATTTTTTTCCTTATTGTTTTTATTATTGTGTTTTTTTATGTTTTATGAAGTTTTGTTGTTGTTGTTTTTAATGTGTTATTTTTAAACTGAAATAAGTTTTTATAAAAAGGATGAGGTGTATTATGCTATAAAATGGTGTATTTTTTTTTATTAGTATATAATGGAATGTGCTATTTTTACTTTAATCTATTATATATTGATTTCACTTTATCTCTAGTTCAAAATACTAGACCACGTGTTTTGACTAATTTTGCACAAATGATTCTTTAAACTCTTATTTTAAATTTTCACTAACAAAACTAATTTAGGTTGGTGTGAGTTATCTAATGACTATTTTTATTCATATATCCAAATGTACATTTATTTATTATGTAAGTTTTAAACTATTCTCCATTTTTTAAATGGCTTAATTGTTAAGTGTGTAAAGAAACTTCATGCTGTCTTCTTAGTCATAATTTTTTATAGGTTGTGTAGGTATTTTTTATTGCCTATTCTGTATAATTATCTTGCAGAGTTCTTTTCTTCTTATGTGTTTGTTATTAAAATTAGCATCATTATGTAATGGACAGGACTCTACAAATTAAAAAAAAAAAAAAAAAAAAGCTGGTAGCCAGCAAAAATATCTGATCGGCAGTAAAAAATATTTACCCACTTTTTTATTTAATCATAGATTTTTTTCTTAAAGATAAAATTATTTTATGAATTAATTGAAAAAGTACTATAATCATGAACATATTAATAATATATCTTGAATTGCATTAACTGTTCAACTCAATTAATAAATTAATCTAAAAAGTTAATATAAATTAAGTTTTTTGATGAAACTTATAAAAATTATAATAAAAATAATTAAATATAGGTGCATTATAAAGTTTGACTAAATAAATTCTGCAACATCATAAGAAAAATAATTGTATTTTACTAAAATCATTTTTTTTTTTTTTTTTTTTTTTTTTTTTTTTAAGAAAATTATTTTAGAAGTAAGTGTTTATTCAAACCAATGACTATTTTTCCCCCCTTAAAGTATCAAGGGCATTTTACCTTATAAGAGTTTTACAAACTTTTTTTTTTGTTTCTTCCTTCTTAACTACTGACATATGACTTTGTGTATGCCTGTATATACATTTTTTAATCCATAGTACCACCTATCACTTTCTCTGGTTTATAGTCATTATCAAGTCATTAAATAAACCATATAAGTTAATCATTCAATGTTAATGCTTCCAGTTAAAATATTTTGGTTGTCAATGACGACCTGGTGACCATATTTGTTGAGCCGTGTTATCCTGTTAATGAACAATGATGTATATTTTTTAAACATTTATGTAATCTACATGTTAATTTAAAAAATATTTCAAAGTGTATTAAATTAATGATAAATTACTAATAAATATAGAATACAACAAAGAAGCATTTTCTGAAGAATGTTTTGCAGGATTTAAAAATATTTGGTTTTATTTACTTTTTACTGCAATGCACAGTCACTTTCTACATTATTTAGACTGAAGTTTGCACAATTTGTACATTTATAAATATCAAGTCTAATCTAATGGCATGTAATCATTGGTGTAAAAAGAAAAATAGTAACATAAAACTAACATAAGCCACAGGACAAAAAAATAATTCAATAACAATGTAAATTATAACTAAATCAAATGCACATTAAGTAATCTTTTTTTTTTTTTTTTTTTTTTTTTTAAGTAAAAGAATAGAAACAACTTTTTTTCTGAAATACTCATATTTTGAACCATTGAAATATTTACTTGACTTATTTACATGCATATACATATAGTTTGTCGACAAGTTGTCATAGAGTAGAATAATTTCTTTCATCTTCAGTAATTGTATCAAATATTGTCTTCTTTATTGGAGTTGGAGATATTAATATTCACAATTAAATGGGCAATCATTGGGGCTGTCGGTACAGGAAAATCATCCTTTTAACTAATGGTAAAAATGCCATTGAAATTCTTATTCATTATAAACTCTTTTGAAAGTATTGGATATTTAAATTTGGATAATTTTTACACATTATCATTGAAGAACACTAATGTTGCATGAAAGATGAAACTGTGCAAAGAAATAATTGTGAATTAATGTTAAAAATACAACATGTAATGTTATGGTTCTTGAGATTGTGTTCTGTAAGCGATGAGCTTAAACTTTTGCTCACTAGATGGTGTATTCAAATCCTTGAATTGCAAATAGTTAATGGTTGTCATTCAAAACTTTTATTTGTTAAATTTTCTGTATATAATGTAACTAATAACTACTGCTTTGTTTAAATAGATGGTACTTACATATTATCCGGGCCAGGTAGATAGATCGCCAAATATGGTTGTCAACTGCCAATTTTGTTTATTTTTTCCAATCGCCAATCGTGTTCAAAATGGTAATTTAATGTACATTTAATAAATACATAACATCGTTAAAAAGTATAAATACTGTAAACAAAAACTAAAATAATACAAAACAGTAATTTAGTATATATTTATTAAATACATAACATGAAATTGACGGCTTTTAGCAATACATGATATTAATGATGATAATTTTATTTCCAGCCGTTGTTAAGCCCAGGCACACCTGAATTAATTTACTTTGCCCAGGTAATATGTAAGCACGCAATAGATTTGTATGTAATCTAAATACTCTTTATAAAGATCAAATATTACTGTACAGTTTTACATGTTTTTCCTCTCCATTTTCATAAATAACTTTCAACCAGTAATTTTAATAATTTATTAATAACATTATCTATGACATGCATTTTCAATACTTTTTGAACAGTGATATTTTACTTGTGATATATGTGATTGTAATTAAGTGGGTAGTTTAAATTAACTAATTTTTAAAATATTATCAAAATTAAATTAAATGTGGGCGAGTGTTGAACAAATTATCATTTCGTAACAATGTAAATATGCATTCTTTTTATGGTGCGAGTGTTTTTGATTGCTTGTATGCAGGAGAGATTTAACATAAAGATTTCTAAAAATAAAAGGAATTTAAACTGCTTCAAATCTATTTAAAAAATTATTTTTGATTCTTATGTATAGAAAAGATTTTTAAACAGCTGAAATTATATGACGTTTTATTAAATTTCATAATAAGACGATCAGTATTATTAATATGCAGTAATAATTTTAAAAAAAATAATAATAATTTATCTGACTAAGAAATCAGAACATTAAGTGCCTTTCATTCTATACTTAAGTTTTTTTTTTTTTTTTTTAATGAATTGAATCAAACAATTTAGCTAAGCTATGACATATTCAATTTGATTTTTTTTAAAGCTTTAAAAATATAAGGAAAAAAGACCTTGGTTATCATTGCTTATTTTTTATATTGAATAGGGATTTTTTTCCCAATATCTAAATTTCACTGCTTAAAAAAAAAAAAATAATAATAATAATAAAGTTTGTTGAAAATACTTGTCACATTTTCACAGTAAGATATGAAATAGAGACTGTAAAGAATGTTAAATTTTAAAAGATTATAAAATCACAGTGTGTGTATATATATATATATACTATATGTTTCTTCAGATTTATAGTTTAAAGTTTCAGCAATATAATTAATGGAATTGAAAAATTGCATATTATTTATATTAATATTTCAAAATTAGAAAACTCTGTCAGCCAATAAAATGACAACAAAAATTTAAAATTTAAACACTGGTTTCTAGGTACAATCTATTTTCCAAAACTAAACAAATAAAAATGTGAAAAATTTAATAATAATTTGTTAAATAATTGAAAGATTTAATTTGTTTTATATGTTAAAGCATTTAAGGTTTTGTAAAGGAATAAATAATCATTTTGTATTTTGTGTTAATTATATATTATCTTTCTCCATATTAATTGCATAGCTGCTAACTTTCAATTTTTTTCCAAAATCAAATAATAAATAAATAATCAATTTATATAAAATCTTAAAGTAAAAATTATTGAAATTTACTGTGAATAGAAAAATGTTTTATTATCAACATAAAAGATTAAAATATACGTACTATGTATTTCCTGTGTACTAGAACTTATGTACTACCTTCTATCTATGTACTATATTTGTACTTCTTTCAAAAACAAATTTTGCTGCATAATGTATTTTGATTTATATTTATACAGTGGTGGACATAATTATAAGACACCTACCTAATTTGACATACAGTGAAAGAAAAGATTCAGAGCTTAAAAATACTTTATCAAATACGACAAAAACATAAATTTATTCTGTTATCACACGTAATTGTTTTACAGAAATGATATTTTTATAGAGTTTAATAAAAAAAATTAAAAATACCATGGACAAAATTATAAGACACCCTAACATTTTAATTTAAACACCTACTTTTTTTCGAAATATGCAAATTTTCTGCACGCTGTTATGACGTCAGCAGTTAACTAAAGCAGACGATAAACGACTTCACGCATTTGCAAACATGCCACGAGGTACAGAATTAAAAGAAAGTGAAATTCGCGAAATTTGGAGATTAAATGGAATTGGTGCTTCAGTTAACAATATTTCAAAAGTTATTAAACGCTCTAGATGTGTAATTTCAAATGTTTTGAAAATAGGAAGTAATGGATCGGTGATTAATAGATCTGGACGTACTCCTTGCCTGTCCTCGAGAGACAGACACCATGTGCTTTCGCTCGCTACATAGAATAAGATGACCACTACAGGCATTAAAAATGCTTTGAAACTGAATTGTTCAAGGAGAACCATTCGCAGGGTGTTGCATAATGCTTCCTATGTGAAATTTTAAAAAAAAGGAAGAAAAAACCACCGCTTCTAAGGCGGCACAAAATGGACCGTTTAAACTTCGCTAAACAAACTATGGCCTGGACCTCCAAATGGTACTCTGTGTTATTTTCTGATGAAAAAAAGTTTAACCTGGATGGTCCTGACGGGTTTCACTATTATTGGCATGACTAGCTGGCTTCGCCCGCCAGCGGGCCCCTAATTTACATTGGTGCCTCGAATTGTAGAAAATCTCGATTCTTGTAAAACCTCAAACCGGACGAACCGCCGACCCGGGTCCCCGCTGCCTTCGGCACCGTATACCGGTCGTGCTACGCACGCACCGGGTAATCCCTTAATTAGCACATTGAATTGTACAAACCTCTAACCGAACGAACCTCCGACCCTGGTCCCCACTGCCTTCGGCACCGTATACCGGTCGTGCTGCGCACGCACCGGATAATCCCTTAAATTGCACATAGAATAGTATAAACCTCTAACTGAACGAACCTCCGGCTCGGGTCCCCGCTACCTGCGGCACCATATAGCAGTTGTTCCGACCCTGGTCCCCGCTGCCTTCGGCACCGTATGACGGTCGTGCTACGCATGCACCGGATAATCCCTTAAATTGCACATGGAATAGTATAAACCTCTAACTGAACGAAAACCTGCGGCACCATATAGCAGTCGTGCTGCACACGCGCTGCAGTATACGTTAGTTCCACCTTCCGCCACCAGGTGGCGCAATCTGTTTATATGATCATAACTGAAATCGTTAAGACTTTCGATGTCGAGTCGAATGAGCCATACCCCGTCGTTTTCATGCCCGTAGAACCGAAGATAGGAAAGCGCCCCCTAGTGGTGAAAAAACGAAATAAAATTGGTAAGCTCTATCGATGTCGAGTCGAATTTATTTAGACTACCTGAGTTCTAGTTCAAAGACAGGGACCTGTAGAAAAACTTAAAACTTAAAAAAAAAAAAAAATCGATAACAGGCGAAGCCCGCTTTTCCCTATCATAATATCTGGATAGGGGGTCCTTATTACTTTAATTATGATGTTTGGAATCAGTTTGGTGGACATCCGTAACATAGTTTCTTAGTTATAGAAACGGACCGCAGTTAAAAGAAAAAAGGGGGGGGGGTTGGCGATGACACTGCTTTTCCTCAAACAACTTATGTAGACTACCTGTGTTCTAGTTCAAAGACAGTGAGCTGTAGAAAAACTTAAAACTAAAAAAAAAAAAAAAAATCGATAACGGGCGAAGCCCGCTTTTCCCTATCGTAATATCTGGTTGCCACTCTAAAACAAAAACTTAAGATACTCGTTATGGCAGTTTTTAGACGCGGCCTACTTCTTAAAATCGTAATATCTAGCCGGCACTGTAAAAGAAATCTTTCTTTTGCTTTAATTATACAAATAACGATGATTAATTACACAATAAAATAATATATCGGCTCCTAATGAAGATATGAGAATAATTTTTAGATATTCTGAAAGCAGAATCCATTTTGAGTCGCCCTGTCAAAGTTTAGAATTAATGCGCCCCTTAGATTCAGAAATGCCCCCCCCCCCCCTTCTGAAAGAACGCAGTTGAAAGTCACGTGACTATTTTATCTCTTTCAGAAATTACTTATCCACAGACGATTCGTCTGCGTTGAATGTTGAAATAAAAAAGCTGTCTCTCCGAAATAGAAATAAATTCATTTGCCGTGTCATTAATGAGTTTTAATTGATATCTTCAAAAATTACTGGTCGATTTTTACGAATTTTTTTTTGTTGAATTCGCGGTTTTTTTATACACGTGTTAGCAAATTTTCGCGAATGTAGAGTCATTATTTCCACTTGTTTCAAAAAGGAGTGGGGCGATTTGATCTCGTATCTGTCGACACTGCATTCTTTACGGCAACCTTTTTTCACGTCTGGGGTCGATGTTGGATGTCTGGTCCGTTTTTGGCCGAAATAAAGAAAAGTTACGGTCCGAATTTCAAAAAATTTGACGTTTTGGAACGACAAAAATCGGCCGCGTGCGTACCACGATTTTCGGATCGATACCTCCGGTACATTTTTTTAAATTCGATGATGCGTTAAAAAGCGACGATTTGGATGTCTGCGATTATCAAAACGGAAATTTTTTTCGATTCTTTTTCCAGTTCGGTTTCGGTCGGTAATTAAAACACTTTCGCTCATTAATAACTCCCCGGGTCCGGGTCGGAATCCCGACCCGATCGAAACTTGAGCGTCGTGCCTTTTTTGCGAATTTTTCGGTCCGCGTCCGCCGTCGGTGCATCGATTAGTCCAGGAGCCTTTGCGGGTACAAAGGCGGAGTGCACAGACACACACAGACGTTTACCGCGCTTAATATTAGTGATTTACGGAAGTCTCCTGATGTACTTATGAGCCGCCAAATGGGTGGAGGCTCAGTAATGGTTCGGGCTGGTTTTTCGGCTCAAGGGAAAACCGATATCGTTTTTGCGCATTCAAGAATGAATTCCGAAAAGTATAAGAATCTTCTTAAAGATCAACTAGCCCTATACGGTGAACTTCTTTGTGGCGAAAGCTACACTTTCCAGCACGATAACGCGTCGATTCATACATCACACGTAACAAAAAAGTGGCTTTCAGAGCAAAGTACCAATGTTCTTCCGTGGCATTCTCGCTCCCCAGACTTAAATCCCATCGAAAACTTGTGGGGGATCTTAGCTTGTGAGGTTTACCGAAATCGGAGGCAGTTTACATGTGTCGAAGACCTAAAGAATTCTATAAAATGTGCTGGGGCATTTTATACCTCATGGCATGTTTGTAAATTCGTGAAGTCGGTTATCGTCGGCTTTAGTTAACTGCTGACATCATAACAGCGTGCAGATAATTTGCATATTTCGGAAAAAAAACAGGTGTTTTAATTAAAATGTTAGGGTGTCTTATAATTTTGTCCATGGTATTTTTAATTTTTTTTATTAAACTCTATAAAAATACCATTTCTGTAAAACAATTACTTGTGGTAACAGAATAAATTTATGTTTTTTGTCGTATTTGATAAAGCATTTTTAAGCTCTGAATCTTTTCTTTCACTGTATGTCAAATTAGGTAGGTGTCTTATAATTATGCCCACCACTGTAATACTTTTATAAACCCACCATTTCTGTAAGTGAAGAAGAGAGATGCCTGCACAACACTAATATGAAGGCATATGAAGAAAGAAAAAAAAAAAAAGGAGGTGGTTTAAAGATATTTCAGGCTGTAAAAATTCTGAATATAATCTTGCATATGCATTCATGTGTTACATCCATATACAAAGATTAGTATGAACATTATTATGTAACAATGAAGACAGATTTACTATTTCAAATTCATTTGTCACTCTAACTGTACAACAATTCATATTTTTTATTTGTAAAAGCTATATATGTTTAAAATAAGTTCAAATAGTTTTGGTTTTTGGTGATATACATGGGATATCTGCAGTAAATTGATTGAGTTATAAGCTAGAGTTATGAGTTAAAAAATTGTATTTTATCTAAATAAAATGTTTATTATTCTGAACTAACAATTTCATTACAATAAAATAGCTGTATTAAAAAATATAACACATTTGTATGGATTAAGTGAAAAAAAAAGTTTTCATAATGTATTGAATAGTAAAAATCTGCCTTCCTTTAACATGCACTGTGCCAAAAATTTGCACAATTTAAAATATTTTTTGTCTTCAGTGCCATTTCTTTTTCGATTGTCATACGAGAATTAAATTTGGAAAATATTGTAATTTTCTAAATGAATAAATGTGAAAACTATTTTAAAGCTGTTATTGATTAACTTACTATTTACTTACGTCTTTCAATTGTAAATATTTAATTTGTTTGACAAAAATTATATATTTCATTCTGAAAATAAAAATTACATTTGTATTTTTATTGTTTTTTGTTTCTGCTACTTGCAACACTCTATATATGAAAGGCTCAGGTGTAAAGAATGAATCTTTTAAGATCTGCACCTCAGGCCCTTGCTACAAGTCTGCTATAGGGCCACTCAATGAGACAACTGAAAAAGAAATTTCTGACAAACTATATAGATCTCACATTTGATACGCTTTTTACTCATAAACAGGTCTTTACAAATTTGGTAAAATCTGGTAGCCAGTAAAAAATATTTACTCCCTCCCCCTCTCCCCAGTAATTGATTTTCAAAAAGCACAAAGTTATTTTTATAAATTGAGAAAAAATAATAACAAGCATAGTTTAGAATTATTAGTTATATAATTTAGTAAGATAAATTCATTAGAAAAATTAGTTTGTATTATCAAAATTATATATCGCTGAAAAAAAAAAGAAATACAGTAAAAAGGCTGAATTAACCGACATGTTCAGAAAATGCCGATTGCTGAATGCTTCAAATGTTCAGATGGTTGAGTGCTACAAAATCTATATCTGATGAGGGGGGCCATCGATGAAATTGTGAAACAGGAAAACAATTTTTTGCCTTTTTTCCTATCGAAGTCAGTCAAATAATTCTGATTTTATTATTTTAAAATTTGCATTTCATGAACTTTTTTTGCTAAAAAGTAAAAATACTTTTTGTTTGAATTAGTTTCTAAGTCTTATTCCTCAATGTTGGAGGGAGAGAAAAAGTTCCATTTGTGTTCATTTCTTTTATATAAATTTTTATATAAAAACAAAAAACAACGCCAGATTAAATATCTCGGTCGCCAGTGGCGACTGCATTTGTCAAGCCCTGCTCATAAATCAATTCTAAGAAAAAGAAAAATGAATTGGCAGTCCTTGTAACAGCAAGTCAAACTTACTCATAAAATCCATAACAATTTGTCTAAGCCATAATCTTTGAACAATCCTACTTCATTATATTTTTAAACTGTCTGTCTCTATTTTTTTTTTTTAACTTGAAAAACGTCTTTAACCTATATCTGAAATTTTTAACTCTTAGTTATGATTTCATTGTCCATTGAGAAAATACATGTGGAATACCACATTTTATGTATGAAATGAAGGAAACTTATTTCAACCTCACTTTATTTACAATGTTATCACCTTTGTTTACAACAGACGAGGTGATACTAATGTTAAAAATTAAATTAAATGTGTATTCTACAAAGCTAATTCAAAATATTTTACATTTTGTATTACTTAAAATTTATACAAATTTTATTTCATTTGAATACTACTTCATAATTCAAGAAATCAATGTATGTGGTAATTGAAATTTCATTGCAAATTCGACACTTACACGATTTATATGAATATAAATGCGAAAAATAATTATTTCTTTAAAAAAAGGAAAAGATCCAAATGAAGTAAAATTTTAGAAAAAAAATATCTTTCTACATTAAAAAAAAAAAAATCCTTGAAAAACCACTGAAATGTAGTCTTAGAGAGAAAAAAAAAAAAAACCTTATACGAGTTTATCTGCATTTTTTGCACCGTTTTTAACACCTGTCGTTTCTGTAATGGACAGAAACTCGGAGAGAAAAGAGCTGTTTTTATCCACAATCTAAAAAGAAATGTATCAATGAGCTAGGCAGTTACAAATGAATATGATTGCAGTAACCGCCTTGACTTCCACTGAAGTTGTAATCTATAAAATATAAACTAAAAATCTATTATTTGATATTTAAAATATAAAAAATGAAAAACAATTAAAAAAATGCAATTTGGGTGAATTCAAAGTAACATTTTATTGATATAATTAGATTTCACATATCAACCATTCAAATATTTTTTGACATTTCTACCACCATGTCATTTACTTGTGTTGTTACAGAAACAGTTTGTTATGTAACTTTCAAATTTTTGTCTTTTAACAAGTTAATTTTAGCTACAGTTTTTTTTTTATTGCTTTTTAGGTGCGTTCGTAATTATATAAATACGTAGCACCTATAGTCGTCGTTTGGTCCGTCCGTCTGTCCGTCCGTCTGTCTGTCTGTCCGTCCGTCTGTCTGTCCGTCCGCATATAACAACGCAAAAACTACCCAACCAAATGGTTTGCAATTTAAAATATATTATCTTTGCAGAATTTTGTCGAGACATTTCAAATTTTATTAAAATCGAATCAAAACTTTAGGAGATATTAATAAAAATATTTATTAAGAAATTTGATTTTTTTTTTTAAATCGGTGCTTTTTTGTTAGAGGAGCTTCCGATGGATGTTAAATCGTCAAGCGACCGAGATACTTATTTTATTACAGAAATTAATCTGCAGACGATATAATTCATTTCACAGAATTAAAAATCATCAAGATCTGAATATTTATATAACTAGCTGATACATATATATCTGAATATTTATATAACTAGTTAAGATATTTGTATGAACAGCGTCATAAAATATATACTTAACTAGCTGTTTAGCCCGTTCTACGCACGGGATATCATGAATTTAATTCTAAAACGTGCGTACGAACGCACCTCGTTTGTAACGTTTGACGTACAATTTCCAACTTGTTCTTATTTAAATATTCATGATATCTCATCCTAGCCCCCTTAACTTGGCTCCATATTTCTTTCGCAGAAGTGTCGCCTATTTAGCAACAAATTTGTATGACTAAAGCATCATTATATTATGTTAAAAATATAAATGTAGCAAAAATACTATTTGCTAGTAAAAAAATCTGAATATTTTGCAGACTGAACTCGGAAGAATCTTGACACATGATAGCACTTTTTTTTTTTTTTTTTTTTTTTTTTTTTAATCCCTGACTTTTTCAGGTTTTAGGGAAAAAATGCGATTTTCCATGACTTTTTGAGCACTAGTCATTTTCCCTGTTTTCCAGTTGCATAGGAACCCTGATGAATTTGCATTTGTATCCATGCATAAGGTATGTGGAATCAGGTGAATCTTCGTAATCCAATGGTATAGAGTAAAACCTCATTAGTACATCACTCTCAGGTCCATTTAAAAATGAGTTACTAAGCGGAGTTTATATTAAATGTAAAATGAAATTCTAAATGTACCTATAGTGATATTATTTAAATTAGTAAAGAATTTATAAAATGGATGACAAATTAAGGAAAGCATAGTATGTATGTTACATAGTATTTAATTGTATGATTCAATACGGATCTATTTGTTATTGGCTTAGAAAATAAAACATTTATTTTTGTTTGATGGCAGTTTTCTGAAATAATTTATTTTTCTCTAAGGAATAGAGCGGATTATATTTGCCATTTGTAAAGTCCTTCAAAGACGAAATATAGCTCCTTAGTTTATCAATGAATTCTAAGGCTTTTTTTTACAGTAGCAATCGATTTGGGAGGATTTTTGAGGATCGCTGTCGGATTCTACTGCTGGCCTGTTCTTAGTTTCCAAAACATCACTACAATTTAAGTTATTCTTGTGTTCAGAGAGTTTGTTGATATGACAGATAATCTTTGTAAAGAAACTTACCGTCATGCACAATAAAAACTAAGTGGTGTTGGAGATAACTCTGACAAAGAAATAGGACAGAGTTTGCCTATCTGACTCTCAAAAGTGACGTCTTAAGTGGAGTGGTTGAAAAAATAGTGATGCATTAAGTGGAGTAAAATATGTGAAAAGTCCTATAAGAATGGTCGGGACTTCTGAAACATGATGTAATATGACATTTTATCCAGGTGACTTACTAATAAGGTTTGACAATGAAGGTATATGAAGTGATGGAGAATAAATCTAAAATTTTCGCTTTAGTTGCATAGTAAGTAGTCTTTGGGTTTGATTTGGAAAGAGGAAGGGCAAGAGTTTTGTTTCGTAATTATACATTTTGCTCTGTTATTGCATGATGAAAAAAAAATTTCTTTTCTTTCTTTTGAAGGAAAGTTTCAAGAAAAAAAATTTGTCAACATACACAGTCAATGAAAGTTTTATATATACAAACTTAGGAATAAGGAGGTTACCTAATTTCATAATATTTTTTTTTTTTAAATATATATTCACCCACAACTTTCAAACAGGTACTTTGATTTGCATTTTTTTTTTTTTTTTGTTGAAAAAAGATCATTTTTGTAGTTGTCATATGAAAACTGTATTAGGATCCAAATATATATGTGTTTGTCTCTCTGTGTGCTCTAATTATCATAAAAAAATAGAACAACATTTTAATATACTATAAAACTAGAGAACAGCAGTTTCCAATTTAAAAATATTTATCTTATAATTTGGAGATTTTTTTTTCTACATATAAAAAATTTGAATTTATTATTATGTACTGTCTCAGTAAAAAAGCTTAAATCGCTACAAAATTTCACTGTGTTGTTGACATTGACACAGAACTTTTATTTATTTATTTTTTCTTTGGAAAAAAATATTATGATTAGTTTTTTTCTTTTGTGCACTCATAAAGAATTCTAATAGATGTGTGTGCATTATCCTGAGTAAATTTATAGTTTAAAATTTGACGAATTCTGTACACTTGCGCTATCTAAACGTAACATTGACATAAGTATTGTATAAAAATATTTTTTTAGCAGAGTACCAGGAAAAGTACTTTACTTTTTGAAATAAAAAATCAAATGTTGAAAGCTGTAAATTCAAATTTTAGAAATTTCAAGAAAAAAATGCATTGAGCTTAAATGTACTTATATTACTAAATAAATTAAAAAACCACTAAACTGAAAATAAAAATTTAAAAATCTCAGGTCATTTGATTAAAACACACATGTAAATGAGTATCGTATTTCCTTGAAAATATAACCTGTTTTTATAGTAATTTTTCATCCAAAAGATGCATTAGAGCTTATTTTCAGAAGATGTATCTTTTAAATCTTTTATGTAGATCTTTTACAACTATACTTGTAAAATACAAAACAGTTTGTTTTTCAGCAGTGTCTAGTGTTTCTATTTTAAGTGCTGTTTTTTTTTTTTTCAGTTTAATTTTGACGAGTTTCTCCTCTTCTTTTATTATAATTTTTTTTAATTAGCAGTATTAGATGTACTGTCACAATTGCTTTTGTTAGAGTTGAGATTAGGCCAATATATATAAAAATAATTGCACCAATACATAAGGTACTTCTGTATTATCCTGTCGACCACTTTTCATAACAAAAAACTATCGCTAAACAAATGGGAGAACGTTGCCATTGGAATATCAAAATAAATAAATAAAATATAAGAATTTAAGGACAATTGTTATTTTAATGAATGAAATAACTAATAAATTAGTAAAACAATGAAAAATACACGCAAATGTCGAATTAAAAACCACTTGATGACATAAACACGTATAATGCTTCTGATATCAAGTAAACGGGACTGCATTTTTAGCATTTAATCTAACAGTTTGGCGATAGTTTTTTGTTATGAAAAGTGGTCGATGGGATAATACAGGGTTCATACAGACTACTTAGAAACTCCTTAGAAATGAAAAAGTTTCTAAGCAGTGCTTAGAACTCCTTAGATATACAAAATACTCCTTATAAACTCCTTAGAATTATCGCGAAGCAAAATTAAGTGACTTCATGCTCTTAATTGAAGTATACAAGATTAGAAAATAGAGACATGAGGATTAATATTGCCTATATATAATGATCTTTCTTAGGTAGGGCATGAAATAAAATAAAATCTTATGTTTACAAAAGAAAAATTAAAGTGATTACAGGTGATTTTCTTACCATTCTAAAAAGAAAGCAATACATTGTGAATACTGTGCAGTTGTAACACTGACCCATTAGATTTTAATAGTATAAGATCTGTTTGAAAGTCTTCTCTGTTAATTTTCTTAATTAAAAATTATGCATGTTACAGTGCAAGGTACAGTAATACTAAATATATATATATATATATAAATATATATATATGGTAAGTTCTTTAAAATTTTTGCACTCCTTAGATACTCCTTGGATTTTTTCTTCTGAATTCTGTAAGAACCCTGGATAATAGAGAAGTACCTATAATAATTATGAAAATAATTGTATCATTCCAGGATTGAATTGTACTTCTTTTGTTTTACCTTAGTATCTCTTGGATTTATTTTCAAAACACTTAGCAAATTGTGATAATTACTACACCATCATTTTTTGTTATAAAATTCACTTCGTTTTAAACAGATTCAAATAAATTAACATAAAGTGTTTTATATTTATATCTGAAGGGTTCATCAAAAAATACACAAGCATTTTCCCCTTTTCTTGATGTTGGCGCTATTTAGTACGTAATGTGTAAAAATATTTTAGGCTAGTCATTTATCTGGAAAATTATATCTATAAAAAAATAATTAAGTCCCTTAGTGGCCATACAAATTAAAATAATCATGGCTTGATGAATTTTCATCTGAAATAGGCACCACAATAACAGAACAATTTTATGTACTAGCCAACATGTTTTGTTCTACAGTTATGTGTACATTTAACTTACGTACATTAAACATCACTAATATTAAGCGCGGTAAACGTCTGTGTGTGTGTGTGTGTGTCTGTGCACTCCGCCTTTGTACCCGCAAAGGCTCCTGGACTAATCGACGCACCGACGGCGGACGCGGACCGAAAAATTCGCAAAAAAGGCGCGACGCTCAAGTTTTGATCGGGTCGGGATTCCGACCCGGACCCGGGGAGTTATTAATGAGCGAAAGTGTTTTAATTACCGACCGAAACCGAACTGGAAAAAGAATCAAAAAAAATTTCCGTTTTGATAATTGCAGACATCCAAATCGTCGCTTTTTAACGCATCATCGAATTTAAAAAAATGTACCGGAGGTATCGATCCGAAAATCGGGGTACGCACGCGGCCGATTTTTGTCGTTCCAAAACGTCAAATTTTTTGAAATTCGGACCGTAACTTTTTTTTATTTCGGCCAAAAACTGACCAGACATCCAACATCGACCCCAGACGTGAAAAAAAGGTTGCCGTAAAGAATGCAGTGTCGACAGATACGAGATCAAATCGCCCCACTCCTTTTTGAAACAAGTGGAAATAATGACTCTACATTCGCGAAAATTTGCTAACACGTGTATAAAAAAACCACGAATTCAACAAAAAAAAATTCGTAAAAATCGACCAGTAATTTTTGAAGATATCAATTAAAACTCATTAATGACATGGCAAATGAATTTATTTCTATTTCGGAGAGACAGCTTCTTTTTTATTTCAACATTCAACGCAGACGAATCGTCTGTGGATAAGTCATTTCTGAAAGAGATAAAATAGTCACCTGACTTTCAACTGCGTTCTTTCAGAGGGGGGGGGGCATTTCCGAATCTAAGGGGCGCATTAATTCTAAACTTTGACAGGGCGACTCAAAATGGATTCTGCTTTCAGAATATCTAAAAATTATTCTCATATCTTCATTAGAAGCCGATATATTATTTTATTGTGTAATTAATCATCGTTATTTGTATAATTAAAGCAAAAGAAAGATTTCTTTTACAGTGCCGGCTAGATATTACGATTTTAAGAAGTAGGCCGCGTCTAAAAACTGCCATAACGAGTATCTTAAGTTTTTGTTTTAGAGTGGCAACCAGATATTACGATAGGGAAAAGCGGGCTTCGCCCGTTATCGATTTTTTTTTTTTTTTTTTTTTAGTTTTAAGTTTTTCTACAGCTCACTGTCTTTGAACTAGAACACAGGTAGTCTACATAAGTTGTTTCCCCCCCCCCCCCCCCCCCCCCGCTTTTTTTCTTTTAACTGCGGTCCGTTTCTATAACTAAGAAACTATGTTACGGATGTCCACCAAACTGATTCCAAACATCATAATTAAAGTAATAAGGACCCCCTGTCCAGATATTATGATAGGGAAAAGCGGGCTTCGCCCGTTATCGATTTTTTTTTTTTTTTTAAGTTTTTCTACAGGTCCCTGTCTTTGAACTAGAACTCAGGTAGTCTAAATAAATTCGACTCGATATCAGATAGAGCTTACCGATTTTATTTCGTTTTTTCACCACTAGGGGGCGCTTTCCTATCTTCGGTTCTACGGGCATGAAGACGACGGGGTATGGCTCATTCGACTCGACATCGAAAGTCTTAACGATTTCAGTTATGATCATATAAACAGATTGCGCCACCTGGTGGCGGAAGGTGGAACTAACGTATACTGCAGCGCGTGCGCAGCACAACTGCTATACGGTGCCGCAGGTTTTCGTTCAGTTAGAGGTTTATACTATTCCATGTGCAATTTAAGGGATTATCCGCTGCATGCGTAGCACGACCGTCATACGGTGCCGAAGGCAGCGGGGACCAGGGTCGGAACGACTGCTATACGGTGCCGCAGGCAGCGGGGACCCGAGCCGGAGGTTCGTTCAGTTAGAGGTTTATACTATTCTATGTGCAATTTAAGGGATTATCCGGTGCGTGCGCAGCACGACCGGTATACGGTGCCGAAGGCAGCGGGGACCAGGGTCGGAGGTTCGTTCGGTTAGAGGTTTGTACAATTCAATGTGCTAATTAAGGGATTACCCGGTGCGTGCGTAGCACGACCAGTATACGGTGCCGAAGGCAGTGGGGACCCGGGTCGGCGGTTCGTCTGGTTTGAGGTTTTACAAGAATCGAGATTTTCTACAATTCGAGGCACCGATGTAAATTAGGGGCCCGCTGGCGTTCAAAGCCAGCTAGTTTAAAACTAATAACAATTAAAGGCAATAAATGTTATAAAGCTCAGCGATTATTTTTGGCCCATGCATACACTGTTAGTTTAACACTGAAAATCAATTTCAATATACAACTGCTTTGGACGGATCAAAACTCTGTTCATGCTAATAAAAATCAAATTACTAAGGACTTCAATGATGATCTTTGATTAGGTTCATCAAAGCTACTTCCACAAGAGACAATTGATATGGATAAAACTGATGCAAATTTGGAAGTCTGTTTGGTAGCTTTTATAAGTTATTCATAGTGACAACACTTTCAATTGACAGGGTGTCTATTCCTGATCAGCAATGAATTTCCCTGACTTTTCCATATAAATACGTAGCACATATTGTCGTCGTCTGGTCTGTCGGCATATAACAACGCAAAAACTACCCAAACGAATGGTTTGAAATTCAAGATATATTATATTTGCAGAATTTTGTCGAGACATTTCAAATTTTATGAAAATCGAATCAAAACTTTAGGAGATAATAAAAAATATTTATTAAGAAATGTAGATTTTTAAAAAAGAAATCTGTGCTTTCTTGTTAAAGGAGCTTCCGAGGTTTACCCGTCAAGCGACCGAGATACTTATTTTATGACAGAAATTAATGTGCAGACTATATAATTCATTTCGCAGAATTAAAAACCCTCAAGATCTGAATATTTATATAACTAGCTATAGTACGTATTTGTCACGTTTGACGTACAATTTCCAACTTGTTTTTAAAAATTCCAGGTATCGAGATTTTGTGATGTTACATATAAAAAAATCTTAAAAGTTGTGAATTTGAGAGTGGAACTTTCAGAACTGATTTGTAACATAATTTTTTGTAAAATTTACTAATTGTTGAACATTTTACATGCTAAACATTTTGCAGATACACACTTTTAGCATCAGGTTCTATCCATTTTGTTAAATCAGGATGAAATTCTTTGTCACATCAGTCCCAGTTAAATACAGATTGCTTTGTCATATTTTAATACAAATAGTAAATATTCAACAAATTAAGCTAACCGATGTTCAGTTCCCAAACAAAGATAAGCAAGCAGAGTGAAACACGTAATCAATCCTACAACATTCAATAGAAAGTTTGTGAAGCTGGAAATCTCCGAGTTATAAAGGAGGACTAAAAGGGGGTAAACAAAATGATTTTCACGAGAGGTTGAAATACTCTTTACAGTACTTATGAAGAGCAAAATATGATTTTAATGGTGTTGCAATTTGAAATCCTTAGTTTTATAAGAAAATTTAACTTTTTCGCAGAATTTCTCTGACTTTTCCTCAGAAATGGTAAATTTCCCAGACTTTTCCAGTCCAGATAAATTTTCCAGGTGGCTAGACACCCTAAATTGATCTGAATGAAATATATTTAAGGTTCGAAGTAAATTGAGAATACAATTTTATACAAAAATTGTTTTTAATCATTTGAAGAACATAAAAGTTAAATCTTGACTAATAAAAACTGTATGGATGTGTTGATGCAGGGGTTTTTTCCCTCCTTAAAAGTGCATTTTGTAAAAAGTTATTTGAGAAATGTATCACATTTTTGTAATAGAAAAATATTTTGTAACGAAAGATTAAATCCAGTTACTCAAATTTAAAACAAATATTATTAATAACTTATTTAAGTCCTTCTGCTAAAGTTTTCCTTAATGGTGAACTTGTTTTGTTTGCAAATTATGAATTTATAACCCTACAAAATAAAAATAATTAATGAAGAGTATGTTTTATGAAATGGAATTTTGTGAAGGGAGCCTATTTTATTAAGAGGAATTTTGTGAAGGAACCTGTTTCATCAAGAGAAATTTTGTGAAGGAACCTGTTTTATCAAGAGAAATTTTGTGAAGGGGCTGGTTTTATTAAATGGATTTTTGTGAAGAGGTCCTCAATAGGCCCCATATTTTGCCTAGATCGACTCCTGATATGGCACAGGAATATTGCACCTAAATCTAGAATACTAGCACGTTGAGTGCACCATATTTCTCCTCTGATCCCAGGAATAAATACCAAAGTTAAATAAATAAAGCTAGGAGCCAAACCCATATTTCCGATTTATATTTCCTCGACATATATACACTGCCATGGTGTCCTAGCATCTGATTTTTTTTTTTTTTTTTTTTTTTTTAAGTTATTTTGAAAGTTTTTTTTTTTTTTTTTTTTTTTTTTTTTTAATGGTGTTGCCCGTAATTTTGTAAACTTAAAACTTGGCTCTCTCTCTCTTTTTTAATAATAAATAAGATAAATTCAACAATAGAGCAAAATATATCTTACTTAAGAACAATTATCAAAAGATTATTACTTAGGAAAAAAAATATCACAATTTATTTTTTATTTTTTAAAGCATTTGTTGTATGTATTTGTTCACAGAATTTTGCTTTTCCCAAACACACTATTAATGCTGTACAATCACTTTGTAGGAGGGTTTTTAAATTGTATAAGCAACAGGTTTTTTTTTTTTTTTTTTTTTTTTAAATCTTTTATAACTTTTAGTTTTATTATTGAAGAATTTTAAGAATTGCAAAAACAGAATATCCTCTTTAGGATTATTTTCAAATCAGAACTTGCTACTACTTGACACATTCACAGAGTCTTTTTTAATTGTAAACACATCACATTTACAAGCATTCAAATTCAGATACAGGGAAATCAAATAAGAGTTTCTCTAAAGACAAAGAATTTCTCAGAAAATAGTGTTTTGAACAGATTTTTAAGACATGGCAGTAAGGAAAAGATAGTTATTAATGTGCAATTAATTATAACTCAATTTGCAATACATTTATCGAGAAACACTATTCAATTCTAAAGCACTTGAATAGTCAATCCTGCAAATTTCATGTATTTCTATAAAGGACTCTGTGAATGTGTTTGCACAGTTGAACAGAGAAAAGTACTTTAAGTTTAACACATTCGTAACTGCTGGTGTGAATTCCTAAATTTTAGAAGATCCACCTACTTATGCATTTTATATGGTACATTATTTTTCAATAAAACACATATTTATATTTACACAATCAGTGTACTATGTATATAAAGTGCAATGATTAGAAACAACATTATTACATATCCATTTGTAATATAACGATGAATATAGAAAATCTTTTTTCGTTAAATAATGCAATATGTTATGTAAGAATATCGGCCATAAATTACTGATAAAAAGGCAAAAAGAAACAGTTGTGAATGTGTTAAATTAAAAGGTAATATTTTGCTAATAAATTGAATATTAAGATAGAACTAAACCAACATCAAATAAGCACATTGCAGTCAAAATATCTACAGACTTTATTTTTTTATTAGAAATACGTAACACTAAGGATGAAATTTTAGTATGGAGACAGAAAAGAACTCTATGATACAATGATAATTTTCATGAATTTTTACTTCTCAACAAATGTTTTCATTCCTTTCAAAAGATTAACATACAGCTTATGTTCATAAGATGTAAAAAATACAATCATCTTTTCAGCAAACTGATTAGAGATACCCCGTTCTTCCAAATAATTCATCAACAAGTCATACAAGTACTAAAAAAAAAGAATAAAGATATGTTAAAATCAAGCAAAAAAATATTGGAAAAATGTCTGACAGCATTGTGTCTAAAAGAATACAATATTCCTATATTATAATAACAACAGAGTTGCCAAATTGTAGACAGTATAAATCAAGAGATTTTTAAAAAGAAATAAAGATACTTTTTTCAATGAAATTTTTTTGTTTTTAAATATAAAAACTAGTCGTTGGGGGCCACCGTAATACTTACCCATCATGGATATGCATAATGTAAAATATTAAAATAAAAATGTGTAAACTACTTATAAAATGCATTGCAATTCAAATCAAATCGTGGCTGGATGACGTCATAAACTTTAAAGGCTCGATTACTGAATTGCTTGAAAGAGTTTTTTCCTTATAACTCCAAAAATAATAATCCTATTAACTAGCGGTTTATTGCATCTGATTAAGCGTCAAATTTCCAATTAAAATATATCTTTGAAGTGAAATTTGGATGAAATACAGGGTCATGAAAAATCGAAGAGTGTGGCAAATAGGATTCCAAATATCAAGGCAACTCATTATCCGATCGACTTCATGCTTTATGCAAAATTTATGTGTTTTTATTGTCTTTTATGTTCATTTCTTAAAATAAACAATTTCGAAAATTTTTATATACCTTTTATCAGAACGAATATTTCGAGAGTCTGAAAAAAATTGTTCCGGTTAATCGAGGTTATTGAAATGAAATAGGCTTCTTCCCATTATTACATACTAAGTACATACCAAATTGCAAGTCTCCATCTCAATTTTTTCGGGAGATAGAGCGTTTACAGACACAGACGGACGGCAAAATTTTTTTTCTAAAAATATGTTTTTCGGAATCTCCAGTGTCTGAAACGTGTAAATCAGTCAAAAAAAAATTTCGATTTTCAAAACGATTACAAGACTTACCCTATACTACGTATGATGGGTAAGTAATAAGATAATAATAATTTAATTCACATTAAATAATATTACAACCGTGTATATTTAATAAATTTTAAAATGATTTAAAATTTGTTATAAATACAATAAATGGATTTTGCCTTATAAAAAAATATACATTTATGAACGATATGAAAGATAATTCTTTATTATTAAAGACGTTATTTATAACAAAAATAAAATGACACGTAATGATTACATTAAAAAAATGAATTTATAGTTTCCAATGTAAAGTTGCAATTTCTTTATTATAGAAAATAAAAATGGTATCAGATTTTGCATTTAAGAGCCTATGCTAGTCACGTGAAGAAACGCTCAAGCTAATGTTAAGTCTATGGAAAGGCTCTTACGTGATTTCTCGCTCGCATTTTAATATTTTTAAATGATTTTTTTTTTCATAGGATAGCTGAGGTCGATCTTTAACGTTGTTAGTTTTTACTTTTTCGATTTTAGTTACAGTTTTTTTATAAGCGGACATTTCTAATTTTGGAACCGGTTCTGAAAGTGAAAGTACCCTTATATAAAAAAAACTGGAACCAAAATCGAAAAAGTAAAAACTAACAACGTTAAAGATCGACCTCAGCTATCCCATGCAAAAAAAATGATTTAAAAATATTAAAATGCGAGCGAGAAATTGCACAAGAACGTTCCCATAGATTTAACATTAGCTTGCGCGTTTTTTCGCGTGACTGATGTAGGCTCTTAAGAATAAAAATTGAAAATTTGCTCATTGCAAGAATCACAATGCTTTAAAGAGAAATGCTTTAAGATCATATATTTGATTTGAATATCTATATCAAATAGCAATAATCAAGCATAGAGAAAAAATAATTATCTGTGATGTTTCTAGCATATTTAAATATTAAACAAGAATTTAAAAAAAAATTGTGTTAGAAAATTAGGAGAAATCTATCAAAAATCAAGAGTATGGAAAATTAAGCAAAAATCAGAAGTCTCCTGCCAAAATCAGGAGACTTGGCAAGTCTGTAATAATATTGAATACACATTAAGAAATTTTCATAAGTTAAAATTGGTAACATTTTCTCTTCTTAAAAAAAACAGGAAAAGCTGATTGCATTTTAAGACACTTTTTATTTTATGGCGCATAATTTATGCTCCATTTTTGACAACTGACAAAATCCTTTACATAACAGCATTCATTTATACATTTTTTAATATTATAGTACTAATATACTATAATATTAAATTATATAATTATTTAATGTATATACATTTTAGAATTATTTAATGTATTTATAATTTATAAATGTATACAACATTTAATTATGATTGTTTGATTTTCTTTTCTTCATGACTTACATTTTCATTTTTAAAAATCTTATTAACCCATTAGGTACCATTGCTCCCATTTTGGGAACATTGCTTTATGATTTTTTTCTAAAGTGAGTATTTTATATATTGTTAAAAAGTTCATGTTATTTGCATTTTGAATATAATAGACGACTTCTGAATTTTTTTTTTAAAGTTTCATTAAAATTTTCTATTTTTTAAAATGAGTTAAAAAAGGCGAAAAATAGCTTTTTGGCCATACTCGAAAGAAAGAAAAAAAAAAAAAAACGCTATAATAAAAATTATATTTTTTAGTTAAAATATGTTTATAACAGTGTATTATATTAAACAACATCAATCCGGAATTAATATGTATAATTGATCAATCACAATTACCAAAAGCATAAGTTGTTCCCAAAATGGGAGCAATGGCTCTTAATGGGGGTAATGTTTTTGAAAACTTGTACATATGACCCTGTGCATTTATGGTATTTATTTTTCAGTTTATTAGCTATAAAAGGGATAATATCATTCTGAAACTAATATTTAAAGAAGATTTCAAATAAATTAGTCCAACTTTTACATTTATAATAAAAAAACAAAATGAAATTACCAGTTCTATAAGCATTTTCATTATCCATCTCTTTATTTTTCATCATTACATTATTTTTTTATTCAGATTTTTTTACATGGAAGATGATTGAACAATTTTTTAAATTTGGATGATTTTTCGGCTGTTCCAGAAATCTTTTTTTAGCCCCCTGATTGCAGTATTGCAACATACAAGGAAGATATCTTTCTCATATGTATGTCGCATAAATTATTTTCTATTACATATGTAATAGAAAATAATTTATGTTATTCAGCCAACTTCCAAATTCTCATTGTTAATGTTAAACCTATGGGTATAGAACACATTCGTATATTTAAAGTGTCTCCTCACGAAATTAATATTGTTAACTTCTTTCTTCTGTGTACTACTTTTCTCTGTGTACTACATCTTTTTTCTTAGTTCTCAAAATATTTCTAAAATTTGTGCTTAATTTAATATTTTATGTGTTAAAAGCTGACGAACTGTGAGTAAGATTTTAACACTTCAGATAAAATTAAGTATATATTTTAGAAATATTTTGAAAACTAAGAAAGAAAACAGACATCCAAGAGGAATTACACACAAAAAGGTAGTTAAAAATATTAATTTCTGGTGGAGATATTTTAAATATATACAAATGCATTCTACGCCCATAGGTTTAACATTGGTGAAGGGAATTCGGAAGTTGGCTAACTGACAGCCTTAAAACAGATGGTCATTGACTCACCTTACTGGTAAATGATAAAATAAATTTTCTTACAGAACAAACAAAAAATAATGAAATAGAACAATTGAAATTGGATAGGCGGGGATAGCAAATGATTGGGTGGGCTTGGGTCCCACTGGCCCATATAAGTTGGCACCACTGCACACATATTACATCAAAAACTAACTGACATTACACCCAGAACACTTTAATTGGAAAATTAAAAATGTCTGAAGACATTTCTTATGCCCTACATACAAGCAGGGTAAGCAAAAATTTATCACGATTGTTTTTACTAGCTTTTACCAAATTCAGAAAACATGTTTTCTCCATGATTTTTACAATCTTTTGAGAAATATATAATTTATAAAACAGTATTGTATAAATGAACTCAAATTATAATTATTTTTAATAGCATATTAAAATATATATATGCTCATTTTAATGAGCTAATATTCTAATTTCACACATGCACATAAACATAGAATTTGCACTGAAAATTAAGATATTTGCTTGTCGCTTTAATATATAGGATTAAATAATAACTTACACCATCCATAATGTCTCCAGATACTGTGTATGTAGAATCTTCAAATTCATCTTCATATAATGAAATTTCTGATATTTGGAAAACATCATCTAAAAAAGTAAAGTGAAAAAAATATATATATTAATGAATATAATTTTTTTTTAAAAAAAAGCTGCTTCTATTTTATTATATTATTATTGTGCATTATAAACAGATAGAATGCAATTTATTTTACTATTATAGATTATAAACAGATAAAAATGCAAATGCTTACAATTTGCTGTAATGATAAAATATGTGCTTTTAAAGATGATAAAAATTTCAACTATAATTATAGTTATAATAAATAAGCCACAAACAATTACAGGCCCAAAAACTTGTCAAGTTTTACTTAAAACTTTCAAGTTAGAAATTGGCAACTATTTAATACAAATTTCTTCACGGTATCTGTCCTCCAGAAAAAACTTGCTTAAACTTTTTCTATTAAAATTTTAAACATTCTTTCTTAAAAATGTATTACAGTCATGGTATTTTAGATAACAAATATCTTGTTAAACTTCTATACTGATTTTTATTTTTTGTTACATTCCCTAGATTGTTTTACTGCATTTGTTTGTTTTAGGCTTACTTTTGCATATGGATTTTCAGTTTTTTCTAGTGAACCACAGAAAAACATACAATATAATAAATGGGTCAGATATTTCCTCTATGATGTTTAAGATTATATTATTTTCATTAGAAAATGCAATATAATTCAAGACTGTTGTATTTTTAATATAATCCCTCCCCCCCCCCCCCCCCAAGATCTGAAAATTGAAACTTTTAGTTAATAGCCAAAGGCCAGTAGACCCTTTCAGTTTAGTAGCCACTTTTTAGCAATCTTAATTCTTGTTTAATTAAATTAAAAGTATTAAAATTCCTTATTTATATAGAATACAACAGTTAACAGAGCTTCTGCAAAAATTCATCACTTAAAATATAGGAGTCCTAAGACCAACATGAATATAAAACAAGAACGAAAAATCATGTGTCAAGCATAGATTATGAAACACATAGAAAACTAATTAAACTTCTCCATTAAATAAAGTGAAAGATATGTAAGGAAATAGTTTAGAAAAGCTATAAAACATTTAAAAATACAGCTTTATCAATTACCTTCCATAATCAAAAATGTAATCTAATTAATTGGTGCAGCCCTGCATATATGATCTATAGATTTACATACATACTACATAACATGCAAAAATTTAGTTCAATTAGATGAACCACTTCCAGCAATTTTCGTCAACAGATGGAAAAGCACTTAGATTCTTTTGTACAACCCTGTATATCATCTAAAGACTTTTGTACACACAACACATAAAACTAAAATTTAATTCAGATTAAAAAAAAAAAAAAATGCATAACAACTTAAAATGCACTTCTAGCAATTACAACCCATAAACAGCAATGTATCTTGTTCTTTGCGTAGCCCTTGAGTGAATTTATTTATATTCCACACTTCTATTAGTATACTAAATATAATTCAGCAGGAAAATGCATAGCACAATTCAAAACTACCCTTAAGCAATTCATTCCCATAGCCAGTAATACTTACGAATTCCTTTGTGTAGCCCTGTATATGACTAACAGAATTTATACATACCATGTACTATACAAAAATTTAGTTAAAAACACACTTCCAGTAATTATCGCTCATAGGCAGTACTGTAACCAGATTCTTTTGTGTGTCCCCGTAAATGAATGCAATGTACACCATACTTTTCAGTGAGAAACTTATAGTGCACCTCCTCAATAACTCATATAAATTTCATTATGTTTGAAATAGTGTAACAACATTAAAACATACTGCAAACGATTTTTCCTTGTAGACCATTATTATGTAACAAAATTCTTTTGTGTGACCTTGTAAATGAATAATAAATGTGTTGCACCCCATATTCTACTAAAAAGCAGTGTTTCAGTGCACTTTATAAATGCATATCAATTTCATTATATTTGCCATGGTGTAACACCATCAAAATGAACATGAAACCATTTTTTCCCCCATTGACCGCATTGTAACGGAATACTTTTTTGACTGTCACAGTAAACAGACTATAAATGCAACATATTTCCTTTTCAATAGTGGTTGTGCTATAGTAAACATCAATAACAAAAATTTCAGGGAAATCCGAATATATTTACAAGAGTTAGAGCACTGACAGACTAAACGAAATCAAACACTTTTCAATTATGTTGAAAAGTGTTAAAAATATAGGTCCAACTATTTAAAAATTGGAAAATATTTTCAAAATATTTAAAAAAATAAACATTTGTAGTTTATACAACTGATCAGAATATCTTGCCAAATATTTAAAAACTACATTTAACGCATTAAGGAGCCGCTTCACTGAAATTCCCTGATTGCAAAATCCCATGTTAACATATGGGAAAATTGTGAAGTGTGATTACTCGTTACCTAATACAGTTATTAAAATACGCTTTTCACCATGAGAAAGTAGATGTCAGATGCCAACTTTGTGCATTTTAAAAAATGGTATCTAAATTTTAAGTAATTAAAAAATTCCTATTAACTTTCAATATTTACTTTGAAAGTTTACCATCTTCTTAAAAATACTTAAAATTTACATAGACATTTTTAAAAATGCACATCGTCAGCATTTGACGTCTATTTTTTATGGTGAAAACCGTATTTTAATAACTGTATTAGTTAATGAGTAATCGTGCTTTGGAGTTTTCCCGTAGGTTAACATGGGATTTCGCGATCAGGGAGTTTCAGTGAATAGACAATAGTTTTAAGTACCATTAAAAAAAAATTTAATCTGTCTACTAATAAAAGTAGATTTTACTTTTCTTACAAAATACTTTGCTCGATCCCATTTAGAAAGCACAGTGAAACAGTCTAAGCTATTTTTTTAAGTGGTTATTTTCTCAATGCTTTACATAGATGTAGCTTTTATTTAATTAAAAACGTGAAGAATTTGTAACAAAAAAAAAAAAAAAAAAAGTCTTTCCATTTACAGATAGAATCACAACACATTTATTTACATTGTTTTTATAAGAATTGAGAGATTTCCATAAAAGTACTTATGTTAATCAAATTATTCTTGTAAATATTTTACAAAAACAGCTTGAACTACAGATTAATTAAATCATTTTTAGTGAAAAAAAGTTATCTAAATTTCATATTATATAAATTTTCTAATATATCTTTAAACATTAGAGAAGATTTTTATTGAGATGAAGCAATTCTTCGATTCATAATTTGGGACACAAAGGGTTTGTCCTTGTTGTAAGGCAATATTATGTTATTTCAATATTGAGAAAAATTGCTAGACATAAACTAGCATAAGAAATTGGATACTGAAATATTATGTTGACAATTTACATATATCAGCAAACAGAGAAATAAATAACAGCAGTTTGTTACTTACTATATTCTTGACTCTGAACCTCATCAGGCATATCTGTGCTATAGGTGCATAAGAATGAAAGGATTTTTTTGCCTTTCTTTATCTCAATAGTAAATTCAGGCTTGGACTTCATCTAAAAAATAGATTAACAAGCACATAAGCAAAAAAATAATACATAACCACATAAATTATGTTTTTTACATAAGAGTCAAATGCATACATTATAAAATGTTAACTACAATTTATAATTAAGTGGATATACAAATTAAGAGTGATGTCGCAAATGCACTATAGCATATCATTTAAGTAAAAGTATTGGAGAAGGGGTGCATAAAAAAATTGTAATGGGTCCTTCAGAATGAATCATTTTTACTTTGAAAAAACACAAAAGAGGCATATTTTCTATTAAATACCTTGAATATGTTTTATATTTTAATTGCATATACACATTAATTTAAAAATAGAAATTAAATTATACACAATTTTTGTTGTTGTTATTTATATGTTTAAAGTGTTTGACATACTTTTATAATATTTTAAACACTTACATGCTAATAATAAAATATAACTTAAGAACTAATTACCTCAGTTAAATATGCTTTTTAAACTTATTTTTTTATTTAGAAAAGTTCTTTCATCACAAAAAATTAAGCATTTGCATTTTATCCTCTTATACTTAGCCATATCAAATTGATTTTATCTAAGTCTGCATGATAAGTTAATATTTTTCTTAAAATATAAAAGAAAATTCTTCATTTTTAATGCAATGCTTTTAAAATCTTTCCTTTTATTCGAAATTAATGAGCCCTCGCAATGCTTACGATGTTTCACAATGAGATACCTTCTCAAATAGCCCTTAGTAAAATAAATCTTATTGGGAGGCGTAGGTATTGCCATTGGTCAACAAATTTTATAAAATTAGAAAATACATATTTAAGAAAACTTTTAACTTGTTGAACCAGCATATGCACAACACATTAAGTTCTACAACTTACTCAACACATATTAAAAGTACACACAGAAACTAGGACTAACAGTATGAATCTAATTATCTACAATTGTTTTACGTGCGAATGATTGACATATTTTGAAATATTTTCCTTCCATTGATTGGCAAATTTTGCAGCTTTTTCTTGCGACCAATTGATGAAAATCGTGGGGGCTCTTCCATGATTGATCGATGAATTTTGCATTTTTTCCTCAACCGGTTGAAGAATTTCACGATTTTTTTCACCGCGACCGATTTTGCAATATTTTTAAATGAACAATTGAAGAATTTAAACGTTTTTCCTCCCACACATTCAACTGACGAATTTCACACTTTTGTCTGACGACTGAATGACGAATTTTGCTGAAAATAAGAATTTGAAATGTTCTACTGAGAAGCCCATTAACAAAAATTTCAGGGAAATCCGAATATATTTACAAGAGTTAGAGCACTGACAGACTAAACGAAATCAAACACTTATGTGACACATGTCGCACTTTTAAGCATATTTTGCTTTGAGGATGAAAGCTTTATACAAAAGTAAAAAAAAAGCATAACTGACGAGTCACAATGTAACTCTGGAATATCTGGGGCCCATTTCATCAAATCCCTGGAATTTCGGGGATTTCCCGGAACACAAATAGGCATGCTCAAGATAAAATTCCTTTATCAAAAAATGGAAAACCTGCTAAATTCCAAATTGCTTCAATAATCATGTTTGCTTTTACGACTTTAAAATTAGTCTGTAAATGCGTCAGAAAGTTTTGTGTTGATAAGAAGAAAAATTTATTTTTAGAGAATTGCTTTAAGTTAGGTAGAGTTCCCTCTAGGCCACTTTTTAAGGGTGCAGTACTCTGCCTTTTTTTAAATCTGTAACATGCACTTTGTATTAGAAATTTTTCCTGTACTACGACAGTATTTCTAAATCTGCATGTCACACAGCTTGCAAAAATTACAGAAACTTCCTCATTGCTTTAAGATAAACAGATTATTGAATCATGTTGCAATTTAATTGTATTTTTTAATTTAAAATCAGTTATAAAATCATTCAAAGTTAATGTGACTTTATCATACCTAAAGATGACATACTTTATCGTTAGCAAACAGTAAATTTTTTCTTAGAGTATTGGCCTTTCTCCAATTTTCGGTAAGTAGAGCGCTATTTATTTCCTTTCTAGAGTTAGAAAACCCATGAAATTCTGCTGAGTGAGTGTGTTTAAAATGATGTCTCAAAAACCTTTCTGTGATGGCTAGAGCTAGAGCATGAATTTTCTTTAGCAACCCTAATATTTGTTAACTGAAAAAAAATCATAATCAGAGTTCAGGGGTCGATCCAGCAAAAATTTGGGGCCTGTTTAGGACCCCTTCACAAAAATCTATTTAATAAAATGGGTCCCTTCACAAAAATCAATTTGATAAAATGGGCCTCTTCACAAAAATCAATTTGATAAAATGGACCCCTTCACAAAAATCAATTTGATAAAATGGGCCCTTCACAAAATTCTATTCCATAAAAACTTACTATTTATTATTTATTTATTATTTTGTGATGTTTTAAAATGTGTAATTTGTAAACAAACAAGTTCACCACAGTGGAAAACTTCAGCAAAAGGATTTAAAAAAATTCTTATTTATAAATGCTTGGTTCGAATTTGATTAACTGGATTTCAACTTTTGTTGTAAAATGTTATTTTTCACAAAAATATAATAAATTTCACAAAAATAACCTTTACTTTTCACAAAATGGGCCCCAAGAAAAAAAACCTGCATCGACCCCTGGAGTTCGTAAGTATCATATCAGATTTTTGGTATGTATCTGATATTTTCAAACTAGTCAATTTACAGCTGTGTATAAATAATTTCAGATTTAATATAAATTATAAACTAAAACATATTGCACTAAACATGAAAACTTTAAACAATATTCTAAATGTATTTTTTTATTTATTTTTCAATTACAACAGAGCTGAAGATTAACTAATTCAAAACAGAAATAATATTCTGCAAAGTTAAACAATTTGCTTTTTGCTTTCACCAGAAAACAAATTATAGGATTCAGTATCAAGTATGATTTATGTTTTATACAACAAAATTTTAAATATAAAAAATATTTTTTTTTTCTTTTATTGAAACATTTTAACACAAATGTAATCTTGTAAGCTTTTTCATTCCTTAACCTGAAAGTAATCTGTTTCATTTTCATTAACATTTCTTAACCTTTTTCATTCCTTCAGTTTAACCAAACTAAAAAAAAAAAAAAAAATTAAAAAAAAAAAAAAAAAATTTTTTCTATTGAAGCTGCAAATAGATGATTGAATATATCTAAATCACACAGTTTATCTTTCAATGACTGTTCAAAATTAATATTGCCCCACATAATTATTGGTTCGATGTTTAAAAATACCAAATATAAAAAAATCAATCATGATATTTTGAGAATAAATATCTTATCTATATCACAATACAAATCCATTGATATATATATCACCGAAGCTTGATTATATTGGCATTTGTTGCAAAAAGATTCTATTTTATACAATAAGGTTTACAGATGATTACTGGAGTAGACAAATGTAAAATAACATAAGCAGTAGAAAGACCATGTTGATCATTCACAGGGTATTTAAAAAATTCAACGTATAAAAACCATATCTAATCACTGAATCATAATTTAGAATGCACAAAATAAAAATTATTTCATGTATACAAATAATACCTCAGATTCCTGGGGCTCTTTGGCTTCATTAGGATCCATAACCTGTTCTTCAGCATCAACAGAATTGTTCACGTTTGATTTAATAGTGATTCTAAAGAAAGAAAATTAAAATAACAAATTGTAGTAAAATTATTCAATTCTAGACAAAAAAGATACAACACCAATTCTATAAGAAAACTATTATTTTAATTATCGAAAATTAAAATGTTTAGATAAGAAAATTTAAAACAAACAGTTTAAAATTAAATTTAAGCCAAGTTTCTTGTTTTAGCAATATAATTCTTTAAGGATACATCTACATTAGTTAGACTATTTCTTAATTATCTATTTATATTTTCAACATACGATAATCCTTCAATATTTAAGGTTTTGTTTGATTCTTCAAAATATAACAATGCGGAAAAACTTAAGATTCACAAATGTGAGGATTATTCATGATTTGTTTCATTATCTGTTTAGAAAGAATTCATAATACTGTAATAACTTGCGTCTAATGTATACTTTTCCCAAAATTTTATGCATGGTACACATTATACACAAACATTTATATAACGGTATCTGGGGATCGTGATGAATATAAAAGGAAAAATTAATAAAGGGTGAATCACCAGCGACTCGCGCCGGAGTGATTCAGAAAACCTAAAAATTTTGACAAAACATATATTCAACACTTTCCCCAAACACCATTATAGGCATGATCGTAAGTAGCAGCACATAATGCGATGCCATAAAAGTTAAGCTTAAAGTTACGTTAAATTCATAAAGTTAAATATTAAGTTATAATATACTTATATAAATTAGGAAATAGAACTTATTCCATTACTTCAAACATAGCTGAAACACATAAATATAAATAATAGAAAAAGACAAACTCACCAAGATGAAGTTAAACTGTAATTTATTCACAAAATAGTGCACCAAAATAAATAAAACACTTAATAACTTCAAACGTAAAATCATTATCACCACATTGCTGATTGTGCTTCCTTTTAACAATATTATTGAATTATGAAAATACAAGATTGTAAAATTTATACCACATTCCTAGTTGTCAGCATCAAGAGAAATCTCTATTATTCATTATTACATTTTATTCTATTATATCTACTCTATACAAAGTAATTAATTCTCCATGTATGTGATAAAGTGAGTCATAAGAATCAATGATCCGATTCAGATTAGGGTATGGTATATTATTATGGAGATCGATGTAAGTTCATCTTATGAAATCAGGATATTTAAAGTTAAAAGTTATTGTTGAAGTAAGTTCATCTTAACAGAACGAGATATTCAAGGTTATATATAAGTTATTATAGAAATAAGTTCATCTTAGCAGATCGTGATATTCGAAGTTCAGAGTTGTTATTTATGTTTAAGAAGATATGGCTGTAGTACATCATTAGTGAACTAAAGAAACGCTCCATCAGCAAGGTGAAGAAAACCATACACTAAATACGAAATGCATCTCGAATACCGAAGGATGAAGAAATTAATCCAATAATCTTACTACTGACTGTATGTGAACATCTTGACAGGAGAATGAAAATTGATGAAGAAGAAATGCTGATTCATCACTAAAAAAAACGGACATCTTGAGATGAAAGCCAAAATGTCATTCACAGAGGAAGTAGTATCAAACTTCTATCACTCTAGTAAGTCATTTTTACAATGACATGTCCAGTATATTTTAGATTACATTATTATTAAATTATTTATTTTATTAAAAATTATAAGATATTATTTATAAAGAATTATCAGAACTCCGCACTCTATTGTTATTCATCATCCCTAACTCTCGCCAAAAATGGCTCAAGCCCGGAGAGCAAGATTTTCTGCCTTGCTACATCTTAAGATTATTTTTGAAGACTGATAGACTCTCTAGAATTTCCCTCTCAGGTAAAGGTTCCAGGCGGTTACGCAACAACCAATCAAAAAATCCGAACCGTCTGAAAGTCCCTGAACAAGCCCCAACAGACCATAGTCAAAGTTACAGTCAGACGTATCACTGACACTTCCAACCCTAGCAACAGCATTAAATAGCATTTAGAACATTCGATCGCGACCTTGGAGTGCTGTCAAAACGACCTTGTTCAAAATCCGCGGGAAGAAAGGTTCTTGTTTACTTGAAGCATCTAAACACTCATCAATGGCGTCTGATCGCAAATCTCGACGATCTTCAAAACAGAATAAACGAAAGTCATTAAAAATCGATAACTGCCAAGCTAATGGATGAAAATAAATGAACTTTTAGCAATCTAAATAAAATTAAAATTTCTTTCCACCAGATATGTTTTTGAAAGTAAAATATTTAAATTAAGAAATTTTGAAAAATGATTATTGGACTTAGAAATTTTGAAATGCAATATGGAAAAGTTCGTTATTCTGAAAGAATTTGCCTGAATTAAAATAAATGAATTTGAACTTTCTGAAAAGAATAAAATTAACAATTAACCAATTTTTTAATCAATATTATTAAAAAGGAAATATACTATATTTTAGAATAATTTATTTTAGACTGTATATTATTTAAAAGTTAGAAAAAGTAAGTTATAAATATTTTGTTTTTAGATCATTTGAAATGAAGTTTAATTAATATTGCAAAGTGAATAAAATGTAAATTAAATTTGGAATGAAAATCCTAGAACATATGTAATGGAAAGATTCTGAAATTAAATTATACTCTCACCAAAAGTAAACAATTAAAAAGGAATGTTTGATTTAAAATGCAAAGATGAAACTTAGTTTAATTAATTTAAATGAATTTAATGAGTTTAATTAAATTGATGAATAAATTAAGGTTAAATATTAAAATCCTGAATAAATTAAGAGTCAAATTTTTAAATCATAACATTTTACCTCCAGAAAATGGAAAAAAAAAGAGTAAAAAAAAAATTTTTGCCAAAGGGTTGAAAATTTTTAAAAATTTTGAATAAGACACACTGAACCGAACCAGAGCAAAATGAAATAATAACATTACAAAACAATCACCTGAGAACACTAAAGTATGACATTTACCTTCTGAAAAATATAAGTAATATACAAACTTTCTAGAAAATATCTATTGCACATTTAAAAATTCATGTAACTTTTGCAGAATATACAAACAAATAATAAAATTATACCGTTTACAAAATACAACATATTGAATAGTGATAAAAATCCGAGAAGAATTATATACATAAACCAATTCAGAGATACTGCAAGTGACTTGTAAGTATATATATGTATGAAAAAATTACAGATGTTATCACAATTGAAGGTATGAGAATCAAACAGTTGTGAGTAATAAATATAAAATAGTTAGAAAATAAAAACAATTTAAGAATAAATTTTATATTGCAACACAAATACAAGGTATGTGTACTAAGAAGTTAGTGAGATATATGTGACTATGGAAAAAAAAAATGAATATGACTCTCCAAGATTGCAATTAAAAGTAATAAAAATAAATTTTACATAAATAATTAATATTGTGAATCATTGTTGTTCAATGATTTTTAAATAAACTATAAAATTTCTTAAATGAATAAATAAACATTTTAGAGCTCCCAAATTTTTTTGCACACACTCCAAATCACCAAAGACACTGTTCGGCCAATCAACAATATCCCTAATAACCCAAAATCCTACGCAAAATATATCAGTAAAGTTATGTAAAAAGGAATTTTATTAAAGAAAATCAGTTGTAGAAATGCAGCTTTATAAAATTTTGAAATAGGTAAAATTAATTTAATTTCTAAAAAGTAAAAAATGATTTGCTGAGGATAATAAAAGCCGAAAAACATTGAGACTACCATATCTTAATGGTTCATACACTTCGCCTATTGCACGTGTGGTAAAGGAACTTACCGATTCTCAGCATAGTATTTACCAACAATGGCGGAAAACAAGTCATGATTAAATTTGTATCTCTTGGATACATTAGCCATCCACAATTTTTTAAAGTGTACACTGTAAAAGGAAGAAACTGTTTGTTGTCCCCAAAATTAGAGTAGCCCGCGCGTAAGCTATTGATGTCCAAAATTAGCTAAACTTCACAAGAATCTTTTAAAAAAAAATACAATTCGCCTCAATTTGATAGATACTGTCGGATCATAATATTACTATGTATAACAGCCTGAGGGAAAGGAAAAAAATTTTGACAGATCATGACATTTTATATTATTTTTATTTATCAACCATTATTTTTGATATATTTCTTTATACATCAATTTTGATTGATTTTTCATTTATTTTTATTTACAATTTATCCTTCATCACATTTCTCCAGTCTCAAAAAAAATCTTATCATATTAATTTTCCTTAAGGAATTATGAGCTGTACTCATTTCTATATACATAATGATGAATTTTATTTACAAGTAAATTTAAACATTATTCCCCAGCGAAATCAAAATCTCTATGACACCTAAAAAAATAATAATTTATTGTACAAATAGAGGATTTTAAAGTATGAAAAGGTAAAGTTGAACTATAGCAAATGAATTTTGGAAAAAAAAATCAAAATTTTCACTGAAGTTCTGTACCATCATCCGAAAACAAGTAGGTCCAATGAGGCGCATTCTCATGTTGTGCGGATCCTATGTTATCCGGAACAAATTATTGTTTCAATTTTACCAGACAGCACAAAACAAAAGCAAAAGTAGGAAATTAAATTTAATCTATATGATCGACAGAAACGCTTCAGGATTTCTCGCCACCTGAGATTTCAAACTAATGACAACTCTCAAGGGTTAACACAATTAGATTTTCACAATATAAATATTGACTTGTGCCTTTATAGTGGCAATAGATGCAAGAGCACTTTCCTAGTAATTTAAAACTATATATATCTTAAATATATGAAAAATAATAGGGAGGAATAATTTTAACTTGCTATAGTTAAAAAAAATCAATTCTAAGGAATAATGGTGTCATGAGGTAATTTTACAAATTTGTTTAATAATTGAATTTTGTTTTAAATACTTTTCATAGTTTTTCTTTTTTCAAATTAGTAATTTTATATCCAAAATGTTTCAAAAATCTATCAGAATTTCAAAATTAATAATGTTCACTCTAAGTCATAAGGATTTACCGTGAAGGATTTGTCAGAGGGGAAGAATCTAGGATCCTCCTTATAAATTCCCATACCAGGCTGAGTTTCCCTTCTGTGTGTATTCTCCTACTACAACTCTTTGTAAACAAATAAAATTTCCGAAAACATCTATATTCCATTTTTCAAATTAAATATAAATAGTATTTTATTTTAAATATTTTTTAAAGAAAATCTTTTATTTCACAATATCACTTTTATGAATCAAAGAAGTATTTAGAGTTTAATAAATAATATTTATTAATTTTAAAGTCAAAGTAAAATTAAAACCACTTTTTGCTTCTGCAAATAAATTATTATTTTAAGCCATTTTTCCCCAAGATTTAATAATTAATTTTAAATAATATGACTTAAGTATTTGTCAGAAGATTCTACCTAACCTGATTTTCACTGAAATAGAACATTTATATATTTAACTTTATTATATTACTATTGAGATTATTGAAAATTAAAAATATTCAGTTGAAATAATTGACAGAAAAAAAATTATTAGACTTTATATAGTTTTTGTTTAAAATTCCTGTAGCAGAATATCTATTAAAGAAAATAATCATATCAATCTTTTAATGGAGAGTCAACAAATTAAAAAAAAATTTCAAATATTGCACTTTTAAACTTATTGTAAATGAGTTGAGTCACATATGAAACAAATAAAATTAATTTCAAATTTTAAACCAGATATTCTTAATAATCTATAAAAAGTTTATGTACACATTGAAAATAAAATTGCACAAGTTTATATTCCACACAATACAATTACTTCCAACATTCTAGATGCTATATCAAAAATTTTCTTAAAATTTAAAACTTTATATGAATAAAATAAATTTCATCAGTTTGATTTCTTTTAAATCAATTATAAAATGTTTAATAATTTATAATATTTATTATTTTAATATAAATAATTTAATATTGCCAGTATTAGAAATTACCAAATACATTTTAAAAAAAATGCATACCATATTATTTACCTGCAAACACATTAAAATTAGCAATAATCAGAGCCAATTTATTTTTACCAACATTGCCATCTACATCTTTTATATTATAAATTTAATTTGAAAATAATACTTTTTAAATTATTGTTAATATTTTTTATCACCATATCTACTCTTAAAGAAAAATTAAGTTGAAATTACCGTTTTCAAATTACTTTACTGAATAAATTTATAATGGTTTAATTTATTTCAAAAGTAATAGTATTTTTATGTAAAGTTAATTTTATCTGCAATTAATCAATTAATTTATTTTGAATATCTGTTATCACAGACAAAAATATTTTAACAACGGCAACCACTAGACAAATTCAAATAATGTTACTGTTTGCTTTCAATAAAATAAAATAAGTTTCAGAAATGGCACAATAATAATCATTAAAGTTTGAGAAGTAAAACATAATAAAAATGAGATTCACATAATATTGCATGAAAATATAAATATTGATAACCCAAGAAGAAGACTGCGTCTAAGGCACCAATAAATATAACGGTATCTGGGGATCGTGATGAATATAAAAGGAAAAATTAATAAAGGGTGAATCACCAGCGACTCGCGCCGGAGTGATTCAGAAAACCTAAAAATTTTGACAAAACATATATTCAACACTTTCCCCAAACACCATTATAGGCATGATCGTAAGTAGCAGCACATAATGCGATGCCATAAAAGTTAAGCTTAAAGTTACGTTAAATTCATAAAGTTAAATATTAAGTTATAATATACTTATATAAATTAGGAAATAGAACTTATTCCATTACTTCAAACATAGCTGAAACACATAAATATAAATAATAGAAAAAGACAAACTCACCAAGATGAAGTTAAACTGTAATTTATTCACAAAATAGTGCACCAAAATAAATAAAACACTTAATAACTTCAAACGTAAAATCATTATCACCACATTGCTGATTGTGCTTCCTTTTAACAATATTATTGAATTATGAAAATACAAGATTGTAAAATTTATACCACATTCCTAGTTGTCAGCATCAAGAGAAATCTCTATTATTCATTATTACATTTTATTCTATTATATCTACTCTATACAAAGTAATTAATTCTCCATGTATGTGATAAAGTGAGTCATAAGAATCAATGATCCGATTCAGATTAGGGTATGGTATATTATTATGGAGATCGATGTAAGTTCATCTTATGAAATCAGGATATTTAAAGTTAAAAGTTATTGTTGAAGTAAGTTCATCTTAACAGAACGAGATATTCAAGGTTATATATAAGTTATTATAGAAATAAGTTCATCTTAGCAGATCGTGATATTCGAAGTTCAGAGTTGTTATTTATGTTTAAGAAGATATGGCTGTAGTACATCATTAGTGAACTAAAGAAACGCTCCATCAGCAAGGTGAAGAAAACCATACACTAAATACGAAATGCATCTCGAATACCGAAGGATGAAGAAATTAATCCAATAATCTTACTACTGACTGTATGTGAACATCTTGACAGGAGAATGAAAATTGATGAAGAAGAAATGCTGATTCATCACTAAAAAAAACGGACATCTTGAGATGAAAGCCAAAATGTCATTCACAGAGGAAGTAGTATCAAACTTCTATCACTCTAGTAAGTCATTTTTACAATGACATGTCCAGTATATTTTAGATTACATTATTATTAAATTATTTATTTTATTAAAAATTATAAGATATTATTTATAAAGAATTATCAGAACTCCGCACTCTATTGTTATTCATCATCCCTAACTCTCGCCAAAAATGGCTCAAGCCCGGAGAGCAAGATTTTCTGCCTTGCTACATCTTAAGATTATTTTTGAAGACTGATAGACTCTCTAGAATTTCCCTCTCAGGTAAAGGTTCCAGGCGGTTACGCAACAACCAATCAAAAAATCCGAACCGTCTGAAAGTCCCTGAACAAGCCCCAACAGACCATAGTCAAAGTTACAGTCAGACGTATCACTGACACTTCCAACCCTAGCAACAGCATTAAATAGCATTTAGAACATTCGATTGCGACCTTGGAGTGCTGTCAAAACGACCTTGTTCAAAATCCGCGGGAAGAAAGGTTCTTGTTTACTTGAAGCATCTAAACACTCATCAATGGCGTCTGATCGCAAATCTCGACGATCTTCAAAACAGAATAAACGAAAGTCATTAAAAATCGATAACTGCCAAGCTAATGGATGAAAATAAATGAACTTTTAGCAATCTAAATAAAATTAAAATTTCTTTCCACCAGATATGTTTTTGAAAGTAAAATATTTAAATTAAGAAATTTTGAAAAATGATTATTGGACTTAGAAATTTTGAAATGCAATATGGAAAAGTTCGTTATTCTGAAAGAATTTGCCTGAATTAAAATAAATGAATTTGAACTTTCTGAAAAGAATAAAATTAACAATTAACCAATTTTTTAATCAATATTATTAAAAAGGAAATATACTATATTTTAGAATAATTTATTTTAGACTGTATATTATTTAAAAGTTAGAAAAAGTAAGTTATAAATATTTTGTTTTTAGATCATTTGAAATGAAGTTTAATTAATATTGCAAAGTGAATAAAATGTAAATTAAATTTGGAATGAAAATCCTAGAACATATGTAATGGAAAGATTCTGAAATTAAATTATACTCTCACCAAAAGTAAACAATTAAAAAGGAATGTTTGATTTAAAATGCAAAGATGAAACTTAGTTTAATTAATTTAAATTAATTTAATGAGTTTAATTAAATTGATGAATAAATTAAGGTTAAATATTAAAATCCTGAATAAATTAAGAGTCAAATTTTTAAATCATAACATTTTACGACAGCTATATTAAACCATATATGATTTCGCAAAGCCCAGGAATACAACAAACACCCAGATACATTGAAAAAAATTATATGATTAATGCAACAAGTAAAATAAATTGAATATAACTTCACTTTTGCATATTGTATGTAACTCATGTATAATGTACAAATATATGGTATTTTAACTTTTACTGTCGATGAATAAATTAAAACAAAGTATAAAAATGAGAGATAAAAAGTACACATTGAAGAAAATATAATTTTCTGATATCTTAATAAGGGGGTGAAATATACATCAGTGAATACAGTAATTAATGTTCAAGAAAATTTATATTGTGAGTCAGAATTTATATATAAAAATAAATATATATATATAAATTCCTTTATTTTTCTGCCATTAAAAAAAACCATGATGGCACATTATACATGAGATACAATTTCATTTTACTCTATCAAAAACAGGTTTGAGATTATTGGAGATATTGATTTAAAAGATCGGCATATTGTCTCTGGAGGGACGGTCAAAGCATCTTCAAAAACCGATTAAGATTATTTTTTTAATAATTTTTTTTTAATTTACATGCATTATATTTCTGGTTATATATATATTTTTTTTCGCAATCTCTTTTTGTTATTTTTTTTTATTGAACCCTATATATACAGATATTTTTTAATTTGTTTCTTTAGAATCAAAACTCTTCTTTTTTTAAAAAAAAAAAAAAAACCCTGGTATGCATAATATATCCCAAAACTTTATCTGCAAAATGTTTTTATCATATCTCTATGTTTTATCAACTGAATACTATGATTTGATATTTAACAATAAATTCATGTTAAATTAATTAAAAAGAACAGCAGGTTCAGGGGGCAGGGACCCTCTGGCAAATTTTATGAAACAAAATTGAAGTTGTAATTTTTAATCTTACTTATTGTGTTTATTTTCTGTTTGTTACTTTTTAAATTTAACTTTTAAATGTTTATTTTCATCATTAAAAAAAAAAAAAAAAAAAAAAAAAACGGGGATTTTAGAGTTTTGAAAGTGACCACCCTATTAGAAAGCAAGGAAATTATTTTTTAGATTGTAGCCTCAGGATTGTAGATGGGCGATCATTTTCAAAAATGGCATTTTGGAAAAAAATTGCCAAGGTCACACTGCAGATTATGGACACATCTGTTTCCATTTCTGTATGAGTATTTGAAAAGAGAAACACACACATTGTATTAAAATATTTGGTATAGATGTGTCTGTGCTCCGTGGAAAAATTGAACATTTATCAAAAATTGCCCAAATAATGGCGATAAATTTAATTTCTGGTAACCGACTATCTCATATTTATGACAACCATAGCTGCTGTGCCAGCTTGAGCTTGAAGATGAGAATCTTTTTTACGAATGATGTCATTGATATAACACCTGTGAAACTGCCGCTTTTTAACATCTATTCACTTGCCACTTTTTAATATCTATTCAATTGCCACTTAATATCTATTTATTTGCCACTTTTTAACATCTATTCACTTAAACTTATTTCAATCTGGAATGTTCAAATATTCTAATGGTTATTTTTCTTGCATAACGATATTATCTTTTACTGCTCATCTGTAACTTACCGTTGGCCAAAGCGAGCTGCTCTGTTTGAGCTATTTTTACTTAGTTAATTTTTGATAATTTGGACATGGATCCATTTATTTGTTGTCTCAAGATTATCTCCGATATTGATTTGAAAGATTGATATATTACTTCTGGAGGGGCAGTTGAAGGATCTTCAGGATCAGATTCAGAGTAATTTTTATTTTTAACTTGGTACTCTTTATCAACTGTAATTTATGATCTTATTTTCATGCTAAATTAATTAGAAAGTGTCTCTGACAAATTTTTAAAAACAAAATTGAAACTTTTAATATATTTTGGGTTCATTTTCATTTTTGTATGTTAAATGTGCTTAACCCTTTGAGGGGCGGTGGTATATATTATATACCACCTAATTTTAATTCGATTCGAACCAGAAACTTTTAATTAAATTTTACTTTTTTAACTTTGACGAGGAAAAGTTGAAAAATTGCTTTTCCTTATTTTGAATTAAATTCTTACGTAAATACCGGTATGAGTTCGACGTTACAGGAACAAAATTGCTTGCCCCTGAAAGGGTTAAAAATGCATTTTCGAAGTTTGTATTTTTTTTTTTAAATAATTACTTGTGTTTAATTTGTAATTTTTTTTTTATGTTATTGTATTTAAAAATGCCAGTTTCAAAATTGATTGCAATTCTGAAATTATGTTTTCCAATACAGTGGCAACTTTCAAAACACTGTTGTAAACATGTAAACCATTAATTTTTTTTTAAGTGCTGGTAAAATCATTTTTAAAAAAATTTATAGTTTTAAAACATAAGATTTGTGTACAAAGTATATTTATGATTTTAAAAAAAAAACTGTTAGACAGGGATTCAGGAGAGAAGGCCAAAGCCCTCAGACATAGAAATTCATAAGTTTAAAATGTTTATCTTTATCATTAAAAAAAAAAAAAAAAAAAAAAAAATTGATTTTAGGGAATACTGAAAGTGGTTACCATATTGGAAAACAAGATTTCCTTAGAGTTTCAGATTGCCTATCATTTTCAAAAACAGCACTGTGGGGAAAAAATCAACAAGCTCATACCACGGATGACCACAAAGACATCTGGTACCAAATATTTGTATTTAAAATAAATAAATAAAACTTTTACCTTCATTATTTTTCTTAAAATTAAGAATAATGATAATTAAAAAAAAAAAAAAAAAAAAATTCAAACAGCAAAAACAACTACATTCCAAAAAATTACAGTCTTAAAATTACTTTTTACTTTTACAAAATAAAATAACCTATAAGAAATACAAAATAAAATTACATTTCATTATCCAATTTCCTTATTAGGGTAACCTCAGCACCATTTAATTCTGGGGTAAACTCATCAAGCTGTGGCAAATCAGGATGCAAACGTGCTTTTGTCTCATTTTCAATTTCTTCAGTCAAATATGCAGCTAACTCTGAATCTCCTGTGAATAAATAAAAACTTAAGTACTTTTATGTTTGGCAGGCATCACAAACATAGAAATAGATAAGGACTTCTAATGAAATACCCTTTCGAAACAGGCATCACAAACATAGAAATAGATAAGGACTGCTAATGAAATACCCTTTCGAAAAAGAAAACCATCCATCGAAAAAAGTTACAAATGCCTGTGTAGGATAGTTGCCCTATACATCACCAGTTTGCCTGATTGACACTGCAATACGAAATATTGTTAGTGACAGTTTTGGTTCGTTGTTTGTAAGCCCAGTAGCAGAAACAGTGCAGCATGGCAGCAGCGCTGCCGATTATTTTAATATTTGCAGATCAATCTAACAGCTTAAAACAAAATTCTGGGCTAAGAAAAATTACTAAAATTTCTTTTTTGTCTCTAGATTTATTGAATTTTCTTCTTACTTTATAAATACAAATTTTGCTTATTTTATGAGTTACTGTAATTTCTTATGATAGTAAGCTTGGTCTGGCATTTTTGGGTAGCAGATAAATTTCGATTTGCTGCAGATTAAAACAGAAAATTCTGCTACTGGATTTGTAGGTAGCGCTACCTTAGCAGGGATGCTTGCCAGCTGCACAAAACCATACACATAGCTGCCATTAAGTTCGAAAGTCGCAACACGATTTTACACTATTTCGTTAGAAGTCATAAATTATCTATTTCTTTGTTCATGACGGCATAAATCATGTCATTTGTCAATATAAGTTTTTACTTTTTGCATATGTAAATTAGAAAAAAATGCTTTGATGTTAAGATAAAATGTTTTGATTTATGGCAGGCTAGGGTTTTAAAAAAACGCAACCCCTGTATGAGGTTAAAGTAGAACCTTGATTATCCGACGTAATTGGGACCGAACCTACATCGGGGTCATTCCATGTCAAATCAACCAGTGACTCAACCTGACCATTTTAGATTTTAATTAAGCTTACAGGGATCATTCTCCCTGATGATATAAATGAAAACATACTTTTATAATTTTTTTATCTCAGTAAATTTTCATACAATAAATTTTTTTAATTTTGAAAAATCATCATTTTTTGGCCTGTATAAATGTTTTCAATTTTAAATTTCTATCAGACGTAGAGAGTTGTTTGACCCCTCATTTTAAAGAGAATTTCATAAGGTTTAATTTGATATGCAAGTTGACTATGCTTGGTTTTAAAAAAGTTAAGTTAAAAAAAATTTAAATAGTGTTTTTAAAAAAATTTGAAAAAATTATGTTTTTTGTAATATTATAAACTTTAAATTCTGAAAGTTTTAGAGTGGGATCGCAATGGGATCAGCAGTTATGCTAAAAAAACTAATGTTAAACACCAATTGGGACTGGTATTTAAAGTTGACACCCCGCCAACTTTATAATTTTAATATGCTAAAGATATTGTTTTATTCATTTTAAACATTTTTTTTTATAACTGCTGATCCCATTGTATTGAGATCCCACTCTAAAACTTTCAGAATTTAAAGATTAAAATATTACAAAACATATTTTTTCAAAAATTTTTTAATTAAATTAACTTTTTAAAAATCACGCATAGTCAATTTGCATATCAAATTAAACCTTATGAAATTCTCTTTAAAATGGGGGGTCTAACAACTTTTTACACCTAATAGAACTTGAGAAATTTAAAATTGAAAACATTTATACAAGCCAAAAAAGGATGAAAAAAAAAAATCTTTTGTATGAAAATTTACTGAGATAAACAAATTATAAAAGTATATTCTCATTTGTATCATCAGGAAGAATGATTCCTGAAGGTTTCATTAAAATCTGAAATGGTCAGGTTGAATATTGAAAGTTTTTGGTTGATTTGTTGATATGGAATGACCCATCGGATAATCGAGAATTTATCAATGATCATCTAGTTTAATATGTAACATAGTCATCGAACTGCTATTATGGCTACTTAAACTGCTAAATAAATATATAAATTCAAATTATTCATGAAAATAAATTTATTTTGAAACAACAAACTTTCAATGATTTAAATTGGCCATCCTTTACCGTGCAGCTCTGTCACATAGTTTTTTTAAAAACATTACTTCAGAGGAATCCCAGTGTTCTTCTTGTTCCAACTAAGCAAGGTGTTTTTGTTTAGAACAGGGACATGTACACTTATACCAAGATCGGAGTGTTCGAGAGCTCAAGCTAATTTCAAAGGAATTCTAAGAAAAGGGAACCTGAATATTTATCTGTACTCATAGTTCGGAAAGGATCACTTGCATACACAAAAAAAAGGCCTGGAAACAATTTTTTTTTTCACATTAGTTTATGGGGAGTTCCATTTAAATGAGGGTTGGATAATCGAGGTTCTACTGTATTTGAAAAACTTCCTGAGTTAAAAAAAAACAATGTGAGTTTTTGTTTTATTATTAAAACCCACATGTATTTTGAAAATCATAATGTATGTTTTTTTAATGAAATGAGTGAGGGGGGGGGGGGGGGGGGATTCGACTTTTTGCCATTGAAAGCATAAAATCTCAAATGGGCTATAATGTCATACACTCAAGCAGATTTTTTTTTTTTTTATTAATCGGTTATAAAAAGGAAAAAAGTTGCCAAATTTAGGGGATTTTTTCCTTTGATGGTAGCCTAGCAATTGTATTTAGTTATCGGTTTGGTGCAGGCTTGAAAATCACGCCAAACAATGCTGCGTGAGTGTAAAGCATCTGTTCCCTCAAATCTTCCAGGAACCCCCCCCCCCCCCCCTGAATGCAACACTGACTGGCATGCATTTATGCATTTTAAATGAAAGAAACAAATGATTCATATATTTTAAATGAAATTAATGCAATACAAGTGATGGCAATATTTGTCAATTTATAACTTGTGCCTGCCTAATATAAAAGTAGTGAAAATTACAACAAATTATGGTATTTCTCTATTATCCCATCGACCACTTTTCATAACAAAAAGCTATCACCAAACTGTAAGATTAAACGCCAAAAATGCAGTTCCATTTACTTGATGTCAGAAGCATTATATAGTATAGGATCCGTTATCCAGAATGCTTGGGACCTGGGGCATTCTGGATAAGGGATTTTTCCGTAATTCAGAACACTTTTTTATAAGTATAAAAAATGTACGAAATAATTTCATAAAATAGTGATAAATATGAATAATATATGTAAATACATTACTTAAAATTTTTTCATTTAATACATTATTTGCACAAAATAAAAAAAAAAAACATTTTTAATTACGAAAAATAAATAAAATTTCATTTTGGGAGTTGGGAGCAGAATCTTTTGATTTGGAGATAGCGACGGCATCAACTGCTGTCATTTATCCAGCTTGTTTAAAATTTATACAAGTACCCTAGATTGAGGCTAAAGATTATCTGCTGGAGTGAATTGCAGCTGCGCATACTGGAGTGTGATGTCATGTGTATAAAATTTACTGGAATATTCTAAAAAAGAATTTTAGTTTTTTATTCATAGAAAATCCCTTTGACTGTGAAAAATTTTTCAAATCTAAATTTACAAATTATCAAGTAATTATTATTTTATGTATAAAAAGGAAATGTTAAAATCAATGCGTAATCTGGCAACTTTCCATAACTTGTTGTTATTGATGCTGATCGCAATGGCGGATTCGTACAGATTCTTAGCATAGAAATAATTTTTCTAGGCTCAATTTTACAAAAAAAAAAAGACATGTTAGTCAGTTTTCTGCTTATCATATTTTTCAGGAAAAACATCATTGCATTAAACTACATTTAACCTAAAATAACAAAGCATTTCTTAACGTCTGATGTATAAAAGTCTTAAATAAAATATCACATTTAATCAGACATAACATTTACATAAAATACACTAAAATACATTAAAAATACTGCATTTAAACTTTTTTAATGAAGCTTGAAACAAAATAAAATTTGTACACAGACATGTTTTATTTTTCTAACGTAATTGTTTTTAATTTTTTTTATTATAATGTTTTTCGTATCAGAACTTTTTTTATATGTATTTATTGAATTTATAAATTAATGAATGAAGGCAATATCATTTTGTTATTTTTTCTTTTACTGACACTTTAATTTTTACGTTTTTTTTTTTCCTTAAACAATTTTTTTTTAATGAAAAATTTTTTTCTTTTCCTTTAGTGTTTTGCATTCCGGTTTTCGGAGCGTTCCGGATACCGGGACGCCGGATAATGGATCCTATACTGTACGTGTTTTACTTTTACAAAATGATATTGCCTTCATTCATTAATTTATAAATTCAATAAATACATATAAAAAAAATCCTGATACGAAAAACATTATAATAAAAAAAATTAAAAACAATTACGTTAGAAAGTCCAAATTGCCCTATTTGTGGAGAGGATGTAATCTTGAATGCACAGCATTTACCACTGTGCCCCGCACTATCAAGTAACAGTATATCTGGCAGATATTGGGAGGCCAGGGAACTAATGAGGACTTCAGAGCATCAGCCTAATTGATTGTATTCCCTGTTTACAGTTGACTTTTTGTTTTCTCTAAAGTCTCTATATGTCACCCTTGTTTCATTTGTTGTTCCGTTTATTCTTCAATTGTTTTGGTGGCATATAATAGTGTATAGATGTTTGTCTAAGTGCTATTGCTTTGAAAAAAAAAAAAAAAAAAAAAATACTGTACGTGTTTGTTATGTCATCAAGTGTTTTTTAATTACACATTTGGGTGTATTTTTCATTATGTTTTACTGATTTATTTCATTAATTAAAATAACAATTGTGTCTTCAAATTCTTATATTTTATATATTTATTTATTTTGATATTCCAATGTCAACGTTCTTCCGTTTATTTGGCGATAGTTTTTCGGGCTATGATGTCATAGTCAGTTTTTTTTTTTTTTTTAATCGGTTATAAAAAGGAAAAAAGTTGCCAAATTTAGGGTATATTTTCTTTTAATGGCAACCTAGCCATTCTAATAAGTTATTGGTTTGGTGCGGACTTAAAAATCGTGCCAACCATCGCTGCGTGAATGTAAAGCATCTTCCGTTTTTTGTTATGAAAAGTGGTTGACGGGGATAATAGAGAAGTACCCAAATTATATATCAGATTCTTTTAATATTTATGCAGAGTTTCCCCCAGACAGTTTCAGGAGGGCGCTGCACCCTGCCTGCCCCTCATCCAAAAAATAGCGCCCTTATTCGAGAATTAGCAAAATTGCGTGGATACATTTTTTGCAGAATTCCGATAAATCAGTATTTTGGAATTAATAGATGCAAAGGAAACAATTTACTAGCCAAAAACTAAATCATATCTGTTTATCATTAAAAAAAGAAAGAAACAATGCGAATTCAGTCAATTGAGTACGATAAACATGACAAATTTTGCTAATCGATTGCGGGGAAAATGATGTATTTTGTCTATCTCTCATTGAACAAAAAAAAAATATATATCATGAGTTTCAGGCAGGCGTGAGATTCTTCCACTGATCCGCGATTTTCCGACTTCATGTCATTTCCCTTTTATTTCTTTTAAAGATTTTCTGTTTTTTTTTTTTTTTTCCCAATAGATTTTTGTGTGTGTGTGTGCGTATGACTTTCGTTTTTATTCTATTAAATCAAAATAGACTTGCCAAGTCTCCCAATTTTTCGATCTTTCACATATTGTTTTTTTTTTTTTTTTCTTCTATATCTGAAAATTTTGTCATGATGCATAATAAGCCGTTTTAATAAGACGATTTATTATTATTATTTTTAAATTTTATTGGTGGAAGTAATGCGTTCAAAATATTGCAATAGTAGTTCGTGAATGACGAAATATTTCGTCATATCCAGTTAACAGGTTAAATTTGTAGGTCGTGAAATATTGAGAGATATTCTTAGAGGGAGACACAGGATTATGGACATGTAATTTGTCCGTGAATTATTAATTTATGGCCGAATTCTGCAAAATCAATTCATGGGGAAAAAAAAAAAGATTTTGTTAAACGATTGCAGAAAAAAAAAACGAAATTTCGTCAAGTGATCCATTAAAAAGCGCGAATTTCATAAATTATTTTTACGCGCCTGTTTGACGACAATAGTGATTTTTACGTGCCTGATCGACAAAATTCATGATTTTTACGCGCCCGTTTAAAAAAAATTCATAATTTTATCGCTCCTGTTCGACAAAATTCATGATTTTCCCCCGTGCATAATTGACAAAATTCATGATTTTTACGCATCCGATCAACGAAATTCATGATTTTTATGCGCCCGATCGACTAAATTCGTGATTTCTACGCACCCAATCGACGATATTCATGATTATTTCTAGGGATTGACCGAATACCGAATGGTTGATTCGGTATTCGGTGATTCGGCACAAAAACTGAATATTCGGTTTCGGCCGAATTTTTCAAATAATTTATGAAAAATAATAGGTAAAGTATTACTAGTTGTAAAAATACATGATGACCAATGTTCATTTAATGTTATTTTAATATGCTTCAGTTTTTAGTGATAATTTATAAAAGTGATACATTATTATTTGTAATCGAAATTTAATATGGGCAAATTACGGTGTAAAAATAAGAGTTCTTCAGCATTATTTAGTTGTAATCTGTTTCTTTGCTGTTTATAAATTTGTCCAGCTTCAGAAAATAAACGTTCACTATAAACACTGTTGGCAGGTGCAGATAAGTATTTTCTAACTAACTTTGATAGTGTTGGATACTTATTATGCTTTTTTTTTTCCCTCCAAACTAACGGACTGTCTTTTCTTGATATAAGTGGTAATACAATGTATGAAGTCAATTCTTCTGATGCTTTAACATCTGATGTGAGGCTATCATTTTCAGTAGAAGGATTTTCACTTTCTTTTTTTTCACTTGTAGCAGTTTCAAAAAAGCATTCCCAAAATGATGAATGCACAGTTTGTGAGAGGGAATCCTTTTTACCAAAACTTTGTGGTTGATTTGGTTCAGTAATTTCAGAGGGTTTACTTATTATTTGTTGCATTTTACTTTTAAATACATTTTTTACTTTATTGGTGGTTGCTTCATCTTTAAAAAAGACTGTTTTGAATCTGGGATCTTAAAAAATAACTCATCATCATAAATTTCTGAAAAACATTCTGCGAATCCTTTTGTTAATGTTTCTTTCATGGTACCCACTCCAAAAATTCTCCACTATCACTTTTTTCCAAGTAACGTTTCAATGTAAAAATAGTAGATATTACATCTGAAATTATTTTTTGTTACTTATCATTTTTGTTATTTCTTCGAAAGGAAGAAGCCTAAGAATGCTTTCTATCATAGACCACAGATCAACTTTTAAATTGATAATACCACCAAATTCGGTAAAAAACAATGTCTTTTTCTGTTCCAATAAGCGCCCCAACATATAATAGGTGCTATTCCACCTAGTCTTAACATCTTGAATAAGTTGTTTATGTGCTACATTCAGTTCATTTACTTGTATGATATTAAAATTTGAACAAGCCTATGGAGAGTGAATAAAATGTCACAATTTTCCTTGCATTAGCAATTATATCATTAATTGCTCTTTGAAGCCCTAAACTAGGGGTGCACAACCTTTTTAAGCGAAGGGCCACTTACAAAAATGACTGGGTTGTCGAGGGCCACCATCAGTAGAATTTTGTTTACAGAAGGTGTGACGGGGGGCTAGCCCCCTAGGTTCTTTCCTTCCCAGTCAACGTATTCAGTTCTGTTGGCAATGATATATCAACAGTTTACGTTTGTATTTATACAAGAGATATAGCTAAGATTATTTTCAAAGAGTGAAAATACTCCTTGACTTTATTTGAGGGAGTAAATTTAACTTTAAAGATTGCCAATGTCGAAAAAAAATTCTGCTTTCAAGAATGAAGGTGGAGAGGAGGAGAAACATATATTAAATTGTACTTCTTAACATATTCAGTCATAAAATGTGGATATCAAGTAGGGGTGCACAACCTTTATAAGAGGAGGCCAGTCACAAAAATGACTGGATTGTCGCGAGCCAACATCCGTAGGGTGAACAAAATTTTGTTTTGGGGAAGGAGGGAGAGAATCGGCCTAAATGTTCATAAAATTGCTAATTTTATAAAAGGAGAGTTAGCTCCCTATACTCAACCACCTCCTTAGTCAGTATAACCCATTTCAGTTGGCAAGGATAGAAAAATCTTGCATTTATTTTCCACGTGTGATTGACAATATTCAGTTTTTTTCCTAGTGATTGACAAAATTCACGATTTTTACGCGCCCGTTCGGCGAAATTTACGATTTATACGCACCTGATCGGCAAAATTCGCGACTTTTACGTGCCCGATCGGCGAAATTTACGATTTATACGCACCTGATCGGCAAAATTCGCGATTTTTACACGGCCGATCGGCAAAATTCGTCATTTTTTCACGCCCGATCGGCAAAATTCGCGATTTTTACGTGCCCGATCGGCAAAATTTACGATTTATACGCACCTGATCGGCAAAATTCGCGATTTATACGCACTTTATCGGCAAAATTCACGATTTTTACGAGCCCGATCGGCAAAATTTACGATTTTTACGTGCCCAATCGGCAAAATTCGCGATTTTTATGCATACGATCGGCGAAATTTACGATTTATACGCACCTTATCGGCAAAATTCACGATTTTTACGATCCCGATCGGCAAAATTTACGATTTTTACGCGCCCGATCGGCAAAATTCGCGATTTATACGCACCCTATCGGCAAAATTCGCGATTTATACGCACCCTATCGGCAAAATTCACGATTTTTACGAGCCCGATCGGCAAAATTTACTATTTTTACGCTCCCGATCGGCAAAATTTGCGATTCTTATGCACCCGATCGGCAAAATTCGCGATTTTTACGCAAACGATCAGTGAAATTTACAATTTACACGCACGCGATCGGCAAAAGTAACGATTTATTCGCACCCGATCGGCAAAATTCGCGATTTTTACGGGCCCGATCGACAAAATTCATGCTTTTTACGCGCCCGATCGACAAAATTCGTGATTTTTACGCAGATGATCGGCGAAATTTACAATTTACACGCACCCGATCGGCAAAAGTAACGATTTATACGCACCCGATCGGCAAAATTCGCGATTTTTACGGGCCCGATCGACAAAATTCATGATTTTTACGCGCCCGATCGACAAAATTCGCGAGTTTTACGCATACGATCGGCGAAATTCGCGATTTATACGCACCCTACCGGCGAAATTTACGATTTATACGCACCCGATCGGCAAAATTTGTGATTTTTACACACCCGATGGTTGAAATTCGCGCTTTTTTGCGTCCGATCGGCGAAATTGATCCACGGGCCACGAGTAATCCGATCGCGGGCCACAGGTTGTGCACCCCTACCCTAAACCTTCATTCACAACTAGCTGTAAGTTAAAAGAAGCAGGATTTATTATCTATATTCATATTCTTTGCACCTTTGACAATGTTTGAACCCCTATCACGCACTATATATGCAAAAATATTTATTAAAAATTTTGAAGTATTCGGTTGCCGAATACCGAATATTCGGTGTACACTTTGACCGAATATTCGGTATTCGGCGAAATTCCCGATTCGGTCAATCACTAATTATTTCATGCACCATTGACAAAATTTATGATTTTTGCACTCCCGAATGACGAAATTCATGGTTTTTACGCACCCGATCAGCAAAATTCATGATTTTTACCCGCACGATTGACGAAATTTGCATTTTTTTCTTCAAAACTAATTGGCAAAATAAGCAAGTTCCTGAATTTCTAGAGAACTTGACCTGCTGGCCACAGGTTGTGCATGTGTAATGCATATCTTGTTGTGGGTTATTATTTAGTGCATAAACATACCTATTTTATTATTGTAAGACCTTAATTCTAAACAAATATATATATATTTTTTAAATGCACTTATATAGTTGAAAGAGTGTTGTCCTTTAAATATTAAAAGTGCCCTTTCCTCATTAGCAGCACCCTGCCCCTTTTTAAACCTGGGGGAAACTCTGTATGCATATTCATGAAATTTCTTAAATATATGTACTATAGAAAATGTATAGCCTACCCTCCAGGGGGTAAAATTAGTTTTTAAGTGGAGGGGAGACTTGCCTACAATTTGTAAATGGTGCAGATTAAAGATAGTTGGTAGGGAAAGAAGTCAGCAACACTATATTTGGTTTTCGTTGCCATTTTACAATATTTTTGTCTGGAAATTTTTCAGAACCAATTCTGAAATTTGCATCATATTATTTAAATTCTGCTTACTTAGTTCCTAAATTAACTTTAGCTTCTTCTGTTTGCTAAAATCATGTTTACAGGTTAAAAATAGGGATGCACTGAATATTCGGTATCTATCCGGTATTCGGCCATACTCAGGGATCATTCTAGAACATAAAAAAGGGCAGGGCGCACACTATATAATGAGGGCAATTTTGTTGAAAAGGGCACATCATTTCATAAAAAGGGCATTTTTGTAATAAGTGCATATATCAATATACTGGTGGGTTGAGAAGTCTGGCAACAGCTTAAAGTACTTCTTAATTTAAAAAATCCAATAACATTTCTAATTTCTATAATTTAACTGTTTGAAAAGTATTAAAAAATAGCAAAGTGAAACTTATGTTCTCGTTTTTTATTGTAAAATTGTTTACTATATTCGCAGCCATTTTCCCCTTTTCCTACGATATTCAAAACATCTCTCTCTAAAACTTTTATTCACCAGATAACTTTCTCCCACTTTTAGCAAAACTGGTTTTGAAAAAGCCACAAAATAAAAGTTCTAAAGCTACTTCTCAAATTTTTATAGCACTTATGTAAGTTATCATGTGGTCAAAGGCCAGAATGCCTGATCTAATACTCTACTTCACTAGAGAAGGTGAAATTAATCAATGATCCTTAGTTACCCTTTATGTCTTATTCAATGGAAAAAATGATAAATGGAAAGATAAATCACTCAAAGTCAAAGATTAGACATACCAGGGCATTTCACAGAGAAATAAAGAGGAGTACTTCTGACGTACCATACTAACATTCTAAAAATAAAATATAGGTAAAGAATTTTTGAAAGTACAGCGCAAACAAAGCAGGGTTCTACCAAAGAATAAAAGGATATAAATCTACCTGGAAAAGAGGCAAGGAGGGTAGAATTCTATCTGGGAAAAGGGCAAGGAGGGTGGGATTTTATCTAAAAAGGGCATGAGGGTAAGCCGCCCCTCTGAAACTCTCTAGAGTGATCCCTGCCATACTACTGAATACTCGGATAGGCCGAATATCAAAATATTCAGCTGAACTAAATACTTAAAACAAATCTTTAAAAAATATATTTTTTTAAACTGTATACAGCTTCTACTTTTAACTGTCAATTAATAAAGATATTCAGAATAATTAGAAATAGAATCATTAATTTAAATAAAAGAGAATGCTTTTACATTATGAAAAATGCCAAATAGCAAAATTGGAACAGATGCTTTACACTCGCGCATCAATGTTTGGCGACTTTTTGGTTGGTGCGATTTTCAAGCCCGCACCAAACCAATAACTTAATACAGGGCATGAAATTTCAGTTGAAAAGGTACTCGCCAGACTAAAATTTTTGCTCGCCACTATTTTACATTCATTCAGACAGTAATGTCGGCCACCACACCTGCCCAGAAAATGAACTATTTATGACAAACTGAATTGAAATTGACCATTGTTAGAAGGAGATGTCTGTTTAATCCAGAATATTTTACATTTACATACATGAAAAACATCATGAACAATTTTTAAAATGTTAAAAATTCGGGAGCAGCTGAGCTTAGGTGGCGAAACTTGATTCACTTTACGCAGGAATGAAGAGTGATCAGATTCAGCCTCGGAAGCGAAAAAAGCAGCGAGCGGTGCGAAAGCGGGGGAACGAATGCAGACGGGGGAAGTTCGTTCCTCTGTATGAGAGAAATGGAAGTGGGTGACGCCACATTTTTTCTTCTTTTGGAAGATTAATGCCGTCGCTTGATTTTAAAACACTTCAGCGTGTTGCTAGATTGAGGCACGATATTCTGAGCATATACAGTTTGATTTGAAGCCCAAGATTTCAAAAGACGAAACTTACTCACCAACCTAAAATATTTACTCGCCAATGGTGAGCTGGCGAGCGGAAATTTCGTGCCCCGACTTAATACAATGGCTAGGTTGCCATTAAAGGAAAAAATCCCCTAAATTTGGCGACTTTTTTCCTTTTTATAACCGATAAAAGAAAACTGCGTGAGTGTATGACATCATAGCCGCAAAATTAACAATTAATGATGACCTCCTTCCTTCATAGGAAGTAATTGATGTACAAATGCAAGTTCCTGAACATTGTCTGTTAAATAATCTCTGTTTGCTTTTTCGTAAATGTTTCTAAACAAAATGGAAAAAACAAAGGAGTGATAAGTCATAAAGACAGACAATTTTTGTCCAGAAAACCAGTCGTTTGTTACTTTAACAATAATGAAGATATTGAACAAAACTGCAAAAATCCATAAGTAGCCATAATAAAATTTGGTAAATCTTAAAAAAAAAAAAAAAAAAGCATACAAGCATTTATTTAACATTGGTGAATATATCTTAGCGATTGCATCATGCCTTTAATTCAATCTCTTCGAGATTAGAATAACAAATTCAACAATCAGCATATCTAAAACAAATGATTTTAACTGCATCAAACACTAAGCATTAAATCCTAAGAGAAGTTTCAAGATTTATGCTTCATTTTCCAAGTACACATTATTGAATGCTGTTGCTCTTATTTCATTATAGTATGGGTTTGGACAAAAATATGAAAAAAGAACTGGAATACTAGTGCAAAACTTACATCACGAAACACAATAATTATTTTCAGAAAACAAATATGTTTTTAAGAGAAAAGAAGTGCTATCGCGGAGTTTACACTCCCAAAATAACACAAGGGCATAATGAAGTATAGTTCATCATAGGAAATTAGGATAATTTTTACCTTTAGTATGAAGAGAGCAGCCACAATTACATTTGTTTGAAAATAGCGATTTTGAGGTAATGCTAGACAAACTATCGAAATCCCGGCTTCTGCTTAGGTAAAATAATGACCGAGTAAGTGTTCTAGTATTTTTCAAATCAAAGCGATTAAAGCCCTTATAAACAGGATTTAATAACGAAATTTTAGTATTAGCAGAAATCCTCGACACATTTAAAACATTTCTAACAACATTTAAAGCCATTTTAAAAAGAAAAATGTTAGTTAAAAGGATCGGTCAAAAATCACGTTTTTGATTAATATTATTTTATTTTACAGACTTGTACACGAGTTGAGTTGTTGTTATACTACTGCTTTTGAGTTCAACGTAAATTGTAACATGAAAATAGTTTTGATTTTAAGATTTTTTTATCGTAAGATATACAAATATATAATTATTTTTTGAGGAATTAAAACAGAAAAAAAATGTTTTGAACTTTACCAACAAGTCATTGTTTTGTTATTTATATTTTAATGAAATCTTCCCCAAAAGGCACGAGATACTGCGCATGACAAGAGACAGTTGCAAAATTAATTGATACAATTTTCTTCACCTCCTTTTGCCAAAAGAGCAGACAACTAATGAAAGAAAAGATGACAGAATAACGTATCTGATTTCTATAATTGTTTATTTCCGAGTTTGAACTTGTGATATTCTAAATTTTGAAGGTTAATCGTTATTTTAGATCACTATTCTTCTGATTATTTATAATTTTCTATTGCATTAGAATGGCTTTTGAACATCAACCCGGCATGGCTATAGAATGTCTGAGTGTAAGTGACATTTTGTTAAACCATAAAATAAAAAAAAAACATTTCACTTATTTTATATTAAGACGTTTTATTTTCTATTAATTTAATGGCCACAATTTTTATGTACAACCTGATTAATTTTCTTTTCTTAAAGATCAAATTAATACAACTGTGCTGTGTAACAATATATTTCTTTCTTTTTAAAAAAATTGTTTTCTCTAAAAACTTCTTATCATGCTTTCGGTAAAGTTTTAAGTATTTTTATACAAGAATTTTTTTTGCTTTTTTAAAATCAATGTATGTTTCTGATAGTTTTCATTTATGCCGAATTCAAGTTTAGTGATCTTATTTCTAAAATCATCTGTTGTGAGATTTTAAAAAGACCTTAAAACTTAAAAATTTGGAAATTCTTTTTTGCTCAGCTACTTAAAAATTAAAAAAAAGCCTCTGTTTTTTATTATTATTATTATATAATGTGGGTTGCATATGATTTTTGAAAACAAAATCAACTTGCAGATCTATATGTTGCTTACAAGTCTTATTTTAAAAAGGTTTCTACATATATTGCATGCACCAAAAGTTTGTTACAACTTTAAAATTTAAATAAACAGTAACAAATGATAAAAAATTGCAGTTTGCACAAATGAGATAAGGACAAGATTAGATTTTTTTTTTTTTGGGGGGGGGGGGGGGGGCACTTTTTCATTATCGCGTCGACCACTTTTCATAACAAAAAACTATCGCCAAACTATAGGATTTAACAATAAAAATGCAGTCCCATTCACTTAACGTTAGAAGCATTACATATGTTTGTTATGCCATCAAATGATTTTTAATTCGATATTTACCTGTATATTTCATTATGTTTTACTGATTTATTTGTTATTTCGTTAATTAAAATAACAATTGCGTCCTTAAACGACCGTGCCATGATATTAAAAGAGAAAAAGCATTAGAAAAATGTTGCGATGCATAGTTACTGCAATAGATCAGTTTCAATGGACATCACAAACATTTTATTCACCAGCCGAGAGGGATATAATTAAGAAAAATAATGTAAATTAATTAAATATCCAAGATTATTTTTTGTCTGTTTTCATCAATATATTGTTTTGTTTTTTTTGTTCGATTGATGATAAGTTGACACTTCAGTGAGTGTGGCTCTATGAAAAGTGGTCGACGGGATAATGGAGAAGGACCCTTTTTTTATAACAAAAAAGGTTGTAGTTCCAAAAGTTACCAATAGAGGGTACTGACATGCAGTGTATGAAACATGTTTATTCAAATCAGGCTATCACTAAAACACCAGGGTGCATATGAATTCATTTTTTGCTGATAGCATGTAGTATGTTATTTAAGACCAAAAAAAGAGACTAGGTAATTCAGAGGAAAATGAAGTTCAAAAGGTGCTGTCCGGTTATTTTTTCATTTTCATTGTACTTTATTTCAAGCTTCACTTGCATATATCTGCTTCATATTTTGGCTAAGTACCGTCTTTCACTGACTTTTCAAATTATAACTTGTTTTATTATTGAAAAAAAAAAAAAAAATCTGATCTCTCTTTTTATTATCATTTGTTGGGTTTTAATGAATTTTTAAAGTCGAAATGAACTTTACTTTGATGCACCCAATATGTAAGCATATATAAGTAAGTAGAAGGAATATAATATGTAAATATCAAGTATTCAGTATACAGATAATTAAAAATTATTTATTAATCTTAACTTTTCTAGTTCATAAATAAAATCTGCCAGTAAGGCAGATTTGAATTGCATGATCTGTATGATTATAATTTAACACAACTCGCCTTCGTTTATTAATTTTACTATTTTAACTTTTTTTTTTTTTTTTTACAGATTCCGATAAAACTTACTAAAGAACCTGGATATGATTCAGATGGTCGAGAAATTTTAAAATGTGGTTTCAAAATTGGCGGTGGAATTGACCAAGATTTCCGTAAAAGTCCACAAGGCTATAAAGACAGTGTAAGTATAAAACTTTTGTAGTATCTTGATTATTTTATATGAAGATGCTTATTTAATGTCCCCATCCTCTTTTCTACCATTTGTTCAAAAGAACTCTGGTATTCTAATTGGTCTATGAATAATTCATCTTCAATCTGATTGATGTATGAAAAACTTATCTGTGATACAATAAGTCTATATGCCATCATGACCTTCTTTCAATGATCACCAAAGCAAAAATGTAGTTGGTAGATTGGTTGATGGGAGGTCTGTCTGTAAACATGCCCTTTCTTTATTGTCCCTATATCAGTTGGATTTCCCTCTCTTTTTAAAACTTTCATTATATTCACATATCAATTCAATGTCTTTATATGTTGATGACTTGTTTTATAGAGTGGCTTCAGTAAATGAAGCTTTCGTTTTATCTTCTGGTGTGGAAAGGATGTTGGGTAAGGCCAATATGGAACTTAGAAAATTTTTATTTTACAGATTTAAAACAATTATGGACAGAACATGAGATAAACATCAGGCTTGAGATTCTTCCACGGATCTGCGATTTTCCACTTTTTTTGTTATTTTCCTCTTTTTTTCCGTTTTTTCCATGAAATGAAAATGTATTTTTGTTTATGTGATTCTCAAAATGTCCTGCATTGGACTAAGGGTAGTGCTTTTTACGATGAGAGTATTGTAGTTAAAGGTAATTATCTTGTTAACCCTTTCCGGCATGGAGTAAGTCTGTTTGTAAAGTGATGAAATAATGAACTGACACCAGAAATTACAAACGAATTTTTTAGAAAATAAAAACTTGCTTATTTTCCGGTACTTAACAAAAGGAAAATTTTAATTAAATATTCTTGGTGTCGTTTGTCAGTTTTGGAATTAAAATTAGGTATCCTTTTTTGTGGACACCGCCCGTTAAAGGGTTAAATAATGCAAACTCCATGATCCACAATGAACCCAGCTCTACATGAGAATGCTGAAAATGGCTCTCTATTAAATATGAAACTTAGAAAATTGTAACTGTAAAAACTATATTATTTATGTAAAATAGGGGTGCACAACCTTTTTAAGCGAAGGGCCACTTACAAAAATGACCGGTTGTCGAGGGCCACCATCAGAAATTTTTTGTTTTGAGGAGATGTGACCGGGGAAGGGGGGATCGATTAAAAAAACAAATTTCGAAAGGGTAGATTTAGCCCCCCTCTCCCCCCCAGGTTCCTTTCTTCCAGTCAACGTATTCAGTTCTGTTGGCAATGATATATCAACAGTTTACGTTTGTATTTATACAAGAGATATAGCTAAGATTATTTTCAAAGAGTGAAAATACTCCTTGACTTTATTTGAAGGAATAAATTTAGCTTTAAAGATTGCCAGTGCCGGAAAAAAAAATTCTGCTTTCATGAATGAAGGTGGAGAGGAGGAGAAACATATATTATTCTAAATTGCACTTCTTAACATATTCAGTCATAAAATGTGGATATCAAAGGGGTGCACAACCTTTATAAGAGGAGGGGCAGTCACTAAAATGACTGGATTGTTGAGAGCCAACATCCATAGGATGAACAAAATTTTGTTTCGGGCAAGTGGGGGGGGGGGGGGTCCGGCCTAAAAGTTCATAAAAATGCTAATTTTAAAAGGAGGGTTAGCTCCCTATACTCAACCACCTCCTTAGTCAGCATAACCCAATTCAATTGGAAAGGATGGGAAAAAACTTGCATTTTTTTTCATGCACGATTGACAATATTCATAGTTTTTTCCTAGTGATTGACGAAATTCACGATTATTACGCACACGTTCAGCGAAATTTGCGATTTATACGCACCCGATCGACAAAATTCGAGATTTTTACGGACTCTATCAGCAAAATTTGCGATTTTTAAGCGTCTGATCGGCAAAATTTCCCGATCGGCAAAATTCACGATTTTTACGAGCTCGATCGACAAAATTCGCGATTTTTATGGGCCCGATCGGCAAAATTCGTGATTTTTATGCATACAATCGACGAAATTTACGATTTATACGCACCTGATCGGCAAAATTTGCGAATTATACGCACCCTATCGGCAGAATTCGCGATTTTTACGGGCCCGATCGGCAAAATTCACGATTTTTACGGGCCTAAACGTCAAAATCTGCGATTTTTACACGTCTGATTGGCAAAATTGACAATTTACATGCACCCGATCGACAAAATTCGCGACTTATACACACCCGATCGACAAAATTCGCGATTTATATGCACCCGATTGACAAAATTCGCGATTTATATGCACCCGATCGACAAAATTCGCGATTTCAACGGGCCCGATCGGCAAAATTTGCGATTTTTAACTGGCCCGATCAGCAAAATTCACGATTTTTATGCAGGCGATTGGTAAAATTCACGATTTTTATGCAGGCGATTGGCGAAATTTACAATTTATACGCACCCGATCGGTAAAATTCGCGATTTATATGCACTCGCTCAGCAAAATTTGCGATTTTTACGCACCCGATGGGCGAAATTTGGCAAGATTCGCGATTTCTACGCACCTGATCGGCGAAATTCGTGATTTTTTCGCTTCTGATCGACGAAATTGATCCACGGGCCACCAGTAATCCGATCGCGGGCCACAGGTTGTGCACCCCTAATGTAAAATTATATTTCTTGAAATCCCTGATGAATTAAATTTTATGTGAATGTGCTGTGGCTGTCAATTAAACAATCAATTTAATTATTCTCCCATCCTGATTTGTAAACTTGATTTATTATTTAAACTAATGAAAAGTGTTTATGAATTCTGTCTGCTGTCTGTCCGTCATCTAACTTGTGTGTTAAACTATTGTGTCTAAACTATGTTGTCTAACTATTGTGTGTTAAAGATATTGGTAAAATTAATGTTATAACTATCTTAATTTGTTACAAACTGTTTTTGTTGAACTTAGAAAGATTTTTGTTTTATTTTCTTACTGTTATCTTTTTTTACAGGGTATCTATATTACTGAAGTACGTAAAAAAAGCCCCAAAAACAGGCATTTGATACATATCGATTTTTTATATCATTAAAAATGCCTCCAAGAGGGTGAAAAAATAAGGGTTTCAGAAGAAAAAAATTCATAACTTCGTCAATTCACAAGATATCAAATCCGCTTAAATTTATTATAAATCTCTATTAAATTAATTACTTAAAATTTGTATATTATTTATGTGAAATTTTATTTTTTGAAATCCATGATGAATTAAATTTTATATGAATGTGCTGTGGCTGTCAATTAAACTATCAGTTTAATCATTTCTCTATCCTGATTTGGGAACTTGATTTATTATTATTTGAACTAAGCATTGTGTGTTAAAGATAATGGTAAAATTAATGTTATAACTTTCCTAATTTCTTACAAAGTGTTTTTGTTGAACTTAGAATGATTTTTGTTTTATTTTCTTACTTTTATCTCTTTTTACAGGGTATCTATGTGACTGAAGTATATGAAAATAGCCCTGCTGCAAAATGTGGTCTAAAACTCCATGACAAAATTCTGCAGGTTAGGTTAATGCATTTCACTTTTTTTATTATTTTTTGTAGTATGTAACTATGAATCTAATAGATATTTTCAGGGATCTGTTTAGGAAAAAATGGGGTCCTTTAAAGGACTCTTCACAAAATTTTTCATTTCAAAAAAGGGCCCTTCACAAAATTATTTTCCATAAAATAGGACCCTTCACAAAATTATTTTCCATAAAATAGGACCCTTCACAAAATTAATTTCCCTAAAACAGGACCCTTTAAAAAATTATTTTCCCTAAAACAAGACCCTTCACAAAATTATTTTCCCTAAAACAAGACCCTTCACAAAATTCTTTGTCTTAAAAATATGTTTTTCTCAAAATTTGTCCATCTTTAAACCAAACATTTCACAAATTAATCATTTAAAAGTAAAATCTGACTTGTCACTTTTACATATATAAAGAAAATATATGTATTTTATATCCCTATATCTTCTTAAAAATGCATAAACAAGAACCTGAATATAACGTCCATTTCAAATTCACAAAATTATGATTAGATTTTTCACAAATATAAAAAGCTGTTCACAATTTCACAAAAACAGGACCCTGTGAAAAAAGTCTGGACAGACCCCTGATTTTATTCATGTTTGATGTGGTTGTCATTTTATATTGCATAATTAAAATATTGCTGGGAATTACCTGTTATTGATATAATATTTTGGTTTTAAAATCTCTTGAAATTTCTAAGAATTGAGAAGAAAAGGAAGAACCAATAACTTGCAGTATTGACTCTCTTCTTTCATGCATCTTATTATGTAAAAAAATGATCTAACTTTTATTGGGCTTGTTAGTTATTACTTTTACTTAAATACATTTTTAAAGATTCTGACATCCAAGGCTTAACAATTGTGGTCACCATTAGCAACCATAATATTTTAATTGGTGACTAGAAGCATCAACATTGAATGATCTAATGATGATTCACTTAAATGGTTTGGAGAAAGCCATAGCCTTTGGATTTAAAGAAAAATCTAGACATACACAAGGGCATATGCCAGTAGTTTTAAAAGCAAAAATTCAACTAGTTGGATATGTCAATCCCAAAACTTTCTTCTATCTCGCACATGTTTATATTTCAAAATAACATAATATGAAGTTTGATAAAATTCCATGCATTAATTCTTGAGATGTGACTATCGCTAAAATCTTATGAATCCTGAAAACGTAGCATAGAAGCATCACCTGTAGGGCTATTTACACCAAAATCTAATCAGCAACAATTTATGTCAACGTCTAACTGAATCTGAAGTTTGATTAAAATCTATGCATTCGTTCTTGAGATCGTGAATAATGGAGCATTGCTACCTGTTGGGTATTCATTCTTGAGATATAACTTTCTTGAAAATCATGAATGTAACATAATAGTAATAGTGCCACCTGTTGGACGATTTACACTAAAAACTAATCAGCATCAATTTATATCAAGGTCTAACTGAATCTAAAGCTATTTTAAATTCTGCGCATTAGTTCTTGAGATAGTGTCACAATTTTTTTTTCGCATACCGAGCGGACTCACATCCATGCACACTGACTCACAGACAGACATTTACTAAACACAGTCAAATCGTGTTCAGGACTTTCTAAAACGTATAAATCTGTCAAAAATTTTCATGAATCCAATACTTTCTTCTTGTAAAGATAGTAGAAAGTAACAAGGTGGGAATTGCATGTCAAACATGACAAATGAGGTGCGTTCGTACTGTTATTATTTCAGTGAAATGTTATATTGTCTGTTATTATGATATGATTAATTTCTGTATTAAAATAAGTACATTTTAAGTTGGCAACATTTATCTTTTGTTGACAATTACTGAAAATTCAAATGGGAAACTTAAGCCTAGCTTTGAAATTTTCAGAAATTGAAATCCATATTTAGTCTTTTTTTCATTTAGTATTTATTTCTCCGGAAACATCTATCCAAAAAATTGTCGTTAGATTATATGATTGATAAAATAAAAAAAATTTAGTATGCAAATTCTCAGTAATTAAATTCAGTCATACAGAAATAATAGGACTCCATCTTTATTATGACGTAATCACCATGGCAACCTAGAATCATTACCAATTATGGGATATCATTGAATTACGTATGATAGGATTTAATAGAATGAAAAAAGTTAATATATTTTGGTCATAGAGGTTATAAATAGTCATATACATCATGTATGACTATAACTTGGTCATAGCGGTTAAAAAATGTCATATACATGATATATGACTATAACATCATACATATCAGCTTGACTATATATCTCGGTCGCTTGACGACGATTAATCCTGAGAAGCTGCTATAACAAGGAAGTACTGATTTTTAAAAAATTCAAATTACTTAATAAATATTTTTATTAATATCTTTTTAAGTTTTGATTAAATTTTCATAAAATTTGAAATGACTTGACAAAATTTTGCAACAATTATATATATTAAATTTCAAACCATTTGGTTGGGTAGTTTTTGCGCTGTTATATGCAGACAGGCAGACGGACGGATCAGACGACGACTATAGTTGTTATGTATTTATATAATTACAAACACACCTAAAAAGGGTGTTTGTAAATATTTTATATAAGGTAAAATGCCTTGAAGCTGACACTTTAAAGATTTTGGTCAGTGGTGTGCTTAAATAATTTTCTTGTAAAAGAAATAATGATTTTAGTAAAAAACAATCGTTTTTCTAATCATGTTGCATGCTTTATTCAGTGAAAATATACATATATTTAACTTTTTTAAAATTATAATTTTAAGTTTCATTAAGAAACTTAATTTATATAATCTTTTAAAATTTATTTATTAACTGAATTGCAGAAATTAAGAATCCCATATACATTATTACTATGCTCATGATTATGCTTTTTCTATCAATTCATATAATAAAAAAAAAATTCAGTTGTTTACGAAATATTTATGGTCGGGAGGGGGTAAATATTTTTCACGGAAGACTAGAAATTTTTGCTGGCCACCAGTTTTTTTTCCAATTTGTAAAGCTTTGCTTAGTATCTGTGCATTATTTTTTAAATAATGTATAATGTACACTATCTGGTCAAAAGTATCAGGACACTTTTATATGTTTTGTTAAATAAAAAATCTAGAGAAGTACTTGAAGGATTGTTCTTGAAGTTTGGGGGTGTATAGAACATGTTTTACCTCATATTTTTCAGTAAAGATTTCCTCACAAGGGAAATTAGAGGACCAACAACAAACTAAATATAAATAATAGTAATTGTATAGTATTTGTGACTTATATCTTTAAACTATTTTTCCCATTTTTACCTTCTTATGACCTTTTTTTTTTCCACTCTAAAACTTTTTCTTAACTAAATAAAAAGTTCAAAAATAATAAATTTTTTAAAGATTTTTTTTTTTTTAATTTTTTTCTTGTGCCAAATAGTTGAACTCTGATTTACTGAATTGTCTGATTATTCAAATCTTCATTGCTCATTTATTTTATGTATTTATTTTAAATTCAAACATAGAACTAAGGTTGTTTTTCAATTCCTACTATTAGCTCACACTCTCTATATATTTATATATCTTGTTCAAATTTTCATTCGTTAATAAAATATTTTCTATTCAACCTATCAAGTTCAAATAATTTTTTTTTAACTTGTACTGGATGACAATTGATGTTAATACAGTTTTTTAAATATTAATTCATTAATTAAATTAAATTAATTAATTTTATATTTCATTTCTGTTCAAAAGTATAGACTCACTCCATATTTATAGTCTCACCTTCACACGTAAAAAGATAATGGGGATGTTCACGGACGAAGATCAGGCGGCTCGCAGGCGAAGGAGACTATAAATGTGGAGTGAGTCTATACTTTTGAACAGAAATGAAGTATAAAATTAAAATTAAATAATAAAATTTAATTAATGAATTAATATTTGAAAAAAACTGTATTATCGTTAACTGTAACATCGCTATGACACTTTATTGTGAAGTTTGGTAATTTTTGAAATTCAATATTTGAAAAAGGGCATAATCATTAGATTTTAAATTTATATCAAGAAAAATACAATTTTTTTAACTTTCTAACGCAGTTTGTCTTACAATTTTGAGAGAAATACTTTTCGAGCTATTAATTTTTGGTATTTTAGCTATTTATTTTTTATTTAATTTTTAATACATTTCAAAAATTTCTCTTATGTAAGATATTTAGCAGGATATAAATTTAGGAATAAATACCGTCAGTGGCGAAGTGTGTAGATCGCTGGAAAAAAAATTTCTATTTGACCTAAGTAGGAATTGACTTTAAAAAAAAAAGTTTTTATATTACTTGTTTTTTATGTTATAGAATCTTTAACATTTAAGAAGAAAGAAACTGAAAGAGCTAAAAATATTGAGTCTAATGCAGATTTGATTGTTAAAATGTTAATCTAAAATAATAAACAAGTGTTACATTGTCTTTGAAATCCTATACCAAGAGTCAAGTCTCTCTTTCACCTCTCCTCCAAAAAAAAAAAAAAAAGTGTAAACAAAGGATTTCTTTCTGGATGAATCTGCAATGAATGACATCCATCTCAAATGCTAATCCTTTTGTAATTCGGTAGCTGGGTTCAAATCTCAGCATTTTTTTTACCCTTCGCCAACAGCAGCTTTTATTTTCTCATGTGGGTAAATTAGAAACAATGCTTTGATGTTGAAATAAAATGTTATGGTTTGTAGTATTATTATTTACTTTTTATATGCTAAATAAAACGAGTGAAAGGAACATATTTTAAATGTATGTGGGTCATTTTTAAAAAGGAGTTACTATTTCAGTATGGTAACTTTTGACAGAATATATATATTTTTTTATGTTTGGGAGGTTTTACATAATAGAACACATTAAAAATATATGTTTAATAAAGATTAATAATTTGTGTGTTTTTAACATTTTCCAAAATAGTTGAAAAATGTTTATGAATTCAGTTTGTCTGTCTGTCTGTGCTCTAACTCGTGTAAATATGTACGGATTGTTACGCAATTGATATATGTTATTAAGGTTTACTATGGCATGTTCAGTATTGAAAATGAAGTGTGTAGCACTTCCAGTTTTTTTTACAGGGACACTCAAAACAATTCCTTTACATTATGGTCTATGGGGAAAAATCATTTGTGGCTTATTTTAATGCTGTTACACAATTTCAAACATATTGAAATTTATATATATCACTGAAGTACACTACAAGAGGCTTACTTTAGAATAGGGTGTGCATAGCACATACAGTTCCTTTACAGGATCACTCAAAACAATTCTGTTACATTACAATAAATAGAGAAAATCGTTTGTGGTTAATTTTAATAATATTTTACTATTTGAAACATATTGAAATTAATATATATCACTAAGGTACATTATAAGAGGCTTACCATAGAATATTGTGTGTATAACATTCATCATTTATTTACAGGGACACACAAAAGAATTCAATACTGTCTGTTAAGTGCTGGATGTTTGGGGTGATACATAGTAATTGATCGAGCCATTTCTGAGAAATCATGCTCATTTCATTGTCAGATTGGAGTGGATACACAGCAAGCTTCATTAGCCTTCAGCTTGTTGTGCTTCAATCAATCACTTTGTGTGATCAGTTTTCTGTTTAATGTTATTGTTTTTTTCGGCAGACTAGATTCTGAAAAGTGTGCAATTGAAAACATTCTGTAATATAGCTCTTTAAGAAAGCATAATAATAATTATTGTCAATAATTTAATAAGCAGGCTAGGTTTAGATGAGACCCGAGTGGCAATCAACAATGATATTTCTGTATCTGCTAAGCTTCAGTACTGAACACTGCTGAAAAGTTTTCAGAGAAATACAAAGTATGGATGATGATCAGGAAAACAATGAGAGAAAATTCATTGAAAAAATATGTACAAATGCTGAAACACGGAATTTGCTGAGAAATTTTAAACTAAGTATACAACATAGCTTATACAATATTAAAAAATAATGTGAATACAAATGTTATTAGTATTAACATTTTAAAGAACAATTGTTAAAAAAACAAAATTACCAAATTCTTCCAATAAATGTTTTATTTATTGGAATTTTATTTATTTTATAAAATCTTTATTTCATCAAGGATAAGTTATCTTTTTATTAGTAATATTAGATATTATTAGTCACTTTTCCTAAATTGCTCATTGTTATCAGTCTGATATTTTAATCAAATACTTCTTGCCTTGGGGTGATCACATTAAGCAGCATTTATTATCTAAACTTTCATAATAAAACAATAAATTTGACCAAAATTTCTATGAAATTCTTTTATTAAAAATAAAATCTGTTGTTGTAATCCATAATCAAATGTAAATTATTTTTTCTAAAAAATAACACCAAGCAATGACCATAGTAACTATCTTAATGATTAGTGTGAAAGAAAATACTGTTTTAGATTATTTCTTTTGCTAAAATATCTCTGTTTTACGCCCCCCCCCCCCTCTCTCTCTCTGTTTGTAACTTTTCTGTTTATGTTTTAAAAACATTTTAACCTAGAAAATGTTACCAGAGCAATCTCCTTTATTATGTGTGTTCGTAATTATATAAAAACTTATCACCTATAGTCGTCGCCTGGTCCGTCTGTCTGCATATAACAGCACAATAACTACCCAACCAAATGGTTTAAAATTTAATATATATATATATATATAATCGTTGCAGAATTTTGTTGAGTTATTTCAATTTTTAAGAAAATTCAAATCAATGCTTTAAAAGATATTAATAAAAATATTTATTAAGTAATTTGAATTTTTTTTTAAATCAGTACTTCCTTGTTATAGTAGCTTTTGGGGATTAATAGTCAAGCAACCGAGATGTATGACGTTATAGTCATATATGACATTTTATAACCTCTATGACCAAGTTATAGTCACGTTATTCATTCTATTAAATCCTATCATACGTAATTAATTCAATGATATCCCATGATTGGTAATGAGTCTAAGTTGCCATGGTGATTACGTCCTATTTAAGATGGAGTCCTATTATTTCCGTATTGCTGAATTAAAAAACCGAATTTGCATACTAAAATTATTTAATTATAGCAATCCTATAATCTATGGACAGTTTTTTGGATAGATTTTTCTGGAGAAATAGATACTAAATGAAAAAAAAAAAAGTTTAAATATGGATTTCAATTTCTGAAATTTTCAAAGCTAGGCTTAAGTTTCCCATTTAAATTTTCAATAAATGTCAGCAAAATATAAAATGTTGTCAACTTAAAATGTACTTATTTTATTATGGAAATGAATCATATCATAATAACAGACGATATAATTCATTTAATTGAAATAATAACAGTACGAATGCACCTCATTTGTCCCGTTGATGTGCAATTTTCAACTTTGTTTTATTCTGCCAAAGTTGGCAGGTATGAAGGTTCAGATAATCATCACTATACTTTATTATATTTAAATACAAAATGTAAAAGTATTCTGTTAATATTTATTTTTTTTCCCTTAACAGGTAAATGGATATGATTTTACTATGGTGACTCATAATAAAGCTGTAGAATATATTAAGAAAAATCCAGTTTTGAACATGCTTGTGGCTAGAAAAGGTGTCACTCATTCTTGATGAGCAGCTTTTATAAAAGCACAGATCTAAAAATATACTTAGTCATCTTTCTTGCTGATGTTACAGAGTTCTTTATAGACTGAAGAATGTGTCTTTTACTGTGTCTAAGTCAAGTAAGAATGTGATAAAAGTACTAAATTACTATTAAGAATAATCATAACTGAATGTCAGCTATCCCCTATGTTTATTGTGGTTTTATGTCGTCATGCTGTGAATGTATGGGGGGAAAAAAATTGTCAAGTATTTGGTACAAGTGGATATCAGATTTAATCAATACAAATTACCGTTAGATTATATGACTTATTGCTTTATGAACAGAGAATTCTTTAGTTATGTATGTTGCTGTATTTTTCAGTGTATAAGATTCTAAAAATGATATGCCTGTTATACTAAGAAGGTATAATTTTTTTTCACACTTCATTTGCTGTTTCTCTTGTTTATATGATGCATATTAAGCTTTTGTTTGTACTTTATTTAAAAGAAAATATAGAAATATAATTTGTTACATTTACTAATATACTTTATATGTGAAGAATCATATTTAACTTTAGAAAATGTCATACTTTTACATTCATGTTTTTTTTTTTTTTGTTGTTGTAAAATTTTGATTTATTAAGTACTAACAAGGATGGTCTCCTTAAAGCGCATACTCAGAATAATTTGAAAAAAAAAATGGCAGTGAAATTACTCATGTATGTTATAAAGGATCAGTCATATTTAGTTGCAGAATCCAAGTAGAATATCTGTAAAAAAATAAAACACTTTCGAGTATTTGGCACAAAAAGATGCGATTTGACTGACATTTTTTCCTCACCAAATGCAAGCGATTTTAACACATTTGAAAATTTATGGTTAAATCAGTGTTTAAATGTGTATATAGGACAACATTAGCACTCATCAATCAGCAAGCAATACTGAAAATTTGGCGATTGACTTTATTGCTACCACTGGCCAAACTTAATAGTCACACTTGCCAATTGCGATAATTGAATGGAAAAAGATCTTTTTCTGCTGTCGCTCGACGAATTTCAAAACATCATTCATTTCACAATTTTTTCCCCGAAAATCATTTGACAAATTGTGTTTTTTTTTTTTTCTTTTCTTGAAGCCATTTGACGATATTCGCAATTTTTTTACCCGAGACCATTTGACGATATTCGCAATTTTTTTCCTGAGATCATTTGATGAATTTTGCAATTTTTTTCGCTATCGATTGGCGAATTTTTAAAACATCTCGCATTGATTTCTAGTATTTTCATCTGTTTAGGCAAATATTTATGTTATCCACCTGCATAAAATGCTTTTACCTAATAAACAGATTATGCTTGATGAGCTTTGTCATTTAACATCTGATCTTATTTTCTATATATTTCCAGAAACTACTGTTAGGTACTGATGGGATGAACGTTCAAAGCCATCATCTTATTTTCGATATATTTCCAGAAACTACTGTTAGTTACTGATGGGAGAAAGTTCAAAGCCATCATTTTATTTATAAAATAATTTTTTTCGCTATATATTGGCGAATTTTGAAGTTTTTCCGCTGTTGATTGGGGTACTTTATTGGATTATTAGGGTACTTTTCCAACAAATTCAAATATATTCTTTCAAAAATCAGGGAAGGGGATTTTCATTTTATTTTACACCATGTTAAAAATATATGTTATTATGCAGACGATCGCTTCTTGTGTGTACACCCGAGCTCTTGTTTCTTTTTCAATTTGGCATTTTAAAAAAAGGCCAAATATTGAGTGGGGGATATTTTTATTTTTTCTTCTATTAAAAATGTGATATTTTAATAACTCCACAGGTAATTAACAGATTTTGATACTTTTTTTAAAACCTATTTTTATTTAAAGAGGGGAAAATAACAACATGGGATACATTGTCATTTTCACATGGGTAGGATCGATATATTTTTATTCATTACATGAATAGAGAAAGATGCGTGTGGGGGCACATAATTACATTGATTGCATTTAAAGGCGCTGTATAATCTCGGCTCCTAACTGAACAATTTTACAGATTCCATTCTGTATTATTTAACGTAGGTCTACACACTGCCACTAAAGGGTGTTGGATTTTTCTATTAATTAGGTTTTCTTCAGGAACTATTTGTCAGAACTAAAAGTGAAATATATATTTAAATGGCAGAAATTAAATTTAAAATAGGTCTAGATCCTGACACTAGAGGATGTCATTTTTTGTTGTAATTATTTAGATTTTCTTCTAGAACTAATGGTCACTATTGCAAGAGTAATATATCTAAATGTCAGAAATCAAATCAGCAGTCACTATAATGAGATCCTCTTGAAAGCCGACATGCCTGCAGCCCGCCCACTTTGCAGAAGACAGTGGGACCCCCCAACCCTAGGTTAATTTGAAAAGATTTCTCTTTAAAAATATAAAATCAGACAAATTAGTTGTTTTCAAAAACACACTAGAGTGTATGTTGCCCAAGTAAGGTTCCCAACTGTAGATCCATTTGAATAGATCTTTATTTTTTAAACATTTTTGTTTAAAAATATAGTCATGAAAATTCGAAGATTGCAAAAACAAACTGGAACATGCATAGCATGTCCAATGTATATTGCCGGAGGCACTAGGAGGCCCCTGACACTAGGTTTATTTGGAAAGATTTTCATTTAAAAATATAAATTCATACAAATTCAGGGTTTAGTTTTACAGAAAACAGACTGGAGCATGTGTAGCATGCCTGGATCTGCGCTGCCAAATGCACTGAAGCCCCAAACACTAGATTCTTTTGGAAAGTTTAACCAGTGTAGTGGGCGAAGCTTGCTAATGTTATATTTGAATTACAGCTTTTCAAACCAAAAATTACGCAGGCATCTAATTTTATATCCAGTGTGCATTTCAAACCAAGAATTATTACAAGCATCTAATTTTATATCCAGTGTGCATGTAAACGTTAATTGTCTCATCCCATTTTCATGTTTAAAACAATTGACATTTAGATTGGAAAATTCTTGTTTTTTGCATAAATATCTAAAGTAAGATCTATAAATTTCTGTCGAGATATTTGTAAAAACTAAATATTTATTATTACAATATATTACTTTATTAAATACAATCATTTAAGTAAGGTTTTGTGATGAGTTTTATTTATCTATTGCATGCAATTTAAAATACTTAAATTAATCTCATTATAATAACTAAGTAATAATTAATTATACTAACCTTTTTTGCAACATTGATGTGTCATGTAAAATTGATTATATCCACATTAATGGCACTCAGAATTATTATGCATTAATGTTTGCAGTTTATATAAACTAAAAATCTCTTGAAAAACTTTATCAAAACAGTAAACAAGTGATTTTTTTAAAATTATATATAGATGAATATATAATATTTTATTATAATGACAATTATTATTATTACTATATTATTATAATATAATATAAGACCCATTATCCAGAATTCCAAAATCAAAAAAAAAAAAATTATTGCAAAATGTTCTGAATTTGTAAATTTTACTAAAATTTTTGCAGATTCCCGAAATTTTTTTAATTTTACGGATTCCTTATTTTTTAAGTCCATTCTTTTACTGTGTTAACCACTAAAATAATGTTATTTCAATGGCATATGCAGGGGACCACAAACCTTTGGTCTCGAGGTTTCCGGATAATGGGTCCTGTACTGTTTATATGTTTATTTATTTAATTTTTAAATATTTTATTATAATATATAAAATATTTATTATTTTTAAATATTTTATTATAATATAAATATTTTTAAATATTTTATTATAATACAAAATATTTATTATTTTTTAGATATTTTATTAAATATAAATGAATTATTATATTATAAATGAATAATGATTAATGAATTATTTATATATATAAATATATATGTTTATCAACATTATTAAATTGAAATTTGCAAGGAGGCTATTGAATCAAAATAATAAAAGGAAGGTGATGGAAAATAGGAGAAAGGTAAATTGTGATTTTTCCGTACTGCATTACTTGGAACTTATGATTGTATAAGCAATGTATGACTGTTTTTTTCTAGTCTTTCAATTCAATATGACTGTGAATTTAACAAATGTACACTCTAAGCATTTCATTTTTTTAAAGACTTTCTTAATAAAACTGAAAAAAAAAAAAACTTCTTTTAAAAACCCAGGGAGATTTTTACTGAAATCGAAAAAAATTCACATAACTGAGGTTTTTTTTCCTAAACCCTGCCTGAAGCATTTGAACTGTCTTTTTCAGTCATGTATTTTTTTTAATTTAAAGAGCAATGTAACAAAATTTTTAAATTCACATTGATTTTTTCCAGTGCATAAGATAAATAAATATATAAGGCAAATCCTCATACTAATGCTTTGCACAGCTATTATCTATAAATTAAATCTTTAAAACACATATGCAAGATTAATTTTTAGGAAAAAATAACATTGACTTCAAGATTGTTTCTTATCTTATTGTTCTGATATCTATTTGTTTATTGTACACCAGTTAGTGTATTTAGTGATAGTGGTTTGGTAGAAGATCTTTTTGTGACAATACTTTGCTATTCTCTTTAAATCCCATTGTTGCCAGTATCTCCTATTTTGATGCATAGTAGATAATTGTGTATTTTTTTTTTTTTGTGTGTGTCCCTGTAAATATATATATATATATATATATATATATATATATATATGATAGTGACAACTATTTTAAAAACAAAAAGTACCTTAACAACATATTGAAATTTCATGCCCAGATTAGCCAGTTTTTAAAAAAAGTTACAGCATAGAAAATCTGAAAGAGATAAGAAAATGGACAAGCAAACAAATATATCATTTTAAAATTCTGATAAAATTTATAATGAAACTATCACCAAAATAAATCCCTCCTCCCCCCCCCCCCCCCAAAAAAAAAAAAAAAAAATCAATATTGAAGCATTTGTTCAAAATTTATGCATGGACATCCTGCTGAGCCCAAGCTTTACGGACTAGTCATGTGAATAACAGGTGTGGGTAAAAAGAGTCTATTCTTGATAATAGGGAAGTAGGTGATGAAAAGAATCTCACCTAGTTTTGGTTTGTGAGGGGATGAATAGGTGAATTCTGTTAGTTTCATATTTAGTTATTTACTAGTACAAGAACATAGAACGGACAGTGAAAAAATGACATGCGGACAGGCAGGTTAAGTGAAACCTCCTCCTAATCCAATGCTCCCATCCCTTCAGAATGGTCTATTTTTTGACAGCATGCCAAGGTCCGTCTTTTAAGACGAGTCAAGCAGTACATTAAAAAAAAAATTTGGAGTGACTTCACTCAACTTTCCGTATACAGGTACATGTGTTCAGAAAGTTAAAGGATGGGGTGGGGATTTTTATAAATTTTTCACACAATGAATCAGCTGGATTCGAACACTGGACCTTCCGTTTTTGAACTGGAGACATAACCTCAAAGCCACTAATGCTTGGTGACGTCACTGCAATATTTATCACTTATACCCTGTCACATTTCCTTGATGATTTTTCCTATAGAATCGGTTGCAAAATGGTTTAAAAATGGATTAAATACCTAATCTGTTGGCCGATTTTACAAAAGTCTATACAGTTCTTGCAATAGTGATGTACATATTCTCCAAATGGGAGCTCAATCAGAAGTTTTGTGAGTTTTTGTTCACACACATATATAAATCACGATTACAACATTTTCTTAACACTATTTGTTCAGAAAACATACAAATACAACATACAAACAAATTGATTAACCTCTTTTGTTGGAAGTCACTTAAAATATACTGTCACATGCATACAGGGTGTTATTTAACATTACCGAGGGCTTAACAGGTACTTCTTCAAAACGAAGATTTTCATTAAGTTTTTATGAGTTTGAATAATTGAAATGACAATGACGACAATGAAATTGACCATGAATAATTGAAATTAATGTCTGTCTGTGAAATGTAACCTGACTACTGTATTTTTGTTTTACTTTGCACATATTTACATTACAGAGAAATATTTATGTACTTTTTGTTAAATTTACATATTTCTATAAATTTTAATCAAATATTTTGTAAGAAATCCTTTAAAATTTATTTCAAGTTTACCAGAATTTGTCATTTTATGAGTATTGTAATATTTTGTATTTTTCTTGTACTTATAAATGATTTTCCTATTTTTATTTTATTTTACTTTTTTATTTATCTTTGATCAAAAGTGAAACAATTTATGCTATAGTTCTGCTTTAAGGCCTTTTTTTTTTTTTTTGTCCCCTTAAATAAAAAATTGCCATTTATAATGCATTTAATATATATATATTGTTTTATAGTTTTTGATCAGATATTAAAAAATTTATATATGCAGAAATTTTTTTTCCTGCAGTATTTTAATAATTTTTATGTAAATGTTTATGTGTGTGTTTTTAAATATATTGCTGCAAATGTTTGGGATTTTCAGTTCCTATTAATGTTTGTGCATATTTTATTGTATGAGATTTTATTTGCAAATAAAGAAAAGTGATAACATGTATGTTATTTTTGTGTATTATTTGTATAATTTGGACATAGATAGTAATTTATTCTTTCTTAAAACCAAATAAAATATTTATTGTATGTTTTGTATAAAAGACTTGGCTGTTTCTCAATGACAGGCTTTAGATAATTTATTTTGTATACAATAAGGCTTATTAAACTACGATATGCATGTCAGTTCTAGTGCACAAACCTGCATATACTGGTATGCGAAGGCTATACAGCAAATTACAGTATGGAAGAGGTTATCCTGAAACCTATCTAGAATCATATTTCCAATAAATTTAGAATCATTTTAGAAAAAAGTGCCAAACTGTGTCAGTTTGGCAAATGCATTACTTGATACATTATAACATGTTTGACATAACTTAATGCCAACATCTAGGATTCAAAACAAAAGCAATTAGATATAGGGTGTTTTTTATTTTTTGTGAAGAATTATTGCTTCCAAGAGATTCCCATAAACTGCCTTCTTTCAAACACTGATTAATCTTTGTTCTTGATTGGATCCAATTCTTAATCTAATAATTAATTTGAAATAAAAAACAATGACACAGCTATATATATTCTTTAAATCTGATCAAATGGGTATTTGATCAGATTGTTTTGATACCGAACCAGTTATCCAGAATACATCTGGTCTTGACCATTCTGGATGAATGGTTTCTAAACTGTATTATACAACTAAACACCACACTATTTTAGATTCAGAGTTCTGTAACCTACCCAGCTAGTATGTCATTAAATGCCAATCAATCACAAGAACCAACGATTTCTCAAAAAATATCATTAATGTAGCATAGTGAAATATTTTGCACAACTTTCCCCGTTTTTGACATATTTATAAAATCTTTTTAATAAATTTTGATTATCCGTATGATCTTTTATTAAAATGTAATGAGGTGTTGCTTCTTATTTAAACATCAGTAAAAGAAGATAATTGATAGATCAGTTGAATGATATAATAAAATCATTTTAATTTTTAACATTATCTTTATGAAATTATGAATTTCAATTGAGTGGTCTATCCAGTCTAAAAGTTTAGGAACCCCTGGTATCCAAGATAAATTCATCTTAGAAAAGTAAAAACTTAACGTACTTGCATAAAAATTATGTATGAACTTTAATATAGAAATCATTTTTAGTGTATTATTTTACTTAATTGATTTACTGGATTATACTGGTTAACTGGATGAATTATGCCCTCCAGATTCGACCGGGATAGCTCAGTGGTAGAGCGTGGCAGCTTCAGCCGAGCGATCCCAGGTTCGAATCCTGGCCCGGACATTTTTCGTCCAGTTGGAAATTTACAATTTGTTTAATTGATGTAATCAATTAAAAATTCATTAATAAATTTAAAACATTCATTGATGATTAAATTAGAGATATCCTAACTGAAGGTGAACAATATAGCTTTTCAATGTATGATTTATAGCAGGGATCTTTTTAGGAAAATATTGGGTTCTTTAAAGGACCCTTCACAACTTTTTTTCATTTCAAAATAAGACCCTCAAAAAATTTTTCGTCTTAAAACTGGACCCTTCACAAATTTCTGTGTCTTAAAAATAGATCTTTCACAAAACTTTTCTTTCTCCAAACTGAACCTTTCACAAATTTAATCATTTAGAAGTAAAATCTGAATGTCACTTTTACATATATAAAGAAAATATGTATATTTTACATACATATATCTTCTTAAAAAGTATATATAAACAAAAACCTAAATATAACTATCATTTCAAATTCACAAAATTATGACTAGATTTTTCACAAATGTCAAAAGCTGTTCACAATTTCATAAAGACAGGACCCTGGAGGAATGTCTAGACACACCCCTGACTTAGAGATTAATTTAAACCTGTTAGAGAAGAAATGGTTATTTGTGTAGAAATGATAAATATCAAGGTATGAAGTTAATCATAGCAAAACGGACTGGCAGTCCTGTTCTGGCCATAATGGTATATAACAAATATTTCCATGGTAATCAAATCACAAATATATAGAATCTTTTATGCATAAATAAATAAATTTTCACAATAACTAGTCGGATGTGCCAATCCCAAAACTTTCATCTATCTCATACATGTTAATACTTCAAAATTTGCTGTCACAGCACCGAAAAATCAATATTTTTCATCATTCTGTTGTACGTCAGCTGCATGCGAAGCGCCTGGTTACTTTTGCTGCATGATCAGCCGATGTACAACACAACTACAGAAAATCTCATAAAAATCGCTATCACAGTGCCCCCTTCTGGCAGAATATCCCCAAACTCAACTAGGACCTGCAGGCAATAATAGTCAGAAACATATACATAAAATTTGGTTCAATTATATGCATAACTTCACACTTTTTGATACAATAATAATGAAAATGGAACAAAAATCACTATCACAGCACCCCTTTTGGCAGAATATCCCAAATTCAAGTGGGACCTGCTGGCCTTAGTCAAAACCATGTAAATGAAATTTGGTATGCATAACTTCATACACTTTCCGATAATACAATGAGCACGGACATACAGACAGACATTTTGTATAAACGTGTTGTTTGGGAGTGTAAAAAAAATTTTGATTACAATACTTTCTTCTATTGTAGATATAAGGTAAAAATATAAGATTTAATGAAGTTTAAGGAATACTGAAAATAGCAGGTACTTGTAAATGCAATAAAAGTACAAGGCATTTCACTAGAAAGTAGCCCCCTGAAAATGTTAGTTTTAGAAAAAATGACAAGAGGAAATAAAACAATTGTACATCATATCTGTATCTTTAAAAAATGTATGACATATGGACACATCTTGTAGATAATAACCACAAATGCAAGTTCTTCATCTAACTGATTCCCCATATTTGACCCAGTGATGCTGCAGATGTGCTGTCCCACATCATTTAAACAAAAAATTGGAAAAGAGATACATAAAAAAATATAGTGGGTCCTTCGGGATATTTTGTTTATCTTGCAGGAAATAAAATATTTTGTGGACAGTTTCAAAAAAGCCATATATTGTATTAAATACATTGAATATTTCTAAAAAGGACCCAGATTTTTTTGTGCCTAGGTCCTTCTAAAAGTCTAGCAACATCACTGTTGATCTCACCTGACTTTTCCTTTGGGTCACTTAAAAAGGTGTATCTACGTGAATAAACCACACACATTAGATGGATTATAGCAGAGCATATGGTATGAAGTCACCTTCAGAAACATGACATGTTCAGCTTTATTTGGAAGCTCAGAGAGAACATCTCCAGCAGCTCCTGTGACAGTCTCAGTTCTTAAACATACAAGTATGACATGTTTTATTTCCTCTTCTCTAAAACCAACATTTTCCAGAGCTACCATCTTGCGAGACATTCTATATTAAGTTTCTGCATAACATACAAAATTTAATAACTGTAGTTAAAATTAATAATTACTGTATAAAATAATAAAATTTTTCGAAAACAATCTGAGAACATATGTTTTTAAATAAAAATTGAATGGAAATGGCTAGAGGGCCTCTAAACATAATAGAATGGTGGCACATAGGGCTTATGCTCACATTGAAATTTTTGTCCAAACTGTGGGAACTCTCATTCCAGAGCTTAGTGATACTCTTCTGGATGGGTGAGACCAGCCAATAAACAATAGCCAGACTCACTAAGTTTTTAGTATAAAATCTCAACCGATCAAATATTTTGTTCATATGTCACCACTCTATTATATGTAAAGGTACTAGAGAAGTAAAAATAAAATTACTGTACTCTTTCATTAACTGTTTATGAAGTATGTTTCAGTATTAAAAGGAAAGTAGTAACTGTATTATTTATTTTAAAAAAATTAATTTTCTATAAAAGATTTTTTGCCATTTTTTTTTCTCTGTACTGTAAACTGTAGAATAATTTTTCATACTGTATTAAAAATAGATTACACTGAGCCTCAAATAACAAGAAATAGATAAGTTAATTTTGTGAAATGATTGCAGTTCAAGACTTTGTATTTAATTTTGTGAAATTTATCTGATTGAAAACACAATCTCTGTCCCTGATTCTGACTTCAGATCCTTAATAATTAAATCACGTTGTTCTTTTACAATTACTTCTCTAGTCAATGGTACCTTGAATTATCAGTGGTGGAAGCTGACACTTAAAGTGTTATATTACAGGATTAAGGGGACATTTATAATTTTTATGCACTACCTGGTATGAAGAATGTATATATTTCAAACACCAAAAAAAGATAACTTTGCAATTTCAAACTATGACCTTGTTACAAGAACTTGCTGGGGTGTTACACAACCCTTGTTACACAACTAAGGTAGTGAACATATGTTATGGAAAACTGCTTAATCAGGAAAATATTTATTCCAACAATTATTTTCTTCAAGAACTTAATTTGCAAATATGCAATGTTTTGTCTTGTAATTTTTTCATCATTTCGAATAACACACTAATCTAATCTTCTTATTTTAGTATAACTATGAAACAAAAAAAAAATAAAAAAATTAAAATACTACAACAGGTGAACACATAAATCCATAACAATAGAAAATATTTGCATTCTATAATACTGGATGAATCCTGTTTACAAAGAGTTTCTTTTACTGATAACAATAACCTGCTAATTTTCAATTGGACTAAAGTCTAGTAACTTAGAGGAAATTTTAAAGTTAAATTCCATTATCCTGAAGATTTTTTTTTTTCTTGTGCTTTTATGGAGACCTATTTTAGATAACAAGCATCTTTCAAAATTCTGTCAATAGACCATCAAGAGACTAAAGTATTACCTTTGAATTTGCAATATTTTTCCGGTTTTATTTTAGATTGCAAATTGCACCAAGTAGCACCTAGCATTAGCATGCAACATTTTCTTCCTTCATGATCCAGTCTTTGACTAAATGCCTTCATTCTATTCAATGTTCTAAGGGGGTGTATCCCTGTTCCCACACTAACCTCTTTTCTATCCCTAATACCAAATGCTCAAAGAACTTGGAGTCTCTTTTGGTTTTTTATTTCCCTAATAATATATCTAATAAATCTGCAGATCAGGAGCCTCAACATCAGCACTGCAAGTCCTTTTTTTTTAATTACACTTTGCATAAAATTCAACATCTTACAAACTACAATTTAAAGTTTTTAAATTACATAAATATATAAAATAGTTCGAAGGTTTAAAAAATTAGAAGCGTCAAATTATACATGGTGTTATGCAATGATATTCAAAAATTCTAATAAACTGCTTATTCTTGCAATTTTTTAGATAAAAAAATACATTTCTTCAGGGAGCCCCCCTGAACCCCGTACAATCTCATTAAATTTACATTCGTAATTTACTGTTGATTGTGCGAACGATTATGGTATATCTTCGATTTCATTTTACACTGATTTTATTAGGATAAGCATCAGTTTCAAAAAGGATTTCATGTTATCTTAATATTCAAATAGCAATATTTACTTACCTGCTAACCATGAAACAGCTGTATCTGATGGGTAAGTTGAATAAAATCTCATGTATGGAGGCAACTTATGGAAATGTAAACTGAATCTACTGTATTTCACTTATATCTAATGTTTTATTTTTTTGTTTCGTAAAAACTGTTTTGATGTTCATTCCATAAAATTTAGATGTAAGATCTTATCTAAATACATCCTGATATACTCGATAGCAATAGCATACTAAAGTGACCCCAAAATAGCCATATTTGCAGACTTTTAGATTATTTGAAGGATTTTTATAGGCTATGAAATACAGTTGCTAGGGAACTGATAAGAGAAAAATTAAATAATCATGTCAAGTCAAATAAGTAATGTGATAAAACAAAATATTTTATATTATTTGAATCTGTATATAAAATTCTATCAAATATAGTACACCTAATTTTAAAAATATGACAAATGTATTAACAAAGTGTCAAATTAATCAGAATAATTTAAGAACCCCCCCCCCCTTCTTGGTTAATTTTGGCATCTATACCTTACCATTTAAATCCATTAATCAAATGTGCCATTTTCTTTTCAATGAAACATTTTAAAATCATCTGAATTCCCATAGGAAAGCATTATGACCTGAAAAGAAATATTCTATATTTTTTGAATGAATGAACCAAATTTAATCAAAAACTATACAGCTTAATCCAGGTACCACACCAACATATCCACCAAATATCAACCTTATTGGGTGCTTTTCACGGCACTTATCGTGGAACAGACAGACAAACAGAAACCAAAGACTTTTCAGATCTCAAGCGCAAGCCTCATTGACATTTCGGAAATTATATCTTTATGATATAAACCTATCTTTATGAAAATAAAATTACTGTACCCTTTCATGAACTTTGTTAAGTATTAAAAGGAAAGTAATAAACTGAAATTTGTATTTTTCTATAACATATATTTTGTCATTTATTTTTGTTTTGTTTTTTGCTTTGCATCATAACTGTGGAAGAATTTTTCACACAGAGTTGAAAAAAGGATACATTAACCTTGGAATCACAAGAAATAGATGTTAATTTTGTGATATTAATCTGATTGTACATAGTATCTTTGTTTTTTTATTCTGACTTTATATCCGATAAAACCATTCCCATTACATTTATATATATTTATACAGGATGTATCTGAACAAAATGTCAGGACTTTAAAGGGTGATAATGCATGTTAAGACAAATAATTTTTGCATAAACAACAAGGGTCATCACCCACTTACTCAATTCAAAACACAAGGTGTCTCACTCCAAGCCAAACCATGGATTTTTGGTCATAACTGTATATCAAAATTTTCAAGAGGCTTACTTTTTGTGAAATATGATGAAATTAAAAGGTGCTACAAATGGCTGCCATCTATATCCAAAGAATACTGATCTAGACATTTCAAAATTTGGAAGGTACATGACAGAATGCAAGAAAAGTGACATTCAAGTGACAAAAAAATTCATTTTGTATATTATTGTCCTAATAGATCTGATTTAGGTGCATCTTGCTCAGGGTTGTTACGTTTAAAACATTTTGTTTAAAACAGCTGTTTAAAACATTACATTTAAAACAATGTTTAAAACATGTTTATTGTTTATAATGTCACAACGTGACAATTCACAAATTAAATTCACGTGGAAATCTTTCAACAGAAAATTAATTATTGTAGAAAGAATTTTATTGTTGATTTTTAAATTGTTGGCAACTGCTATAACGAAAAATGTTTAAATTTAATAGAAAAAGGCTGTTAGATTTTTGGTTTTTTATCTCTCTATATTAAAATAATATTTTTTCAAAATGTTATGATTTTCAGCGTGACAGTAGGTATTCAGCTGTAAGTACACAAAATTTCAAGTCTGTTAGCTATACAGTTTCTGAGAACCGGCTCTGTGACAGACAGACAGAGAAGTGGGACGAATAGGGTTTCGTGAGATGAGCGAAACCCTAAAAATGTTATGCTGTCAGTTACCAATCATAAATTCGCTACTCAAGAATCAAATAAAGTGGACAATTTTGTAGAAATAACACATTTATCTTTGTGGATAAGTCTTGAAAAACATGTCGATAAAAATGTCATGATGATCATAAAACAATTACAAGCAGCTGTATGCTCTACTGCTGGTTTAGAAAGAGTGTTTTCTACTTTTGGCTTTGTGCAGAACAAAACTAGAAACCGGTTAGGTGTTTGATAAGGCTGCCAAACTTGTTACTATTTTTAAAGAACTTAATAATTAAATGTTTTAGTTTAGAATAAGAAAATTAATTGTTAATTAATGTTTGGTATTTATTATATAATTTTTTTCTTCCTTAACTGTTTTTTAAAAATATTTTCATTCTTTATATTTAATTTATTAATTTTTGCTCACTTTAATCAAAATTGTGCTGTTGAATGAGAAAAAAACGTTTTAAACGTTTAAAACATGTTTTAAACAAAAAAAAAACACATTTTTTGTTTTTGTTTTTTTAAAAAAAAACATGTTTTTTTCCAACCCTGATCTTGCTACAGGAAAAGTGTCATAAGTGTAGTTAACTATAAAACCACTCGATTATGCATGTCCATTTGCCACCACAGAAAGGGGGCAAATTGTGTGTGGGGATAAATTTACTTTCAAACCTCCAAACCTCTTCTATGTCTTCATTCTTAAGGATTTTATGTTTTTACAGCTGCATGCTAAGTGCTACAATTTCAGGTTACAGTTATGTTGCCTCTCCTGCGAAAGGTACTCTTTTTGAGTTGTGTCACTTTTTCTTTGGGTGAGTGATATGCAGTATCAATGGCTGAATTACAGTGACACCCCCTTGAAGTAATAAAAATTCACAGAAAGAAAAGTTATTCTATTGAAAATTTTGCTAAAATACCTTCATTATTGTTAGTTATGAATGAAAATCCAGGTTCAACTTGGAGTTAGACACTATTTTTGATTGAATAAGTGGATTGCCACCCTGATTTATGATACAAAAAATGTTTGTCTTGTTATGTATTATCACATTCCTTACAGCTCTCACCATCAGTACAAATATACTCTGTGAATAGATAGATGTTGCTAAATCTAAAAATAAATAAAATTTAGAAAGGTGTTACAAAGTTCATGCATTACATTTTTTTTTTAATGAAAATATCACATTTGATCATTGATGATATGCCCTTATGTAACAAATTCAATTAATATGCAGTGATACCTCTACTAATGAGAATAATTTGTTTCAGAATTATATTTTATTGGCCAAAATGTTTAACTGAAACATAACTTCTCGTTCAATTTAAATGCAATGAGAATGCACTATATTAATGCACGTATCTAACAACATTCATAAGCAGAATCCTGGCTTACTAGTTGAATAAAAAAAGGGGAAAAATTATCATTAGCTGAGATATCACTGTATATTTATTTCATAAATTAATTGAAAATCATTCTCAACAATAAATTTTCTGATGTTTTTCAGTCATCTAGTATGACAAATTTCACAATATATATTTTATGAAGTGTTTAAAAAGCAAAAGAGAGAAAAATTATCAACAAATATTTATTATTATTCAAATTATATAAGTATAAAATATAATACTATAAATTTTTTGACACTTTGTTATATGCACACCGAGTTTTGATCATTATTAACTTTATGAAAAAAAGTTCAGTTTTATATCACTCTTATATTTTGGAGGAGAAATTAATTTAGAAAAACTATAAATCCTAAAATAGATATATCAAAATAGTCTACAGCAACTATTTAAGCCCAAAATGCTGATACAGTTCTAGTTATTGGATTTCTACAAACAGGACACTGGTTTTGAATATGTTCAGAACAATCGTAGCATAAACATAAGTGGCCACATTCCAATAATATGACCTCAATGGGATTATCTAAACAAACAATGCATTTAGGTATCTCTCCGTCATGATCATTACGAAATTTGTCAGCCATTCTACGAATTCTTCTTTCTTCTTCATATTTTTTTCTCTCTCTACAATGATTTATTCTTCGCTTTACCTCTGAAAATGTGAGTCTTGAAATATAAATAAGAGAAACTAAACTTAAAGTTCCTAATATAACAGCTGAAACTTTATAGAATTTGGTAGAGAAATTTATTCTGCTAATTAGAGATTCTAAAGATAAGGGGGTCAAGAAATAAGTTAAACCTTCATCTGGAGGTTTTATCTTCAGTTTATTGTTTTCAATGACTAGTTTCCCAACAGCAAGTAGAGTTTCATCTTCACACAATAATTTTTCTATTTCCTGAATTCCTAATGTCTTTTCACCACGGAAAATATCAAATACAGTATCTCCAAGGGTATCATGATGGCACTGAAATTCATCATATACTGTAGGAATAAAAAGTTCTTGTGCTGTTAATGGCTCAGCTACTTCAACAGATATTCTTTTCTTGAAAACGTTTAGAGGTTTGCTGCATAAAGCAAAAGGAACATTGTTGAATGTCTGAAGAAGATTACTATTGGAAGATCCCCTGAAAAAAAAATGAAAAAAAAAACATATAAGGAAACACATATTTTCATAATATAATAATGAAATCTTGATAAGGGGTCATCCATTATCTATGTCATCCTTCAAGAGGGGTTTTTACAAAGTGGGACAGGAATGATTAACATGAGGTGATATCACATCTAAATTAAAAAACAATTAAGTAGGCAGCATAAAAAAGTCCATAAAAAATACGTAGTTTTTATCGGTAATATTAGATACTACACTTGCAAGCCATTGTTTAAGGGCACGGTGCCCTGTCATTTTTAAAATTGGCATCTTGTGCATTATAAAAACAGTGAAATGCACCTCTAATTATACCCAGAGATCTTTCAAAAATAATAGTCCCACATTTCTTTAGGAAAAACACAAATTAAATTATGTTGCAATTCAATAATATTTTTTAAATTTATAATTCATAAAATCATTCAAAATTAATGTTATTTCTTTTATCATCCTACAAATTACATATTTTCCCTTTTTAAAAAGTCATTATGAAACACAATATTGCATTTTCTCTTGCAATAATGCCCTTTTTTACTGAACTGCAGTATATTATGTCAAGAGTTTAAACACAACAGCATTTTTTAAAAATAAATTTTAATTATTCACTCTAAGTAAAAAATCCATGTTTATATGTGCTACAGATTAATTTAAAAATATATTTAACACAATTATGTTTTAAATTTTATCTGAAATCATAGAATTTAACAAAAGAACAAAAATTAGCAAGTCAAAAGTTTAAGCACAGTATTTATTTATTTTTTATAGAAGGATAATAATAAAAAGTAAATTACTGGATTATTGCTCCATTATGTTTAATTAGTTGAAAGACCCTGTGTTCCATTGACAAAATCAGTCTGTGTATTGTTTCTAGCTAGATTTTAAACCAAGCATTCTCAATGGCTGATTTCAAGTCTTTACTTGAAGAATACTGATTACCATTCTGGTAAATTATGTGTGTGTTAGAATATACCCTCGTAAATTTTCTATTAGGTGTAGGTCAGGATTAAATGCTGGCCAGTTGAAAACCCATACCATTTTTAACCTAAGCCACTATAAAGTTGAGTTGGAGGTATGGGTTGTTATGTTAAAAAATCCAATCTTCACCATGTAAAATTTTTCAAACAGGAAAAAAATGAATGGCATGTCTCTCTTGATAGTTTTCACAGTATTGACAACCCTGGTGAATGATATGGACATCTAACCATTGAAAGAAATCAAACCCACATATCATTACAGAAACCCATCACCATGTTGTATACTATAACTTTTTACTAAAAAGTGAAAAATAAACTTTTTAACCCAAAATAGAACCGACTTCAAAAACTACTACAGAGTAAAAAATATATTTTTTTACATAATAGTTAATAAGAAATTAAATTAAGAGCATTGTATTCACCGTGCATATTATTATATTTATGTACATTAATTTGATTTTTTGGAGTCGGTGCCAGCCAAGTTAAAGCCATGTTACTATTTTTAAACATTTCACCTGATATTATAAATGTGCACTTTCAAATGAGATAAGCAACTACATATGTCGACAAACATTGCTTTAGAAACTAGTTAATCATTTGATTCATTGTAATTTATACCATTTGATGTGTTATTTTGAACATTCTTAATATTACCATTTCTTAAACGGATTACCACTGAATTCGCAGAGAAGGCGGCCGTTAGAGTTGTGGGTTTTCCGGAAAATTTTGAAATAGAAAATTTTCTGGGAAATTTTCCGAAAATTTTCCAAGCCACTAAATTACTAAAGTATTGTAAAATTAAACTCTCATTCATTAGAGGCTTCAAGTAAACAAAACTGGAATGTTTTCATCAACTCTGGATGTGATGCGGTTTTGAGTTTTCCCCTTCCAACAAAAAACTAGTCGGATGTGCCAATCCCAAAACTTTCTTCTATCCCACACAGGTTTCGCATAGACTAAAAACGAATCAGCACCCCATTTATATCAAGGTCTAACTGAATATAAAGTTTTATTAAATTCCGTGCAATAGTTCTTGAGATAGGACTATTGCTAAAATCGTGTAAATCCTGCAAAATGCAGCAGAGCAGTGCCACCTGTTGGGAGATTTAGACCAAAACCTAATCAACAACAACCTATGTCAACTTCTAACTGAATCTGAAGTTTGATGAAAATCGGTGCATTAGTTCTGGAGATATAGTTATAGTGATAATGATGAGGAAAGTAGAATAGCAGCATCATCTGTTGGGCTATTTACACCAAAACGTAAGTAGCATCTATTTATGTCAAGGTCTAACAGAATCTGAAGTTTGATGAAAATCCGTGCATTAGTTCTTGAGATACAGCTATCATGAAAATCATTGAAAACGTAGCATAGCATCGCCACCTGTTGGAATAGCTACACCAAAACGTAATCAGCATCTATTTATGTCAAGGTCTAACTGAATCTGCAGTTTGATGAAATTCTGTGCATTAGTTCTTGAGATACAGCTATCGTAAAAATAATGAAAAAAGTAGCATAGCAGGACCACCTGTTGGGATATCTACACCAAAACGTAATCAGCGTCTATTTAAGTCACGGTCTAACTGAATATGAAGTTTGATGAAAATCAGTGCATTAGTTCTTGAGAGAGCTATTGCGGATATCTCAAAAACTGCCGCATGGCAGCGCCACCTCTCGGCCAATTTTCACCAAAAACTAATCAGCACCAATTCATATGAGGGACTAACTGAATATAATGTTTTATTAAATTTCATGCATTAGTTCTTGAGATAGAGCGCCCACAAATTTTTGTCACATACAGACAGACAGAGTCACAGACAGACATTTTCTAAAAACAGTCATCGTATTCAGGAGCTTCTAAAACATATAAATCTGTCGAAACCAGAAGTCGAAAATTTTCATGAATCCAATACTTTCTTTTTGTAAAGATAGAAGAAAGTAACAATAAGCAAAAATACTAAATAATTAGCAAAGCATAGAAATCGTGATTTATAAGTTTTCAATCATGTGTAAAGCTGAAAAGTTAAAATATAATTATTCTTTAAGGTAGTTCTCAAATGATCTGCTGAACAACGTAAAACTTTCTGACACAATTGCTTACTCATTTTTAAACGCAAAGGCATAAAATTGGCAGGCCTGACTATTGAAGTGATTTGCAATCGAAATGAGTTTTCCAATTTTTGACAAATAAATTACTTATCGAGTTATAGGCAATTTGTGTCACGTGAGAACACATTTTTCTCTTCACTGAATTATCAAGAATTCGGCTCAAAATGCCGAGAAATCAAAGTTGTTTGATAGTGTTTTCTGTAGGATATTCTGTCCTTACCAAAAAATGAAAGACGTGTTTCGATTACAAAGTTTCTGAATTACATGAGTTTCTGAACAAAAATGAATTAAACGATGTGCCTGAAAGTAGCCCCTTTGTATTTGAAAACAGCCTTAATAAATATTATGCATATATAATCAGGGATGATTGTGTGTTCATGAAAAAATACCTGAAATTTTAGCAAGAGAACGTTTCCGTATGAAGAGAGGGGGGAGGGAGGGAACAAATAATTTATTACAGGGAGGTCAAATTATGAAAAATATGAATTTTAATTATGTTTAGCAATTATATGAAATTGCTGTTTTCGTCTTATTTTATGAATTTAACTAAAAAAAAAAATAGAATTTCTGTATTGAAAATGAAAAAAAAAAAACCTGAATTCAGGTATAACCTGAACACAATCACCCCTGTATAATGTCTCAGTAATTAATTAAAAAATACCATATTGGGCAAAATATCAAATAACTAGAGAAATGGGTGATTCATTTTCTGTGAGTGCTCTTTTATTATGAAAGGGTGAATTGACTGGTTATGAGTTGCAAATTAAACAATGTGACAAAACTGTAGTTTTTGTAATGGTACAGAAATTGACTAATAAAATAAAATATGGAAAGTTCAAATATGTCCTATAAAAAATTTACTAAAAAATTGCCTGTTACACTTTTAAAATTTTTTCTGGAAAAACATAGTGGAAAATTTTCTAGAAAATTTTCCATTTTGGAAAATTTTCCGTAGAAAATTTTCTTTCCCACATCTCTAGCGGCCGTGCATCCTTCCAATGTCCCCATGCCCTTTACCCCGACAACTTGACCAGACTTTTTAAAAGCTGAATTCAATAAATGGAAAATTTTAAAAGGCAAATTCCTTAAATTTAATGCTCAAAAAGCAGGAAGAGTTGTGCTCGGGACTGTAAGATCATCGAACGACCGCTGCGGCTTTGAGTTTAATGCAATAAAAGTGTTTATCAATGTTGATTTTATATTATATTTACAAACATTAAAGCACCGGGTCAATATAAAATCAGTGCGTTTATTCAGGCAGTTCTTTAAAACAAATCGTAGCCAACCACAAATTTTAAAATGCAGGATGCTTTCAGATTTGGTTGACTGCAAATGGAATTTCTTTTTGCAAAGTTTTAGCTGAATCTTGTGTAAACTAATAAAGATCTGTTTTTAAAAGCTTAATTGCACGTCTTTCAAATATTTATAAACCCTACAAATTTCCTATCCCTCTATCTTTGAAGTTTCAAATCAAATCTAACGTGCGTGGCTGCCATGCACTCATGTATTTTTTTATATTGTCTCGTATTTATGTAGATATAATTTATATGTGTGTTACGATTTATATTGGATATTTTGTTTTGAATTTGAAACTTGACTTGGCTGGCACCGACCCCAAAAATTAAATTAATGTACATGAATATAATAATATGCATGGTAAATACAATGCTCTTAATTTAATTTCTTATTAACTATTATGTAAAAAAAATTATTTTTTACTTTGTAGTAGTTTTAGAAGTCGGTTCTATTTTTGGTTAAAAAGTTTATTTTTCACTTTTTAGTAAAAAGTTAACGTATAGCGATTATGATTTCTTTTGATCAAAATTACAGACCTTTAACGAAACTTTTAAAAAATTTATTTTTATAAGTAAGTACTTCTGTCCTGATTTTTGTATACATTCATTCATAATACAGGCTTTTTGTGAAAATTCTTTATAAATATAGCATTTAATCCCTGACTGTATGGCTTTCTTTTAAATTTGTTAATTTTGTTTGTCTATTTAAACATGTTTAGAAGGACAATAGGTGCTGCTCGCATAAAAAAATATCAATCTATGGAAACTGGCGAAAAAAAAAAAAAAACCCTCCAGCTTATGACAAATACTCTTCGAAATGAAAGATCTCGATAGCTAGAAATCCACGAAGCTCGTTGTAATGTAATGGCAAAATACACACATTCATGTCTGAGGCAAGAAAATGCTACAGAGTACCAACACAAAAGTAATACATCACCAGTTAAGTACAGAGTTTGCTGAGCAGTGGGAGTACAGACTGAGTGTAATATACTAGCGCCTCGCTAACGAGTCAGACTACCAGCGCGAACTCAGAATTAGTCTAATTCATGAGTGTCTTGCCAACGAGCTTCCACAAGATCGCAATTTGAGATTGTTGGCAAGAGAGGGAGGAGATAGGACAGAAATGCGATCTCTCCACATATTCCGTTCTTATGTTATTAGAACTATGTTTTGAATTGGGAATAACCTGACACTTTGCTTCATAGATAAAGAATGTTTAGCTCAAGTTGAGTTTGTTGCTTTAAGATGTTTTTATTTAAGCTAAAGTTTTTCAATAAACTAAAAGTTAAGTTTTAAACCGTTATGTGATTTATTTTATACATATCATTTCACATCACACAGATTTTAAATTTCTAAAATAAGGAAAAAACTTAAGGTTAGCTAAGTTATGGCAAACATCAAGCCTTATTAAAACATTGGATGGTATTGCGCTAAGTGACTTAGAACCGGGCAAATTATTAACGAGGTCACATGACAACAAAGTGTTGAAAGAAATAAAAAGTCTAATACTGTAAGGTTAATACTGTCTTTGGTATTACTGGAGCACATGAAAATCAGCCTAATACCAGATTCAGTTCTTTTCCAGTATTGGCGAGCCAGCCTTGGCGATATAAAAAAAATTGCCTTGGCGATATAGAGAAAATTGCTTTGGCGAGAGAAACAAATTTGGAAACATACTTTCTGGAAACCTATTCACTTTTTCATATACACAAGCAATTTTTTAAATATCTAAACAATTTATTTAATATAAAAAAGTCAGGCATTTATGTTTCATTTAAAATAGGTGGATTGAACTTTGCGCCGTTATATTAAAATAAATGATCAATGTAAAAATAGCACAAATAAAAAAATATAAAATAGCAAACAGCTGTTTCAGAGCCCCTAAAGCTCCATCATCAGTACCAAATTTAAAAAGATTAAAAACTGATTTAAAAGTTTAAGCTATGTAAGTGTGCTTGCGTCTCTGCATGCAAGCAAGATAGAAAGGCAGTGAGTTTTTAAAAACAACAGCAGTGTTGGGAGTCACATGTGACGTAGGAGACCAACAGAAGCGTTCGGCCAGACTGGACGAGTTTAAGTACGGAGGAGAAAAAAGGGGTGGGGAGGAAGTGAAGAGAATGAATTAAATGAAAGGTAGCCAGACATTTGAAAAATTTTGTGTACTGGACATATCATTAACTAAGTTGCCTGAATTCTTCCATCTATCATAAGTTTCCCAAAAATCAAAGTCGTATATTAATGAGCACTTCTGAATTATTTAACCTTCTGAAAAATTAAAACTGTGATTAGCAATCGCAGAGTGTTTAGTGTCACAACTTTTAACATAGTTTTTATGTTTTGCCAAGTGGACATTAAAGGGTCGCATAGTTTGACCTATGTACATTCTATCGCACTCACAAGATATCTAATAAATTCCCCAATGTGATAATCTGTCAATTAGATGTTTGAGATCTATAAATTTAATTTTGTTAAATGGTGCATAAATTACTTTAAAATCGAATCTTTTCAAAATTCTGGATATTTGATGGCTAATTCTCGGAAAATATGGAAGTATAGTTAAACTTTCATTGTGAACATCGTTAACATTGGAAGTGTACGTTTAATTAGTTTATTATGAATTGAATCAACGATTTCAATAGGATAACCCTGGTCAATGGCAATTGATTTAATGTGGTCTAATTCTGCTTTGAGTAATGAACAAATTTTTAAGGTGCGATGAACATAGGTATTAAAAGCAGCCAATTCATTGTTATAATAAAGAAACAAACAGAACAGAAAAAGTTTAAAAAAATTAAAGTCTTAAAGATTTTAAACTTTGTGAGCAGGAGGAAAGGGGTATACATTTGCTCTGGGAAGAAATCATTCAAGGACAGACTGCCAAAATAGTGATTTTCTATTAGTCAAACTGAGAGTATCACTGAAGATTTTTTTGGAAAAAAAGTTCTCGTTATAACTAATAATCAAAATTATAATAAAATATAACAAATTTACACATTAAAAAAAAAACTGTAAAAGTTGAGGAATAACACAAAACCGAATTAAAGATACGGGTAATTGGTAAAGTAGGTATTCTGTTAAGCATCGGTCAGTTGTGGCTATATTCCTATTAGAGGGATGCCTTCGGGGAGGATTTTTGAAGGGAAAGTGACCTGAATTAACATTCTTGTACAGGAAAAAACCTTGTGCAGTCTGCACTGGTAATTGGATAGAAAAGAACAATAAGAAATAAAAATATCAGACAATGTTCAACTGTAATATGATATGACAATAAAACTATTAAAATATTACAGCAAATTATAAACAAGAACAGTAACTGAAACAAAGAGCTATTTTATAAGTGTCATAAGAAAAAAAATTCTATAAAATATGAATGAATACATACCAAATACCTAGAAAAGGATTCCATTTAACTTTTCGTTCAACGGTTATCTTTTCACGAATTACTCCGCTTAGGTGTGGCACAAACTGGCTTCTCAAAGGAGCAGTTAATGCTTGAATTTTTCCAGAAATCGCAACATATCGCATGGCGCCATTATTCTTTTCAACAGTTTTCTTTAAATCAGAATCTAGTTCCAAACATGATGCTTCCTAAAATAAATATAGAGGTACATAAATAAAGAATATATGTATATTATAAATCAGAATCTAGTTCCAAACATGATGCTTCCTAAAATAAATATAGAGGTACATAAATAAAGAATATATGTATATTATAAATCAGAATCTAGTTCCAAACATGATGCTTCCTAAAATAAAAATAGAATTATATATATATATATATATATATATATATATATATATATATAATATATATATATATATATATATATGTAAGATACGCCTCTGTATAACGGGCGCACCTCGGTATAACGAACGCACATCGGATCCCTCTGTAACGAACGGTCGATCACCGCTATAACGTATCCCAGTATTAGGTATCACGATGTTTGAAGGACAATATTTATCGCCGTTAAGGTAGTTTCTCGGCACTCTTTCGTCGAATCACCGTGTAATTCATAGGCTAGAAGATAAAAGTATGTAGTTGGACGAGTGTAGGAGAAACCAGCAGACATTTTCCTGGGAACTAGCTTTTATTCCAATTAATTACAAGTCTCTTTGATTAAGCTAGGTCCAGGCCAGAGTTTGAGGACTCTTTCACCGGGAAAACATCGTCTGATCGGCGAATTATCGGACTTATAACGGCCGTAGTTATTGGGGAGAGTGATTAGAGTCAAAGGCCACGCAAAAATGTGCTCCTCACATTATATACATCGAAACTACCGCCAGAGACCGCTTTGCAACTTATGAAATAATGTAATTTAATTGGCTAATTAGCCCTTGACTCATATCTGGGTAAGCAGCCCAGATAATTAACATGCAAGATCTAGCCACCGGGAGAAGAGAGATGCGCTACTGTCAACACTTTTAATCTTAATGAGGATTCAAAATTGATATCTGTTCGTAATAAATGTATCGTAAGGAAAGTTAAGTTACAGGGGCAACTAGAAATGAAGGCAAAACTTTAAAATTTTGACACACGATTTAGGGATTTTAAACTTTGAATTTTTATATTTTAGTTTTTGATTTGGAATGGGTTTAACTAACTATCCTTTCATATCAATCCACATTCGTTCACATTCAAAATTCTTTCATAATTTTTCACATTCATTTCATATATATATATATATGTATATTTACTATATATTTCAATTCTAAAAAAAATGACCAATACAAATTTGAAGTAAAATTAAAACTGGCAATCACCTTATTTGAAATTGTAGTTTTAAACTTTATGTACCTTTTTTTTCTGTAAAAGTTATAATAATGATATATTTTATATAGTCATGATCAGGGCTTTATAAATTTGATAAAATCTGATAGCCACCAAAAAATTATAGAGGCCATTAAAAATATACCCCCTTCCCAGCCGTCATTAATTTTTAAAAATGACAAAAGTTTTATTTTATTTATTTTTTTTTTTTTATGAATTAATTTAAGAAAAAAAATCACAACGATAGTTTAAAATTATAAGTTAACATAGTTTAGAATAATACTCAATTTAGAAAAATAATGTAACTACATTTCGTATTGAAAATTATCAAAAATATATATCTCCAAAGAAAAAAAAAATACGGTAAAAGCTGAATTAATCGGCGTGTTCGGAAAATGCTTATTGCCGAATGCTTTAAATATCCAGGTAGTTGAGTACTACAAAAATTCTATATCTGATGATGTGCATATTTTTTTATTGTATCCAGCTTTAGGAGCCCTAAAGACTGGATTAACACTATTTCATAGAAACCTTCGCCTCCCTACACATTCTAATTACATGACATGCTAGGCAGCTAGCGCGGAAAAAAATGAAGAATTGCTGTGAAGAAGAAAACCTTAAGTTTGGCATTACATTAATTGCAGTTCCTTCCCCAAAATTGCAGGTTTTGTTAAACAGGAAAATTGACCCAATCCAGGATATCAATAGATCAGGGGTATATATTATACCATTCAAGAAAGATAACAAAGATTTTATGTACGTAGGTATGACACTAAGGAAATTTCGGGACCGGATAAAAGAACATGAAGCAGATCTGAGATTAAATAGACACCATACTGCGTTAGCAAGATTAGCACAAGCTGAACCTATAAAAGTAGATTTCAATGGATCCAAAATTATATTCCGCACAAATAATCACCAGGAAGCTATCATAAGAGAGTCTCGGAATAATATCTAAAAAAGAAATAGTCTGTAACGATGTATTATCATATGATATCCACACAGTCTGGAATGAATTAATACATGATTGATTAACCTGTACTTATTCTTGAAATGTTGAATGACCTTTCCCATCCCACCTTATATTCCGCACCCTTGAAGTAAAATGGTTTGTTCCGGGCAAGCTAGAAAATGCAAAGCGGCAACAACTCAACTTAACTATTAGTATTTCACTGATGATGACCAAGTAAGTTTGGTTGAAAAAATTTTGAATTTTTAAAAGAACTTTAATATGCTTTTAAATGTTTTATGTATGTTTTTACACACCTTCAAGCAATATATTTCAGACCTGCCAACCTTTGAAAATGAGAAATAGTAGCACACCAAATTCAAATTTATCTGAAGGTTGGTTGGTTGGTGGCTGTTTTTTACGCTGTAAATTTTAAGCGAGCAAATACTAATCAATTAAACGCATGTGTATATCCATTAGCACACAAAGTAGGAGACTCTTTTGTTTTTGCTAATTTTTTTGTTGCGGGTGGGATTGATTAAACATAATTATTCCTATTCAAATAATGCTCTGTCCACTCCTAAGCCAAATTTCTGAACATCACAGTGAATTTTTCTGAAAGATTCCAAGGCGGTTGGGGGGAGGGGGTGATGAAACTATGGGTATATCTTCCAGAGAAAAATGTCTGAGTTACAGTCCTTCATCAGGTCGAGTAAGCTGATACAACCGGGAGTGGAGGTGTCCACTCCCGCCACTTTTTTTTGCGTCCCTTTGACAAAATTTGCATTTTATCGCGATCTTTTGAAGAAATTTGCAGTTTTTTCGAGATCTGTTGATAAAATTTAAGCTTTTTTTCAATATTTTTTGACGAAATTTGCAGTTTTTTGCAATATTTTGATGGAATTTGCCATTTTTACGCGATTCTCTGACGAAAGTCACGTTTTTCCCGCGATCTGTTGACAAAAATTTGTCGTTTTTTCGCAATCTTTTGACAAAATTTGCCGTTTTTCGCAATGTTTATGACAAAATTTGCCGTTTTTTCGCTATCTTTTGACGGAATTTGTCGTTTTTCGCAATGTTTGACAAAATTTGCTGTTTTTTCGTGATTTTCTGATGAAAGCCACGTTTTTCCCGCGATCTGTTGACAAAATTTGCTGTTTTTTCGCGATCTTTTAACGAAATTTGCCACTTTTTGCAATGTTTTTGACGAAATTTGCCATTTTTTCACAATCCTTTGACAAAATTGGCGACTTTTCTTCGAACGAAAGACGAGATTGATTTTTTTTGGCAATCATTTGCCAAAATAACGATACATTTAATGTCCGAATTTTCGGATTTATGACCGATATATATATTTTTTTTTTTCGGAAATCATTGCCTTAATTTTTCGGAAAATTCGTACCAGAATCACCCCTGAACGATCTTTTGACGAAATTCGCCTTTTTCAGCAATCAGTTGAATGAAATTCACATTTTTTCGGCGATACTTTGGCGAAATTTGCTTTTTCCCGCCATTTTTTTAAACGAAATTCCCGTTTTTTCAGCGATCCTGTATTGAAATTCGCATTTCTTAGCTCGAGTGACGAAATTCGTGATTTTTCGCGCGATCCTGTGACAAAATTCGTGATTTTTCGAGTGATCCTGTGACAAAATTCGTGATTTTTCAAGTGATCTTGTGATAACATTCACGTTTTTTTTTTTTTTTTTTTTCCAGAAAATCGTAGTTTTAGACAAATTTTCGTAGCATCGTAGTTTGTGGCTCAAAATCGTAGCAACTACGATTTTTTCGTAGCAGTTGGCAGCTCTGATATTTACATTTAGTTGTATCTTTATGAATTTTAACTATTAAATTAAGTAGTAAAATTTTCGCTTAAAATCTCTCTGTATAAACAAATCTAAACATATTTTTATAAATCTTATCTGAATACAGTAGCCCTTTGTCCCAGCAGCCTAAACAGTGCAGGGCAGCAGAGAGCAGATTAATTTTAACAGCTTAAAAAAAAAAAAATTGCTAACGTTTACTTTATCTCTAGTTTTATTGTATCTTTTATTGTTTTCTTTATTGTTTATTTTATTGGTTACTATTATTCTTTCTGATAGTAGACTTGATCCAGCATCCTGGGTCACAGACAAATTTTGGTTTGCTGCAGATTGACATAGAAAATTCTGCTTCTAGGCCCCAGTAGCAGGAACATGCAGTATGGCAGCAAGTGCTGCAGATTATTTAAAACCAGGGTTGGCACGGTTTAAACCAAATGTTTTTTTTCTGAAAAAAACCAATTGGTTTTTTTGTTAATTTTTTTTAAGATTTTTTTCTTATATAATTAAGTTTTCAAATTATTTGATGTACAAATAACTTCTACTTCTAACTGAACAGCTCAACTCATTTCAGCAGTCAACCTGCATAAGTCACAGTTGCACCTGTGTATGAATGGTCCAAGAGTTAGCATTTGAGAACAAAAAATGTCTAATTTTGGTAGAAGAAAAGATTTAGTTTGGTTATATTTTAATGAAGTAAAAAATGATAAAAGGAAAGGTTGTAGAGCTAGATGCAAAAATTGTAATAAAGAAATGGAAGGTCAAGTAGCTAGGATGAAGAAACACATTGAAACTTGTAATAATTCTCATCATCATTCTGATTCTGATGATAATGGTAAGTACTTATTTTATCATTATTATTGCTGCTATTATTTTTAATTTTGAAAGAAAATTGTTAAAAATTTGTTAATAAGTTAAATATTTGTTAAATTCAAAATTTTTAATTTATCTGTAAAATTACAAGTAATGCATATTGAGAACACATTATGTATATCTTCATTCAGATGATTCTAAACTCTTATAAAAAATTACATTATTATTTGAAATGCTATTTGATTGAGAAGATAAATTATAAAAATCACATATATTATTATTTAATTTGCATATGCTATTTGATTTTAGAAAGTTATATTCTATGAAATAAAAAATATTTATGTAATTCTAAGTAATGAAATTTTGGAAAAAACAAGAAAATTTTAAATAGACATTTTTTTTGTTAGAGAACTTTATTTTGATAATCTTAAAATTACATTTGATAAAAGTTTGAAAGTTTTACAAATTAATCATATTATTAAGAACAAATTATGTGATCAGAACTGTTATTAAATGAAATTGTTAATTTTTAATTTATGCATGGCTCTTAGAGATTAACTAAGTTTTCACCAATCATAAATATCCAAAATTATAAAAGACATGGTAATTTTATCTCAAGTATTAAATAAATTATCAAAAATAAATATATCAATATGATAGAGATGTTTACTTTGCAGTAAAACAAAGAAAAAAAAATGTCTTTGTATTGAATTATTGTTAATTATATGATTATGATTTTTGAAGTAATATGTTCTGTATCATTAAGCAATTCTTATTTTTATTTTTGTGTAGATGATGTGTCAGTGTCACTATCCAGTATTTCAAGTTCTTTGGATTCAGCAATAACACAAAGAGCAACAAGTGAAATTGGTTCTTTAAAAAGGAAAAGAGATACTATGGACTTTTTTGTCAGTAAATCAACACCATCTCAAAAGCAAATGTTTGATGAACAAGTTGCTAGGTTTATATATGCTACAAATACGGCATTTAGCACTGTAGAGCATCCTGAGTTTATTAAAATGGTTCAGAGTTTCCGCCCAGAATATTCTCCACCATCAAGAAAACAAATTGCTGGGGATTTATTAGATCATACTTACAGCAAAGAAAAAGAAAAATGTGCAAATATATTAAAAAATGAAGTTGTCACATTAGGATTAGATGGATGGTCAAACATTCACAACGAACCTGTGATCTGTGTTACTTTAACAACAAAAGACGGGAATACATACTTAGCAGACACTATTGATACATCGGGAATTGCTCATACAAGTGAAAATCTGTATGATATTGCGACTACAACCATTAATAAATGCCAATCGGAATTTCAATGTTTAATACAAGCATTAGTGACAGACAATACTGGAAATGTCCGAAAAATGAGGGATATGTTTGATGAAAAAGAAGAGTTTAATATTATTACTTATGGATGTGCAGCCAATATTTTAAATTTACTGGCAAATGATATAAGTTATCCAAATGTAAAAGAACAAATTTTGCATGTAATCAAATACTTCAGAAACAACCAATATGCAAATGCGTGCTTCAGAAAAGATGCAAGTACATCAAAACTAATAATGCCTTGTGAAGTTCGCTGGAACTCATTTGCTGACGCTTTAGACAGCTATCTGAAATCATGGTCAGTTCTTGTAACTATATGCGAAAATAATAAAGACAAAATTGATAAAAATATCCAAAGTCTAGTTTCAAACATTTCATTGAAAAGAAATGCTGAAGACTATTTTCAACAATTAAAGCCAATTAGTGTAGCTTTAGATAAAGTACAAAGCCAAAATTGTACAATTGGAGAAACTGTTTTTCTTTTTAAAAATTTAAAAAAACAGATGGAAGATTTGAAACTGAATAAAGACATTATGAAAAAACTAGATACTCGTTATAAAATGGCAATAACACCAGCCCATCTTCTTGCTTATCTGTTGGATCCAAGAGCCAAGGATGCTGATCTTGAATTGTCATCGAAGGAAAAAAAAGAAGCATTGGAATATGCTAAAACAAAATTTCCCAAAAACAATTTATTATCTCTGATACTAAAATTTTGTGCCAAAAGTTCTCCATTTCAAAGATATCTTTTTGAGAATGATTTTAGTAAAGATGTATCAGCTATAGAATGGTGGCATATTCAAGAAAATGAAATCAAAAAGTTCAATGATGGTGTGTTGAAAGAAGTTGAAACGATTCTTACTGCAAAAGCGACTACTGCAAATGTAGACAGAATTTTTTCTTCATTTGGTGTTGTACAATCAAAGTTACGCAACAGACGGTTTACAAAAAGCGGCAAAACTTGTTTTTTTGTTTAAAACATTAAACCCTAATAATCCTGTTTATTAACATAGAATCTTTATAGACATGTGTCGTACTTCTATTTTCTTAAAATTTTGAAAATTTATTCAATTTCCATGTTTTTAAAATGTTTCTTTTATATATATTTTTTAAATATATTTCAATTTAATTTTCTTACTGAAATTCAATTTGTTTTTTTAAATTGAATAAAAAAGTAAGTCTCACTTTCTTTTCTTTGCATTATTTTTATTTAAAAAAAAAATTAGTATAGCATACCAAGGTAAAATTCTACATTATATCTTTATATTCTTATGTAACACAACTAAGTGTTGCTTATTAAAATGAAAAAATATAGGAAGGCAATAGATTAAGTCTTTAAAGAATTTAATATAAATCTTGCAATTAAATACTATTAAAAACTTTTAAGTATCAACATTAAGATACAGAATCCATTCTATGAATGCAATATGAAATACATAAACATATTAATATGTTTTATAAGTGTGCTAAATCATTTGGTAAACATGAATTACAGGTTGCATTTGGAAATATGTATATATAAAACAGCAATTATTTCTTCAACTTTTTTAAAAAGTAATCTTTAAAAATTATTTAAAACTTATCACCATTACTGTAGAACCTGACGGCACAAGTGATCATGTTCTATGTATTACATAGGAAACTTTTGTATATATATAACTGTTTTGAATTTGAATGTAAATGATGTTAGCTCAGCTCTAAATAAAATTTAATGATTTGAATTTGTACATAATTAATAACAATTGTTTATTTATTTTGTTTAAACTGTTTTCAGAATATATATATATATATATATATATTGTTATTGTAATATTAATCATTCTTGTCAATGTTAAATTTTATTTACTGATGTGCATATATGTAATTAAAAAAGATACAAAAAACCCCGGTTTAAACCAAAAAAACCGGTTTTTTTGGTTTTTTTAAAAAAAACCCGGTTTTTTGCCAACCCTGTTTAAAACCTTGCAGATTTATCTTACAGCTTAAAAAGAAAGGCTGGGCTTCAAAATAACATTGCTAAAATGTATAATAGTTCCTAGATTTATTGTATCTTTTTATTATATTTTCTTTGTAAATGTAAATTTTGCTTATTTTGTATGATAGTAGGCTTGATCCAGCATTATTGGGTCTAGGGTATAAAAAAATAGATTTAAAAAAAATTTAAGTCATATTATGATGATTATTTTTCTTACTATGAGGTATTGAAAGAGCAAGATTTGTAGGTTTCCGAAACAGCAAAATCTCTAATTAGATGATATTAAGGAGAATAATCTACATTTTTATGCTTTAATTAATAAAATTATAATTAATAATTATAAAAATAATAAAAACTGTAATTTTATTAGTTAACTAGTGTAAATGCCCGTCCTAGGACGGTGGGTAGAAATTGGGGTTTTCAGTTAAAATTTTAAATAATTGATAAAAATATTCATATACTGTTTATCGACAATAAGGAAAACTGACCTGAACCGTTAAGTTCAGGGTTAATGGTAAATATTTCTGTTAATGGTAGTTATGTTAATGGTAAATTTTACGAAACGTAATATTTTTATTTATCTTTGTTTTTCAACTCAAAATTTCCAAATATTTTCCTGAATAATTAAAATCTTAATCCTAATAACGAACTCAATAATTAATTAAGGTCTCAATAATTAACTATGGCAAGTAAATTATAGGTATTAATTTTCGCTCTCAATAATACGAAAACGATCTTTTAGTTTCTTCATAATCTAAAAGAATGCATTAATTTTTACACAAAGTCAAATATTTCCCTTTCAAAATTAATAATAAAAATCATTTAAATCATTAAAAAAAGTTGATCTTGTAATAATTCAATATACATCCTGAATGTACATACCTTATGTTAATGGTAAATTTTACGAAACGTAATCTTTTCCTTTATTTTTGATTTACAACTCAAAATTTCCAAATATTTTTCTGAATAATTAAAATTTTAATCCTAATAACGATCTCAATAATTAATTAAGGTCTCAATAATTAACTATGGTAAGTAAATTATAGGTATTAATTTTCGCTCTCAATAATACAAAAACGATCTTTTAGTTTCTTCATAATCTAAAAGAATGCATTAATTTTTACACAAAGTCAAATATTTCCCTTTCAAAATTAATAATAAAAATAATTTAAATCATTAAAAAAAGGTGATCTTGTAATAAATCAATACATCCTGAATTTTTTTATTTTAAAAATATGCTTATGTACATTTTATATTATTTCACAACTTTATTATTATGTAAATTATAATAAAGTTGTATTATTAATTTTTTTTTTTTCCAAGGGTATAATTTGTATTTATTGTCAATAGGTGGCGCCAGAACAGTATTTAAGAAATATATCTAAAATACCGGTAGATCATCGCAAAGCCTCGAAAGGTATCATCGCTATTTCTGAAAAAGTACTTAGAGGAATAAAATGCTTACAGAAATAAATTTTAGAAAATCCTTTAAATTATTTAAAGACTTTAATATGCTTTTACGAATATTTTAAAAGCATAATCGGATTTTTTAATGAAACGTTCAAAGAGTCATTCATGGAATAGATATGGAATTTGTGTTTTTGAATGGCAACATTATTTGTTTGTTTACATCAGGTAATCGGATGTTTAATCGGTTATTTTTAATTTAAAACTTAAAACATTATAACTGGATATGATATACATGTTTTATATGAAAATATGCTGAACAGACATTATTTCAAGTAGAAGAAATTATCATTTAATGGTTATGTGTTAGCATATCTTTTTCAGTAAGCCTAACATGGCGTTTAACTACGGTCGACTCGCAGACCAGAGTGGTACAACCCGGTACCGTTACAGACAGATTCTCGCCTTTGGATTTTATTATAAGTAAGATACCCCAAATAACAAATTAAAGAAGCATCATGGCTGCTCTTTTAGCATTTGTACTTTGTAAAGTTATTGTAATCACATAAATATACTACAGGTGTACCGAGCAATCGGCATATACTTGGTGCTCGACCAAATTTTGACTAGGTACTAGGCCAATACAAAGTAGTTGTAAAAAGTCACTTTTTTGTTGTTGTTGTTATTTGTTTTAAACGTTGCTAAAGACCCAGAAGCAGAAAATTCTCCAAGTGTCTGCGACAGATATTTCAATGGCAGAAAATAATCTGTGGGTAAACTTTGTTACAATTCAGGATTGGCAGGTCTTTGACATGTGTCCGTTTTTGAGAGTTTAAACTGCTATGTCCAAAACCATCTTATGTCAAAAACTTCAAATACTACATTGATATGTAAAATTTTACATTAACTAGTACTTATCTTGTAAAGTATTACTGTTACATGCAATTTTTAAACTTGATTTCTTGATATTTACCAGCAACCTACTGGTGAATTGAGCGTTTTTTCCCCACGACATATTGACGAATTTCACGTTTATTTTCGGTAACCAACCGATGAATTTCGCGATTGTTTTCTTGCGATCGGTTGAAGAAATTAGTGATATTTTCCTGGTACCAATTGACAAATTTTCCTTTTTTTTTGGTGACCGATAAGCAAATTTCCGAATTTTTTTCCCGCGTCTTACAGGTGAAACTCGCACGTTTTTTTTTTTTTTTTTTTTTTTTTTAACATGTAATTGTGGACAAATTTCACAATTGTTTTCACGACCGATCGGCGAATTTGGCTATTTACCTGCAATAGCTTGACAAAATTTACAATTTTTTCTCGCAACTGACTGACACATTTCGCAATATTTTCCCGCTATCTATAGACAAATTTTGCGATATTTTTCTGCAGCAAATGGCAGAATTTTGGGGTTTTTTTCTGCGACTGACTGAAGAGATTCACACTTTTTTTCCTGTAACCAACAGATGAATTTCTAGATAGTTTTCCCACGATCGATTGACGAAACTCGTGATATTTTCCTGCGTCTTGCTGGCAAAACTCACAGGGTTTTTTTTTCACACGATCATAGACGAATTTTGCTATTTCCCCCCTGCGATCGCCTGGTGAATTTCACAATTTTTGCCACAACCCGACTGACAAATTTTGCAATTTTTTCTTCATGCAATCAATTAACAAATTTCACAATATTTTCACATGACCGTTTAACGAACTTTGCAAAATTTTTCTGTGCCCGATTGACAAATTTTCAGTTTTTTTCCGCGACCTATTGGTGAAATTCGCAGGTTGAAATATGCAGACGGAAATTTTTTTTTGCGAACCCAAAACACTATGCCGCTATTTAAAAAAAAAAAAAAAAAAAACTAGCAGAGCGCATTTGCAGCTATAAAAGAAAAGACAAGGCCTGCTTTTCGCTGATTTCTTCTAACCGCTTTTCACAGATTTTCTCCTTTGAACTTTCTGGTGAGATGCACGCACAGTATATGAGCAAACGCTGTTGGTACATTGAGCAGGGATGTCGGAGAAAAAAAAATTATATTTAGCTTGCAAAGAATGAGGAAATGCGCAGAAGATCATAGCGCTTCTCCAGATGCGAAGCGAAAGTGTGGCTGCAGCACCGCGCCCGCTAACGAAGTAAAAAAATCTGCAGAAGGAGGGAAAAAAATCTGTGAGCCGAAGAAAATTCCATGGAAAAAAATCTGCAGAAGAGGGAAAAAATGCGACGTACGTCGCTCATCTGGAACTTTCTGCTACCGGGGCTAAAGACAAAAAAATTCATACTCAAGTGATTTGTAAGAGTTGATTCAAATAAAAATATCAATAAATCATACATTATAATATGAGCAAATCTTGTGTGTATATATGCAAATTTTATCTTAAAAAGGGCTCTAACGATTTTGACAAAATTTTGTATCCTACAATTTTGGGGTACCAGGAGGCGATTGGGCTAGGTCACAGGTTCAAGAAAATTCGATTAGTGGGTCATTTTGGGTCACAATAGGTGAAGGTCAAGCTAATTTTATCTAAAAAAGGCTCAAACAATTTTGACTAAATTTTGTATACTACCATTTTGGATTACAAGTAGACCATTGGGTTAGGTCACATATTTGAGAAAATTTGATTAGTGGGTCATTTTTTAATCACTATGGGTCAAGTTAATTTTAACTAAAAAATGGCTCTAACGATTTTGACTAAATTTTGTATCCAAGCAATTTGGATTACAAGACCATTGTGCTGAGTCACATGTTCGAGAAAATTCGATTAGTGAGTCAGTTTGGGTCACTACGGGTCAGGATTAAGCTAATTTTACCTAAAAAATGGCTCAAACGATTTTGACTAAATTCTGTATCCTATCATTTTGGATTACAAGAACAATAGGCTAAGTCACATGTTCGATTAGTGAGTCATTTTTGTGTCACTATGGGTCAAGCTAATTTTATCTAAAAAACTACTCTAATGATTTTGGCAAAATTTTGTATCCTACCATTTTGGGGTAAGAGAAGACCATTGGGATAGGTCACAAGTTCGAGAAAATTATATTAGTGGGTAATTTTGGAAGTCACTGTGTTTCAAGCTAATTTTAACCAAGTGTAGCTTGGTTTTCCCTGCTAGTATAATGTAATATATGCAATAATTCATAAAAACTATTACTGGGTACATAAAATAGTGTCTACACTAAAGTTTAAAAAAAAATGTAGAATTAATATATATTAAAATTTTTAATGATTAGATTAATACAAGGAAGTAATTATTTTTTAAACAGTCTGAAAAAAACTGGAGATTTTGGATAATAATAATTCACAGAAATAGAAAGTACAATACATGCTTCTAAAAAATAATTAAATTTATTGTATTTTAAAAAATACAACATTTGTAAATAATATTTGTATATAATTAGTAATAATATACAATAATAATTTGTGATAATATACAATAATAATTTGTAATAATATACAATAATAATTTGTAATAATATACAATAATAATTTGTAATAATATACAATAATAATTTGTAATAATATACAATAATAATTTGTAATAATATACAATATTTTTAAATATTTGTAAAAATACAAATTTGTTGATTAAAAAATACCAAGCATTCTACATGTTCAGCAGATGAAGATTTTTTTAGAGGTGCGAGTATATATTATATCTTGATTGTGCGAAATTTCATAAAAGTGTGCATTTTGTTCATCTAATCTCATTTTAAAAAGGAATTTTAATGATAAAGTTTATAAATAATATATTAATCTAAAAATAATTTTATAGAGAATTAAGAAAAAAATTTTTGATTTAAAATAACACTATTGTAAAATGTTGCACACATGGAAGATGGAAAGGAACTGCAGTGACAAATACATACTTTTTTTCTTTAAAACAATGCACCTGATTTATTAAATTTAGAATTAAAGTTAATTTTTAAACTATACTTGAAAGGATAAGAAAAGAAATTGCCCACCATAAACACCTTTAACATTGATTTATGTTGGTGAATTTCCCATAATATGAGTTTATTGACATGTTTACATTAGATGATCACTCAAAGGCATAAATTCCAATTAACTTTTCTCAGTTGAGAGTTATTATGTTAGTTATTATATTTAAGCTATAAATTCTTATTAACTTTTCTCAGTCTGATATTTATTTTCGACATTTATTATTATGGTTAGGTAATAAATTATAATTAACTTTTAAGATTAGAAATTGCAGATTGCATTTGCACCATAAATTCTAATTAACTTCAAAATTAGAAATTGCTAATGGTGATGCAATAAGGCTGGCACAAGACCACATCAATCAAGAGCCTAATCCAATTACAGGTCCTGTCTATGGTTAACCATTTCGCCGCTTGCTGGGAAAAATAAGAAATATAAATATAAAAGGTTTCTTTTTCGCCTGGAGGTGAAAGGGACAGAGTGCTGGTAGCATTTGAAGTGTTCTATCAATCCCAGGAAAATGTTGTCTCAAATAATCGTATATGGCTCTCAGGATCTCCTGTGGACTCACCACTACAACCTACAACTGTAGCATCGAACTGGACAATAAAAGAAGTTTGTTCAATGAAGACGTTCCCAAGTTAATTACTTCAAGTTTTTCTAACTAAGCTTCATTCTAGCCATTTGCCAATTCCTTATATAATTATTTAAAAATGACCAGTGGCTATAATAAAATAATTACCTGAATGACTGGAAAATAATTTGACTTATGACCTCACTAATTTAACAAACTTATTTATTAACAGTTCCAGGATACAGCCATAAAGTTGAGAGCTCAAGGAAGGCCTTGAGAACTACATACAAGGTTTTTTTTTAATTAAATACTGTTTTGACAGTAAAAAGTAGTAATAAGTATAGTGTTTCAGTAGTATGCATAAGTAGTGTTTATTTTAGTTTTTAAAAAGTTTAAGCTTACTGATGAAATTCATGGTGATTGTTGCATGGAACATCACCATCAAATTTGATCATTTATGAAATTAAAGATATGTTTTTTAAATCATTGGATAATTTTTTTTTCACACTTTGAAAAGGTTACAAAGAAAAGTATACAAAATTTACTAAATACATTCTGATTTGGAATTATGATAAATACACAGCAAATTATATGCACTTTAAAATTATCAAAGTATGCACTAAAAAATATTCAAATATGCTATTAAAATTCAAAATATGCACTTAAAAATTTAATGAAAGAGCATTTATCTGTTATGTATTTTTTTTTTAATATTTATTTCATTATACTTAATTATTAATCCCTCATTTAATTATTGAAAAATATGATATTTTTTTAAGTTGTTCCTGTTAACAGGTATACTTACCTTTAATGATTTTAAACAATCAGCATGAGATCTGTATTGTTTGTATATCAAACAGGTAGCACACACTTCAAGAGAAAAGCTGACAACATGCAAGATAAGATTCTCAGCATCCATTTTTTAATTTAGCTGAACAATATTCAAGACAAACGTCATAAATTCTTCATTGAGAATTTGAAATCCAAACTCGTAATTTAAATCTGAAACAAAGATTGGTATTAATATTGACGTTTATTAAACAACATTCAAACACAATGTTAATATTTTTTTCTTTAACGAAAGTTTGAATACGTCTTAACTACACAACAAATAATTCCAGCACTGTTATTAAAATTAAATAACAACATGATTACTAAAATGGAGTCACTACTAAGAATATAAATTACCTACTTCTTAAAAAGTATGACAGTTTTTCTGTCTTTTAACAATGACGACTGGGCAACAAAATCAGGACAAAAATAAACAAAGCATTTCTTCTGATGCCACAAGCTGAAAGTAAATTTGTTAGACTTTAATAAAATTTTATTTTTAAAACAAATATTAAAGAAAATCATTTGGAAATTAGTAAAACTGTCCCTTTTTTTCAAATTTGTAAATAATTTGGTAATTATGGGCATGGCCGACTATAATATATACGGCCAGCTCATTTCGCCAAAAACCGCCGAAAATGTGAAGCCGGTTTCACTTCAAACCCTGAACCATTTCATTGGACCACGTGGTCTTTGTTTACATTTAAACCCTGCCCAGATAACGGCTTTTATTTCGATCATTATCGAAGTTTGAGATACATTAATCGTATTTTCAAATAAACGAATTAAATAGTTATACCATTCAATTATCACTATTTATAAACATATTTTTGTTAATATTGTTGCATTTTATAGCTACTAACAAATGTGAATTTTTTAGGTTTGCTAGATTCTTATTTGTTTATAATTGCATGCGATACTTTAACACTATTTCTACCGTTGTGAAATGTCACCTTTTTAAAGTTTTTATTTGTGTTTATTTTGCTTGTAGTTTTTGAAAAATCTTTAAAAAAAGGGGGCTGTTCAATGTATTAAAAATTATTTGTAATTGTTCCAATGAAAAATCATAAATCGAAATCTTTTAAAATGTGCCATTTGACACCGGTAGTGTGTGAGATTATTTTGCAGTATAAAAATTAAAACACACTTCAAACATTTGTTTTTCTGTAAGAAAAATATCTAAAAAAAAAAAATCATCAGGAACATTATGCAAATTCTGAGTCTCAAACTGTTACGGAGCTACACGAATACATTTTAAAGCAATAGTTTGCTGTTTTAAGCAGATCATTCTACAATGTTCTTAAAATAAGTAATAATAAAATTGATTGTATTTTGGTATTAATATTTCTTTCTATGTTTTAAAAAAAATTTATAGATATTGGTTTTGCCTATAATTAAACCAGATTGTTCTTCAGAAAAATAATTATTACGCAAAATTACGATAATATATTAAGAATTTAACCCATAAAAATGTTATCATTTATTCGTAAATATTGTATGTTATTAAAAGCTTAAAACTAATAATAAATTTTAAATTAAAATAATGCACAAAACTTAAAAAAATTATTAAATTTGGGTGACATGATTTTATAGAATCTTCTCACTATTATTGTATACAGTTTATATAAATAAATTTTTTTAATGTAAGGTCTGAACATTTTATGAATAAACTGTTCTCTAACTTTTTTGTTTAACAGATAAACTTTTCCCCTGTATTTTTCAGCATTTCCATAAAAATATATGTCTATAAAATATATATGTAAAATATTTATTTTCTTTCAGGTTTTAGATTTTAATAAAATTTAGGTTTCAATGTAGAAAAAAAGATATTTGCGGCTTTTTGGTTAATTACAGCCAATAACTTTTAGCCAAATAAAAATAGCATTAGCCAAGAAAAAACTTATTTATACAAAATTTCTGTAACATGAGTATTTTATTTTTAATTATGCAATATACAGACAATACATCACTCTGAAAAATTGACCCTTCAAGATTTGACCCTACAGTACATATCAATTTTTTTAAGTGAAATTTTTTTTGAATTTCCCCTTCCAAATTAACCATCATTAAGTTACTTAAATTCTTGATTATCAGTAGGGATGTAACGAATAGTGATTTGGCCGAATACCGAATATTCGGCCAAGTTTTAGGCCGAATACTGACTTTTAAAAAAATATTTTAACTGTTTATTTATTTATTTTTTTCAATTTTAAAATCAAAAAGTAAGTACTAATTGAAATTAATTTTTTGTTTGAATGTTCAAAAATCATAACAGCTGAATGTATGCAAGCACAGTATATAGTGAACGTTTTTTTTCTGAAGCTGGTAATATATATGAAACCAAACGAAACAGACTTCTTCCTGAAAATGCTGAAAAGTTATTATTTTTGCATCACAATTTCAGGCTTTACAGTGCAAGTGATAAATAATTTTGTTACCCCTGTATGTTATTTTGAAGTAACTCATTAAATGTTTTTTCAGTATAGGTAATAGTTTTTTTCTTTTCAATGTATCAAGGTCATTAGTTCGTTTAATCAACATCTAATGTTTAATTTTTAATTAGTAAAGTACTTATATAGTCATATATTTATTCTAATTTTTTTATTTAAAAGTAAAAGTAAAGACTAAAAAATTGATTTAATTTGTGAAAGATTAAGGATTTTTACAAGACAGTAAAATATTTGTTTTTAATATTTATGAATTTTATTGTTTAAGAAACTTATCATCATTATAAATCAGATTAAAAAAATAGATATAAAGTTAATATTTTTAAATTCACTGATGAGAGATAGAGAGAGATTTAAACTTTAAATGCAGTATACATTTTGCATTTTAATGTAAAAGAAATTAATGTTGCAATACTTACTTAAATTCACATGATGCCTAAATATGCAGCAAGAAAAGTATTTTTATTTATGTAATATCATTATATACAGTTATTTATAAGTTGTCATAAAGCTTTAAAATTGAGTAAGTTAGGATTTCTTTTTCTTATAATAATTAATGTATTTAGATATAATTCTTTAATATTGTTTGTTAAAAATATTTAAAATCACATTTTGTTTTGATTTTCTGGAACTTATTTAACCAAGTATCTTAGAGTATTCGGCAAAATATCTAATTATATTCGGCTACAGGTATTCGGTCATGCCGAATATTCAGCAAAAGGGCCGAATATTCGTTATATCCCTAATTATCAGTCTATTTCTCAACTCAGTTTTTGTTATATTCTTAAGACTGAATTTTGCACATTGAGCTTCATATTTGGGCAACCACTTTTTAGAAGATGTTCTAAATATTTTAAGGCGAACTAAGCCTCTTTTGAAGTAATTATAACCGAGTATCTGTTGCGCATTTCGAAAAAAACAATCTGATCTGAACGAAATCCGAAAAGCATATATGTTATGCATGTAGCACATCGTTCATCCAAAATAGCATGCATCTTATCTTGCACATATGTAATCTCCGATTTTTGCTGTGTCATATGCTGGAGTTGTGTCTGAAGCAAATGATGTCATGCTATTTGAAGATGTTCGCACAAAGAGAACAGGACAAATTATGAAGTGAATTGCTGGCACAGATTCAGTGTGAGATTTTTTTTTTTATGAAATGCAGAACAGCAAATTGAGAACGATTAGCACATTTTTTTGGCTGTTACTATTTGGCAAATCCACTAAATGCTTTGTGGGCAAAAATCACTTTCAGTTAGTTTTTTGGCAATTTGGCTAGTACCAAATTAAACCATAAAATTTAATGATTCCTGACATTCAGGGATGAATTTGACTGTAGGATTATGGAGAAAGATCGAATACTATAAGGCTTGTTACAGATGTTATATTAGCAGACTTGTATAAAACCAAAAACTTTCTGTGCACATAAATATTGAGTCAAAAACTTTCTGCAAATTATTTTAATGTTTAATCAAATTACGTGTTATTTTGATGATATAAATTAAAAACAGTAGTTTAAAATAATTACCATTTAAAATTAATTAATATTAATGAAAGAATAATTATTTTGGTTAAAAATAATAATAAAGCTAAAAATCCATGATAGGAAGAGCTGAATTCTTATCAATTATTTTGTCAATGCATTTAGAAACAAAAAGGCGGAAAATTTTCCGTGCACTGCGTGCGTCTATATTACACAACTCTGGTTACTAGCATGGGCCCAGTAGCAGAAAATTCTCCATGTGTCTGCGATGAATATTTCAGGGGCAGAAAATATTCTGCAGGTAAATTATGTTACAATTCAAGTTATGTATATCAATAATTGATATCAACTAAAGTATTACTGCTATGTGCAATTTTTTAACTCTGTAAAATTTTTATTTCAAAATTTGTTGGATAAAATTGTGCTTACATGAACTGCAAATTTTTTTCTCTTACTTAAAATATTTTAAATGTCCTAGCAAACAATAATGATATTGAACAAGATCAGAAGGCCATGAATTAATGCATATCAGTAGTGTTTCCCCCAAAATAAAAAAAAAGCAGGGTGCGCCTTCAAAAAAGGGGCACTTCAGCATAGAAGTGAATGTTCTTTCTCGAGAGATGCAAACAAAAATTTTTATATTTTTTTTCTGGACCTATTGACGAATTTTGAGATTTTTTTTCTTGCAACTAATTAACGAATTTCTCGATATTTTTGAGCAACATATTGACTAATTTCGCAACTTTTTTCTATGACAGACTGAAGAGTTTCACGATTTTTTTCCATAACCGACTGATGAATTTTGTGATTTTTTTCCTGTGATCGATTGGCGAAATTCGTGACATTTTCCTAATACTGATTGGCAAATTTTATGTTTTTTCCCCAGACAAATAAGCGAATTTACAAATTTCCCCCCCGCGTTTTGCCGGTGAAACTTGCAGTTTTTTTTTTTTTTTTTGTATTTTTTTACTGAAAAAATGTTTTTTTTTTTTTTTTTTTTTTTAATGTGAGCAATTGACGCATTTCGCAATATTTTCCGAAATAAAATCCAAAAGAAATTCCATGGAAAAAAAATCTGCGACATCTATTGCTCGTCTCGAACTTTCTGCTACCGGGAGCATGGGAAGGTTTTAAATAATTTTTTTTTTAAACACTATGGAAATGGAAATTGTAATGTAATTGATGCATAATTTTTCATGGTGATTTTCACATTATGTTTTAGCGACACCTTGAGAAAATTAGAGTTTTTTTTTCGTGACCAATTGATGAAATTCGCCATTTTTTTTCCTTTGCAACGAATGTCTTTTCTGGGACTATTCAATGAAATTAGTTTCTTTTTGCTGCAACCGATTAATTAAACTTGTGATTTTTTTTTTTTTTTTTTTTTAGTAACTACTTAATGAGATTTGCTTTTTTAAATTCATGAGCAATTGATGAAATTCATGGTTTTATTTCCTGATTGTTTGGGGAAAGTAGAGATTGTTTTTACCATGACTACTTGACAAAATTTTTGTTGTTTTTTCCTTTCTGTGACAGATGGATGAAATCTACAATTTTTTCTGCAATTTGTTATTGAGATTTGCATTTTTTTTTGCAACTGATCAATGAAATTTGCCCTTTTTTTCTTTTCTTGACCATTTGACAAAATGTGTATTTTCTTTTGAGACCGATTTGGGAAATTCATGGTTTTGTTTTGTGAGTGTGATTGATAAAATTTGTAGATTTATTCAGCAAGCAATCGCTGAAATTTGCAAGATTTTTTCATGAAGAACTAATAGAGGAAATTCCCATTTTCTTTTCATTCTGAACGATTGATGAATTAATTTTGCAGAAGTCAAAAATAATAAAAATTCAAAGAATTCCATTAATTTGTGGAAAATTTATCTGCCTATATATGGTGTCTACCTGTAAGAACATATCCAAATAATTTTAGAGTTACAAATTTATCGAGTTGGACCCAAAATTGTTCTCTTCTTGGCACTATTTGCAGTATGGTGTTACTGCTGAGTTCATTCATGGCGCATATTGACAGGATATTGCAGTTTTTTTTTAAAAGAAAAAAAAACGGAAGATTTCAATGAATGTGGAAATGTGGTATTTCTGTTTAATCATACTTTTAAATTATGGACAGCAGAAAAAAAAATAATAACTGTAGAAGAATCTGTGGAATCCTTAAAAAATAAAAATTATAAAGGGGAAATTTGCTGTTCGACAGAGGAAGGTCATCCATGTAAACACACAACAATTTTAACATTGAAAGTTATTGGCCAAAGCAACAAATTTAGCTGCCACATGGTGACTGGTGGCCATGAATCTGCACCTATACCATACATATACAGTGTAAGCAGGGGGTCGGAAGTAGCGAAACTACAATAGTCGCTACTTTTTACAGTAGTTTGTAGTATAGCATGCTACATTTTGAACAATGTAGTGTAGCGAATAGTGCGATACAAAAACTCAGTAGTTTGTAGCGAGAAACGATGCTACTTTTAACTCTACTTCAGGAAAAAACAGTGCCATTCTGCAAATCACGTGGTCGAAACTTGCTTCTTTTGTGCAGAATTTGTTCTGCTCAACAATTTCTGAATCACATTGGCAAATCTCAGCTGCAGTGTATAGCAATGCATCGCCTGAATTCATAGATTTTTTCCATTGACACTTGCTGCTGAAATCAAGTACTAACCCACCAAAAGAATTATTTTTCTTATTGGCAACACTTGTCTATTTACTCGTTATTAGCCCCAAAGCAGAATATTTTGCAATGTTCTACAACAAACCTTCAGCTGATCAAAAATGTTCTGCAGGAGTAAAAAAAAAAAATACAGGGAGATGTTCTTGTATATATAGGAGTGCAATTCCATCTGATATAGAATGCAAAAGACATTTTGCATTTAGTTCATTCCCCCTCCCCCCCCTTCAAAATTGAAAAAAAAAATTATAAAACATTTCACTTGAAATGTTCAAGAATGTAAAATACATGAAGAACATTTCACTTGAAATGTTCTGCAACGTATGTTGCACTTTTAAGCATATTCTGCTTTGGAGGTTATTAGGTCTTGATGTTTTAACGCTGGGTTTCTTATTATGCTGAATTGCTTTTTTTTACAAATTTATTTATTGTTTGCATTTAGGGTTATCTTTCTGTAATTTTCTAGATTATAATATCTTTCCTAATTTTGCTACGAAATTTGTTAAGTGTGTATAAACTAACGTTTTTGAGACAAACACAAAACATTTTCTTGTATGGTATCTTTCTTAATTTTTTTTATGTCGTCGGCTATGTCGCATTTATTTGATTGTATCCCAGCAGATGAGATATAATGAAGGGTCATTTTATTATTTAATCTGTGTCTTCAGTTTCTAATGTAAATTGAACACTTTGACAAAATTTGAAAGTAGCGAAATAGTGACTACTTTTGAAAAGTTTTTTGTAGTTGCTACTTTTTAAAACAAGTAGTTGTAGTTGTAGTTAACTACATTTTCAACAAAGTAGTTGTGGTTGTAGTTTGCTACAATTAGAAGTAGTTTTTCTGACCCCTGAGTGCAAGGAAAGTATTGTAATCACGATACAAACCAATTATACAAATAATGGTGTATTTTTTAGGTGCACTGATTCAAGTTTACAGTTATTATTACAATGATTCTATATATATATAGGTGGGTACAGGCATATTTATTAAAATTTCCTTGTGATTTTAGGTCCTTAGACTTCACCTTTGTAACATTATGACCAAAGTTTTTATTTATTTCTGTATTACTATTTGAATCTACAGTAAAGCATTTGCAAAGTCGAGTGGAGTCACTCCAAATTTTTTTAGATGCTAGTATATGTATGTTCATGTATTTAAATAATTTTGATTGTGTTATGTATCTTTCTTATTTTTGCTGAGAAATGCAGAAAAAAATAAAATAAAATTAGTTAATTTATTTGAATTCTAGAAATATTAAAATTAGTTAAAACCCTTTCTTGTTATATTCAGACCATGTACTTTATTTACTTATTAAAGGTAGCTCATTAATTTTAGAATTATGCTCGTCTAATAAGTAACACACTTCAAATTGAGGTAAAGGTCTGCACGGGCCCATACTCGGCCCAGCAAAGTGAAGGCGAATTTTCAAACAGGCCAGGCCAGCAGAATTAGGACAATTTTTTCAACAGGCTGGGCCAATAAACAAAATAAATGGACCAGGCTGGCAAAAGAATTGAACAGTCCTGTTGGGCTCATAGAAAATTTGTTGGGTATACCAGCCCCATATAAAGATTTAAATGAAGACGATAAAACGTAAGCCATTTTCAATGACTATGACTTTTATGAGAATAAGAATAAATGTTTGTCACGAGCCAATACTAGTTTGATAACATCAACACAGAAAAGTAACATGTCCAGCGTCGAGATTGGCATCGGACACGGACAGTTACATGATGTCTTAGCCCATGCTTAATTTTTTTTCAGCAGACTCGTTCCGGGCCGAGATCAGGCTTGCATTTTTTTTTCTACGTAGTCAAGCCGAACTGGACATAATTGTTCTCAGGAAGGGCAGGCAATGGGTTTTGTAAAAATATTAATAGCGATAATGAACAACATAATCTTTGGAAATATATCTTAAGGTGGTTCTCAGATTCACTGCTCAACAATGTGAAACTTTGACACATTTTCTGGCTAATTTTTAACTGTAAAGGCATAAAATTGACAGGTGACTATTCGATGGATTTGGAATGGAATAGCAATTTCCGTTGTTGATAAATAAATTACTTATCGAGATATAAGAGATTCTTGTTTAGATGTTTCTCCTTTTCCTGTGCTATCGCTTTTGAAAATTCGATTCAAAAAGCTAACTTTGACAGTATTTTCTCAAAGATATATTGCCTTTATCAAAACATCGGTACTGCCATTCAATTACATAGTTTCTGAATAAGAACACCTGCCAATCTTATGCGTTTCCGAAAAGAAATGAATTGAGAAATGTGTCAGAAAGTAGTTCCTTTGGATTAGATAAAAGCCTTTTTAAATGACAGAGAAACATTTTCACAAATTTCCTTTTTATTATATAGTTCCCAAAGTTATGATGTTTTTAACCCTTCTTTTTTTCTTTTATTCTAAACTACATTAATTTTTTAATGAATCCTTATGTAAAAGAGTCTATTTTTAAAGAGCTTGTTTACAACTTTTTATTCAAAATTTCACTGTCTGAATATGAATGGTGATTTAATCAATAGTTTGAAATAGCTGTTTTTATCGACTGTTGTGAGGTTTTGAAATATCCAAATAATAATGCTTCCAAACATTTTTCAGTTCAAAAATATATTTACACATGAATATAAAAACAGACAAAAAACTTCAAAATAATTAAATTATTAAATTCGAAAAGTATTTAATGATAAAAATTAAATCATATTTGAGGCTGTGTTCTCAAATTCAAGCTGGCTACTTTCTGACACAATTTTTATTTCGTTTTTGTTTGCATATGTGCCACATTTGCAAATACTCTTTTTAGGAAACAATGTAATATAATTATTTTTTCCGTTTTTCAGTAAAAGCAGAAGGTTTTTCATAAAATGTTGTCAAAGTATGTGTTGTATGTATGTAAACTTCCGCAGGTAGTGACAACTTTACTTAACCAATTATGCAAGGTGATTTTCAAATGTGTTGTTAATTTTACTTAATCGTTAAGAAAAACAGCCGTAAGTTGCCACAACAAAGGTGGATGTAGCTTTGGGAACTGAAAAATACCCCCGTCAAAAGAAAATAATGGTGGCACCCGATTACAGAAGACTGCTGTTTGGTCATAGTAATATCTTTTAATCTTATGAAGTCAATTAATCTTTTTAAAACATAGGCACGTTCCTTTTGTTACGATTCTACATTTTAAGGGGACTCACTACCCTTGATTCTGCAAAAAATGATGAAAATATCAATTTTCTAATTTTTTGCTTAAATTATAATTTATTACCCCTAGTACATTCTCATGAAGTTTTGTAAAGATCCGAGTATTATAAATACAGTTTAAAGCTATTTTAATACATCTATTTAAATGCCACAATCCACTTCATTTAAAAGTGATTTTCCTCAGTTCTTGTTTTTATGACGAATAGGCATGTTCAAAGGGATAAAACTTTTATCTATATTGTTCAATTGACTCGATATTTTTTAGGTTGTTCCTTATGGTATGTTTGATAAAACTAAGTATTGTATTTACAAGAAAGTAAAACTTTTTTTTTTTCACACATAAAAATGTAAAATAAATTCAGTTTTTTACTGTAATTTTACACGTACATGCACATTTAATTTTTTTTCTACCAAACTAATTAACATAGGATAAATCAGATACTTAAAATTATACAGCACACTTCTACAAATAGTTTTAAAAAAATTAACTGAAAATGTTCAAAATTGATACATTTTAAAAATTACTTAAATTATTTATGTTATTAATTCACTTAACATACTCAAGCATAGTTTTTGTAAGTATTCTTAACAAAGACTAAGCAGAGAGAGTAAACAGAAAGTATTTTTTTTTTAAAATTGAAGAACATGTGAACTAACAAATACGTATATAGAAATATTTTTATTAAAAAGAAATTGCTGGAACAATTTAATATGAAATAGTTGTTAAGTTACATTGTTAATTCATTTAACAATTTCAAGCATAGAGTTTTAATAAGTGATTTTAACAAAAAGTAAATAGAAAGAGAAAGGAGGAATAAAATGGTTTCTATAACAAAATTTCAATTAAATACATTACTGGAGAGAACATTGCAAGTTCACAAAATACCTTTCTAACATTTATTAAAATTAATAGATTTATATATTAAAGATTAATTTATAATAGTAATTCATAATGTAAAAAAATACTATGCTCTTTTCTCTAAAAGATTTAATCTCTTATTTTAGTAAGTACCATCAATGTAAAAATTATTCTCACATACACATAATCCACTATTTGCAAATCAATGCTTTAGATATTTTATTTTAAATAGCTTTACAAAAGAAATAATTCATATAGTAGTGTTTTTACTAAAATAAATGTTTGAAACAATTTTTATTCATTAATGTAATTCAAGAAATTTATATAATTCTTTAAATTATTTATGTCATAATTCATTTAACATAGTCAAACATAATTTTAACTAACGATAAGCAGAGAGAGAATAAACAGAGTATTTTTAAAATAGACTTGATGAACATATAAACCTGTGGTACTCACTAAATGCCCTACAAGTTGGATGCATAATTATATGCATACATATTATATTCTGCAAAAAGTATTTGTTAAGAACCTTGCAATCTTTAAAAATATTTGAAACAATAAGAATAAACAAGGTTTCTTGAACAAAATTTTCAATTAAAATTCTATTACTGGTGAAAACATTGCAAGTTTAAAAAATACCTTTGATAACATTGGTTAAATATCACATATTAAAGATTAATACAGTAGACTCCCTCAAATCTGCATAGCTTGGGACCAGCGGTTTTGCAGATTTTAGAATTTTGTGGATTTCTGGTCACTGTTTTGTGTAAATTTTTTAAACAGTAATTTTAATGCAACAATGCACTTGAAATCATAATGAATGCTTACAATAAAGTGAAATATTAAAACAATCAAGTTAAATAATAAAATAAAATACAGTGGAACTTCCCTTTAACGAAGTCCCTATTTAACGAAGTTTTCTACTTAACGAAATTTTCTGCAAAACCTTGACTTTGAACATTATTAACATGTAAATTAATTTCCATATTACGAAAAACTTATTCTATATAAAGAAGTTTATTTCACTTTCGTGCGTGTACAGATTCAAACGGAGAGGTTGCTGTTGCGATGGGTGCATGAATTTATTTCAGCGAACTGTATGAAAATGAACACATTTGAATCATTTAATCAAAACACACACATTTAATCACATTTTAATGAAAAAATAAAAGGTGCACAACTTTTTTTTTTTTTTACTTCTCTTTGTTATGTGCTTTTTTTAATACTGTTCTAATTAAATTTTACTGATATAACATTGAAAAAAAAAAAGTCTACCCGAATTAAAATATACTTTTCAAATATTTTCATTTTATGTGTGCTTTCTATTTTATGTGGGTTATGTGTATACAAGCTTCATAAATTTAAATTGATTTTTATTTAACGAATTTTCATAACGAAGTGTTTAAGAGTAACGATGAGACTTCTTTAAATGGAAGTCACATTAACCACAATTACTTATTAAAATATGTAGCAAATGATAAAAAAAAATCATGACTTTTTCTCTTACATCTCAACTGTAAGTTTCACTGTTTACATGTGCAACAATATTCAGATTTTAGTCATTTATGGATTTGAGGGAGTATTGTATATAACAGTAGTACATTATTACAGAAATAACCATCTTATTTATTTATATAACAGATTTTGTCTCTTAAAGAAATTTTAGTGAGTACCATTAATGAAAAAATTCTCACTGAAAATCTACACACACATAATCCACTATTTGATAAACCAATGCTTTAGATCTGTTGTTTTAAATAGCTTTAGAAAGGAAATACATATAGAAATATTTTTATTTAAAAGAAATGTTTGAAACAATTTTTATTCATTAAAAGAATTCAAAAAAATTATATAATACAAAATGAATTATAAGTCTCTATAGAAAAAAAGCAATAACTAATTTTATTTTCAGGAAGATGAACCAATTCAAAAGAGATACTCTTGATGGATCTATTAGATGTGGAATGACTGGCTTATTATAATCAGATAAAATACAAAACAGCTTCACATTCGTATTGAGGCTGTCTGCTACGATTCTGATGACCTTGAACCCAATTTCTTCAACATTCTTTAATACTTCATTTGTAAGTTCAGCTAATTCTTCACCAGTTGGAAGTGTTTACCTGTAGAGCTTTTCAGCTTCTTCATGTTTGTCATCCACTCATCATTGCTGGTAGTAACATTAGCATTTGTAGAAGAAGCCACGATATTAGACCACGCCACGCAGACCACAGAGACCTTCTTAAACCCTCTTATACCTGGACCTGACAGACCACGCAGACCTGATTGGCCTGATAAGCCATAGTGTAAACGCAGCATTATATTTTGTGCAGGTTCTGAATGCAGTTGTTCGCATTTGTCATATCATTTGAGACATTCGTCGTAAGGCCGAGAAAAATGACTCTGTTTCATCTGAATTTAATTTTCTTGTTAGTACATAGTGGAAACCAGATTGTAAAAGGAATTTAATGCATTCAACTGTTGATTCTGTAGTTATTTTAGCTGCTAAATATGTTTCTTTACTTATGAAGTGAACTGGGTTTTTGCAAGAATTTTTCCACTTTTCTAAATAATTTAAAAATGTGTCTTTAAGAAAATCTAGCCTCTCATCATTCACTGATGCAAAATGCATGACATCAGGATTTCTTGATGTGATATGATGGTACGTATTTCCAACATTTAGAATATTGAACCATTTTTGTACTGTCTCCAGGAATTCTATTGTAGCTGTTGTTTCAAGAAATATTGGTTTTCCGAATCTTTCAGCATTTTGTTTCAAATATTTCAGTACAGAAATCAAATCACTACTGAAAATTTTAAGGGCTCTTTTAACATTCAATTTTTCGAAGTTGGAGGGATAAACATGTTTGAAGGTCAAATTTCTAACAGGTTTTATAATTTTATTCTTTTGCATGTCATATAACACTTGTATGAATTCTGAACTGATAAGTTGCCCTTTGTTATACATATTTCTTGAAAAGAAGATATTTCTGAAATTTTTAACAATGTGACAGGGATCGAATGACAAAAATAAAACTCTTGATGGATCTATTGGATGTGGAATGACTGGCTTAGAAACATTATCTCCAGATAAAATGCAAAACAGCTTCACATTCGTATTCAGGCTGTCTGCTACGATTCTGATGACCTTGAACCCAATTTCTTCAACATTCTTCAATACTTCCTTTGGAAAAATAATATGCTACTGGCAACCTAAAATGTGTGAAGAGGCATGTAAATATGTAACAAAGAAGATGGTTAGCAACTTTTTTTTCAATTCCACGCTCAGAAATATTTGATTTTGTTGTTATGAAGCCATTTAAATCATCGGATTGCTTATTGTGCATTATGCTAGGTTTTATACTCATTTCATCGATTATTAAGGATCCAAAGAATTCCACATCTTTCGCTAACTTTTTAGATTCCTGCACCAATCTTTGTTTAAAATAAGAGATGAAACAATAGCACCTGAGGTGGGGCCAACGTATCTTTTAAGTATTGATTTTGATGGAAGAGAAAACATATTTTTCTGTCGTTTGAAGTTGTATGCAGTTGCAGATCTACTGTGCAGCAAAATGGAGTATCTTATCGTGTTTTCAGACCAGTGATGTTTCTTTTTTCCAAAACATTGAAGCTGCTCGGTTAATATTTTACTGATATTACTTGTAGATGCTTCTAGCTTGTGGATATTATAGGTGTTTTAAGTCTTCGGAATTTCTGTAAAAGACATCTGTATTTTTTTTTTTTTTTTTTGTTGCATACATAATACACTATTGGAAAGGTTAGTATTTATAGCTACAATTTTTGTGGACTTAATATAATCTTACTGACTAGATACTGTTGATAATAAATTGAAATTTTCTAATTGTAAACTTGTACAAACTGGAGAAATTTGTTTAATGGCTTCAATTTCTTCATCTAGTTGTTGTCGTTTATGAGATAATTCTTGATAGTTTTAATTATATATCTTGCGCTTTCTGAATTTTAATTGCTTATTAGCAGGAATTTTTTTTTTAACTGTTGTCACAGCTGTTGGTAAAAGCATTTTAATTTTCGCATCTTGTTTGTAATCATTTTGTGTAAAATGCTGACTACATACATATATCCCGTCTACTCCTCTACACAGGATTGTATGAATTTTTCCTGCATACAAAAAATTATATATAAAGCATAAATATCTGTAATAATAAATAGTTGTATATTTATGAATAACAAAATGTATGTTCTTATGTAAATTAAAAAAAATACTGAAAAATTTTTGCATTCTTAATTAAGTTTATAGCAAGGTTGCAATTAAGCATTTCACTACATAATTCGATACTCAGTCAATTTGCCAAGTTGCCCTGAATTAGATCAAATTTTGATTATGTACTAGATCAATAATGAGAAGTTATAAAAAATTGCTTTTTTGTTATTTTAAACATCATTTAAGGGGGAAAAAATACATATTCAAATGATTTGTAAAAATTGATCAAAATTCAGACATCAATATGTAAAATATTATCTAATAAATTCATATTTAATACTTTGGAAATTTTTCTATAGAAAATTTCACACGCCTTGCATTCATAATAATCAAATTTTAATTGCTTAATAGGCGTAAAGCCAACACAGTGAAAAAATACCCAAGCCGAGACTCGAACCTGGGTCATCAGTATAGCGCATTGACGTTCTACCAACTGAACCACTTGGGAACGATACTCAGCCTGGAACTTTCTCACTATATGTTGGCAAGGCTACAAACGCAGCACAAGATGGAATATTTTCCGTGAGCCACCAACCTGAGGCAAACACGAAAACAATGAATATCCAGCATCGATAATTGAATAAATTCCTATTTAATACTTTGGAAATTTTTTCATAGAAAATTTCACACGCCTTGCATTCATAATAATCAAATTTTAATTGCTTGATTATTGATGCTTGATTACTGCTTAAATTATTGATGCAAAAATACCAAGCATTCTACATTTTCAACAAAATAAATCTATTTATATAAAATCGAAATCTCTGTGTGTCCATCACAATCTGATTGGACTGTCACATTGATCACTTCAACAATGAGTAATTGTTGAAATGTACTAATAACAGGGTTACCACAATAACACCAAATAATGACAAACTTGGCAAAATATTGCCAGGTTTGGCGACAAAAATAAGTTGCCATATATGAAGCCAACTTGGCTATATCTGGCTAATTTGGCGAAATTCCTATTGAAACCCATTAATCTTTCATAATCGAGCTCACTGCAATTTAAGTTAAAACTCTGCACGTTTATGTTTTTTTTTTTTTCAAAATCTATGGGTCAGAATTTAAAGTGTAAAAATGAAAATATATGTTCTTACATCTTCATCCCGATGTTACAAGTAAAATAACTGCCACTAGATGGCGCTGTACTATCTGAGTTCCTAACTCTCTGATTTTAATGTGCTTTACATAGTTGGATACAGAAATTAAATTCTCGGTACTTTTCCAGTATATGGGACTTGGTGAAATAGTGAAAACTGCCTTGGCGAAGAAGGAAATTTGGCAACTTTTTTCACGGTGGTACAGTGCCTAGAAGTAAGTAGTGTGCTTATCGCCAATACAACCGCAATAAAAAAAATGTCCCTAACAGGAGGAAAACCAGGTTCTCCGCGAGAGGGCGTCGAGTTCCCACCACCGTTATTAACGTTTGAAGTTTCATTTAACAGGCTTGATCCTAATGTTAGTTTCAATGTAATTAACGCTGTATTTTCAAACAAACTATATGAATGTTTCTATTTCTATAATATTTTAAAGTAAACATACGTATATTATGCCTGTTTAATGATAAATCATTATGGATAAATCTGCAAATACTAAGAAAAGAAAAGCTGATCGAACATGGTCCGGGCTTAATTTCTAAGAAAAAAAGTGCCGGAGCCCTAATATTCTGTGGTACTAACACGCACCCCCCCCCACCGTCACTCCAGTCTGCCTATTTATATTTCATACATTATCTTCAAAATTTAAAACACTTTTTTTTTTAGCAAAATAAAAATAATTAAATACATCTATCTGCGTATACTTAGATATCAACTGTTCCATTTTTTTGTTATTACTACTTCCAAATAGAAACCTTTGCTTTACCTAATCTTAATGTTAATTAATCGCAGAATTCTGCGATTAAATAAGCTCAGGATTATGATTCGGAAATAGTGTTAACACAAAAAATTAATAGTTCGCAGCTATGCGGAATAGAAAAAAGACTATTTCTGTTTACTCGTTATTCTGATCAAAATAGCATTAAAATGATTTGAAATGGAAATAAATAAAATTTGAATTTAAGACAGATTGAGTTCAAGCCTCCCAAGACTGATATAAAAACCGAGCCCGTTTTATCTCAATCTCTTACGTGAGCGACACATTACCTCACTTATAAGTGTTTTGATACAAAAGCAGGCAAAAAATTGGGGATGGGAGGGAAAGGAAAGGGTAATTTAGAATTCGTTTTTCGGAAGCGTTATTGCACTAGGCTCCGGAGCGCAGTGTTTATGAGCTCCGGTGAATTCTGGCCAATATTTAAACATTTACTAAAAACAGAGAAGTACCGGAGCTGAGGTCTGGTGGGCTCCGGCGCAAATTAAGCCCTGAACATGCTTCGTTCCTGGATATACTAGTGGATATAAAAGCAACAAAACTAACATAACTCTATCCTCCCCCCCCCCAAAGACTAAAACTAATTTGAAAAATGGTTAAAAGTCATTCCTCGTGCCGACAAAGATCTGAACCAACATTCAGTTGTATGTGAATTAGAGTCCTGCATGGGTCGGGTACAACCCGACCCGAACCCGCAAATTTCATTTGAAGTCAACTAGCAACCCGACAAAAAATTTACTTCGATTTCCTTAATCTGAAAAAATATTGGACATTCTTTTGAAAAAGCGGGTCATCCCGAACCCGACCCGCAAGAGTAAAAACCCAACCCGAACCCGAAAAGTGAATGTCAACCGGACCCGCAGCAAAAAGTAGAAGTCAACCCGACCCGAACCTCAACAAAAAAAAGAGCGCCAACCCGACCCGAGGGACAGGTCGGGTGCGGGTAACCCGACCCGATGCAGGACTGTAATGTGAATCGCATTTTCATGAGCGATTTATTGTGAGAAATTACAAATACACTATTGAAGGGAAAGAAGATTTGCTCAATTATTTTTAATTTAGTATTTTAATTTTTCTATCTAAAATAATTAAAATATTTATCTTGTGATAATGACAATAAATAATTTAAACAATGAACATTATCATAAATATTTTATTAATTATTGATATCCTAACTTTAAAATTTATTTTAACATGACTATTTTGTTTCATTAGTATGCTTTCATTCAATCATGGTTTTAAATACATTCACAAAATCAATGTATTACTTTTTGTAGGGTGTCTATTACTCGAAAAAAACTGGAAAGTGTTTGATTTATTTCTGTTATTAAAATTTTGATTCACATTTGAGAAATGTGAGTATGAGAATGGTTAAATATTGTTGATAACTTAATGTAATAATAATAACTATTAATCAAAAATAATTTTTAAATAATTTTTTAAGGATGATTGGTGCATCTACCCTAATTTAAAGAAAATGCATTCTTGTCATACTTTCAGGAGAGTAATTATTTTTGTTTTCTAGATTTGAAATTATCATTAATTTAATGTTTGATGTTTGCTAGTATACCTTAAATTATTTTACTCAAAACTAAAGCTCCGAAATGTCAGAAATTTTTAACAACTCAATTTACTCTTAGTTTGTTAACAGGATGTAAACAAGTTATGTAATAATGAATACCGATTAAAAAGTTGTCAAAATAGGGACATGTTTTTGCAAGAATTCATCATAGTATAATGTATTTATCCAATATATTGTATTTATCCAATTTTAGAAATAACTAAATATTGTAGGAAGAAAAACATTGTCCTATGATAAAGTTTGTAACTGTTTGAGTTCATTACAATTAGTTGTTAAGAAATCAATTACATTTCTCTTCAACTGTATTTTCATTATTAGAATTTTTTTCCTTGTTTATTTTTTATCTAGAGCATTAGTACTGATTTATACAGAAAAAAATAGATTTAAAATGAGGTGTATGTAAAAACGAAAGTTACCATAGCCGCGGCGAGAACACTGGCGCCATCTATCGGCGTCCTCTATTTCTGAAGTATAATATTGACGCCGATAACAACACTATATACTTCTAGGCACTGTAACGGTGGTCACAGATCTGGAAAACATGGAAATATCAGGGAAACTCAAACTAAACCTGGAAAGTCATTGAAACAAATGTTAACCAGAAAGACCCATGCGAGGCTTTCGCACTGCAATCTTTCAGATTATTTCCTGGTACGTTTCAGCACTTATTTTTAATTAACTGATTTTTTTTTTTTTTTTTTAAATCAAACAACACGTTTTAACGAAATGTGGGTGTACTATCTCAGAAACTTGTTCAAACACTTTTCACATGATACTAGATTGCCAGAAAATTTTTTGCCAAATTTTCTTCTCTCGCCAAGGTCATTCCTCTAGGTTGTCAAGACTCCTATACTGAAAAAAGAAAAAAACGAATTGCCTATGGGAACTTAGACATGGGATGTTCAAACTTTGTGGTCCAGCAGCCATTTAAGTGACGTCAGAAATATTAACAGTTTAATGAAATATTTTAAAAAAAAATACAGTGGAACTTCCCTTTAACGAAGCTTTCTATTTAACGAAATTTTCTGCTGAACATTGACTTTGAACATCATTAGCATATAAATTAATCTCCATATTACGAAAAATATATTCTATATAACGAAGTTTATTCCACTTTTGTACTGGTACAGAATTCAAAATAAGAGGTTGCTGTTGCGATGGATATGCGAATTTATTTCAGCGGATTGTAAGGAAATGAACACATTTAAATAAGTTCCATTCTGCTTGGTGCTAAATAAAACATTTTTTTTTTTCACATTATGAAAAACATTTGTAATCATTACTCTCCCACGCCGAGACTCCTGCGCTAACAGTTGGGGAAAGTCAAAATCCCCTTTTTACATTCAATGATATAGAAAATGTAGTGATGCAATGGCGTCAGAGGTGCATTGAAGCAAAAAATATCGATTAGAGTCAGACAGTTACCATTCTGACCTTCCATTGCTGACAGACAATTGCTTTGTACATCCACAACAATGTGCTTCAAAATGCAAATCGAAGAACATCAAAGTTATTTGTGTTCCTGCCAATACAACTTCTAAACTTCAGCCATTAGTCTAAGGAATAATAAAATATCTTGAAGTACATTATTAAAAAAGAAAAAAAAAACATTAGTTTGAGAACCTATGTGTATCAGAGCTGATAAATGTTTGAGTCAAAGCTTGGGAATGTGATACTGATTTCATCGACCGTACACACCAGTTTTGTAAAAGACGGCTTCATAATTAAAACTTAATCAAATGCTTCTGAATCCAACACCTGTTTGTCATATCTGAAGGAAAAATTTCATGAATTTAAGTTGATTTCTATTTAACGAATTTTCTTCATAACGAAGTTTTTAAGTGTAACGATGAGACTTCGTTAAATGGAAGTTTCACTGTACTTAAAATTTTTGTGAATCCTAATGAAATATATATCTAAATAGAAAATAATCCTTAAATTACGTAATCTACTGGTGCTCCGATACAGTATGCATATACACAGCCACGATTAAACAAATAAACAGTAGGTGATGCACACGTAAAAATTAAATAAAATCTGATTAAAAGCTAGATATTTTTGCAAAAAGTACAAGCAAGAAACAAATTAACAATCGTGTTTTAATTATAGGATGACGTCATCTGATAATGCAGTATTTTATTTTTGTAGCAACACTGATTTGATGAAAATCTTTCATTTCATTTATGAAAACAATGCCGATTTAATTTTTAATTAACTGCAATTTTTAATCAAAAAACATGTTTTAACGAAATGTTAAGTGTGCTATGTCAGAAGCCTGTTCAAAATCCTTTCATATGCTATCTCATTCGTCATTCTGCGTTTCGTATTTTCTTAGAAAAAGATATGTTGACAGGAGAAATAATATATATGATTTCCATTATGATTGCGGTAATCTGGAAAAAATATATATTCTCATTTATCGGGTTCAGTCAGTGTTTGAAACCAGCTTGGACTCTATTTTTATACCAGTCTGCAGGCTCATGGTGAAAATTTTAGTTATACAAAAATTGAAAAAAATATATAAACTCTCGTTATTTGAAAAACAAGAATGTGGCCTAAGTTTTTTACAAAACTTTAAAAACTGAATTGTTATTAATGGATATAAAGAGAAATATTTTATCTGATTTTGAAGCCTTTGCACAGTCCGTGGTTTTGTTAGTAACATAAAGAAGCCGTGAAATATCTCTTTTCTGTTTGAAGTTTTTTGTTCATTCGGAAACAGAACTCATGTCTTTCTGCCATAGTTGTACAATATTTTATAAGAACGAAATGCCATTTTAAACAGATTTTCAGGAACATGAAAATTGAGGCTTTGAAATGAAAATGTATTACCTTGAAACATACTTTAAAATGTTATTAACAAATTTCTGCTGTATACTTTTGGTATCTTTTCCCCCCCAACTTGGAAAAAAAAAAATCTGATCTTATCTTGAGGATGAAAATAAATGATTACATTTTTCTAGTACAAATCTATAATTCGCAAAACTTGAATGCTATTCATTCTCAGATAATAGGAAAATTTATGTTCTTCTCTAAAAATATGAATTAATCAAGTCAACTATGAATGTCTGGACTTTTTGTGAGTATTTCTATTTAAGCACTCACTACATTATGTACCTTAAATATGAAAAAAAAAAATCAATACCTAAAAAAGTTGTAAATGTTATTACCAAGGCTTGTCCCAAACTTCAAATTTATTAATTGGAAATCTTTAGAACAAATACAATGATTATGCAAGTATATTTCACATCTCTATTTTTTATTCATTTGACACTTTAGTCAAAACAGAAAACATTTCAATAATTAACTATCCGGTACTTGTCTATTACCTTATCGACCACTTTCTGTAAACAAACAAATTAGTGCCAAATTCTAATATCAAATAAGCAAATTGAAGAATGTTGCCATTTCCAAACTTTTATACGTAAGAATACTGAGGAAATTAGAGTTTTCTTTTAATGTCACTGAAAAATTGTGTCTTATATGACAATTCGTTCAGATATTTTGTACAAAAGAATGTTTAGAATAATTGGTATTGCATTATGAATGCTAAATTTTTGCCATGCAATGTCTTAAATTAATCAAATCTGTTTGAAATTATTAAAAAAATTTCCTTGACCTTTCGTGATTTTCTATATAATATTTTATGGAATTTTGTGCATATGCTCAAAAAATATGAAAGATTTTTTTAAAAATCATTTTTACAATTTTGAAATAATATGTAAGCTTTTTTAATCCCATTTTTTCTTATATTTAACATTTGCCTAATAACTGAATTTCATAGCATATCGGAAAGAGAAAATTAAATAAAATCGGGCTAATTTGACATTCTTATAGATTTTCTGAAGTTTTAAGAAATCTCATGTGCTTAGAAATCTACAAATATTGCAACATTATTAACTACAGATTTCAAGGTGCCATATATTATGTGAAACAAGATAAAAATTAAACTATTTTGAAAAATTGATGCTGAAGCCTCTGATCTACTACCTTAAGAATTTAAATGTAAATTTATTAAATAAAATAAAAATATGCTTTTTTTAGATATTTCATTTATACATGAAACATAAATATTTTATTTTACATATTTAATATAAAAAAGTTAATATAAGCAGGGTCATTCCATGTCAATTCACCCAGAGCATGGCACCCACCATCACCAATTTTGATAAAATTTGGTGTACTTGTAGAACTTTTCATGCTGATTCCAAAAATATCAACCATATTGAAATTGATCAAATGGTTTAAGAGTTATGAGCTTTTAAAAATCTTCCAAGATGGCCGATTTGCCGCCATTTTGAATAGCACATGTGACAACATAAAAGGCTATAACTACTTACAGGTTTGACATAGAACCTTCAATTTTTGTTTGTTTTGTTCAGAATGAAGTAAACTTTCATTGAAATAGATTTCTGTGCAGTTTATTCCATTAAAATGCTCTCAGAAAATTATTTATTTGCATTTTTTTAATTAAAAAAGGGTGTAACTTCAAGAGCTGATTTCCCCCATTGCCCCCCCTTCAATTTTCATCTAATTGCATACACAGACACCTCAAAGTGTGTTTTGAAGCCTGGTATAAAAATTGTAATGGGCAGTTCACAGACATTTTGTTTAAAGAAGAATTTCAATTTTACTGACCTTCCAAACATAACGGAAAACACAAGATGTTTGATATTTCTTTTATTATCAGAAATATAATATTTTCATCTAAAAGTTTGATAAGGTTTTATCTTACATAAAGATATTTTTTTTATAAATGTAGCTAAAAAGAAGTGCAATCCCATGGAAGTAAACAGGAATGTTTATAATGAATTCCTGCAGGACGTAGCAATGTTGTCATGTCAAATTGAAATCTGTTGCAAAGTTTCAGTAAATGATAAATAAAACAAACAATGGAAAAAAATTCTACGAATAGTCACATTTTATAACTAAATCATACTTGTATATTATACCAAATATGATAAATTTATAACTCTTAAATAAAAAATACAATAAGTAAAAATTATCGTACTTTAAAATTATGGAAAAAATGGAAGTAACTCAAAAAGTGAAAGCTTTTGCGTGGTTTCAGTTGATATGAACCATGATATAGCAATGGTTTATCAGACTCAAAAATTAATCATGCAGTATTTAAATAACAGGGTGGCTACAGATTCTAGAAATCTGAAAGGTTTATGAATCTGTAAAAGTCAGAGAATTTCATAAAGGTAGTTGAAAATCAGGGAAATTAGTCTATATGCGAAAATTTGTTTCCTCACAAGACTGATTTGTCGACAAACAGATAATATTTTAGCCAATAATAGTACGCGATAAAGAAAATTAATTTTTTATATATTTTTAAAAAGATGCACATGATATGAGTTTTTATTATTTAACACAAATTAACATGATCAGATGTCCTCATTTTCTGTGGATAGCATTTATATTGAAGGCAATTTACACATTTTTGAAAATTTTATGATACATTAGCATAAGCTGACTAGGTGGCTAGCTTAATCCGATTAGCTATCCCATCAGATATAAATATGTCTTAGAATTGAACATTCTTCAGAAAATGAGGAATTTTTTTGCTTGTCATATATTTATTGACAACTGTATGAAGTTGTTAGACTTAATTTTGAGTTTGGATTTATGAAACTGTGAACCAGTACTTTAAGAATATTTTGCGATTTTTATATTTTCCCTTGTTTTTTCTCCTAAATGAGGAATTGGCAAGCTGGATAAGTGTGTTATATGAGGAAGCAGCATATATAAAAAAAAATCGTATATATATAGTTAATAACGGAAATCAAGGAAATCTAAAATAAAGGTAGTCAGAAAAACTTTTTTTTTCGATATTTCTGTAGCCATCCTGAATAATAAGTATCCCTTAGTTACAAATGTAGAATATTGTACTGACGGCTGTGCTGCCCAGTATAAAAATTGCAAAACATTTTCTAACCTATGTTACCATGAATATGATTTTGGTGGAATAAAAGCAAAATGGAGGTTTTTTACTACAAGTCACAAAAAAATCTGTTTGCGATGGGGTGTAAGAGAGACTGTTAAAAGAATTGTGAGAAAAGCAAAGGCTGCTGCATGGTCAAACAAATGTGACTATGATATACGAATATTACAGACAAAACATTTAAGGTATAACATTTTTTATCATCACAAAAAAAGACAACTTGAAACTGCAGCAATATGTCTCAGCGGATGCAACTTGCTACAACAATTCCTGAAACACATGGTATGCATTATTTTGAATCTACAGCAAATTTATTAATAAGTGAAAACTATTAATGAACTGATGAAAATTTTTCTGTTTGTTCATCTTTTGATAGAAATGTTAGCGACTTTGAATATTCCATCCCTTAACAGTTATGTAGTACATATATATGAATCGAATTAGTATATAAGCTTAGTTTCGGAAGTCCACAAAGAAGAAGGAGATGTAACTTAAATTCATGCATCCACATGACCCATCACCTTCGTAATATCAGCCAGTAAATGACAGTTGTATTGTGCCTTTCAATCATATCCTTTGTGCAGTTGACATCAGTATCACAACATATAAACTTATTGATATATCCAGTGCTTTAATAAACACCAAGTTGGCAAAACATAAAATGAGAGGGAAATAAAATTTAAAGATAAAATGAACAAATTTTAACTAAAACAATTTTGTGATTTTTCATCATTATTACAATAGAGTTATTTTTTTAATTAAATATTTATTTTAAATTGTTATTGATGTTATTAAAAAGGCGATTTTCTATAATTTTAAAATACTACAATAATTTTTACTTGACAATATTTTTTTATTTAAGAGTTGTAACTTTATCACATTTGGTGTAGGTGTAATATACAAGATGATTTAGTTATAAAATGTGACTATTCGTAGAATTTTTTTCCATTGTTTGTTTTATTTATCATTTACTGAAACTTTGCAACAGATTTCAATTTGACATGACAACATTGCTACGTCCTGCAGGAATTCATTATAAGCATTCCTGTTTACTTCCATGGGATTCCACTTCTTTTTAGCTACATTTATAAAAAAATATCTTTATGTAAGATAAAACCTTATCAAACTTTTAGATGAAAATATTATGATATTTCTGATAATAAAAGAAATATCAAACATCTTGTGTTTTCCGTTATGTTTGGAAGGTCAGTAAAATTGAAATTCTTCTTTAAACAAAATGTCTGTGAACTGCCCATTACAATTTTTATACCAGGCTTCAAAACACACTTTGAGGTGTCTGTGTATGCAATTAGATGAGAATTGAAGGGGGGGCAATGGGGGAAATCAGCTCTTGAAGTTACACCCTTTTTTAATTAAAAAAATGCAAATAAATAATTTTCTGAGAGCATTTTAATGGAATAAACTGCACAGAAATCTATTTCAATGAAAGTTTACTTCATTCTGAACAAAACAAAAAAAAATTGAAGGTTCTATGTCAAACCTGTAAGTAGTTATAGCCTTTTATGTTGTCACATGTGCTATTCAAAATGGCGGCAAATCGGCCATCTTGGAAGATTTTTAAAAGCTCATAACTCTTAAACCATTTGATCAATTTCAATATGGTTGATATTTTTTGGAATCAGCATGAAAAGTTCTACAAGTACACCAAATTTTATCAAAATTGAAGATGGTGGGTGTCATTTTTAGAAAATTCTGGGTGATTTGACATGGAATGACCCAGCAGTAAGAAACTATCTTTTAACCCATTACCTTTTCTGATGATGCGAAAACGAACCATTTATCAGGTAATTTTTTTTCCGCATGAAAATAAATGTTTGGATCATGAATATTTTACTTGAAAAGTAGAAGGTTTCTTTTAACTCATTAAATTATTTTAGTTGTAACATGTAATATTTTATATAAACAAAATCAGTACTTCTCTATTATCCCGTCGACCACTTTTCATAACAAAAAGCTATCGCCAAATTGTAAGATTAAACGCCAAAAATGCAGCCCCATTTACTTGATGTCAGAAACATACGTGTTTGTTATGTCATCAAGTGGTTTTTACTTTGACATTTGCGTGTATTTTTCATTATGTTTCACTGATTTATTAGTCATTTCATTAATTAAAATAACAATTGTGTCCTTAAATACTTATATTTTATTTATTTTGATATTCCAATGGCAACGTTCTCCCGTTCATTTGGCGTTACAGTTTGGCGATAGTTTTTTGTTATGAAAAGTGGTCGACAGGATAATAGAGAAGTACCAAAAAATCTGTGACAAAAGAATGTTTTTCACTCTTTCCAAATGATGCAAGAAGGGTGCATCTTTCCTAAGTGCTTTGAAATATTTCATAAATAGTTAAAATTTTATATACCATGACTTTGCACATTTTTTGCAAAATAAATCTTTTCAAATTATTGTATCTTACCTTTTCAATTAAAAATTTTTATTTCTAATCTTTAGTCAAAATGAGCTTTTGACCAGAATGGTTACAACTTTGATTCATGGCCTGGCCTTGTAAAAAATAAAATGAAATCAAGCTTGACTCAATTTCTATAGAAAATGCCAAAATTTCTTAACCAGTGTTATTGTACTTTAAAAACAATATTATTAATTGCATGTTTGAGTACATTTTTTCAGGTCACCTGCCTAAAATTTTATTCCAGGAGAATATGGACACTTTAAAACAGTACAAAAGGTAGAATTACAGTAGAGTCGCGATTATCCGAGTCCCGCTTAACCGAGTCACAAAAAAAAAAAATAATCCCTTTCTATCATTTTGGCTGGAATCTCAGAATTTTATGACTTTTCTTTCACCTTCAGCTTACATTTCATTGGCATTGACAGTTTCTTCCAACTCAACATAACTGGTGAAATGCTATCTGCAGATTTTGAAGCAGTAGTAAAATCCGTAGAAAATTTTCATAAATATATCGAGGAAAACAATTTGTGTAAAGATCAAATGTTTAATTGTGATGAAACAGGATTAAATTTTCATATGCTACCATCGAAAACCTTAACTGCAAAAGAAGAATCATCAGCTTCCGGATATAAGAGATGAAAGAAAGGATAACTGTTTCAAGTTGTTGTAATGCATCTGGTTCCTTAAAATTACAACCCATGATAATCGGAAACTCAAAAAAACCAAGGAGATTCAAAAACATCAACATCTCGAGTCTTCCTGTATATTACAGAAATCAGAAAAGTGCGTGGATGAGTGCTGAACTTTTTAAGGAATGGTTTTATGAACAATTTGTCCCTAAAGTGGAATTTTTTTTTAAAGAAAAGCACTCCTTCTTTTAGACAATGCATCATGCCATCTGGATGTGGAGCAACTAGCAAGTGGAGATATCAAAGCATATTTTTTGCCCCCAAATGTCACTTTACTGATACAGCCATTAGACCAAGGTGTTCTTGAGAACTTGAAAAGAAATTGCAGAAAAAAAGCTGTTATGAAAGCTGATTAAAGATCTGGAAGAACGAACAGTTGCAGAATATCTGAAAGAAATTACACCAAAGGATGCTGTGTATTGGATTTCCGAAGCATGGGAAGAAATTGAATCAACGACTCTACAGAAATCGTGGCAGAAAATTTTGTCTGAAGAGCAACCAAATGATAAAAATGAAGCATCTGATGACAAATCTTGATTCAGCTTAGCACAAACACTTCCTGTTTCTGAGACCCATACTTAAAAAGACATTGCTGAGTGGATGAATGCAGATGAACAGCAAGAAATTACAGATGCCATGATTACAGATATGATTGAAAATCGCATACAAGAGAGCAGTGATGATTAAAGCTATGTTAACCAGAAAAAATTACACATTCTGAAGGTCTAAGTTCTGTTGAAAAACTATTCAATACATTGAGCAGCAAGAAGAGGCTACACCTACAATATTGAAGACACTAAAAAATGGCATAATATTGCAGCAAAGAAACGTTTATCATCCCACAAACAAAAAAATATCAAGGACTTTTTCAAATAAACAATTTCATTACCTGTTTTTATTCCACAAGCATTTGCAGTGTACATCACAATGACTGTAAGTATATTATAAAAATTAATAAATTGTGTGTAAATTTATATTTTATCTCTTAAATTAGTGGCCATTTATGTAAATCCCGTTTAACCGAGTTTTCCGAGGTGAGCTTGGTCCACATTAACTCGGATAACCGCGACTCTACTGTATAATACTTTCTAACTTAGTTTCAATTCACAGACAATTTACAACAATTCATCATTTGGTATTACTTTTTTTTTTTCAAAGTAATACTCTACTGGAATTTATAGATTAATTTTCTTTACATAATTTCTGTATCTTGCATATTAACTAATACATGTAAAACTGAATAATTAATTCATTACTCAAATTATTTGCAATATATAGGTAGAGAGAAATAAAATATATGCTACAATTCAATGAAATAAATAATCTTTTAGGCAGTCTAATGGAAAAATGGTTTAAAATTTATTCATAATTAATTGTAAAATTAGTTAAAACACTTGGTACAGATGTCATATATGCACCACGTTGGCATGATTTTTTTTTCTGACACCAATGTCACACACTGGGATACTTAACTGGTGCCAAATTGGCGTAAAAAAAAAATTACGCCAAAGTATATGACATCTGTGCCAAACACTTTCTTGAAATATTTAAACTGTATATACTTTATTTACTTATTAAACAATGAAAATATTAAACTCATATTAGTCACTTCACTTTAGTTGTTATAAAAAACTTATTATATTTAGAATCTGTAATGCTTTTCTAATATATAACACGTTTCAGACTGAAGTATAAAAACATTTACAGGAAAACAAAGACCATTTGAACAACATTAAAAATATTTAAAAGAACATTTTCAAATGAATTTAATATCAAAATATGATTATTTGAAGCACATCCTCTTTTGACATGGCAGCAGAAAGAATGGTGAGTGTCTACACTAACAGCAAACATAGCATATTCACTAATCTTGAAAAAAATTGCGATTGATGTGGAAGACCTTCAGTGTCTCGAGAACTAGCAGGTTACATTTACAGACAGAAAATCGAACAAACTTCTACCTGAGAATGCACCCTGCTGTTATAAAAAATTCAAAAGAAGACATCATTTCATTGACGTTCTAAGACTTCATGCTTTCCTTGGTGATAACTGTGGTGGATTAATATTTTGATATTAAAGCCATTTGAGATTTGGAAAGATGTGTTAGTTGTATATTTTTATATAACAACTTTGAAAAGTTCTTTGTTTTCAGTAAATGTTTTCATTTTATAATATAAGTGTTTATATATTAGAAATGCATTAGGAATTTCACAATTAATAAGAGTAACTACTAAAGTAAAATAAAGTGACTCACGTGAGTTTAATGCTTTCATTAATTAACAAATATGTATATGAAAAACAATATTATGAATACATTTATTTTTGTGGTTTGAACTTTGGAAAAAGCCCTACTTCAGGGTATTTCTATCACGCAATTATTACTAATATCAAAATATCATTTAAAGAATTAATAATACAATAAAAATATTAACCGTAGGATAATGTAAATCGAGATCTTGACTTGGCAGCTTATTGCTTTCAGCCATGCAGCCTTTCGTGATGGTTCCAGAGGGAATTTATGAAACGATATTTTTTCGCCGTTATCTCCAACATTGCAGCTACGATCACTTCGAGATTTACAGTTATAAACGCAACAATTTACCATATTTTCACTTGCGATACTATTTTAATAATCGAAAAATTGACAGGTATTGGAATTCGCTGTCATTTCTAAGCTTGATTGAAATGTTAGAAGAGTTGTAAACCATGGCGACGTGACGTAATTTTGTTGTTTGTTTACATTTCAACCCTGCCCAGGTTGTTTCAGTTACGGTCAAAGTCAAATTTCAATTTTGGGCAGGGTATCAGAGTCCTCTGGCGGGAGGCTTCATACATTAATCTCAATTGACTATGCCTGTAGATCTAGTCTGCCTTGTTATGGGTTTGATTTATTTTCGATAAAAATATAAAAAACTTGATCAAAAATAAAATTTAAAAAATGAAGAAATTTATTTTAACTATCTAATAAATGCTCTTTAAAAATTCGAATTATAAAAATGTATTGACAAATATTAATTAATTAATTCTAAAATTAATCTGCTCTACGTTCTTTTCTCGTAAGCAATTTTGTATCGTGAGTGGCATCATTCATGGTCTATTGTACGTTTGCCACGTCAGACGTTTCTTACAGCCGTTGGAAATATTTATTTAATATTTTCTTGAAAGAATTTGAATTAATTATTTTGTTTGGAAGCAATATTATTTATTTTTAGTAGATATTAAAGAAACGGTGTCAGCCCGTGGCTACTTAACTAAAGCTTAGGTGGGTAGCAGTGTAGTCGGGCTTTCTTAAAACTTAATCTATTGTTCTCTTTTCAGGCATATTGCTCTAGTCTGAAAAATAATAAAACAGTTTTCTATTATTCTATGAAATTTTTGTGTTTTTATTCTCGTCCATTTTTCTTCTTTCTTTTTTTAAACATCTTTTATATGTAACGTTCTAACTAGAACTAAACAAACACACCAAATATGCGTTAAAGTAATGCTAGTCGTCTTCTATTCAAATTTAGAAGCAATTTACTTGAAAACTGCGTAAGACAAATTTTCACATACATGTAAAATATTTAACAGCTAAACGGATTTCATATACCAGTCAATAGATATCTATACAAATTTCGTTTTTCTTTAACTATATTACAACTATTTGCATCATTTTGTTCTAATTTTGCTTTTGTATAGTCAGTATATATTTCTTTTTTTTTTTTTTTAAGTAATTTTTACAGGAAAAAAAATCTGATACATTATTCAAGTGAATCGATAACTATACGCCGATTCTGTTAAGCGCATCTATATTAACCGCAATGTGAATCTTAATGACTACGAGTTATTGACGATTGCCAATTAACTGTGGAATAACATAAAGGTAAGTAGCTTCCAGTTGCAAATTATGCTAAGCTCCAAAATAAAGACACCTACAACAAATTTCCTTCGTGATAATTAGGTTTTTAGTTCCTAGCCTATTCTGAAAATTATTTCGTTTCATTAAAAGTGAACAAGGTGTTTTTATTGTTGAATTTCGTTTTATGTTTGATATATATATATTTAAGAATTGGCTATTTTTTTAAACAAGTCAAATCACCACGTTCAAACTATTAAAATAAGTTGTTAGCACTTCACAACCACCAAAACTACATCAATAAAGAAATTAAAAATCCAATTCTTTAGTATCATGAGTTACAGTGTGCAATGTTTTCTCGTTTAAAGTTATTTACAAATTAAAGCAATTTGCAAGTGTTTTTAATTGTAAACTTAAACTGTGTGCTGTTGTGAGTGTAGCATCAAGTTTTGAAATGGCCCTCTGTTTTTTCACTCGTTCTTTGGGACTTTTCGAACGTAGAGGGTGTCCCAAAAATATTAGCACCTTGCATTTTTTTTTTTTTTTTTTTTTTCCCCCTATTGAAGGTACGTGGGCGATAGAAATTGTCAAAGTGTGCCAAATAAGGTAGGGATTAAAATTATGTTGATGAAATATTCCTACCATTTTTTAAAAGTTAACATTTTGAATTTTTATATGGTCCTTGAATCTTACCCTATAAATTAAGTATTTTCTCCATGTGCCATGAATTATTGCCTTGTCAGATTATTATTGTTATTTATCTTGTCAGAGCATGGAGAAAATATTTTTTAATAAAACTTATAGGACCCAGGGACCATAGAAAAATTTTAAGTTTTTGAATATTAATGGCAGAATTTTTTCGTCAACATAATCTTTATTTTAAACACTTTTGCAATTTATATTGTTTACACATTTCAAACAGGTAAGAAATCAGGGGTCGATGCAGGTTTTTTTTCTTAGGGCCCATTTTGTGAAAAGTAAAGGTTATTTTTGTGAAATTTTATTCTATTTTTGTGAAAAATAACATTTTGTAATGAAAGTCGAAATCCAGTTACTCAAATTTGTACCAAGCGTTTATTAACAAAAACTTTTTAAAATACTTTTGCTGAAGTTTTCCTCTCTGGTGAACTTATTTGTTTACAAATTACACATTTTAAAAGTCACAAAATAATAAATAGTAAGTTTTTATGAAATGGAATTTTGTGAAAAGGCCTATTTTGTTAAAAGGAATTTTGTGAAGGGACCCATTTTATCAAATTGATTTTTGTGAAGGGGCCCATTTTATTAAATTGATTTTTGAGAAGGGGCCCATTTTATTAAATTGATTTTTGAGAAGGGGCCCATTTTATTAAATTGATTTTTGTGAAGGGGCCCTAAATAGGCCCCAAATTTTGTCTGTATCGACCCTTGGAAATTAAAGCATGTTTCAATCTTTTTGAAATTTCAGTACTAAAATGTTCTGTATGTTAGACATGTTTTATTTATTTACCATAAAGACAATGATTTTATAACAATGTATGGCAATTTTATTATCTGAGTGCTCTTTAATTGATTTGAGAATTACTTTTTTTCTCCCTCTAATATACTCTGAAAACTTGTGAATTGCTATTTATTTCTAATCATATGAAATTAATAAGTATTTTAATTATTACCTTTTCAAGCTTTCTACTTTTCCCTGTTTTTAAGTTCAATACTATTACCATTGAGACAAAAATTCAGTGATGTCACTAGGCTTTTGAAACCCTGGAACTCTAGACATTTAAAAAAAAAAACTGTCATTTTTTGCAAAAGTGGGTCTTTCTTTTAGAAATATGAAAAAATTCAATGTATTTAATACAAAATATGAATTTTTTTGCAATCTTTCAAGGGGAAAATTATGAAACCATCACTTTTTTTTTCTTCTTTTGCATCCCTTCTCCATTCTTTTGCTTATATAGCATATATCCAACATCACTGAATAATCAGTAATTAGTTATGTGTTGCTTTCTAGATGTATTTTTTTATAAACAATAGTTTGCCAAGTTTTTTGTATGTGTATTCACAGTGCAGTACTATTAAAAACATCATTTCAAGCAAAAAATCTCAAGAATTTTTCTTTCCTCTTCATTTTATCCAGTTTCTTTTATCATGTGGTCATATTTGTCATGCTGCGATATTGTTTCTGACTATACTTCCTAAGACTTAAGATTCTATACAAAGCAGACACAAAAGTAAAAGTTTTTATATTATACACTGCGTACCTACTTCAAAGTAGTAAAGGTGATTTTTTTTTTTTTTACCCAATTTGCATTTTCTATGTAAATATAAGTAAAAATTCAAGTACTTGCATGTTATAGTAGTTCTTATTTTAGAAATATGCACTGTTTGGCTGCAATAATAAAACAAATAAATGGTTTCTATTTATTTGCTTTATTGATACATACCTGTATTTAATTTTCTCAAAAGCCTAAGTTTGGTGCTTATTAGCAGTGCTTTTATGGGGCTACTAAAACAAGCAAGTACAAAAATGAACTTATAAAGCAATTATTTAGATAGAATTATTTCAGAGTTATATGGCAATAATTCAGTTTCCTGTTCAAGTCAAGAGTATCCTGTGATAATGGTTATGTGATTTTGTGGATCTTTTGTTGTCAAGTAGGTTTTTTACAATTTCAATCTGCACTTTGATTTTCATTAAGTGAGGCACACAAATATTCAGAATTCACCTAAATAACTAAAAATAAGATGATTTTACTTAATGTTAAAATAAACATCACTAAGTATATTTCAAAGATGAGTCTCTTGCTAATTGTTTTTATAGTGTTTAATATTTTAGTTAACCGGCTATTAAATTATTTCATTTTATGCAATAAAAGATGCTGTTTTACTGGATTCACATAATATAATCCAACTTAACTGTTGACATTTAAAATGTCATGCCCAATTTGAGGATACATGAAGGATTTTTTTTTTCTCTCTGTGTGTGTATTTCTTAACTGTACTCTATATTCTTAATCAAATTTTCTTAGAGTTGTCCAGGTCAATTCAACAAATTGTTGATGGTTTGTATTTGTATTGTAACCCACTGACAGGGATTTTGGAGAAATTGTACACGTACCACTTACCTTGGTATTAATCAATGCATTTTTTTTCTAGGCTTTGTAGTTTTTTGAGATGTTGAGGGGGAGGGGTGTCAAAAGTTTTAGATTTTTCAACAAATCACACACTTCTAAGGCTGCATTTTTAAACTGCAGTTCCATCTCAAAAAAAAAAAAATCTGGATCTACAGTTTATGGGCTTGGAAATTACACTGTAAGTCAATAAAAATATTAAAAATAACTTTTAAAGGCATAAAAATTAGCCAAAATTTATTATTTTTTTTCCCCCTCAAATTTTTGTCATGCTTTGAAAACTGCTCTCCACAAAAAGGCAAATGAAAAGACCAACTTTATTTTTGTTTTAAACAACAGTTTACACTTTAGGTTTTCTAGTTATGAAATGAAACTGTCTTTCTTATGGCTTATAAAAATTTTGACCTATTTTGGAAAAATGCACCAATCAAGAAATAAAAATCTCAATGTCTAACTTTGCCTGCGGAGCCTAAATATTTACTCTGTTTTCTATAAGTTGTTGAATTTATTATTATTTGTAAAGTAAAGTTTGTTCTTTGTTTTTTCTTAGTAATAAACAGAAAGCAGATTGATTATATGTGCAAAACTGCCAAAATATACATGCTAATATGCACTTTTAAAAAAAATCTACAAATATGCACTTTAGTAGCGCTGCAGTTTTTTTTTTTATTATTTTTTTTTTTAGATATAATTCATTAAGGATCATAGCCTACAGTATCCAGCTCTGTTTTTTTAACCATGGGCTCTGAGATACTATATAGTACATGTCCTGGTCAGGTATTCAGCCTAATGTGGGACACTCAGTGTTTAGTTTCCAAGCAGCTTTGTAGTCATAATATTGACCCTGAAAGGTTGAGTGAATCTTGAAAAGTCTGGAATTGAACTGTGGACCTATAGTGAGGTAGTGCAATGCACTGACCATGACCGCTGAGATAAAATTCAGGGGTTTGTCCGACAGACTTTTTTCGCAGGGTCCTGTTTTTGTGAAATTATGAAAAAATTTTACATTTGTGAAAAATCTAGTCATAATTTTATGCATTTGAAATTATCATTATATTCAGGTTTTGATTTATATATTTTTAAAAGATATAAATATGTAAAATACACACATTTTCTTTATATTGCATATATAAAGTGAGTCATATTTTACTTTTAAATGATTAAATTTGTGAAAGGTGTATTTTTAGGATAAATAATTTTGTGAAGGGTCCTGTTTTAAGGTGAAAAGTTTTGTAAGGGGTCCTGTTTTGAAATGAAAAAAATTATGAAGGGTCCTTTAAAGTTTCCAATTTCTTACTAAACAGATCCCTGACTTTATGTACCGAACTGAATCGTTGACTTTACATACATTTAATAAATTTATTAATTGTCTGTAAATGCAGTAATTTTTTTTTTCAGTTTTATTATATATAAGCATAACTGATTATTAAATCAGTATTTACTAAAGCAATTACATTTTAATAAAAGACATAAACACCAATCGATGTTGAGATACATTTTTTCTTTTTCAGTATTTGTAATACTTTGCTGCAGTTATCTCCACTTTGGTTGGTAGTTCATATTCGGAATTTTTATTCATTTTAATGCATGGATCTGTTTAGGAAAAAATTGGATCCTTTAAAGGACTCTTCACAAAATTTTTCATTTCAAAACAGGACCCTTCACAAAATTCTGTGTCTTAACACATTGACGGACAGTAGGAACAAGTGAAGTTCGAAAATTGACACTGGGCTTCTACTTGTACGCCGGTAAATGCACATTTGTGCTGCTATAGCCATCATGCCACATAGTGAACTTCGCTTTGACGGCTATAGCCACGAGTGTCCGTCAACGTGTTAAAAATAGGTTTTTAACAAAAATTTTCCATCTTTAAACCGAACATTTGATGAATTAATCATAAAGTAAAATCTGACCTGTCACTTTTACATATATAAAGAAAATATATGTATTTTACATCCATATATATATATTTAAATGTATAAACAAGAACTTGGAGATAACGATCATTTCAAATTCACAAAATTATGAATAGATTTTTCACAAATATAAAAAGCTTTTCACAAAAACAGGACCCTGGGGAAAAAGTCTGGACAGACCCCTGTAATGAAACAAAGCTTCTATGATTTTCTTCCCATCAGCACACTCAGAATTGACAAAAAAACATTATTCAACTTAATTTTATGAACATCATAGTATTAATATTTCTTATAGAATTTTAATTCTGTGCATAAAATATTGTATTTAATGACGTATCCCCATCTTGTTAAATTGGACTGTGGAGAAGGAAGACTGGTATGCATTACTTGTCTGTTTTAATATGCATAGGATTTTTTAGGAAAATTTACAGAAGCATATCTCTGTATATTTTTCTGTAAAGACTGATCAAAATATGCATTTGAGCTGAATTTTATACATTTATATGCTGCAATCATGAAGACACTTAAAATATGCTATTACTTATAATCGTGGTTGTAATTTTGATCGGTCAAGACTAGGGATGCACCGAATATTCAGTAGTCGGCCATACTACCGAATATTCAGTTAGGCCGAATATCAAACTATTCGGTTTGGCCGAATTTCATGCTATTTGGCCTGCCAAATACTTTTTTTTTTTAAATTTTAGACAACTTGTATTTTTAATTGTTAATTAATAGATATTCAGTGTAATTTGAAATAATTATATTTAACAGAGATTGTTTTTAAATTATTTATTTGCTGTTTAAAAAGTGTCAACTAAGAAAATTAACCATTAATGATGACCTTCATAGGACTTGATGATGTACAAATGCAATTTCTTGAACATTGTCCATTAAATAATCTGGGTTCTTGCTTTTTCGCTAACAGAGTGTTTTTAACAAAATGGAAAAAACTTTCAGGGATGATAATAGATGTCAAGACAGACAATTTTTGTCCAGAAAACCAGGATCATAATCCACTTATTCAGTCAAAAATACAATGTATCTCATCCAGGTCAAACTTGTAGTTTTGTTTGTTACTTTAACAATAATGAAGATATTGTAACTATATTTTCAACAGTGTTACTTTGATTTCTGTGAATATGATAACTTGACGAGAAATGTTGGAAATGGTCACCATTCATGTCTAAACAACACTGAGCTAGACATTCCTTTATTCAGAATGCAGCTGACAGTACTTAATACTGTGTCACTTTCAATGATATCACAATTTATGCAAGCAAAAATTAATTATACAAATCTCGTTAAAATATCTTCATTATTGTTAAAGTTGTGAACAAAAATTCAGTTTCGACTTCTAGGAACAGGAACATTATATTCTTGCTGAGTTGCCACCTTTTGAATAGATTTTTTTTATTTACTTTAGTCCCTTCCTGACAAATAAACAGTACATAACTCTGAAATTTTTCTTCAAAATTTCTTCGATTTAAAAATATTTGTTTTAATTCACAGAAAAAGTCATGAAATTTAAAATTTTATTAAAGTTTAAAACTATACTCTTTTTAAATAACTCAAAGCCTATTTTTTTAATTGTAAAGTTTACTTGTAAAAGGGTTTTGTTTATCAAAATGGAAGTATCGGTGTTAAATATTATGTAAAATTGTTTTAAAATTCAATTTTTTAATACCCTTTAAACTTTGAAATATAAAAAAAAATTCGGAAAGCTGAATATTTGGTATTCAGTCGAATAGTTACTATTCGGCTGGCTGAATATTCAGCCAAAATAACTATTCGGTGCATCACTAGTCAAGACTAATTTTAACTGGGCTGTTTGTCAAAAGTGGTTGAAACTATTAAGCATCCTTAGCTTCCATAAATTGATCAAACTATATTTATGGAAATTTGAATGTCTTATTATTTTATGTATATTTAATAATATTTTAATAATTAAATATGGATTGATTTTTTTTCTCTTATTTAATAGTATATTAAACAGAAACATGTATTTCATTAATCTTATTTTCCATAAAATGTAACTTAGTTATGGCATTTGGCAGCCAATAATGAAAAATTGGGAAAAGTATTTGAAATTTATAGATTTCATAATGCACTTGATGAATGGTTGTATTGACTCTTCATCAGTAGAAAGATTATTTTCAAAGTTTGATCTGATCCAGAATAAACTATGAAATTGTCTTAGCTTATACAGCAATATTTGTTACTTGTAATTGTTTCTGTTGTTTAACATGATTTATTCATTTTTTATATAAAATTAGATATATAATCAAATTATTATAAATATTTCAATGCTTATGATAATTCCTTATCTTAAGAAGTTTTTGTTAAAAGTAAAATATTGGCAAAACTTTCCAAATACAGTAGAAAGCCACTAATCCGCAAAGCTTGGTTCCAAGTGTTGTGCAGATTGGAGGCTTTTTGCGGATTACCGGCCATGTCTATTTAATCTTTGTTTACATTTTTTAAATTCATATTTTGGACAAATTTAGATTGCTAATACTAAAATATAAATAAATTACACATTTTAATATATAGATAAAGTAATAACTATGTAAAAAATAATTTATTTTTAAAATTTCTTAAATATGGCATCAATTGTTGTCTGTTTTAAGACATTTGGTTTATAGTGTTGAATTTTATCTTTAAGTAAGAGTTCAAAAGCAATATATATGTATTTTTTTTATGTGTTTTTCAATTTTATAATTACGATTTAATGAAAAAATAAATAAATTATAAAATATTGTCTAAGTAAGGATTTTTTATCATTAAAATAAAAATCACAAAAGCTCAAATTGTATTTTACAAGTACTGTATGAAGAAATGAATATATAAAATAATATACTAATTAAATGTGCTTTCATTTTAAACTATAAAGAAGAGTGTTATATGATATATAATAGCTATATATAAAGATAAGAAAAATGTTAAAATTGGTGAAAAAAATTTTCAAGAATTAAATTTCTTTGTTTACATTCATAAATTGATTGCGGATTAGAGGCCTTTGCGGATTACAGGTTTGCAGATTAGCGGCGCTCTACTGTATTGTATTAAATTTATCATTTTAACAAAATGTAAATATCTTTTCCTATTCAAAATGGTTAAAACCAATATAACCCTGGTTCACAATACCTCTCTTGTTTTAACTGTATTTTTGGTTTTTAAGAATATTAATACTTATTATTTTAAAAAAAAATCATCTTTTCAGTTTTAAAATGACATCTCCTTTTATTGGACGGAAATACAAAAAAGTACCCTCTTATCCTGGTACTTTTCTGCTTCTAACAATATCTGGTTTTAAAAAAAATAATTCCCCTCTCTGTCAGTGTCTCTGTTGAAGATATTGTTTTCCCGTTTTAAAAGATAATTGTGCCTCGGAACATTTTCTGAGGGTTTTTGCTTCTATGCCTCGGGAATCTTCTATATTTTCAACACATGTTGTCAATACTAGAAAATATCATTTCTCATTTTAAAGGAGTTGGGAGCAGATGTGCGTCTTATATTATTTAAGTTTTCTCGGGAACTTTTTGTCAGAATTGAAAGTTTAATATATCTAAATGTCAGAAATTAAATAAGCAATCACAGTAATAAGAGGATGGGGGCTTAGTTCTTTTTCAAAGATTTTCGCCTAATAAATATAAAATCGTACAAATTCGAGGTTTGTTTGCAAAATCTGACATTAGTGCATACCTGGGTATACACTGTCGAAGGAGCAAAGCTCTGCCACTAAATCACTCAAAAAGAAACATATTTGAATTCAACACTTTTTTTTAAAAGTAAATTTAAGGTTGTTATCCGAGGCCCGGACTGTGCCACACAGTTCAGCCTGTATTGTAATAAAACTGATTTCGAATTATTCATTGCAAAATTCTAGCCGATCTTAACTAAAATTATTGACAATCTATTTAGTGAAATGGCTGTGGGGTGAACAGAGTTCAGGGTGTCTAGCCACCTGGAAAAGTCAAAGAAATTTACCATTTCTGAGAAAAAGAAAATTTTGAACTTTCAAGAAAAAAAAAATAGGAAAATATTTCTTATAAAACTAAGGATTTGAAATTGCAGTGCCTTTTTTAAATCAAACTTTGCTATTCATAAGTAATGTAAAGAGTATTTCAATCTGGTGCGAATAATTTTGTCTACTACCTAATAGTCGGTGTTTGTAACTCAGAGTTTTTCAGTTCTAGCTTAACTGAAACTTTCTACTGAATGTTCTAGGATTGATTAGGTGTTTCACTCTGCTTCCTTATCTTTGTTTGGTAACTGAACATTTGTTAGCTTAATTTATTGAATATTTATTATTTGTATCAAAATATGTGAAAGCAATCTGTATTTAATTGTGACTGATGTGATAAAGAATTTCATCATGATTTGACAAAATGGACAGAAGCTGATGCTAGTGTGTATCTGTAAAATGTGCAATAATTTGTACATTTTGCTAAAAAATGTGTAACAAATCAGTAATTTGTGCCTCAGAATCGGTTATGGAAGTTCCACTTTCAAATTCACAACTTTTAAGATTTTTTGTGTGTAACATCACAAAATCTCGATACCTGAATTTTTTTGTATGGAAAACCTGGAAAAGTCAGGGAAATTTGTTGCTAATCTGGAATAGACACCCTGACAAATGCAATCAGTCATTGCGACAACTTTTGTTCAATCACCATCAAAATACACAGTTGTGCTAAAAGGCTTTACAAATTTGATAAAATCTGATAGCCAGCAAAAAATATCGCCCTTCATTGATTTTCAAACAAAGTTTTTTTATGAATTAATTGAAAAAAAATGACAAGCATAGTTTAAAATTATTAATTACATAATTTAGAAAGATACCCTCTAAATTTTCTGATGAAAATTATCAAAATTTTACATTTCTGAAAAGAAATACTGTAAAGGCTGAATACTGGTATGTTTGGAAAATGCTGATTGCCAAATGCTTCAAATGTCTGGATAGTTGAGTGCTTCAAAATCTGAAGAGTCATTGATAAAATAGAATGGATGAAAACAATTTTTTGCCTGTTTTCCTGTTGAAGTCAGTCAAATTACGAAAAGTTAAATATATATTTTTTGTTTGAATATAGTTTCTATTTCTTAATATTAGGGGGGAGGGGTAGAGAGAAAATAATGTTTGTGTTCATTTCTGAAGTCAATTTTCATACCCCCCCCCCCCCCCCCCCCCCAAAAAAAAAAAAAAAAAAAAACAGCATACACACTGCCAGATTAAGTAACTTGGTCTTCAGTGGTGACTGCATTTGTCAAGCCCTGGTTGTGCATATGTGTATATATATATATATATATATATTCAAGTACTTAAACACAGAAAGACTTGATCGGCGATTCTTTTTTCTGCAGTTGATTGATACGCTTCTAATTTATTCTTTTGAAATTTTATTTATGAAGAGAAAAGTTATTGAAAACTAAGTACAACAAATGTGATTTTTCTAGAATAGATCAAATTATCTTACGAGTAGGGAGAGAGGCATGATCATATCAGAAATTTTTAAAGGTCATTCATCTCCTGAATCCACCATTCCAGATTTTTATATTTTAAAAACCTTGAAAATATATATGTATACAACTTTATTTTATATGTTTATTAAAGTTGTCGAAAAAATGTGCAGTACATCATTTTAGATGGATTTGATTTAAAAGTAGTTTAAAACTATTTCTGCTATTTTCATCTCTAAAATAAACATTGTTATTAAAATGTATATTTCAAGATTCCTGTAGCTTCTTAAAATATTAACCAAAACAATTATTGCAGAAAATTACTAAGTTTGATTAATATGCTTTTCTTTTTTACAATAAAAAAAATGCAGGAATGGAGATAGTCTTTTTAACTATAAAAATAAAAACAAGTGCTTTTTCTAAACTATTCTGTATGAAACATTAGCTTTTGTGGATACATGAGGCACCCTCAAACTATTTACAATATCATACTTAGTTTTTACAAATTGCTCCATTATGGAGATTTTATAGAGAATAGTTTTCTTTTTTTTTTTTTTTTTTTCTTAAATAAATGCTTATGGGTATTCTTAGTTTAATTCAAGAAAATTTATTTAAACAGTCTATTTCTGAGAAATCTCATTGCAGTGTAACAGCAGATCAATCTCAGTGGCATGTTCTATCTATAACATATCAGTCAGTAACTCTGATGTCATATCGACAGTAGCAAAAATGTAAGCAATAATTTTTTTTTTTTCACCATCAATTTTAACCATTTTCATACATTGCATATACACTGTTGAATATTGGAAAAATATTTGATCTCAATGCAATGTTTGAAAATTATCTCAATTGACTGATTTCTTTCCCCCCTTTAAATTTGTGTAGTTTGATTATGGAAGATTAACCTGTTTGTTTCTGGCTAATATCAAAATTAGCCCTTTATCTATAAATAAATCGCAAATTTAGCAAATGTAATCGAGCCATGTGTTTAAGCACAGAAATAATCATTAAGGCATCGTAAGTAGCAAAATTTGGCAATTTTTCTGGCTATTAACCTCTGGCATGCGGCTAATGTGATAGTAATGTATTTAATAAATTTCAAAACTTCATTTGAATACATAATTTACATATAAAAATGCTTTTTGGTGGTGTAAGTGTCGAATCTAAAAAATATATAAAGCAAAAAATCTTAATTTTCAATTAAAAAATGTGTTTTTCACCTTTCTCTGACCCATAAAGTCTGGTTTGGATCCTCTGTTTCTTAAGGAAACGGTGCTCATGAGTTTAAATACTATAAACATCTTTGTTGTCAAGAAACTTTATAAAACGTAATGAATGGCAAATGTATCCACAGTACCGTTCCGTTAAAGATGATTTAGTTGAAATTCTAAAATTTTTTATTTCTTCTCACTAGACTCACAAAATATTTAGATGTATGCATACCTCTGCATTCTTCCAAAAAAAAAAAAAAAAAAAAAAAATATGAAATAGTCATGAGTGTCATATCATCAAATGAAAAAGGGACGAAAAGATTTCTTAATTTGTAAATATGTGTATAAACCAATTTTAATTAATAGAAAAATAAATGATAAAAAATATAGTAGCAGAAATATTTTTTTACTTTTGCTAAAAAATTTAATATTAATGCTTAATTTTACAATTAAATGTTTATTATTGTCAAGAAAATATGATACAGAATAACTAATATATATATATCATATTTGCTCCTTTTCAACAGTCTTTTTAGTAGCTAAGAAAACTTTAATGTGAGTCATTAAAAGATGAGTCAACTATTGTATTTCTCATCTAGTTTTACTTGTAAGGGGAGATTTGAAAAATATATTTTTATGATATCAAGATCCGGTCCGGAACAGGTTCACATAGTTCAAGTAATCGAACGAAAAGAGTAGTTGGTACTCCAGGAAAGAGGCCCGGTGTTCGAGGAGCGTTTGAAATTCTGGCATTTTCCTAAGGACGCACATCTTGTCCTGGAGAGGAACGTCTCTTAAAATTTTTTGTAAAACGTCGATGTAATGCTAGCAGGTTTTGTGATGGGACTGTCGTCAACATCATCATTGGCATGAGAACTTGAAGCAGCCATCTTGAATAATAAATGAAAAACGGAGGAAATAAATATGTATATATTTCATTTTATTTCAATTACACATAAGAAAAATTCACTGGAAGTTATTTCAAATATTAAGAAATTAAAATTAATCTTCTCTTAACCCTGTATTTTACATTATTAATATTATAATTACTTTAGTTTTGTTCTTTCTTCAGATTGTTTCATAGTGGAATATAGAAGGCAATGCAGGCATTTGATCACGACTTTTTTGTTAATCAGTACATTTTGCAAAATTAATGTAAAAATTAGATAATTTTCTTTCTCACATTGTAAATAGAGCTAAGGCAGCAAAAAGCTTTAAAACCTCAAATTAATAATACATTTAAAATTTGAATAATGAGTGTGGTTGATTCTATATCCTTAAGCTTAAATATTCTTTCAGTATTTACTACTGCCTTCTGTGGTAGGCCTAACTATTAGTGATAATAACCTCGATTTTTTTTTTTTTTTTCCCCAAATAAATCAGATTAAAAAAAAAACCTCCTTTCTCAGTTTTGTATTTAACCTATAAGTCACCATGTCATTTTTTTGTACATTAAAAAAATAGTTTATTGTGCAAAATACAGTTAATTTTTGGCATCTGGATAGGGTAAAGAAAAAAGTCCATTTTCTTAGATGTTTGGATTGTTTTAATATAATTTAAGATGCACATTTACTGCCTCTCTTCATGTCGAAACAGTATCAAACTTTATAATGCATATAAACTATCTTCAAATGAAAATCAGAGAGGCAATACATTTTAAAATATATTAAAATAATCCAAACATCATGGAAAAGGGGAAATCCCTATCTGGTGGTAAATATTCAATGGTCATTTACCAACAATGCTCTTTTTTCAACAGTATTATATATAAATAACTTTAGGGACAAATGCTTTTAAATTATAGTTTTATGGATAAATCATTCCTCAGAATGTGGTTTACCCAGGGGTCTGTCCAGACATTTTTCCCAGGGTCCTGTTTTTGTGAAATTGTGAACAGCTTTTTATATTTGTGAAAAATCTAGTCATAATTTTGTGAATTTGCAATGATCGTTATATTCAGGTTCTTGTTTATACATTTTTAAGAAGATATATGGATGTAAAATTCATATATTTTCTTTATATGTGTAAAAGTGACAGGTCAGATTTTATTTTTAAATGATTAATTTGTGAAATGTTCAGTTTAAAGATGAAAAATTTTTGTGAAAAACCTATTTTTAAGATATAGAATTTTGTGAAGGGTCCTGTTTTAGGAAAAATAGTTTTGTGAAGTGTCCTGTTTTAGGAAAAATAGTTTTGTGAAGGGTCCTGTTTTAGGAAAAATAATTTTGTGAAGGGTCCTGTTTTAGGGAAAATAGTTTTGTGAAGGGTCCTGTTTTGAAATAAAAAAAATTGTGAAAGGACCCAATTTTAGATTTAAAGGACCCAATTTTTTCCTAAACAGATCCCTGGGTTTACCAAATATATATATTTTTTTTTATCAATTTAATTCTGAAACTTAATAAAATTCGTTATAAAAACTCACTCATGTTCGACAAAACTACCTTAGTTTCGTAAATATTTTCTTTTCTATTTTATTCAATTCTTTTAAGAATCTGCATGTATTTCCTTTCACATGGATGCATAACCTAGTGGTTAATATATATAATAGTAAAATATTTAGAAAGAGCCTATTGATAAATATTTTTTTTTAATTTTCATATGTGGATTAAACTGATTCTTTTAATAACTATTTCCAAATCTTAATTTCATTATAATGCAGAATGATTTAAATAAATTATTGCACATTTAATTAGTTTTTACCATATTTATCATTCATAGGCTCACAGCCATTAGTTCTAAATAGTTTCCTTTGAGTGTATTTGAAGACTCATCACCAATATGTTGGTTTGGAAACTATAGTATAAATTTTATTTTTTCAAGCAGAATATGCTAAAAGTGCCTAATTTTAAAAACCTTTTATCTTTTGTATGGATTCTGCCTTAAGAGAGAGTTAAAGAAAACTTATGTATGCAGAAAAGCATCTCTTATCTCTAAATGAGCTATAGAAAAGGTAAAAGATTCATTTTTCACTTGAATCCACGCTACATATTTGCATTTACAAATTTTGTAACATTACTTATTTGAAACACGTTATAGTCCAGCATTAGAAAAGTAAAAGTTGTATGTTGTCTTCGTCATGTAGAGACTAAAAACATTTATAGATATAAATTGAAAATAAACATCAAGTAATAAGATACATTATCTGAATATTTTAGCACTGTCTATACTGATCCAAATAATAGTTTCCTTAGAGAAGTGTTTTATATATATATATTTTTTTTTTAAAGTGGGGGGGGTCTTATGTTATTTATCTGTGCTTACCAGGCACATTGCTGCATATCTGTCAATTCTCTTAAATTTTCAGTTTTAGTCGATAATTATGATTTGAAAATATTTTGAACTAAAAAATTGTGAACATTTTTAAACAATTGGAAAAAGAGATTGGATGGTGATATAGTTTCCATTTCTACCTAATTTCCATAGTATTTTAAAATTCTTTTAAATAAAACATTCAAATTTTACAAAAAAAAAAGTTTCTTTATCAGCAATGCCCACTAGCGATACAGCACTAAATTACTGAAACTAAAGAAAATTGTACAATTCAGTGCTTAGGCAATCTATTCCACTCCTGAGATTTAAGTCATCAATCATGTGAACATGTGTCAAATTATCTTACGTTTTCAATTTTGGACAACAAATTCAAGGACCACATTAATAAAGATATTGATAGACTGGTTTTGTACATGATTAAATGACTTGTAAGTTAAAGATTAAAACTGGCACTTTCTTTTACTCATTTATTTTATGACAGTGGTGTATTAATATACTTTTAGGCGATAAAAAATAATTAAAACAAAATGCTAAAAGTTCAAAATACAAATTCTTTAAATCTTGTCTGTGAAAGGACTCTAAATGTATCTCTTATTATGGATAAATTGTGCGATATTTAAAATTTTCTGTTTAAAAATTTATTTATTCAATCAGTTGATGTAATATATGATGCTAACTTAACTCTAGTTATATCTAGTTTTACATCACTAGTTACATCATCATTTCAAATTTGGGATCGCTTATTAATCTTAGCCATTCTGGTATGTAAATTAAATCTGCCTATTATAAAACAGCCCCCCCCCCCCTTCTCTCAATTCCTTAAAAAAATGCACAAATTTTTCTTTAATATTTTACAGATCCCAAGAAAAAAATAAAGCATAGCATTTTTAACATTTTATGACACAGTTAGTGCACACAGGCTTCAATAAACTTTGAATGTATATTACTTTAACTAATTTGAATAATTATATAATACACAAATAGATTCATGGAATGGAACCAAAAGAGTCATGACTTGCAAAGTATTTGATCTAAAAAAAATAATAATAATAAAACCACTTAACTTTTTTTTTTTATATATTTTAACCCACCCCCTACACTTTATTGTTAGGTGTCATGATAAAATGTGCATTAGCTATAGAAAGAACATGCATGGCATAGATAATTTACACTTTGAAATGCATGTAACACAAATTTTTTTTATAATAGATGTTTTTTTTTTTTTTTCATGAAAAAATTTTAGCATTTATTTAAAAAATATTGCAGAGGGTTCTGTTCTGTATAAGTAATTGCCGCCTGATGAATCAAAATTTGTTAAATCAAGTTAAAGATATAGGTATTTTAAAGCTACAATCATTAAGTGTGCATAATGAGCCTTTAAAAGACAGAAAGATAACAGCTAAATACAAAGTAAAATATTCCAAAATCTTGTAGGTTTTAATTCTTAATGGCAAGAAAAATCTTAGTATAGCATAAAATAATTTGAAGAATATTTGTTAAAACAAAGGAATAATAAATTTTTAGCAATAAACCACTAATTAAAATTATAAATGATTTTAAACATATTTTCTTGGATGATCAGAGTTTAAAATCCCAATATGATTAAAATTATCGGTACTTCTCCATTATCCTGTCGACCACTTTTCATAACAAAAAACTATCGTCAAACTGTAACGCCAAATAAACAAATGGAAAAATGTTGCTGTTGGAATAGCAAAATAAATAAAATACAAGAAATTCAGAAAAGCCCCACTCACCATAGTGTCAAGTAACAGTAAGTTTAAACATAAAAAGAAAGAAAATATCAATATATTAATGAAAACAGAAAAAAAAAATATTGGATATTTATTTATATTATTTTTAATTATGCCTCTCAGCTAATGAATAAATGTTTGTGACGTTAGTTGAAATTGATTTATTGAATGTAACTATGCCTCATAAAATTTTTTCAATGCTTTTTCTCTTTTAATATCATAGCACTGCCATTTAAGGGCACAATTGTTATTTTAATGAACAAAATAACTAATAAATCATTAAAATAATGAAAAATACAGGTAAATGTCGAATTAAAATACATAACAAACACATGAAATGCTTCTGACGTCAAGTGAATACGACTGCATTTTTTGCGTTAAATCCTTTAGTTTGGCGATAGTTTTTTGTTATGAAAAGTGGTGACAGGATAATGGAGAAGTACCAAATTATAAGTCATGGTTGATTTTACTCACTATAAAATTATAATTCTTCTGGCATCTACTTTTATGTATTTCTTAACTATGCACCAACGCAAGTCTGTAACAGGGTTTATACAGACTACTTAGAACTCTTTAAATAGACAAAATATTCCTTAAAATCATCCCTCCTCACCGTGAAGTATGCAAGAATAGAAAATGGAAACTTATATGTTTCATAATACTGCTTAATTGTGTATGGCTGAGAAGAAATTTACCTTTTAAAGGAAGTAAAATAAAATCTCATTTTACAAAAGGTAAAGTTCAAGCAATTACAGCCAGTAAAAAAAAAAAAAAAAATTATATATCGCGGGGTTTTCCACTTCAAAATTTACTTTTAAAATCTAGGTGCATGTGATACATGAGTATTTGGGATTTGACTGTCATAATAATCACTGCATAAAATAGTTCACTGGCAATTTTGTATTCAAATTTTTGAAGCCAGTAAACTATGCATTGTGAGTACTCGGCAATTTTAGCACTAGCTATTAGATTTTAATAGAATAAAATTCAGGGGTAGTACTTGTCCTGAAATTCCTGAAAAAAATAAAAACGTCCTGAAATGTACTGAAATATGGTAGTCTGTCCTAATATTCCTGAAATTTTGCAAGTTTTGTGCTATATCGGTATTTGAAATCATCAAATAGGGGGTAGGTGTACCTTTTTACTGATGCAAAACGATCACGAAAGTCACAAATTTCTTCAGTCTATCGTTAAAAATAGTGATTTTCGTCAATTTGAAAAAAAAAAATCACAATGTTTGGTGATCAATTACCAAAAATCATATTTTTTATCGATTAGTCATTAAAAAAAGTTTGCTATTTTCGTCTGTCAGTCACAAAAAATTACAATTTTTATCAGTCAGTTATAAAAAAAAATCTTTTGCGATTTTCATCGATCAGTGAAGAAAAAAAATATCGAGATTTTTGTCTTTTAGTAATGCAAAAATTGCAGTTTTTTAGCAGCTTGGTCAAAGAGTTCTGGTAAAATTACTTTTTTTTTAATGTATATTTTTACAACAAAAAAATTGTGTATATAGTGTACTATTTATGATAATAAAATGTATTGAACAGGGAGTTAAGGGTTTTTTCGGTTCGGTTTTCAATCAAATGTGTCCTGAAATATCGTAAAAAGTATGTCCTGAAATATTTCCTGGGCTAGTACTACCCTTGAAAATTTGTTTTCTCTTTTTAAATGAAGTACTAAAAATTAGGATGGGTGTGCAGGGTTACACTAGGGCATGGCATACATGAAAAAATACGGTAAGTCTATTAAAATTCTTGTACTCTATAGAATTTTTCTCGACTCCTTGTATTTTTTCTTCTGAAATCTGTATGAACCCTGCTATAATAATGATAGTATTTTTAATAATGCATATAATATTAATACAACCATGTTTTAAGCCTGGAAATCTAGTCCATTTCCATTCGGTTACACTTAGTACTCAGAAGAGTTTTCAATCTTGCCTTGGGTGGACTTCTTGCACACTTGAAAATATACCCTCAAAACAGCTTTTTGTTCCACCCAATATTTAGTTGTGAAAAACCAGTTTAATGGACAAGTATCACAGCTGACAACATACAGATAAAAAAACTTTCAACCCTTTTTTCTTGAAACAAGCTTTCTTGAATCTGTGCATTCTCACACTTAAACCATTGAAGCTATTGACTTTTTGCAAATCAAACTAAACTTTTTTAAGCCTTTGAAAAATTAAAATTTGTATTTTGATTAACAGTTTTGAAAATAAAAAATGAGTGCCAAAAATTGACTTTGATATTGATTTATCAATAAAAAGATTTTGTCATTATTTTATAACGTGCAGCGCAGAATTCGCTTTCAACATTTTAAAATCCTGCCCAAACTAATATCATGAGCGAGAATCTCCTGCATAAAAAAATTCTTTTTCCGGAGAATTTGGCTTTTTGAAACGATGATAATGTCCTGCTACCAATTTACGAATATTGTAAAATTTCTTCGCGACAGATTGATTTTATATTTTTTCCCCACTACTAACTGACAAATTTCACGATAATGATTTGCAAATTTCTTGGGGTTTTTTTTTTTTAAACAGATTGACAAAATTCATGATTTTTCCCTGTGTCCAACTGAACAATTTTGCTATTTTCTTCCATGTTCGACTGATGAATTGCGTGATATTTTCCCATGACTGTTTGAAGAATTTTGCGATATTTTCCCAGGACCTACTGACGAATTTTGCAATATTTTCCCTCGGCAAACTTTTTGGTGCTTTATCTCGTGATGTATCGACGAAATAAAAAAAAAATTCCTGCGACCAATCGGCAAATTTTGCATTTTTTTCCACAAACAATAGGTAAATTTCACAATTTCTTCTGCAACCTATTTTTCTAATTTCACAATTTCTTGCGAGAGGATGATGAAAATTCCTGATTTTTTTTCCTCGTGTCCGACTGAAAATTTTTTCCCTTGACCTTTTGACAAATTTTATCAGGGTAGTGCAAAAAGGGGCTGAAGATGGCCGTCGCCCCAGGCGAGGAAATTTAGGGGGCGCCAAATTTTTACTAATACCAACCACAGATTTGTTTATTTATTTATTCCTTTTTTGACCATCGATCATTTTCTGGGAATTCAATCTTTCTCTTCGTCATTCTCTTATTTTCTGTCGCAAAACATCATGATTTTTCTAGGAAATAAGTGCAATTGTCTTATGTTATTTAGTTTGGAATTTCTGAATTAAAATTTAATCTTCTATATATTTCAAAAATAAACGCAAAATATTTATTCAATAGAATTTATTTTTGTTTTTGCACTTTGTAAATTTCTTTGACACCTGTCAGAAAGAGAAGTGAAGGTGGGGGTGATTGAAACTTTACCCTGGGCGCAGTTTTCTCTTCGCATGGTCCTGAATTTCATAATATTTTCCCACAACCGATCGACGAACTTCGCAGTGGAAAGGGAAGGGGGTGTTCAAGCAACCAAACAAAAATTTTGCCATTTTTTCCCGCAACAGATTGCTGAAATTCACAATTTCTGCCTCGGGACCAAACTGAAAAATTTCGCTATTTTTCTTTGCGACCATTTGATGAATTTCACAATATTTTCTAGTAACTATTAGACTAATTTTATGATATTTTTCCACAACCGATTGTCGAAATTCGCAGTGTTTAATTTCAAGTAAACGAATGACAAATTTTGCTTTTTTTTTTTTTCTGCGCAGATTGATGAAACTCAAGATTTTTTCCTGCGGACGATAAGTAAATTTCACAATTTCTTTCTCTACAATCGATGGACATGTTTTGTGATATTTATACCTGTGACTGAAAATGAAAAAGAACCAAAAGGGCAGTAAGGGCCATCGGGTGTTGCACCCTGCCAAATTGGCTTTGAGTTTAAGAGTCTGCACTAAACCAAAAATGAGATTAGAACTGCAAAAATCTTGAGTGCATATGAAGAAAAATGTTCGATAAAAATAAATATGGTTTAAAGAGCATAACCATAAGATTCCGATATTTTCCAGCATTATAAAAGTTGCACTTCTGCTGCCTGTCACAAGCTTACCTTGTGAAAGAAGCTTCAATACCCAAAATCGACTAAACTCTAAATTCAAAAATTTATTTAACAAATTAATTGTTAAGGGCACATAACATCTGTTGAAAAATAGATGTTGTATATATATATATATAGTACTTTCTTACTTTTAACAATAAATATAAACATTTTGCATAATTATTCTGAGTTGCAGAATTTAATTTTTTCAATGGTATTTTGTCATTGCTGTATTAATGTAATTTTTTAAATAGCACATAAAATAATAGTAGGGTTTAAAGAAATTTTTTCTCTCTCCTAAATGTTAGGAGGGAGCTCTTTGGAAAAATTGAATTTAAAGCCCTGAACATGTGTTGCATATTAAAATTTAAATCAAAACACTGTCCACTAAAATACAATATAACATTAAAGAATTATTTTACAAACATATTAGAAATAATTATAATAAGTTTCTTAACTTGAACTGTTTATCATAAAAATGATTCTTAATTTTTTTTCCCCTTTTTACAATATTTTGTTGCATTTAAACTTGTAAGCTCTCTCAAGCCTTTTATTATTTATATACATATATATATATCATTGTCGAGTTAGCAGAATTTTCTTTGTTAATCTGCAGCCCAACTAGAGATGTAAAATTTTGAAGTGACGGAAACAAAAACCAGTTTTTTTTTCAGGAAAAATTGATTTCTTACAAATGTTTCTCAAAAAAAGTTACATTTTATTAAATTATATAAAATAATAAACATTTTTTTAATTTCTGCATACTAAAGAAAATATTGTTTTTCACTTTACATGAATATATTTTCCAAAAAAAAAAAAAAAAAAAAGTCAGCTTTTAAAAGTTAGCCTTTCAGCCTGTGTATAGGTCACAGAAACAATCATCTTGGTTTGTGCAACATGAAATGATGCACTATAATGGAGAGCTGAAACAAAGTACAGTTCTGTGCAGAGTGCAGTATTTTGGTCTAAATGCTAGAATTCCATAAAAAAAACTTTTTAAAAATCCAAATAACATGACCCTACTACCTAGTAAACATGCCTTTTAGCTCAGTTTACAATTTTCAACTTATTTGATTTATAATTTTTTTTTTTTTCATGAAATTCTAGCATTTAGACCAAAATACTGCATTCTCTACAGAACTGTATACTTTGCTTCAACTTCACATTACAGTGCATCATTTCATGTTGCACATACCGAGATGACTGTTTTCTGTGACCTATAACACAATACTCTTCTACCGCCAATTGCTCTCCTGAACCTTTACCAGTCGTGTTTTGCTGGACTTAGACATATTCTTTGCTAATTTACTTCTAATTTTACTTCAAATTTCTTCATAACCATACCTTTCTACACTTTAAAATATTGTTACACCTTGATTTCTGGTTAACTAATTAACTCTTTATGATGTTTTGTCAATTTTATTATGCTTTACTAGCTCAAAAATTGAAAGGTGGCAAAAAACTTTAGCAACTTGATAGCAATCATAAAAAATAGTGATGAAAGTCCTCCTGTAAGTACCAAAATATGGCATATATATATATGTGTGTGTGTGTATTTTTAAATCCTACCTTAGATTGTCACATTACCAAATAAAATGGAATCTGTCTGACACTCCAAACATTTATATGCATTGGCTACATTCAAGAAAAAGAAAAATCATTATCATCAACCTAACCAGATTTTACTGCCCTTTTCTGATTATTTGTCTATAACATTTGATAAATTAATCTGAATTGAACAAACTGTATTGCATGATATTTTTTATCAAATTATCTTTCCAGTGGTATATAGCTTTTATGGTATAACTAAGAAATATTGGGTGTTAGAGCCATCAAACTTAAAAAAAAACATTTTCCACAATTTTGGCCACTACTGTATATACAGCTAGATAAGAGATTCATTGGCGATTTCAGCTGTTATGTGATGTGTTGTTATTCTAAAATCATCACATTTCTGGAGGATTCAGAATGGAGGTTGAAAAATATTCTGTATTTTTTGAAGGGTCCTATGTTTTATGGGGAAAAAATTGTAAAGGGTCCTTTAAAGGACTCAAATTATGCTTACAGATCATATTTTCTATGTTAACATTTTCATGAGAAACACAGAACATGAAAAAATATCAGAATGCAGCCATAATAAAATTTTGACTTTATTATTTTATAAATTAAATTTCAATTTTTCAGATTAAAAAAAATTGAAAAATACCCCTTCGGGAAAAAAACCAGTTTTTTTCCGAGCATTCCCATCTCTAAGCCCAACAATGCTGGACAAAAAGCTTACTATAATATATATATATAGTAATCTATTAAATAAGCAAAATTTAATTTACAAAGAAATGTAAAATTTCGAATAAAAAAGCAATAAATCTAGAGACAAATTAAGTTGTATCAATTTTTTTAAAACATTGTTAGATTAATCTGCATTAATTGCTACACTGTTTCTGCTATTTGGATCATTGCTGAAATTTTTCTATATGTAGAAGCTGATAATTCCATTTCCACCCTTTTTTTAAAATGATACAATCATTATAAAATCACATTAATATGCCTTATGTTAAAAAAAAAAAAAAAAAAAAAAAACTGCTCTTAGATCTAATTTCAAAGCTCTCCATGCAATTCATGATGTCATCTTCTGAAAGATGCAATTTTTCTACTTTTGGTATGAATTATTAAGAGATTGGTAGATGTGCAATGGCACACACAAATTCTATTTCCAAAGATCACTTAAATTTAGGTTTCACTTTCATAGATCTGGTTATGCAATATATATATATTGCTATGCAAGGGAGGTGTTACACCTTAATTTGAAATTTTTTTGGGCATAACTTGATTTTTTTCTATAAGGCTCTAAATTTTCTGTTTTCAACATGAAACTTCCTGACACATTCATAAAGTAATTTTTAAATAGAAATAATTACTACTGTGGTAAAGCAGAGTGATGGGATTTTTCATTTTTGTTTATTTTGAATTATAAACAATTTCTCCCACCTGACATTTCCCTCTTGATTGTTGTGCCTGAAAAATCTGTTTAAAATGCCAAATTTGACACCATTTTCTGAAAGTTTCCTTGTCTTTATAGAAAATTCTATTCAGTTTCTTGGCACCTTAATAAGCAAGGCTGATGGGAAAAGGAACCATGTTCATGTTGTATACCTTCTGGAATGTATACAACACACAGTGATATTGTTGTATATTTTCTGGATTTTTTAAAAAAGAAACTGTATACCCTTAGAGTATAACTGTATATAGAGTAAAGCTCTAGTGTATACCCTTTGTTTATTTATTTTTTTATGACAAGCACTGTAAGAATACCTACAAATTTCATTTGTTTACAAATAGAAATAACTTACAAATGGGTCCTTTTTTTTTCAACTTATGTTCTAAAACTAAAATTATCAAATCTTGGTATTGGGAGTCCCGCATCATATCTGATTGACTGTAATTTTATTTTCTGGGATGAATCAATTAATTTTTACAGATAAAACTGATATTAAAGATAATGTAACTGAGGCATTTAAAGGCAGAGTCAACAATTTTGAAAAATTGAATTAAGAGTCTACGCTAGTCACGTGAAGAAACACTCAAGCTAATGTTAAGTCTATGGCAGATTTCTCACTCGCATTTTAATCTTTTTAAATGATTTTTTTGTATAGGATAGCTGAGGTCTAACATTGTTAGTTTTTACTTTTTTTTATTTTGGTTACAGTTTTTTTTATAAGCTGACAGTTTCAATTTTTGAACCAGTTCTGAAAGTGAAAGTACCCTTACATAAAAAAACTGGAACCAAAATCGAAAAAGTAAAAACTAACAACGTTAGAGATCGACCTCAGCTATCCTATGAAAAAAACATCCTTTAAAATTATTAAAATGCAAGCGAAAAATCTGCCAAGAACGTTTGCATGACTGATGTAGGCTCTTAAGTGCATGGAGAGTATCTACAGGATGTCCCAAAAAGATTAACACTAATTTTTAACCTGTTGGAGATACATAGACAACATAAACGCAAATTGCTCAAAATAAGGTAGGTATTAAAATTATGTGAGTGAAATAAGTCCTGTCGTAAATTTTAAAAAGTTGTATTTTAAAGAAATTTTATATGGTCTCTGGATTACAAGTTATATTTAGAAACATTTTCACTATGTTCTGACAAGTAAAATAACAAAAATTCCATTCTTTTACGACCAAAATTCACTGAATTATGATACTTGAAATTTTTTTATCTTTCCAGCACTAAAAAATAAGTCTGTCCATTTTTAGTACCAGAAAGCTCAAGATTTTCATAAAATTTGGAGTATCATAATCTGGTGAGTTTTGGTCGTAGAAGAATGGTATTTTTGTTATTTTACTTGTCCGAGCATGATGAAAATTTTTCTAAATGAAACTTACAGGATCCAGAGACTGTACAAAAAATTAAAAAGTGTAACTTTCTGAAAATTAGTAGCTGTTCTATTTCATCAAAATATTCTGAATTCCTACCTAATTTTCTGAAATTTTCGCAATTTACATTGCCTATATATTCTGACAGGTAAAGAAATTAAAGCATGTTTCAATCTTTTGGAGACACCCTGTAGACATGTGTATACAGAGGAATATTTGTATATGTGATAATTTCCTGAAACTGTCTGTAAATAGTAATAGAAAATATTTTAACCCACAGGAAATTACATGCTAAAAATCCTTGTTTTTGAGCATTTCATAAAATTTGACTAATACAATTCCGCCTTTAAATAGTTAAATTGTATATTTATTACTTTTCATTTTAGTATATTAATTTTCTTTTGGATCAGGTTTTGAAAGCCTGTTTTAAATAAAATTTTCCGGTCTGATTATACAAGACTTATGCAAAAATGGTATATAGCTTTCAATAAAAATTGGAATTATATTTTACTAAAACAAATCTTTTCAGAGAAATAGTAATCATTATTACTGTATTTCTAAACAATGTAGATATCAGAATTTTTTTTTCGAAAGAACTTCCTAAAATTAGGGTTATAATTAAATTGCTACCAAAGGTAAACGACATTCTCAAAGACATGTCAAAATAATAAAATTAAATTCCCTTTAACATTACAAGCAACAGAGATTCGATGAAATAACTTAAAGTAGAAAAGGGATTGTGAAAATGTAGAAAATAGATGAATAAAAATTTACCCTAATTTAGCAAAATGTTAAATCTGAAAAAGTTAACAGGTGACTTCACTAAAAATTAGTAATATCAAGTATCATTGGATAACTGGCATAATAAAAACATATAATGATGCTACAGAAATGCAATGACATTCCATCTAAGAATGAAAGTTTTTAAATCATTTCAAAATTTATGAAAATGTTACTTTGATTTGTTAATATGCTCTTAAAATAAATTAATGCTAGGAAAACCAAACAAAGTATTCAAAAAGTTCCTGTAGTGTGTTTGTAAGTTATTTTGATAAAATGAAAGGGATTATACTATCCATCAACAATAATATTTTTGTATAAGAAACAAGGATCGCAATTAACTTCAGTCAAAGGATACAGAGCGTCTCACTCCACAAGCTGAACCTGTATTTTCATTCTTAATTTTAACAATACTGAAAATATTGCGACGATATTATCTATACCATACAGGGCTGCCACTGGTGACTTATATTCTATTTGTTCCATTAACTTTCTGATGACATCAAATGTATCGAGTAAAAAACTTCATTCTTGTCTGCACACTCTATAATTAAGAATGTATCAGAACAGATGGTTCCACTGACCATTATACACTTTCATGCACTATACATAATGTGATCGTGTTTTAAGTCAGCCTTCGTCATATATTGTTAAATTTGTGGATGAAAATCCAAGTTTGAGTTGAAGTGAGAAGCCTTGTATTTTTGAGGACTGAATAAGTTGCTTGTGACCCTGGTTTTCATTTCTTTATCTTGATAGGTACTATCATCCTTTTTATTTTATCAAAACAGTGTAGGAACAGCCTGAATATTTATTATATACAAGAGAAAAATTAGCATGCCAATGAATTGAGTGATATTGATATATTAATATATATACTGTGGTTAGTAGCCAGGATCAGTACCATGATACATTTTATTTCCACATCCCTTTTCTTTAATATCGATGATAATATATATTTTCATCAACATGCAGGAGAGATTTCAAAATTATCACTTTTTTTTAAGCATTAGTGATTTAATTCCTAAAAAAGAATATATACCACATCAGGAGATTTTTTTTTTTTTTTTAAAGTTCTAGATAATAAGATCAAAAGACCCGAAAATGCACCTTGAATCAGGGTGGTGCAAAATTTTAATTAGATTAACTATTGAAAACTAACGATTAAAAGTTTAATCATGACTAAAGATTGACTATTGAACTTTATCGTCAATCTTTAGTCATGATTAAACTTTTAATCATTAGTTTTCAATAGTTAATCTAATTAAAATTTTGCACCGCCCTGCCCTGAATATATTTAGTTATGATATACCCATTCCTTAAAAGGTGAAATGACAAAATAAAGTTTGCATTTCAGCATGTTTTTCTTTATTATTACATCTATCAATACTCGTTTTCTTTCTTTACTGTGTTCAAAATATAATATTCTTTATATGTTTTTGTTCTCTTCTCTATGCTTAATATAATATCCTATCTGCAACTTTTAGCAGCAGAATTATAGTATTTTATTTATTATTTATAATGAGTATATATGAATGTATACTCGCATATGAGGCAGTTAAAGTCATAATGGTATAAGTCCTTTTCTTAACTATGAAATGTTTTTAAACAAAGCATTTACTAAAATTGTTATAGTATATTCCAATGTGATAGAAAATTTTCTAATGCTATCTTCTATAAGCAGTTTTGCCAAACTATGCTTTACGCCATTCTCCCTTTTGATAGTTTTGCATGTCTAAATATTCTTATTGTCAATTTTCAGAATTTGTGTTTTATACCATTATGATTTTAACAGGCTCATATATGACAATATAAAAATGGGTGGCAAAAATTAATTTATATAAAAAATACTTTTTACTGATTATTATTTTTCTTTATTATAGGTACACCATTTATCATATTTTGCTGACAACAGACTGGTGTTAAAATGCTATACTTGGAAGATTACCTTGAAATGATAGAACATCTACCACAAGAACTGAGAGACAGATTTACAGAAATGAGAGAAATGGATCTACAAGTAAATAATGCTATGGATAATTTAGGTGATAGAGTAAAAGTATTTTTTCCTAATGCTAAAAAATTGAAACCAGCTGAAAGAGATGCAGAATATGAAAAAATAAGACAAGATTACTATAAAGCACTAGAAGATGCTGATGAAAAAGTTCAAATTGCTAATCAAATTTATGATTTAGTAGAAAGATATCTTAGGAGGTTAGACCAAGAACTAACAAAATTCAAATTAGAACTGGAAGCAGATAATGCAGGTATTACAGAAATACTTGAAAAGCGATCTCTTGAATTGGACAATCCCCCTCCAACAATAAATTCAATTTCATCCAGTTATCCTAGAGGTGAAAAACGCAAACATGGTCAACAAAATATTTCCGTAACATATAACCCTGAGAAACAAATAGGAACTGAAAAAGTATTTACTTCTATAGCAACTGAAGCTATTAGAGAAACAATGGGAGGAACCAGGATTGTTTTGCCTGGACATTCTCCTTCATCTTCCTCAACAAGTAGCAGTAGTTCTACAAGTTCAGCTCAAGAAAGGACAATTGTTTTGACTCCACAAACAAAAGCTGCTACCTTTGGAGGTACAAATGCACTAGCTGCAGCTGCATCACAAGCAATAGCAGCTACTCAACAATCTCTTAAACGTGGTACTTCTCAGAGTCAGTCTAATTTAATACAACAAGGAAGGCGCACAGCTAGTTTAAAAGCTAGTTACGAAGCTGTCAATTCAGGACAAAATTTAGGCAAAGAATTAACACTGGGAAACAGAGAAATAAATTCAGTTGCAGCTGTGCCAACAAATATAACTAGTACCCTAACTGTGCCAAATGAACCAAAAACCAAAGTAGCTAAAAAAGCTCGTACTACTCAGGCTATTCCACCACCAGAGCTATCACCACCTTTAGAAGATTCTGAAGATTCATCAGCTGTTGACGATAATCTAGCTTCAGACTGGAATTATGACCCTAATGAACCAAGATACTGTGTTTGTAATCAAATATCTTATGGTGATATGGTAGCCTGTGATCACAAAGACTGTCCATTTGAGTGGTTTCATTATCAATGTGTTGGTATTACGCAACCTCCAAAAGGAAAGTGGTTTTGTCCTCAGTGTTCAGCATCAATGAAAAGGAGAAATAGAAAAGAAAAATAGTTTATAATTATTATTAGTATATTTTGTATTCTAAATTATTTAATAATTTTCAATTACACTGATGTTAAGTCTGAAGTATATGAAATTGTTCTTTGCATAAATTATTCACTCTTACTTTAAATTCTCCAACTAAGCCAAGGTGCACATTGAAATGCAGCTATCGCACACAGGTGAAGTAACACTGCTCGGGGAAAAACTGTGCGAAGCAGGGTGAGCTCATATTGCAACTCTGTTTTTCATCACATTTGTTGACATTGTTGAGGTAATTCGGCATATATATATATATTTACATATTTTTACCATGGTTGAGTAGATTGATTTTCAGATTTCTTACTAAAAAGGACGTATGCTAAAATGATCATTGGTGTTTTAATTTGCATTTAAACAAATGTTCCCTTAATAATAGTTCAAAACTCCATTTTAGCTTGTTTAAGAATAAATTGTACACTATTGAAAAAAGAAAATTGCAGTCCAAACTTAATATTATAAATTTAGGAGACTTCAGATTGTTTAAAAAGTTCTGAAAAAATAATCTATCACAAAACAGAATATTTTTACAAAAGCAAAACTAAAACTACTTATTAAAATAAATCGTACATTTCACCTTTCATTTTTTAAATATTTACATATCAAAACACAAAGCAAAAAAAGAGAAATTAAAAGTTTAGAATGTACAACTCCATTCATTGTACATTCTAAATTATTATAATTATATAATAATATATATTATAACTATAAGGAATTAATGTTAGAAGCTAATAACAAACTAGAAAAATATAAATAATTAGGATTTACTAATTATATAATTTGGAATAATTAATCGCACTAATTTGATATCTTTAGTAGTATTATTTCAAAGATCTTGCTTCATATTAATGTGGGGCCAATTTGTTCTACTAAAGCAAAACTACACATGTGACAAACATGCACTTGAAACTGTGTTCCAGTGCTGGTACTGGTACAAGTGACAAGCAGGACCTGTGTCAGAAAAATTGTGTGTAAGTCAATGTATGGCTCTTCCGTTCATTTCAATTATCCACAAAATTGCAGTGAAAGCCTGCCCTGTGTGTGTTGGCTGCGTCTCAATGTGCGTCAGTCCTAAAAAACAACTGTCTTTAAATTAAGTCCAAGGAAGTAACTAAAAAGGTATATCAAAATAGAACTATATTGCATAAAAAATAAAATTATCTTTAATCTATAATAAAATAATAATTGGCACTGTATAATTCAAAATGGATAAACTATACTCAATATGAAATGAATCTACATACATGCAAAAAAAAAATAATAAAGTTTTAAAAGCAATTATTACTTTTTTCTTTTTTGTGTGTATAAAGGGAGTTATTTTCTGGACAGTTATGATACACTTTCATATAAGCAGCAAGAGGAACTGGGAGAGGCTGAAAATTTTCAGATTAATAAGAGTTGGTTGTTTTACCAGTTTTTTGTTTGTTTGGATGGGGGGGGATGTAAATGTTTAAATAAATATATATCATTTTCCCACAGGAAATCATATTCCAGATTTCCCAATACATAAAAAAGCTTTTTTTTAATATTAAACTGATTTAAATTAGTTATCAAGAAAGAAAACAACTCAAATACCAAAAAAGCAGAAAATATATAAAGGATTAAAATAATAATATCATAATTTCGCACATATAAGCCACAGCTCAAATAACTCTGCTTCCTATCAGAAATTTTATTTAATAAAATATAACTTATTTCTACTTGGTTCTAAACTTAGTTGACTTTATTTATTAAGTAAAACTTCCAGTTTGAAACAGACTTGTTTTAGCCATAGTTTACATGCTGGAAATTACAGGAATAATAATAAGATGCAAAAAATACAATGAGAACAGAAAGACAAATCTAGGAAATTGAGAATACAAAAAGAAAAGCAGATATTCATCCCTGGTTTAAAAGTAGGCTTATGCTAAAATGCTGGATTATTAAATGAATCCTTTAGCATGTTTAGTTTAACAAAACTTTTTTTAAAACCCTTTGAGTGCCATTTATAAAATATTTTGGTAATTGTTACTTTCCTGTTAACCACTTATGATGAACAAAGCTGTCGTCAAACAATGTGATTTAACGGCAATCCTAATTATGGATAAACTTGACAATATCACAGCAGCATTGCACATCACATGTGATGTACATATTTCATTTTTATTTATTTTGTGGATAAGCCAGTTTCATTTTTGTAATGAAGTCTCTATTATTATCTTGCATTAAAAAATAAATAAAAAAAAAAGAAAAAATGGGACTTTCTGCGCTGATATATATCAGAATTACGGGATTCTGCTATTTAAAAAAATGTAAATGTTAACAAGCACTATATGAAATTTAATTATGGATAAACAATCTGAATTATTTGTGCTATATCACACTGCCTGGTGACTGATTTTGTTTACTGGGCACATTATTCTGAAGCCTTTAAAAATTGGCTTATCAAAAATTAAGCAAGATGACATAAAAACAAGGAAAAAATTAAAGTATGCTCTGACGTCATGTCATGCTTATCCATTACTGGCGTTAAGTCATTATACTGTTTGGCTACAGATTATTTTTACAGAAAGTGATAAACAGTAGAATAAACAAATACCAATATCTTATTCAGCTGACCCAAACTTGGCATGGAGGAAATTTCTTGTTACATGTTACAAGAAATATTCTCCAATGTAAAAACAAGATCTTGTCAACAGCACTGAAAGGGTTAAAAAAAATGCATATTTTTATAATTAGCATATGACTGTTAACATACAGAATGTCCCTTCTTATCATTGACCAATAACTAATGCCTAAACAGTTAGTTGGAGAAGTATAGTTCTAATTGCAAAAATGTTTTAAATGTTATTCTTCAATGTATTATAGTGTTTACATCGATATAGTAATATTTTTAAAACTTACAAAATTTAAAATTTTCATCATCCTTGGATACTAGAAATTACTGTGAGACAAAATTTCTCCATGCTCTAACAGGTACAAAAATTTCATTCTTCTATGACTAAAATTTACTGAGTTATGATACTTTGAGAATTTTATGGAATTTTAGCATTTTCTGGCACTAAAAATCCATTGTTCCTTGTTTAGTGCCAGAAAATGCTGAAATTTCATAAAATTTAAAGTATAATTCAATATGTTTTAGTCATAGAAGAATAGACTTTTTACTGTTTTACCTGTTAGAGCACGGATGAAATTTTTATATAACTTATAGGACCTAGAAATCTTATAATAATAAAATTTTTTAACTTTAAAAAAAATAATTATTTTAACTTTAGATTTTTATATAATCTAGAACATTTGAAACATTTTTGCAATTGGAACTGTACCTCGATAACTAACAATTTATGAATTAGCTATTGGTGAACAATATGAAGAGACGCGTCCTGTATATACTTAAACAAAAACAGTGCTGCATATTCGTAGATTATTTAGTCAATACCACATTTACCTAAAACTCATAGAAGATTTAATTATGCATTTAACATGCATATTCCTAATAACAAAGAAACATACAGGAAATTTATAAACACCATTAGAAAATGAAATCTTTTAATGATTAAAATGAAAATTTACATCATTTTCAATAATAAAAATAAGTATGTAGATGATTAATACTTCATTTACTTTTAAAACGGGTGGTAATGAAATCAGTTTATATGCAGTTTATTTTTAATGTCACAGATTAAACTTTTATCAATACACTGGCAAAGAATTTCATAGCACTTGTCTTCTTCTTCGTACGGACATGTTTCATCACGTCTAAACCCTAACGACTTCTTATAGAAATCAAGAGCAGGTTTGTTATGAGTAAAAACTGTTACCATTACTTTAATTAATTTAAATCTAAAGGCTATCAAAAACAATATGCTCATCAAATATTTCCCAACACCTCTTTTGTGAATTTCTTCAGCAACCTGAAGTTCATAACAGTATAAAACAGGATGGTTAATTTCAACTTCAAATCTAAAATGACTAAATGCAAGAATTTGTCCATCACTATTTCTTGCTATCAAAAATTTGGCATTTTCGTCGGTTAGCTCCTCTTTCTTTTTATCCTCATCCCAACCCCAAGAACTTTTCTCATAATAATCTTGCATGTTAACTTTAAACAAATTAAACATTTGATCCATGTCTTCTTGTTTTACCATGTCCGATGGTTGATATTCTATTTTTAAATTGAGATCTTCAGAATGATATTCCGTCAGATCTTTCATTTCATTCATTATGTCTTTAGCAATATTAGCAGCTTGAACTAGAGAAGCAACTTGGGCTTTTTTCCCTCTTCTAGTTACTCTAGGTTTTTTCTGTTTTCCTGGCATTTTCCTATAAAGAATTTTTAATTATATACCATTTTATAATTATAAATTAATTCCTTTAAAAGCATGGCATGTTAAATCAAAAATTTATATACACTGATGGAAATTGAAATACAAAAGAGCTAGAAAGGATCAGGGTCCATAAGCAGTGTTTTTGGCCCATGAAATAAGCCTAAACTTGATTTTGTTATACTGACTTAATTATGTCACTTTTTAATATTAGAAGGTTTATCCTGTACATTTTCAACAATATTTCTTGCATTTTGTTCGGATTTATATGACTTACACAAGCTCAAAGTTCATATTATTCGTAGTTTTTGATGAAAAAGATGCAATTTTTCCTAATTTTATCTCAATTATTTATATGAGCACAATCGTGCAACACTTTCTTCTTTACATATATTATAAAATACATCAAAATGTACAATATATGTAAAAATAAAAGTGTTACAAAGCTGTGCTCATTGTAAAATATTGAAAAATATATTAAAAATTGAGGCAAAATTGCATATTTTTCATTAAAAACTATGAATAATACGAACTTTGAGTTTGTGTAAGTTATATAAATCCAAACAAAATGCAAAAACTATTGTTGAAATCGTACAAGATAAATCTTCTAATATTAAAAAGTGAAATAATTAAGTCAATATAACGAAATTGAATTTTAGTCTTGTTTCATGGGCCAAAAACATGGCTTATAGACCCTGATCCTTTGCAGATGAAAGGTACCCCTCTTATTTGTTGCACTGATTTCAAGGTCACAGCCAATGACAGAAGCATATTGCAAATGTGCTGTGCACTCCCAAGCCAATATGAATTTTCAAAAAAATTATAAAGTTGTATTGCTACAACAAATTATGTCTACTCTAAAAGTGTACAAAATACTGCTAACATAACATGCATGTGTGTGGACATGACCATTTCTATTAAAGATGAGACAGGCTCAACTTGAAATGGACTCGGGCTCGAAGTACAAATTTTATTTATTCATAAATTGAAAAAAGAAAAAGAAAAATGCCATTTGAGGAACAAGACTATTATCTAAATTTGTTAAAGTACTTTACAAAATTAGTTTGAAAGGGAATTAAATTGTTATTGATGGGATGTAAAGAGAAATACTCTAACTGATTCTGAAGTTCTGGCATAGTCGGTATTAGTAACATGAAGAAGCTATGAGATATCCATCACCTATCTTATTTCTGTTTGAAGACCTTTCTCAAAATTACTGGAAAACAGAACTGACATTTTTCTGCCATAGTTGCACAATGTTTAATAATAATTGTGATTTTTACATATTTCTGCTACTGGTTGGATATAAGTAATAAATTTGCTATTTTAAACAAATTTCCAAGGAACTACAACTCATGAAATGTCTACTATAATTCAGGATGTACTATCATAAAAAAAATAAAAAGCTCTGATTATTAAGCTTACAAATAAGCGCAGTCTGCAAACCATGCATTTATGTATAAAACTGACTTTGTGGTGTGTCAGTAAGATTCACATTCTTGAGGGGGGAGGGGAAATTAAAAAAAAGGAAAAGAACTGCAAATATAAATGATACTTGCCATTAAATTATTCTTTTGATATGCCTGAATGTAAAATTTAATAAAATTGTGTACTAAGGATTAATGATTATTTCTATGTAAGGAAATATTTTTAAATGAGAAAATTAATATTGAAATAATTTTAAAATGTTAATCCCAATTTTTTATTGCATATTTTTAGTATTGGGCACAGGCTCTGATCATACAAAAAACAAAACATCTCGGACTTGGATAAAAAGAGCCTGAATTCATGTCTAATGTACAGCTAACTGAATTGGAAAACTGTATTTCAGAGGATTGATTTTTCTTAGCGTTAGATTATAGGAACAACAATATATATATTATATATATATACTGTTCACAACTGTTGGCAATAATCATCTTGGGGTACATTTACACTGTGGTTTTTTGCTCTAGATTTTATTCAAAGTTTACAATAGTGTCATTGTTATAAATCATACAAAATTCACAATTATCAGGGACCACATTAAGAAAACGGGGAGGGGAATAGGGGTTTAAGAAAAAAAAAATTCATAACTTCGTCCATTCACAAGATATCAAATCCTCTTAATATTATCTACAACTTTTATACTGACAAGTTTTTTATAAGACCAACCCTTACCGCAAAAAAAAAAAAAAAAATCTCCGCCAGATCTGCCTACAAACACATGTAGATTTCAAAGCGGACAGTCCCAACTGCTGCATCATGGCAAAAAGGTCATTTATTCTGCTATTCTCAATAAACAGGCACCGTACGGTTATTTTATTCGTCTTTGAAATCTACCTGTGCCTGTAGGTTGAGCCGTCAAGAGATTTTTTTTTTCATTTGTGGCTCACTATAGGTAAAGTACCAATAATGTTATAGGTATTTAAAATCTGAAGATGTATATACAGTAGACTCCCTGAAATCTGCACAGCTTGGAATCAGAGGTTGTGTGGATTTTAGAATTTTGCAAATTTCTGGTCACTGTTTTGTTTACATTTTTTAAACAGTCATTTGAATGCAATAACGCACTGGAAATTATAATGAATGCTTACAATAAAGTCGAATATTAAAATAATTAAGAAAAATAATAAAGTAAAATTAAAATATTAAAAGTACCTAAAGGTCAAATAAATAATTAATAATGCATGACTAAATACGCATAATAAATGATAATTTTTTCTTGAATTATTCAATGGAACTCACTTTATAAAGAAACTAACTTAAAGAAACTTAAAGAACAACTAACTTAAAGAAACTAATGGAACTCACTTTATTATATATTTACATCAAAACCATAAAATAACAAAATTTTATTTCATGCTTAGCCAGATTTAATAACCAAAAAATTTTCATCAATACATAAATGTATTTGATAAAAAAATCACGATTGTTGCTGATATCAGTGCTATCTTGAATTTTTTCAAAAATAAATTCATACTTCTTTCATGAGAAAGCATAAGTTAAATGATATTAACCAGAATGACATACTACCATGTGTACGGAATGATATATATAAAAAAAAAAAAATCTTGAATTTTCACCCTACATCTTTACTGTAAGTTTCATTGTTTACATCTGAAAACAATGTGTGGATTTTAGGGTTACAGATTTGAAGGGGTGTATTTAAATTTTTTTTAATTAAGATTCACTGATTATCTTAATAAACCACTTGGTATACTTGGTTATAACATTTAAAAGTCAAGTATGTTTCCATTATTATTAGCAGTGTTTATTTAAAAATTTAGCTCTCATGCCCTTTAGACTGACTATATGCACGTTTCTTGTTTTCAGAAATCCTTGTCAATTCTAATACACATTTTTTTTTTACTGAAAGGATATGTCAAATTAACACTATTTTAGTTAACTCAAATGCATTTACTAAAACATTATAATTCCAAAAAGCAAATTAATAGTATCACATTCATTTTTTTTTATATAAAGAATACAGTCATTCATGTCAAAAATAATTTAAGCAGACATTGGAAGGAATTCTGAACTTTCGTATAGACACTCACAAATGAATTTAAAAATAAGAAAATTTTTATACATCGAAAATTGCAGTTTTTAAAAGATGAGCCTAGTCACACAAATAGGAGATTGACAATCAGTGAAATTTATCTTCATACATAATAAATATTACACAATAGGAGATTGACAATCAGTGAAATTTATCTTCATATATAATAAATATTACACATATACAGTATATTCCTTTTCATTGACAAATAGCAAATTCCTAAACCGGTTTTAGAAGTATAGTTCCAATTGCAAAATGCTTCAAATGTTCATAATATGAAAATCCATTTACATAAAAATAGTTATTTTTTAAAAAGCTACAAAATATTTAATTTTATACTATCCCTGAGTCCTGTAAGTTGAATTTTATGAATTTTCAGGGCTTTCTGACACTAAAAATGGAAAAATACATTTTAGGATAACAGCATTGGGAAAGTTTTCCAAAATATAGTTTTTGAACTCAAGAACTATATAAAAATTTAAATATTGTAACTTAAAAATAATAATAACTATTTTGATTTTGACATCAATAAATTTTCATGGAACTATGCCTCTAAAACTAAACTAATAATTTAGAGATTAGCTATTGGTCAACAAGAAGGAACATTCTGTATATAAATTAATTTAAAAAACACATTGCTACCAACAATAATGAAATTAAATAATATAATTCTTATTCTCATAGAGCAGCAGTTTGCCATAACTTTCGCATCAGCCCCCCCCTTTTGCGTTTTTTTCGCGATCTGTCAACGAAATTAGCCATTTTTCGCAATCTTTAAATGAATTTCGCATTTTTTCAGAGATTCTTCGACGAAATTTGCCGTTTTTTTCACGATCCTTCGACGAAGTTGCCGTTTTTTCACGTAATTTACACGCTATAGCGAGTCCGTGGCATCGCTGTAGGTTTTTAGTCTGCAAGTGCCCTAAAAAGTCTGTGACACCCATCACAGCATCACGTACATTCTGCCACGGCCCCCCCCCCCCCCCCTTTTTTTTTACTTTTCTTTCTCACTTTTGTAAATTATTGAGGAATAGAAAATTATGCTAACAGATAGTGGCATAGCATAGGGAGAGGCAGACTTGTATAAAACCAAAAAGTTTCTGCACACATAAATATTGGGCCAAAAAAATTTTCTGCAAATTAATTTAATATTTAATAAAATTATGTGTTATATTATTTTGACGATATGAATTAAAAATAGTAGTTTAAAATAATTACCATTTAAATTTAAAATTAACTAATATTAATTAAAGAATAATTAGTTTGGTTAAAAATAATAATAAAGCTAAAAATCTATGATAGGAAGAGCTGAATTCTTATCAATTATTTTTTCAATTCATTTAGAAACAGTCCAATCCTTAATATTTTGACCTCTTCACAAGGGTCTGTAATGTCACAACAATGTTTTGCATCTTTAAATTTTGAATTGTGTGCAAACAGTATAAATCGTACATAAAATTGGGGAATATTTTTTATTTTGTGGTATTTAAAAGTAAAATTGCAAAAACAAAAATGACTTTTTTTTTTTTTTTTTTTTTTTTTTTCAAAGTTCTGAATTTTGCAGAAAATTTTCCACGCATGGTGTGCGTCTATATTATACAACTCTGGGGGAGAAGATGACTGCCCCAGATACTAAATTTTGCCAAAGTGCACCAAAAGATTTCCGCATATGAAACTATACCATAAAGTAGCAGCCACACAAAAAGAAGCACAATTAAATGGCAAAATTGGGAAATTTCATTAGTGGCCAGAGCCAGTAGTATCAGTTTTATAAGTGCCTATTTTTTTAATAAAATGCTAAACAATAAACTTTTGTTAAAATTTCTATAGTAATTATCTAAAAATAAATAGCTCAAATAAATATGTTAATATAAAATATTGTAACCAGCAAAAGTGGTATCTATCACTGATGGAATACAAGAAAATTTCACTCTCTCCATGTAAGGCTGACAGATGATTTTTTAATGCCACCTTTTTCATTTAGCAGGCTGGTGGCCAGCACCAATTTTGTCCTTTAGCTCTGAGCAATCAAAAACTACCCTATGCAACTGTTAACAGAGATTTTTTACAATGATAATTTTTAAAGCAGTTTAAACTGAAACATTTTTGTATATACAAAATAAATTTAAGTCACACGGCCTAAAAGTTTGTTGTTTTAATTTAGATAGATTTTTTTTTTTAAGTACACTTGCAAAAGCTAACAAAGACACCATTCTCATATATTACAAAAGATATTCGTGGAAGCTAACTTAAATAGAAAAGGGTAATGATAATCCTAATGATACTATGCAGTATAGTAAAAAGTTAAACTATTTTATTAATTCACAATAGAGAGAAAATTCACAAAGAATAAAAGTTACTTAATATTTCACTAGGCAGTCAGCATACTTGTTTCATTTACCATTGCTGATTTTTTTTTTTTTTTTTATGACAATGGTGCTATACAAATTCAGTTAAACATGATTTACAAAAATATTCACAGAAATGTTTAAATGTACACCAGAAGTATATAAATCGAACAACAGTTATTAAAGTAATGCAGTCAGGGTTGCCAGATTTTAGTCAGGCTATAAAAAGCGGGCTGCCTTTTTTTCGTTTTAGCCACTTAAAAAAAAGCGGCTTTTATTTTAAAAAGGGGTGGTTTACAATTAATTCACATTAAATTTACGGTGATAAAAAAAAAATTATAAACTTCTATTAAATAGAATCAAATAAATAAGTCTTTATAGCTGCTAGAAGGCAACTATGAAGGCAATATGTCTAAAAGAAAAATATAATAAACACGTTGGGAAGAATGATTTACATTAGACTCAAGATGGCGTTTTGAAACCTCTATGTCACATAGCTTCACATATACTATGCATTTTAAAGATTATATTTAGTAAAACAAATGCAAATCACCACACATAAAAAAAAACCATACATACCAAGGGTTGATGCAGTTTTTTTTTTTTTTTTTTTTTTTTGGGGGGGGGGGGGGGCAATTTTGTGAAAAATAACACTTTGTAATGAAAGACAAAATCCAGTGTTAGTCAAATTCTAACCAAGTGTTTATTAATAATAATTTCCTTCTGTTCCTAATTAATTAGTCCTTCTGCTACAGTTTTCCTTTATGGTGAACTTTTTTTGTTTGTAAATTACACATTTTAAAACATAAAATAATTAATGAATAGTATGTTTTTATAGAATGGAATTCTGTGAAGGGGCCTATTATTAAGAGGAATTTTGTGAAGGGGCCTGTTTCATTAAAAGGAATTTTGTGAAGGGACCTGTTTTATTAAATGGATTTTTGTGAAGGTGCTTGTTTCATTAAATAGATTTTTGTGAAGGGGATGTTGCATTAAATAGGTTTTTGTGAAGGGGCCTAAATAGGCCCCAAATTTTGTTTGGGCCGACCCCTGCATACTGTTATTTACTTATAAAATTGATTAAAACTAAATATTTTATATGTATTTAATGAATGAAATCATCTGATATAGTATTTAATAAATGAAATTATCTGATATAGTATTTAATAAATGAAATAAGAGCATCCATATTTAGTTAGTAATCAATATATTTTGATTACTTCGAAAAATTACATATTTTAAAAAGTTTTTCTGCCTATTTTACTCCTAAGCAGTTTCATAACTTATGCCAGGAAAAATCAATATGGAGACATTAAATCAAAGAATGATCAATATTGAAATACAAATTAGGAAGAACATAATATCTGAGAAGATTAGTACATGCAGGCAGGTGTATAAAAAAAAAAAAAAAAAAAAAAAAAATGCTTCCAGAATAAAACTTGCAACAAAGTATAGAAATATTTGTTGCTATTCAACAGAGTTATTCATGCATATCTCATTCCTAATAACTATTTAACAAGTGCAGGGGTCACATTCACTCAGGAAGAATTGGAGCAGGTTTTGGAGCAGTCAGAAACGGCTTTTGGAGCAGGAAAGTGAGTTTTTGGAGCAACAAAAAATGACTTGTGGAGCAGGAAATAGAGTTTTTGAAGCAGGAAAATGAGTTTTTGGAACAGCATAAGCCCTTCTTTTGAAAATAAATTCAGTATCACCATTGTACCCAACCCATATGTTGAAATCTCATACAGTACAAAATCTATACTCTGGACCTCAGCGATTACAAATTTCGAATCATTTGTCATAAAAAACAAATAAATGAAAACTAATTTAACCCTTCCCTTACTCCATGAAATATTTATATCAGGGGTGCATTAGCAATACTAACTAATATGGTGTGATCATCACAAAATATTCTTCTATATAAATCAAATTGTCTGCAACAAAAATTAAATGTCAATGTATTCGAGCTTGAGATATAGCTATCGCAGAAATCATGAAAACAAAACATAGCAGCGACACTTGTCGGGCAGTATGCACCCAAAATTAATAAGGATCTATTTAGGTCAAGGTCTAACAGTCTGAAATTTCATGAAATTCTGTGCATTAGTTCTTGAGATATAGTTATTGCAAAAATCGTGAAAAATGCAGCATAGCAATGCCCCTCTTATTTCGCGGTCAATTGCTGAAAATCCCAGTCATATTTCACAGTTACTTGCTGAAAATCGAGGTTTTATTTCGTGATCGTCTGACGAAAATTGCAGTTTCAATTTGCGATTGTTTGATGAAAATCGCAATATTATTTCTCTATCACTTGCCAAAAATCATGATTTTACTTGAAGTTCGCTTGCCGAAAATCGAGGTTTTATTTTGTGAGAGTCCAATGAAAATTGCCGTTTTTTTCTGTGATCACTTGACGAAAATCTTGATTTCAGATCGTAGATTTGATTTTTAAAAATTAAAAAAGGGGAAATCTGCCGTTTGGCGGAAAAATAGCATTCCTGGGAAGAAAATGGCGCAAAGAAATCCGATTTCACCGTAGAAAAGAAAAAACAAAATGCTCGCTTTAGAGCAAAAATAGTAAAAAAAAATGTATTTGTAGCAGATTGTAGCCGATATTTTCATTTGGAGCAGTTTGGTGCAATTAGAGCAGGTCTGTGACCCCTGCAAGTGAAAAATAGTGTTTTTCATTCTTTATGCATGATTTTAAATATGTATGGAAAAAAAAAAAAAAGACTATTGCATATCAATAACCTCTTAAAATTAGTCAAGTGATAAATTATATAACTAAACAACTATTGTCCTAAAAATAAAATATTTCATTATTTAATAATTATATTAATAACAAAGTGTTAAATTAAATTAAACACCAAATAAAGTAATTAGTATACCTTTTTAAAATTTAGCTGACATACTTGCAATTCTGACTATAAATTACTAGCAGCTCAATGACTCTGAAAGCTAGTTTAAGAGGAATAACAAAAATTTTACAAAAAAAAAAAAACCTCTATTATGGAAAGCACAATGCACTTAATGCAATGGAAAGCACAATGCAATGTGACTTATCCATAAACAATTTTATCAGATCGTGCCTAAGCAGAAAATAACTTATTTCTTCCGAAATAATAAAGCTAAAGTTAATTAATTTAGATTGAATACAATATAAATTGAAAATCTATCTACTCGAGTAAAATTTATTAGACAATAAACAAGAACGAAAAATCATGCGTCAAGCATAGATTATGTAACACTTTCCAACGCTTCCAAAATAATTTTATAAATCATATCGTTTAATAAGCTAAAAGATAACATCTAAGTAAACAATTTGGAAAACGCATAACATATTTAAAAACATAATTTCAGGAATTTCCAACATATACAATATTCGGAAAAATATCTGAATACTTTTATTCAGCCCTGTATAGGATCTATAGATTTGTATACAGGGCTAGCACTAGGATTTTTCAAAATTTTAGGAATTTTTTTTCAAATTTTAGGAAAATTTTAGGGGCATTTGCGATATTTTTAACATTACAAGTATGTAATAACAGTATTTTCGTGCTAGTCAGGCACATGTGGTATACTGCCAAAGAATATTCCCATCATTCCAATGAATTCAGCCCTTGTTCCATGTGCTTGTGTTGTTTGTTGCGAATGAGGGCATTTAAATTTGCACAATAACAGGCTTGATATTACAAACCGTTTTAACAGCTTATGCTTACTGCAATTATATTAATTAGAATTTTGAATTCCTGGATCATTGAGCCTAACCAGAATGAATGCTCTCTTTCTCTCTCTTTTGGATGTTCTCGGTGAACCTAGAGAACAAGAGGCAGGAAGCAGGGATGCTAGTGCTAATGAAAAAAAAAAATTCTGAAGCTAACAGAAAAACTTCTGAAAGGTTTTTTTTCACAGTTCTTTGTCGAAATTTGCATTTTTTCAGTGTTTTTTTTTTTGACAAAACATGCATTTTTTCGTGATTCTTTCATGAAATTTGCCCTATTTGCACGATGTATTGACAAAATTACACATTTTTTCGTGATCTTTTGACGAAATTCGTGTTTTTTCGAGATCTTTTGACGGAATTCACGTTTTTTTTCCTATAACTTTTGTCAGAATTCATGTTTCTTTCACGACCTTTTGACGGAATTCACGTTTTTTTTCGTGATCCTTTGACAAAATTTGCCTTTTTCTGAATCTTTTGACGAAATTTGTATTTTTGTGATATCATTTGACAAAATTCGCCTTATATGTATGATTGATTGACAAAATTTCGCGATCCTTCAACGAAATTGGCATTTTTTTTTCCACAATTTTTTTTATGAAATTCACGTTTTTTCCACGATTCTTAGATGAAATTATCTTTTTTCCTTGATTTTTGGATGAAATTGGAGGGGTTTTCACGATTTTTTTTTTTATTATCGAAATTCACGTTTATTCCACGATCTTTTTAAGAAATTCTAGTTTTTTTCCCCCCCGAGATGTTTTTAAAAAATTTATGATCCTTTGAAGAAATTAGTATTTGTCGAAATTAGCTTTTATTCCCCCACGATACCCTTGGATGAAATTTAAGTTTTTTCCCCTATTATTTGTCGAAATTTGCTTTTTTCCGCAATCTTTTGACGAAATTTGCGTTGTTTTAGTGATCTTTTGCAAAAATTTGCGTTATTTTAGTGATCTTTTGACGAAATTTGCGTTATTTTGTCGATCTTTTGACAAACTACGTGTCTTTTTCGGTGACCATTTGTCGAAATTTGCGATATTTTTTGGTGAAATTTTGTCGATCTCGAATTTTTAGGAACAAGAAGAAAATTTTAGGAGAATTTTAGGAATTTTAGGGGATAAAATAATAGTTAGGAAATTTAGGAATTTTAGAGGGAATGCTAGCCCTGTGTATATATACTACACAGGATGCTAAATTTTAGTTCAGTTAGGAAACGCGTAGCACAGTTTAAAATTCTCCGTCTGGAGTTTCTGTCAATAAACGGAAATGTGTTCGCGAACTTTTGTGCTTCCCTGTATAGGATCTACAGAATTTATACACACCACGTAATATTAGACAAAAAGCGAGTTAAAATTAAAATTGTGTTCAGTAACTTAAAACGCATTTCCAGGAATTATTGTTAACAGACAGTAGAGAATTATTTTGTGTGTCTTTGTAAATGAAAGATGACTGCTATTACACACAATATTCTGTAGTAAGCCTCTTGTCATGCACCTTAGTGATATATATAAATTTCAATGCGTTTAAAATAGGGAAATATTATTTAAATAAACCGCAGACGATTTTTCTCCATAGACATAATGTAACGGAATTCTTTTGACTGTCCATGCAAAGTAACTATAAGTGCTATGCACACCCTATTCCATATTAAGCTTCTTCTAATACACCTTTGTGATATATATAAATTTCAATGTGTTTAAAATAGTGAAACATTACTTAAATAAACCGCAAATGATTTTTCCCGCAATGTAACGGAATTCTTCTGAGTGTCCCTGTAAAAAAACTATAAGTGCTATACACTTCCGTTGAAATAGGGAACATGCTACAGATAACAACAATAACATACAAAAATTGCAGAGCAATCCGAACATATTTACGAGAGTTAGAGCATGGACAGACAGCCATACGGCCAGACAAAATGAAGTCCTAAACACTTTTCAACTAGGTTGGAAAGTGTTAAAAAGACGCCTCATAAAACTTTTTTTTTTTTTCTTAAATGCACTTCCAAATTTTATATAACACCACACAAAAAAGTGCAAATTATTTAACATTTAAAAAATGTTCCAGAGTGTGTATAAAGAAAAGAAGATTACAACAGCAAAAATGAAAAATTTCACAAAAGCTAATCTTTTTATAAAGGTGCAAATAAAATTAGAAAGCTTTCTTTTTAAGAAGAAAAGAAAGAAAAATGACCATACAGAAAAATTCTCTACACACAAATGAAAAGACTAATTAGTAATTATATCTAAGTATTTTCAAAATTGTGAAAGGAAAGAAGTGTTTTACAATTTTCAGAAGAAAATCAAAACAATTTGCTTAAATATACATGCTGGTTTAATTTAAACATATCTAGCATGAAATTAAAATCTTAAAATCATTATTCGTAATCCCAGTAGCAGAATTTTCTGTGTCAATCTGCAGCAAACCAAAATTACTGCATTTACTCATTTATAATACCCATTCTTGTTTTTGATTAAGAAAAACGAAAAAAGAAAAAATGTCTTGTCTACTATGTACACATAGTAAATTAACAACAGAAAATTCAAGTATTCGAAAAATAAATCTCTCTCTGTAGAAATGGTCATTAAAAGTTTCAAAGTGACAGGAATATCAAATATAAGATATAGAAGTGAAGATGATATGATATATGAAAATACTGGCTGTGCTTACTTGAATGACTTATTTTCTGTACACATACGAGGGCAGTTTGATAAGTTCTTGGCCTAACACAGAAATGGAACAGGTATGACCAAATGACAATGTTGTTTGTAAAGGATCCTTTAGATGACATGCCGCCGAGTTTCACATGCATGAGTTTATTGGTTATTGCTGGGTGATAAAGTAAAGTAAACAAGTTTTGACATTTTCGAAAAATGGAAAACAAATTGAAGTTCAAGCTGTCATAAAATATTTTGTTAAAAAATATTTAACCCCCAGAAACATACAAAAAGAGTTACAGTCTATCTTAAAGGATTCTTGTCCTTCATATTCAATGATAAAAAAGTGAGCTGCTGAATTTAAACATGGTGGGAAATCAATTCATGATGATGAACGCTCAGGATGCCCAAAAACCACTACGACTGTCGAAATAGTCTCAAAAAATCACAATGCTGTATTGAATGACCACCGAATGAAGATATGCAAATTTGCAAACATCTCAATAGACCGTGTTCACCACATTTTATACAATGTTTTGGGTATAAAAAAAAACTCGTATTTGAACGTCGACCAAAAACATCAAAGAATGAACATTTCTCAAGAGTCTTCTGAAATGTATTGTGTTGCAAGTTGAAAAATAAAATGAAATATTGTCAAAAAGCTTGTATTTTCTTTTTCAAGCAGGGAACTTTTCGAACCACCCTCCTACAGGGCTGCACTAAAGAATTCGCACACAAAAGTCTCTTTTAAATGTATTGAGTTGCAAGGGGACTAAATAATACGAAATTATGTCAAAAATCTTGTGTTTTCACTGTCAGGCTGAGAACTTATCAAACCACCCTCGCACAGTGTAAGGCAAGTATTGTAATCATGAAAAAACCCAATTATGGAAATATTGGTATATTTTTACATTTCGAGGTTCCCTAAATCCACTTTTGCTATTTTTTACAATGATTTCATATGTATGAATATATATTAAAAATTTCTCATGTTTTCACTTTCCTAGAGTTTGTTTTTTGATGGGGGTTTTTATGATGTCCGCATGTGTGTGCTAGTGAACACATAGTGTCCAAAGTATGCTTTCAATTGAGCTTCTATTTGGTGAATACAGGATATTGTCGCAAGAACTGTATTCCTTTTCGAAAAGATCTGTCGATGGGTTTGGTATCTAACCGTTTTTTAAACCATTATGTGACAGTAACTAATAAACATTTCCTTTTACATCTCAATTAAATATTTTTATTGCTCTTATATCGATACAACAACTATGTTTCACCAAAATGTGATTTAATTTAGTAAAATCTTTTTTTTTTTTTTTTATTTATAGGTCTTAATTTCAGCAAGGGCAGAATGAAATTTTTTTCAGAATGCACAGTATTCTGTAAAGTGTTCAGAAAATCGAATGGAGTCACTCCAGATTTTTAAAACTAATTAATCTGAAAGGTCTAAAATAATCTGCAGTGTACACTGCTATGCTGCACTGTTTCTGCTACTAAGTTCGCAATATGGATTTTTTTTTTTTTTCAAAATCATTAAGGTTGTTTTCAAATCCAAACTATTACTTACTGACATATTTCTGAATTAGTTTTTGTTTGAAAACGCAAGAAATTGGCAGGTGTTCTTATTCAAACTATGTAATCGAATAGTGTTTTCAATTTTTTGGTAAAGGCAGAAAATCTTTCAGAAAATACTGTCAAAGTTGGCATTTTGAACAGAATTTCTGAACACGACAGTGCAGAAAAGGAGAAAATACCTGTTATGTGACAACAATCACTAATAACTCAATAAGTAATTTATTTATTAGAAAAATGGAAAACACAATTCGATTCTAAATTGCTTCAATAGGCCAGGCGTTCCAATTTGATGCCTTTATGTATAAAAGTTTTGCATTGTTGAGCAGGGAATTTGAGAACCGCCTTAAATATAGACTTTGCTGTATTTTACTAAAATAAGCAATAAAGTTTTGATTTTATGTAATACAATTACTAACAACATTAATAAAATGGACAATTTTCAATATTAAATATTGTTTCAAAAATGAGAATGGTTTAAAGAATGCAATTAAAATATGAAAACTCATAATTTAAGTGATGAGCTTAATATTAATGAAAATAATAAACCAACAGAAAGTAATACAAAATTGTACAGCTAAAGCATAATATTATTTCTAATAAACAATAAAATTTAACAATGTGATACTGCCAAGTTATAGTACATAATAGTTATCTCTAAATAATCATTACTTATATAAATGTGTAAAGAAAAGAATAAATAATAATAAGCATAAATAGAAACAGAGAAATAATACCCAATAAATAATCTGTTCAAAATTTTGTTTATATGAAATCACTTAATGTCCTTTTGAAAATCTATTTACTGGAAATGATAGTGGAACTTTGTAATTAACATGGATCACATTTTCTCAGTGACTTTTTAAGTAATAAAAAAGACATTTTAGCTGCTTAATTTATTTGTAAATTTCAGCTCCAAAAAAACTAAATTTATAATTAATTTTTAGATATGATACTAATTTTAACTATTAAAGTATTTTCAAATTACAGGATTTTGTCATTTAAAAAAATATGTATGCATAAATGAGCATGATATAAGACACTTGGAAAATATCTATTAGAAAATGAATGTGATTCGACAGAGTAAAACAGTATCTGTGACTGCACTAAGTTTTATTTACAGCTGGTCAAAATAATTAACATTGATTAAATAGGGAAAAAAACAATTAGATTTGACAAGAGAGTCAACATGACTCTGTGAAAATTGGATAAGCGATTAACAGTTTTTTATCTATGATCGTCCATGTCATTTTTTAACATCATAATTACTTGCACTACCCATTAAAATAGATGGCACCATATGTTATTAAAAAAAGGGAAAATGAAGGTTTTCAATGGATTGACTGACGAGGAAGAAAAATAACATCAATAACTGAGGATGCCTCAAGAACAAGAGGTGAAAATATTTTTACAACTTTTGAAATATTGACTAGTTTTAGTGTAATTTTAAAAGTGTTTTTTGAAGTTTTGGACATGTACACTGCTCTTTGATGTGTTTTAAAATAAATTAATGTCTGTTTTAATGGGTAGTTCAAGAATTATTAAGCGATTAACTATTAGAAAAATAATGTGGTTCAGCAGTATAAAACTACATTTGTGACTGCAGACTAAGATTTATTTACAGCTGGTCAAAAGAATTAACATTGATTAAATGGGAAAAAGAACAGTTAGATTTGACAAGAGAGTCATTGATTAGAACTTTCATCCTAGAGAAATCTGTGCAAATATCCTTATAAAAAGATATGTTACTTGTATTTTTTTGTCTATTTTCAGACTAAATAAAAAACAATCTGTTTCTTTCAACTTCTATCATTAATGCAGTTACATTGTAATTTTTGGCAACAGATTATGAGCACCCAATTCAGACAACGTATTTGGTTTTTTTGGTAAATTTTACCTTTGGATACCAAACAGGAAGTCTCGGTCTAATAGTATAGGAATTATGAAGGTTTAAAGGTTTGGAACTTCCAATGTTAAATTCATTTTTAATCATACCAAAACAGATTATAATGCAGGTAATTTTTAAAGCATAATTCAAATTCACAAACTACTTTGCAGAATGAGCTCCATTGTTTTTATTTTTGCATATTTGTAGCTTCTGAAAGTCAATTTCAAAATATGTATATATTTGGTATTAAATGTAATTGCATCCAAAGATATCTTTTTTTGTCAAAAAAAAAAAAAAAAAAGATCTAGAGTATGCGACTTGACCTAACTGATTAAATTACCATAATACTTAATTGTGTCAAAAATATGACACTTTACAATAAATTATAAACACAAAAGAAAAAATTTTAAATACTGCTTACAAAATTTATTTCCAAGGTTACTATCCTTTTCTTTCACAAAAGCTCACAAATTTTGAAGATAGTCCTACCTAAAACAAAAACAAGAACATTTAAATATATTTAAAATTATCATAAAAAATTGACAATGAATGTTTTCTATTCATTTAAATATTTCATTATTTTAAATTAAGCTATAATAACTTCTTAATTTTGATAGAATTAAGGTGACCAGGCATTGCAGTTTTGGACAATGTCCTAAAATTAAAAGTCCTGCATTGGTCGGGTACAACCTGACCCAAACCCGAAAATTCGACTTGAAGTTAACTCGAAGTGAAAGAAAATGAATCCATATTTTAATAAAATTGTAGAAAAGTGGTCTATAATTATCTCTAATATCAATGTTATCTTTTATACATAAAAATGAACATATATGCACTCATTAATATTCAAATAATATATAGTTTTTCCATTGAAAAATATTCAAGACTTTCTTTTGAATAATTGGATGAACCTGAGCTTGACATAAAAGAATCAAAACTCAATCTGAAACTCACCTCAACGCAAACTGCAACAAAAAAACATTTCTCAACCCAACCTACAAGTGAGATTCGGGTAAAATCAGATTACTTGACCCGATGCAGGACTGTACCTAATGTCTCAATATTTTGCTTAAATGTCTCAGTGTTTTACAGAACACCTCAGTCATACTGGTTTCTACAAATTGAACTTTTAAAAAATTAACAGGTTTTGTTTTTTTAAAAGCAATTATTATAAGACACCAAATTCTACTTCTCTATTTAACAGATTATTGAGAAAGCCCACCCTGTGTAAAAAAAAAATAAAAGTAGTAAACTACTCAAAAATAACAGAAATTAGTTGGATGTGCCAATCCCAAAACTTTCTTCTATCCAAGGTTGGCAGGTTTTTGATGGTATAAACTGTCATGCCAAGCCAAAAGCCTCTTGTCACAAACTATTTGTCCAAAATCGCAAATAGTACACTGATATATAAAATTTCACATTAAATGCCACACATATACAACATAAACATTACATGTAATGTTTAAAATGTCACTATTACTGGTGTATCAATAATTAATATGTAGTTTAAAGTTTAAAGTATAGTTGTTAAGCGCAATTTTTTAACACAGTAAAATTTTTATCTAAAAATTATTTTGGGGTAAAATTGTGTTTTTTAAAAATACAGAGAGAATCGATGGCTGTTTAACCCACTCACGGTCAGGCTGTTTTCATATTTTTTACTTGGAAAGGGTAGACGAGGACGTGCTAAAAATCTTTATAAATGGTCAAGGTTCTCACATTGTTAAAAGTTTAGCAGCAACATGGTGAAATTGCTTTCCCCCCTGAAAAACACCTTCGGTAATGAATGGCCTATTGAAGTCCATTGTGGGCGTATCTGGTCAGACTTTTCAAGTGCACTTTCTCAGTGCGATTGATTTGCTCACCCCATTATAATCCCCTTTCGAAAAATTCCTTGCACTGTGTAAACAGATAGGTGACATTCTATTCACATAGAAGGAAAGAAACATAGAAGGAAAGAAAAGTAAAAGAAATGGAAAATGTTATATTTCCATTTGATTTTAAAAACTATCAAATAATAAATTCTAAACTATTTCGTAAATAACTTGCATTATATTAATGAGTTACAATCTAATGTCTTTTAATATTTTATCCCAGTAGGGATATTTAATGAAACACTACATCTCATTCCTCGAATAAAACTTGATTATTTACTATATCATCAATGTAAATATAAGCTAGCGAAATAGAATCTTCTAATATGTGGTATCAGATTCAGTTAAATTCAGATATATATTATTTTTTTTAATTAAATCAAACCTAGAAGGAATAAGTCTTTATGTATCTAAGATGCCTTAGATTTCAGACTTTCTAAATAAGATAATTGTAAAACAAATGGTTGTTATTTTTGTATTGTTATTTACTTCCATTTCTTTCTTTTCTTTTCTCTTTTTTTTTCTTTTTTGAACAATTTATTTATTTATTTTGTAGCTTCGGGATAATAAGTCTCTTCAGGGATTGTGTTTTAGGTAGCTTTCAATACAAAAAGCTACCTATTGCAGCCGTTCGGAGGAAAGCAATTCCAAAAAATGTTGGTATATTTTCACCGAACATGACCCCCATACCCCTAAACAGCCCTCCGTTCAAATGTTGATTTATATATATATATATACAGGGGTCGATGCAGGGTTTTTTTTCTTGGGGGGCCCATTTTGTAAAAAATAAAGGTTATTTTTGGGAAATTTATTATATTTTTGTGAAAAATAACATTTTGTAACGAAAGTTTAAATCCAGTTAATCAAATTGGAACCAAGCATTTATAGAAAAAAAGCTTTTTAAAATCCTTTTGCTGAAGTTTTCCTCTCTGGTGAACTTGTTTGTTTACAAATTACACATTTTGAAACATCACAAAATAACAAATAAATAATAGTCAGTTTTTATGGAATAGAATTTTGTGAAGGGTCCCATTTTATCAAATTGATTTTTGTGAAGGGGCCCATTTTATCAAATTGATTTTTGTGAAGGGGCCCATTTTATCAAATTGATTTTTGTGAAGGGACCCATTTCATCAAATTGCTTTTTGTGAAGAGAACCATTTTATCAAATTGATTTTTGTGAAGGAACCCATTTCATCAAATTGCTTTTTGTGAAGGGGCCTACTTTATCAAATTGATTTTTATGTAGGGGCCTACTTTATCAAATTGATTTTTATGTAGGGGCCCATTTTATCAAATTGATTTTTGTGAAGGGGCCTGCTTTATCAAATTGATTTTTGTGAAGGGCCCTGCTTTATCAAATTGATTTTTGTGAAGGAGCCCATTTTATCAAATTAATTTTTGTGAAGGGACCCATTTCATCAAATTGATTTTTGTGAAGGGGCCATTTTATCAAATTGATTTTTGTGAAGGGGCCATTTTATCAAATTCATTTTTGTGAAGGGGCCCTAAAAGGCCCCAAATTTTTCCTGGATCCCTGATAATATATATATAAATGAAAACCCATGTGAAGAACCCATGTAAAGGCAGAAGATCTTTCAGAACATATTCCCAAAGTCAGCGTTTTTATCCGAAATCCGAGGCAGCAGAGCAAGAAAGGGGAAAAATCGTGTCGTCAGGTGACACGAATCGCTTATAACTCGATAAACAGTCAAAATATATTTTACGTGTATATACGCTGTTTTTGTGATGTAATTTTACAGTCATTTCTGAATACTGGGTAGAATGTATAGACCGGTATAGATGTCGATCTTAGCAGAAAACTTTGCTGCCAGCTTGGTGACATTGTATGTGAAATTTCGTGTCAAACTCTTATGTGTAAAAATCCAGAAATTAAAATTTTATAAACTTCTTTAACTGAATTATGGTCTAGATTATGCGTGATGAAGTCATAAGATTTTTCACGAAAACAAAGATTTAAATAAGATTGTTCAGCACTGAATGAAGTTGTCAGCCATTACTTTCGATTTTAGAGACTTAATCGACACCTTGCATTTAATTCTTTATATAAGTTTTTTCTAAGAAAATGGCTTGCTTTGTTGAAGACTAAGCTTTGTGTCTAAACTTTTTTTGCATCATGCTTATTATAATACGTGTTTTTGTGAATTTTGTCATACGAGTGGTGATCTGTCTGCAATGACTGCTCAATATTATCAACAGAACGAAAGAAAAAAAAAAAAGATTTACATTAGACTTTATTTATAAATTTTTTGTAAGAGTAAGAAAATATGAAAATTTCGCGACAATATTTTCATAATGTTGGAAAGTGTTTCCCAATCTAAGAACGGCACGGCATTAATATTTCTTGTTAAATTATTATAAGTAAAATTTCAAGCCTAGTTTTAAAACACGAAAAGATTTTATAGGTTAATGAAATATTTTAAATGACCAAAATAAATTGTGTGTGTGTGGTTTTTTTTTTAAATAAATAGTTTTAATTTACCTATTTTATGTTCGTTTATATTAATAAAGCATTCAAGTATTAAAAAAAGATTTTAGACAAGTTTAAAAAAGATACAGAGAATTATTTTAGAGAAATAATTTAATAAATAATAAATAAATTTAATTAAAAAAAGCCATATCATAACATAATGTAACATAAATAAAACCCATCGTGAAAATAAAAAAAAAATGATTAACTAAAAAAGAATATTCTGTATAAATTATTAAAATGAAAGTTCTATGTTCAAAATCAGAAAACATTTTGTCTTTTTAAAAATACAAAAAAGAAAGAAAAAGAAAAGAAAAAAGAAAGAAAAAAAATCATATTTATTTGGGAATCACACAACAGTGAAGTGACTATTAACAATATTCTCAAGGCGAAACTCTATTAGGTAGCTTTCAATACAAAAAAGTATAAAGTTACCTATTGCAGCCGTTCGGAGGAAAGCAATTCCGAAAAATTTTGATATAGTCCGTAGATCAGGAAATGGCGGTTGGACCTCCCTCTCCGGAACCGAGTCCATTTCGAGGAAGGCAGGATGGGGTTGGGGGGAAGGGTTGCTTTAGGACAAAAAAAATCGCCAAGTAATACCTCTCCCGATATTCCCATGCGCTCGTTTCGCCAGACCTGTTTTTTCTTTGATCAATATATTGATATACTGCTTATAAGCAGCGTATTGCGTTTCTCTCTTAATTATTGTTATTATTATTAAACTGTTGTTTTCACAACAAACTGTTATTTTTATATAACAAACTAATTGTTATTTACGTTACAATCTGCAATGGCTCCGAAAGGAAAAACAATTCCTTCGAAAGAAAGGATGATTGTGAATAAAGTCACAAAGTTTTTTGAAAAAGAAGCAAACGCCCAGAAACTTTTGTTTCCTCTATCGCAAGCACAAAAGCGGTTGGATAATCCAAAAATTCTATTTGAAGTCGAAGCCCACAAAAAAATTTTCTTGACCCAACCCGAAATCTTAATTAAAAGAAAATTATCCCCCCCCCCCTTTTTTTTTAACGTAACTATGGAATAATAGTCAGCAATTATATGTCTAAAATCAGTTTTATCATTTATTAAAAATAAATAAATAAATAAATAAATAAATACTCATTCATATTCAAATGCTATACAGGTTTGAATTTGAAAAAAATATTCTGAATTGCCTTTTGTAAAGTCGTGTACCCGAACCCGAAACAATTATATTTAACCAGACCCACAACGAAAAATAAATTAGTCCCCAACCATAGAAACTTAATGAAGCTCATAATTTGAAACCATAAATCTAGATAATACTTCTAATTTATCTTACAATGTATGTCATATTTTGCATATATTGTTATTCCACAAAAAAACAAGTAATATAAAAACAATTTTTTAAATCAATTCCTATTTTTAATCATAAATATATAAAATAAACCCGTGCAGCATTCATGTCCCACGTTTTCTTTATTGAACATTATTTTATAATCATCGTTGCGGTATTTTATTTTTTGTTGTCATCACAAATTTGAGATAAATCTTTCATTTCCAACAAGATATATATAGAGAGAGTGTGAGCTAATAGTAGGAATTTTTTTTAAAAAAAAAGAAAAAGAAAAAAGGAAGAACGAAGAAAAAAAGATTAAATCTTGATATCTCAAATCTCTTTATATATTTTCCCCACTCTTCCGTTGAAAATCGGGATGTAAAAATTTATTATACTACGGGATTTGTTAGGCAAAGAACGTGTATATTTTTTTCATTAATATTCGGAATCTTTTAGTATTTATTTTTTAACTATAAAGTTAATTTACAAAAAAAAATGCTATTACAACAAAACTGAAATAAAATCTTACAAACTAAAAGAATTCATAAAAGTTACAGCTACATAATTAGAAAAAAATCCCTGACGGCTCGGCCTACAGGCACAGGTAGATTTTGAAGAAGCAGACTTTGGGGCTCCTGTTTGTTGGGAATTGCGGAAGAAATGACTTTTGGCCATGATACGGCAGTTGGAACCGCCCACTTCGAAATCTAACTTGCTTGCAGACGAAACCGGCAAGGATTTTTTTCTTTTCTTTTTTTTTTCTTTTTTAATAAGGGTTGGTCCTATAAAAAACTTGTCAGTATGAAAGTTTTAGATAATATTGAGAGGATTTATAATAAATTTAAGCGGATTTGGTATCTTGTAAATTGACGAAGTTAAGATTTTTTCACCTCTAACACCCCCTCCCCCTTCGGGCCATTTTTAATGATATCAAAAATCTGTTCTACATAAATTTTCGGCCCTTTTCCTAGAAGTAATAATAACTTTAAACGGATTCGATACGTATCCTAATTAAGAAATTATGGGTTTTTTTTCTGTTTTCACAAAAAGCACCCCTCCACCCCTTGGTTCGATTTTGCCCATTAACGAACTTGACCGAGATTTTATGCCCCTTGATTTTATGTATCCGTTTGGAAGAAATTTGTGCAGAATTATTGACGTTATCGTGTCCATAAAAAAGTGACATAAATAGATAGATAAAGTTTTGAAATGGGGGTGCGGTTTTGGGTTCTGGGAGTCATGATCGGCGTAGATGTGCAAAAATTTTTCAAAAATTCCAACTTAGGGGAGAATGTAATAGGTAGTATTTCTTACGAAATCTACTTAAAAACAGCCCCGCTAGCAAAAGGGAGAAAACGGCGACAAAGCTTTAAATATGGCAAACTACACTTTCCCGTGTTAACAGTTTGACCGTTCCGGAGCTATTGGACTCGTCCGCTTCTACATCATGAATGATTGACAGGCGCCATCTCCTGAACGACGAACATTATATTTTCACCGATCATGACCCCCAGACCCAAAAACCACCCTCCGTCCAAATGTTGATTTATATATATATATCTCCATATATATATATATATATATATATCTGACCTATGTCATACGATAACGCACGTATTTATAAATCGATTTTGATGAAACTAATTGTGTGTATTAAGGTCACCAATGTCTCGACCGAGTTCGTTGGCCAGCTTGGTCCGCCATTTTGTTTCAAGATGGCGGCCATTTAAAAATTTAAAACTAAAATAAATATACAAAAAAAAAAATTCAAATTTATTTTTTAATTACCTGTTAGGTCTTGATACAAGGATTCCAGAGCATTTTTTGGTTTACCTCTATCTTAAAAAATGGCTGAGATAGAGCAGTTTGAAATTCTAGGGTGGCTGACATTTTGAAACAAAACAGCACATTAACGCGATTACTCGCAAATTATTTTCTTTCATTGTTGTAATAATTTTCCCAATCATACGCATAAAACTATATATTCATATCCATTAGCGCCAAATTCTCGCCAAAATTGGCGACATTTGGCGAAATATCGCCAAATTTGGCGACCAAAATAAGTCTTCATAAATGAAGCCAACTTGGCTATAGCTCAATAATTTGGCGAATTTCTTATTCAAATCCAGTATTAACTAATCTTTTGTAAACATTTTCTTTGCATTTTAACTTGCTGTGTGTTCGTGTAACATTAGTTCAAATTTTAAAACGAATATATAGGAAAGCTACCTTTTCCTCCCGGTACAGGCCGGAAGGACTTTTTTCTAACACAACCACAAATACATTTTTATTCTTAAATGCACGAAAGTCAAATCCACTTATCAAAAAATGAAGAATGGTGTTCGATTCTAAATCCTTTCAATAATCATGCCTGAGAATTTAATGTTTGTATCTGTAAAAACAAGTCCGTGAATCTATTATAAAGTTTCGCATAGTTGAGCGGGTAAAAATGTTTTTTTTTTTTTACAAACAACATTAATTGAATATTGTTTGTAAATTTTTGTACGTATATTCAAATTAATAAATTTAGGAAACATTAACTAAAACTGAAACAATTAGTATTCATGACTATATCTAGTTCATTAGTTTTCCTAATACACTTTACTCCTATGGCCTTCCACTGAAAAATGTTAATGCTCTTTTAACATTTTTATTAAATTTCCAATTTTTTTTTTCGTTTCACTAGAAATCATCTTTATTCTGAAAAATCCCTTCCAGATATTGCAATTCTGAGTGATACTGATTTCACAAACTTTTATCGTTTAAAACGGTGTAAAAAAAGACGTCAAAGGATATTTTCCACATTTGTTGAAAAGCCCCTAAAAGCCCAGAATTATAGCAACCTTGCCACGTTAACAATGACAAAAATACATAGTTGTAAAACATAATATTTGCTTGTTTTGGGGAACCTGTCTGTCAAGCCATGAAATAGTGAAACAACCGCGCCAGATTACAGTAAATTTCATCTGTGACAGTGACAGTTGTACAAAGAAAACCATTTTCACAAGCAACAGCTAATCCGTTTGAGTCAAATAGTTTACAGGATACTGTTTAAACTATTATTTTCTAAAGCCGTTAATTTGAGTCATTGAGGAGGCGGTAAAGTGGATTTCTAGAGAGCAACAAAGACAGAAATGTCTTACGCCGCAATCGCAATCTCCATATCTTTTGGATTGAGAAAAAAAAAGTTTTATACAAGGGTCTTTGGGATGGGTGTCTATGATTTCGGTCATGTCTGAAAAAAGAAGTAAAAAAAAAGGAGATAAAGAAAAGTACAGAAATTTTAAAATGTTTTGATGAGGGGTCGAGTCAATCATACTCGGACGGGCAAACAAATTTCCAGATCCCCCCCCCTCCCCCCACACAAGCTACGGGCCTGTAACTTTTGCTGAAATGTTAAAAAAATGCGAGCAATTGGACTAATAAAACCATCTACAACTGCTTGCAGTCTTTAATTTAATCCCAACAATTATAATGGCAATTTTGAACATAGTGATCAACTGAATGTTTCTAAAAATGAAAAATTTGTGCATAATTTTCTGACATCAAATCAATTCTTCAAGATATATTTAAGGCTCTTACAAATATTGAGGAGTATTAAAATTTAATCAATCAATTTTATTGGTGTTCAGTGAAAGTACTAATAAAGTGAAAGTACTAATTCAGTGAAAGTACTAATCATCATTTTCTTTTAGTTCTAACAGGGCGTCTTTATAAAAACTAAAGGAAAATTATGATGACACCTGTACATGCCTTTGAATTAATTGATCAAAAACTTGATTTCCTCTTCCATTACAAAAATGGTGCTATTATATTTAAAAATATCAAACCAAATGTGAATGTTAAATAATGTCTGTGAGGTAATGTCTGTGAAGTAATATTTCCGGTCTTATCGTCTACATTTAGACATCCAAATACACATTTTTTACACAAATTATTTTTCTTTGGTTTCATATTCGAATAAATAATACCTGCAATTTCTTTCTCTTCTTAAGAGTAAAAATTGTAAATTCCTATTCTTTTTTAATCACTTATTCGTGTAATTTTACAAATCTGACAAAATGTAATAAAAATATGATTTTTATCAGATTTATTTATATTGTACACTCTTTATATATTTATTTAATAATGGAAAATTCTGATTATTTATAAGAAATAAATTAAATTTCATTGTATAATTCTAGAAAGTTAAAAAAAATTTCCATCTACATATATAATTCTAAGAAAGTTAAACTAATATTCCATCAATATACAGGGGTCGATGCAGGTTTTTTTTCTTGGGGCCCATTTTGTGAAAAGTAAAGGTTATTTTTGTGAAATTTATTATATTTTTGTGAAAAATAACATTTTGTAACGAAAGTTGAAATCCAGTTAATCAAATTCGAACCAAGCATTTATAAACAAAAACTTTTTTAAACCCTTTTGCTGAAGTTTTTCTCTCTGGTGAACTTGTTTGTTTACAAATTACACATTTTAAAACATCATAAAATAATAAATAGTAAGTTTTTATGGAATTTATTTTTGTGAAGGGACCCATTTTACCAAATTTATTTTTGTGCCCATTTTATCAAATTTATTTTTGTGAAGGGGCCCATTTTACCAAATTTATTTTTGTGAAGGGGACCATTTTATTAAATAGATTTTTGTGAAGAGGCCCTAAATAGGCCCCAAATTTTCCCTGGATCGACCCCTGATATATAATAATTATTCTACTATGTACTCTGAATCAATTAACATTCTTGAGCCTGCCTATAAATGTAACCTAGTCTATATTGATACTTTTTCTGGTCCCTCCAGTAATTGTTATAGACAGGTTTCACTGTTTTATTTTTAAAGTTATGCTATAATTGGTATAGCAACAATAGTAAATTAGTAAATAATTTTTGAAGTGTAGTACTAATTTGGTATTATTAATATTATTTGGGTATTATTATATTTGTTACTATTACAAAGCAAAAGTGCTGTAAGTAAAAAAAAAGAAAGAAAAATCGATTTTAGTTATTTAGTAATATATTTAAACAAAATAAATTGAAATACTGTTAGAAAAATAAAAACATATGTATTCATTAAAAAAAAATTAAATAAATTTAACATGGCAAAACATTTTAAATAATAATAATTAATGTAATGGATTAGAATCGTATGGACGAGAGTTTTAAAATAAAATAATAACTAAAAAATGATATTCTATGAAGTTGCTTCCTTTCATTTTAGGATCGGTTTTGAAATACAATGTCACTAGATGTAGGCTGTACAGAAAACGAAATTCTCTGAGACATTTTCTAACCAAATCTGTAAGGCATTCACCTAAAATACAAATAATCTAGTTGACAAATGGTCTACCTATACATCCATTGTATATGTGGGAAGGGGGAGTGTGCTGACAAACGCCTTCTTTACCGCCCAGTCTGGGGGGTGAGAAAAACGCACATAGACGGTCATGACCACTTAGAAGTAGAAAATCTGAACCGTTCATACGCGCCCATGACCATTTAGAAGTAAAAAATCCTGACCGTCTATAAGCGCTCATGACCATTTAGAAGTAAAAAACGTTGACCGCGTATAAGCATTCATGACCATGAAAGGGTTAACCATGCTGATTGCATACTGTTTGGGAAATACAAAGTATCTCCCAAGGGGTTAAATAATTAGCAGAGTACATTTAAACAGTGTGAAGCATATAAGCTGATTTAAACCCCAAGTAAATAAATCTTAAATATATAATAAAGTTAAACCTGAAAAAGAAGTAGCTTAGACTATGATGGTGGATTAAATGAAAAACAACTAATTAAAAACAAATAACATTTATTAAAAAGACTTTAAATAAAACAACATATAAAAATAGAATAAGAAATATATTAACATTATTGAAACACTTATCTGACTTAATTCGTTATGATAACATAACCATTTATCATGACACAGGTACTTTACATAATATAGATGATCAACTGGAAAAACTTAAATATCACTTCTGAAACTGATGTAACCGGAACTCAACGTCGTATTGAATAAAATAAAACAGTTCAAATTTCATTCTGAACCTCACGATCCAATTAGAACTTCAATTGATGCTAAAAGAGAATTCAGATGAACTGTTGACAATTACTTCTTAGACAGTTTTAGGAAAAACTAATTCAAATGATTTATGACGACAAACTACAACAGCTACAAATTCAAGTCGATTAAACTTCATACTATCTTCGTTGATTTGACAGCTTCAGTCACCAATCTAAAACTGCTCAGGACGTTATGAAGACGGGTCTAAATATCAGTCATTCGTCTAACACTATTTCAGTTCACAGGAAAAACATCCAAGAACAGGAAAAATGACGAACTTGATAAATGATGAACTTCATTTCCAAAAGACAACTATAAAACTACTGACCGACTTTCATAACTATTACACACGAGCTATCATTGTCAGACACTTTAAAAATAACATCGAGCCATCTCTGCAAACGAAAAACAACTACAATTCCTCCGATAAAACTAAAAGAACAAATGCATCGTAAGCATAGTCAGCAAAGAATATATACCGATCTTTGACGCATGCTGATTAACTATGCATGACAGAACAACGCCCTCTTCTGGCATCCAGAATGTTCCTAAGAGAGTGGAGTGGAGATGTACGATTGCTTATGCAAATCGTGACTAAAACAATCCACTACCGCCATCTAGTATCACCAATCTGAACCACTCCAGAAGAGGGTGAAAGGAAGATACGAAGTGACGTTCCCCGATAAGCAGAAATGCGATGTAAACAAACCGTAGACTGAAGAGGGAAAACTTTAATAAAAATAAGTACTGTAGGTAAACTTTAGATATTAAATAAATAGGATTTAAAGTATGAAATATAAATAAAGGAAAGATATTTAAATGAACTATTGTAAATCAAGATGAATGAATATTATTAAATAAAGAGCATATGGTAGGATATATAAAGATGTGAGTACAGGGACAAGACCAAGGGTTGCAGATTCCCAACACATACAAAGGTGAAGAATCCCTTTTCCCTCCTCCTTATTTCAAGCTACAGGGAGGACAGTTAACCCCATGAGGCCATGACTGGGTGAAAGATATCATTAGATGCAAGATACAACACTTTTTCAATTGAGCCTGCCTCCAAACTTACTGAACTAGCAATGCTTTTGATATCAAGTCCTGCTAGCTCAGCATCACTTGAAAGAGTATTTTCAAACTTTAGCTTTATACACTCTAAACTTGGAAATCGTTAAACTGGTTATGTGCTACAGAATGCAGCGGTGTAAAATTGATCCGGATTATTAATTGTACAATAATTTTCTGATTGAAAATTCCAAAAAATAAAAATATTTTATCAGAATAATTTAAATTTTTTTTGTAATTATTAAATTGTTATAATTTTAAATAAAAGATTACATAAATAATCATGATATTTAACGTATGCTTATTGTTGTTAAAAGTTTTAAATTGTGTCACACTTTTTAAAACCAGTTTATGGCAGTTTAAACCAGTTTTTGATGTCAAAAAACCAACCTTGTTTCTATCTGATACATGTTTAAAATTTCAAAAAGAGTATTTTTTTAATTATGCAGTTCAGAATCCAAAAATGCAGCATACCAGTGTCACCTGCTTCTTTGATTTAACCGAAATCTAATCGGCACCAACTGATGTCAAAATCTGAAAGAATATGAGGTTTGATGAAATTCCATGCAATGGTTCTTGAGATAGAGCTATTGCAGAAATCGTAAAAAATGCAGCATAGCAATGCCAACTGTTGGGCGATTTACATCAAAAACAAATTACACCAATTGATATCAATCCCTAACTGAATCTAAAGTTTTATTAAATTCCATGCATTAGTTCTTAAGATATGACTATAGCTAAAGTCATGTAAATCCTAAAAAACGCAGCAGAGCAGCTAAAGGGCTAAATTAGCACTAGCCACAGGGCCACTAAATGAGAAAAAGTGCCTATTAGAAATTTATCTGTTAGGAGACACCTTATGGCCGCTTTCCTACGAGGAAACAGCAAAATTTTTTTGCATTTCATCAAAGATTCTACTTTTGCTCCCAAAAGCAGAATATTTTGCAATGTTCTGCAACGAACTTCAGTTGATAAAAATAGTTCTGCGGGAATAAAAAATAAAGACACATGAATATTTTCTTATATATGAAGAAGTGCAATTTCATATTTTATAGAAATGCAAAAGCCATTTTGTAAAATGCTGACATACACACACGAAAGAAACTAATGGCGAATTTTGCGATTTTACCTGATCGAATAATGAATTTTGTAGTTTCTTAAGACAATCGATTTACGATTTTTGCAATATTGCAGATTTTTCCCTATGTCAACTGGCAAATTTCGCGTTTTTTTCTCGGACCCAATTGTCGAATTTCGTAATATTTTTTTCCTGCGACTGATTGAAAATTTTCGAGATACTTTCAACAATTCACTGACGAATTTGGGGTTTTTTAACTTCAACCGATAGGCAAATTATACAATTTTTTTTCTTGGACCGATTGGCGAAATTCATAGTTTTTTTCATGCAACTGATCCATGAATTTCGTGATTTTTACTGACAACTGATTGGCAAATATTCCAGCTTTTTTTGCGAGAGATTGGAAAATATCGTGGATTTTTTTCCACAACTGATGGAAAAATTTGTGATTTTCCAGACGTTTTAATTTTTTTTTACATGCGACTGATAGGCGAATTTCATTACATTTTCTTTTTATCGATTGGCAATTTTTTACTGTTTTTCTTGCGAGTGATTGGATTGACGAATTTCCAATTTTTTCCAACGATCCACTAAATGATTTCGTAATTTTTTTAGCTGTGACCGATAGCTCAATTTTGCGATATTTATTTACTTTCTACTGACTTTTTTTGTGACTAATTGGCAAAAATTGTGGATTTTTTTCCATGATTGATCGACGAATTTCCGATTTTTTCTCACGTTAACACTGACTTATTTTGCGTTTTCTCACAACCGATTGGTGAATTTTGCGAAATTTTCCTTGTACCAATAGGCAAATTTTGCAGCAGCTTCTTGCGACCCATTGGAGAAAATCTTGCAATTTTTTTTTCCATTACTGATCGACGAATTCCGTGACATTTTCTTTCTACTGATTGGCTAATTGTTTTTGCTTTTTCTTATGAACGATTGATAAAAATCACGCTTTTTTCTGCAATCTAATGGCCAATTCTTAAATTTTTTCATGACTAATTCATGAATTTGATTTTTTTCGAAATTCCGCTGACAAATTTCACGTTTTTTTTTTTTTTAACCTGTGACCGATTTTAAAATTTCGCGATATTTTTCTTGTACCAATAGACAAATTTTTGTAGCTTTTTCTTGAGACCAATTGGAGAAGATCGTGAGTTTTTTCCTCTAATTTTCGATGAATTTCGTAGTTTTTTCCTAATTTCGAGATTTTTTTTAACTACGACCGAATTGCAAATTTTGCAATCTTTTCCTTGTACCGTAGCCAAATTTTGAGGCCTTTTTCTTGCGACTGATTAAAGAAAAGCGTGGGTTTTGTCGCAGTTTCTTCCGGCAATGCACTGGTGAATTTTGCGGTGCTTTTTACCTGCGACCAATTGACGAAAATCGTGGATGGTTTCCCGTGACCGTTCAAATTTTGCATGTTTTTGCCCAACAGGCTGAAGAATTTCAAGATTTGTTCTCCATGATTGACTATCGTACTGCGTATGATTTTTTCACGACCCATTGATGAATTCCGCAATCTTTTTATATGAACGATTAAAGAATTTTGATATTTTTTCCCCGGCCATTGAGTGACGAATTCCGCAATTTTCCTTCGATTGAATGTTTTTTTTTTTTTTTATGAATGGTTATTTTTTTTTAAATGATAATTTGAAATGTTCTGCAGGGAAGGCCATTGTTCTGCGATGTACGTCACACTTTTAAGCATATTTTGCTTTGGGGCTTTTGCTGGTTGAAATATGTTTATATTAACACATTTATTTGGGCAATTTAATTTTAGATTAATACTAATTGGAATTTTAACAAAAGTTTACTGTTTAGAACTTTTAAATAAAAAAGTGGCCACTAGTTTGAAGAAAGTGGACACTTATAAAACTTCTACTACTGGCCACTAATGAAATTTCCCTGTTTTGCTCTTTAATAGCAGCGCCACCAGTTGGGAGATTTACACCAAAACCCAATAAGCAACAACTTATGTCAAAGTCTAAGCTAACTGAATCTGAAGTTTGATGAAAATCCATGCATTATAGTTCTTGAGATATAACTTTCTTGAAAATCGCAAATAATGTAGCATAATAGTGCCACCTGTTGGATGATTAACACTAAAAACTTATCTCAGCACCAATTTAAATCAATCTCTCTAACTGAATCTAAAGTTTTATTAAATTATGTGCATTAGTTCTTGATATAGTGCTCCCACAAAATTTTTGTCACCTACATTTTCTAAAAATAGTCAAATTGTGTTCAGGACCTTCTAAAACATATAAATCCGTCGAAAACCGGAAGTAAAAAATTTTCAGAAATCCAATACAAAACAAAAACAGGCAAAATAAATACATTATCCTATATGATGCTTCATTTTTATCTGTTATGAATAAAACAATAGATTCAACAGAATGGGACAATGTACCTTTTAAAACATTAATGAATATATTTTTTAATTCAAAACATCAATTTTTTTATTAAAAAAAATATTTTAATTATTTTATATTAAAAAAATATTTTTTAAACAAATTAATATTAAAAGATTTTTTTTAATGCAGCTAAAATTGATTTAAATTCAAAATTTTTAAAAATTACATATAAAATTTTGCATTAATTTCATGCTACAAATAAATTAAGATTTAGCAAAACAGAGCTTTTAAAATAAAAATTATAAAATATATTTATTAATCTTTCTAAAAAATTAATAAATATATTTTTTTAAATTTTTAATTAAAAATAGTACTTTAAATTTAAAAAATATATAGAATTTACATATTTTTTAATAAATTTAATCACACCCAAAATTGTGAAATCCCACCAAAAGAATATTGTGAATGGGAGGCTATCGCCCTAAAAAAATTCCCCTTTTCCAGAGAATTTTGCTTTTTCAAACAACGATCAACCCCCGCAATCAATCGATATTTTTGGTGGGAGTTTTCTCGTGATAAATCAATGAAATTGAGAAATTTTTCATGCGACCGATTGCCAAATTTCACAATTTTTTCCCATGACCAACAGACGAATTTTCCAACAACTGATTGACAAATTTCACCATATTTATCTGCATCTGATCTATGAAATTTACAACTTTTTTTCCATAACTGTTTCGACGAATTTAGAGATATTTTCCTCTGAAACTGATTGACAACTTTCACAATTTTATTTTTTTGCGACCGATTGGAGAATTTCATATTTTTTTTTTCCCTCACCTTTGACCGAAAAATTTCGAGATCTTTTCCCTTGACTGACTGAAGTATTTTACATTTTCTAGTGATGGATTGACAATCTTCACAGCTTTTTCTTGCAATTGATCAACATATTTTATGATTTTTATCCCATAATTGATCGACAAAATTATTTTTCCTCGCGACTGATCAATGAACTTCACGATTCTATCCCGTTATCAACTGATGATTTTCATAATTTTTATTACGCGGCTGATCGATGAATTTCACGATTCTTTTCCTTTGACATATTGACGTAATTCACGAATTTTTCCCCATGATCGATGGATGTATTTTGTGATTTTTTTCCCATGAACGAAAAATGAAGATACAAAAGGGCAGTAATTATTCTTAGTTGTTGATGTAATTTTTTTCAATGGTATTTTGTCACATTTGTAAACACAGTTTTTATTGACTTTTGAAAGTGATTACTCTATTTTAGAAATGGGTTTTTCGTGCGGTTTCAGTTTGGCGATCATTTTTTAAAATGGCAGTTTGGCGCAAAAAAAAATTGCCAAGTTTATACTGCAGACCAGCAACACATCTGTTCCGTAATATTTTCTAAAAAGAATTGTAATTGTAGAATAAAGTCTATTTAAAAATATATAAATTTTTTGTAAAAATTTTCATGGCGAGCTTCATTTTACTAATTTTTGATTGGTCTAGGATTTGATTTTCATACGGGCTGGGTCGGGACTGGGCCTGAAAATTTCAGTCATTCAGTCCTCTAGTAAGAACAAAGCCCAGGTTCAGCTTTGAACAGAAAAAAAAGGTTAGTTTGACATGGCCCGCCCGAATGTCCAGAAATAAATTAGGCCCAGACAGAATGATGAAAAGGCCTGGCTCGGCACAAAGCTGCAGATAAAAGTATTGGAAATGAAAATAGGCCTAAACCCGGGCAGACTCTAGATCACATCAGATTTAAAAACATTAAATTCTGTATATATTAACATGATTTAAATATGAAATAAGATGGTTATGTTTTGCATTTTTTATATAAAAGTTGCAGAGCTTGTTTAAATGCTCATGGTGTTAAATATGTAGCAAGAATAATATTTTTTGTTGTTAACATTATTAAAAATAGGTATGTAGAATGTAGATATTATTAAAGCTCCTAACACTTAAAATTCAATAAAGTTATTAGCTTTGTTAATAATTAGTTAATATATAGAAACATTATTCTGCAATATTCTTTGCTAAATGTATTTAAAAAGGCACATTTAAAAAATATACATATTACCCTAAATAAATTTAACAAAATAATAGCTTAACAAGTAAATTTAACAAAATTTACGACAAAATTTTAAATTGCTTAACAAGTTAAAAAAGCAAAACAAATTATTTGCATTTAACATCAGCTATACTCAATACTTTTTTCTTGCAAGAAAAAGTTATAAAATAAGAAGGTAACTAAAGTTTATAGGTTAACAAAGCAATATAACAAGCATAAAAATTAATAATACAATAATGAAGAATTTCTCAATTCTAAAGATAATAAAATCAGGTGGTTTTCCTTAATAAATCCGAGGGATTTGCTCATTCAGAATGTGTTTACCTTTTTAAAATGTAAAAATACACAATGCAAATTTAAATAATCATTATTATTAATGTTTGTAAACGTCTGTTTGTGTGTGTGTCTGTACCCGGATAAACATTGCGAGCGCAGCGAGCAGCGAAGCGATTTTGGTATCAAAAAATTCGGAAAAATCCGGGCCTCCAGGAATTACAGTTTCGAAGAAGTCGGCCCCTAATTAAGAACGTTATTAATTAAAAACCTCATAAAAATTAGCAAAACAAGAAACAGTTTTATCGAAACCCGAAAAGAAAATTTCCGTTTTGATAATCGCAGATATCCAAATTGTCGCTTTTTAACGCATCATCGAATTTAAAAAAATCTACCGGAGGTATCGATCCGAAAATCAGGGCACACATGCGGCCGATTTTTGTCATTCCAAAAAGTCAAATTTTTTGAAATTAAGACCGTAACTTTTCTTTGTTTCGGCCAAAAACTGACCAGACATCCAACATTGACCCCAGACGGGAAAAAGGTTGCTGTAAAGAATGCCAGGTTGACACATCCGAGATCAAATCGCTCCATTCCTTTTTTAAACAAGTGGAAATAATTGCTCTACATTCACGAAAATTTGCAAACATGTGTAAAAAAAATCGCAAATTTAACAAAAAAAAAATTCATAAAAATCGAGCAGTAACTTTTAAAGATATCAATTAAAACTCATTAATGAAAATGAAAAATGAATTTATTTCTATTTCAACTGGGTAGAAGTAAAATATTTGCAGGTGTTGTCATCAGACATTTGGACGCCTTTCTACCAAAAGACATTAAATTGATAAAAAGATGCATTTTAAAATGATTCCAGTTTTTATGGGCAATATATATATTTTTTAAATATCGGATTTACGAATCTGAAAAATATGAATCCTGGCTCTGAGTGCTCTGGTATTTCAGGGATTCAAAAAATTTTCGAAATCGGACCATAATTTTTTATTTTAGCAAAATCCTGATTTTTGTATAGGGAAAAAAAAGAAAAAGAAGCTAAGGAATTAGCTATTTCTTTTCAAAATATCTCCTGTCGTGTGGGTCCCATCGCGAAGTGGTATGGCTCATCCAACTCGACATCAATAGCGCTTACATATTTTAGTTTCCAGTTCCACCACCAGGGGGCTCTTCCGTAAATCTGGTTCTATGGGCCCGATTACGACGGGGTTTGGCTCTTTCGACTGGATTTCAATAGCTTTACAAATTTGGGTTATGTTAGCATAGAACAGATTGCGTCCCCTGGTAGTGGTAGGTGTAATTAAAGAATTTTGCCGCTAACTCAGGTTCTATGGGTCACATCACGACGCGGTTTGGCTCATTCGACTCGCCATCAATAGAGCTTATCGATTTCAGTTCATTTTTTCACCACCAGGGGCGCTTTCCTACCTCCGGTTCTATGGGTATGAAGACGACGGGGTGTGGCTCATTCGACTCGACATCGAAAGCCTTAATGATTTCAGTTATGATCGTATAAACAGATTGTGCCACCTGGTGGTGGAAGGTGGAACTAACGTATACTGCAGCGCGTGCGCAGCACGACTGCTATACGGTGCCGCAGGCAGCGGGGACCCGAGCCGGAGTTTCGTTCAGTTAGAGGTTTATACTATTCGATGTGCAATTTAAGGGATTATCCGGTGCCGAAGGCAGCGGGGACCTGGGTCGGAGGTTCGTTCGGTTAGAGCAGCCATACTCAACCTTTTTTTCTGGCGGGCCGCAAACATATGTCTGTGACGTTAGGCGGGCCGTAACACACTTAAAAAAGGGTAATTAAAATAGAAAGATAACAAAAGCAATGTAACACAGTTAATGTTATCAGAAGGATTAAATGTTTGTCGTGGAAGGAATGTTAACAAATAATTTTAACACCACTATTTTTAAACAATAAACATCACGGTAGATTTCTATTGCAAATGCTGCAGAAATAGGCCGCGAAGTTTGTTGTTTGGAAATACCAATGTAAAAAATTTTGGTGCCAATTTTTTCTGCGACAAACGTTGAACACTAAAAAACTGTACTAGCTTTATAATAAGTATAAAGCGTTGTAATATAACAATGCGAAATTTCCGAGATCTAATGGGGAAAAAAAATAAGAGATTTTCTCTAATAAATCAGTATTTTGCACAATGAAAACCTTTTTCTTTTAATTGTAGAAATATATGGTGTAAATTTAATTTTGAATAATGTTTGTTTAGTATTGAAGATTGTGAAATGTATACAGCACTGTTGCACAAATAGAAGAAAAATAACTTTTGACTAAGAAAACAGCATTTAGAATGTTTTAATATAATTTTAAATTAATTATAAATGACATGACAGATTTCGTCTTCTCATGAAAATATATCAAACAACAGAGAAAGTCTTAAATACTTTTTATGCGCATCTAGATTAATTTTATAAGTATGGGTTAATGATTGCGTCTCGGGACGCATATAAATGATCGCCGGGCCGCAGGTTGAGTATGGCTGGGTTAGAGGTTTGTACTATTCAATGTGCAAATTAAGGGATTATCCGGTGCCGAAAGCAGCGGGGACCCGGGTCGGAGGTTCGTTCGCTTCGAGGTTTATCTTATTCGAGGTTTTACAAGATTCGAGGCACCGATGTAAATTAGGGGCTCACTAGCGGGCGAAGCCAGCTAGTCATTATTATTAATGTTCTTAATTTTTTATTAGTGTTGAAAATACACCACAATGATGCAAATAGGCCTGCATGTAAAAAGAACTTTTTACTGAAGCAAATGGCACATTGTATAGGCAGAGTTGTATAATATAATATAGATGCACACGCGCACACTGTGCATGGAAATTTTTCTACAAAATTCGGAACTTTGCAGAAAAAATTTTAGAAAAGAAAAACATAATTTTTGTTTTAATACCAAAAAATAAAAAATATTCCAATTTTATGTACGATTTATTTACTGTTTGTGCACAATTCAAAGTTTAAAGATGCAAAATATTGTTGTGACATTACAAAAGGTTGCGAAGAGGTCAAAATATTAAGGATTGAGCTGTTTCTAAATACATTGTCAAAATAACTGTAAGAATTCAGCTCTTCCTATCATGGATTTTCAGCTTTATTATTTTTTTAATCAAAATAATTGTTCTTTAATTAATATTAACTAATTTTAAGTGGTAATTATTTTAAGCTACTATTTTTAATTCATATTGTCAAAATAATATAACACATACTTTTATTATACATTAAATTAATTAGCAGAAAGTTTTTGACCCAGTATTTATGTGCACAGAAAGTTTTTGGTTTTATACAAGTCTGAGTATAGGATATTTTAACGTAATTCTAATTAATTATACATAAGGCAGATTTTGTCTTCACATGAAAAAAATATAGTATAACAGCAGTGAGTCTTAAATACCTTTTATACACATCTCAAATTTTTATAAATATGGATCTAATGATTGTGTCTCCCAGGCCACACATAAAAGGTCCCACCTGCAGGTTGAGTATGGCTGATTTAGATGTTAAAATTTCCAGATGATTTATTTTGCATCAATTTATGCACAGCTGTCCCATGTCGATTCCTGGCATAACAAACACCTACTCAAGTTTAGAATTTTCAATGCCTAACAGGTGGATATCTATTTCCAGAATACGTTATGTCTATTTACACCTTTTTTTTTTATCCTTGATTGTCAAAACTGTAAACTTTTAAGAAAATCAACCAAATCTGGAAATGTTTCTTCTAAACAATGTAAAACTATATGCATGTATTTATATGTAACTATATGTATGTCATTTTTAAATATTCTAAAACTGCTATCCCAACAGAATAATATTAAAATTTGACAGTTTATCTTTAAAAAACTGTTTAAAAATATTCTATGGTATCCAGATATTTCTTTCAAGACTTTTAAATGCAGTTTTTTAACTTATAGTTTGGATTCTAACACAAAATTTCAAATTAATAAAAAAAATTCCTTAACATAGTAAATTAATCACTGAATGGTGAAATTCTAGTCAGGCGATGGGCCTTCTAAAATGGTTCTTTGACAAACACTCGTTTAATTGTTATACAAGAGTATGCAAACACAGATAAAGATAAAAAATTAAACTCTAAACTATTAATCTACTTTTTAAAAAGATAACGGGAACCCGTGGATACCCCACATCAAGTATAAACCAGATATTTTATCATAACTTCAAACTTTTGTATTTTAACGTGCAACCATAGCAAACTGTTTTTATGCTTCAAATTTATTCTAAAAGCACATTCAACAAATCTGATGCATCGAAAAAAAAAATCCTCATAACTTTCTAAATTTCAAATAGTTATCGATAAAAAGATAAAAATTAATGAGTTCTGAACGGAGAATTAAAAAAAGGTAATATCTCTCATGCAATTATAGTAAGAAAATCCCAATTGAACGAATAAAACTATAATCAAGATCAACAATTAGGTAAAAAATTTTACATACGTTTAAATATGAAATCCACAGCAACAATTTATACGGGGATGAAACATTAATTATTACTGATGCAAAACATATAAGAGTGCACTAAATGATGCAAGCAATTGGCAGTATTACGATGATAGATAAATAATAATAATTATTAATGCAATATGTCACTGAGATCAGCGGAAAAGTACAAGTTAAAACGAACAAACAGAACGCTCGAACGCGGCCTTGGTAACGACAGTTCTATTACGCATGCGTCTGCGATAAAAACAAAAATATTGTTATTAATTATTAGTAATAGCCTTTTATATCATACTTTACCAAATAGTTCTTGTCTTATTTTCAATAAATAGCTCAAAACATCCCGTAAACACTTTAAATAACGAAAATTAACTTACAAACTAGCAACAGTTTGGGTTAGAGATTAACTAATCAGCTGAGAGAGGGAGGGGCCAGCTAAAAATATCTCAAAGGGGTGCGTTCAGTTTTCTGGCTAGTTTCGGACTAGAATATATTAGGATGCCTGCATATGAGAGTGGCAACATAGGGACATAAAATTTGATTGTTTGAGAGAAGGTGGATTGCTCTCTGCTGCAGAATGAAAGCTAAAAAAATCGTACCAACCGGCGAATTCGTCTACTATCATTTCTTCTTCTATTAGGGATGACCTACAAGTTGCTATGAATGCTGCCGATTGGGACAAAGTCAGTAGGAAAAAATTTTCCACAATGGACAGGACATTGATGAGACATTCTCCCCCGTTAGTCCAAAAAACCGTTGAACAATATACAGCTGCTAGTCCTGAGAAAATTGTAGCAGACAATTCTTATATTCAAAATGATAAGACTGTTCCTATCGAAATCTATTCCAAGAAAGAGGAATCAAATTGTACCGAAGAACACCCTGAGTAGTAAAAAATTATTATAAAAAAGCCAAAACAAAGTATGGTTACTGATGTCGAAAACTTCATCGAACTTGCCAATAACATGTCATGTAATGGCAGGTTCAACTTCAAAGCCAAGTTAGTTAGCAGATATACCCGTATTTTCGCAGCTACTCTCCGGGGCAAATTGGCTATACATGAGTACCTCAAACAAGGAGGAAAATCAACACTATCGCATCCCAGATAGAGAAATTTACAAAAAGTGGTAATCAGTGGCCTCCAAAGATCTACGCATCAGGACCTCCTAATAAAAGAAACTTTAGCCTGTCTGGGCTTGATGACTGGGCCCACACAGCACACTTGGTCCCAGTGATGTCTCGAGTACATCGCAAAGTCTCATTATCATCACGTCTCTGTGTGATGTACATGAAACATCTCTGAGATAACAAAACAGGCTGCCACTGAGATGTATCTTTGCGATAGCCTGGAGACGCAAGCTGCTGTTTTCGCCCATGCGCAAATACGCGATGGTCATTCACGCATGTGCGAGCTAAATGGCGTCTAATGCAAAGCGAATTCATAGTGAAGGATGTGTATGAATGCCATGTTGTTTGCTGTGTGTTGGATTTCTGCCTTTTTTTATATTTGAGTGACGTTTCTTCAGTTTTTAGGAAAAAATCAAATAACTATGGTTATTTTTGAAGACTAAGCGTACATATAAATGATTATGTTAATATAATCAGGCTTGATAACTGCACTTCCTTTCGCAATTTTAAAGTAGATTGCTGTTTGCATTATTTTTCATATCCAGAGGAACTCTCAAAAATATTAATCTTCAAATATAATAATAAAAACTTGTCATAATAGAAAAGTTTGTCATAGCAAAACATATTAAAAACGCTTTGCGATGTTATAATTATTTTATTTACATGTGATATTTTCAGCTTTTAGGTATCTAAATAAAATTTCTTTTTATGATGTTTACCTTTTGTACTTTATTTAGATTTTTTTATGTTAAAAAATATAATTAAACAATTGTTCATTGCAATTCATTGCAAACATCATAAAACATTTATATTAATATATATATAAATCTACAATATCGAGTAATGGTCTAGTCTAATAAAAAATAATAGTTTTATTTGCAAAAATTGAGAGATCATGAAAGGTAAGTGTTATAATTTATTAAACTTTATTATCCTGTTATGTATTTATACATTTTCTGAAATATATTTAAATGTCTTATAAAGCTTATTCTGCAGTTTTATTTAATGTATATTAAAGAAATATGTGTTGCGAGTTTTAAGTAAAAAATATAATAAAACTGTAGAAAATTAACATTTTACATTATCCACCATCCATGCAATACTAAATATTTTATATATATTTGGTAATTGTGTAAACAATGCGAGTCAGTATTCAAGTTGCAAGCACTTTTGAACTTTTTCTCGGTATAAAAAATAATAATTTTAGTCTCTTATTTAATGTAAAAATGAACCATTCATTCAAAAATAGTTATATAAAGTTTAGAATTTGTTTTGTTCCTTTTTAAAAGGACTATTTAATTTAATTTATTAAAAGAGTATTGCTTTTTACAAAATATGTACAGTTCAGATCTGTGAGGATTATGTATTAAGGATTAAGATGTATTACATCAGTGAAATTACTATGTATTCTTAAAAACTGAGAGTGCATCATAAGTTGAAATTTATTTCATCTATTTGTGCTGGGAGAGGGGGGGGGTCCTGTTTTTACAATGAAACTCATGCAGTATTTTCTTAAAATTAAACACAGAATATATTTGTTAAATTGTGAAGATTTAGGTAGTAATATCTTTAAGGTCAGATAAAAAAATGTAGTAATAAAGATAACTTCAGTTTCTCGATGGATTTTACATTATATGCTCATATGCTGCAGCAGGATTATTTTAGAGGCTGCATTAATTGTGTTTGTTTAAATTATTATTCTAAAGTTATGTACTGCCAAAATTCAAGATAATTTTAAATATGCATTAAAAATAGGACATCAATGAAAAAAAAAAAAAAAAAAAAAAAAAAAAGAGCACATTTGTATCAATATATATTTGTGCTATACAATAGGGACATCAAAGTTTTCTCATTTCTGTAAATGCTCGCTAAATATGATTGATAGAAAAACATAGCAATATTTTAATTGAAACCTGGTTAGTATAATAAGGTTGGTTTATTTATATTTTAATATTATTCATGAATTTATTTTTGAGCAATGAAAAAATAAATTTAAACATTTCATTATGCATTTTAAAACTATTTAAAGTTTTATAAAATATTTAACACTGGCATGATGAATTATTTTTAGAAACATGTTGTTTTATCGGGATGATAAAGTTCTTTAATTCTAATACAGCACATGTTGATTTCTAGTCAATGAAGAAAATTGTTAAAATTTGCAAATTTGGTATACATCAGAAAATTTTCTCAGCATTTAGCACAGATTGCTTTTAAATAATTGAAATTAAAACAAATATAATAATCAAATTCTATCTGTATTAAAGGATGTAAAATTTGTTTGTATGAAAAATGATTGATTCATCAATAGCATTTTATCGATTCAAAGAAGCAATTTTTTAATATTAAACTGAATTATTTTAATCTGCAGGTATGTGGAATTTTATGATTAATAAAGTAATTATTAATTTCTGATACCATAGTACAACAAACTGCAAAGTTTAACCCTTTTCACTCCAAATGCTCTGCTGGAAAGGGGGGGGGGGGATCGATATTCAATAGATTGCTTTTATTAAGAGATTAATATATAATTTTCTATTCTTGTTAATCATGATTAACAGTTGATCTTCATGAAATGCAAAATGTTTGCATTAAAAAATATGATTTTTTAAACAGTTGAGTTTGAACCAGTAAAATTCATAAATTGAAATAGTGACACATATGACATATGATGTAATGTAAGCAGCCACAGGAGTGTTAAAAATAAAAAGTTTTCTTAGTTTCGGTTTAAAATGGATGAGAAAAATTGGAAATAAACATTGAATAAATGTATTGTATGAGTTTTGATTTTTAAGAAAATTTCAGGAAAAATTCATCAACTATGAACTAGGATGGAGTTTAGTCTCATCAAGTAAATTTCAATATATACACACATTAAAAAAAGTATTATTGATTATAAATTTTACTATGCAAACACAATTCCAATAATTTAGGTACTCAGAATACAAATGATACAAGTCTATGAAAGCTAATTTTTTAGAAATGTAAACAAAAATTTAGAGTAGAATGGTAATGTCCTGGAATGAATTGGGATGATAAAGCAACACTGTTCATACTTAGAAAGAACATAGTCATTAAGCACTTTTTCAGCAAATTTTCATCTTTGAATCAGGTGTATTCTGGATGCCTCAATAATCATAATGAAAGTTGTCGAGTTGTCACACAAACTTCCAGAAAAATATAAACTAAAAATCCTGCTTCATATATAGATTATGTAACACTTTCCAACATTTCCAGAATACTTTACCAATTAATAAAGTGGAAGTTGATGTCTAAGTAAACAATTTTGGAAACACATAACAATTTTGAAAACCCAATTTCATAAGTTATTATCAATTGTGGAAAAAATAATTGCATTATTTTGTGCAGTCTTGTATATGATCTGTAGATTTGTATATATACTACTTAGTATGTTAAAATTTAGTTCAGTTAGGAAACACATAACAGTTGAAAATTCCCCTTCAGCAATTTCCATCAATAAACAGAAATGTACCCGAATTCTTTGCCCCCCCCCCTCCCCCCAATCACTGAAATTTTTAAAAGTTGGCTCTCTGACACAAAAACAAATGAATATAAACAGATCTTATCAGGGAGTTTGATCTATTTCTACAGAACTTCTTTGAATATGTAAACTACTATTATAAATATAAAGATAATAAAACTGTATTAGTCATTGATATTTTTGCACAATAAGTACTCATGAAAGCATTGTGATTATACATGTGACAGACTTCATTTATCATTTAAACATTCTCATTACAAAATCAGCAGGAATATTTTAATTTAAACCTGATTAGTTTAATGATGTTTGAGTTTTTTTTATTGATATTATTCATAATTTTTTTTTTCATCAATGAAAAATAAATTACAAATAAATAAATTTAAACATTTCATTAGGCATTAAAACTATTGAAAGTTACAAAATGTTTAACATCTACATGAGAAATAATTAATGAATTATTATTTACTAGAAACATATTGTTTTATCCACATGATAATTGTGAAATTTTACAAATTTGGAAATTATCAAAAGATTTCCTCAGTAATTACCACAAATTACTATTGAATAATTTAAATAAAAATAATTATTGTAAATAATGAAATTACATCTGTATTAGAGGATGTAAAATTCTTGTACATCCAAAAAGATTAATAACATTTTTATAATATTCAGAGAAGCATATTTTGAAACTTGTTTAGCTGAATTATTTTAATCAGCAGATATGTGGAATTTTATGATTAATCAAGTAATTATTGATTTATAATATTATATTATAGTACAGCGTGCTACAAAATTACCCTTTTCACCCCAAAGACTCTGCTGGAAGGGGGGGGGGGGATTAATATATTCCTTAATAAGTTTTCTTAATAATACTAAAGAAATTAATGCGTAACTTTTGATTTAAAAAAAAAAATTAATTAAGCATGCAAATATTGTAACGTGTAAGAGTTAACATTTTATGACAATCTTTTCTTAATCATAATTAACAAATGATTTTCATCAGAAGTAAAATGCTTGCATTCAGTAATATGAGTTTATTTTTTTAAAATAATTAAGTTTGAACCAGTAAAATTCATCGATTGAAATAGTGAAACATATATGATGTAAAACAAGGAATATTTAATAAAAGGGGTTGAATATAATTTCTGTTTAAAATAACTGAGAAAAAAAAAACATCGAATAAACACTAATAGAATTCTTTGTCTTACACTATTATATAATATTATTACTCATCATAAATCATGTATTGCATGAGTTTTCATTAAAAAAGTGTGTAATGAGAAATTCTTCAATTATGTATTAGTATGGTTTTATCTCTACAGTAAATTCTAATATCACACATGCATTTTTTAAAAAGTGATTACCAATTATAAATTTTACAATGCAAATACAATTCCAATAATTTAGGTACCCAGAATACAAATGATACAAGTCCAAAAATCACTGGACTTATTTTGAGAAATTTAAACAAAGATTTAATTTAAAATGGTAATGTCTTGGAATGAATTAGGATAATAAAGCAACTTGGACTGTTTATACTTAGAAAGAATACACACTCTTTCACCAAATTTTTAACCCTGTATCAAATTTGTTGAAAGTGTGTTTTCAAAAAGTATTCATTAAAAGTGTATTCAGGATTTCTCAGATATCATAGACATATCCTAAGAAAGTTGTCACACAAACTCACAATACAATAACACAGTGGTATTTCCGTGTCATTAAAGGATGGAAGATTTTATTAAATGCAAGATGATTTAGGAACAAAGAAGAACTTTTTGACATTTACTTGGGCTTGCTTAAGTTAAGTGGGAACCTGCAGAATGAATTATTTACTGACAAAGTATTTTACTTATGCAATGTCTTTTTAGGTAGATTTCGTAAGAAATACTACCTATTACATTCTCCTCTAAGTTGGAATTTTTTTAAAATTTTTGCACATCTACGCCAATTATGATTCCCAGAACCCAAAAACATCCCTAGTTCAAAACGTTTTCTATCTATCTATCTATATACCTATGTCACTTTTTTATGGACACAATAACTGCAATCATTCTGCACAAATCGCTTCCAAACTCATACATAAAATCAAGGGGCATAAAATCTCGGTCAAGTTCGTGAATGGGCAAAATTGAACCAGGGGGGGGGGGATGGGGGGCTTTTTGTGAAAACAAAAAAACCCTATAATTTCTTATTTATGATACGTATCAAATCCGTTTAAAGTTATTATTACTTGTAGGAGAAGGGCCGAAAATGTATGTAGGACAGATTTTTGATATAATTATAAATGGCCCCAAAGGGGGTATTTTAGAAGAAAAAAAATCATAACTTCGTCAATTTCTAAGATATCAAATCCGCTTAAATTTATTATAAACCCTCTTAATATTATCTAAGACTTTTATATTGACAAGTTTTTTATAGGACCAACACTTATAGCAAAAAAAAAATTAAAACCAAACAAAAATCCCTGCCGGCTCCGCCTGCAAACAAGTTATTTTTCGAAGTAGGCGGTTCCAACTTCCGCCTCTCTGCGAAACTGATACATAAAATCTCTGTCAAGTTCGTTAATGGGCAAAATCGAACCAAGGGGGGGGGGGATAGGGGGGCTTTTTGTGTAAACAGAAAAAAACCCATAATTTCTTAATTATGATTCGTATCGAATCCGTTTGAAGTTATTATTACTTCTAGGAGAAGGGCCGAAAATTTATGTATGACAGATTTTTGATATAATTAAAAATGGCCCCAAGGGGGGGAGTAGGGGGTTTTTAGAAGAAAAAAAATCATAACTTCGTCAATTCACAAGATTTCAAATCCGCTTAAATTTATTATAAATCCTCTTAATATTATCTAAAACTTTTATATTGACAAGTTTTTTATAGAACCAACTCTTATAGCAAAAAAAAAAAAATCCTGCTGGCTCCGCCTGCAAACAAGTTAGGTTTCGAAGTAGGTGGTTCCAACTGCCGCATCATGGCAAAAAGGTCGTTTCTTCCGCAATTCCCAACAAATAGGCGCCCCACGGTCTGCGTCTTCGAAATCTACCTGTGCCTGTAGGCCGAGCCGTCAGGGATTTTTTTTAAAGTGTATCGATTACAAATTTAGTATGTAAACACAAGTAGAATAATTTATATACCCAGAATAAAGCCATACAAGTCCATCAAAACTAATTGTTTGACATTTTGAGTAGGGTAGTACAGTCACTCAAACTGTTATATATACTTGGGAAAAATAGATTATTGAGAAAGAAGAAGAGTACTATTTTCAGATTACTTGTATTCAATGTGTTTTCTCATATTATAGATAACTCTTAGGAAAGTTCTTAAAACATGAATTTCCAATTCATTACTAGAATGCATTTCAGTTTTATTAGAGGATGGAAGAAGTTGCAGGATTCAGAGAAGAGAATTTTTGATATTACTATGACTATCTTGAATTGAAAAATAACAGAAATGTGAAATTGAGTTATTTTGCAATACCTTTGAATAACAGTCACACCTTGCAGGGGTCGATGCAGGTTTTTTTTCTTGGGGCCCATTTTATGAAAAGTAAAGATTATTTTTGTGAAATTTATCATATTTTTGTGAAAAATAACATTTTGTAACGAGTGTTGAAATCCAGTTAATCAAATTCGAACCACAAGCATTTATAAACAAAACCTTTTTTAAATCCTTTTGCTGAAGTTTTCCTCTCTGGTAAAGTTGTTCGTTTACAAATTACACATTTTAAAACATCACAAAATAATAAATAGTAAGTTTTTATGGAATAGAATTTTGTGAAGGGCCCATTTTATCAAATTGATTTTTGTGAAGGGTCCCATTTTACCAAATTGATTTTTGTGAAAAGGCCCATTTTATTAATTAGATTTTTGTGAAGGGTCCCTAAATAGGCCCCAAATTTTTCCTGGATCGACCCCTGCCTTGGGTAATTAATTTAATTTACAAGTAAGTGAGGTCCTTAAAAGTAATTTTTTTTAAGTTAGAGAAATTACAGCAACAAAAAAGTCAGGGTAAATTTACATATCAGCAGGCCAATTGTCATCACTATTTCCGACTAGTAATTTTAATTTTATTTAGGATATAAATTTGTTATTAAATAAGATTAAGATTGGTAATCAGAAGTAGTGGTAACAATTTGAGACCTGTAGATGTCACAATGTGACGTCGCATAGGTGTTGCACTGCGATATTGCTGAAAAAGGACATTCGCACATTTCCAGAACATTTCTGAGACCATCTGTGCGATGTAGTGTAGACATTAAAATGCACTGTTGCATAGATATCGCAATGTGATACCTCATAGATGTTGCACCGCGACGTCACTGAAAAAGGACATTCGCACATCGCCAGAACATCTCTGAGACCATCTGTGCGATGTACTGTAGATGATAAAATGCAATATCGCACAGATATCGCAATGCGACGTCGCTGAAAAAGGACATTTGCGCATTGCCAGAACATCTCTGAGACGTTCCGCGGGACATCACAACGTCGCAGTGCTATGTATATGCGACGTTCTAGAGATGAAAGTGTGCTGTATGGGTAGCAGCATTACTCCACCTGAAAATCAGACGTGACGGAAAAATTTTCCCCATTTTTTGGCAGAACTTCCGAAAAATGTTACATCCAACGAAATTTTTAATGTAAGGGTCATTTTCAACCTAAGAGCTGAAATAGAGAAATTTAGGTCAACGAAAAAAGTAGACGTTGTTTCACGTAGCGGTCAGTTGTCATAGTAATCCAAAATGTGTTTTGGTTTCGGGGTGGTAACCACATAAGTAGAGTTGCAAATATCCGGTTTATTCCCAGGTTTATTCCAATAGACCCGGTTTATTCCCAAAAGACCAGGTTTAATCCCAAAAAACCCAGTTTATTTCAAAAAACCCAGTTTATTTCAAAAAACCCGGTTTATTCCCAGGTTTAAACCGGGTTTATTCTAGCCTTTGCAACTCTACACATAAGTATAGAATGTGCAAATAAAAATGCCACAGAGACAGCCATGTTCTGTAATTGCGCTCTCCGGCACATATCAAATTACATAGAATGAGCTAAATTTTCGACGATACCCTAATTTCGTAAAAGTTACGCAAAAGTAACGCCCAATTCAAAGATTACCCCTGTTAGCAAACATAGCCAAATCTCTAAGGAAATTCTAAGATTCAATCTGAACTAATCCTCCGACGCAGCAGCTTTGAGAGCCAGGATTTTTCCTCTGTTGTTGAGATCCTCACTAAAATCATCAGAGTTACAAATCAAATATTTTGATGAGATTCCCACCAAACCCAACAGTGTTCATAAAGACCCTATGTCAAAATTATTAGTCTTCAGCGAAGTGTTCGTAAATTCTAATTTCATGTCTCAAAGTTCTTAAATTCTCTACCCTTTTAGGAAATTGTTTTCTATGTCTATTACAGGTTTGTTTTACCTCTTCTAAGAAGATTTAAAGCTATTTATACATTTATTATTATTATATAAAATTGTATAGTCACTAAAAAGTATCTCTTTTTTTTTTCTTTCTTTCTTTTGGAGGGAGATTTTTTGTTTATCCTGTTTGTTATGTTCGGTCGAACTGGAGAACCCTTTTTTACTTTTTAGACTTTTTTCTTTCACTTTGCTCTGCGGACTTCCAGCTTGCTGGTAAAACCTGCCTCATCTATTTCCGTATTGGCTGCTTGCGTAGCCACCCCGCGTAAATAGACCCACTTTCTCGTCCACTACTCATTTCGTCCTCAGCTCTCCAGGCGTTCACTCTAACTCTCATGTTCAGCGGTGGAGTCGATCTTCTTGAAGACCAAGTTGATTGCTACCGGCATCATCTGGACGTGCGCACCTGATATTGCTGCCGACACTTTCCACTTTATTAAAGTATCTATCCTTAAATTTAAGTAGTGCTTCGCACTACAGTTACACTTTCTTCACATTTTCTCAAGTTGCGCTATACCATTACTTACAGCCTGGGCATGCAGTTGCTTCGCAACTAGGAAGCCCATTGACCAGTCTTCAGTAGTATGTATTTCGCCACTCTCATTTACAGGCAGCCTACTTGAAACAGCATCGCTATTCATTTACAATGCAGATAGTTGAGACAAATGTGTAGATCCCCTGTAGCTACTTCCGTTCAGAGAACAGTGCATTTGGAGAACCCGTTAATTCCCAAATTGCCTCAGTAATATGATTGGTTGAAATTCCGCTCTAAAAGTTTTAGCAGAATTTATAAGAAAATGAAGGGTGATTTATGATCAAAATGAAAGAAAAATTAAAGGTGACGTTAAGATGGACAAATAAAGCAATTTTTAAATTAGTTAACGAAATTTTTAAAAATCGAAGTATGGAAATTTTCTACATATTAGAACAATTCTTCACCGCTAATAGTCAAAATATGAATCTTGAAAAATATGTGATTTGTGATATTCGCTAACATTAACGCATATATAAGCGCTTCGCGCTGATGAAAAACAGTCAGGGGATTTAGCGAACTCATTGTATTGGAATCTCTAAAAATATGAAATTCTTTATATTCGCAATAATTAAAACGCACGAGCGGGGAAGACAGAGCTATGCTCTGTCAAAATTAGCTTTGAGTTCAAATATCATGACCAAAATGACCCACGAATCAAGTTTTCTCGAACATGTGACCAAGCCCAATTGTCTTCTCGTGCCCGAAACCCGTAGGGTATTAAATTTAGCCAAAATAGTCTGAGCCGTTTTTTTAGATAAAATTAGCTTGAGCCACAGTGACCCCAAAATGACCCACTAATCGGATTTTCTCGAGCATGTGACCTGGCCCAGTGATTTTCTCGTGCCCAAAAACCGTAGAATACAAAATTTAGTTCAAATCGTCTGAGTCGTTTTTAAGATAAAAATAACTTGACCCATAATGACCTATGACCAAAATGACGCACTAATCGAAATTTCTCGAACATGTGACCTAGCCCAACAGTCTTTCTCGTTCCTTAAAACTGTAGGATGCTAAATTTAGTTCAAATACCCTGAACTATTTTTAAGATAAAAATAGCTTGACGCATAATGACCCATTACCAAAATGACCCACTAAACGAATTTTCTCGAACATGTGACCCAGACCAACAGTCTTCTCGTGCTCGAAAACCATAGGATGCAAAATTTAGTCCAAATCGTCTGAGCCGTTTTTAAGATAAAAATAGCTTGACCCATAATGACCCACTAATCGAAATTTCTCGAACATGTGACCTAACCCAACAGTTTTCTCCTTCCCTAAAACTGTAGGATACTAAATTTAGTTCAAATCCTCTGAGCCGTTTTTAAGGTAAAAATAGCTTGACCCATAATGACCCACTAATAGAATTTTCTCGAACATGTGACCTAACCCAACAGTCTTCTTGTGCCCGAAAACCATAAGATGCAAAATTTAGTCTAAATAGTCTGAGCCGTTTTTTAGATAAAATTAGCTTGACCCGCAGTGACCCCAAAATGACCCACTAATCGAAAGTTCTCGAACATGTGACCCAGCTCAATTGGGAATTCAAGCGCTCGAATACGCCATCTGGTGGAAAAGAGATATAACTGCTTCCTTCAGGAAAATCCCTTGCAATCCCATTGCGTTACATGCATTTTTAATTTGTTCATAATGATTATTTTTATGCACAATTTGAGATTTCATGTGCTATTTGTGTTCTGTGTTTATATGTCAAAGTAAAAATTATCCGAATTTGAATATCTAACTCTTTTAAACGCGTTTACAATAAATAATGGTTTCAATGGCACTTTAGCATTAGTTAAAGGGCCAATTTTCCTGTACCGACGGCTGCAATCAGCGCCTCTATAGGCCGTTTTAAGTCCCAATAGTCAATAGCCCAATAGCAAATTAATTGATATAATGTTCATTACACTGTTAAAAATCTGCATTGATTCGACCGTTTATATATAGATAAAGGTTACTGGGATACACACTGTTAAAAATCTGCATCAAACCGTCCAGCCATTCAACCGTTTTTATAGAAAACGGTAACATAACCGTAATTCATCTCTATTCTCTGTCCAACGATGACGCTTTAAATTATGTTCATAAACGAAAACCAATAACAAAGTTGTAACGCACAAATATGAAAAATTGGCACAAAACACCGCATACGGCCGTTTCAAGGATTCCTCGATCCCCTTCCTCAGTGCGAAAAAAAAAGATAAAAATGGGTTTAAAGAACCCCTCGGTTATAGCCCGGAGTACTGGCTTGAATGAAAATGATTCCATTTCATTCAAGCCAGTACTCGGGGCTATAACCAAGGGATTCTTTAAACCCATTTTTATCTTTTTTTTTTTTTTTTTCACACTGAGGAAGGAGATCGAGGAATCCTTGAAACGGCCGTATGCGGTGTTTTATGCCAATTTTTCATATTTGTGCGTTACAACGTTGTTATTGGTTTTGGTTTGTGAATTACATTTCGTACAAAGTAATTGATCTATGCTTTAAATTATGGTCAAATATCTGTTATCTATAAAAAGGGTTAAATGACTGGACAGTTTGCTACAGATATTTAGCAGTTGTTATGAAGCGTCCTCATTGGTCAGAATAGAGATAAATTACGGTTATGTAACCGTTTCTGTGAAAACGGTCAAATGACTGGACTGTTTGATGCAGATTTTTAACCGTGCACTTGTGTTTTTCATATTATTTATATTCGAAAACAATATCTAGCAAGACTAGGTAGGGAGAAAAAATATCAAAAGGCAAATGATAGCTTCGTGAAACAGCTCTACTTTCTTGAAGTTGAATACCCAGTTGCCATAATTTTAGCATCGTCACCTTTGTTCACTTATAATCTTTTGCTTTTGTTAGTCTACAAATTTTCTCTATTGATATATTTTTATATTCTACGCTGGACTAGATTTGAATTCAATAAGTTGTATTTCAAAATCTTCATTTTTAGGGTTTCGTTCATCTCACGAAACCCTATTACTCCCGCTCCATTGTCTGTCTGTCACAGAGCTATTCTCAGAAACTATGTAGCTTACAGAGTTGAAACTTTGTGTATATAGCTGAATACCAGCTATAAAGAGCTCAAAATATTAAAATTTGAAAAATTTGTATTATTTTAGTAAATAGAGATAAAAAACCAAAATCCTAACAGCCTTTTCCTATTAAATTTAAACATTTTTCGTTACAACAGATGCCAAAAATTAAAAATCCACGATGAAATTCTTTCTACAATAATTAATTTTCTATCAGACGATTTCCACGTGAAGAAAGAAAATGAAATAAAAGGTTTCACCAATTGAAAAAAAGATTAATATGAAATAAAAATGATTGACGTCATAGTGGTAATAAAGCGGAAATTTTCAAAGATTTCTTAATAATACAAGGAGTATGAATATGTGTATGTACACAAAGCAGATTAATATCATGTCATTAGAGAATTAAAAAGAAAATCTGACGTCATATTGGAAGTTTAACAAATTTTTCTGATGTTTGAATAATACAAAGCGAATATCAATATGAGCAATAGAGAATAGTAAATATATGAGTTTGAGAAACATTATTGAATCATGATAAAAATCCGATTATGGAAATATTCATTAATATTCATGCATTTTTTAACATTTTGAAGGTGTACAACATGTTTAATTTTGAAATTATTTTTTTATATTGCATTTTGTCCGCGTGACAGATATTATTATGACAGAATATAATAAACGGCTTCGCCCGCTATCGGGCTGGTTTGGATACTCGAAAAAATAGACCGGTAAATTTTTACTTTATAAAAAACAAAAAAACGTTTTTTTTTTTTTGCTAAATGAAATTTATTTGGATTTATTAAAAAAAAAAAAGGATAAAGTGCTTTGACAGAAATATTAAACGAAACCCTTTGAGCGATCTTCGATCACACTTACCCACTTGTTTAACTCATGCTCCTTGTACTTGTTTGAAAATATCCATTATACTTCCGACATGACGTGATATTCGTATTTTTCATACTTGAAACTAATTTCATTAATTTTTCACGTGGAAATCTTTCAACTGAAAATTAATTGCTGTGGAAAGAATTTTACTGAGAGTTTTGAATTTTTGGCAATTAACTGAAACGAAAACTGGTTAAATTTAATAGGAAATGGCTGCTAAATTGTTGGTTTTTTACTAATTAAAAATTAACTAATTTATTTCGATTCCTGATTACTTTAGTTGCTTCAGCTGTGTGTAATGTAATACACCTGTATGCATAAAATTTCACAATCCAGGCTTCCAAACTGTATTTGTATAGAAAAGCAGGCATACAAATTTTCATATATTAGATTGCATGTTGGAGAACTTTCGAACTTTCAGAATAATGCTTGGTTAACAAAAGCAAATTTTCAAAATGGAATAGCTGTCAAATTTAAATAGCAATATTATGAAGGCAATATTATGACGGAATGTTTAGCCAAAAGGCTTAAAACACTTATACGTGAGTCTAATGTAAAACGTTTGAAATCTTTTAACAATGAGCTTACGCCAGTAATTAGTGAAACTGATATTAAGTGAATAATACGCCAGTTAATCCGAGATTTTTAGTTGTTAATGGAAATTTTAACTGCATTTTGCATATTGGGATGTTCTACATGCGAAAAACTTGGCTTATTCAAACGTACTCCTGAGTCAGCAATGGTTAAATGAAATTGGAACTGAAACTCAAGAGGCAGTTTTTCAAGGTACACGTTGTTTGGAAGATTTTGAATATGATGTAGAACTTCAAAATGGTGAAAAATATGCTCAGAATTCCTTCACCTATCATCAGCTAACAGAAAAGAATTATGGACATGTCGGTACATCTGGTGCTTTTACCCTATTTTAGATTCATAGTACGTAAAAGTTCCATATTTTGTGCCGGTTGGCGTGATTGGAGAAAAAAAAAATTCAAGAAAGCGCGAATGGCAGTTTTAACATATTACCAATTTTTTCAAGATGGCGAAAAAAACATGTTTTTTAAATATTTATAATCATACGTTTATTAAATCATGTTTTTATGCTATCTATAAGTATGCAAAAACAAACATATTTAACAAATCTAAAAGGCCTTTTTGTGATAAATAATTTTTGTGGTCAGAAAGAAAATTTTACACAATAAACAAAAGAAAAAACTTCCTGAAAATAACCTGTGGTAATCTCAAGAAAGATATCTCATAAATAGCACTTAAAATCAAAAAACGGTAAAGTGGTCCGTATAAAAAAAAAAAAAAAAAAAAAAAAAAAAAGCAAAAATTATTCGTTTCTTATAAATCTTTTTTGCTTTTAAATATTTCCGAAGTACAAATAAAAAGATAAAAATCTCGTTCAAAACTGCCATTACAATTTAAATATATATATATATACACATACATACAACATGCGCAAAAATTCTATTATTTACATAATATTACATTTACAGAAAAATATAGTTAAAAAAAGCAACCTTAAAGGCTAAATATCGCACCAACCACATTAAAACATTTATCGCAAAAAAAAAAAAAAATCTCCAAATAAACCGGCACAGGATACGGAACTCTCCCCGTACGTATTTCTTTGTTATAGCTTCCCCGGAGAGCGCCAAGCAACCAAGATGTATCGCCAAGTTATATGACGTATAACGTTGATGACATTTTAAAATACCACGTTATAGTCGAGGCTAACGAAAAAGAAAGGCTACCGCGGTGCTTTATGCGTATATTCTTTTACAGACCGCGGAGTCACGTGATGCTCGAATGCACCAATGCAGGTGTACGAAAAGAGCAACACGTCACTCTAGCGGTCTGTAAAAAAAGATAAGTGGAATGCACCGCGGTAGCCTGTCTTTTTCGTTAGCCTCGCGTTATAGTCAAGGCTAACGAAAAAGAGAGGCTACCGCGGTGCTTTACGCGTATCTTTTTTTACAGACCGCCGGAGTCACGTGATGCTCGAATGTACCAATGCAGGTGTACGAAAAGAGCATCACGTCACTCTAGCGGTCTGTAAAAAAAGATAAGTAGAATGCACCGCGGTAGCCTGTCTTTCTCGTTAGCCTCGCGTTATAGTCATATGACGTATCTCTTTTCTCTATGACGTATGTCTGTGACGTAGACGTATGACGTCGTTGCTATGACGTACGCGTATGACGTATGGCATGACGTAGCTATGACGTAGGCGTATGACGTCGTCGCTATGACGTATGGCATGACGTAGGCGTATGACGTCGTCGCTATGACATGCCATGACATAGCTATGACGTATGCGTATGACGTCGTAGCTATGACGTATGCGTATGCCATGACGTAGGCCTATGACGTAGACCTATGACGTACGCGTATGCCATGACGTATGCCCTGACGTACGCGTATGCCATGCCGTAGGCCTCTGACTTACGTGTATGCCATGACGTAACTATGATGTAGGCCTATGACGTCGTCGCTATGACATGCCATGATATAGCTATGACGTATGCGTATGACGTAGCTATGACGTAGGCGTATGACGTCGTAGCTATGACGTATGCGTATGACGTCGTAGCTATGACGTATGCGTATGCCATGACGTAGTTATGATGTAGGCCTATGACGTAGACCTATGACGTACGTGTATGCCATGACGTATGCCCTGACGTACGCGTATGCCATGACGTAGGCCTCTGACTTACGTGTATGCCATGACGTAACTATGATGTAGGCCTATGACGTCGTAGCTATGACGTAAGCCTATGACATATGCGTATAACGTATGCCATGACGTAGCTATGACGTAGGCTTATGACGTATGCGTATGTCATAACGTAGCTATGACGTAGGCGTCATCTCTATGACGTCATCGCTATGACGTAGGCCTATGACATATGCATATGATGTCATCGCTATGACGTAGACCTATGACGTCGTAGCTATGACGTATGCGTATGTCATGACGTAGCTATGACATAGGCATATAACTTCATCGCTATGACGTAGGCTTATGACGTCGTAGCTATGACGTAAGCCTATGACGTATGCCATGACGTAGGCCTATGACGTATGCGTATGCCATGACGTAGGCCTCTGACGTACGCGTATGCCATGACGTAGCTATGACGTGGGCGTATGACGTCTTAGCTATGACGTAGGCGTATGACGTCGTAGCTATGACGTAGGTGTATGTCGTCGTAGCTATGACGTATGTCATGACGTAGCTATGACGTAGGCTATGACGTATGCTATGACGTAGGTATGACGTAGGCCTATGACGTCGTAGCTATGACGTCATCGTTATGACGTAGGCGTATGACGTACGCGTATGACAAGTATATGTCATCTATATAAGAAAAGTAAACAAAAGAGATTGAATTGAATGTGATTTTTATCATTCTCAAACCACGGAGAAAACGGTAGGTAGACTTTGTTAGTCTGCAGAGAATAAAATCAGAAAATACCTTTGACGCCAATCGCTATGAGCCAATGAAATTAGTTTTAGATTTAGAAGTGTGCTAAACATTGTGAGCTCTCTATTTATTGAACGTGAATCATTTTATTATTATTTAATCATATCCACGCAGAAGATCTTAATTTTCTATTTTTCGAATTACAATATTTTTTTAGCTATAAAAATTGCATTTTTCATTGACGCTGACATGGATTTAATCATTTGGCAGTTACTTGATGATGAGGAAGCTGCAATAAATTGTTTCACGTCTAAGGAATTATACATTAATAAAGTTTTTTGGCGAGATGCTGCTGGCTACGATATTTACAATTTCATTCTTGCAATTTAAACTGAGTTTCATTTTATTATTTTATTGCATAATATTTATTTGTTCTTTCATTTTAAGGAGAAAAGTCCCAAATCCTGTGCCGGTAGATTTTTTTACCCACTAAATGTTTTGATGCGATTGATGCGATCTTCAGCCTTTGGTGTTGTTTTTTTTAAAAACTATATTATTCTATAGATGCAATATTATGCAAATATATTTTTTATGTATTTTTATAGTTAGATATTTTTGTATACATGTATTTTTTGAAATTGTAATGGCAGTTGTGAACTAGATTTTTACCTTGTTATCCTACCTTCGAAAATATTGAAAAACAAAAAGATTTCTATAAAGCGTATAATTCTTTGTTTTTTTTATATGGATCACTTCGTCACATGAGATATATCGGTACTTACGTATTATCCGTGCCAGGAGATTGATTGCCAGAAATGGTTGCCAATGGTTGGTCTTGTTTATCGTTGCCATTCATGTTTTCAAACGCAGTAATTTAACATTATCAAATAACATTGTTAAAAATAGTAATTAATGTAAAATAAATAAAATGTAATATATGTTTATTAAATTTATAACATTGTTAAAAATCGTAAATAACATTATTTTAGTAAAATTAATAAATGGTAAATAGCATAGTAAATAAGAAAGAATAATATTATACATTATTTCCAGGCATGTACCATGTAGCAAGAAAAAAGATATAAGGGTTACTATAATTAGTAATATTGGCTCCATGCTTGGCGCAGTTGGCTTAAAACGGGCACGGATAATACGTCAGTACCGATATATCTTTACTGAAATTCCCACAAGTTATTTTCGGTAAGCTATTTCGTTCGCTTACTAGTTGTTTACAATTTACCCCCTGACAATAACAATTATTTATCACAAAAATACCTCTTAGGTTTGTTAAATATTTTTATGTATTTTCATTGCTTGTTTATGTATCGAAAAGAGTGTTGAAATTTTGTTAAAGCATCGTACTTATTTTCATTAAGATGGCTCAAGAACATAGTTTAATAAACGTATATGTTTATAAATATTTAAAAAACATTTTCCGATATCTTGAAAATTTTGGTTAGATGCTAAAGCTGCTTTTTGGCACCATTTTCAATTTTTTCGCCAATCGCGCCAACCTGCGCAGGATACGGAACTCTTCCCATTTTAAGTATATATTTGGATCGATTTAATAAAGTACTCGTAGTTTGTGAAAGTCTAAGGTACTTACGTATTATCCGTGCCAGTTTTAAGCCAACTGCGCCAGGCATGGAGCCAATATTACTAATTATATTAACCATATTTTTTTCTTGCTACATGGTACATGCCTGGGAATAATCTATAATATTATTCTTTCTTATTTACTATGCTATTTACCATTTATAAATTTTACTATAATAATGTTATTTACTATTTTTAACAATGTTAAAAATTTAATAAACATATATTACATTTTATTTATTTTATATTAATTAACCATTTTTTAACTATGTTATTTGATAATGTTAAATTACTGTGTTTGAAAACATGATTGACAAAGATAAACAAGATTGGTACTTGGCAGCCATTTTTGGCGATCAATCTCCTGGCACGGATAATACGTAAGTACCGAGTCTAATTTGAAAATGATAATTTTGATAATTTTTTTAAATTATCACTACCGCACCAGAAACCCTCCCCCCTTTTTTTTTTCAAATTTTTCACTTGGTGACACAATCACTATTATGCTTGGCGACAATGCTGTTGGTGTAACAAAAAGTGCCGAATTGTTTTTACTTGTGTAAAGAAAATATGTAGAGAATATTTCCATTCACTGTTGTCTGGGATTAACAGAATGAACTTTGGTACAGCTGTCGCAGACCCACCGAGGTATATTTCTGTCGCCAAAATGGCGATTTTATGCTTGGACGACCCGGCGATTTTGGCGAGATTTTGTTTCTTATGGCAACTCGGTAGAACAGATTCAGCGTGTTTTATATTAAATTAAATATTGTCCGTTTTATAATAAACTAATCATTGTCTGTATTTTATAATAAAATAATGTATGTGATTTTATAATAAAATTTGTGTGTGTTTTATAATAAAATAATATGTGTGTGTTTTAAAATAAAATAATATGTGTGTGTTTTATAATAAAATAATACGTGTGTGTTTTATAATAAAATAATACGTGTGTGTTTTATAATAAAATTAACTGTTTCATAATAAAATAAAACTTACATGCTGTTTTAGGAAGCTGCGAAAACGGGGGTTTCTCGCCAAAATGGCGCAAAACAAAATCGCGCCAACCTCGGTGCTTCTGCGACAGACGTTCCAGTACTTTTCCACGGAAATGAAGCAAAAATCCTGGCACAGATGTCATATACGCACCACGTTGGCGCAATTTTTCCCCCCGCCAATTTGGCGAAAACTTTGATTTTGAATATTAGTTACAAATAGCATGTATATTAACAAATAGCAAGTGATTTTTGTGAGGCTAACGAAAAAGAAAGGCTACCGCGGTGCTTTACGCATATCTTTTTTTACAGACCGCCGGAGTCACGTGATGCTCGAATCCACCAATGCAGGCGTACGAAAAGAGTATCGCATCACTCTAGCGGTCTGTAAAAAAAGATAAGTGGAATGCACCGCGGTAGCCTGTCTTTTTCGTTAGCCTCGGATTTTTGGTACTTACGTATCACCCGTGCCAGTTTTAAGCCAACTGCGCCAGGCATGGAGCCAATATTACTAATTATAGTAACCCGTATATTTTTTTTTTCTTGTTACATGGTACATCCTTGGGAATAATCTATAATATTATTCTTTCTTAATTACTATGATATTTACCATTTATTAATTTTACTAAAATAATGTTATTTACTATTTTTAACACTGTTATAAATTTAATAAACATATATTACATTTTATTTATTTTATATTAATTACCATTTTTAACAATGTTATTTGATAATGTTAAATTACTGCGTTTGAAAACATGATTGGCAACGATAAACAAGATTGGTACTTGGCAACCATTTTTGGCGATCAATCTCCTGGCACGGATAATACGTAAGTACCTGATTTTTTATTTCAATATAAAAATAAAATAACGTAGTAAATGAAAAAGCATCTATTATTTTAAAAAAGGAAATAAAAATGAATAAATGATAGTTTGCTATAAATACATAATAAAAATAATTGGTACTTACGTATTAACGCCACCGCAGCTACCGATTTGGCGGTTTTTAAGTGCCGCCAATCTACACCTAAAATTTTTGCAACAGATCATAAAATAAAACACTATTTAAAATCTGTATTTTATTGTCTTTATTTTAAATCTGTAGTTTCGGTGGCGTTAATACGTAAGTACCAAATAATTTATTGAATTAAAATAAAAAATAAAAATAAATAAACAATTTACTTTTTTTGCATCTTGACTGATTCACCATCGCTGGAAAACTGGAACTTCCTAACACATAAAATGGATCCATTAAAAAAGAACTTCCTTTGAATTCAACCCCAGCGGGCGATAAAGGAGGTGGAGAAAGTTTTTGGTCATTTCGGCATATCCCAGCAACAGTTTTAGGAGGAGCGTAAAATGCAACATAACAAATCTACTTTAAAATGGTTAAACCCGTATTTCAATTATTTTAGAAATTCATCCTCCTTCAAGAGGGTGAAAGGAGAAATTGAAGATCTAAAACAAAAGATTTTACCGTAATCGTGTCTATAGCCAACGTGTATTTTAACGTGCGTGATTTGATGGAAAACTAATTTTAATGTTATAACCATATTGTCCTCGCTCTCCAAATCGTGAAACTACATTGTTACCAGCAACGTTTATATTTGTCACCAACTTTTGCTATGAACCCGATTGTGGAAGATTAGACGATAAAGAAAACTATTGCTGATTTTGATTAGATGTCTTGTTTTTAGGGTTTCGTTCATCTCACGAAACCCTATTACTCCCGCTCCGTTGTCTGTCCGTTACAGAGCCGTTCTCAGAACTATATAACTTACAGAGTTGTAACTTTGCGTATATATAACAATACCCGCCATGAAGCTCAAAATATTAAAATTTGAAAAAATCGTATTTTTTTAATAAATAGAGGGTACTTTTCGGTTAGCCGGGCGCCAGTGATATATGTACATATATAAATATACTAGCTGTTACCCGCGACTTCGTTCACGTAACTTTAAAAAAAAGAATAAATGCATTAACTTAGTAAAACATTTCACTTGATAATTAACAATATATATAATTAACCAAAGCTTTATCACATTTTATAGAAGACCATACGGTATTTCTTTGCTATAGTAGCCTTGACATAACCCAGTCTTAAAAAAGTGAAATTTCATGCCAAATAATATTGTGACGAATTCCGAATTTCACGTTGTAATATTTAAATGGTAGCGACAACGCAAAACTCAATCGTCAAATCAGAAATGATATTTTATTTCTGTCGTAAATTAACATTAAAATATTGTTACACACTTATATATAGTAGGTCCGTTTATCTTTGTAATTGACACGTAGAATCAGTTCAAGGTGATAAAAGTCTCTGCCATCACAGGTTTCTCGCTCGGCTAGCGATCAGAACTCAATGCAGTTTTAAGAGTGGTGACAGGGTGTCACTTTAGTGGTTTTCTCTCGAACGGTAAGCTGAAACTATTTCACAGTAGAGACTGGCTGTCTCGGATTTTCCTCCCTTCGCTGGTGTTCAGCGAGTCTCAGCCCCGGACTTGGTGTCCAGCACGATGATTTCAATAACACTCCCGGGAGATGATTCTCCACTCTAGAAGGTCTTAAGATCCGACCTTCTCAGTTCATCTCTCACATCCAACCCCTTGCTCCAGCCTGCTCTTCGCTGCTCCGGAGGGAAGGGGGGAAGGGGGTTTTGGGCGTTTTCCGGTTTCTCAAGGCCCAATAAACTCCGTTCCACCTCTCTCATTGGGAAATAAGAATTTTCACTTGGCGCCTCGTTGCCAATTTGTGTCTTGTCACGAACTAGGGGAATTACCCTCGTTTCATTGTCTCTGTAGAAAAATCATATCGATCACCTTCCCACTGAACCAAATTCTGCACGTCAATTTTCCTTTGACCGGCCTAGACACCGCGTCGCGACTTGGTCGTAGGAAAAACCTTTCCCAGGCGTGAGAAAATAGTCTGGGATGGAAAGCTTCATTCAATATTCCCACATAATTTAATGAAGTCTTTACAGCACCCCCTCACACAGATGGGATTTTTCACATGCTGAAAAATCTTAGTCGCGATCCAGTCAGACTCTTACTTCATTCAAATCAGAGGTCTTAATCCTGGTCGCACATTTTATACCAAAAATACATTTTCTAAAACAAATTCCAATTTAAAACTAAATTTTACTCAAATTACAATGATAAGAATTTTAAAATATATATACACTTCTCCTTAACTTCCTTAGTCAAATCTACTTAAAAATCAAACTGAGGTATGTGTGTCCCTGGTTTGTATTTGATTGAATAATGATAATTTTGCAGAATCAAATTCCAACGTAACAACCGGGGATTATACACATCATTATTTTTCAGCCAACTTAAAGGATCGTGGTCATCCAAATGATGCCTTAATTTCATCATAACATAAATTATCGCGGCACATTCCTTTTCGCTCGTAACCATTTTTAACTCAGGTAGTGTAAATATCCGGCCCGAAAATTTTTGCCTGGCGCCCTTCACTATTTATTTTCTCTTTTTGGACGGGCCTCGAGTATTTTAAACAACAGAAGGGATCTCATCCCTCAGTTTCCATCAAACATAACGGAGAATAAGCATTGAACACGCCTTCAACTACTTCGCCTAAATCTGATCCTCCTTTTATCTCGCCAATAAGAATTTCGGCTTGCTTCGGTGAAGTTCTATAGAAGAGAATCTTCACAGGTAACTCGCTTGCTAACTCCATATCATGGGCGGTTAAATACAACCCGTAATCCGTCACTAGTCTTTCTGAATATTCGTTTCTTTTCCATTTTTCAAATACTATTCTGAGAGCTGTCACTAAATATTTATTTCTGCTTTCAAAAAGGGGTACGGTTCTCTCCGTGTCCGTGTACCAACGCGTCATAATACTCGCAACATATCCACTGGACAAAAGAATTCCTTTCCCTTCAACATTTCCCTTTCTTAACCCTAAGCAGGGGTCGCTAGATTCGGTGCATGTTTCATTTCCCTCTAAAACATTCGGCCAAAAATAATCCTTATACATTTCGTCTCTAGACCTTTTCATGCCTAACTGCCCGACTACACTGTCCTGACCCAGTGATAAAATTCCCCTTTTCGAACTTAACGGAACAACAAATTTATCTCTTCCTAAACAAACATTATCCGTTATTGTTCTGACTACTGACTCCTTTTCCATGTCAAAATGGGAAGCCTTATCCGCAATTCCTTCGCTAATAGGGTCCACCGTGACTTCCGCCTTTTCAGCTGTTTGGAAGTCTAGCTTACTAATCTGAGCTAAATTCACCCCTGAATCTTCCTTTTCAAATGGGGGTGGAAGAATTTCTTTATCTTCCTCACCTCCCGATTCCCCTATCTTTATCCCGCTGGGTTGGAGTCCGAAATTCTCCATTACTTCTTCTATCTGCGTCGCCCGTTTCTCGCTTGTCAAACGACCTTTTGAAATATCTGCCCCCTTCCCCGCTAACGGCCTACCTTTAGTTTCGGTTTTCAGACGCGCGCTTTGTCTTGTGAGCATTGCTCTAAAAGAAAGGGGTTTAGATTTCTGTTTCTGAATTAATTCATGAGTTCTATTTCCTAACAAGTAATAATTCATATCTATATCTTTGTCGACAACTTCTGCCTTCGCCCTCATTCTCTCACCGGAATTTAATAATATTTCAACCTCCGCAATAGGTAATCGGCGACACCTATTATCCATTATTTGTTTAACCCAAACATTTTCTCCTGTATATTGATCCGCTGTTACATCATGAGCACTAAGGACATCAATATTAGTACCTGAGTCACGTAATATGGTCATTTCCTTCCCATTAATTAATCCTTGGCTTAAATAAGGTTTGAAAGACTCTTCTAAATGGTCTAAGCCCGCTACATGATGAATCGACTCTGTTTTTTCTAACTGTTCTAATTCGGGACATGAATGCCTGTAGTGACCTTGTTTTTTGCAAAGATAGCAGGTAATCTCTCTTCTTCTATCGAATACTTCATTCCTATTTCTAACAACCTCTTTATTCTTCCAATTCGAATTAATTTCCGCCGCCCTACCATCAGATTTCGGTTTTCCTGGCACCTTATTTCGCTCCAACGATTTCTCATTACTTTGGAATTTAGGAAGCCCTGGCGGTCTTAAACTTTTTCTAGCTGAGTCATAAGCGTCTAACTTCTTAGTCAACTCAAAAGGAGTGTTCATCGAACTCCACGAATCGATAAAATGATGTTTAATTTCAGGATTCACTTTACGTTTCAATTGATCTGTAATAATTAGATCTCTGAGTTGATCATAAGTCGTTATTTCAAGCCCGCTTAACCATTGGTCAAAATAATTAGAAATATCGAAAACAAAATCTCGCCAATTTTTATTTTCAGGTTTTTTCGACATAACAAATTTGAGTCTGAAATCCTCTGCCGATAACTGATATCTTTCTAGCAATATCCTTTTCACATATTCAAAATCGTCCGTTTGCTCAGCGTTTTCTTTCAAAATTAATTTGCTTAATTCCGCAGGGAGTAGTCCCAATAATTGTGTCACCCAATGATTTTTATTGATCTGGGCTTTCTGCACTTGTCTTTCAAATAAATTGAGATAAATAGAAATTTCGGATTTTTCTGGGTCGAATTTTGGAAGAATTGATTTCAACGCAATTTTTGATTCGCCCTCGTTTTGACTCGAAGTTAAACTAGCTTCATCTAATCCTCTTTCTACCCTCAATTTAGCCAATTCATGTTCGCGTTCTAACGCTTTTGATTTCTCATCCCTCTCAAATGCCCTCAATTTTTCTCTTTCCGCTTTTTCCTCAGATTCATTTTGCAATCTCTCTTTCTCTATGATCGCGAATTGCCCCAGCGCTAGCGATTCTTCGTAACCTGGAGATTCAGTCAGTTTATGAATGATCTGGAAAACTTTATCTGATTCTTCAATCGTTGCGCCAAATTCAATTGCTAATTCTTTCAAATCGCACTTTTTTTCCCTGACCACACAGACATATTCACTGATAGATCAATCTACAATTATTCTACAAAATAATTCTTAACTTAAACTCTAACGTTTTAAAAACTTTCCCATATAGCAATTTTAATCAATATATCATTTCACAATAGCATTACAAAAAATACAATATCAATAATAACATAAAAAACCTTTATCATTATTCAACCAAATGCAAATGTATTTTCTCATATACATTCCCAGAACTATTTCCAATCAAACACTCTAAATTAGAAATAAATTCTCAATAAATTATACCTGAAGGTAAACTTTTTTTTGTCAACTTAATTAACAAGGCTGTTCCACTTAAAACACTGCCAAAATCCCTTTTGTATTTAGTAATATTAACTCACCCAGAATTTCAATTACTCCAAAACGAATTATTTGTAAAATTCTACAGAATTATACCCTTACACTTAATTTGCCTAATAATTAATGTTAATTATTTTTTCATTTTGAGAAACTAAAGAAAAAAATATGTTTCATATAGCCTCAATCCAAATTTACTAAACAAACTTATTACCAATTTTACATTAACAATATAATATACTACCGACCAAGATTTTAAAAAACCAAAAAGACCTCTGAAATGAACAAAATAAAATTCTAACCTGGAATCTCCTGAGTTCAGATCACCTCCATTGGTTCCTTTCACACTCAGTCAGGGTCTGCTATCTGACACTCTAGTACTGAGGGTTCTAACAATCCGGCACTCTGTACTGGGGCTTTCCGGTAACTCTTACGTCAATGCACTCTTGTCACTGCAGTCTGTCACTGGCATCCGGTTCAGCTGGGGTTGGAGCACTCTTTAACTCTTGCTTCTGCTTCAGCCTGGTTGCGGCTCTCCGATTTCACTTCCGTCACTGGAATACGTCTCTGACTTCCGGATAAACTGTGATTGGAGCACTCTTTCACTCTTGCTTCTAATTCAGCTTGGTTACGGCCAGTCAATTTTTAGACAAAATCCCACCGCTGCCACCACTGTGACGAATTCCGAATTTCACGTTGTAATATTTAAATGGTAGCGACAACGCAAAACTCAATCGTCAAATCAGAAATGATATTTTATTTCTGTCGTAAATTAACATTAAAATATTGTTACACACTTATATATAGTAGGTCCGTTTATCTTTGTAATTGACACGTAGAATCAGTTCAAGGTGATAAAAGTCTCTGCCATCACAGGTTTCTCGCTCGGCTAGCGATCAGAACTCAATGCAGTTTTAAGAGTGGTGACAGGGTGTCACTTTAGTGGTTTTCTCTCGAACGGTAAGCTGAAACTATTTCACAGTAGAGACTGGCTGTCTCGGATTTTCCTCCCTTCGCTGGTGTTCAGCGAGTCTCAGCCCCGGACTTGGTGTCCAGCACGATGATTTCAATAACACTCCCGGGAGATGATTCTCCACTCTAGAAGGTCTTAAGATCCGACCTTCTCAGTTCATCTCTCACATCCAACCCCTTGCTCCAGCCTGCTCTTCGCTGCTCCGGAGGGAAGGGGGAAAGGGGGTTTTGGGCGTTTTCTGGTTTCTCAAGGCCCAATAAACTCCGTTCCACCTCTCTCATTGGGAAATAAGAATTTTCACTTGGCGCCTCGTTGCCAATTTGTGTCTTGTCACGAACTAGGGGAATTACCCTCGTTTCATTGTCTCTGTAGAAAAATCATATCGATCACCTTCCCACTGAACCAAATTCTGCACGTCAATTTTCCTTTGACCGGCCTAGACACCGCGTCGCGACTTGGTCGTAGGAAAAACCTTTCCCAGGCGTGAGAAAATAGTCTGGGATGGAAAGCTTCTTTCAATATTCCCACATAATTTAATGAAGTCTTTACAATATACACAATCGCGAAGATGAAACTGCAACTAATGAAAAAAGGAGGACCCAGTAAAATCGTGAAAATCGAGGAATTCCTCTTCGTAAAACGAAAAACAACACTGGCAGAATTCTTCTATACAACAGTGCATTTTAGGTGGTATTTGGTGTACAATTTGTATATGCGTGCATTGCTAAATGGGCATTATTATATTGTTTATTTGCATAGACATATGTTATATATTCTTGCTACATTATCTTGTTTATGTATATATTAAATTAAGTGCTTCACGCTAAGTGGTGTAAATAGTGAACAAACTGCTTGTGGATTTTATAAATTGATAGATATTTCACAAAGATATAACAATCTGATGCGATTCTAAAATGTAAATAAAGGTTGCTAGAAAGTACTTTAAATTCTGCCCAATTTAACCTCGATATTTTCTCTATCGCGTCAAGAACACTATAAGCAAATAAATACCGACGACACAAATCTGATAATTTAAATTTACATATTTTTGTTAGTATATATAGGATTATTTTGATTTATTTCATGCGCTTGAAATTTTTTACGCTTTCTCTAGGGTTAGGTGTCGAATAAATGTACTTTCTTGTTATTTTATTTTGCCATTTCTATTTATTCTATTTTCCATTCATTCCATTTATGGATATTGATTTCATTTACATATTCGTGTCAAAGAATATTCTTTAAAGTTATTATCAGGATTAGGATATGATACGGTTAGGGTTAGGATTAGGAATAAAAATTGAACGATAATGGCATGACCGATTCAGGTTTAAAGTATGAACCAGGAAGTCTATTTACATCATGAAGCAATAAGAAAATTAGAAAATTATCGGCTAATATTTTTTAATATGTTTTACAGTCATAGTTGGCATCAAAGGTGAGCGGGGAAATGATCATCTAAAATACCATTAAGTGTTTACCACGCAAAAAATAAATCTGGTTACAACAATTTATTTAATTTTGCGCCAAATTTCACTTGATAAAAAAAAAATCAAATTGACTATGGACCTAATTACAGACCCCTAACCTTCCTATTCTCAGAAATGTTCTACCTATATGTAAAAAAAATTCTACTGTATAGAACGCGCTTTCACGGTTATAATGTTATGAATTGGCACGATCGGCTTGTTCAAGTTTACACAATTCGGCTGGAAGAAAAGATTCATTACTTTTTTATTTCTTCTTTGCTTTTGCATTACGCGAATTTGTTGGTAAAATCGATTTTTTTTTCGATAACATTGTTTTTTTTTAAGTTTAAAAAATATTGTAATTTTACTTAAACATTGCTTTAAAATCTATGCAATTTTTCTTATCCTGCAAGACTTTACAAAAATCTATTATGAAACAACTTTTAAAAAAGCTATATTTAAAAAAGACAACAAAGTTTTTCCTATTTTAAAACTAAAAGAAATGTAAAATTAAATTCCGGTTCGAAACGACGATTTACAAATGTGTTTTCGATTGTGGGAAAATGATAGAGGAAAAATGCTGTTACTTCGACACAATCATATTAAATCTTTAGCTTTTATGAGAAAAGCAACTTTCTTTTAAAAAATATAGTTATTTTTATTAAGATTTTCTGATTTTCGATACGGATAATTTTGCGATACATATCATTGACATTTGCCATCCAAAAAAAATTTTTTTTTTTTTACTTTTTAAAATTTAAATTAAAAATATGGTATCTTTATGTTAGCTGTGTGCAGACGGTAAATCGCCAATCTATCCCATCATTCGTATTGAATTCATTAAAAATATAAATCTTTCACTCATTTCATTTAAAACACAGAACTTTAATTTACAACACATACATTTAAAATACATATATTACGTACATTTAAAATAATTCCTTTCATGTGAAAAAGAAAAAGAAAAAACGAGAAATTAATCACAAATAATTTGATAACCCAAGATCATTTTATTTCAACATCAAAACAAATCTGTTTTATTTTTCTATATGTGACATCATATTCGCTTGCTTTCCATACTTACTCGTATTTATGCACTTTGTATTATTATCAAATATTTGAAAACGCACGTTTTATTTCTAATATGACATCATTTCATATTCTGTTTAATTCTTAAATAATTCATTTCATTTTCATTTTTCACGTGGAAAATTTTCACTTGAAAATAAATTGTTGATTAAAAATTATTACTCAGGGGTTTTATTTTATATTGGCAACGATAAAGTATTAGGAACGGTAAAATAAATTTAACCATTTTAAAAAAAGCTGCAAAACCGGGCCCTTTGGGCCAAACCAACCAAACCAACCAACCATTTTAAAATATACGAAAAAAATGTCCATTTATTCTGTATGAAAATAATGAAAATTTTAATTTTTAAGAAAAATATTGAAATAAAATAAACGAAAACCAGCCTATATTCATTTGAGGGTTATAATCAACTTATATGCAAAGATACAGGATAATTAAATGCTTCATTTTGACGCTGGCTTCAGCCTAACATTTGCACACAATCAGATTTATAATATGATTAGGATTAGTATGTACATATATATATATTTACATACATATATGTGTATATATATACTTATGTATAAATATGTATATGCAGATATATGTTTATATATATGTGTGTGTATAATACATGTATATGTATCACTGGCGCCCGGCTAACCGAAAAGTACCAAATAGAGATAAAAAACCAAAATTCTAACATCCCTTTCCTATTAAATTTAAATATTTTTCGTTATAGCAGTTGTCAACAATTAAAAATCCACAATAAAATTCTTTCTACAATAATTAATTTTCTATTGAAAGATTTCCACGTGAAAAGTGAAAATGAAATAAAAGTCTCACCAATTGAAAAAAAAAAAGATTATGACGTCATATAGGTAATAAAACAAAAATTTTCAAAGATTTTTCAATAATACAAGGAGTATGTATATGTACAGAAAGCAGATTAATATCACTTCATTAGAGAACTAAAAAGAAAATTAATCTGACGTCATAACGGAAGTTTAACGGATTTCTCAAATGTTTGAGAATAATACAAAGCGAGTATCAATAGGAGAAATAGAGAAAAGTAAATATATGATTTTGAGGAACGTATTGAATCATGATAAAAACCCGATTATGGAAATATTCGCATATTTTAAAATTTTGAAGTTGTACAACATGCTTAATTTTGAAATTATTTTTTGAAAAATATCGCATTTAGTCCACATGACAGATATTATTATGACAGAGTATAATAGCGGGCTTCGCCTGCTATCGGGCTGGTTTAGATATTCGAAAAAAACGAAAAAAAAAGACCGGTAAATTTTTACTTTATAAAAAAACATGACTATTTTTTGTTGTTGTTGCTAAATGAAATTTATTTGGATTTATTAAAGAAAGGATAAAGCGTTTTGAAAGGAATATTTAACGAAACCCTTTGTGAGATCTTCGATCACACTTATCCACTTGTTTAACACTTTCCAATATAGTAGTTGAAAAGTGTTTATGAATTCGGTTTGTCTGTCTGTCTCTTCGCGCTCTAACTCACGTAAATATATTAGGATTGTCATGCAATTGATATATCTTATTGAGGTTTACTATGGTATGTTCGGTATTAAAAATGAAGTGTGTAGCACTTACAGTTTTTTTTTACAGGGACACTCAAAATAATTCCGTTACATTACGGTCTATAGGGGAAAATCATTTGGGGTTTATTTTAATGATGTTACACAATTTCAATCATGTTGAAATTGATTTATATAACTAAGGTGCACTGCAAGAGACTTAGAATAGAATATGATGTTCATTTACAGAGGCACTCAAAAGAATTCCGTCACATTACGGTCTATGGAGAAAAATCGCTTGCGGTTTATTTTAATAATGTTTCCTATTTCAGACATATTGAAATTGATATATATCACTAAAGTGCATGGTAAGAGGAATATTGTGTGTATAGCATTTATCTTTCATTTACAGGGTCACACAAAAGAATTCGGTACTGTATGTTAACAATAATTGCTGGAAGTGTGTTTTCAGTTGCTGAACGGTTTTTAAATTTAACCCATTTTTTGTCCATTACTTGGTGTGTGTAAATTGTATGTATTATATACAGGGCAGCACAAAAGTTCTCGAATACATTTCCGGAATTTTAAACTGTGCTACGCGTTTCGTCACTGAATTAAAATTTAGCATTCTATGTAGTATATATACAAATCTATAGATCCTATACAGGGCTGCACAAAATAATTAGGATATTTTTCAGAATATTGCTGGTAATTCTTGACATTACGTTGTAAATATGTTATACGCTTTCCAATTTTTTTTACTTAGGTATCATCTTTCACCTTATTAGGTGGTAATGATTTGTAAAATTATTTTGGAAGTGTTGAAAAGTGTTACGTAATCGATGCTTGACGCATGATTTTTCGTTCTTGTTTTCGCTTAAATAAAGTTAACATTTCCATTAGAAATTACTGGTGGTAAAAATCGTAGCATTTGGCAGTTATGGGCATGTGAAATGAAAGTGTCATTACAAGAAGTAAAGTGTCAGATTAGTGGCGATGGTGATTTAATTCTGTCAGATAGACAATGATGTGAAGTAGATTCTTTTAATCTAACCTATTTAGCCTAAATGGCATGTAATGCACTACATCTAAAAATATTTCTGAAACAGGTTTTGTTAATTTCTTGTCATTTTAAACAATAAAATATTCATAAATAAAATCGATTATTCAAAAAAAAAAAAAAAAAAAAAAAAAAATTTCAAGATTCGAGTTCTTTTTTTTTTTTTTTTTTTTTTTTTTTTTTTTAATTCATGCGCAAGTTTTAATTAAAAAAAATCATTTCTCTCAAATCTCATATCCTCCTTGAATTAAAAAAAATCATATCTCCTAATCACATCCTATATTAAGATTATTGCGAGTAATTGGACTTAATAAAGCCATCTACAATATGTAATTGCTTGCAGCCTTTAATCTAAAATCCCAACAGTTATGATGACAATTTTGAACATATTGATCGACTAAATAATAAAAAAAAAAAAAAAAAAAAAAAGAAATATGGGAATAATTTTCATTCATCATATGAATTCTACAAGATATATTTAAGTCCCCTATAAATTTTTTTAAGGGTATTAAAATTTAGTTAATTAATATTTTTACACAAAGTATTGTTACACAAATAACTGTTCCAAGTCCAGAAAGATTGATATAATTAAAATTTCTTATAAAAAAAAAATTCCTTTTTTAGTCACTCACTACAGTGTACTTGCAGTAAATTGTTCAGTTATTCAACCTTTTTTTTGTACTTTTCAATAAAAACAGTTGAGGCTAGACAGTTTGCTGTAAATATTTTGCAGTGTAAAATAGCCCTAAAATGAGGCTGTTAAAGTGGTTGATACATTTTACTTACCCATCATACGTAGTTTAGGGTAAGTCTTGTAATTGTTTTGAAAATCGATTTTTTTTTTTTTTGACAGATTTACACGTTTCAGACACTGGAGATTCCGAAAAACATATTTTTAGAAAAAAAAAAAATTTGCCGTCCGTCTGTGTGTCTGTAAACGCTCTATCTCCCGAGCAAATTGAGACAGGGACTTGAAATTTGGTATGTACTTAGTATGTAATAATGGGAAGAAGCTTATTGAATTTCAGTAACCTCGATTATCCGGAACTATTTTTTTCGGACTCCCGAAATATTTGTTCTGATAAAAGGTACATAAAAATTTTCGAAATTGTTTATTTTAAGGAGTGAATATAAAATACAATAAAAAAACGTAAATTTTGCATAAAGCACGAAGTCGATCGGATCATGAGTTGTCGAGATATTTGTAATCCTATTTTCCCTACTCTTCGATTTTTCATGACCCTGTATTTCATCCAAATTTCAATTCAAAGATCTATTTTAATTGGAAATGAGACGCTTAATCAGATGCAATAAACCGCTAGTTAATAGGATTATTATTTTTGGAGTTATTAGGATATTTCTTTCAAGTAGTTCAGTAATCGAGCCTTTAAAGTTTGTGACGTCATCAAGCCACGATTTTATTCGAATTGCAATGCATTTTATAAGTAGTTTACACATTTTTTATTTTAATATTTTACATTATGCATATCCATGATGGGTAAGTATTACGGTGGCCCCCAACGACTAGTTTTAAAATGTTCCTATAAAATTCATTTTTTTTTTAATCCATGGAATAATAATCTCCTCTCGCAAATTAGAGAAAATATATATATACTAGGGGGCCTACCCGGGGCCTCCGAGATGTCGCTGTGTGTCCTTAACCGGGCCTGCTACAAGTGACGTCACAACCTGCTGACGTCAAAACAGTGATCCATAATAACTTAAAAATTTTTCATGTACTTTGTTCGTTTGTACGTATTGTTTACGATAGTATTTTGATTTTATTTATTGTTTTATATAGTAATTAATAATATTTTTCAGTGTATTTAGATTATAATGCTATCAATAATTATTGATTATAATTATTAAAGAAAGTGTAGATTATATCTATAAAATAATGAGAAGAAAATGTTGTGCTCCTAGTTTCTAATCTAAGTCTTCAAACTCGCTACTGATAATGAAAAGAAGAAATTTTAGCTACGAAAATTATCTTGTGATAATTATTTTTACATTTCAACATAAGTAGTCTGCATTAAATGTTTCGATATACGTTTCATAATTCGTGAAGCTAAAATTAATATGATGGTATTGAACTTGCTGTGCTGAGAAAAAAAAATAACCCTAACAACGAATGTCCATCCTACTGTAATGGAAATATTCCGGCATATTTGAATGAATTTGTACTTCCAAATCAAAAAGAGTCAAATGATCTTTAGAAAAAAAAAATAATAAAAGAAGCAGACGATAAACAGTTTAAAAAATTATTTTGAAAGAAATACTGTAATAAATTGAATGAAATCTGGATACATTTAGTTAGAAGTGAGTGTGCTTTGTTTATAAAATTAAAAGTAACTGATTTACACAACTTAGTAGTTCTACGTAGTTCCATTTAACATTTTAGCTAACTTAAGTGTACAAATATATTATGAAAATAAAACTTTTGATAAGTTAATTTGAGTGGTTATTAGGTTCTAGACCCAAGTACAATAAATAGACAATTATTAAAATATTACAAGTCAGTTACAAAGTTAAGATAGAAAATTGGGTACTTTTCGGTTAGCCGGGCGCCAGTGATATATATATATATATACACACACACACACATATATATACACACATATCTACACACACATATATGTATGAATTAATATATATATATATTTATATATGTACATGTATCACTGGCGCCCGGCTAACCGAAAAGTACCGAAAAAGGCTTACGGCGAGAGAAGGAAAGTTGACAACATATTTTCTGGCAACCTATTCGTAGTTTCATATAAATAAGTATTTTTTTTTCAATATTTATATAATTTATTTAATATAAAGAAGCCATATATCTCTTTTTATATGCAGGTAGAACAGAATTGTATATATAAATAATTTTATATATATAAATAAACATAAAAGTTCATTAGGTTTGTTTTCATAATTGTGTATATAATTTAAAAACATATCTAACTTTCTGAAGCCCGGATTACGCAAAAGCGTTAAAAAAAAGTGCCAAGGTCTCTATAGTTAAAAAATGTCGATTTCTCTATTTAAATTGACATTTATTGTGTTTTGGTGGTTAAATTATGGTATGTAGTTGTAAAAGGGAGGAATGGGATTGATTTTGTAAAGTTTTTGGTAGATTTATTATATTTTTTGTACGTATATTTATTGTAAAATAATGTGTTTAGGAAAAGGTAAGTCAATGGGTTCAATCTGATTTATTAATCTTAGCATTTTTTTTAATTTAAAACTTTTAATTTCCTTTAATAAAACAAGTGTATTGATTCCCTTTTATTTCACGATTATGAAATTTAATATTATTTATGTAATCACAAATTATAAGAGCGGAAATACTCTTTTTATTACATCTTTCTGCTGCGATACATTGACCAAAGTGGATCACTACTGTGACGTCACTAATACTTGTAGCAGGCCCGGTGAAGGACACACAGCGACATCTCGGAGGCACCGGCCAACCCCCCTGCGAGCTACGCTCGCCAACCCCCGCTCAGACTTCGAGGCCTCTAAAAACGTGACAGCGTGCTTTATTTTAAAAATATTGGTAAATCTGTAATTGGGTTGCCATGCTTTTAACATTTTAATGGGACATTTTTCGATTATCATGGCCTCATACACAGTTGTTGCGACAACTGACGACTGTTTTCGGGATTGATAAGTAAAATCAATTACTACTTGAAAACCAGCTTGTATAAAATGGTTAGGTTAAAATTGTGACTACCTCTCGGACTTTTATAACAACAATCTCTATTTTATTCTTCCTTTGCGTTTAAGGATGAGAAAAATTCCATCTGCTTGTGAATAACATTAAGAACCACGGTATTGAAAAGTACTATGTTATAAACATTTTCAGTAACAGGTTTTAATTTTCTCTCTATTTTAGTGCACCATCATGCATATTTTCATGTTATTTTAAATATGTAAATTATTTTTTTAATTAATATGTATATACGAATTTTCTAATAATTATTTATCATACAAAATGAATAAAATATTTTGTGCATGCATGCCTGCATTTATTCGGCATCAATTGATGAGATATTTAAACAAATTTGCTATCCGCGGTAATTTTACACCATGTTCTGTCACTTGAATATTGTCCATAAGAAAATCGTGTACTTTTCCATTATAGGATCCTTTGCTTTTAGGTTTGGGAGTTTATTCGAGCTTCAAAAAGGGATAGATTCGTTAATTGTCTGAGTGCAACGAAGACTCATACACAGCGCAGTATTACTTTGCCCCATATATAGCTACGATGGATATTAAAACCTTTCGTCAAGCATAACTCAAAAAATATTTAACGGATTTCGTTCAAATTTTTACAGCAGGTACCTATAAAGGTGACAACGACGTCTATTTATTACCAAGAATAAATGTCAAACCGTTTGGAAATTATATTAAAAAAAATAGATAAAAAACACAAATAAAATACATACGTCACGAAAATTTTGTGCGTACGTCATTTTCACCGGCGGGAAATTTTCGTAAACAATCGGAATTGAAAAGTTCATGGAGTACATGGAGCAAAAAAATATCCACGCACTAATATTCAGCACAATAAAATATATTTCAATTTAGTAGAAATCGAAAATTAATCTGGATTTTTTTCTGTTTGAAAGAAAAACCCCGCAATAACTTAGTAGACTTGGTATTAGAGATTTGGCAAAAATCTCAGCAATAGCAGCTTTTTTTATTTCGCGTGTGTAAATAATAAAAAAAAAATTCTTTGGTGTTTAAATAAAAGGTTTTGATTTATGGCATTATTTCTTTTTTTTTTCTCTTTTTAGCATTTTAAATGGGATTAATGAAGGCATGTATTTTAAATTAAATGAGTGAAAGGTTTATATTTAAATGAAATGAATTCAATATGAAAATGTTATAGGAACAATATTTGGCGATTTATCAACTGCGCCAGGATAACATAAAAGTACCAATATATCAAACGGTATGTAGTATGTGAAATGAAACAATTATATTATAATCACCCATCGTACAAGAAAAAAAACTAATATTCTGCATTCAGAGGGAAAAAATGCATCTCCTGTGCCGTAAGATTTGGCGAGTTCTTTTTTGGTGATAAGTTTTTCTATGTGATTGTTGGGATCTGCAGGATTTGGCTTTCTTTTTCTAAATCTTATTTTTTTGCAGATGTAGTATTATGTAAATATATTTTTTTGCAGATATCTTCCTATTTTGTATATTTGGCATTCTATTTTGTATATTTTCTATTTGGCATTTGGAAAAGAGATTTTTACCTTTTTATCTGTGCCTTCGGAAATATTAAAAAATAAAAAAAGATTTACATATATCAAGCGTTTAAGGACCACTTCTCCATTTTTAGATTTTAAATGCTATTTATTATTTACTAGCCGTTTATTAATTGTTTACAATTTACCCCCCCCCCTGACAATAACAATTATTTATCACAAAAATGCCTCTTAGGTTTGTTAAATAAGTTTGTTTATGTATTTTCATTGCTTATTAAAATATCGAATATGGCAATAAAATTTTATTTTAGCATCGAGCTTAAATTTTTAAGATGGTGCAAAAACATGCTTTAATAAACGTATGTTTGTAAATATTTGAAAAACATGTTTTACCGCTCTCTTGAAAAATTTTGTAAGATGCTAAAACTACCTTTAGGCACCATTTTAAATTTTTTTCGCCAACCGACATAGGATACGAAACTTTTCCCCATTCAGATACACAGGCAAGGCTGGTCTCAAACAAGAGTAAAGCTAGCAACAACATTGTTTTAACTCTATAAGAGTTACAATAATGATATTAAATACTCCGATTGGCCTTGGGCCCAATTACGAAAGTTTCTCCTAAAAAAAACTGTAGAAGAAGTATTTTACATTTGTTTCAAATGAAGCTCGGTCTACAAGGTATTAGTTAATAATACAAACAAATCTAATGGCATGGAGGCAAAAGTTTTAATTTAAATGTATATATTTGAAACCCTCCCCCCCCCCCCCCAAAAAAAAAAGAAAGAAAAGAAAAGAAAGTTACAGTAATGAATTTAAAATGGCGTTAAGCCACGCTTTCTGGCATAAGCAATTGGCTGCAAACGCGATAACGAAACTTTCACTCAACTTAATAACATGTAGCTAATATAGCCCTCCGGGTACTTTGCAGTTATACAGATCTTGTGTTTTTTTTAAAAGTTTGAGACAATTCAGGTTTAAGAAGTTGAGAATTACTGTCAAATGATATAAACAACTATGAACACAAAACTGATGAATTATTGTTCAGGTTTATGTATGTATTTAAAAAAAAAATTGCATCTGATTACACTTATTAGATAAATTACTTCTGTTTGCATTCAATAACTGATAAACGGCTTCTGTATATTAAATGAATTGTTTAAATGTTTAAATATTGGGAAGAGGTGGCGAGAGGTAGAAAGACGAGTAACAAACGGGTAGACAGACGGGTAGTGAGATGGGTAGAGAGACGAGTAGCGACATAGCTAGGCTGACGGGTAGCGAAACGAATAGACAGACAACTAGAGAGAAAGGTAAAAAGAGGGTTGACAGAGGGGTAGCGAGATGGGTCACGAGACGGGTAGCGACACCGGTAGCGACACCGGTAGACAGGAATATAGCGAGAAAGGTTGCGAGACGCGTAGCGTGGTAGATAAAGAGACGAGTAGAGAGATGAGTACAGAGACGAGTTGACTGACAGGTAATGAGATTGATAGCGAGACGGGTAAAGAGTCGGGTACAAAAACAGACGGATAGTGAGACGGGTATACAGACGAGTAGAGAGACAGTAGATGGGTACGGATATGGGTAAGAAGATGGGTAGAGAGGCGTATAGCCAGACGGGTAGAGAAACAGATAGACAAGTTGTGAGACAGATAGACAAATGGGTAGCGAAGTGGATAGAGACACGGCTAGACATACAAGTAGTTAGACGGATAGACAGACGGTTAGAGAATTAGATTGGCGGTTAGTGAGACTGGTAGAGAAATATAGAGACAGGTAGCGAGATGTGTAGAGAGATAGACAATCGGTTAGAGAGACGGGCAGAAGAACGGATAGGGAAACAGACAGATTGTGGAAAGACAGACAGACAGGCAAAAGAAAAGTCTGCGGATTGGTGCAGTAAAGGCGCATTAAAGGCGCAGGGGGCAGAGCCTCCTAGAGAATAATCAAGAAGTATCTGTTAAGCTTAACTTTGTAATATATATAATTTTTCAATTTTGCCGATATGGAGATTTAATGTAAAAGTTATTTTACAGAAGTCATCGAAAGATTTTTTGTATACTTTAATAGTAATTTAGACTATAGTTTTGCAATCTGGTTTGTAGCAAAGCATGCTATCAATGTGGTTTGAAGTTTGAAGTGTAAGAGTTTCTATAAACAGTTATACAAATAATAGATATATAATCAAGGAAAAATTTTTTTAAATTCACACACAAAAAAAGGTGCAACAATGAAATTAAATTTGCGTTAAGCCACGCTTGATAGAATAATCTGTTGGCTGCTAATCCAATTAGGTAACTTTAAAAAGCTTGGCGTTTTAAAAGATCCGGCGTTTTTTTTTTTTTTTTTTTTTTTTTTTTTTTAAGTTTTGCGCAATACGCGCTTAAGAAAATGAGATTCTTAGCCACATGTTAAAAAAATTTATGACAACACATCTGATTAACGGTACTTCTTTTCTATTTTTTTTAACAGTGTATATGAATTTATATATGATATTTTGTAATTCTATCATTTAATTTCCTCTTTTTCTTTATATTGTAATTGTTAACCCTATGTTCTCAGCAATATCACTCAGACTAATCCCTTTGAGGGAAGTCCTAGTATACATAGATTTGTTGCCAAAAGTTATGAAAATAAACCCAATGAACTTTTGGTGCTTTTCTATTATAGGGGTCTTGACGCTTTTTTAAAAAGCTTGGCGGAAAAAACCAAGCAGGATAGAAAACCAAGCAGGATATTTTATTCTTCCGTTCAGTTGGGCAATTATTATTTTATATATTAGTTTCAAATATCCGAATTAATGATTTTATAAATTCGTTTAGTTAAATTTTACAAAAAAAATAACAAAATGATATCAATAAATAATAATTACTATTAATTCCTTTCCCCCCCTTTCTTTTCCTTAAACCTAAATGACGTCATTTGGACGAATTTATTCAAAATATTTTCAGTTTATAAATTAAATTAAATGCTGACAGACAACTGAATCCTGACGATAGAAATGTCATTTTTTTTTTCAAATTTTCCTGAAAAACATAATTTAATCATAATCTTGTCTTCATTATCGATTGAAATAAAAGATAAATTCAATTTCAATTTGAAAATGACGAATAAAAAGAAATCAATAATCCCTATCGGGATCCTTTTCAATTTTTTCCCTTTTTTGTCACAAAAAAACTGAGTAATTAGTTGCCATCATTACAGAAATGTCATTAAAATTAGAAAAAAATTAATATCTCGAAAACTAATTCCAATTTCAAAATTCTATTACCAGTTTTGACATCCGCGGATTTTTATGAACAATTGGTATTAATTTCACCATCGAGCGTTTAATATTTTATTAAAAATAGCCTTGAAACATAATCAGTCGTTTAATCAGTCGTTTCATAAAATCGTTTCATAAATTCGTTTCATAAAATCGTTTCACAAATTCGTTTCATTAGGATTTTATATATATAGGGTAGATAAAAGAAAAACAAAGAAAGTTTCCTACATTCCAAACGATTTTTTAATGTTATTTGGAAAAGAAAATTAAATATAGACTTAAAATGTCGTCCTTTTGATTCTTTTTGAAAATGGAAGAGCAATTCTTAAGTAAATGATTATAATGGAACATTTTTTGTCATTTATTTTTAAATGTTGTACAAGATGTTCCAATTTTGTCCTATAGCAACCCTAAAAATTTAAATTCAAAACTAGTCGGTTCATCTGTTTCTCAAACTCACAGATAGATGGCAGCAGCAAAATTTTTATTTTGTTTAAAGAAGAAATATTTCTTTTTCTCTCTCCTTTAAAATCTTAAACGGAGCATCCGTGGCTGAGTGGTAGACACCATTCCGCTAATCGCTTGAGAGCGTAGGAGTCAGGTCGGCGGGTTCGACTCCCGCCAGCTCCATTGCACACACTTTGTAGAGCTCTGGGATGTAACTCTCTGGTGTTATAAAATTTCTTTGTGGCTATCTCGTCCCTGTATATTGACGATGACTTATAAGCGAGCGCTTGATGTCAAGCACACAAGTCAGATGTATGTTCTCAATAAAATCTTAAAACATTAAATAATTTATATCAGGGACAAACTGAGTCTAAAACTTTATTAAATCCCGTGCATTAGTTCTTCAGATAGAGCGCCCACAAAAATTTGTCACATATAGACAGACAGGGACTGATTATCCAAAAGGCAAGTGAAGCACATGTTTCCCTTCTAAAATTTATAAGAGGCCCCAAAATGATTGTGAAGAGGGCCGTCTGATTCCCATTTAAATTTTTTTTACATTGTATTTTAAATTATTTTGGAAAAGAAAGTTTAACAAGAAGAAGAAATATGAATGGATTCCAATGGATACCAATAAGATTCCAACTTATGCCAAGGTCTAACTGACTATCAAGTTTGATGATATCCCATTCCATGAGATATAGCTGTCGTGGAAATCGCGTTTTCATATAGCATTAATCACATAGCATCCCGGTGTGCCTGCTTAGAAACCACCCGGGAAATTGAGCGTACAGCTATAGGTACTGAATATATCTGAAGTATACACAGGCATAGCTGCCAACTTTTACGCTTTTTTGCTCCCACTAAAAATTAATAGAAAATTTTGCCTTATTGAATCACATGTTTTCGGCGGTTTAATAAGACAAAATTTACTATAAAATTTTAGTGGTAGGAAAAAAGCGTAAAAGTTAGCAGCTATGCACAGGAAACATAAAAAAGTTGTTTAACCCGTTGGGGACAAGCGACACGTATACGTGACGCATAAGATGCTCAGATTCCTTCATTATTCCCACCAGTTAATTTTTATTGTAAGATTTGCCTTATTTAATCATAGCATTTCTGCGATTCAATTAGACGAAAATTTCTGTTTTGAAAAACCGGTGGTAAAAGATTAAAAATTCTGTAAAGGACGCTCGTCGCGAAGGGGTTAATGAAGTATATGGGACCTCGGCTGAGCTACTCCCGAGAATAATATTAGTATCATTGGTGAGTTTTCATGAATGAAGAAAACTTTTGCCGTATGAGAGGGGGCTCCAAAATTATACCATGCTTCCCCTAGATTCAGAGGTTAATCGGACCCTGTTCACAGAGAGACATTTTTCTAAAAACAGTCACATCGTGTTCAAGACCTTCTAAAAAGTATAAATCCGTCGAAAACCGGAAGTAGAAAAATTTTATGACTCCAATACTTTCTTCTTGTAAAGATAGAAGAAAGTAAAAACAAAATGGCTTTTTTCTCCCAAACTTTTATCTTTACAAGAAGAAAATATTGGATTCATGAAAAACCTGCATGAGATAGAAGAAAGTTTTGGGATAGGCACATCCGACTAGTTTAAAGTTATTCTCAGTGTCCATGGAAGGAGACTAATTTGGCTTTTGTCAAACTTTATAAATTAATTCCTCAGTAAAAATAAAGCCATTATATTCATTTAAAAATTAAAGTTAAATATTAAAATTATTTTGTCAGTATTGTATTTAGTAACTTACTTAAAACTTAAATATATATATATATATATGCATAAAAATATTAGAAAATTTGCTACATTTCCTAATATTTATCCGTTTGTGACTGTAAAAAGCACATTTCGTGAGAATGACCCACATACATTACAAGATGTATAGGCCATTCTCAAATAAAGTTACAAAACAGTTTCCAACAATGTAATAAAGTTTCCAATTAAAAAAGAGATATTATTCTTATTTTATACAAATATATGGAACTTTTTGAAGATGATACAATATCTGTTGAATAATAGTTTCTTAAAACATTTAGGGGAAGATCGGGTAGCCCTGGACACTTGGATAAATTGCAAATAAAAAACAAATGAATGAAATTTCTGTCTTTATTTTATACTTAAAATAAAATTATGAACTTCTTTAAGGATTTTGATTAAACATTGCTAATAATATCGAATTATTTAACGAAATATACTGAAAATAGTTTGCCCCCTTTTTTTTTTGCGTTCCAAGAAACGGCGGGTAGCCTGGACATATTAATCAATGGTGTCCCAACCGTTTTTTGGCGTTACAAACAACACAATAATAATAAAAATCCGATGTATCTATATAAACACAATCTTCATGGACCCAGTCTTCGCATTCCTGGCGCTGAATCCAGTCTTCTTCAAATGTTTCTCCGCATAATGGAGGAAATTTTTTGAAGATATCTTGCTCGCATTTCAATATTTTTAAATGATTTTTTTTTTTTTTTTTTTTTTTTTTTTTTTGCATTGTATAGCTGAGGTCAATCTCTCTGCACGCTCCTTTCTACTTTTTCGATTTTGATTACAAGTTTTTTTTTATTAAGATACTTTCACTTTCGGAACAGGTTTTGAAAGTGAAAGTATCCTTAATAAAAAAAACTGCACCAAAAATCGAAAAAGTAGAAAGGAGCGTGCATAGAGATCGACCTCAGCTATACAATGAAAAAAAAAAAAAAAAAAAAAAATCATTTAAAAATATTGAAATGCGAACGAGATATCTTCAAAAATTTCCTCCATAGGATTAACCAAGGTCTCCTTATCATAGTATCAGGCCTCACAATCAGCAAGTTTCCTTTGACCGCATGGTTGTCCTGCTACTAGCGCCATCAATCGTCAGTAATAGGCATGATCTCCAAGGTAATAGGAGTATTTACGACACGAAATAACAAGAAATTTTTTCACAGCTCCATTTGTTCTATGCATTTGCTTATGAACTAGTTTCGGTAGTATCCACCAGGCGGCGATACTTTCCGGAGAAAGTCAATTAATAAGTTGGCAATTACCGCGGACATTTTCTCCCATAGACTTTCTCCGGATTGTGAAGTCTGATATTATGATAAGGGAGTCTTGGGATTAACATTAGCGGGCGGGTATTTTCGTCTGAGTGAAGTAGCCTCTTAAGATGGAAAAGATGGATTCCTACTAGTACTTTAAGAAAAGTACTAGTAGGAAAACTAGTAGGGAACTAGTAGATAAAATGATGGATTGGTTGACGGGAGAACTTGTTTGCAAATTTTCCTTTAATTATCTACGTTAGTCATAGGATGTCTGAAAGAAATATGCCCCCAATGGGTCATCATGAATGCTTTTAGGAAAATACCAACAATGAATTTCTTTTGAAAACAATAGACTGCTAAGTTGTTATAATAAAACTTTAATCATTAGCATTCTAATAATATAATTCATTCTTTTTTGCGGAGAGGGATGGATATGGGAAGAAAAAAGGGAAAAGGGAAGACCACACTACCTTCTTAAATCTTTGAAAATGTAAGAATATTGGTCACTTTTGACCAAATTTAACCCTTTGGAACCCTTTTAATAAAATCCTGATTACTCCCATGGGCCCCTGGGAAGCTCCCCTGCATTAGTCGGGTCCTGCCACAATTTTACCTTGCTATAGATAATCTAAATAACTGTTAATATTCATAAATATAATTTATAGTAAGCTTATGTATGTACGTATAGTTACATTATTAGGCTATTTAAGCCTAAATAATGTCTTGAATAATTTCAAAAAAATTATATTGTATTTGTCCACTCTGTTACCTGTCCACTCTGATACTAGAGTAGTTTTTCCATTAAATTACAACTCATATATTATTTCAAATTACATGAATTATATATTAGGGTAATAATTCATATTATTGTAATGAATCTTTTAGAAGAATTGATATGTCTAATTTTTAAAACTATACAGAGTAGACATATATTTGTATTCTATCCAAATTGGTAATATATTTGAACAAACATTTGTTTTCTAGAATATTTATCACTACTTAAAAAAAATATGTAATAAATTTGAAGAATTAAAAATAATTTTTATTTCAAGAAATGTAATAAAGTGGTAACAAAGTATAGACATTTTGCAAGAATTGGCCATTTTTTCTATAAATTAAAAGAAAAGTGTAGAAAAATTTTCAGTTTTCATAACACGAGATATTAATGTAGGTAATTAAAATAAATAAAATACATGAAATAAAAAAATTCAAGACATAATCAATTTCTGAATTGTAACGTATTTGAGACTGACCCATGTACGTAAAATAAGATTGACGTAAGTATGTAAGACGAATGTACGAACGCATACGCATATAAGTAAGTAGAGAATGTATGCATTTATATATGGAGAATAAGTATTAAGTATGGAGTTTTCAGTATGCTTAATATAATTTTAAAAATGTGTATATTAAGGGGATGACAGCAGCTGTTACGTGTTAAACAGATGACACCGGTATACTTTTATCTCGGGATCTACTGAAGTGATTTCAGTATTTTAAAAATGCCTGACGGCTCGGCCTACAGGCACAGGTAGATTTCGAAGACGCAGACCGTGGGGGCGCCTGTTTATTGAGAATTGAAGAAGAAATGACATTTTTGCCATGATGCGGCATTTGGGACCACCCACTTCGAAATCTATCTGTGTATGTAGGCGGAGCCGGAAGGGATTTTTTATAATTAAAAAAATATTTAATTATTATTATTATTATTATTATTTTGTAAGGGTTGATCCTATAAAAAACTTGTCAATATGAAAGTTGTAGATAATATTAAGAGGATTTATAATAAATTTAAGCGGATTTGATGTCTTGTGAATTGACAAAGTTAGGAATTTTTTTTCTTAAACCCCTATTTCCCGCCTTCCCCTTTGAGGCCATTTTTAATAATATCAGAAATCTGTCTGTCATACATAAATTTTCGGCCCTTTTCCTAGAAGTAATAATAACTTTAAACGGATTCAATACGTATCATAATTAAGAAATGTTTTTTTTTTCTGTTTTCAGAAAAAGGCCCCCCCATTTCCCTCCCCTTGGTTCGATTTTGCCCATTAACGAGTTTGACCGAGATTTTATACCTGTTGATTTTATGTATCAGTTTGGAAGAAATTTGTGCAGAATTATCGAAGTTATCGTGTCCATAAAACAGTGATGTAGATAGATAGATAGATAGATATAAATTTTGAACTGGGGGTGGTTTTGAGTTCTGGGAGTCATGATCGGCGTAGATCTGCAAAAATTTTCCAGAAATTCCAACACAGGGGAAAATGTAATAGGTGGTATTTCTTACGAAATCTACCTGAAAATTAATTTTGGCCGTAGTTTAAATTGATTGTTCCGTAAAAAATAAAAGTAAAAAATACAATACTTACGCGATTTCGCACAAAAAATCACGTGGAAAACAGCTGATATTGATGTACCTTATCCTCGAGAGCTACTGAATCAATTTCAATACTTTTAAAGTAATACAGGCTGTAGCTAAACTATCAATTGATCATTCAGCAAAAAAAAATAAAAATAAAAATGCAACAGTTATGTTAACCCCCCCCCCCCTAGATTTCTTTTGTTTGTGAAATCGAGTGACTATTGTATTTTTTATTTTTATTTCTTTCCGAACGCCTAATTTATAGGCTGTTAAAAATTTGCAGCGAACTGTCCAGTCATTTGACCGTTTTTATAGAAAACAGTTACATAACCATAATTTAACACTATTCTGATCATATTATTGCCCATATTATGGTCCGAATAGAGTTAAATTACAATTATGTAACCGTTTTCTATAAAAACGGTCGAATGACTGGACAATTTGCTGCAAATTTTTAACAGTGTAGTTTAGCTACTGCAAAACTGCTTAAAATAAGTATTGAAATCGCTTTAGTATAGTTTTCAAGAAAAGAGTGCATCTCAATGTCAGCTGTTTTACACGTGATTTGTTTTTGTATGTGAAATCACGTAACTATTGTACTTTTATTTTTATTTCTTGCCGAACGATCAATTTACAAATTAGCTATTTTCGAAACTATTTAAAAAAATTATTAAAATCGCTCCAATAGTTCCGGAGAAAAAAGTCTACACATGTGTCAGCTGTTTGGAATGTGATTTCGAAATGTAAATAAATTCTGCCAGTAAGGTAGTTATTTCTAATCTTTTCTAATATTAATTTTCTTTTTCTTTTTCTTTTCTTTTCTTTTCCTTTCTATTTTCTTTTTATTTTCCTTTCCATTTCTTTTCTTTCTTTCTTTAAGTCAGTTATTAAGAATTGACGTAAATGCGGTTACTAAGTTGAATAAAATGTAGTTACAAGGTTTGAATACGATAGAATAGCGAAACCAAGTTACATAAAACATAAAAAAATGAAAAAGGAATAATGAAAGAAAATGGGACGTGATTTTTGCACAATATATGATTTTTTTTTAACCCTTATCTTTAAATACAGATTACTCATCATCCATGTTTCTAAGGTATTTCAGGATTCTACCTGATACCTTTGTTCTGTACTTTATTGAATTTGGGTTGTTATCGACTTTTTAAAACATGCAGGAGCCCGGAGTGACGGTGGTATTATTATCTGATGTTAGATAAGCATCCCCCCGTTTCCCCGTTATCTATAAACTTCTTTTCTACCTTCTGTTTCGCTTGCTATATTGATTAGGAGCATTGCATATGTTGCTTCGCTTATTTTCTTTAAAATATGTTTGAAATATTTATTGCAAATAAAAATGAAAAGTTATTGTAATGCCTCTGGCAAATGGAACAGCATGTAATTTTTGGATTGAAAGAGCTTAGAAGATTTTTTATAAAAAAAAAACTAAATTGGATATACGATATAATTGGCACCTTTTCTTATTTCTAAGTGGCTGAATATTTACCTCAGTGTTTGATGATTACAATACAATTGTTGTTAAAGAAACTAATGTACTGTTCTATTAAATAAATATCTTGATGAAAAATTTCTGAGAAAAAGGATAAAAAGAGAATGGAATTTTTAATAACTTCTGTAACTAAATTCAGTTGGAATTTACTAAAATATATTGCTTGAAATAGAATCAGCAAATATTACCAGTGACAAAATTATTGACAAATCGTCTGCTTTGAAGGCTTCAACGGATAATGTAATTATTGATGACAGGAAATGAGCAAAGTTTTGTGTTGAAAATTACTTCATGTGAAAATTATCAGTAATGGGATTAAAAAGTAATGGTATTCTTAATAATTTCTGTGACTAAATTGAATGACAAAATTTGATAAAATTTGTTGCCTGAATTTGTTCCAAATATTTCGAATGACATAATTACAAGGAGATTGTCTGCTTTAAAGAATTCAACAAATATTTTAAATAGCTGAAATCGTAAAATTATGCCTTTTAAAATAGAATTTTTCTCTCAACATTCCATGTCTGAAAATACAATTGTTGCTGACTAAAGAAAATAATGTAATGTATTATTTTATATTAAAGATAATATCTTGATGTTGCAATTCTGAACAATGGAATAAAAAAGAAATGGCATTTTTAATAATTTTTGTGATTAAATTTAGAGCGATTTGCTAAGATTTGTTGTCTGAAATAGAATCAGCAGAAAATTTGAGTGACAGAATTACTGGGTCGTCGTTAAATGATTTAATAAATACTTTCAACTGCTAAAAAGTAAAATTAAGTCGCCTTCTAAAATAGAATCAAGGAATTGTTTTAGAAGCATAATTATCAAGAAAGTTTTTCCAATAATGTAACGAATATTTTTGTGATGAAATTTATAAAAACATTGTCTCTAGTTATGGATTTTTATAAATGATAAAAGTAATTTCTAAATAAATTTCCTTAAAATCTGAATTATTGAATTTTGAATTTCAACTAGAATTGCAGACGATAATGTTTTTGAATATGTGAATTCAATTAGCAAAAATGCATATTCGTATTTAAAAGAGATAAATCACTTTAATGTATTTTTCTTTTTTTCATGTGGAAATAAATTCTTTGCAATATAAAAAAAATAATTAATTCAGTTTTTTTTTTTTTTTTTTTTTTTTTTGAAGATGAACAATTTTCAAATATCAGTTACAGCTACAGTTAGAGATTCAAGCCAAACGATAGTTATGAATAATTGCCATTCATAAAATCTGTTCTAAGAAATATATGCTTAGATGATGGCTCTTCTGATGCCCTATCATTATACCGAGTCCTTCCAATCTGAAGTCAATGCCAGCATTTGGGACTTTTTCGCGAATCATACTGATCTTTGGATTCGTCTTCCTGCTCACGAAATAGCTTTGAAATGTCTTGCTTTGGTGCCTATAATGGTATTTGGTGTCATAGGCAACGTTGCCATAGTGATAGTCTTCATTCGGATGAAGGTAAGTGTTTTTATTACTCCAATATTGTTGCTATAAAAGAAAATGACATTTATTTTTTAAAAATATGAAGTGTGAATTTACAGTAAAACGACACATGCCCAAATATTTCGTGTAACTTAAATTTTTACACGCTTTTATTTAACTTAATTTGGTTCATGAATGTAAAGTTGAAATTTTGTAATTTTCTTTTCACTTATTTCCTGATGTGCTAGAGTTCTAGAAATTATGAAAAGTTGTGCATTTCCGATGCCAATATTTTCAAATTATTGGAACTTAACTATCAATTAATAGATTAATTTTAATTAAATTTTGATTATAAATTGAGAAATCCTAGATAGTTCAAATAATTTTAAGGCACGGTTCTTTTAAAAAATCTATTACCACGTGACTCAACAATAAATATGTTTTTTTTTTTTTTTTTTTTAATTGTAAAGTCAAAATTTACAGTTATATAAAAATCCCTTTTTCTTTCCCGTTGCTTAAGATCATATAATTAAAAAAAAAAAAAAAACGACCAAAGTTTACAATTTTGTATAACAATGAATTAATTTTGAACCTTTAATATATGGTTTTTACATGAAGATTTGGCGTAATATAAAGAACGTGAATTTTCATTTATAAAGCATGAATTTGAAATTTAGTGTATTCATATTTTAAATACACTAATAAAAGCGTTTTTTTTTTTTTTTTTTGTTAAGAAAAAATATTTCAACACTTAGAAAAATATAGCTTATTTATTGTTAGCTGAAAGTGTCCAAAACAGATTATATCTACTCCCCAACCCGCTCACCCTTCACACACATAAGTTTTTCCAAAATACAAAATATACTTTGAAACTGTTCGAAGCCACTGTTCTTTGTTGATAATGGTGTTTTAGATCTTAATAGGTTTTGCTTCAAAATATGAAGCGCGTTTAAATTAGTTTCTGGGAATGTTTTTTTTTGTTAGACCTGCAATTGAATGACATTATATTACTTCGAACTTCGAACCCAAAACAGTTTTAATATAACTTTTAGCCGGACTTCATAAAGTTCTCAGAACACAATAGGATCTGTAAAGTGATCTTGACGGCTTAAATATTTGAAATATATTGTGATACAATACTATCATCATAAGTTATTTCCGAAAAAATTGTTGATGGCATGAAAATGCAATTTTTTTGTAAAGAAATTTAAACAGAGAAAAAAATTAAAAAAAAAAGAAACAGTTAGTTAACTAAATTTAACTAGCACGTTGTAGAAAAACATATGATTTAATCTAGGAGTAAGCATAACTATATATATTTTTTTAAATTTCAAAGTCTATTTTAGTTACTATTTTTCTGAACAGTTTACACATTTGCTTATATAATTTAAAACAAAATCTCCCTTTGATAGGATTTGGTGATTAAGAATTTATTATTATTAAGTGGGAAAAAGAAATACACTATTTTAATGTTTCTCGATGCAGTGGAATTTTTAAAGACAGTAATAGAAGAATTTACTCTTAAAAACCTCAAATTTTGTTGAAAAAAAATTAGATTTTTTCTACTGTTTAAACATTAATTTCTCCAGTAGAAAACATAATTTAAATGTATGATACGTATGATACAGACATAATTTAAATGCATGATAATCAATATCTTCATACCTTGTACACATAAGTTATAAGTTCTCATAGTCCTGGAGGCAACCTTATTTTTTACACAACCATTTTATACAAGTTGACCTTCAAATATGTAATTGATCTAACTTAGTTAATTACAAAAAGAGCCTTTAAATGTCGTGACAGCAGTGGATGTGACCTTGGATGTAGCAACATCCCTCATACAAAAGGAAATGAATGGCAACCTCATTACGGAAGATTGAAGGATATTACGGCGACCAGAGGCGATCTTCCGTAATCGGGTTGTCATTCATTTGCCTTTGACTGGGAATGTTGCTACCCCCGAAGCAATACCCACTGCTATCGCGACAGCTGATAGCTGTTAACATGATTTATTAAGTAAGATCAATCACATATTTAAAAATCAACTTCTATAAAATGGTTAATAAAAATACTTCCTAACGGACTATTATATTTCAGTATTTTTCCAAACACTAATATTAAACCTTTCTGTTATGTTATAAGTCAATAAATACTATTCTATAGAAAATCTCTTTCATAAAGGATACACCGAAAGCGGACGGATGTTTTCTTTGTATTTCTAATGAACGTGACTAGGTCACTTCTTTGTAAGTTTGTGAATTTAGGACATTCTTAACAAAAGATCGTCATTTGTATTAAATAGACACATACTGGGTGTTTCAAACATCTTTAGATGAACTTTAAGGGCGGTATAGTACCTTACAACAACTAACTTTCGTATAGAAAATCAGGATCGTAACTCATTTATATAATTAAAAGACAAAAAAAAAAGCCGTTTTACTTCATTGTGATACGTAAATAAAATCAGCTATTAAAGTCGTCTTTTTAAAAAATATATATATTACACGCTTTATTTATTTATTTTTGTATTTAAAATATTTCATCATTGCACTTTCATAGCCAGTTGGTTTATTTGAACACATTGTTAACTCCATTGTTGTTTATAGCTTGTAAATAGTTTCAAAAGTAAAGAATATTTAACGATTTATCACCTGTGTTTAGCTGATCGAAAAAATGCCTTAAAATGAATTTATTAATTTATAAACAAGTTCTAAAAATAACAATATAATAAATTATAACACATTGTAATAATATATTTCTTTTAAATGATAAAAGGTGTAAATTAACAACATAATAAATACACAGTAAAATAACTTTTATTAGGTTGTGTGACATGTTTCGGCTCACTCCAAGCCATTTTCAAAAACAAATGAGAATATTCCATAATTTCACGGTTTTGAAGTTATTATTTAAAGTGCTATCATTTAATTTTCCTGTACTTTTTAAAAAATTATGCACGTTATCTTTTATTTTTACTTGGTTGTTTATTTTCATATCTGTAACCATGGAGTAACTCGAGCCACAATTTCGGTAAGTTAAATTTCGACATCAAGAAGAAACCATCCAAATAAATTTCAATGAAAGTAAAATAATTTTTCCCTCCAGTCTATACTATCCATCCATAATAAGAGAAACCATAGAGATACTAACACGCAAAAATACAATTTGTAACGATGCAGCATCTTTCAACTTAGCGAAATTGTGGCTCGAGTGACTCCATGGTTACAGATATGAAAATAAACATGAAAAAAACATGAAAAAAAAGGGCTAAGATAGGAATTTTTGGTTATATCTCCTCCTACGAGGCAAATTTTTAACCAAATCGACGTAAAAATCAATGTTTTGTAGAATTCATTCGAGCTGGGCCGGGCTCGGGCCGAGATTTTAACTTTTTTCCGGGCCGGGCTGGGCTCGGGCCGAACTTTTAACTTTTAAATCGGGCCGGGCTCGGGCTGAACTTTTAATTTTTATATCGGGTCGAGCCGGGCCGAATTTTTTTGTATGGGTCAGGCCGGGTCCGGGCCTGGAAATTTCGGGCCGTGCAGACTTCTATCACTTATTTTGGTACGGAAATTAATCATATCATAATAATAGACGATATAATTCATTTCACTGAAACTAGTTACAGTACGAACGCATATCATTTGTCACGTTTGACGTACAATTGCCAACTTGTTTTGAATTATAAAGTAAAAACTGTCACGTATGATTAATTCAAAATTTTCAGTACTTCCCTGTTATATCAGTCCTCGAGTACGAATCGCGAAGCGACCGAGATGCATCGCCCAGTTATATGGCATATATGACGTTCGTAATTTACTATCTCTGTATGACATTTTATGACGTTAAAGTCATATACGATCTGTATATGACATTTTATGACGCACATGTCCAAGTTATGGTCATATATGAAATAATGATGCATATATATTACACGCGTATAAGACGTATATTATGTATGTATAAGATATATATATGTTACGGTGAAACACCGAAATCTGGAGAATGTCGACTTTCACCGGTGAATGTCAACAAACACATAGTCGCTTGGTGTATGTCCGAAATATTTGCTAATTACCCTTATTTCTGACTTACACCGGTAAATGTCGACATTCACCATCTGTGATTGTCAGGGGCGTAGCGAGCGGGGGGGAAGGGGGGGAAGCTGCCCCCCCAATGTTTGATAAAAGGATTCAGTCGGCTTATCAGCAGATTTAGTTAGTGTCTCTGTAGTATGTCAGTAGGCCGATTAAAAAAAACAATTCGGAAAAATTCTGCTTGGCAGGACTAAGTCTTCAGAATGCATTTCACTACACCCTTACAATCATATGGCAAAAGCTAGTCGGTCTGTCAATAGATAGGTTATGAGTAAAAAAAGTAATGGTTTCAATAGATCTATCTGGTCAGCCGGTATGAAAGTCACGTGTTCTGTCACATTTTTGAATCACATAAATAGCTAGTCGGCCTACCCACTGAAAAAAAATTATCATGTATAAATCTTGTCTGCAGAGCCGGAAATGTTGGACATATACTATACCTTACCCACGCATGGAAAAGCTAAGTCGGCCGTCGATACATAGGCCAATAGGGAAAAAAATTAATTTGATCTATTGATTTGAAAATATCAGAAATTTGTCCTACAGTAACACTCGCAACTTACATAGATAAAAACTATCAATATATAAACTAGGTCGACCGAATGCGAAAGTCGCTTAAGAAAATTCCAGAAATTTTATACTTGATACATAGTAGGTGCTAGCAACGATATGATGTTTACGCCCATTGGAACTGTTTTAGGAACGTTTGGAAAATAAAAACGAAGAATTTTTAAAACTATTTAAAAAAAGAAAATGAATAAATTAAAAAAATATCCGTGCATTTAACATTTAATACCTAAAAACTTCTTACTTTTTTTTTTTTTGATAAAACTAAAACTAAATTTATATGCTTGTGCCAACATAACATAATTACATAATTTTCACTTATTTTTCACTTGTTATTATAAAAATTAGAATTGGAGCCTTTATTAATTACTTAATATTTATTGTATACCCTGATTACCGTAATTTCCGGCGTATAATCCGCGGATCAAACAATTATGTTTCGACCCAGAAATTTTATTTTATATAATGGAACATGCTAGATCGCTGTAAATATTTTACTTCAATTGTTAAGTAAAATTTCTGGGCCTAAACATAATTGTTTCATCCGCGGATTATACGCCGGAAATTACGGTACATGTTAGCGATTACTTTTTTTAAAAACTAAATCATACGTAAGAGAAATTATTTTTTTAATAAAGAATTCAGAAAGTAGAGGATTTCAGGAAAAATTAAATTATTAAAATTAATTTTATGGTAAAAATAAATAAATAAATAAATAAAACTTGAAGCGATTGCGGAACATTAACACGTTTGCACTTAAAACAATATAAATAGTTCAGCGTTTCAGGCCCGTAACTACCCCCGGAGCACTACCTCGGGGCCCCAAACTGATGGTTAAAAAATTATTGTATTTTAATATCTAATCTAACTTCCTATAAAATACCCAGCACCTAGCTAAAAGTTAATAATAAAAAAAATCCATCAAAGTGCTAGAGTAAATGTTTTTGCGTGTCCGTTCAAATACTCCATACGCTTCGCATGCAAAAGCATCTCTAGAGCAGACAGCAGAATGTCGAGTCGAATGTGTCATGTCGCGCCAGGTGCCTGCCGAGTGATGAGTCAAGTGCAGGCTAGGACGTGCAGTGAGCTAGTGCTATTCATGATGAGTCATTCGTTTACTAACTGCTCATCAATATCGGACTGTCAGAGCAGTTGAGAGTCACATAGTAGTGATAATACGATAGTTTATTACTTAACCCCTTCATGACGAGCGTCTTTTACGGAATTTTTAATCTTATACCACCGGTTTTTCAAAACAGAAATTTTTGCCTAATTGAATCGCAGAAATGCTGTCATTAAATAAGGCAAAGCTTACAATAAAAATTAACTGGTTGGAATAATCGAGGATTCTGAGCATCTTATGCGTCACGTATACGTGTCGCTCGTCCCCAAGGGGTTAATCTTACTTTGCTTGTGTTGAGATAATAGTTTATATTATGAAACGAATTCGGCACCAGCCAAGTGGAAATCAAAAAAGTCAGACTCTAAAAAGAAGAAACTTGGAGGCTGCAAAAAGTTCGAAGAAGTTATCAACATGGCTGGACAGTGTAAACCACTCGCCAGGGAATGGTGATAAGAAAGGTATGAATGGTTTGCTTTATTCAGTGTGATGTGTAATTTCTGTAAAAATAGTACAGTCAAACTTGAATAATTCGAACGTGTATAATTCGAAATCGTGGATAATTCAAATGTTTCTGCCGGTCCCTTGACATTCCTATAAAACACAATCAGTGGTGGATTAAGCACTCAAGAGGCCCCAGGCGCAATTAAATTTTGAGGCCCCTCCAAATATTTTCAGTACCCCTATAGTGTGCATTTTTTAGTTTTACAATTAGAATTACTGAAAGTGTATGTTGTTAATTCCATACGATATTATCTCTAATTGGAATATAAAGTTCAAATTATTTTCTATCGCATGCTAATAAAATATTGAAAGTACTTCCCATTCATTACATTATCATAATTTTTAGAACTAACAATAAGAGATCACATTTTTATTTAGCTTTTATTTTCAAAATCACTACGTTCTATTTATTAAACTATCACTTCATTCTATCATTCTAAACAAATGTGTTTTTCACAAATATAACTGTAGGATTTTTTCTTATCAATACATATTCTTTTTTTTCAGTGAAGTTCTTGGTAAATGTTTTAAATAACTACTGAGTTATATATCAAAGAAACATTTTAGTAATACAAAATCATATATTTTATTTTTAACTATCAATTATAATTAATCAGTTAAAATTAATTGTAAAAACTATTAATTAAGAAATAATGCGACAGATTGACTATTTTACATTAGTCGGATTTGAAACGTTTTTGAGTCGGCCAATCTTGCCTTTTGCCCCCCCCCCCCCAAAATTTTCTTTCGCTACGGCACTGGTGATTGTTGACATACACCGGTGAGGGTCCGAATGTACAAGAATGTAATGAAATATTCGATCTTTCACAGACGTATTTGGTGTTTGTTGACATTCACCGGTGAAAGTCGACATTCTCCGATTTCGGTCCTTTACGGTAACATATATACAAGATATAAGACGCAAATATTATTTATATATGACATAAATATGAGTTTAAAATGACTTACATGTAATGCATATATGACTTTGGCGAAATCATAAAAGTGTACTCTTGACATTATCATAATTGTAGGGGCCGCTGCAACAAGAAAGCACCAAATTTTCATTAGGCAATTTTAGTAAACATTTTCTGAATGGATATTTTCATCTGTTTACAGGGCATGCGAACTTGCACCAATATATTCATCTGCAACATGGCGCTCGCGGATCTTATGACAATCTTATGCTGCTCATGGACTATTATTGTGGTGGATGCATACCAGAATTTCGTGCTTGGCAAATTGTACTGCAAGCTTGACGGATTTTTTCACGGTAAGTGTTCTATAGCTTTCGGGGAAAAAAATCATTTCTTGTTTTCTATATGTTAAAAAAATAGATATTTTTAAACAACGTGTGTGTATACAGTGTTGCCAATTTAGCATATTATAAAATACCACTGTTTTTCGAATAATAAATAATATTCGCTTTATTTAAGCGCAGAAATCTGAAATTAAGTATGGCGAATATTACTATTTGAAATAGCAGTTATCAAAAATCTACTAAATTGACAACATTTTATGTATAAGTGATTGTAAGAATGCCTTATTTGTTTTTTAAATGACGCACGAATGGAAAATTTCCAACAATTTGTGTATATAGGCACTCAAGATGCCAGGGTGTGTGTGTGTGTGCGTGGAGAGGGGGCAACCCCACCGCTTGTATAGAAGAGAAACTTTCGCTTTATTTAATGGCAGAATTTTTAAAAACTTTCTGTGATTAAATAAGGATGTTTGTAAAAACTGGTGTCCCACCCCCCTCCTCCGGCATCACATGAATGGCCCTTTCTACGCCCCTGAATATAGATGATTGGAAAATAAGAAGATTACAGACTTCAAACATTTAAAGCAGCTTGGGTAATGTTTTTATAAACTAATAAGACCCAAGAAACCTTAATATTTATAATCCTGTTAAATGTTAAAATTTCAAATAACATTTTTGAACGTTGGCTAAATTGATTATTATTATTGTTTTGTCTTAATTTAATTTCTATATATTTTTTGCTATTCAGCAATATGAAAAAGCGATATCAGTGAAATTAAATATGGATGTGTGTTGCCATTAAAACCTTTCACATGCTACTTTTTTTTTTCGATCTACATACATTAAAACATTTATATTGCTGAAACACAGGTGTAAATACTGATTTCATAAGAATTCAATGTTCGAATAAGGTAGGCCGGAACGCGGATTCGACAAGCGACACAACGCGCGACTTAGGCGACAAATTCTGAAATTCAAACCTATTTCTTCTTTATTTCCAACCTGTTAATAAAGAAGAAACAGGTTTAAATTTCAGAATTTCTCTCCTAAGGCATACCGCACACTGAGGCGACAAGCGACACATCGCGCTTCTTAGGAGACAAACTCTGAAATTCAAACCTGTTTCTTCTTTGTTGAAACAGGTTTGAAATTCAAAATTTGTCCCCTAAGTCGCGCGTTGGGTCGCTTGTCGCCTCAGTGCGGGACTTGTCTAACAGCTAATGATAATAACACAAAATAATTTTATTGTATTGTATGGAAGCAAGATTAGATTGTTTTCCATAAACAATTAAAAAAATTCTTAATCTATGTTAATTTAATTTAATTTTTCATTTGCTTCTCGCAGTGACCTTTTTATTGTCCAGTGTGTTCTCTCTTATCATCATATCCGGAGATCGCTTACTAGGAATCGTCTTCCCCTTCTCTCGCCGACTGAGTCGTGGTCAAGCACTGGTCATCGTCTTGGCCACGTGGATCGCAGCCATGATATGCGCGACTCCAACAGCTGTCTTTCGATGGCTACAGACCAGAAAGTGGCAAGATTATGAAGAAGTGAGTATGATTCAGTGGATTGGTGTAATACTATTAAGCTACGTTTAAACAGCAAATTTTTAGAAAATATCACAAATTATTATTATTGTTTTATTTGAAAGGCTGTTGTACAATTAGTTATCCCAAACGGGGTTTTTTCGTACGATCATTGAAAGTGTGGTTATGGCTATTATTGTTTCATCCCACAAACCGGAAGTGTGTATTTAAGTACCCAAAAGATGCTCTTTAAAGATCCCCAAGAAAGAAACGGACTTTTAATATCGAAATATAAAGTACACCATATAAATCTGGAGATCTTTAAAAACTTGAGGAGAATATTTCTAAGACTAGCATTTGTAAAAGCTTAAACATTGGTATTGTTGCTATACTAGTTTCGAAGAGCATTCGGAAAAGCCTATTCATCGACATTTTTGCTATTAGAATACTTTTGGGTAGAATTCGGAAGAGCTTATTCATTGACATTGTTGCTATTAGACTATTTTTGCAGGGTATTCGGAAAAGTCTATTCATCGATATTGTTGCTGTTAGACTGTTTTTGCATAGCATTCGGAAAAGCTTATCTATCGACTTTGTTGCTATTAGACTATTTTTGCATTTAATCATTCGGAAAAGCTTATTCATCGATATTGTTACTATTCGACTATTTCTACAAAGCATTCGGAAAAGCTTATTTATCAACATCGTTGATATTAGATTGTTTTTGCATTTATCTTTGCATAGCATCGAAGCACTCTCCTTTTCGGGACAGTGGCATAGCCAATATATACTTTTGGTTAGTATCCAAAGTTTTCCATTTGGATGAAAGTTACTGTTTAAGGACACAGTGGACCGTCAAAACCAACATTTTAATTTACCAATGATTTTTTTCTTTCTGTTTTCTTTTTTTTTTCTTTCTTACTTTTTTTGTTTCTTTCTTTTGTTTCTTTCTTTCTTTCTTTCTTTTTTTTTTTTTTTGGAAAATTATAGAAAATATTTATAGTGTTATTAGATATGAGTATGCAAATTGTGGTTAAAATATCTTTAACGGTATTTGAAGTAATCAAAATTTTAAATTTTAAAATCTCGAATAATTAGCATTTTTCAAAATTCTGCATGTGCGTTCCAGTTTTACATACAGGCTCAAAATTTTTCCAGAATAATCAGTACCTACAATAAAAATGAAAGTTTCTAAACATTTTTCTGTTTATTTCATAAATAAAGCTAGTAAAAATGAAAATAATTTGAATTCTATAGATTTTAATTAAAAAAATATCTAAATTTTTATTTCGTTTAAATAAATAAATAAAAAATAATTACCCTTGAAAGACATTATTTTAGTAACTTAATGTTCATACATATATAGGGAGCATCTGTGAGAAATTTTAATATTTTTGGAAAAAATGAAACGCGTGAAGCATTTTAAAATCATGAAAAGGATGAAAATCTCCATTCTGTAAAGAATAAACTAGTAATTAATAAACTAGCTGTAATGAATAAACTAGCAGGCTTCTCCCTCTACGCTGGCCAGTTTTTCCAAACAAACCTAGTAGAATCCATGCTAACTTTTATTTTTGAAGAAAACCTTTCCAAACAAACTTCTTTTCAAGCGAACCTAGTGTTTGAAGCCCCATTTCTTTCGGTAGTGCACACCTGGGCGTGCTGGTCTTTTTGAGAATTAATTCCAAATTTTTATAAATTTTTATTTTTAACGAAAATCTTTCAAAGTGATCCTTGTGTTGACGACACTACTGCCTTCGGTAACGCACACTAGAGAGCGATACGTACGTTTGTTTTTGCAAACGAACCACGAATTTGTATCATTAGGTGCGTTGCATTCGTAATTATATAAATACGTAGCACTTATAGTCGTCGTCTGGTCCGTCCGTCTGTCCGCATATAACAGCGCAAAAACTACCCAATCGCGAATGGTTTGAAATTTAATGTATATAATCGTTGCAGAATTTTGTCGAGTCATTTGAAATTTTATGAAAATCGAATCAAAACTTAAAAATATGTTAATCAAAGTTTTCTTCATTCTATTAAGTCCTATCATACGTAATTAATTCAATGATATCCCATGATAGCTAATGATTCCAGGTTGCCATGGTGATGATGTCCTATTTAAGAGCGAGTCCAATTATTTCCGTATTACTGAATTTAAAAACCGAATTTGTACACTAAAATTGTTTAATGATAGCAATCCTATCATCGATCGATAGTTTTTGGGATAGATGTTTCCAAAGAAATAGATATTAAATGGAAAAATAGTCTAAATATGGATTTCAAGTTCTGAAATTTTCAAAGCTAGGCTTAAGTTTCCCATTGGAATTTTCAGTTCAACAAAAGATAAAATGTTGCCAACTTAAAATGTACTTATTTTATTACGGAAATTAATTTTATCATAATAACAGACGATATAATTCACTTTTTCAGTGGAATAATAACGATGATTTTTTACATTGTCTTGTATTGGATATTTGCACGTAGTATAATTTTAATGTAACATAATTATAATTAATTGTTTGTAAAAGTGTATTGAAACTTAATTTCATAAAATAAAACTAATATCTATAATATGAAAATCTGCACATAAAATAAATTTTGTATTCATGCATTTTTGCATAAGAGTGCAACAACTATTGCACCAAGGTCTGAATAATTATAAAACTAGTCACGTCTGACGTACAATTTCCAATTTGTTTTACTTTTCCGGGAAAAAATTTCGTGCTTTGAAAGCTTTTCAATGTTAATTTTTTTTCAATGGAAATTTGATTCTTTCTGTTTGTTACATCACAATATATATATTCAGCTTTTCTTCTGCGCCTAAATTTTCGGGATCATTAAATTTTTTTATCTAGTTAAACTCCTGAATATTTGTTTTGTTTGGTGTTACAGGCAGTAGAAGTTCCAAAATGTACAGATAGAATTTTGTAGTAATCATGAGATAAGACTAAAGAATCAAGAAGCTAAGCTTTTTATAGCTAAAAAAAAATCTACCAAAATGTTTAATTTTAACAACTTGGTTGGAAATAAAAATTATATATAGACATATGAAACAAATGGAAGTGCTTTAAGAAATTAAATAAAATTGAATTTTTGTTCCTTTTTATAATATTGCAGGCGGTCTGGATTCCATGGACTTTATCCCTGATTATGCCACGCGATTTGAGTCTTTGATATGATTTGTTATTGATTTTCATCTGTTATTCTAGATTTTGGTTTTTAATATCTCGTTTTGATGTACTTCAACATTTAATACTAACCACGGAAAAATTTGCTACGAATTTAATAGTAACTTGATAACGATGTAAAACCTCACGTAAACAGCGTACTAGATTTCCTCTACACGTCGCACACTCAAAAAAAAAAAAAAAAAAAAGAAAAGAAAAAAAAAAGAAATTAATAAATGCCCTGAAAAGAGAATTATATTTTTTATTAATACTAGGGCATTGAACCCGAGCTTCCCGGGACAGAAAATATATGTGAAAACCATTTATTTTTCTATTGAAAACTCTTTTAGATTACCCTTAACAACACCAAAGACCATTTCTATATGAAATATGTCAATTTTATATTAAAACTTAGCTAACCCGCCCGGCGTTGCCCGGGCCCGAGATAATTACAATCTCAGAGAAAGGCGATAACCCCCTCCCTCCCCATACCCGCAAATATAATGAATAATTTGTTCAAGAGAACCACCGTCACCTACATTAACGCGATCATTTAAAAAATAATTACATTTTTCTGATAATTAGAACATAACGAAGACGCTACGCTAAAATAGCCGGCAGATGACACCCCTTCCCGACCTCAATTTCAAATCTATATCTTAATTAGTTACCTAAATTTTTGTTCATTAGTAAAAATCGGCAATTATTTCCTTTCATTTTCACAAACTAAATGGAGGGATCGGCCAGAGAAACAGATCTCTTTATAGTTCAGTTTTTAATGAAAGCAGATCCCTGTCTGAAACTTTCTCGGATCGTTTTCACTGGCGCCGGCAGATTTTTGGCCGTTTTTTTTGCATAAATTAAAAAAAAATTACCAACCGAATTTTTCAAAAATCACATAGTCAGATGCAGAATATTATTTTACATATGCTCAGAAATTTTCAAATTGATATCTCAATTAGTTTTGTTAAAATTCGCTAATTAGTAAAATAATTTCAAATTCGTTCATTTCCGCTAGCAAATCCAATGCGCTGGTTCGTTTCTTTCGCCATTTTGATTTAAAAGATGTCATTTTAGAGGCGATGGTTAATGAGAATCTAATTAATATCTAGGCTAATTATCAAAATATTAAAGTTCTGAAGGTCAGGTGCACCAAGTGAGGGTTTGGACTACCTAAATCTAAATTTACAGATTTCTAGGTGCACTAAATTTTCCTAGCCATCCCCAACAGACACACTCAGAGCGAAACTTTATTTTATTAGTATAGATAGATAAAATTTTGTAATTTCTTAAAAACGATAATTTCGTATTGGCGTCGTGCCAGAAGTTAATTTTCGAAGAAATTGCTAAAAATTTCGTTATCTACAGCAACAGCAGTTTTTTAAAATTATTATTCTGATAATTTCAGCTGTTTTAAGCGCTTATTTCAATTACATGTCTGTTAAATTTGTGTTTTATTTATACAATTTTATTGATTGCTTAAAGAAGTTTTAATTTCGTTATTGAATATTAGCTGGAAACAAATGCTTAACTTTTTATATTATTTAAAGTACAAAGGATTAATATTTTGTAATCATCTGCAAGCGATAGAGATAGATTTTAAGAAATCATGCTAGAAATTTTATTTAAATCTTTAATAAATGAGTGAATTGCGATACAGTTTCAAGCAAATTGCGTTTGAAAGTAGATTTTTTTTCTTTTAAAACCATATTAACGGTGTAAAAATTTAAAATATGCGATACTTAGAAATTAAAAAAATTGCAGTATCGAAAATCGCAAAACCGAAATTTCATCGTCGTGTTGCCATTCACAAAATGACGTCAGCGTTACGCCAGGGACACGTTTGTCCTTTATAATATAGATTGTTACATAAATTGATGTACATAGATATTAAAAGGAATTTGCGTGCGAAAAATACAATTTTGATTTTAGCATATGACCTAGGTATTGAAGTTAAATGTGTCTCAATGCATATACTTTTTCTGTTACAATCGTGCCTTATTCAAAGATTACTTATTGCGACAGATGGCACATTTTTTAAGTTCGTATGCTATCCTAAGCAAGTTTAGCCCTTGATTGCCCATTGTAGAATGTATTCTAGAAATTCAGAAATTAAGATAATCCGAATTCATACCAGAAATTACAAATAAAAATTATTCGTATTTTTCTTTTAATCACGGAATGTCTGTCATTAAATAAAGCAAAGATTGCCATTCCGATTCTCTGGTATAAATTCGAAATGATCGAGTAAAAAAAATCACTAAATTGGCAACACTTATGGTAGCGTATATGCTACCTGGGCAATAGAGGGTTAAACAGCTCTCCTAAAAACAACAAAAAACATCAGCAGAAATATCATGTTCATAATTGTTTGCGTACAGTTCGGTGATATATACCATGATATATATCCGATATTTATTTTCAGAATATCGTTATGTTTGATATTCTCGATGTTTTCAGATATTTGATATTCATTTTCAAAATACAAGACACAGTCAAAAAGTTCACGGAATTTTGTTGTAATTCTTTAATACCAGAATATAATTAATTTATTTCTTTACACACAACGTCGTCTCCTCAACCAAAGAAACCACGTCATGTCAAATCCAAAACAAAAGTGATGCTCATTGCGTTTTTTGACAACGAAAGTGTGGTGCACCATGAATTTATACCAGCTGGACAAACTGTTAACGGCCCTTTTTACGTGTAAGTTTTTAAAAGACTGAGGGAGGCAATCCGAAGAAAAAGTCCCGCCAAATGGCAAGGAGGATGGCTACTGCATCACGACAATGCTCCCTCCCACACATTGATTGTTGTGCCGACATAGCTCGCAGAAAAGGACATTCCACTCCTCCACCTGCCTCCCTACTCACCGGATTTAGTACCTTCGGATTTCTGGCTCTTCCCCAAGATCCAAATGAGCGTCAAATGTAATCGTTTTGATACCGTAGATGACATCAAAACGAACGCGACGGCTGAACTTGGGACGATACCAAAACAGGAAATTAGTATAACTTCCTGTTAGTATAAACAGGGAACAGTCATCGTTGTTTCCAGCAATGGTAGGAGTGGTGGAGCAAGTGTGTGTGTTCTGACGGAGCCTACTTTGAAGGCGATTAAGTAAATGTGTGCGTATATTGTGGTAAAAAAGAGTTACAACGAAATTCCGGGAACTTTTTCACTGCCACAATTTCGATTTTTACGCTGTTGAATAGGACAAAAAATGTTCTTTCTAGTGCAATTTGTTTGAAAACTGTATCACAATTTACAGATTTTTTTATGGTTTTTAAAATAATTCTCAAGCATGGATTTAAAAAAAAAAAATCTATTTCTATCACGTGCAACCCGATTACGAAAGATTAATACTTTTGCATTAAAGCAACCTAGATGCAGCTCTATTATTAAAGAAGAAAGCCTGATTACGATAAAACAGTATAAACAGTTCAGCATATGCTTCTGTCTAATATTCCATAACCAAATTAAAACTTTGTCAATAGTAATAATTATATAAAATCATATAAATGAAACACAAATTCGAGAGGCATGCAATCAAACTAAAGGCTTAAACCACTGAAATTATCAGAATCAAAGCTATAAGTAGCAAAATCTTCGGCGATTTCTTCCGCTGTTAATTCCTGACATGCGGATAATACGAAAATATAGCTTTGAATACATTTCAAAACATTATTTGAATGTATATTTGACATTTTTCATATAATAAAACTTTTTCGTGTTGCTAGTAGGCAATAAAAAAAATATATTAAATGTAAAAAATCTATTAGAGTTTTGAATAATAAGAATAATAATGATAAATTTTCACATTTCTTTAACCAGGAAGTCCAGGTTACACCCCCTTGTGTAAATAAAACAAAATACATTTTCACGGAAATAACTAATTTTATTGACGTTAGTGGATTTTCAGTTCACATTGATCGGATTTTGCTAGGAGTTAGTTCCTTAGCTGTTTCACCAAGTACTTTCCCAGTCGCACCGTATTTGAATACCACTTTTTAAAGAATAATCTTCTTTTTAGATTTTTCTACCTACGTGGAATGTAATCTTTGTTGCAAATGTTATAAAAATTTAGTACGAAAGATGTTATTCAGAAATACTGGTAGTCAAAAAGCCTATCAGCCGGAGCCCTATAAGTATTCTTATGTTTTTCTTTTTAAAGCCAATCTAAATTGCTTAGATAATTGCTATTAACGCGAAGCATGACAATTTACATTTAAATAACGTTTCTATTATAATAACTCAATTATATGTATCCTCCAAGTATGTCCAAATGTTATTGAATTAAAAAATACCATTCACAGGTGTGGTGCAACGAAAATGGATTCATCTTGAAATTTTATTGGCTGATCATTTTGATCCTATTGGTGTACATGCCTCTGACCGTTATGGCAGTTGCATATACGGCGATTATACTCCAGCTGGACAAGTACGAACATCAGCTATTCCTCAGGGAACATCCCCTGAAAATGAAATACAGAAAGAAGGTAAAAATCTTATTTTAACTTTTTTTGGTACTCGCGTCCAAACAGTGTGATAACATTTAGTTCTATTTCGTCTTTATAATTACTTTTGATATGATCTGCATGAAGCAATGATAATACATGTCTTTACATTTACTATTATCACTTTATTTATGATTCGACATTTACTACTAATTAAAAAGTTCGCTTAAAGCTCTATATATTCACTATTATTTTGTCTTTATAACAATTTTTGTTATGATCTGCATGAACCAATGATAATATATATATTTTTTATTAACTATTATCACTACATTTATGCTTCGACATTTAATATAACAAAAAAAGTTAGCTTAAAGCTCTATATATTCACTATTATTTTGTCTTTATAACAATTTTTGTTATGATCTGCATGAACCAATGATAATATATATCTTTTTATTAACTATTATCGCTTCATTTATGCTTCGACATTTAATATAACAAAAAAGTTCGCTTATAGCTCTATACATTTACTATTATTTTGTATTTTACAATTACTTATGTTCTGATCCAATGTAGCAATGATAATAAATATCTTTATATTTAATATTATCATTTCATTTATGGTTCGACATTTAGTAATAAATCAAAGGAGTTCTGTTAAAATTCTAACCGTTTACAATTAGTTTGATTTTGGAATTACTTTTGTTATGATCCGCATCAATCAATGACAATAAATGTCTTTACATTTACTATTATCACTTTTTCATTTAGGGTTCAACATTTACTACTAATAAAAAACTTCGCTTAAAGCTCCATATATTTACTATTATTTTGTTTTTACAACAATTTTTGTTATGATCTGCATGAACTAATGATAATAGATATATCTTTTTATTAACTATTATAACTTCATTTATGCTTCGACATTTAATATAACAAAAAAAGTTCGCTTATAGCTCTATTCATTTATTATTATTTTGTATTTTACAATTACTTATTTTCTGATCCCATGTAGCAATGATAATAAATGTCTTTACATTTACTATTATCACTTTTTCATTTAGGGTTCAACATTTACTACTAATAAAAAACTTCGCTTAAAGCTCTATATATTTACTATTATTTTGTTTTTACAACAATTTTTGTTATGATCTGCATGAACTAATGATAATAGATATATCTTTTTATTAACTATTATAACTTCATTTATGCTTCGACATTTAATATAACAAAAAAAGTTCGCTTATAGCTCTATTCATTTATTATTATTTTGTATTTTACAATTACTTATTTTCTGATCCCATGTAGCAATGATAATAAATGTCTTTACATTTACTATTATCACTTTTTCATTTAGGGTTCAACATTTACTACTAATAAAAAACTTCGCTTAAAGCTCTATATATTTACTATTATTTTGTTTTTACAACAATTTTTGTTATGATCTGCATGAACTAATGATAATAGATATATCTTTTTATTAACTATTATAACTTCATTTATGCTTCGACATTTAATATAACAAAAAAAGTTCGCTTATAGCTCTATTCATTTATTATTATTTTGTATTTTACAATTACTTATGTTCTGATCCCATGTAGCAATGATAATAAATGTCTTTACATTTACTATTATCACTTTATTTATGATTCGACATTTACTACTAATAAAAAAGTTTGTTTAAAGCTCTATATATTCACTATTATTTTGTCTTTACAATTACTTTTGTTATGATCCCATGTAGCAATGATAATAAATGTCTTTACATTTACTATTATCACTTTATTTATGATTCGACATTTACTACTAATAAAAAAGTTTGTTTAAAGCTCTATATATTCACTATTATTTTGTCTTTACAATTACTTTTGTTATGATCCCATGCTTCAATGATAATAAATGTCTTTACATTTCGTATAATCATTTCATTTATGGTTCGACATTTAGTAATAAAAAAAAAGTTTGCTTAAAGCTCTATACATTTATTATTATTTTATCTTTATAATTGATTTTTTCAGATCTGCATGAAGCAATGATAATATATGTCTTTACATTTACTATTATCACTTGATTTATGCCTCAGCATTTAGTAATAAAACAAAAAAAAATTAGTTCGCTTAAATCTGTATGTATTTACCATTATTTTGTCTTTGCAATGACTTTTATTATGAACTGCATGAAATAATGATGATAAATGTCTTTACATTTACTATTACCACTTCATTTATGGTTCGACATTTAGTAATAAAACAACAACCACAACAAAAAAGTTCGCTTAAAGTTCTATTTATTCACTATTATTTTGTCTTTGCAACTACTTTTATTATGATATGCATGAAGCAATGATAATATATTTCTTTACATTTACTATTATCACTTCATTTATGGTTCGACATTTAGTAATAAAAAGAAAATGTTCGCTTAAAACTCAGTATATTTAATATTATTTTGACCAGTTAAACAGTGTATGCATACATTTTTCTGACGCACTCTGTATATATATATATCGCTTCCAAAGCACTTTCACAAATGATTGTCCCTAAGCTCCTTCAAAAGTCCTATGGGGGCTATACTGCCCTCTTTGGCACTGCACTAATTGAATAGGTATAGACATATAGACAATCCTTGACTTTAGTATCTATTTTAGGAACTAATTAGGTACGAAAATCAAAGACCGCATGTATGCCCGTGCCATTATAACTGGATATAATCAGGTTTCAAATAACTAGTTTAAATTTCAGATAAAACATTTGTTTAAAAAGTAGTTAAAACAGTTTTGCGGCGTTTTAAAATAAATAATGACAGAGAAATTAGAATAAAATTATGTATATATATATTTTTTTTATTTCAGGTGATCAAGGTTCTGTTTATGTATGTCATCAATTACCTCGTCTTTTGGGTGCTTTTTCAAGTGGTCGTTCTGTATAGGTACTTCAAACCACCACAGCAAGAGGTAAGAATTCAGAGCATCAGTGAAAGAAACTAGATCAAAATGATGAAAAAAAATAGCAGTTGTTTGTAAACTATTGTGGCAATATAATCTTAACCAGGGCTTTACAAATTTGATGACATCGGGTAACTAGCAAAAAATCCTAGTCGTCAGTAAAAAATATTTATCACCCCCCTCCTTCTCCGTCATTGGTTTTCAAAAATCACAAGAGTTTCTTAGGAATTAATTGAGAAAAAATAATAACAAGCACAGTTTAGAATTATTAATTACGTAGTTTGGAATAGTACATAACGTAATTAGAAAGATATTTAGAAAGATAACGTAAATTAAGTTTTCCAATGAAACTTACCGAAATTTTATATCTCTGAAATAATAATAATAATAATAATAATAAAGAAAAGAAATACTGTAAAGGTAGAATTAACTGGCGTTTTCGGTAAATGCTGATTGCCGAATGCTTCAAATATACGGATAGTTGTGTGCTAAAAAAAGCATATCTGATGAGAGGGACATAGACGAAATACTGAAGCAGGAAAACAATTTTTTGCCTATTTTCTTTTCGAAGTCAGTCAAATAATTCTGATATATCATTATTTTAAAATTTACAGATTAACTAGCTTGGCCGCCAGTTGAATAAAGTGACCTGGTGACCGCATTTTTCAAGCCTTGGTCTTAACTAATGATTGAGATGTAAAATTAAAGAAGCAAACCAATGAATTGAGGATATTCAACGATAATTTTCAGATTTAAAAACTTTTTTTTTTCATTTCATGTTTTTCTCATTTTATTTTTTTTTTGTCTGCTCCACAAGATCCTTTATCTTTTTCCCTTTTTAGTAGTACCCCTACTTAACGTCAGTATAGAAATTTCGAGATTCGGTACAGGTTATACTAATTGGCTCCTACACACATAATGTATATGAAATATATAGTTCAGGATAGTGAGCAGCAGAATGAATAATTTTGATAATCGAATGAATCATTCATGGCATGCGCAAAAACATAGCTGCCAGTCTTCGTATATTTTTTAATAAATTACTACCAGAAATTTTCTAAAAGGAAGACACTTTTGATTTGAATTAGATTTCAATGAAAAACCCCATCAAGATAAGAAACTACCTTTTTTTTTTACAAAATTTCGTAAAAAGAAGCACGAAAATTGGCAACTATATTACCGAACAATTCATTCGAATGACAAAAACATTCACCATACTCATCACTAGTTAAAGACCGAGACTAGCGAAAAATACAGACTACCGCGGTTCATTTCACTTATCTTTTTTTACAGACCGCTAGAGTGACGTGATGCTCTTTTTGTACACCTGCATTGGTGGATTCGAGCATCACGTGACTCCGGCGGTCTGTAAAAAAAGATACGCGTAAAGCACCGCGGTAGCCTTTCTTTTTCGTTAGCCTCGTTAAAGACCCTTTTTTCCCCCCAAAAAAAATCTGGTGGTACTTAATTTACAAAAAAAGAAAAAAAAAAAAAAAAAAAAAAAAAAAACAGAGGCTATGTTTTGAATAAGCATCTCATAAATATATACAATCAATATAATATTTTATTAAAATTTTTCAAAAAATTAAATTTTATAGACCTGTGATAATTAACATGCATTACTGATATTGTTTGTTTCCTTAAATATGCTGTGAAACAAAAATTAATTATCCGTACTTATAGACAATTTGTGTAAATTTTTATCTAGCTTGAATTTTAGAAATAAAATTCTTATAGTAAATATTTTATTTGTACTTAAAAGAACTAAAAGTAAATACAAACATTTAATATATATGTTTCCTTATCATCAAAACTTCCAAAAAGGCCAAAAAGTCCCTGTTTAATCCCCAAAATACCTACGTTTATTCTCCTCTCTTAACATTTCCCGTTTTTTTTTTTTTTTTTTTTTGTATCTCTAACCACTACCTCCGTAATATATAAATGCCTAACGCATTTGACTCAAAAGTGAAAGTCAGTTAAACGTGATAGATGGCGCTACCATCTGGGACCTGCCGCCCTAATATTTACACTGATCGCCTCATAGACGTGTCTTTCAAACATACAATTTTCTTAATTTTTACAGTGATATGTGATTTTTTTTAACTGAAAGTTCACATATTCGAAAATTAATGTATTCTTATTAAACTGCCGTCCTGCTGTGTGCCGTATTGCCGTTCATCGAACAAAAACAATGAAAATATATAATTTCATCATTTTCCCATAGACAATCGTATAGACAATTTGTATTTTTAAAAATGCAAAAAGTCATTTTTAATATTTTTTCTTATTTTTCTAGCAACATACTGTTGAGTAATAATAATTAAAAAATTAATGCCTATTTGTTATTAATATGATATGTTAATATGATTTATTAATATGATATATTAATATTGTGATTAGTATGCGTATCATGCGGAGTGGATCATGAAATATTTTGGTGGAAATGAGTTATTGTCACCATAATTCCAATTTGTTGTTAACACAGTTCCCAGTGATTTTCATCATGGTTATTTCGCCATATTTATAATCAGCGAGCCAGGTACAAATTACGTCAATTATTTCCTCTCGGCCGATAACTTGTAAAATGCTTCAGAGAGTTGTATCATGAAACTCCGTGAACGTCAGCTGCGGTTCCGTGGGTGGGTTGAGCAGCGGTAGCCTCCCACACACGTAAAAAAAAAAAAAAAAAAAAAAAAAAAAAAAAAAAAGAATTTTAATCATTTTCTCCCGACTGAAAATTTATCAAATTATAGCTAACCCAATATCTTGAAGAAAGAAAAAAGTCAGCTGATTATAAAGTGGTGGTTAACCTCTTGAAGGGCACCGGTATATTATATATACCACTTAATTTTAATCCCAAAATGCCACAATGACACCAGAATTTTATAATCAAATTTTGAATTTATAAGATGCAGGAGGAAAAGCTTTTACTTATTTTAAAATAAGTTCGTTCGGGAATCCTGGTGTCAATCAGTCATTTCAATATTTTAACTACAAGAGTACTTTGCCCCTGAAGGGGTTAATACGTCAGCTGGTCACACGAACATTAAAAAAAAAGAAAGAAAAAAAAATATATATTCAGTGATTTCCTCTCAATTGAAAATTTATCAGAAGACAATATATATGCTATTTTAAATAAATAAATATGTCAGCTGACTATATCGCAATGGATTATTTAAATGCACCAGCTGACGAGTTTTCCCTCGGCATATTGCTAGCTGATTTTTTTTTTTATTACATACAGGATCATATTAACTATCAGCTTACGGATTTTCATCCGGGAGGAAATAACCTATCTTAAGTTATTCGACATTACGCTCCATGCTCTAACTGTAAGATATAATTTTATTGTGATGTTTCATTTACATCAATATTCTTTTTAGATACTTTAAAATTGATAAACATAGAAATAAATAAATGATGAAATACTGCGATAAGCAAATTAATTAATTAATAATTTATTGAAACTTAAATATATAGTACATAATATTTATCTCTATAATAAAACCGTATGTCATGTGACTGTCCTCAACAGTTCCGGGATGCCGCTTCACTGTTTCATATGCCAGGCAGCCATTTTTATTCAAAATTATTTTTTCTAATAAAACTGCATAAAAGTTACATTTTTAGAAAGATCGTTCAAAATAAATTAATATTTGAGAGATGACTTACGTTCAATTATGTATACATTCTGCAATAACTTCAGTTTCAATTAGGTTCGCTGTTCAAATTCTCTATCCATGAAAGTAAACAACAACAAAAAAAAAAGATTCATTCGTTGTGAACGTTTAAAATATTAAACCATGAATTTTTGGACCGCTGCCTGGTGTAAAAAAAAAAATAATCAGCACCAGTGAGACAGTCAAAGTTTACCATAATTCTGTTCCATACAACTCAACTTCCTTCGGATCTTTTCTTGAACTCCGTGGTTGAACTCATGTAATAATATTTAATGGATCAAATTTCGAAACAAATTGTCAGCTTTTATTTTTCGTGTGTATTAATTAGAAACGATATTTTAATTTTGAAATCAAATGTTTTGATGTATGATAATATTTCTTATTTATCTATTTTCTATTTTAAAGAAAAATGTGAACGTCATGTATTTTAAATTGGAACAGCTGTCACGGACGCACCAGGGTTGGCGGAATTTTTGTTTTGCGCCATTTTGGCGAGAAAATCCCATTTTCAGGTACCTATTAGAGATTACTAAAACAGCATATACTTTTATTTTATTATGAAATAGTTTATTTTATATTAAAAACACACACAGAATGATTAATTTATTATAAAGTGGGTTAAGCGGTTTTTGTCAAGAAAGATGAAATACATAACAACAAAAAATATGCGAAATGCCACCACGATCGCAAAAGTTCTTGATTTGTCTATTAGATTTTTCCGGTTTGGCGAAGGATTAAGGAAAAAAATAAATTATGAATAAAAATAATTTGTTACAATGCTTAACATACATTTAAGGGCGACCAAACTGGTCGCCAGTGGCGGCTAGTTTTAAAGAGTTATTCAATTTAATTTTGTAATTTAATCATATTCATTTTCGCTTTGGCTCGTGTTGCTCTCATCTCTTGGTTCACTGTCAGAGTCGCTGTCAGAACTATCTGCCACCATGTCTTCATTAGCGTCATCTGTACAAAAATACAAAGAAAAAAAATAAATATGTATGTTTAACGTAACATAATCAACATGATTAAAATTAAATAAAAAATGTTACCGTTTTCGGGCTGAACAGTTATTTGATCAATCGATGATGGTAACTGAGGTCCAGAAAACCAATTGAATTCATATTTGTTGTCGATTTCTACCCAGCCATAGTCTGACGGTTCATCTGTAGTTGGGACTTTTAGATGTGCGTATGACCAAATTTGCGCTACGTAACATGTTTGTAAAAAATGCTGATATAGGCTGGGATTGCGGTGCTTCGCTTAAGATCAATCTTGAGCGTAAGTCTGACTTACGATATAAACAAACCGTAATCGGTATTGCAGTGCCTCACGTTCTTACGCTAAACAGAAAGCTATCTTACGACGAAGCACACGTGTATGCACGCGCAACCGCAACAAATCTATCTACGGCCTCTAATTGGCTGATTGCAGGAGGACTTACGCTTAAGCAAGAGGACTTACGATGAGGCACCGCGATACGAAGTTAAGATAGATCGCAGGAACGCCCATCCTAAGTTCGAACGTAAGATTTAAGAAAGCGAGGCACCGCAATCCCAGCCATAGTTTCGATTTGTATGGAGGTAAAGATGAGCCATCAATACAGCGCCTAGAATACATAGAGTGGAAAACGGCTACAAAATAGTACTAAAAAATTGAATCCGATAAATGTAAAACGATGCTGAAAAGATAACGGGTCGATCGCAGTGACATCGTCTAGCAGTGGCGTAGACAGTGTGGAAGTCCAGATGGTTTGGATACTACTAATTTTATAAAAATATTTTTGCCTTATCTAATCGGAGAATTTTCTGCGATATTGAAGCCGAAGAAAACTTTATAATATTACTGGTTTCCAGAGCATTTGGACCCCCCCCCCCTTCTCTATCTACGCCACTGTCTGCTAGCTCTTTTCAACGCAATCATTGTATAAGAATAGAACTGAGAAAACGTTTCAGCTGGTGGTAAATATTTTAAATAATTAAATTATACCCTATTTCCTTTGACTTGGATAGTGATTTTCATAAGCTTTGAAAATATGAATGATATTGATCATGGCCAAAAAACGTGATACGCATTCTTTTGTGCCTGGTTGCAGTACTCGATACAAGACAGCAAACTAGAAACTATCCCTATTTAGCATACCAAAGGATGAATCGCTGCTAGAAGAGTGGAAAAGATTAATTCCATGGTATGATAAAAAACTAACTTCAAAATCAGTTACATCTGAAATATACACTTACAAGAAGATTTTATTAACGGAAATTATGTTCATGTTGTCAATAGTGAAACGGTTACTTTTGCTAGAGGTAAATCTATTTTTAAAGCAGATGTCGCTGCGATCGCCCTATTATTGTACCGCATCGTTACACGTTTATCGGCTATAATTTTTTAGTACTTTTTAAAGCATTATCTGCTTGGCTTTTTTTAAATTCCGAAATTTCGCATTTGTATCAGAAATTCCTTATAATGTTCTTTTGGTTACTTAATGGCAGATATTTCGTGACTTCTTAACCCTTTCAGGGACAGTGGTATGTTTATGAAACCACTTAATTTTAATTCTCAAACGCCACGTTGGCACCAGAAATTTGCTAAAATCTTTCCCATTTAATATGTATGTGATTTTTTTTTTTTTTGCCTTTTTCTTATTACCAATTAAATTTCTACGTTAATTCCGGTGTGTCATTTATTTCAGCATTTTAGTATTGAAAGTACTTTGCCCCTGAAAGGGTTAAAGTAAAAATTCTTGTTTCAGAATTTGCGGTTTGAATTCGAAAATTTTGAATTAAAAAACGGTAAAACCGTTTTCTACACTATGTATTCTAGGCGCTGTACCGTCAATTCCTTTTTTGGGTAACTGGAACGAGTCATCATTGTCAAGGAATTTGTATGTTTTTTGAAACAACGCTACCCTTGCCTCATTAATGTTTTTTAATCGTTTTAAATTACACATGTGACAAACAAACTCTTCTATTTTGCCAAAAAAGTCATCTCTTTTCTCCGATGGCTTTGAAAGTTGTATGAAACACTAGGTAAAGTCTTCATAACTACTCATTATTGAAAACGGGCGTTTTTTGCCTTTTCTAAAAAAGGCTGGGTTGAAATTGCACCCGATGAATGCGTGGAATGCTGGAAGTGCTGCGCTCAAATTTGTTCCTAGAGTTTTATGCAATTGTGTAACATTGATGAATCTTTGATTTTTTCTGACGCCGACTTCCATACAAATTTGAATATTTTCTGAAATATTACCCATATTTGCTAACATAATTATTAATATATCAGTGTCGGAACAACGAATCGTTACATTTGCTTTAAAATCTATTTGGCAAATGTGAAAAATCGTTTTTATATCGGCTTCTTCGTGAGCTGGACACGAAAGTTCTATGAGCGCTGACGGCGGAATGTTAGAGCGGAGACAGGGTGGTGCAAAATTTTAATTAGATTAACTATTGAAAACTAACGATTCAAAGTTTAATCATGACTAAAGATTGACGATAAAGTTGAATGGTCAATCTTTAATCATGATTAAACTTTTAATCGTTAGTTTTCAATAGTTAATCAAATTAAAATTTTGCACCACCCTGAGCGGAGAGCATTTTCGGCGATCCCAACCGTTATATCTAAAATAAGAAATTGCGCATGCGTTGGCCGCTTGGCATCTTTCAAGCAAACAATTTTTTTGAACGATCTTTCTAAAACTGTAACTTTTATGCAATTTTATTCGAAAAAATAATTTTGAATAAAAATGCCCCCCTGGCGTATGAAAAAAGAAGTGGTTTGTCCGTATTTGTTTTCCTCAGTCACATGACTTGTGCTTTTATTATATAAATTACGTATGATAGGATTTAATAGAATAAAGAAAACTTTTATTAATATCTTCTTAAGTTTTGATTCGATTTTCATAAAATTTGAAATGACTCGATAAATTTCTGCAACGATTATATATATTAAATTTCAAATAATTTGGTTGGGTAGTTTTGCGCTGTTATATGCGGACAGAGAGACGGACGGACCAGACGACGACTATAGGTGCTACGTATTTATATAATTACGAACGCACCTAAAAAAGAACAAAAATTCAATTTTATTTAATTTCTTAAAGCACTTTTATTTGTATCATATCTCTATAAATAATTTTTATTTCCAACGAAGTTGTTAAAATTAAACACTTTTTTAGATTTTTTTTAGCTATAAAAAGCTTTGCTTCTTGATTCTTTAGACTTATGTATACAAAATTTATCTGTCCATTTTAAAACTTCTACTGCCTGTAACACCAAAACAAATAAATGATCAGCAGTTTAACTAGCTAAAAAAATTTAATGATCCCGAAATTGTGCAGAATAAAAGCTTAATACATATTGTGATGCAACAAACAGAAAGAATGAAATATCTATTGAAAAAAAAAATTAACGTTGCTCTTAGGATTATTTCTCAATTCTTTTTTTTTTCTAGTTGGCGCCCTGGTATCGCCAGGTGTATTTTCCAGCGCATCTCCTAACCTACGCCCAGAGTGCTATCAACCCATTGATCTACGGAGCTTGCAACGAAAGTTTTAGGCGGGCTTTTAGAATTACTTTCAGCAGCATCCTGGGAAGGCGCAACAAAGTCACACCCGCTCCAAACTACCGACACACCCCGCCGAAGAGAAGACCAGTTGCAGCAGAGAATCGGAACGGAGCCAAGGTGGGTTTGCTATAATAAAATTGGATGTTATATTGGAAATACAATAAAGCACCTATTATACGTCTTTCAGGAGACCGTCCTAAAACGCCGTATAACTGAGAAAGAAGGACATTGGAAATTGTAGTCACCTGAGATGTAAAATCATTGACTGTCTGACTGTAGAAATATTGGGTTGTGCGGAAAGTTCGTGCCGGTTGGATAAATCAACTCGTACCGGAAAATTCTGCCCGTTAATTATTAGACATTAGATATCGGAATCAAAGTCTAATAATTAAATGATAGAATTTTCCGGTACGAATTGATTTTCCAAACCGGCATGAACTTTCCAGATAACCCAATATAATGCTGCAAGAATACAAATTTATTTTTGTTACCATTTTCGTTTGTTTAAGATGCACTGTATAGTGAAAAAATAAGTTAAAACATTGAACAAAAAAAAATTAATTAATCATTTCTAAAATTGAAAAATAAAAGTAAGAATTATCAAACATTATATAAGTTGCACATCTTGAATTACAGTTTTTTTATTCCATTATCGAACGTAGAAACAGATTTAAATGCAAATAATCATTAATAGTCGTTTGACGTGTTAAGTGTTCCAAAGAGATCGAAAGCAAAAAAAAAAAGAAATCGCGCTCACACACAAACGTGGTCTAAATTGAAACGAAATCAAGAAATGAAGCACCGCCCCCTTAATACTAGGCCTGAGCGCTGACGCACAAAATGGCGGCCCTCCTGGGCAAATTTTGTAAAATATTTTGTACGGTCCCCTAATTTTACACCCAAGTGAATGGTTGAAAAGAACGGCATGAAAGAAACGACGTATAACCGAAGTTATGCGACGTGTACCATTACAACATTGAAACGTTACAACATTAAAATACATAGAGATGAATCAGAACAGCACTGAAGTGACGTATAAATGTAAAAGACGTATAAATGAGAAACGTATAGACGGTGCTTTATTCTAGAAAGTTTGTAGAGATTTAACAGGGACTGATCCCGGCAAAGTAGGGGAACAAATGGGTTCTGAGAACACGTGAGGTGAGCGGGTAGAGGAGGTGGAGGTGGAAGAAGATGGAAGCGGAGTATTCCTCCTCCACTTTTGAGAGTAGATTTTGGTGGTGGCAGTGTGCGATGGTGGCGGAGATAAGATAAGAGAAGGGGTGTTCGCCACTTTTTGAGGTTCGCCCGCTCCATTCTGGAGGAGATAAGATTTTTTTACTGTGTTAGAGTAGGGATTCATGATAAAAAGGAAATGAAATAAGAAATTAAAAAGAAATTTAAAAAATAGGAATGAAGAATGGGGACTTAAGAAATTTTGCACGAGGTTCTTTTCTGTGGAATCGATAAAATTTCTGTAGAAGTTTTTTAGTATAGCGTGAAAAAAAAATAGTTAGAAGTAACAGGGTTCCTTCGAATGGAATGGTTATACGTTTTGGGAACCTTTCCAAAGAACCTCGAAGAAGTTAAAAGTTATAGATATTGAGCCCCTTCACACACACATTAAAAAAAATCCAATGGATTCAAGAAATAGCTCTATCTTACTGATAGCCAAAACATATAGGATTCTCAAATGGATTGAAATATAAAATAGGTTTTACATAAATGATTTTTTTTTTTTTTTTTTTTTTTTTTTTTTTTTTTTTTGTATAGCGTGCAAAAATAAAAATAAAAATAGTTAAAAGCTACAGAGACCCTTCGAATGGAATGGTTATACGTTTTGGGGACCCTTCAAAAGAAACTGGAAAAAGTTAAAAGTTATAGATATTGAGACCCTTTACAAAAAATCCAATGCCTTCAAGTTATGTTACGGAGTCTGTTCATAAAATGTTTTCCTGCCCCCTTTTTTAGATACGAGTGAGGCTCACGATACACATACAAAGGAATCCCAAAAAATTGCATACATCCCCTGTTTCGAATGAAAAGGCCTACGAATGTAAAGGCTTATTCACAAAAATTGGACAGATCCCCTTTTTTAATAAAAAGACCCAAGTTCTCTACAGGGACCTTCACAAAAATCCAAAGGATTCAAGTTATGCATAAAATACAGGGACCCTTCCTAACATCAGCCTGACCCCCCGTTTTTTTAGGTACCAGTGAGACTAGAGATACAGGGACCCATAAAAAAGAAACTAAAATGCACACGCGTTAGGGAAAAACTATGTTCAAATTACAGGGACCCTTCAAAAAAGAAACTAAAAATGCACATAGGTTAGGGTAAAAAATTATGTAAAAAAGACAGGATCCTTTCCTAAAATCAATTCCTCCCCCCTTCCCTTTAAAAAATGGTAGAGGTGTCCCCTGTTTGAATAAAAAGGGCCTATGTTCTCTAACGTGCTTCACAAAAAAATCCAATGGATTCAATTTAGGTTATAAAATCCCTTCTTAAAATCAGTTCCTCCCCCCCTTTTTTTAGATACGAGTGGGGCTCAAGATACAGAGACCTTCACAAAAATTGTATTCGGCTCCCAAATGAATGAAAATACCTACGTTCTCTAAAGGCTCCTTCGCAAAAATCAGATAGATTTAAACTAGGATACCTGTACAAAATGTCCTTTATAAAACTGGAATGGTTACAAGTTATGTTCAAAATACCTTTCAAAAGAAACTGGAAAAAAAATTGTTAAGGATCCCGTTTTGAAATAAAAAGCAAATTTCGTGAGATTTTTTTTCTTTTTTTTTAAATGAATAAAATGCATGTTATGTTTTCTGTATATTATTCGTAAATTTGTTATTTAAAAAAAAAAAAAAGGTTTTTATTTTATTTGTATTTTTACTTTCTTCTAATAGAAGAAAGTATTGAATTTTAGGGGTCAGAGATTCCGAAAAACATGTTTTAACAAAATGTCTGTCTGTCTGTGTGTCTGTGTGTATGTCCTCATTGTATCATTGAAAAGTATATGAAGTTATGCTTCAGATTGAATCAAATTTCATTTATAGGTTTTTGGTTATGGCCAAGAAGGTCCCACTCGAATTTGGGGATATTACGACGAAAGGGGGCGCCGTGATAACGATTTCTGTTCCATTTTCACTATTATACCATCGAAAAGTGTATGAAGATATGCAGATAATTGAACCAATTTTTTTGTTTTTGTTTTTGACTATGGTCTGCAGGTCCCAGTAGAATTTGGGGATATTACTTCTGGAGGGGCGCTATAATAGCCATTTAAAGATTTCAAATTCAAAAAATTAGAAATCATATATGTATATATATTTTTTGCTTTAAATGTTCAGGCTTAATCCAAGGATTCCAGAGCATCTTCTGTTTTTTTAAAAATGGCTGAGATATAACAGTTTGAAATTTTAGGGTGGCTGACATTTTGAAACAATACAAGATTCCTCCATAAACGGTTTTAATCTATGAATTTTAGTGAACATGATTTTAGTTTTCGGTATATTTTCTTTCATTGTTGTAACCATCACTTCGACTCTTACATGCTTAACACTACATATTTATATTCGCCAACGTCCAATTCTCGCCAAACTTGGCGACAATTGGCGAAATATCACCAAATTTGGCGACAAAAATACGTTGCGATATTTGAAACCAACGGCTATTTCTGTCTAATTTGGCGATATTCTCATTCAAGTTCAATATTCAGGGTGGCTAGTGGTCAGGGAAAAATTCAGTCAAAAGAGTGATAAACACCAGCATATTCTTATAGAAAAATTTATGTTGATTATTCGATCAAATAATCAATTTGAATTTTTCTATAAGAATATACTGGTAACTGTCATTTTTTTCACTGTATTTTTCCCTGACCACTAGCCACCCTGATATTAACGAGAACTGGGACTGACTCTTCTGTAATTATGTTCCACACATTTTAGTTTCGTGTTTTTTCAGTAAAAATAGCTAAAATTTTAAACCAAGCAATAGGAGGCTATATTTTCCGGTCGTTACAGACCAGAAGGCCTTTTCGCAGTTTAGTATAATACATCGGCTGCTCGTATCCAGGTAACCCGATGATTCGCAAGCAGCTGACGTACAACAGAATGTCGAAAAATATTGATTTTTTTGGCGGTGTGGTAGCGAATTTGGAAATTTTAAAATGTATAAGATAGAAGAAAGTTTTGGGACTGGCATATCAGACTAGTTTTTTATTTCTAAGGGAAATAAAATTCTAGCAGAAATCTTTTCAGTGGGTTTTGCACGTTGCAAAGAGGCTTCTACGCCTTAAGAAAATATCACCAATGGTGCCTATCTTTTTTATTCAGATATTTACAAAAAATAAAAATGAAAGAAATACACAAGCACAAACAATAATTAATATTTGCCGAAAATATTATTGGTTAAAAATGATTAAATATATTTGAGGGAAATCACGTAATTAAAACGTTATCGGGAACTTCGACAGCATCAATACACTAAGCAGCCCTGTCTAACTTTGTATAAGGTCATAATGAACAGAGGAAAGTATATTCAACTAGGTAAATTATATCCAGTGGTTGGAGTATCTGATACTCTAACCATTGGATATTTTTATAAGGTCTTTAAGTTTGGATAGTAATGTTCACCTCATTTAATCGCATAATTTCGGATATTAAATAAAGCAAAATTACTAATCAATAAAAGTAGTACTGAACTTTAAGGACTCGTGGGAATAATGTGTCAGAAAGCAGAGGCGCACATGAGCTGAGAAAAAACAATTAATGGCGATATTGCAATCACATAACTGAAAACTTATAACAATATAAGGTCACTATAGTGAAGATAGCAATACACAATACAAACAAACGTTTCACATTAGTAGCCATAAGGCCTTAAGACGTAGGGTAGAGACCTTACGTGAAAATAAATTCATACAGAACACAAATTATAGTAAATTTAACATTAGATTTTTCTAAGTAAGACATTTTCAATTTTTTTCCCAGGTCATAGGGACAAAAATCATAACATTGCCCTTATTAAGATAAAAGCATAAATACTATAATTATAAATTAAAGTCTAATTATTCTAACATTTTATGCTCCGATGGTACTTTAAACTTTTCGCCAGGCAAATCAATTTTCAAGTAATGCAAAATGAATGCAATTGGTGTACTTTGTACAACAGTGAGCACGGCGGAAGGTTAAGTACCATTAAAGAAAATAGTATAATATAAAATAGTATATTTAATCCGTCTATCAATAAAAGTAGATTTTACTTTTCATAATAATTACTTTCCACGATCACATTTTTAGAAAGCACAGCAAAACTATTGTAGCTAAATAGTTTTCTTTTTTCTTTTTTTTTTTTTTTTTTAAACACATTGAGGACGGGTGGTTTTCGAGTTTTAAACACATTGAGGACGGGTGGTTTTCGAGTTTTAAACAAGAAGCCCCACCCTATGGGCGTTACATTTGACTGTTACATTATTTAATAAAAATATTCTTTCACTTTGTGTTTATATTATAAATGCATGTATATAATAATGGTCTCTGATCGAACTATTTATCAAAGAAGGATGCACAAGATTACGTGTATGGCTTTGCTATTTATATGCACAGTAGTCTAACTCTAAAAATACGAATTTTGTGTACGTTTTTTGAGAAATAATTTAACTCATAAAACGCAAAAGTACCGCCCATGGACGGAATTACAGATGGCCAAAAGATGTGAATTCACGTCTGCCGTCCTCAATGTGTTAAGTAATTAGTTTTTCAACCATTCACATAGGCGTGGCTTTTCTCTTATTGAAAAATGTTATATGGGAACTTTGCAACTACAAAAACCTTCCCATTTAGAGACAGGACCACAATGGATTTTATGAAACTGTTTTTGTAAGAATTGCGAGGTATCCACAACAGTATTTTTTTTTTTCTTTTGTTAATTCATCGAATTATTCTTGTAAATATTTTACGAAAAGAGATCGATTTAATTACCGATTATTAATTCAGTTGTAATAACATTTTGACACCTAAATTTCATATTATTATTCTATACGTTTTTTAATATATCTTTCAGACATTAAGGAAGATAAATTTTGGGACGAATCAAATTCTAAAATCCTAATTCGGAGTGTAAAGGGTTAAAGCAAAGCACCATCTAAAATGAGTTCGATTTTTCACAAAAGTTAGTAACATTTAAAGGGGTACTGAATAAACCTAAGGGCGCTATGGTACCCGCAGGCTCCTTCTTGGACAAACCTCTACTAGAAGCTAGAATAACGAGAAACCCCGCCCTAAGATTATCGAAAAATACTTTCCCTCTTCCCAACTTTATACAGCATTACTACAATTTGACGCTAATTATTTCTTGTAGGAAAATTTCAATTATTGATTTCACTGTGTTCAATATTTGTTGAAATTAACTCTGTTGAATTTTTTCAATTGTCGGTGCATTTTGTACTTTTTACAGTTTAATATTTATTTGTGTTCAACTGCTTTAGTTCGTTCACTGCCTCCTTAATACTAAATACCTCCTTAGTATTAAGGAGGCAGTGGTTCGTTCAACCCAGAGACGAAAGATGGGACATTAGAAGAAGGGTACATTTCTTTTAAGTATTTTTGCTTTTCGAAGTCATCTATTTTGGTCATTTAATTTTTACTATTTATTTATGGGATCTTATCTACACATAACAAATTTAGTAAAAATTCAGAAAATAAAAATTACAAAATTGTTAATCAAAAACTGTCCCAAGATATCCTAATCTCCCTGTATATCAAATTTACTTTATAGCAAATAAAACATATTTTAGAAAACGTTTGTGCACTGTTCTTTTGTTTAAAGTGAAGATAAGAAACTTCTTGTTTAATCGTGAGTTAAATTTTTAATGTTGTAAAACTCGTTTTTCATTTCGAAATAAATGAAAATTATATCATTTTAAGGTATTTAAACCAACCAGAACATTTCGAAACTTATATTTTATGACCCCCGCTTCCTCCCTCTGTAAAAAAAGAAAGAGCGTTGGCCGTTACTTTTGCAGTTCCAACAACATTGGGGAACATATTTTTAAATGCCACACAAAATTGGAATGCATTTCATGGTCATATATTTGACAGTTGGGGACCAATTCGAGATCTAATTGAGAAACAAAGATACTCAAATTTATAATATCACAGTTGTATCCTTAACTTTGTTTTTGTTCCTTAATTTTGGTTTTGTTGTTTGATAGACCATCAACAGACAAGGCTTCTTTTAGAATTACAGTTACACAATATTGTTCAAACAATTAACCCTTTGAGGGGCGGTGGTATTTTTAATCCGATTCAAACAAGAAACTTTTAATTAAATTTTACTTTTCTAACTTTGACGAGAAAAAGTTGAAAAATTGCTTATTCTTATTTTGAACTAAATTCTTTCTTAAATTCCGGTGGGAATTCAACGTTACAGGAGCACAGGGTTAAAAGTAAGTTTCTTATATGATAAGCATTTTAAAAGAAACAATTTCTGGTGTGAGTTTTTGTTTAATTGTTTTTATAATGTCTGTCAGGAAATATATTTTGTATTGTATTTTTGAATACTTATAGAGTTGACAATAAGAGCAGGGTTGCAATTTGGCCATTTTTAAAATTCAAAAATTCCTAATGATTATTTTTGCTTTTATGTAATTTCAGACAATTTGTAATTACTTAAAGTAAAAACTGTTATTTCGGAATTTCTGCACTTAAAAAAAAAGGCCAAACTGACAACAATTTTTTAGAGGACTCTGAAATGCGTTCTACTCCAAATCTGACGAGATTTAAGCTGCGAATAATTGAATAATTGAAATAATGTGCTAATGATATGTTAAATGAAAAAAAAAAATATTGAAACAGAAAAATTCAACATTCATCCCCATACTTTTTATATTTGCTGGATTCACTACATTCAATTATAGGAAATATGGTTTTATGATTAAAGCACATTGTTGACGATGTGGTCACACATGACGATGAAGTCACACAGCATTTATTGTAAGCATATTAAATATTTATAATATATCACTATGAAGAGAGATTAGCCATTAAAATTTATAAGCCTAGTGAGCATTTATTTGAAAGTTTCAGCGTCACGACATATTTCCGAAAGTTTTATTTTTATTTAACAAATGAAAAGTGTATTATTTGTGTGAGAATACTCTCACATTCCCTTTTTTTATCGCGTGTTTTGTTCTTGTTTAATGCGCGATGTAGCCAAGCTTACATCGACTTATTTTCCTAGCCGACCGTGCCGATCTTTCTTAAGCCTACTTCGGCATTTTGGAGGAGCGTTTTCACCGATGGTGCTATCCTAGCGACATCACTGCAGATTGTGCATAAAGCGCATGCGCCAGTGGCCCGACATCTAGGTTACTTTTTCCTCCGTGTTGGCGCTGATACATTTTTTAATTGTCATAAATTGTCAGTAAGTCCAAAAGTATAGGAATTTGAGTAAAAAAGCTTTAAAATTAGAAATTTAATTAGATAAATAATTTTAAAATGATGTAAAAGACGGATAAAATAAGAATAAATGTTAAAATTGCTTAAAAAACGCAAACATATCGCCGAAAGTCAAGAAAAAAGCAAGAAAACTAGTTTAACCCTTTGAGGGGCGGTGATCCAATTGGAACCAGAAAGTTTTAATTAAATTTTACTTTTTTAACTTTGACGGGAAAAGTTGAAAAATTGTGTTTCCTTATTTTGAACTAAATTCTTTCGTAAATACCGATGTGAGTTCGACGGTCCAGGAACAAAATTGCTTGCCCCTGAAAGGGTTAAATCTACCCTTAAAAAAGAAAGACAATTCTCATTGCCATACATTTAAAATAAAGAATAGCAGTTAAATTTCAACAAGTTTAAGTTATAAGATGCGTAAATAGATAAACATGTATATTTAATTTTTGCCTTATTTAATCTGTCAATAAATAAAGCTAATATTACTATTAAAAAAACTGCTGGCAATCAAGCAATCTAAATTAAAACCAAATATTAATTATAAACAATATAATATTATTAGCAATAATGCTTCAACTGTCACGCCTGCCAATTTCTTGCTTTTACGTTCAAAAGTAATCCGTGCATGCGTCAGAAAAATGCGCGTTGTTGAGTGGAACAAAAATACTTTTTTTTTTTAAACATCTCATTTTTTTGTGGCCAATTTCTCGTGCATCACCTTGTCATTAAACAATCCCTCACACCCTGTAAGTTCTTTAATTAAATTATTTTATTTTTCATTTCAGCCAAATGACGAACCTGCAGCTCCCAGTACACGGGAAACAGAACTGAAAGAACTTCGTACAAACAGAAGAAATCCTTGAAGAAGAACGGATATTCATTGGAAATATTCTAACAGAACACTACACAAGGAAGGGACATCACGATCCTTGAACTGTACAGGCTTGAAATGTTCACGTAAACATTTCATCTACATTTATGAAAATCTTTGAACTAGACATTACGATTCTTGACCTGGACATCTTGAAGTAGTCTCTTGAACATTTTACGGATATTTATAGAAAATCTTGAAATGTTGTTCCTCTTGGCATTTTAGGGATATTTTAAACGAAATTTCTGGACTAGATATTACGATTATTGTATCGGTATCTTGAAATAGTCTGTTGAACATTAGATGGATATTTTATTTATGAAAATCTTTGATGAACTATACAGTACATATTTTAACTTTTTTGCCACGTGGTCTTGGACAGTATTATGGACACAGTTCTTGTTTATGTGTTAAATATATTGTTTGTTAAGAAATCCGAACATTGGTACCTTTTAGACAGATTCATTTTTTCCTTAAATCGTAGCTGCTAAAGTCTCCAATTTTTGAGTACCACTATTTCCATACAAATATTCACTTTTTTAATAACAGAAATTTGCAATTAAAGAAGACGAAGATTTTTTATTCAAAAGTAAAGGTGCTCGAAATCAGGAGACTTGGCACCTACGCATAAATATTTGTACTATGTATAATAAATATGTAACATAGCAAAATCAAACCGAAATGAAAGGTGTCCCGATTTCGGATGTTTATCACTGGTCGGGGTATCCGTAACTGGAACACCGTTAATTTCGCTTTGACTTTGTGAAGTTGTGGCCCGGACGCCGTATCTACCGCTATCGCGACAGCTGACGGCTGTTTTCGTGTTTGATTAATTTTGATCATTTACATATTTGACGATCAGCTTTTATAAAGTGATTAAATAAAAACTGTCGCTGCCTCACAGACTATAGAGGATATTTTATTCAAATTCATTGTATGGAACAGTGTTTTCTTTCTATAAAAATAAAATATCTTTTAGATATTACTGTCAAAGATAGCAATTTATAGAAAGTGACAATTACGAGAAAGTGTATATGTAACAATCGATTATAATCAAAGTTGTATCTTATCAATAATAATAATAATAATAATAATAATAATAATAATAATAATGAAAAAGTACACATACAAAATACAATTCTTGGTTAAAAACCACTTCAGCTTAACTTGATATTAATTTTATTTTCCACATAAAATAAAAATCTGATTTTTCGTTGACAAATTTCAGTTCAGCGCCAAACTGTGATATCTTATGGTTACTTTTTTATAATCAATCCATAACCAAATAGCGTGTTTGAGAGAATGTTATTTGGCGAAGGACATGTTTTAAACCTTTAATAGTATTCAAATTTATTTTTTCAATTATTAACGACGATTCATAAACAAATCATTGAGATTGATTTATGAGGGCCAATTATCAACACGAGGGATATAGGCCCTAGGGGGAGTGCCCTCCGTGGGGGTCTTTTTAAGGGATCATAACCCGTATTTACGGCAAGGTTCGAAGAAAACCACAGAAAACTCCGAACGGTTAGGTCGACGAGCGCGACAGGGGTTTGAACCCAGCACCTCCCGTCTACCAGCTTCGAGAGCAGAACCTCTCAGCCACTGGTGGGGTCCATTGAGATTGAATACACGAGTCGGAATGTATGTGTAGAACAGAGCCAAACAAAAGCGAACATGTTTGCAACAATACAGGGTTATTGCAATAATATTTGCAATTACCCTGTAAAATAAAATGCTCGAAATGATCTTCAGCTGTAGTAGAAGACTGTGCGGAAGCTGTGCAATATTTGTATTCATTTTTGTAAGGAATAGTACATACATTAAAGAGCCAAAACATTATGACAAACTACCTAATAACGCGTTGGCCCTACTCTGGTCCGCAAAACAGCTGCAACACTCCTTGGTATCGATGCCACAAGTCCTTGGTAGATGGCTGGAGACAGATTGTACCTGATACTCAAGCAGCGCTCACGCAAATCCGGGATATACCGACATGGTGGTTTTTGAGCTCTGAGATGCCGTTCCATGACACTACAAATGTGCTCTATCGGATTAAGATCCAGTGAGTAAGGCGGCCAGGATATTAACTGGAATTCAGCATTATGTTCCTGGAACTAATCCAGCACAATTCGAGCTTGTGACATGGAGCGTTGTCCTGCTGCAAGACTTCATTTCCAGTCGGGAAGATAGACACCATCTAAGGGTGAAATTGATCCACATTAATGTTCAGATAGTCCGCAGCATTCATGATCTGTTCTACCACAACCACGAGTCCCAGAGACGTCCATGAGAGCGTCACTCAAAGCATAATACCGCCATCACCGGCCTGTGTAAGACCTGCTGTACATTGGGGGAGCAAAAGTTCGCCTGGAAGACGGTGTACACGAAGACGGCCATCAACGTGATGAATGACAAATCGTGATTCATTCAACCAAGCAACTCTCTCCCACTGATCCATCGTCCAGTCACGATCCTCACGAGCCAAGCGTAGGAGGCGTAGTTGACGATGACGCTTGGTCAACAGAGGCATATGAGTCGGACGTCTGCTGCATAGTTCCATATCCAACAGTGTCCATTGAACTGTGTGCTCCGAAACAATTCTACTTGTATCTGCATTGTAATGATATGTCAACTGAGACACTGTCTGGCACTGATTTCGCTTCACCAAGCGGGACACTCTCCGAAGTCCTTTTTCCTTGATAACGCGTGGATTTCCAACGCCCAGGGGGTCTACTGCTGATTTCACCACCATTCATCCATTTTACATAAGTACTAACAACTGCAGGTGGCAAACAACCCACGAATCTTGCAGTATCGGAGATAGTCGTTCCGAAACGTCGCGTCGGTCTATTACAATCTACCATTTATCAAAGTCGCTTAGAGCATTAGCTTTTCTCATCACTCTCCCCAGACTCCAAAGCAGCAGTTAAATGCTATTGCCAACTGATCATGTGTCCCTATTTTTATCTGCTTTATTTAATCACATATTTCTGAGATAAATAAAGCAGAGTTTCCTTTGTTCTACAAAGGCTTGTCAAAATGATCATATTCTTTTAGCGCACAGATTAGTATAAGCACACTGTAAACTCCCATTGATCACAATGGTGATTTCCTGTAACATGTGACTCCCATAGACACTAATATCTTCTAGAGGTAGGCAGTGAAACACATAGCATGGATGTCATAGGGTTGCTGCTCATAGCGCTTTCTTGGCGAAAACTTTTTAAATCGGGTAAAAAAGGGGGAGGATGTTTGTAAACTATTCCTTTAATTTGTAAAAAAGCAATTATTTGAATATCGATAATTATTGGCGATAATATTGGATGAACATTTGTGAAATTTTAGAAGATTAAATATTTTTAAATTATAAATGTACAGGACGTATGAATGATAATCATTTTAAATCTCACATTTTTAAGATTGTTAATTGTGGTTTTAATTATTAAACTGAAATAAAAACTTTTTCTTTTCAAAATTTTATTAAAAGTCCTGTAGTCTAAAGTCTTACACAACTGGAAAAATATGTTGTATCTGGGTATGATATTTTTTATTTTTATTTAGTCTGGTTTCTATACATCAAATATTGGTAAGCCTGTTACGAGATTATGATTGTTCATGAAAGCTTCTTTAATAGCAAACAATAACAATTTAAATATTTTTACAAAATTTTAATGCATCGCAAAATAAAAACAAGGGGGTAAGTGTGATCGAAGATCGCACAAAGGGTTTCGTTTAATATTCCTTTCAAAACACTTTATCCTTTCTTTAATAAATCCAAATAAATTTCATTTTGCAACAACAACAACAACAAAAAAGTCATGTGTTTTATAATGTAAAAATTTACCGGTCTATTTTTTTGTTTCTTCGAATATCTAAACCAGCCCGATAGCGGGCGAAGCCCGCTATTATATTCTATCATAATAATATCTGTCACGTGGACTAAATGCGATATTAAAAAAATCAATTTCATAATTAAACATGTTGTGTACAGACCTTCAAAATGTTAAAATATGCCAATATTTCCATAATCGGGTTTTTATCATGATTCAATACGTTCCTCAAACTCATATATTTACTTTTCTCTATTACTCATATTGATACTCTCTTTGTACTATTCTCAAACATTTGAAAAATCCGTTAAACTTCCAATAAGACGTCAGATTAATTTTCTTTTTAATTCTCTAATGACGCCATATTATGCTTCTTTCTGTATTTACACATACTTAATACTCCTTGTATTATTGAGAAATGTTTGAAAATTTCCGTTTTATTACCAATATGACGTCATATTAATCTTTTTTTCAATGGGTGAAACTTTTTATTTCATTTTCATTTTCACGTGGAAATCTTTCAATAGAAAATTAATTATTGTAGAAAGAATTTTATTGTGGATTTTTAATTGTTGGCAACTGCTATAACGAAAAATGTTTAAATTTAATAGGAAAAGGCTGTTAGGTTTTTGGTTTTTTATCTCTCTCTATTAAAATAATACGATTTTTTTAAATTTTATGATTTTGAACTTCATAGTACATATTCAGCTAGAAGTACACAAAGTTTCATGCTTGTAAGTTACATAGTTCCTGAGAACCGGCTCTGTGATAGACAAACAACGTAGCGGGAGTAAGGGTTTCGTAAGATGAACGAAACACTAACAACTTCTTAATAACTCCATAAAATTAGAAATTGAATTAGGCCCTTCCAAAGAACTCTGTATTTTTTTTCAGACGCAAAGAACATGTGCATATCAAACATCGAAGGCTGAAAGGAAATGGAAGGGAAAAGGACAAGTTAAAGAAGACAGTCAATAGGAAAGTAGAAGGCATCAGCCAATCACGCATGAGCATTACCCTATCAGAAGAACACTGAACAGAAGAAGAATTATGAAGGGAACTGAATAAAAACAAAGTCACAAAGTTAATGGAAATTATAATAAAATAAAATAAATCTATAAGAGAAAAACTAAAATAAAAAATTTATTTCAGAATTAAAAAACAAAATAGATATAACAATAATAATAATAATAAATTTAAAAAAAAGACATTAAAATTAATAATATACACAATTATAAAATAATATACAAAACAAATACCAAAATATTAATAATAATTAATTAATTTTAGAAATATATATGGTTGAACTGAACAAGTTTTTTCAAACTGTTGAGAGCATAGTAGAATCAGATTTTTCATTAACAGCAACCACGCGATTAGGATAAACAGCTAAATTTTCGAGAAATTCCAATTCTGAGGTGCTTATTGGCATTAAAGATAATTTTAGCATTTTGAAAATTAAAACTACAGATGAAATCCAGAGAATGCCAATAGAAGATTTAGGAATTTTGTGGTTAGAGACATAACAGGAGTGTTCTTTTAAATGGATTTCGAGATTTCTGTTAGTTCGACTTATATAAGATAAATGACAACCATTACAAAGAGCATTATAGATTCCTCATTTACGAAGATGAGGAGAAGGAGATTTAGTGGAAGGGAACTTAAACTTATTGACATATAGCATTAAAGATAACATTAAAGTTGAAACGTCTTAAAACTTCAGCTAATTTGAAACATAAAAGAGGATAAAAAGACATATCAATAAAATTATCAGGTTTGGTTTTGGCAGATTTAGAAAGAATAGATTTAGTAGAGGGTCTATTAAATTTATTTACAGCATTATCGATAACAGAAGTGTTGAAACCTTTTTTGACGGCAACAGATTTTAAGTAATTAAGTTCATCATTAAGTGAAGCAGAATCTGAATAAATTTTGAGGGCACGATTTACGTAAGTGTAAAAGACACAGATTTTGCTGGGTGATTTGAGAGAGCATGAGGGGGGGGGGGGGGTTAGCGACAGAAAAAGATTTTCTACAAACATATGTTTTGAGAGAAAAGAATTACATCTGGTTACTAAACAGCAAGGAAAGGAAGTTTATTACAATTTTCTAACTATAAACTAAACTGAATATGTGGGTCGACAAAATTGACAGTTTAAAGAATGGTGGAAATATCAAAAGGATTATCAACCAAGACAAAATTATCGTCAACATAACGCATCCAACATTTTATGAAGAAAGACAAATTTCTTTCCAAAGTCCTAGCTCATCTTCTAATTTTATAGTGTTATTAATATATTTTTTTATGTTTATTGTATCATACAAGTTTATTCAATATTTTATTATCATTTTAATTTTCTGAACATTAATCTTCATAAAAGCATCAGAAAAAAAAAATGCTTATACAGTTCATGAATGAGTTCAATTATCTAATCTTTCTCCTGTATTTTTTTAAGAAATAAAAAAATGAGAAAGTAATATTTACAGTTATTACACTTAAAATTAATTTTGACAATTTCAAATTCATCAAACATAATTGTCATATATTTCATAAAATTGAAATTTCACATAGCAAATTATTTACTGAATGCTACAACAAATTGATATTTTGAATAGAAAAAAAAGAATGTGTGAAAAAATGTAATAATAATAAATAATTAATTCAATAATAATAATAATTAGTTTAACAATAATAATAATAATTACCTTAATAATAATATATATAAAAAGCATATAAAATGATTTTTTCATAATTTTAATAATTTTCCATAATTTTTCATAATTTAACATTTGCCAGCAGCAATAGCATTATATATCCCTTCAGTGTATATTTATATTGCAATACGAAACATTGTTGGTGACAGTTTCGGTTTGTTGTTTGTAGGTGGCGCTACCTTAGCACAGTTGTACGCCGACTGCTATTTAGCTAGTAATTGAATTGCTCGATGCAAAAAGGGCTTCCGTCACCAAATTGGCAAAATTGAGTTAACACGAATTTTTGTTCTTATAGGGTAGATTTAAACAATTTTTTTTTCTCAGCGGTGATTGATTAGTATAGTTTTTGGTCTATAAAGGAAAAAAAATCATTTTGATTGGTTTAATATTTTTAAAACAGCAATGTTTTTTTCAATTTTATCAAAACTAGTTCAGTTGAATTGAGCCCTTTTTGTATGGAGCCATTCAATTAAGAGGCTACTTCACTCAAGCGAAAACACCCACTCGCTAATGTTAGTCCTATGGGGGAAATAATTTACGATATCTCGTTCACATTTCAATATTTTTAAATGATTTTTTTTCTTTTTTTTTTTTTTTTTTGCATTGGATATCTGAGGTCAATCTCTATGCACGTTTCTTTGTACTTTTTCGATTTTTGTTGCAGTTTTATCTTTATTGAGGATACTTTCACTTTCGAAACCGGTTCCGAAAGTGAAAGTATCTTAATAAAAAAAACTTGTAATCAAAATCGAAAAAGTACTAAGGAGCGTGCATAGAGATTGGACCTCAGCTATCCAATGAAAAAAAAAGAAAGAAAGAAAGATTTAAATATATTGAAATGCGAACGAGATATCGTAAATTATTTCCCCCATAGGACTAACATTAGCAAGCGGGTGTTTTCGCCTGCGTGAAGTAGCCTCTTAACACATTTTAGGCCAAGCATAGAAATTTTATAAAATGTGGTATTATTTGCATTGAAATTTGCTTAAATTACATTCATTAAGACACCAAAAAAGTTTCGTGCATGAAAAATATTTTATTTAATTTGACGTTACCATTATTAATTTACCATTAATAATTTACCATTAAATTTAAATAAAAAATTTAAGTTTTCTTATGGCATTTGTTTTATTTTTATTTTATTTACAGAACTTGTAACTTTACTCTATTATAAAAACATATGACAGTGAAAGTATCTTAATAAAAAAAACTTGTAATCAAAATCGAAAAAGTACTAAGGAGCGTGCATAGAGATTGGACCTCAGCTATCCAATGAAAAAAAAAAGAAAGAAAGAAAGATTTAAATATATTGAAATGCGAACGAGATATCGTAAATTATTTTCCCCATAGGATTTACATTAGCAAGCGGGTGTTTTCGCCTGCGTGAAGTAGCCTCTTAACACATTTTAGGCCAAGCATAGAAATTTTATAAAATGTGGTATTATTTGCATTGAAATTTGCTTAAATTACATTCATTAAGACACCAAAAAAGTTTCGTGCATGAAAAATATTTTATTTAATTTGACGTTACCATTATTAATTTACCATTAATAATTTACCATTAAATTTAAATAAAAAATTTAAGTTTTCTTATGGCATTTGTTTTATTTTTATTTTATTTACAGAACTTGTAACTTTACTCTATTATAAAAACATATGACAGTGAAAGTATCTTAATAAAAAAAAACTTGTAATCAAAATCGAAAAAGTACTAAGGAGCGTGCATAGAGATTGGACCTCAGCTATCCAATGAAAAAAAAAAAGAAAGAAAGAAAGATTTAAATATATTGAAATGCGAACGAGATATCGTAAATTATTTTCCCCATAGGATTTACATTAGCAAGCGGGTGTTTTCGCCTGCGTGAAGTAGCCTCTTAACACATTTTAGGCCAAGCATAGAAATTTTATAAAATGTGGTATTATTTGCATTGAAATTTGCTTAAATTACATTCATTAAGACACCAAAAAAGTTTCGTGCATGAAAAATATTTTATTTAATTTGACGTTACCATTATTAATTTACCATTAATAATTTACCATTAAATTTAAATAAAAAATTTAAGTTTTCTTATGGCATTTGTTTTATTTTTATTTTATTTACAGAACTTGTAACTTTACTCTATTATAAAAACATATGACAGTGAAAGTATCTTAATAAAAAAAACTTGTAATCAAAATCGAAAAAGTACTAAGGAGCGTGCATAGAGATTGGACCTCAGCTATCCAATGAAAAAAAAAAGAAAGAAAGAAAGATTTAAATATATTGAAATGCGACCGAGATATCGTAAATTATTTTCCCCATAGGATTTACATTAGCAAGCGGGTGTTTTCGCCTGCGTGAAGTAGCCTCTTAACACATTTTAGGCCAAGCATAGAAATTTTATAAAATGTGGTATTATTTGCATTGAAATTTGCTTAAATTACATTCATTAAGACACCAAAAAAGTTTCGTGCATGAAAAATATTTTATTTAATTTGACGTTACCATTATTAATTTACCATTAATAATTTACCATTAAATTTAAATAAAAAATTTAAGTTTTCTTATGGCATTTGTTTTATTTTTATTTTATTTACAGAACTTGTAACTTTACTCTATTATAAAAACATATGACAGTGAAAGTATCTTAATAAAAAAAACTTGTAATCAAAATCGAAAAAGTACTAAGGAGCGTGCATAGAGATTGGACCTCAGCTATCCAATGAAAAAAAAAGAAAGAAAGAAAGATTTAAATATATTGAAATGCGAACGAGATATCGTAAATTATTTCCCCCATAGGATTTACATTAGCAAGCGGGTGTTTTCGCCTGCGTGAAGTAGCCTCTTAACACATTTTAGGCCAAGCATAGAAATTTTATAAAATGTGGTATTATTTGCATTGAAATTTGCTTAAATTACATTCATTAAGACACCAAAAAAGTTTCGTGCATGAAAAATATTTTATTTAATTTGACGTTACCATTATTAATTTACCATTAATAATTTACCATTAAGTTTAAATAAAAAAATTTAAGTTTTCTTATGGCATTTGTTTTATTTTTATTTTATTTACAGAACTTGTAACTTTACTCTATTATAAAAACATATGATTAATCTCAAGTGGAATAATTATACATTTTCAAAAAGTCGAATTTGTCAATAACCGTTTCAAGTAAAAAACCAACGTATTTCGAAAATTTCTCAACAGAAAGTGATTACTCCAGTTGAATTACTAATATTTTATAGATGTCTCCAGAACCTTTAAAAATAGCAGAAAAATAAAATTAGTGAAAAATATACGTCACGGTGTTAATAAAAATACATTTATTGAAATGGTGCGTTTACGCACCTTTGGCCGAAAATGGGTTAAGTTGCGACTCGATATTACATAGCTGCCAACTTTTACGCTTTTTTCCTGCCACTAAAATTTTATAGTAAATTTTACCTTATTAAACCGCCGAAATTATGTCATTCAATAAGCCAAAAATTTCTATTAATTTTTAGTTATAGCAAAAAAACGTAAAGGTTGGTAGCTATGATATTAACACTATTTTGTTAGAAGTCCATATTTATTTCTATGTTCATACCACACGAAAAATCAAACATGTGTCTGACATTCGCACAGATATTTTTCTGTCGTTTAACATAACATAGTAATTCCAGTAGCATGGCTAATTCCAGTACAGAAGAAGCCTTGCAACATGATTTGTATATTTTGCAAATTAATAATAATAGATGAAATCAATGCTTTTTCTTACTAAAATGTTTCCTTAAAATAATACTGGTGACTATATATATATATATATATATATATATATATATATATATATATATATATATATATATATATATATATATATATATATATATATATATATATATGTATAAAATCTACAATTGGAAGATGAAACACTTTTAAACATGCGTCATAAATAATAGAAAATATTAAGCGCATTTTATCAGTGTTATTTTTCTTGGATAGATTTTAACCCTCTAAGCGTCTGAGGGCTTTCCTATATTTTCATAAAAATTTTCATAAAACTAATATTAATTAAAATTTTCTTTCCCTGTTTATTTCTAAAATACATTTCATATAGCTTTGTTTTACATACATTTTAAAATACAATTCTGCTAAAAACATTTTTGGTTACAGCAGATTTGGTTGTTTTTTGGGAAACGGAAAAATACGGACCTTAGAGGGCTAGAGGTTTTAAAATTTAATTATTTAATACTGCACTCTGTTATACTACTCACTGCATTCTTATACTACTGTCTGCACTCTTATACTACTCTCTGCACTCTTATTGTAGACCTGTGATTGGCACGGGCTAAATTATAGTCTCTAAAATTTTCTCACATTTCCTCCACATACCGGCACGAACTGTGTGACAACTTATGTGACGTTAAAATTTCCTTTCTTCACTTTTAATCTTTAAATGTGCAAATGTTTTATTTTACTTATAATAATAAATTTCTTTTATTATTAAGAACCAAAAAATAAAACAGTCAAACCTTAATATAGAATCGTCTTAGTGATTGTACAGTGGCGTACAAAAGTGACTTTATGTGCGTGATGAATGGACAAAAAAAAAGATGTGTTTGGAATTCAATAGAGGCTAAATGAAACACTGCGCTATATATGGGGATGATCCTATATCTGTGTGACCCAATATTGAGATGACATTTTAGTTATTATTATTATTAATAATAATTATTGTGGCTCATATACCGGGTGTTCTAAAATGAACTGACTGATTTTAAAATTCAATAACTTTCAAACGGTGACAGATATTTAAAAAATTATTGCAGGAGAGTAATGTATGATCTCAGGAGTTTTTTTTTTTAAAACTGCAGTTCCCGGTTTTAGTTAAAAAAAAAAAAAAACAGCTAAAGATGGCGCAGAAAGCAATTGGCGTTAAATCGAGGTCGAAACTGAAATCGTCTAGCATTGATGCGAAGGAAGAAGGCGAAATATATGGAGTGGATCTCATTCGCTAATACAATATTGTTCAGAATCGGTCCCTGAGAACAAGATTGTATTGGTGAATGAGATCCACTTCATATATTTAACCTACTTCCTTCGCATCAATGGTGGGTGATTTCTACTTCTGCATCGATTGGACGTACATTGCTTGCAACGCCATCTATTGCAGGCAATTCGAACTAAAAGCAGGATTCGTAGTAAAAAAAACTCCTGAGATCTTACATAACCCCCTTGCAAGAATTTTTTAAATATCTATCACCGTTTGCAAGTTATTAAATTTTAAAATCAGTCAGTCCATTATAGGATACCCGGTACATACATATTTCTTTATTTATAAATACACGCACATTACTGCTCATGTACTTAATGAGTTGGATTCTGTTGCTTTATAAACCGTCGTTATACTAGACAGATAGCACAGGACAAAATGTACAGAAAGAAGTTAATCGTGAGAAATTCACCTCGACATGGAAGACATCGGCATCGAACACGCGACCTACGAACAAACGCTGGAGAATTTCCTTCAACGCCATGGGGTTAATTGGTTATGGGTGTTACGTTCATATGTTGAACAGGAAGGATAAACAGACCGGAACCTCCATGTAAAGTGGAATTCGAATCCACTACAAACATCCATGCCTGAGTTGGGATTTGAATCCTGCATCATTTAATCAATGGACAAGCAAATGTGTTGACGCCATTGGGATCCCATGTATACATGTATTTATATATGCTGCTTTAACCAAAAGTAAAGAAGGAACTCATTCACAGTGTTCTATGCAGTGTTTCCAATTTGGCGTATTTTTGAATACCAATATTTTCGAACAGTAATATTCAGTTTCCTTAAAGACAGACATTCTATAACGAAAAAAAGATAAAATTGCCATTTGGAAATAATAATAATTAAAAGCCTACTAAATTGGCAACATTGATTCTATGCCTATAATCATGTTATAAATAATGTGAATAAATAACAATGCATAGATCATCTGAAAGCTAGGAAATGAGGTTTTTCTTCCCCCTTATAAGTTAATTTAATTTTGCATTACTTTCAGTCTATTATCGCCTTCTTTCATTAAAAATTGCTAGGGGGCTCTGCCATCTACGAGTTGCGCTCACGAACCTCCGTTCAGACCCACCAAGCTTTGTAGCTGATAATTGACACGGTGCAAATTATATTCTACTAAATTCCATCATTTTCCCGATGGGTATTGCATAGCAATTTGTATGACGTCAAAATTTGTACCTTTCATATTAACTCTTTAATGTCGAAATGTTCCATTTTATTTATAGTAAGGAAATATAATTTATCAAAAATAAAGAAATACGAAAATCTCGGTATACAATTGTGTTTAGAATTTATACAAAAGTGAGATTATATAGGTACTTAATTGGGTAAGACCATGAGTTAATGGGTTATTGGTGAACCGTAAAACATGGCGCATATGCACGGTTATCCTACTTAAGTGAGACCCAAAATCAAGATTTGACTGTATTTTTATTTCATTTTTTGTACAGTTACAGTAAATCTTGTCTAAATCGGAAAGTAGTTAAGGAGGAAATTTTTCGAGTATCAATTTATTTTATCGGTTCATTTATTTCACTCTTCTAATTATGTGGTCCCACTGACATCGGCAGAGCAAACCCATGAAGGCTGCGTCCGCTCCGGTCTTGAATCAAAAACACATTGAATTACTGTAATATTTTATTTCAACCAAGTTTAAATTCAGACTATTAGCGCCATCGTTCACGTTGCTATTTGAACTAATTAAGCATCCAACTTGATGACGGATGAAGGAAAATTTACAGGAAAATTCTTTTCGCTTCTGAAAAAAAAAAAAAAAAAAGTAAAAAAAAATCGCCGCAAAACGTGAAAAAAGGTTAAAAATCGCATAATTTGTTTTTCAGAATAAATGCAAAAATCACAGAGAAAAAAAAAATATAGAATAGCGGCTAAAAGATAAAACCGATTTCCTTTTACAAATGCCAAAAAAAATCGCAGTGAAAACCAAATAACTCCGAAAATTGCATAAGAAATTCGTCATAAATTCAAAAATCGCAGGGGATAAAATGTATTATATTGGATCAAAATATTGAAACCGAATTTATTTTACAAATGTCAGAAAATCGCCGAAAATCGCGGAAAAACGCTAAAATCTCATAAAAATGTTGCGAAATATTCAAAGCGTAGAGGACAAAATTTACTATATGTTGGGCTAAAGAATTGAAACCGGCTTCCTTTTACGAACGTCACAAAAATCGCTGTAAAACTCGAGAAAAACGCTAAAAATCGCAAAAAATTCGCGAAAAATTAAAAATGTTTACTACATTGGTATAAAAGATTGACACTGGTTTACTTTTACAAATCAAAAAAATAAAATAAATAAATAAAAAAGCAGCAAAACACGTAAAAAAGGTTAAAAATAGCATAAAAAATCGCGAAAAATCCAAAAATCGCAAAGGATAATTTTTTCTACCTAGGTCTAAAAGATGAAACTTATTTCCTTTTACGATGGTCAAAAAAATCTTTGCGAAACGCATAAAAAGTGCATAAAAGTTCACGAAGAATTATAAAATCACAAAGGACAGAATTTACTATTTTGATCTCTAAAGGATTGAAACTTCCTTTTATGAATGTAAAAAAAAAAAAAAAAAAAAAAAAAAAAAACTTACACCTCAAAAACTCTAAAAATCGTTAAAAAATTTAAAAATCACAAACGACAGAATTGATTATCTTGGGTTAAATTATTGTAAAATGTTTCCTTTTACGAATGTCAAAAAATCGCCGCAACACGCGTAAAATACCTTAAAAAGAGCAAATTCCCGAAAAATTCAGAAATCACAAAAGACAGAATTTAATATTTTGTTTTAAAAGCCTAAAACAGGTTTTCTTTTACAAAAGTCAGAAAAAAAAAGTGCGAAACGCGTAAAAAAAACACTAAAAAACGTACAAAAATGTCACGGAAATTACAAAGATGACAAAGGACAAATTTTACCACATTGTTCTAAAAAAATCAAACCGGTTACCTTTTATGAATGTCGAAAAATAGCTGCGAAACGTGTAAAACAACGTGAGAAATAGCATAAACATTCTCGAAAAATTGAAAAATCGCAAAAGACAAATTTTACTACAGGAGTTAAAAAAAAAAAAAAAAAACATTTTTTTTTTGGCGAATGTTAGAAAATTCGTGCGACGCGACGCGAGAAAAAACTGCAAACATCGCATAAAAAATATACGCGAAAAATTAAAAATTTGCTGTGCTGATTCCGAATCTTTTACAAAATGTCTTTATTGTAAAGAGTATTTATCCTTTTTTCGTGATACACAGAAATAATAACGCACAAATACTTATTAACAACTGCTAAATACAGCACGTTTCGTTATTACTTTAAAATCATTTACTACATTTAGGGAAACGAAATGATCATGTTTTCAAAGTTCCTTTCTATAGCACCAAAGAAAAGGCCCCTATCTAAGGATATTTTCTCTATTGTTAATTTATATTTTGAAGGAAGATTTGCATTAGGCATTGAACCCCGCAGATTTTCCAATCCTGTGAGATTCATATCTTCATAAGGGATGTCACGGGATTCCCGCAATTTTTATTTTTTATTTAGTTGTAATATATATATATATATATATATATATATATATATATATTCCTATTTCAGTTGTAAAAAAAGTGTTTGAGGCAATTTTATATAAACTGATTGAAAGTTCCCGAAATAAATTAATATTTTCGAAACTATTTTAATTATTATTATTATTTTTTTTAAATGAAGTTCTGTGTAAAATTACAGTTTTACAATACAGGTTAGTGTCACAGGTCTAGATGAAAAGGAAAAAAAAAATCATTATTATCCAATAATAGAAACAAAAAAATTGAGCGACTGTTTGTGTCTATAGCTCATAATACAAAAGATACAGTTACGTGTAAAAGCCATTATCTCAGTAGTTTTTTACATAAAAATCACAATTAATATACGAAAATTAGTAAAGTTAACTTGATTGAAAAATTAAATTAAGTAAAAAGCAATTAATTATTGAAATTACTGAATTAAAATTAAGTTCAATTTATTTAAAAATAATGAGTTCAATGAATATAATAATACCTTCAGAACTGTCCTCTTTTTTGTTTTAATACAAATATAGGGCCTACAGCATATAGTTCCAATAACATAATTCTCTAGAATGCAGAATATAGTCACTACAAAACTTATTTCCAGATCCCAAATCGTTTCTTAGCACTTCTGCACTAAAGTATACGGCGAGAATGCCATAGATGTTTCGACTTATCATATCAAACTTTTTATTTTTTTTAATTTTACTGAAATCTACGTTAAAATTTCATTTCTTTATCATTATTATTATTACGAAAAGAATTGTTCTCAATTTCTTTAGCCCATTGAAAATGCTAATAAAAATATTAAAAAAAAATATTTTTATTAAACAATATTTCTATATGCACAGATTTTTTTCTTCTTTTTTTTATCAGAGAATATTCTGTTTGATACCTGTTTCAGCAGCAAAGATTTCAGTAGTTGCTAATGTTTTGAAACTACTTATAAATTTCGCATATAAATAATCAGATAAAAGATTAATAATATAATAATTCTTTGCACGACCCATTTTCACAGACATTATTTTATTTTTCAAACACATAAACAAGTAGTGTACATGTCTAAAATCTTAAAAAAGTACTTTTAAAACTACACAAAACTAGTCAATCTGTTAAAAAACAGATTGCACTGCCCATTTTACAGACATTATTTTATTTTCAAACATATAAACATGTAGTGTACATGTCTAAAAGTTTTCAAAAATACTTTTAAAACTACACAAAACTAGTCAATCTGTTAAAAAACATTTTTTTTTTAACAGATTGACTAGTTTTGTGTAGTTTTAAAAGTATTTTTAAAGATTTGTTGACATGTACACTACTTGTTTATGTGTTTAAAAATAAAATAATGTTTGTGAAAATGGTTAGTGCAAAGAATTATTATGTTAAAAATGACATCATGAACGATCATCGATAAAAAACAGATTAATAATAATTACTAATACTATTTGAGTACTAATAATTAATACTAATAATTAATACTATTTGGGGCAATATGCAAGTGCATATTGCCTCAAATAGTATGTTTTTATCATACCTATGATTAAAAGTGTACGAATTTATCTTTTAAAAAATTAATTTATGTATTGTTCAAATACTTTTTTAAACAGAACGTAATCTATTTTGAAACTTTATTCTTTTTCACGATATCTCAATTATAAATATTAAAATATTGCTTACTCTGGTAAAATTATACCTTAAAATTGGGCTGTGTCGCACAATTCTTAATTAAAAAAAGGTGTATCTGTGATCCAAAAGGATTGAGAAATATTGAATCAAAGGATTTTTTAATTACACGAAAAATGGTACTTTTCACACCAGAAATTAATTTTAATTACTTTTAAATTATTTAAATGACTAAAATGGCTGGCGGATATCATACTAAGAAGCATGTCTTGAAAAGCTGCTGTTGAAAGCAGCTTACAAAGAGCAAATGTAGTCTTTTTGTAGTGTTGCTAATTGGCATTATTGTTATTACGGATACGTGTCAGCGTTCTCAGGTATAAAGAAAGTGGTGACTTAGGAAAAACGCAACAGAAAAGGAAATAGATATCGGGAAAACAGTTAAGATACCAATAACATCATTCAGAGGAAGAGATAAAGATTGGCGAAAAAGTTGCGTTCGTTCCAATAAACCGAGAAAGTTACCTACATTTAGTTAAACTGAAGTACTATCAGAGTACGTCTTCCTTACATCTAGGAAAATTTTGAGATAGTGGAAGTATTAACTCCGAAAAATTCTGAAAATAGAGAACTTTTAATCCACTTTTAAATATTCTGTAGAGTATTCCGCAGAAGGATTATAGGCTCTTATTAAGCAATCTAATACACGCTCAATCTGTACAGTTACTGTTGTTGCCAGATTTGAATATTTATCGTCTGGTTTCTCGGACGATCCAAAGAATTTTTTTTTTTTTAACCTTCTGGTTCAGCTTTGCGGTCGAACATACATACAAGATGGAATTTTCACGCGGCTAATAATAGTAGTTTGTTTATTGAAGTCATCTAAAGGGACCGATAAACATGGACTATATGCCAATTAACCAATTTTGGCGTTTCCCCCTCTTTTTTTCTCCAACATATAGTTGTTTAGCTAGCAATATATTTACTCTTAATAAGCGTTTGGAAATGATAATATTATTTCGAAAAATCCACCTCTTTTTTGTTTTTGTTTTCTTAATTTGAAGAAAGAAAATGCTTCATTTTTCAAAACTGCTCGACCGAATTGCATCATATTTGTTGTAGATCCAATAAAGACTTATAAATGTATTTTTTTTCAATAAACTTCTTTCAATAACTGTATATATATATATATATACACACACAGGGCTTTACAAATTTAATAAAATCTAGTAGCCAGCAATAAGTTCTAGACACCAGTACAAAATATGCACCTCTCTCTTCCACATCTTTGATTTTGAAAAAGCACAAAAGTTAGTTTTTTTATAATTAATTGAGAAAATATTATAACAAGCATAATTAAGAATTATTAGTTACATAGTTTAAAACAATGCAAGATCTTTTAATTAAAATTTTGCAATTTTTTTTTTTTTTTACGCGTTTTGCTGCGATTTTCAACATTAGCAAAGGAAATCCGGTTCCTGTCTTTTAGCCCAATATATTACATATTGTCGTCGGCGATTTTTGAATTTTTTGAGATTTTTTATGTGATTTGTAGCTCTTTTTTGCGTTCCGAGGCAGTTTTTTGACGTTCGGAAAAGGAATCCGGTTTAAATTTTTTAACGTAGTATAGTAAATATTGTCCTTTGTGATTTTTAAATTTTTTTTTTTGCGTTTTTCGCGTTTTACGGCGCTTTTTTTAACATTCGTAAAAGGAATGAAGTTTCTCTCTTTTAGTGTATATAAAGTAAATTTTGTTCTATGGGATTTTTAATTTTTTCCAGAATTTTTTTATGGGATTTTTAGCGTTTTTTCACGTTTACGACGATTTTTGTACAATTTACTTCTGAAACGTAAAGAATTCTTCGGTAACTATTCTAAATGTTGTTTGTGTTCATTTCTTAGGTCATTTTTTGAGGGCAAGAAAGAAAAAAAAAAAAAACGTGGAAAAAAAAGAGCTAGATTAAATAACTTAGTCGCTAGATTGAAAAAAAAAGCGCCCTGTATATATATATATATATATATATTGTGTTATCGGTATCTACATAAATATTTACAAATATATCTATAAAATTGCATAAAAGAAAATTAAGATACATTTAGGGGCGGAGCTATCCAGTTCCGAAAAAGTGCTTGAAGAAATTCCACCCTAAACATAGGCTTCTGTTTGCTCCGCGATCAGAAATTTTTTTAATAAGTTTCTTCATTAAATTACAATACAATTTCCAAACATCGATATTTATAACATGGTATTGTTGTGTGCGGGTATAAAAGTACTCAGACACATAATTGTCTTTGGTCTTTTTTAAAAATAGGTTTTCCCGTATATTATAAGATTTACAGCTGAATCGAATCGTAGTATATTATTAGCGGGGTGCATTAGTTAGTATAGTTATTCCGTAATCCCTCCCCCCCCCCTCAAAAATGCTACTTTGATGTATTACTTTATGGGGATATTTATTGATCGATGTATTTTTCAGTGATTGTATATGTATTTTTAGTGCACACAATTTTTGCCATTTAATACGAACTGGCGACAATGCTCCGCCCATTTTTATAGTTAAATTTTCTGCATAGATGTTTATATTTACATGGGCTATAAGCGCAGTTTAAGTATACAATAAAGCGAGGATAAGCGTAGAGATGTAGTAAAAACTGAATTTTTTTTCGATTTCTCAAAATTACTAAGTAAGGTATTAAGTTTTCTTTAAATAGTAGGCGTAATGTCTTTCACCAAAACTTCATGAATAGAAGTACCCTCTAACAATATATATATATATATATATATATATATATATATATATATATATATATATATATATATATATATAATATACAGATTTATCTAAAATTACGGTTTTACGGCCTTTATCAGCTCTAGTAATTTTGTTGTTGTTTAAAGTACCTGTGTCCAAGTATTATTTTAGATAAATCACTTCGCATGAAATGTTTTAAAATTATTATTCTGTACAGTCAAAACTGGGTAATTTGAATACAATAAATTAGGAATGTCTATTTTATTTCTACCCAGGGCAAAGTTGAAACTACTATTTAAACAGTCTAATTCAACTTCTGACAATATTTAAAGGTACTGTCAGACCTGATAAGTCAGTTTTCCATGAAATATTATTATCATTCCATTGTAAAACGTTTGAATTTTTATAATTTTATGCAAGGTAAAACCTTATTATCTTTTTGTTAATAAGTAAATGTATGATAGCCATATCTCTGTGAAACAGAGTGTAGGTAGAAACCAGAGTTGATCTCACTTTTTTTGCCGGGCAGGAATTCTTTTTCGATGGAAGAAGTGGTGTACCGCGAAACTAAGGAGACATTAACCTACCATCATGAATATATATGATTAATAAGATAATATTAATCATAGATTATTACTATGCTTTTCTTCTTTTTTTATAACATTTATCTGTATTCAACTGTCCCAATTTATTTAACCCAGTAGCAAAGGTTGGAACATTAAAAGAGGTGTACATTTTTTTTTAATTCCATTTTTTTTTTCTAAGCCATCTATTTTATTCATTTAATTTTTCCTACTTATTTATAGGACCAGGCTGCATATAACATTAATTTAATAAAAAATTAGGCAAAAAATAAAATTTACCAAAGTTGTTATTCCGAAAATTTCACAAATATTACTCTGTTTATAACCACAGTGGATGATGATTTAGATTAGAAGCAGGGTGCGTGCGGGGTCTTGGAATTTCCAGAAATTACCAGTATTTTCTTTTAGAAAAACTCGCCTTATATAATCGCGCGATTATATAAGGCGTGTTTTTCAATAAGAAAATACTGGTACAATTCATAAATTCACGTTTTGACGATTAATTGGATATACTGAAATCAGGGATGCAAGCGCTGCGCCACAAAGAGCCAATTGTTACCACTAAATTGTAATGGTTTTCTTAATTTCTCTATTTTTGTTCTTTTTCTATTTCAAAAGAAATGAATTATTTTAAAAGTATGTGTTGTAAATTTCATTTTGTTGTAAGTTCTGTGTTTTAAATGAAATGAGTGAAAGATTTATATTTTAATACGAATTCAATACGAATGATGATGGTAGGAATAATACTTGGCGGTTTATCGTCTGCACACGTCTAACATAAAGGTACCAGATTTTTAATTTAAATAAATAAATAAAAACATTTTTGAAAATATATTGGACGGCAAATGTCAATAATATGCACCGCAAAATTATCCGTACAGAAAATCAGAAAATCTTAATAAAAATAACTTTTTTTAAAAAGAAAGTTGCATTTTTTCATAAAAGCTAAAGATTTAATATGATTGCGTCGAAGTAATAGCATTTTTCCTCTATCATTTTCCCACAATCAAAACACATTTGTAAATGGTCGTTTCGAACCGGAATTTAATTTTACATTTCTTTTAGCTTTAAAATAGTAAAAACTTTGTTGTCATTTTTAAATATAGCTTTTTTTAACGTTCTGTTTCATAATAGATTTTTGTAAAGTCTTGTAGGTTGAGAAAAATGGCATAGATTTTAAAGCAATGTTTAAATAAAATTACAATATTTTTAAAAACTTAAAAAGCAACAATGTTATCGAAACGAAAATAAATTTTACCGACAAATTAGCGTAATGCAAAAGCAAAGAAGAAATCAAAAAGTAATGAAATTTTTCTTCCAGCCGAATTATGTAAACTTGAACAAGCCGATCGTGCCAATTCATAATATTATAAACGTGAAAGCGCGTTGTATATAGTAGAAAAGGTTTTCACATATAGGTAGAAAATTTCCGAAAATAGGAAGGTTAGGGATCAGTAATCGGGTCCATAGCCAATTTGCTTTTTTTTATCAAGTGAAATTTGGCGCAAAATTAAATACATTGTTGTAACCAGATTTGTTTTTGCGTGGTAAACACTTAATGGTCTTTTAGATGAACGTTTCCTCGCTCACCTTTGATGCCAACTATGACTGTAAAACATATTAAAAAATATCAGACGATAATTTTCTAATGTTCTTACTCCTTCAGGATGTAAATAGACATTCTGGTTCATCCTTTAAACCTGAATTAATCATACCATTGTCGTCCAGTTTATAATCTTAATCCTAACCCTAATCGTATCCTATCCTAATCCTAATAATAACTTTAAAGAATATTCTTTGACACGAATATGTAAATTAAATCAACATCCATAAATGGAATGAATGGAAAATAGAATAAATAGAAATGGCAAAATAAAATAACAAGAACGTACATTTATTCGACACTTAACCCTAGAAAAAGCGTAAAAAATTTCAAGCGCACGAAATAAAATAATCCTATATATACTAACAAAAATATGTAAATTTAGATAATCAGATTGGTGTTTTCGGTAGTTATTTTTTTAGAGTGTCCTTGACGCGATAGAAAAAATATCGAGGTGAAATTGGGCAGAATTTAAAGTACTTTCTAGCAACCTTTATTTACATTGTCGAATCGCATCAGATTGTTATATCTTTATGAAATATCTATCAATGTATAAATTCCACAAGCAGTTTGTTCAATATTTACACCACTTAGTGAGAAGCACTTTATTTAATATATACATAAACAAGACATAAAATAATAATGTAGTAAGAAATATATAACACATGTCTATACAAATAAACAATATAATAATACCCATTTAGAAAATAAATACATATACAAATTTCACACCAAATACCACCAAAAAGGCACTGTTGTATAGAAGAATTCTCTCAGTGTTATTTTTCGTTTTACGAAGAGGGATTCGTCGATTTTCATGATTTTACTGGGCCCTTCTTTTTCAGTGGTTGCAGTTTCATTTTCGCGATTGTATATATTATTTGGCATGAAATTTCACTTTTTAAAGACTTTTAAACACTTTTTTTTTGGGTTATGTTAAGGCCCCTATAGTAAAGAAATACCGTATTGTCTCCTATAAAATGTGATAAAGATTTGGTTAACTATACATGTTTTTAATTATCGAATGAAATGCTTTGCTAAATTAATGCATTTATTCTTGTTACGTGAACGAAGTCACGGGTAACAGCTAGTTTTCGAATAATTCACGAGATTCATATTGGAATTGGCCATGGAGGGCGAAAGAGAATGATGAGAGAGGTTAAGACAAAGTATTGTAACACTGCAGTCGAAAAGATAATGATATATTTGAATTTTTGTGAACATTGTCATAAGAAACAAAGCTTTACAAAAAAAAAAAAAAAAAAAAGTCTCGCTGTTAAACCAATTAAAAGTAGTGGATTAAATTTGATGTGTCAAGTTGGCCTCAATGACATGCAATCACAAGCGGGCGAAGACGTTCACAATATTTGGAACACCGTGCATCTTGCAAAGTGACAATGGCCGAAAGAACAATAAACAATATTGACAATAAAATTATTAAAGAAGTTTGTGGAATGTGGAATGAACTTAAAATTGTTCATGGACCAAGACACAGTCGATCGCAAAGCTTAGTTGAAAAAGCAAACCAAGACGGTGAAAAGATGTTATCAACTTGGCTTGAAACTAACAATACAACAAAGTGGTCAGAAGGAATAAAACTCATTCAATGTATGAAAACTAGTGCACACCACTTTGAAACAGATTGCAGTCTATATGAAACTTTATAAATTTTCTATGAAAACTCATGATACTTATTTCTGAAAAATTTTAATGCTCATTTTTATGTATGGATTTTACATTTAATAATTTATTACAAGTGATTTCTTGATTAGTAATAATCATATTGAAAACATTAAAGTATTCTCGGATTTCATTTCTAAGTAACATCTGCTGCATATTATTTTCTAAAATTTAAACTTTCATTCATAGGTCTACTGTTTATTTGAAAAGATGGTATGCATTTCTTTCATAAAACAGCGAAACTCTAATCCAATTACAGAAACTCCTTTCATAAAATCCTATGAAAAAAATCATTCGAAAAGTAACATAGAGCAACAAGAATCCTTTTCCAGTGTTGGGCAGAATCTGATTACAAAATAATCAAATTACAGATTAAAATACATTATAATCTCCTCACTATGCAATCGATTATCATGTAATGCATTACAAAGTAATTTGAATATAATCTGATTATCGCATAATCTGATTACCGTGTAATGGATTACAAGACAATTCTCATTTTCTCTTTTAAAATATAATTAGATTAATCTGTAATTAGATTAATTTGTAATTAGATTTCAAGACAATTCCGATTAAGTTTTCAATTGTATAATCCAATTTACCTGTAATTCATTACAAGATGATTCCGATTACGTTTTTAGTTGTATAATCCAATTAACCTGTAATGGATTATAGGTGGATTCCGATTACGTTTATAATTGTATAATCCAATTAACCTGTAATGCATTATAGGAGGATTCCGATTACGTTTTTAATTGTATAATCCAATTAATCTGTAATGGATTATAGATGGATTCTAATTACATTTTTAAGAATATAATTTAGATTAAATTGCAATGTGTTACAAGTTGATGTCAGTTATGTTTGTTCAGAATACAATTTGGTTAACGTGTAATGTAATGCATCTAAATTTTAATTAAATTCTATAAAATGTATTTAAATTAAACTGCAATCTATTACGAGCTAATTCTAATTGCATTTTTAACACTTTCCAACAAAGTTGAAAAGTGTTTACGAATTTAGTTTGTCTGTCTATCAGTACTCCAATGCGCGTAAATATACTCGTATTTCCATGCAATTGATATATGTTATTGAGGATTACTGTGGTATGACTGGTATAGAAAATGAAGTATGGATAGCATGTAATTTACAGAGCCACTCAAAAGAATTCTTTTACATTACAGCCTATTAGGAAAAATCGTTTGCGGTGTATTTTAATGATGTTACCGTATTATATTCATATTTAATTTCATATATATCTCTGAGGTGCATTACAAGATGTTTAGTACAGATTATGGAGTACATAGCATTCACCGTTCATTTACAGAGACACACAAAAATTTCGGTTACAGTACTGACTATGAACAATAAGTGCTGGAAATACTTTTTTTTTTAAGTTGTTGCACGCGTGTTTGAATGTAACTATTTTTTTTTATATTGCTTGGTTTGTATAAATTCTATAAATCATATACAGGACTGCACAAAAGTTCTCCAGTACACTGCGCTTATAGACGGAAATTCCCGAATGGGAATTTTCAACCGTGTTAATAATCGAATTAAATTTTAGCATACTGCTTTGTAGTATATATGCAAATCTATTGATAATATGCAGAGCTTCAGAAAAAAATTGGATATTTTTTCGATTATTAATGGTATTTACTGCAATTGGGTTTTCAAATATGCTATGCATTTTCCAAATTCTGTACTGAGTCTGATATACCGATTTCAGCCTGTTCGTTATTGTGAATACTCCATAATTTTATAAAGAGATAGGGGTTTTTTTTCTTATAGGGTTTTTACCCCCCAAAAAGTAAATATATGAGTTTTAAACTATTATGAAATGTTAACAAGAACGAAAAATCATGCGTCAAGCATAGATTATGTAACACTTTCCAACGCTTCCAAAATAATTATTTAACAAATCATTACCGTTTAATAAGCTGAATGATAACATCTAAGTGAACAATTTGGAAAACGCATAACATATTTAAGAAACGTAATTTCAGGAATTTCCAACATATACAATATTCGGAAAAATATCCGAATACTTTTATTCAGCCCTGTATATGATCCATAGATTTGTATATATACTACATAGGATGCTAAATTTTAGTTTAGTTAGGAAACGCGTAGCACAGTTTAAAATTCTCCTTCTGGAGTTTCTGTCAATAAACGGAAATGTGTTAACGAACTTTTGTGCTGCCCTGTATAGGATCTACAGAATTTATACACACCAAGTAATAGACAAAAAGTGAGTTAAATCCAAAATCGCGTTCAGCAACTTAAAACGCATTTCCAGGAATTATTGTTAACAGACAGTAGAGAATTCTTTTGTGTGTCCTTGTAAATGAACGATGACTGCTATACACACAATATTCTGTAGTAAGCCACTTGTAATGCACCTTAGTGATAGATATAAATTTCAATGCGTTTAAAATAGTGAAACATTATTTAATTAAACCGCAAACGATTTTTCTCCATAGACGTAATGTTACGGATTTCTTTTGACTGTCCCTGTAAAGTAACTATAAGTGCTATGCACACCCTATTCCATATTAAGCTTCTTGTAATGCACCTTAGGGATATATATCAATTACACTGTGTTTGGAATTGTGGAACATCATTAAAATAAACTGCAAATGATTTTTCCCCATAGACCGCAATGTAACGGAATTCTTTTGAGTGTCCCTGTAAAAAAACTATAAGTGCTACACACTTCAGACGAAATAGGGAACATGCTACAGATAACGACAATAACATATGAACATTGCAGAGCAATCCAAGCATATTTACGAGAGTTAGAGCATGGACAGACGGCAGACGGCCAGACGGCCATATGGCAGACGGCCAGACAAACCGAAGTCATAAACACTTTTCAACTAGTTTGGTAGAAAATGTTTCATGATATATGCGGATGCATGATTTTCCGTTCTTGTTGTATCATATTTCTACTGTGTGTGATAAAAATTGTCTTCTGTGGTACATATTTAGTGTTGCGGGTATTAATAACAATTTAAAATTTCTGATTTATATTCTGTTTATGTGGGAAAGTGTTTCATAATCTGTGACATTTGCATAATTTTTCGTTCTTATTGTGTGTGATAAAAACTGTCTTTCATCGTACATGTTTAGGGTTGCGGGTATTAATTATAAAATTTAAAATTTCTGAATAATATTCTGTTCATGCTAGAAAGTGTTTTATAATCGATGCCGAATGCATGATTTTTCGTTCTTGTTGTATCAAATTTCTACTGTGTCTGCTAAAAATTGTCTTTTATGGTATATATTGAAAATGTGCCATTGAAATTACACGTAATTGTAACTATAAGTTCTCAATTATAATTATAATTACACCATAATCATAATCATAGCATTATAGTTATGATTACAATCCTAATTAAATTTCAAATTCAGATTATGATTACATGTAATTGAAATTATAATCTGTTACATGCAATTATATTGTAATCAGATTACAGATTAATCAGATTTTTCCCAACTCTGTGTAATCATAATCATAGCATCTATAATTACAATTACAATCCTAATTGAATTTCAGATTCAGATTATGATTAGATGTAATTGAAATTATAATCTGTTACATGCAATTATATTGTAATCAGATTACATATTAATCAGATTTGAATTTTCCCAACTCTGTGTAATCATAATCATGGCATTTATAATTACAATTACAATCCTAATTGAATTTCAAATTCAGATTATGATTACATGTAATTGAAATTATAATCTGTTACATGCAATTATATTGTAATCAGATTACAGATTAATCAGATTGAAAATTTGCCGAACTCTGTCCTTTTCAAATGGACAAAGTAAATGTTTAGTTCCTTTTACTTTTTTTGTTATCAGTTTAAAAAAAAAATAGTGTAGTTATAATTATAATGTGTTATTTTCGTTTATTTTACTTTTTAAATTCTTATTATTATTAAAATTTGTATGCGCGTTTTCTGATAAATAAGATCGAATTAAAAAAAATTTCGTTCTTAAAATCAAATTACTCCTTTTAAAGTTGATTTATATCTATTTTAATTGTAATTTTTAAAGCTAAGAAGTATAAAAAATAAGACTTCAATGTATTAAAAATAAACTAAATAAACTTGAGCTATGAAAAAAACAACACTCATTTGAATCAATATTCACCTTTGTACTATAATTATTATTTAAAACAACACAAATGTCACATTACACATATGCATCCTTTAATAAAACTTTACTTAAGGTGTTTTTCAAAGATACATAACTGTATTTCACAATGATAAAAACCTAGCGCTTTCGAGCAAACTTAGCTCGTCATCAGGGTTATAAAACTAACTTTTTTTTTTTTTTTTTTTTCTTTAAAGTTACATAGGGTTAGTTTTATAACCCTGATGACTAGCTAAGGTTGCTCGAAAGCGCTAGGTTTTTATCATTGTGAAATACAGTTATGTATGTTTGAAAAACACCTTAAGTAAAGTTTTATTAAAGGATGCATATGTGTAATGTGACATTTGTGTTGTTTTAAATAAGTATTAAAAATAATTAATGAATGTTTTAATCTAAAATTTATAAATAAAATAACCATCAATCAAAATCTTTTAAAAGATGTCATTTGAGGATACCAGTAGAAATAATGTTAAAAATGTTTGGTGCTGTCATCTATTATTCCTCTTCAGAAATAATTGGTTTTTAAGGTTTATTTTGTCTTAATTGAAATGTCTTGATGCTGTCATAGTCATCTGTTGTCATTAATTAGGAATAAATGATGCATTTTTAAGTGAACATTTTACTCAATTAAACCAAAAAAACCCTAATAATCTATTTATTAGGTACAATTTCGCCTAATTAATATTTTCCCACGTTCATCATTTAAAATACGTAAAATCACTTTGACTGGTACAAAATTTTAATTTACTTAATTTAATTTATTTATTTTTGTCACTTAAAGGAATGTTTATACACCCGAAAATCATATTTTATTAGTTAGAAATCGAAATAGAACGTGAAAGAGCAATTTTAGAGTTGTAAGAAGTAGAACGCACCATAGCGAGTAAAGAATAACGAAAAATTTTAGCGCGTTTTTTTTTTTAACTCTCTCATCAGAACAGAATTTTAAAAATCGACGGACACTCTACCTTAGCCTATTTTCAAATAATCAATCTGATATATATATTTTTTATTTAATTGTCACATTTTTCTAATAAAATATATATTATAAATTTTTTTTAAACAGCGATATTTCGCTTTTCTGTAATTTTAAGAAACGAAATTTATTGTTGTAAATATGCATATTATTTTGAATCTATGTCATTTCACTAAAAATGAGCATTTTCTTTTTTAACGGCTACGTATTTCATCAGCTGTTGTTCTATGGAATTTAATTCTTTTGTTACATTGTTCTAGGCCAATTCTACTATGAGTTTACATGTCCACCATTTGACGCTCTTTTTTCGAAGTGCTACTCCCGTCAACTGTCAAATTGCCCTTTTCAAATACATCAACTGAACAAAAATACATTTTTCCACTTTAAAATATGGGTGATTTTTAAATTTGAGGCATTTTTTATGTCCGGCAAAAGACTATTTTTTATTTTCAAATTAAATAATCCTGAGGGATTCAATGTTGGTTTTTCCAAAAGGTGATAGTGTTAAGAGTTATTCATGTATGTTACTTTACGTGTATTTCTTACATAATTTTGTAAATAAAGTTTTATCAAAGAGTACACCTAGAAAATGGGCTGTCCGCAATGACAAAGTCTAATTTCTACATCAAATTTAACCTACTTTAAATTAAAAATAACTTTCAAAAACCTATGCATTTAAAAATACATAATTTAAGGTAATAAATATCTTTAAAATTTATGTTAATCGTTTTAGTTTTTTGTTTTGTGCAAGAGAAATGTCGGGTCTGTTACTGTCGTTTGTTATCAATAAAAATAGTTGTCAAAATTACTCTGTATAGGGCAGTACAATCATTAAACATTATTTTCATGATTCAGTAATAAAAGTCATTTTGAAATCATATGCTGAACCTAAAGGGTAACATTAACATTTTTGGTTTTTCATAAAGTGCCAGGACTGTCACCAGCTTTGTTGAACTAAATGGTTGGTTTTTTTATTTATGACGGCCGATTATCTACTCGAGGGATATAGGCCCTAGGGGGAAGTGCCCTCCGTTGGGGTCTTTCTAAGGGATCCTAACCCGTATATACGGCAATGTTCGAAGAAAACCACAGAAAATTCCTAACGGTTAGGTCGACGAGCGCGACCGAGTTTTGAACCCCGCACCTCCCGTCTACCAGCTTTGAGAGCAGAACTTCTCAACCACTGGTGGGGCATTCAACTAAATGAGTATTCCATTATTATCTGCGGCCCCACCAGTGGCTGAGAGGTTCTGCTCTCGAAGCTGGTAGACGGGAGGTGCGGGGTTCGATCCCAATCGCGCCCCTTGGCCTAATCGTATCGTTCGGAGTTTTCGTGGTTTTCTTCGAGCCGTGGATTTATCCATGCGTAAATACGGGTTAGGTTCCCTTAGAAAGACCCCCACGAAGGACATTCCCCCCGGGCCTATATCCCAAGTGTAGATAATTGGCCGTCAATAATCAACCCAACCCAACCCATTATTATCCGCTTTGCACACCAAAAGTCATTGTGATAAATATATTTAAGATATATTATCCCAAGCCTAAACATTTTACACATGGTAGCAAATATATATATACAGGGCTTGATAAATGCGGTCGCCAGATCGCCAATGGCGACCAACTTTTTTTTTATCTTGCGACTAAGTTTTTCACTCTGACTTTATTTATTTTTTTAAACAAAAATTGAACTAAAAAATGTGCACAAATAACATTGTCTCTTCAACACCCCTACTCGTGCGGACAGCAATCGCAGTGCTCTCCTTCTGTCGTACTTTGAATGGAAAAGCCATGTGTAAACGGAATTTTCCATTTCATGCTCATAAAACACCATTCTTTTCCGCTCTAGTCGGTTATCATGTCACATGATTAGAATGTGGGAGACGGGGGGTGGGGGTGTTCAAAAAGAAATATTGTCAATACAACCTATGTGGCATCTAATTCAAGCTGATTAATCTATCACATTCATTTTAAAGAATAATAACATAACTGTTTATAAGTAATACATTCGAAGTAAATCTATAAAACTTAATTAAAATGTCAAGAATAATTCATTTAAGTAAAAATGTTTTTTTTTTAAATATGTCTTTCCCGCTTAAAATGCTTGGCGCCTAGCACCTCTGTGCATCATACACGTTGAAGAATAGTTTCAGCGTCACTCTGTCTTGGAGACAAGTGTCTGGTACTGGGTTGTTACTCAAGAATATTTTATAATTACATTGTTTGGATTATTATCTGCAGTAAATGGAAATTTAAAAAAATCATTGATTGCATTTCAGAAGGGTAAGATATATATATATTTTTCATTTATTCTTAAAATCTTATTGTAGATCGTTGGATCAATCTAAACCTCGGCTGGCTGCTGATTCCGATTATGTAAACCAGCGCAGGAAAATGTTTCTTTTCTTTTTAGCAATGCATATTACGTAATAACTCTCGAGTTATTTTACGAACGTCATAATGTTTAATTAAAATTTCTTGTAAGATGTCTCATAGATGCTGCCAAATTACAAAATGTTAAAAAATAAAACTTGAAATTATATTAAAAGAAAAAATAAATTAAAAACTTATTTTTAATTTGGCAAAACTAAGAGAGTTCATTAAATGCAAATTTTGAAATAATAAAAATCAGAATTTTTTGTATTAATTCGATAGGTTAAATGGGCAAAAAATCATTTTCCGGCTTCACTATTTTATCAATGCTCTCTTATTAGATATAGATTTTGTTAGCACTCAACTATTCGGACATTTGAAGCATTCGGCAAGCACCGAATGCATTTAAATATTTTTCGGCATTTAAATATTTTTTAAAAATAGGACATATCTTATATGCTGACAAATACTATCTAATATTGCAACAAAAGAAAAAAAATAATTCTGTTTTTCTTTTCTTCAAATATTTTCATCAATTTAAAAATTAATTAATTTATAATTATTAGTTTTCATATGGTACTTGCATTTAAAATTTAAAAAATCATCAAGCATTCTTGCTAAATTTATATATATATATGTATAATGTGTAGAAAAGTTAACTTTCTAACATAATAATTTTAAATAAAAAAAAATCCGATTTAAATAACAAAAAAATATATGATTTAAATTAAATAAATCCTTTTTTTTAAAAAAAACAAAAACAAAATCATGATTTTTACACACTTTGATTTGAAGCCTTCATGAATATTTTAAAATGTATAATATCAATGATTTTTAACTCCCAATTAGTAATTTTTAACGTTAAGACATTTTTACAATATTTATAAATAAGACTAATCACTTTAAAAAACAATCATTGTTTTTCCATTAAACTTAAATATTTTTCGACATCGAAGCGAATCAAAAGAGTATTTCTGAGATTTCAATTTCCATGGATAGTATTTGTTTTCTATCCAAAATAAGAGTTATGTACATCTATAAATAAATCCCTTTTTTTTTTTTTTTTTTAGAAATTATAATAATTATTTCTTTATTAATTATTGGCAAAAGAATTTAAAACGTTTTAATTGCTTTAAAAATATATATTCGTTTTTCTTATGAATTTGGTTTGTCTGTCCGTCTGACAGTGCTGTAACTCACGTAAATATACTCAGATTTTCATGTAAATGATGTTATTGAGGTTTACCATGGCATGTTTAGTATTGAAAAAAAAGTATGTAGCACTTACGGTTCATCTACAGGGACACACAAAAGAATTCCGTTACATTTTGGTGTAGTATCAAGAAAAATCGTTTTCGGTGTATTTCAATGATATTTCATTATTTTAAACACATTTAAAATACACATCACTGAGGTGTGCTACAAGACGCACTTACTGTAGAATTATGGTATGCATAGAATTTGTCGTTTTTTTACAAATACACACAAAAGAATTTGGCTAGAGTACTGTCTATGAAAAGTTATTGCTGGAAGTGCGTACGCATTTTAACATTTAAGGTTTTTTTCTGCATACCACTTGGTTCTTTCTCTCCGCTGAGCTTAATCGTATAAAATGTTGCATTTAACTGAGGAATAAATTTTTACAATATGAGTATGATGGTATTGAAGAATTCAGAAATGTATTGTAGCAATTGTTTATTGAAAATATTATTCTTGATTATTTTACAAATTAAGAGTAAAAAAACTATTATTACTTGTGTAAGAACGTTGAACTTTTCAAATTCATCAAAACGCACTTATAAAACATTACTTATAAGAAGTTTAAAAGTGTGTTCTCATAAAATAAGTTTTTAAAACCTGATATTTCCATTTCTTAATTCACTTTTCTTCTGATTTACTTAACAGATATATGCATTAGGAAGATGTTTTAATAAATGGTAAAGTTTCAGTATCTGTACGCGCAGAATAAAATCCATTGACTATTGACACAATAATAATAAAATATTTTATTCTTATATGTCAAAAGTCATTTTTCTTCTTTTTAGAATGACTTCATTATCACTACCTAAATTATTACCTGAGTTAAGTATATTAATTACTTCAATCATTTTTAAATGTTTGAGTTTTATATATTTACTTATTTTTATTTTAAAGAAATAATGTAATTTTCGGAAACTTTTTATTTGACGCATATAAAATTTATTTAAAAAAAAAAAGGTAATATAAGCAGGAACTTTATTTGCAGAACTAAAAGTTATTGAATATGAGTTCATACTGACACAATCATACTAAATTATTTCATTCCCATAAATGAAAATGATCTTTTTCTTAGAGAATGATGTCAATATCACCATTCGAACTAAGCTGACAATCAATAAGACAACGAACTAATCTGTCAATCAATAAGACAACAACTTGAAACTTTCTGACACATTCACGGGCTCATTTTTAAGCGGAAAATTCATGGCACTTGCATGCCTGATTATTGAAGTGATTTGGAATCGAATAGTGTTTACCATCTTTTGATAAATTAATATTGGCTATCGCTATAAGTGATTGTTGTCACGTGAACAAAGGTTTTCTTCTTTCCCGCGTTGTTACGTCCTGAATGTCGATTCTAAACACAAATTTCGACAGTAGTTCGTAAAACATCTTCTGTCTTTATCAAAAAACAGCATTCGGTTGTATAGTATCATAATAAAAGCAGCTGCCAATTTCATTCGTTTCCAAACAAAAATTAATCCAGAAATGTGTCCGAAAGTAACTCCTTCGGATTTGAGAACATACTTAATGCAATCTTTTAATAAAACTACAGTTTTATGAATGCCAATGCAATATTTCTTTAAATATGACGTCATTTTCATTTGTCGAAGCATGATTCTGATGGATGATTTATGATCGGGGAATTTTATGTTATAGAAATGTAGTCCTTGTTTATTATGTTACTTAAAGTGAGTACTTTAACAACTTATTTAACAGAAAGAGCAACAGAAGTTTACTGGCATATTTAAAATAACTTTTATTTCTAATTGCTAACATTCCTATGCATGGTAAATTTTGTATAAATTCAGAATTGAATATATGAATGTAACTTGCGGAATGGTGATAGTTATAAACATGAAAAAATTAACAAATACAAATCAAAAGCTATAACAGATAATTTTATTCAATAATTGAAGTTAAATATTTACAGCAATTTAGTAAGTTACATTTTATAAAATAAAATTTCTGGTTCGAAATATGATTGTTTGATCCGCAGATTATACGCCGGAAATTACGGTACTTCATTTTCAGTGCCGAACGTTTTCCCTAATTTAAATGTATTAATTGCATGGCAATACCATTATATTTACGCGCGTTACAGCACAGAAAGACAGAGAGATTCATAAACACTTTTCAACTATGTTGGAAAGTGTTAAAAACTGATACAATAAAATATATGAAATATATGATGAAAATATATGCAGATGCGCATACGTCGAAAAGTTGTTGAATTTTCACACACTTAATTGCTACATATATTTATAAACATTTAATGGAAATATATTCACATATGTGTTTATGTATATATGTAATAAATATGTATAGCAAAAATTCATTCACCTATGAATATATACTAGAAAAAAAAAAAAAAAAAAAAACTCTCAATGAGTAATATTTTAAAATACGGTGATTTTTTAGGTGCGTTCGTAATTATATAAATACGTAGCACCTATAGTCGTCGTTTGGTCCGTCCGTCTGTCCGTCCGTCTGTCTGTCCGTCTGTCTGTCCGTCTGTCTGTCCGTCCGTCTGTCTGTCTGTCCGCATATAACAACGCAAAAACTACCCAACCAAATGGTTTGCAATTTAAAATATATTATCTTTGCAGAATTTTGTCGAGACATTTCAAATTTTATTAAAATCGAATCAAAACTTTAGGAGATATTAATAAAAATATTTATTAAGAAATTGGATTTTTTTTTTAAATCGGTGCTTTTTTGTTATAGGAGCTTCCGATGGATGTTAAATCGTCAAGCGACCGAGATACTTATTTTATGACAGAAATTAATCTGCAGACGATATAATTCATTTCACAGAATTAAAAATCATCAAGATCTGAATATTTATATAACTAGCTGATACATATATATCTGAATATTTATATAACTAGTTAAGATATTTGTATGAACAGTGTCATAAAATATATACTTAACTAGCTGTTTAACCCATTCTACGCAGGGGATATCATGAATTTAATTCTAAAACGTGCGTACGAACGCACCTCGTTTGTAACGTTTGACGTACAATTTCCAACTTGTTGTTTCAGCCATCGACTTAGTAAAATACGTTTGGTGATTATTGCTATGCTTGCCATAAAAAATAGTCATAAATTCTAATTCTAATTTCAATTTTTGTAAAAATTTTACAAAAAGAAAAAAAAAGAAAAAAAGAAAAGCGAAAGAAAGAAAGAAAATCTGTTAGAAGACACTTTTCACAGAATCTTCTAGTTTTTTTTTGCCTTAATACCATTTTATTGGTCAAATGGTACATGAAACATCAAACAATACTGAACCTTCGTTCGAATTAGACCTGTAAGATGAAAATATGAGAGTCATACACGACTCCTATATTTTACCATCTTAATTACTTTCAACTGGTAAGAAATTCGACTAGAAAAAAACAAACTAGTTTTCTCCCCACCGGAGTTCAGATCTGCTGGGAGATACGAAAGAATACTCTAATAGGGTTCTATTGTGACGTATGAACCGAGCGCTGTAGGATTGAATCGTTTCATATGCTCGGATACCGAAGCTTGTCAGATGCTTCGAATAAACGGCTCTTTCTTACTGTAAGCCTGATTTGCATTCATCTGCTTCATATTGTCCATGCCAGCACCATCTATCGGTCATTTTTTGAACCACAACTTTTTTTGTTATTAAAACAAATCCAATCTCCCTCTAATTCCATTCGTGCAAAACGCAATTTTTTCGCATCATTTTTTTTTTTTTTTTTTTTTTTTTTTTTATTAATTCTTAAAGTTTTAACGAATTGATGGCGAACCCGGTATATGAATATGTATATATAGGTATATATGTAAATATTTCAAAGATTAAAGTATTTATTAAAAAAATAAGAAATGTTGTGTCCCAGAAAACTTAATGTGTAAGAAATTAACGAAAATTATTTAGTTCATTAAATAAATAAATAAATAAATAAAATAAAAAATCATTTCCTCAGAACGAAAGGAATGCCCAAAAGAAGATCGTTTTAAACCGTTGCTGTGAACTATAAATGTAGTATAAATATTTTTGTAATAAAAATAAGATAAAAATTATAATAAATAATAGTAAATGATTTACAAATAAAATAGTCAATAGAAATATAATAATAAATTGGGGCATTTGTAAAAGTTTCCTCAGTGTTAGATCCTTATTAAACAGTGATTAAAATGCTTCTGCTGCTATATATTTCCCCAGTCGTAGCCAATAGGGGGTTTGTGACCCCCCTTTCCCCCCGCAGATACAGACCGAGATTTTACAGTCCTATGTCTATTTCTTGAGAATCTTTGAATGATTAAATTTAATACACTGTACTAAGATTATTATAGTACAGAGAATATAGTATACTATAATTAAAACAACATTCAACAGATTTACGTAGATCGAATACACTACCTTAAAACTCAAAATTGACCCTCCCCCTTTCCCGATATATTTTTCTAACTACGTTATTGTCTATCTTACTTATAATAAAATCCAAAGGTGAGAAAGTGTCTGTAACGGTACCGGGCTGTACCACTCTGATCTGCGAGTCGACCGTAGTTAAACGCCATGTTAGGCTTACTGAAAAATATATGCTAACACATAATAACACTAAATGATAATATCTTCTATCTTACTTATAATAAAATCCAAAGGCGAGAAAGTGTCTGTAACGGTACCGGGCTGTACCACTCTGATCTGCGAGTCGACCGTAGTTAAACGCCATGTTAGGCTTACTGAAAAATATATGCTAACACATAATAACACTAAATGATAATATCTTCTACTTGAAATAACGTCTGTTCAGCATATTTTCGTATAAAACATGTATATCATATCCAGTGATAATGTTTTAAGTTTTAAATTAAAAATAACAGATTAAACATCCGATTACCTGATGTAAATAAACGAATAATGTTGCCATTCAAAAACACAAATCCCATATCTAGAAAAAAAAAGGAATGACTCTTTCAACGTTTCATTAAAATATCCAATTATGCTCTTAAAATATTTGTAAAAGCATTTTAAAGTCTTTAAATATTTAAAGGATTTTCTAAAATTTATTTCTGTAAGCATTTTATTCCTGAAATCACTTTTTTCAGAAATAGCGATGATACCTTTCGAGGCTTTGCGATGCAACTACCAGCATTTCAGATTTCGTTCGTAAATACTATTCTGGCGCCATCTTCTGACAATAAATACAAATTATACGTTTCTGTTAGAAAAAAAAATTAATTAATAATACAACTTTATTATAATTTACATAATAATATAGTTGTAAAATAATATAAAATGTACATAAGCATATTTTTAGAATAAGAAAATTCAGGATGTATTGATTTATTACAAGATCAACTTTTTTTAATGATTTAAATTATTTTTATTATTAATTTTGAAAGGGAAATATTTGACTTTGTGTAAAAATTAATGCATTCTTTTAGATTATGAAGAAGCTAAAAGATCGTTTTCGTATTATTGAGAGCGAAAATTAATACCTATAATTTACTAACCATAGTTAATTATTGAGACCTTAATTAATTGTTGAGATCATTATTAGGATTAAAATTTTAATTATTGAGAAAAATATTTGGAAATTTTGAGTTGAAAACCAAAATAAGGGAAAAGATTACGTTTCGTAAAATTTACCATTAACATAAGGTATGTACATTCAGGATGTATTGAATTATTACAAGATCAACTTTTTTTAATGATTTAAATTATTTTTATTATTAATTTTGAAAGGAAAATATTTGACTTTGTGTAAAAATTAATGCATTCCTTTAGATTATGAAGAAACTAAAAGATCGTTTTCGTATTATTGAGAGCGAAAATTAATATATCTATAATTTACTTAACATAATTAATTATTGAGACCTTAATTAATTATTGAGATCGTTATTAGGATTGAGATTTTAATTATTCAGAAAATTATTTAGAAATTTTGAGTTGAAAAACAAAGATAAAGAAAAAAATTACGTTTCGTAAAATTTACCATTAACATAACTACCATTAACAGTAAAATTTACCATTAACCCTCTATATTACCTAATATTACCTTAACGGTTCAGGTCAGTTTTCCCTATTGTCGATAAACAGTATATGAATATTTTTACCAATTATTTAAAATTTTAACTGAATACCCCAATTTCTACCCACCGTCCTAGGACGGGCATTTACACTAGTTTCTAAATAAAAACAAAATTTCGAAGCCGAACACCCAAATATTTTTTTAATAGAAAGTCATTAGCAAATAGCATGAAATAAAAGTCAAACCCCCCCCACCCCTTCCCAAATACAAGCAAGCAAAAATGTCTGAGACAAAATATCTGTTCTAAAATAACTTCTCTTCGTGAATTGATTGAATAAACATCAGTAAACGGGAAAAAAGAACAGTTTCCTAAACAAAATTTACAAATCTGTTCCAAATACATTTCTATTAATTAATATATAGTATCTTAATAAGTAAATTGCTTTCAATAATAAATTCGATTACTCAACTGATTAAAAAGTTACTTCAAAAATTTGTGATATTTCTTTAATTTAACAAGCAAAATTTTTATCTATTAAAAGCACTAATGTATTACAAAATTAATTTTTTTCATACATTTTCATATCTTTACATCCAGGAGATATAAACATTAATAAATTAAAAATTTATCATTAATATTTCAATTAAACAAACAATATTATTAAATACAAATTATTAGTATTTCATTCTAAATTTTCATTTTAAATACGATATATTATTCCGCTCTTTAGATCATTATCGCCTTTAATAAGTAGGTCCATTAATCTGAAAAACTTAATGTTAAATATATACATTCACATTTTCTATTAAAACAGAACAGATCAAACAGAAAAATCTTCCGCTTTGATTTCTTCTGAAATACATCCTTGCAAATTTAAATATTTACATAATGTGCACATAATCTAAATATTAAAAAAGTCACCTAATAATTAGAAAACTCACAGTGTAAAACGTATAGCACAAACATTAAACTCATACCATAAAATATATAATATAAATTTTTATTTATAGAACACTGTGGTTCAGTTTGAACATTTAAATTCAAAGTATTCTTCATGTCAATCGGCTTGTACAACTACACAGCCGATTTATTGCTGTAAAGAATTATCATAGGTTTGATACTGTATTAGGTTTCCAGAACATTCTTCACATGGTCCCAACCTCAGATTTTAACAGCATACACCAAGAGCGAAGGGGCACTACTTCATTTCACACTCAGTTGAAGATTTTGAGTGTAAACTCCGCCCAATCTTATTTGAAGAATGACGTTTTTATTGACAAAAACGTTTTGGAGTACTGTAGTGGTGGTGTCCGGAAAATAAATAGTAGAGTAATGTTTCCGGAAGCAGAAATACAATTAGTGGACGGTGAATAAATGCAGTAACATACTGTTTATTTAATTATAAGATTTTCTTTTACAGAAGTAATTTGCGTGCAGAAATAAAGTATTGTACACTTAAGGAATAAAAATTATTTAAAAAAATAATAATTAGATTACGAAGAATGTAAAACTGATTACGTATCTTGAATTGAGTTCAGTATATACAGGAAAAGAACCTAAATTTTGTAAAATCACTGAGAGGAATAAATCACAAAATTGTAAGAAAAATTACTGCTAATTAAAAGCATGAATTTTGCTAGGTATAATACATCTGAAATATATTTTCTCAATCAATGATTATTATATGTGTGCGACACTAAAATATATCTATTAAATAAATAAATAAATTTAATAAATAATACTTTAATAAATTTAACTAAATGAATAAATTTAAAAATAAACTAATTTAATAAAATAAATAATATATTTGATTAAAGCCGATAGTCATGCACCTTTGCTTTTCCATATCATTAGGATTTGATTATATACTTATGGTTACGGCAAAATAACAGTCAATACATTGTAAAATAATGTTTTAATAGTGTTTTGGCAGCAGTGTAGGGAGGTGCGTATGAACATGTTCCGGCAAAGGCATTTACATGATTGTTTATTTATCACTACTTCAAAGTAACAAAAAGGGCAAAATAATTATTAAACCTAGAAGAAATTTAAAGATTCAGCCACCCTTTCACATTTGTGAAAAGGCGGGAAGTATAGAAGATTGACTACTTCTTTTTATTTTAAAGTGAAAAATACGGCACTTTTTTCTACAAATTAAGGCATTTTAAAAAATATATAATATATGCTTTGTATGCTGTCAATGAATGGAAAGATGTGTATTTAAAAGGATTATTATTTATCATTACTACAGATAAAGCAGAAAGATTTTCGAAAAGATAAAGCGTTTCAAAGATTTTTAACTTTGTGTGACTGGAGGGACAATGGTGAAAGCGAAAATTTTGTTGAAAGGGAAGGTGCGCGTACGCAGTTTATATGATTAATTATTTTGCAGCAAAATAACAAACAGGGCAATAAAAAAAAAAAAAAAAAAAAAAAAAAAAAAAAATTAAAGCTTTTTAGAATTTTAATATTGTGTGGTTTGAAAAAAAAAAGAAGAAGTGGGAGGTGAGATAGAAATTTTTTTAATTTTTGCTTTCTGTTTTCAGATCAGTCTTAAAAGGGAATATCAGAAATGTATTTATTTATTCATTTTTTACTTTAAAAATATATTTGTTTTTGCATTTTTTGGCATTATGTTGAATAGTTTAAGAAAAGACTTTTTATTCATTTGCTTTATTTTGTTAATTTTCACAACTATTATCTACATGTGATACAGATGAAATCTCATAAACGGCCAATGCTTCATTTCAAATGTATAAGAACAGCAAAATTGTCGCAAAATTTTCTATAAGTATATACTCACATAATTTTTTTTCTTTCTTTTTCTTTTTTGTGGTTTTCGGGTCTTGAAAAATGTTATTTTGTTGAGTTCAGTTTGTTTTTACATGAAATTTCTAGATTTTTCTTTTCAGGTAACTTCCATGCGAATTACTTAACATTTTTACAGTTTTTAAGCTGTGTTTTGTTCCAAGTTTGTAGTTTTATTGAATCTGTATATAAGTTTAAAAGAAATAAAATTTGCAATTTAATAGCTTTATTACTTTTTTTATTTCGAGAATTCGGCGATAAATATATATAGGGTGTTTGTTCCTTCCCTCTCTTTTTTTTTAATGACAAAGTCCTATTTCTTTAACTACGGATTGTTTATCGTCGTGAAAAATGTGTAGGCTTCTTTTGGATGAGTTCCAACACACAGATTGATATTTTTATCATTCATACATCACTTCTAAATGTGGCGTGATTTCAATTTTTACATAAACGAATAAATATAATCGTACTTTGGAACGCTATTACTTGAAAACTTCAGCTCAATTTTGTGACTTTTAAAATAATTTTTAAACATTATTTTTATAAAGAGTCTATCTCAACAATGAAGAATTTTTTACAATAATGTAAGTAACTAGTGGCAGTGTTATTAAAATTGGCATTTCATTACAAAAAAATTAATTTACACAGGGATGTTTATAAAATAATATTTTTATTAAATTAGAGGAATATCGTTTATTTGATTAACTAGTATGTAATTCTCTGAAATTCGGTATTTAAAATCTTCTTTCTAAAATAGCTTTTGATAGTGACAATAATTAATTTGAACAAATAATTATTCTCTTAAATATTGTATTAATTATTAAAATTTTAACTGTTAAATTTATTTGAAAAATAATATTTTGTTTCAATAGTAGAATTTAATTAATAATTGATTCTGAATATAATAATAAAACAATTATGTATTTCTTTTTGGAAGGTGTCCATTGCTGAGATAGTAAGTGTTCATTACTGGAATAGTGGGTGTTCAATACTGGAGTTTGGTGCGTTTTCATTTATTTCTGTTATTACTATTAATACAATAAGAAATGTAACTGAGATTTGTTAAATATTTTCGATAATTTAATATAATATTTAAAAATAGGAATACAGTAATTTTAACTTTTAATAATAAAGAAATTCCTTAAACGTGTCTATTACTGACACGTTTACCTTACATTAGCTTAATTTAATAATATTTATTATAATTATTTTTTTTCTGTAAAAAATATCATAATTATTAGTTTGTAAATTTTAATTTAATCCACCCCTTTTATCAATTGCATTAAATCCCCCCCCCCTTTTTTTTAACTTTCTCATATTTGTTTATCTATAGAGAAGTGTCATGGGCATTATTTGCTTTACTTTGGATGGAAATCTATTTACAAATAAAGGTATGTGCTCTTAATTTATATAGTATAAGTAATTAAATAAAAAGAATATATATATTTTTAATTTATTAAATAAAATAGATGATATATTTTTGAGTAGGGATCTATAATTTTTTTTCAGTTTTCAAATATATTATATTAAAAATATCAGTTACTATAAAATTTAAATTGGTATTTATAGCACGTATAGAATAAATAAGGAAATAAAATTCTAGAAATTTTTAATTAAAAAGTTTTAAACAAAGTTTATTAAATGTTTTTCATAATAAATATTCCCATTCATTTTCTGTTTTCGTTATTTACAGATACGTATTTCGTAGCCTACGATGACGGTCGCGGCGCGCATAATCGTAGGTTACGCGTATTTAAAAATTATGCCAGTTGTCCCCGATAGATGTCAGGGCTGTTCCTGTTATTTCCAAGCCCGCAACGGTTCTTCCTACCTGTTGCCAAAATGTGACCTGTTCTTTTCTGCAACTGCTGCTTAGATGCGTTTTATCTTTTCAAAGATGAAAGAAATTTCTAGTGCTGTGTGCTACTAACTCATCTTGTATCATGCTATGGAAGGGAATTTAAAATATTTGGTGGCTAGGATTTTGTTATACAGAAAAGAAAAAAAAAAGATTTTTTTAATGCATTTTATATGTCGTTTCAAGAGGACATTTTGAAAATTAATATTTTGATTGCACACAAAATAATTGACACAGAAAATTTGTTTGAAAATGCATTTTTCAGTAAAGGTCTAGCAATATAAGAATTGTAATTAGAGCCAGGGGGCACTATTTAGAATTACTTGTTTACAGAGATCCTTTTAAACCTATTAAACAATTTCAAAGAAAGTAATAAAGACTTACAGCATCAGTGCTTAAAATCGTAATTTTCATTGTAATTCGCAAGAATTAAAACTGTCCAAACTACTTTAAGCTATTAACTACGTATTGAAGATTTTAAAGATTACATAAAAGGATTTCTAAATAAATAAAAACTTTTTCTTTATATATATATATATATTACACACTTCATTCTTTTAGTTATATCATATAGCTTTGTGGCACTAAAAGAAAAAAAAAGAAAAGAAATTCGTTTTTAGTGCCAGGAAACTCTGGAATTTCATAAAAATCAAAGTATCATAACTCAGTTAATTTTCGTTGCTGAAGAATGAACTTTTTAACTGTTGTATTTGTTACAGAATTATTATAAAAACCAAAATGCGTGGCTGACCTAAATGGATAAGAAGATTTATTAGAGGATTCTTTAATTGCACGGAGACTGATTTTCTTCATGAATATTTGATTGTCACACAAGCAATCGATATTAATTATTTTTAAATTATTTAAATTATCACAACTGCTAGCGGATACCATACTAAGAAGCATTGATGGAAAAGCTTCTTCGCAGAGCAGCTTACACAGAGCAAATGCAGATATTGTAATATACAGTGTTCTCAGATCTAGTGAAAATTCTGTAAGTCTAGGGAAATTCTAATAATTTTAAGGATTTAGGAAAAACGTCCCTAGTGAAATTATAATAATAATAATAGTAATAATAATAATAATAATAATAAATGCGAAATACTTTCCCAAAATTTTGGAAAAAAGATCATTTTAATTTATTCTTTAATATTTTGTATTACATTGAAGGACTTTAACTCTCATCAAACCATTCATAAACACGCTGATTTTGACACGGCAAAAGATTATTTTTACATTTCTATGTTTAGTTATTTCCTTTTATTTTACGCAAATCGTAATATTTTTCATAATTACGATTTTTTTTGTAAGTATATATATATGCGTATTCGTATCTCAAATATCTAAATAATAGTTCTTTTTCAGCCCTCCAGGGTTTTTTCAGCCCGCCAGGGGCTGAAAAAAGTTCTGCTGTCAGTGCTCGAAAACGGAAAGTGCTGGATTCGAACCCATGCCGTGCTCGTCGGCCTAATCGTGCAGTTTCCATTTGGTTTTTATTCCTGTGTATACACCGCATAGGTTTCCTTAGAAAGACCTTCATGCAGTGTACCCTCACACTCTGCCTATAACGCTAGTACAGATAATTGACAGTACAAACACAAACACTTTTTTAAAACTTTTTTCAAATTCATATTTTTTAAACTTCAATCATTGGTTGTTGAATGAATTATATTATTTGATTGGTGCTTAGTTGCATTATTAAGCTTTAAACGAAGTTTTTCTTTAAATTGTTATTTATTTTTCATTTTCAGCAACCTATGCAGGTCTCTATTTTAATACAGATCAAAAGTAGGAGAGTAATTAAGGCTTTCTTTCTGCTTCAGCACCGATTCCTAACTTTTACATAGTGTTTAAACTGACAGAGTTTTTCATTAATTCCTAGAATTTAACTTTTACAAATCAGCTGTTACATTATCATGTAACGCAGTTGATGATATAAAACTAATGTGCGCCGTCGGCGCCCGCACGGCGCCGAGCGAGCCCATCTCCTCATCGTCCCCAAGTCCTGAGGGACTTTTAATGCACCAATTAGTGGATTTTTTCCTCAGATATTCCGAATTTATACCAGAAAATTGGAATAGAAATCTTTACTTTATTTAATGACATACATTCCGAGATAAAAAAGAAACGAAAATTAATATTTGTTATTTCTAGTGTGAATTCCCGTTTGACTAATTTTGGAATTTGTAGAATACATTCTACCATGGGCATTAGAAGGTTAAACTACCGTTGAGTTCTTATACGCAGACACTTTCATGTTTTGGGAATAAGAAAATAAAGATTTGGTTTCAGTAAACAGCATAATAAACAATTATAAAATTTTAATTTTAAACTGACACCGGAATATTGAAAGAATAATGTGTTATTATAATTTAAACGAAATTATTAAATTTTGATTCTTATTTCGATATCATGTAATCACGCACGTCGACAGCTGACTCTGTCAGACGTTCGATGAAGGATGAAGGTAATAGTAAAGTAAGGAATAACACAGGCCTGCAAAAATTAACTTTTTTTCTGGGGTTTTCATGAATTTATGTAAATTGTAAGAAATCGGCTATGCTTATTTAAAAAATAATATCAATTTTTATGTATCACGTCAGGATTTTTTACAATTAAGAATTTGAGAATTTACAACTTACACAACAGTCATTAGAAAATGTACAAAAAATCGGATAAATAAATAAAATCATATATAAATGTGTGTGCATGTTTTATAAGGTATTATAGTCTAGTTAGTATATACAGTAAAATTACTTTTTTATATTATCAAAAGAACGCTTGTGTCCTTTAGATTTTGAAGCTGGTTTAGTGTCTCTTTTTAGACCCAGCAGTAATCTGCCAACATATTGACATTCTAGTGTGCTTGATAGCGTTTTTCCATGATTTTATGTCCTGGTGAAATCTCTCACCTTGTTCGTCACCCATTTAACCAAGATTTTCAGGAAAATATTCAAGATGCAAGTGCAGAAAATGTATTTTTAAACTCATGTTACAACCTAGTTTTTGAAAGTTTTGAAGCATTTTTTCAACGATCGTTGCGTAGTTAGGATCTTTGTAATTTCCTGAAAATTTCTGAGTAACGTCTTTGAAAATAACCCATGCATCTTTCTCAACTGATTTATTTTTTTTTTATAAAATTTTTCGTCCTTCATTAATCGTTTTATATCTGGACTGACGAACATACCTTCTTTGATTTTACCTTCCGATAAATGTGGAAAATTTTCATTTAAATATCGAAAACAATCACCAGTTTTATCTAAGGCTTATACGAATTATTTCATTAAACCTAATTTAATGTGCAGGGGAGGCAAGAGGACTTCTTTTGGATCAACTAAGTACTGCTGAATCACCTTTTTTTTAAATCCTGGATTTAAATCTTTTCTTGCAGGCCATTCTTTCCTTATCCATTGTTGGTGTTTAGCTCAGCTATCCCGCTTGCATAAGAAACAGGGCATTTTCGTATAGCCGCCTTGCTGGCCTAATAACATTGATAAAATTTTAAAATCCCCACAGATTTGCCATTTAAATTCTTGATATTTTATTTTACTGAGGAGAAAATCAAGGTTTTCATATGATTCTTTAAAAATTACTGAATGAGCTACAGGTAGAACATTACCATTATTAAGTAAGACACCTTTTAAACTTCTCTTACTAGAATCAATAAATATTCTCCAATGAGATTGATCAGGATCAGGGGTGGAAAATAAATGAGTCATAAGTCCAGGAATATCTGCACAGCGTACAAGTGAGTTTTCTTGAGAAAAATACTTGGTAAATTCTTTTTCTCGATTTCTGTACCAAGAAAATGTTGTTCCTGAATCAAGTAAATCTTTATTCTTAAGTCGAGATCCTAAAACTTCAGCACTTTGTTTCAAAAGATTTAAATCGTTTAACTCACCTCGCGTGAATTTTTGTGGTTCAACATCAGTTGCTTAGTTTGTGTACAAAATTTCGGTTCCATCACTGCTCAATTCTTCAGAATCAGATTATAAATCAAGAGATTTAGAACGTAGAGGCATAGGTAAATCTAGACGGTGCGGTACAGGTCTAATAGCTTAACCCACCTTGCGGGAATTTTTGTGGTTCAACATCAGTTGCTTGGTTTGTGTACAAGATTTCGGTTTCAACACTTCTCAATTCTTGAGAATCAGATGATAAATCAAGAGATTTAGCAGCTAGAGGCATAGGTAAATCTGGAAGGTGCGGTGCAGGTCTAATAGATGAAATTTATTAGGATTTTGCGACAGTTATATAAAACAACGTTTTTTCTATATGTATAGCTAGAGCTATGAATATTACTGTTACATAATCATTGTTAATTTTTCTTTAGAAAAGCGTTCACAATGTTTATATTTAAACAATTTGTGTACTACAGATATAAACTTATCGATAAGAAACATTACAGACATTAAATACATTCATTTCTAAAACCAAAATCACATACACATTTTTTTTTTTTTTTTTTACGTGTAACACTTCATGCAAAAAAAAAATACCGTAGGCAGTATTTAATCTTAAAAAAGCTAGTACAAGCAACTCAAAATCTTCTAAGAGCTTAAAACATAAATATCCTACTGCAGATTTTTTTTTTTAATGAGATGAAATTTTAATGAAAATTTGTGTAAACCACGAGTATACATGAATTAATTTTAAAATTTTAGAAATAAAATCAAGTAAATAAGTAAATATATGTAGCATAAAATAATAATATTAATAATTCAAGTACTTAATTCACCGAACGATGCGAGGAGCCTATTCTTCATCTATAAGAAACAATGATTATAGATTTCGCGAAGCATTCCTATAAAATGAGTACCGGGAGACAAGAAAATATTAGAATGTATCCAAAAGCGTAACATAACTGAAGACATTATAAATATATATAATTTTGAACTAAATGTTTAATATTTATCAATAAATCGTCAATTTACATGGTTATTAAAATTTGCATCATAAGAATGAAAATGGAGTTTAAATTGACACGTTAAGCTCGCACAAAAAGTGGATTTGGGGTAAAACTCTTCTTTAATTCTGCCTTTTTTTCTTTTATTTTATGGCGGTATAAAAAAAAATATATATTTTTTTCCACGCTCAACAACTCAAAATTTTGAGACACATTTTCAGACTCATTTTTAAAAGTAAAAATATGAAACTTGGCGGCGTGATTTATGAAGAGATTTATAAGGGACCTATGTTTTTATTTTTCGTTCAATTAATTAGAAATTGATTTACAAACAATTATTTTCACAGTGCGATATTTTTTTTTGTTGTTGCTGTTGTTTCCAGCGCTATCGGTTCCGGAAATTCGGTTCAAAATGTCCACTTTGACAACATTTTTTGAAATATATTCTGTCTTTATCAAAAAATTGAGACAATACGCACATTATAAAGTTTCTGAATAAGAGAACCTGCAAATAGGCTGCATTTTAGAGCAAAAATGAATTTAAAAATGTGTCTCAAAATAAGTTTGGATTTGAATACACCCTTAAGGGAGAGGCGTATAAAGAAAAAATAAATAAAATTGAGAAGACTATAATTGTACAGAACAGAGCGGGTAACTCATACATGAGGCACAATATTCATAGGCGGAGCTATACATATCGAAAAAACGTTGTGGGGCCAAAATAAGTTAGTGAGCTGCTTGGTTCTTGAGATACGGTTTAACTGCTTCACAGTATACAGATATCTATTTATACATAATTTTTAAATTGTTAAGTTCATCCGTTGTGTAAAGAATTTCTATGTTTTATATATAACTGTTTTAAATCTTTCTGTTACACGTGTGTTATTGGTTGTATGTTTTAGAATTTGATTTAAATGCTTACAAAAACTTCATTAAAAAACCTACTTTTGAAATAATACGAAATCAAGTTGTGTTTCGAAGTGTTAGAAAGATGTACTTTATGATTCGTGAAATTCATAGAGATTATTTTCGTAAAGGCAGAAATGTCATTAATACATGACCACACGATTTCAAACAACATTTTCCTCATGTCCAATTACCAACTATTTATCTATTTTCACAATTTATATCATTTATAAGTAAGTATAAGCCACCTGCACAGAGCATCATCACTTGTCAAAATAAGAAAAACCCTACAAAAATTAAATAAATAAAAAAATAATAATATTCAAGGAATTTCTAGGTAAAACGTATTATTATTCAGTAAAAACTTTATTATTTATTAACTTGACATTATTCTCTTTACATTTTATTATCCTTTACAACTTGTTTAATATAAGTAAAAGTTAATTTGAAATGCATTTTTAAAATACGCAAAATTGGGAATTTTTCGAATAAAATATTTTTAAATTTTACTTAACTGAAATTTTACGCTAATGTTAAATAAATTAACAAACCCCTTTTAATTTAATTAAGAAATAACTTGATACAGAGGGAAAATGTATCAAATGTATTTAAATATTTTTCTAATTTTAAAAAGTATGAAATATAAAAATTGCTATTACGTATTTAATAATCACAATGTTCTTTATTTAAATACAGTTTTTCTTTAAATCATTCAACTGTAATATTTATCATGAAAGTTGATAGCTCCATAATTACCTAATGTCCGAAATATCGATAAATATACGGATAATATTTAAATGACATCTTAATATATTTACGCAAAATAAACTCTATACGTTTAAATCGCGTTTATTTGTGATGGTTTCTGTTAGCCAGCGCGAAAGAAATTACGTGATTACTGTCGAGTTCTTGTTTCACTCTTCCAATGAACCCGGCGTTATTCTACTATGTAGCCCTTATTTTCAATTACCTTCAGAAATTTCTCACCTGCTAATAACATGTTCATTGAAACATTCCCAGAAAATTTCATTAGATTTTGTGACGAAAATACTCGGAAACAGATTTTCCTACTTAAACTATTATTCGTATATCATTTTTGAAGAAAAAAAAAGTTCACTACTCTTCTAATATGCCAAAACAAACCACGGGGGATTAAATCTGAAAGTGTGCAAGTATTAAGTTCTTCGGAGCAGGCTTACATCCTTAAACCATGTTTTCGGATGAAAATGATGAGAAAACGATAAAAATATTAGACTCCCACCGGTAAATATAAATAATCATATATTTAAATAATATAAATTCATCATGAATGTTGTCGTTTATAATAATAAAATTTAAATATTAATAAAAAACTTTTGTAAAAAAAGAAAAAAAAATAATAGTAATAATATAAAAATGTTCTTTTTTAAGTGCTATTTTTGTTAAAGCTTAGCTTTGCCTGCCTTTTCCACCTGGCATTTATGTACTGTTTTCGAACATGTTCCGAACCCTATTTTACACTTTTTCAACTTTTTTCAGTAGTTAATTTTAACTACAGCTATACCATTTTACTTTTTTCCATTTATTAGACTCTATCCGTAATCTCTATAGCTTTACCTTTTTATTCCCATTGTTTAATTTTTCTTCTATTTTTAATTGTTCTTTCTTTTGTAGTTAATACTACATTTAACTTTTCCCAACGGCTCAATATTTACAAGACAGGTTACTCACATATAGACTGGGCGTAAAGTTGATCGCAACTCGGAAGCCCCTTAACCGACATCAACTGTTCGGCAACTGTTCGGAATGTTGTTGATTCACACAGTCGTAAATTGAAATTACGGGTGAGCGCCCATGAGGTACTAAGTTCTCCCCGTTGAATTATAAAAAGGTTTAAATTCGCTCGATCAAAGGTTAAGATGTGGTTACACTGTCTACAAGAATATACTTCTAGACTCTGTAGTGTGGTGTTCTAAAATGAAGCCCTATATCCTATGTTGCAAGATTGCAGGGCTATTTTAACACTACTTATTAACTTTAACCTTACTTATTTAACTTAGACTTCACTTATTTTATATAGAAATTTCTGGTTCGAATCAACATTTTTTTTTTATTCAATACGGGTCAAATTGACCCCTCATCGCGGTCCTAGTGTTAAAAAGTGTTTTATTTCACGATATTTTAAAATGAAATAATGTACTTTTGTGTGTTTCTGCTTTTATCTAAAACTAATTTTCCCATTTTTTTAAATCTTATTATCTATTTAATAATTTTTTATGTTTGTGTTGTGTGTGTTTGGTCCGCCGGGAAGGAGCTAGTGGTCGCCTCTGTAGACTTTCCACGATCCCAGCTGGCGGTAGAGTATTTCTCAAGTGGGGCTTCTTGCTAGTCTCCAGGTGTGGTTCGCTCTTGTGGGCCACTTGGGAGCCATGACGTAACGAGCCTAGCTTTTAAACCGACCTGCGCCAGCCCCTCTCACTTTATTGAGTGGGATATTATCGCAGCGTCCGGAGTCCGTTTAAAAAAACAAAGTCATGTCCGGTATTGAATGAGTACCTTAAATTAACTGGAATTGCTGGTTACCATAAGTTTTCGTGAGATATAAATGTGAGCGATGAAAGGGAAAAAAATAACTTTAATATGATTTTTTGACACTATAAGAATAGCCACTCTGCCCAGGTGATTTCCTGCCATTTCGCCGAATATGATTAATTACAGGTCTTTTTCAATGGATAACAAATGACCACAAACACTTTTTAATTGTCATTCGAGCTTTTATTAATTCATATCTTAGCATGGAAAAGTCATTTGCCATGCCTGGAAAATATCTAGAGACTTCTGAGATTTTCAAAATGAGACTAGATCTTCTGAAAAAGATGTTTTGAATGGGAAAGTTTGGGTAGTAGGGCTGGGAAGTATAAAAATTAGTTTTTAAATCTTCTTTTTGTAATTTCTCCCAGGAGAAATTACACGTAAACAAGAAAAAAAAAATTAAAAGATTTTGCCATTTTGATTTTCTTGTTCGAGTAAGGACAATTTTAATTTTATATCTTTGGAAATTCGTTTTAAGCGAAATCGAATATTATATAGGAAAATCGGAGAAGTAAAATAAAACGGTGTTGGATGTTACAAAACACGTAATAATTTTTTTAATCGCATAATTTTTAGGTATTGGCCATCTTAAAGCAAGTATTTCTCCAAATAACATAAAATCCGATAAATGAAAATTTTAAAATATGAATTTAGTATTTTATTTCTGATTATTCATTTTGATGAATGTCCCAGATAATGCAACAATCAAAATATTTATTGTATATATGTAATGTTTATTGTAATATAATAATGTAAGAACTACTGTCCTAAATCAAAAAGGAATGTCTATATTTTTTCACTTTTGTTGTTTGGGTGGAGTTTTAGTTATTGGGGTTCAGGGGAAATAGATTTTAAGAAAGATGATTTCAAGTGAAAATAACAATATGTTTCAATGTAATAAATTTTTTATATACAGGGTGATTATAAAAAACTATCCCGACATTTGGGCCCCTAACTATCGTACCATTCACAGAAACTGAATGAAATTTTGGCAAAAGGTATTTTGAGGTATGCGCTCAAGAATGATATGGAAAACAACAGTGTCACTCAAACAGTTACGGTTACAGTAAGAAAATTTCGAAAAAATCAAATGGCAACACCCAGTTTTTTGTATTGGAATGTGATCTCCATTGTGAAAAACCTTAAATAGCGTTGGAACGGCAACTGTAGCATGAAAATCACCGGAACTAGGCAAGGGAAAAGTAAAAAGGACTTTGCCGTGCACCAGAGCATTAATTTTCGTTTCATTTACGTTACACGTCACACCGTTTCTTTGGCTGATATCCCAGCCTGATTAGTTCTCCACAAAACGAGAAGAAGAAACGAAGAAACGCAAATTTTGGGTTCTACGTAGGACACAGTCATGACTGACGTCGTCACGCTAGGTGAAAGAAAAGGCACTGCGAAATGCGAGCCGCGTATGTTCCTTTTTGCTACTCCGAAAAAGATGCCGCTTTCAGGGAAAGAACGTGGGGAAATCGTAAAGATTTATTACCTGAATGGACAAAATGCCACAGAGACATTGCGTGTTTACCACAGAAACCATGGATTACGGCGAGGCCCGTGCACTGTCAAAGCTGTACGGGACTTGATTCATAAATTTGAAGAAACTGGTTTCACATGCAATCGACCATGGTCTGGACGACCGTTCCTGTGGAAGCTGTTGCAGAAGTCCATCAGACGATAAGCACAGTTCGTCCCGCAACTGCACGCGGTGTTTCACGTGTTCTGGATCTGCCGAATTCAACTGTACGCAAAATTCTGCGCTCTGTTCTAAACATGTTTCCGTATCGATTCCAGCGTGTTCAGATGTTGGAAGTGGGAGACTATCAATTACGGCGGGATTTTCTAATCTATTCCTTATCCAGCACGATGAAGATAGCAGCTGGCCTTTACGCATTCTGTGGACAGATGAGGCGCATTTCTCGTTAACTGGTAATGTGAATTCGAAAAATTGTGTGCACAGGACAGAGAATAATCCACATGATGTGCATGCACGTCCATTACACGAGGAAAAAGTGACTGTGTGGTGTGGTATAACGAGTACGTTCATCCTCGGCCCTTACTTTTTTTAAAAGGTTACTGTTGGTGATCTGCAAACGTGTACAGTAACGAGTGCTCGCTATCTGGACATGTTAACTCATTACGCGATTCCCGCATTGCAAAGGCAAAATGCTCTATCTGAAGTTGTGTGGATGCAAGATGGCACTCCTCCACATGTCGGTTCTTCAGTCAAACGTGTCTTAGCTCAACAGTTTGGCGACAGAGTTATCTCCCGTCATTTCCCGTTTCCGTGGCCACCAAGGTCTCCTGATCTGACACCAATGGATTTCTGGCTGTGGTGATATCTGAAATCCAAAGTGTATCAGTTTCGTCCTCAAACTGCATCTGATTTGAAAGATGCCATCAGAACTGCAATTCAAGAGATTCCTATTGCCATGATACGTACTGTAGTGCTATCCACCATCAGCCGCATGCAAAGTGTCATCGTGTGTGAAGGAGGTCATGTGGAAAATTTGTGAAACACAATAAAATGCTTTATTTCATGCTGCTTCTCTGTCCTTATTGGTTGTCCTCACTTTTAGCCTATCTACCGCCAGTGATTGTCATGCTACAGTTGCCGTTCCAACGCTATTTAGGGTTTTTCACAATGGAGATCACATTCCAATACAAAAAACTGGGTGTTGCCATTTGATTTTTTCGAAATTTTCTCACTGTAACCGTAACTGTTTGAGTGACACTGTTGTTTTCCATATCATTCTTGAGCGCATACCTCAAAATACCTTTCGCCAAAATTCCATTCCGTTTCTGTGAATGGTATGATAGTTAGTAGCCCAAATGTCGGGATAGTTTTTTATAATCACCCTGTATATGCTCCGTTTACTTCATAAATTTTTTTTTTATCAATGAAGATTAATTATATTTTTAATGACATTATATATATTTATGTAATCTACTTTTTTTCTTTATTGAATGAAAGCATTCCCAATTTACTTTCTTTTAATGAGTTCATAACAATGCATTTTGTGAACTTTAAATATAATGTGAAGATTGTGTGGTATCTTATCAAAGTTGTAATTGAAACACTTGATTACATAATTCTAGCTAATACTGCAGTGTTTATGAGTAAAGAAGTGGCCTAGCAGTTTTACTATTTTTTCATTCTTCAAAACTAATTCGTTTGTCCGACTGTGTGACATTCTTCAGTTTGCTCCCACTAAAAATCCTTAATTAAACCTACACTGCATGATTAGTTTAGTTTGGAACTATCTTATTAACTATGCTACACCCACAATGCCTAAAAACTTTTTTTTATATATATATAAAAATAATGTTTTAGAAAATCGACGATGCTGCATTCCAATAAATAAATGCTCGTTAAAAAAATATGTTTAATATAAAAGTTTGGGCTTTAAACTCTTTAAGTACAAAGTTAATTTAATTTTATAAGTGGACAGCCACGCCCACAACCATCTCCATGTATTAAGCACATGATGAATTTTTAATTGTTTTACATGTATATTAATTCCTTTTTTTCTCTGTTTCTTTCTTTTCCACCTTCTTCTTTTTTAGGCGGTATTTATTTATTTATTTATTTATTATTCCACAGAATATTAGCAGGATGTATATTGTAAGCATTTCTTTCTCAAAAGTATAAACTATATAATCACATAAAAGAAAAAAAAAAGTTTGTGTAGATCAAACGAAATGTAAAACATGACAAAATAAATAATTAATAGTAATTCAACCAATTAATATGACATATTTAGCAAAATCTTTTGCAAACTTTTTAGCACACTAAATTTAACTTTTCAAAAGTCAGGGGGTTCAGATTTAATCAATATATATGAGAATGTTATTAGAACGGAAATGATGATATTTTTTACGTACGAACCGATCTTGGAAAAATGTTAAACCTATGTCAGAACTTACAAAAATATTATTTCCCATACAAAGGTGTGATGTCACAGAAATTCGATGATACTACGAATCTTTTTATACACATCGAATTACTAATAGAGGGCAGCACCAATCGTCGTATATAATAATTGCCGAAACGTCAGTTGAGGCTTACTGTGGAGACCCGAAAAGTTTTTGGTTTCTGTCTGTCTGTCTGTCTGTTTGTCTGTCTGTCTGTCTGTTCCGCGATAACTGCCGCAAAAATGAACCGATTAGTTTGATTTTTGGTAGGTATGTTGGTGAGGTACCCGGAATTAGCTGTATAGTTTTTAGTTATGTTTGGTTCATTCGTTCCGAAAATATAAAACATTTCTTTTTAGGTCATAATGCTTTCCTATCGGAATTCAGACGATTTTGAAAATTTTCATCCATTGAAATAAAATGGCGCATTTGATTAATGTATTTAATGTGTAAGTTATGAAGGCTAAAATTTATCAAGTCAGGTCTTAAATTATTCAAATTAATTTGAAATTTTGTTAATACATTCGTCAGATTTTTTAAATTAGGTGTACAATGTTTGCTGCAATTTTATACATCTGTTCTAATAATATAATACATTTTATTCTATCATTTTTTGCAAATTTTAAAATGTATTTATTTTCATTTTCCTCTTTAATTTAATCGTAACCTAGCAACTACATTTTAAAGAATATCAAAATAATAAAATTCAAATAACTCAAACTATTTTTCTGCAATATTTTAATCGCAAAATACAATAGTTTTGAGTGATTTTAATATTTTATTGAAATAAATGAGAATTTATTTTGAAACAAGTTACCTTTTAACTACTATAGAATGATAACCGAAACATTTTTACATGAGATATTCATTTTCTGGAGGAGATATGGATTTTTTGTGGCTCAAAATTAGTATTACTTTAAAATAGGATATAATATCTCGAACAACGAGATGGTTAATCTAAAGAAATTAGCTTAGTAAAACGCATCCATACAGCCTGAAATAGCACTATTACTGGAAACTGAGATCATACAAAGTTATCACAAAAAATACTTTATAGCGCCAAACCACGGTTGCTATTTAGTGAATTGGCAGTGGGCACGATTATGAATGATTACCCAATAAGTTTAAAAGTTTCTAAATAAGCCTATTTTGCGGAGATTTTAGTATGCTATTGCCATCGAGTTAGATCAGGATGTACTTAGGTAAAAGAAATATTATAGAATGACCTAATAAAAATACTATACTGTTTACAGAATACTGTTTTCCGAAACAAAAGTTGCAATAGCACTAGATTTCTGAAATAGATATAAGTGAAAAGATTCAGTTTACATTTCCATAAGTTGCTTTTGTACACGAGATATTATTCAACCTATTTATCAGATGCGAGTGTTTCGTGGTTGGCAGGTAAGTAAATATTGCTATTTAGGCATTAAGATAACATGAAATTATTTTCGAAAATTTTGCGTATTCTAATAAAACCACTGTGTAGAACGAAATCCAAGATATACTAGAATCATTCACACAATCAATAGTAAATCACGAATATAAATTTGTTAAATTAGGGGGGGAGGGTTCAGGGGAATGTATTTTTTTAATCTAAAACATAGAATAAGAAGTTCATAAGAATGTCATAATATTATTGCATAAACCGTGTTTAATTAAACGTTTCTAATTTCTGAAACCTTCAAATTATTTTAAAAGCGTATAAATATGTATGTAGTAATTTTAAAAAATTAATTTGCGGATTGTAAGATGTTAAATTTTATGAAAAGTGAGATAAAAAAACATTGACTTTCAGAGCTGACGTTGAGGCTCCTGATCTGTAGATTTACTAGTGTTAATAATACACAACAAACATTTTACCACTTATAGAAATAATGTATTATTTTGCAAAAATTTCTATTACATACTAATGAGATAACAAATGAAAATATAAGAGTAAAAAAAAACCACAGAAAAAAATGTTCTGTTAATTTTTACAATCTGTCATATATATAGTACGAATAGTACATTACACTGTTATGAATTGGTTTTACAATTACCTATTAATAATATTTAAAAAAATATGTCCTGATTGTATATTAAAAGAATTTTGGCATTATTTAAACAAAAAATAAAGAAAAAAAATGAAAAGTCAAGTCAGATAAAGTAGTAAAAATTAACTAATTTGAAAATCTAAAAATAAATGTTAGTTTTAAAAATTGAACGTAATATGATGACAATGATTTTTTCACCACCCTCATTCTAGCGGAATTTTCAAATCTTTCAGATGATCTGATTGAAAATCCAACGACGAAGAAAATGTTGGTCAAACAAAGAAAGTTTCTTATGACGATTTGTATTACGCACAATGCTTACAATGGGAAAGGTTGTGTGACAGAATTGTTCAATCGCCAACAATGACGTTTTTCTACGATTTTTATGCGACCAATGACGTACTGAAGTCTATTTTAGTAACAGAGCAAAAATTAAAAATGTCGCCATTTTATTTGAGAAAATGCGGCAAAACTGAACTGTCTTGTTTATAAGAACAATGGTGTAATATAGCTAAACACCATATTGTATAGAAATCATTCTAAGGTAGAATGTATCTTTTCCTCTGCTCATTACTTCAAATATTATAGATAGGGCTAATATTTTTTAGTGAAAAATTAAAGTAATATGTCAAAATTAAGTCAACATTTGATACAGTTAGGAATTACCTTTCACAATCAAACTGATGTTTTAGACCAGTATTTTACAATGCTGTTTGTTGACATAGGACATGATGAATACTCAAATTAAAAACTTCAGAAATTTTATTAACAGGCTTATGACGAATTTATAATGCTTAAAACTTTCATATCCAAAGTCGCTGACATAACAATGACGACGAAAACAATCGAACAATTTTCCACCATTAATTTTAAAATTTTTGCCGGAAATTATCATGGAAATATGTTATGAAATAATGCAAAAACATTTTTTTAAATTAGATGTGAAATTATGCCTAGTTACCCACAAAGAAATTGGCACTTACATTCAAACCCGTCTAATTTCCTTGCACTTTAAAGGGATTTGAGACGCCGGCATGGATTTATGAAGAGGGTCGGACCACTTTAAACTGGAGGTCCTGGACTGTTTAGCAACATAAATATATTATCTCATATAGAATGTACAAAGCGTGCCAGAATTATTTCCCGAAACTCTAGAAAGATCGAAGAGCAGATATACATAAAACACTCGGAAAGTTAGGGAAGATGCTTTAAGAATGAGAGGGTTAACCAGGTAAGAGTGGAGAGCATTCGCGGACACGTGATTCCACACAATCGCCTTTCACCTCCCAAAACCGGAGATGTCTCGTAAGAATTCTGAACCAGAGAATCGATTTCCAATTGAAGATTACCGTCTATTAACCAGTGATAATGCATCTACATATTTTAAAGGGACATAATTTAATGCTTGACATTTTTTTGCTCATAGTTTTCCCCATGTTTTCAAATCAGTCTTAGCTACTAAATGAATCGAGCTCCCAAATCATTCATTAAAATTAGCTGACTATGTTGAAGAATATTTCAGTAAATGCTTTTAAATTTTAAATTTAGAAATATTTAAAAAACTAGGAGGAACTGTGATACGAAGCTCATATTTTGAACATATTTTATTTCTCGAGCTTATTCCCTTAAGAGTATCTGGTATTTTCCTATCAAATAAATATACATTAATTAAAATTTATGTATTAAGTGATGATTTTTTGCCGTAGAAGTCAATAATACGTCAGATTTAAAGCTTCAACTTTTCCATGAAGGTAGATATTCACATAATTAAATACTTTTGAGAACAATAAGAAAGAATAAATTAGGCAAATGGACCCCCCCCCCTCCAAAAAAAGCAATATCAGACGCAGGGACTTAAAATGCCTTAAAACAGTGGTTGATTCAGGACCCACGGTTATTACTCACGGTAGATAAGCATATAATTTTGCATCTACGGATACAAATATATTATACTAATTAAAAGACAAAGAACAACATGAGTAACTAATATAAGGGCATGAAAGCCGCAGTTTTAGCGTAACTGTATGTAAGTACATATATATATATATATATATATATATATATATATATATATATATATATATATATATATATATACTGATAATACACATTGTATAAAAAATAGCTATCAACTCGTCAATATTTTGAAAAATCTTAAAAGTGTTAACAATATAATGACATATGATTTCAAAGATCTTTTTAATAATATAGATTTATTAGATCTACATACTATTATAAATGCCTTATTAATACGTATCATAATACACTGAATTTACCAATTCATATAGATACTGCTTATTTTAAAACTCTAACAAATTGTATTATATATAATATTTTTATAATGCATGATAACACATTATATTTACAGAAAGTCGGTATACCAGAAGGGGGATGTACATCTAGTATACTTTCTAACTTATACTTGTATCACTATGAACGTACTTTTATTAACAGTAATATACATTTACATCGTTATATTGATGACATAATTTTAATTGCCACTAATCACACTAATATTTCTATATTTCCAGTAGATTATCCTACTAATTTAGAATTAACGGAAAACTTCCTTTCTGACAATAGTATTAACTATTTAGATCTTAAAATTACACTTAAAGAAAAGAAAACGCAACCAAATTAACACACGCGTTAAAAAATGTATAAAAAAGCATATAAAATTAGAAAATAATTTATGAATATATATATATATATATATATATATATATATATATATATATATATATATATATATATAATAGGACGGATGGGTGGGTAGATGTTGGATTACGGAGGTGTGGCGGAGTTGTCTAGAAAAACGCATGGTTAATTTATTTATTTAAAAAAAATTGGGTCATTTTGATTTACACATACGTTTGTTAATACACATTTTACAATGGACTATGATTTGATACTTTTATGTGCAAATTAATGTAGTTATATTTACATATTCATTAATTAATTTAAATTTATTTATATTCATTAGTATTAAGAATGTTTTTGATTAATTGTATTTACATTAATGCCCACTGTGGACAATATCATATTAACTTCTGATATAATGTATACTTTCTTATATGCTAATATAACACATGTATTAATTTTTATTAAATATTCTACCCTATCCACTTATATCAAGTGTATTTAATATTTAACATTGTGTGCAGAAACATTATATCTAACTAATTAATTTCAATATTTAATTAAAATTAATTTTAAATCCTTAGCATCTTTATTTTTTTAATTTGATTATAAATTAATTTAAGTGATGTTGCATTTTTGGCAAAGCTATTTAATTGTGGCTATGTCATTGCCTGGTACAAATATTTTTCTGTTGCATTATTCAATAATTATTAATTTTACCATTTTACATATCATTTTTTAACATAGAATTTTTCATTAATACATAAAATTTTATTTTAATGTAATTGAATATTTTACCAACATAATTTTATTTATTATTTAATTATATTTATTTATTATTTAGCTAATTGTTATCATTCTTTAGACAGTATTTGGTTTAATATTTAACTAATAATTTTAATTCACTGCTTTTATTAAATCATAAAATATTGACTAATTCTCATAGATGGCAATACCACGGTTTGAGTTTTTGCTTTGCTGTACAATAATATTCCAGGGTCAATCATCTTTTATAACTTATTTTGGCAACATGTAATGATTTTCTGCTTTTCTGCAATTCATTGCCTGTGTCATGTGATGACTCCTGTATATCTGGTAAATGTTGTGCTCTTTTCCATATACTTTTTAATCCAGTTGTATTTTTAACTTTATGATTAAATTTCACTGTTTTTTCTCTTTTTTATGGGTAAGATTTCTTTCCTTTTTAATATTGTTTTTATTTCTTGAATTTTATGATTTTTTCTCTATTATGATGTGGTAGTCCCAAAATCATATTCTTTAGCAATGTTATGGCTAATATGATGATGAAATCACACATTTTATTTATGGTATTTAGGCATTTGGGACCTGAAGATTCTGTCTAAATTCCACAAATTTCATTTTTTCAATTTTTAATTTAATTTCTTCTTCTTTTAAATCTGTATATGGTATATATATTCACGGTGTTGGGGACCACAATCATTGTCAATTAATTATTACGTACTAATTCATAATTTCATTGTTCTTGTTGGTGTTTCGATAATGTTTCATTAATGGTTATATATATATATAAAGCTTCATGATGCGAGCTCCTTCACACACTTCCAATCAAATGGTAGCAAGATTGAAGGTGCTAATATAGAGTATCAAAGTACATGTAATTATTATATTTACTCTTTTTTCACTCTCCTTCATTTATTTTAATCTGAAGTTTGTTGAAGGGGATCCTTTTGTGACCTTTTAAAATAGTTCGATGGTAAATATTTTTTGACACCTTCCTATTTTTATGTTGTTTAAATTTTGCGTTCATTCGTTTAAACATTTGTTTACGGGCCACATGTGGCAACTATTTTTATATTCAATCGTCTAAGCTTTTGAATCAGATGGATGTTTTTTGGTTACATAAAGTAAGAATTTTTCTTGAGAATTTCTGATATAGATGCAGAATTTCTCAATAAAAGTAAATTCCAGAAATACGTGCATATATTAGCTAATGTTGCAAATTGAATAATGACTGTTTTGATTTTTGTATATTTAAATTAATATATGGCGCTTCAAATTTTAGTTCTATAAGTCATTAAAATATGTGTATTATAATTTTTTTTCTGTATACAAATTACATTAATAACAATAAATATTAGATTAATCGTCATCGCTATTATTTTTACTTAAAGTATAATAATAAAAATAAGATATCTTTAAAAACAAAATAGAAACATATTTCTATGTCTGCTATAACTAGCATTTGAAGTTATATAAATATTAATTAGAATTTACTATATAATTAAAAAACATTGTATTTTCTATTACAATAACTAAAACTACCAAAATATCTAAGAAAAAAAAATAGTATTTTCTTTTTTGTTTTCTTACGAAAATCGTTCATAAACATAGCCTTGAATAAAAGTAAAAATGACCGTCGCTGATTGTAGCATTTGAATTGAAAAACAACCCAGATCACGGTAGACCTCTTCCACACATATTGTGGTATAAAACATATTTGAATTAAAGACGCATGCCAGTTGCAGTTCTTGTTATATTGGCGAATCATGCAACCGCAGCTATTGTCAGAATGTTAAGTTTTTCTCTTCGTATCAAGATCACGTTAAGCATTCGTAATCTTTCTTTCAAGGCTGGACATCTTTCTCCTTTATATTCTTTCGGCGGAAAAGAAATATTGAACCATAACAATTTTTACTATTTTGTCCCGCCAGCGTCGGCATACAGCATCATAGTTTACAATAAAATGATTTATGCAAAATACAAAAATAATAATAAAATACTAATGTAGTGAAATGTAAAATAGCAAGACGTATTTATGAATACATGCTAGCTTTTAATGTGTGTTACATTTCTTTCTTTCCTTTGTTCAACTACAAAAAATTAAAAAAATTCTTTTATTGAATAATTTTAATTTTAGGCCCTAAAATCACTCCTTCATGAGTGTGATTTTTTCAGTTTTAAAATGCAACATTTTCATTAAAAAAAAAAAAAAAAAAAAAAAAAAAAAAAAATAAAAAAAAAAAAAATATATATATATATATATATATATATATATATATATATATATATATATATATTTTCAAATGCAAAATACAAATATGTATTTATGGATACATGGTTGTTATTACTGTGTATGACATTTCTTTCCGTCTTTTTCTAACATCCGAAAAATCTAAAAATTCTTATATTAAATAATTTTGACCCTAAAATTAATAATCAGTACTCGATGAAATGTTTTTTTTTTCAGTTTTAAAATGAAACGTTTTCGCCCTATTTTTAAAACCACAGTAAAAAGATTTCTAACAAGCTGTTCCAATTTTTTAGTGCATTTTTTTTCTATTATTTATCAAACATCCATATTCATGGGGAAACATATTTTGATGTATATGTTGAAATTGTGCTGCCTATAAGTATCGCATGGCATCTCCGCTTTTTATTTTTTTAGAATGAAAGTTTATACATATTCAGTAGAAAGTAATTTAACATTCATACCATACATTTTAAAATATTACATGCGTTATACAAACTACAGTCGTTTAAAAAAACGGCATTCTATTAAAATGGGAACATTATTGAAAACGCGGTTATTGTTTCAATTGACTGTGTATATGATCTCTCCGCCCCGAAAGATGGAAAAAGACTGTGCCATTCTATATTGATATATTATATATCTACCGTGCTATTCATTGCAATCAATTTTTATTTATTTATTTTTTGTATTGTAAAAATCATTTTATAATATGAATATAAAACTATATTAATTCATATTTATTCGAACATCGTAATTCGAAGCTTTATGATATTAAGTTTCTTTTATTTTTGGCCTCTTTGTTTTTGGTGTCTGTAACACATGGAATATATTATAGCAAATAGTCTATTTTCTCTTTAATTTATAACTATATTCAAAATTAACAAAAAAGAAAGGCTAAACACCATATTTATTTTACCGTTACTTCGTAATCAAAGAAAAAAAATGCAAACCAAAAGGGATATTTTGGCTATCACTAAGTGCTGTTTTTAACGTCTTAGGCTTTTCGCCTTAACTAGCGATTTATTTTAAACATATGATTATATTACTTTTATTTCTTTTATAGCTTTTTTGGTACTTATTTATTTATTTTTTTAATTTAATTATATTTCCTTTTTATGAACTTAAACTCTTTTGCTTTTATAACTTTTCTTCTATATTCCTCCGTGATTCATTTTATCGTTCGTTGGAAGCTAAACGTCTTAACCTTTACATTCTTTGGACGGAAAAGAAATATTGAACAATAGCTATAGCTGCTATACTGTCTCGCCAGCGGTGGCATACAGCATCATAATTTTCAATAAAATTGTTGTATGCAAAATATCAAACTAATAATAAAATATTAATGCATTCAAATGTTCAATAGCAAGATGTATTTCCGGATACATGTTTGCTATTAATATGTATGACATAGCTTTCTTTTTTTTTTTTTTCAACAACAGAAAATTCTAGAAATTCTTTTATTGAATAATTTTGGCCCCTAAAATTAATAATCAGTCCATGATGAAAATGATTTTTTCTGTTTATAAAATGCAACATTTTCAACATTATATTAATACCATAGTCAAAATATTTTAAATAAACTCTGTCAACTTTTTAGAGCATATTTTTTTTTTTTTATATTTAACATTAATATTAAAGCAGAAACTACTTTTCGCGCGTGCTGTTTGTGCTATGTCACTTTATTTTATATCATTACTTGATATGAAATAGTAAAATTAATACGATACAATAAATTTAAAAGTACTGTTGATTGGATATAAGGAGGCATTTTTAGAATTTGGGAAAGTTAATGAAACATTTGCTTTCTCAAATCATATGGAAAACAATTATAACATTTTAAATTAAAACTGACACCACATATTTTAATGAAGGCTATTTTATAAATATTTACATCTAGTTTCAAGTCTTGAAATTCATTCATTACTTGCGTACACGTTCTCCCGGCTAGCTGCGACCTTCTACGGCATAATACCCTGAGCAGTGTAGGTGTCCTTTTCAGGACTTTATGACGAACTGCCTGAGGTGTTACAATTTATCTTGCTTGCTATTTTCATCGACATGGCCACGATCTCCTTTGATATTGACATGGATGACAACATTCCCAGGATTGTTAATGGCATCGAACAAACCGATTTCCTCGGTACCTTCAACGAATTTCCAACGATTGATGAGCCTGCTAACGAAGTTTTACGTGAATTGTTTCACAATATAGACAACTACATCAGACGTACACTTCAAACGCCTGACTATCATTCTGACAGTTGCTTAAAGGAAGAGGTAACGAAAGTTTGTCAACTCGATACGACTATGTTAAGTGAGCCAGATATTTTTCTACCTATGACTACGGGCTATTGTAAATTTCTAAATTCTAACAACCGTGACGAGTTGAAGGCTAAACGTGATAAGCTTAAGAGTATTACTCCTAAAACTTTCCCCAATTTTTCTCCCCCAAAAACTTTCCGCAAAAGGAAAATTTCTGAAACGGAAAATTCCATTCCACTTAAAAATAAATACTCCGATTTACCCTCGGAAGTGAATATTGATAGCTCTCAAAATTTAGAAACCCAAATTGATAATCATAATTCCGATATGGAAGGTGACGATACTGAGTCACGAAAGGATTTCGTTCATCCCATTTACATCGAATTTTTAGACTACGGGTGGCATAATATCGCTCAGGATTTAAAAAATCTCGATGCTGACAACGCTCTCAAAAAGTCTTAACAACGATCTTCTAAAAGTCCAACCTAAATCTGAAAATCAGTTTAGAGAAATCCAGCGGTTCCTTTCTAGCAAAAACCTAAAATATACTACTATTTCTCCTAAGGATATGCGATCCAAAAAAATTTGTGTTCGTGGCATCCCCCCCAATACTGACCCCCAATATATCATCAAAGATCTGAAAAACTACGGCTTCCAGGCTACTCGTGCTGCTATGATGAAAAGCAGAAAAACGGGCCTTGCAATGCCCCTCTATATGGTCAACGTTCTCCCCCGTAAGGACTTCAACTTGATTTATCAAATCAAGGAATTATGTGACATTAGCGTCACAATCGAACAATTTCGCAACTCGAATAACATTAAACAGTGTTACCGTTGCCAACGTTACGGTCATGCATCCGAAACGTGTAATTTCACCCCTAAATGCGTAAAATGTTCTGACAATGCGTAAAATCTTCTGAGTGCCCCCACCAGAGCAAAATTACTCCTAAATGCGCTAATTGCAGCGGCACGCACCCTGCCTCGTACAGGGGCTGACCGAAAAATCCCCCAAACACCAAAAATAAATCTAAAATTCCTACTCTTAGAAATAAAACTCCAAATGAAAATTACGACTTTGTAGAAATTCTTAAAAGTTTCAACTATACCGCTACGGCAAAAGATAGCAATTCCCAAAATGTCACTGATGACACCATACAGGAACCTTCTGGCTCTACTAACCCTGAGGGTATTCCTCAAAATTCCTCTCTCCCTAACCCGAACCCCCTAAACGAAATATTCCAAACCTTCAACGACTTGAAAGAAGTCCTTAAACTATCCAAACTTCTCAAAAGTATCCAAAAAATCGCCCAAAAAAGCAAAAACCCATTTGAAAAGATGTTTGTTATCATCAACGAGCTTGAAATATTCGCTAACGAGTTTAATCTCACCGACTAGTCGGTGCCCTCTGGGCAGGTATACTTTAAAATTCAAAATTTTTCTATCTCTTTTTGAAAAAAAAAAATTGTGTGGTCACTGAAAAGTGTCTTTTTTTTTAATGTAGTTTTGCCTCCTTTTCCAGCCTGGCATTTTTGTGCTGTTTTTTCGAACTTGTCCGAATCCTACTTTTATTAAACTTTACTATCAGTAGTATTTCTACTGCAGCTATACCTTTTATTCTAAATTTTTGATTTTTTCCTTAATCTTTTTCCAATTTTATTTTTAATTTTTTTTTATCCCTTTTACTATTGCTTTTTGCAACTCTTAAACATTTCCCACTGGCTCATCTTACAAGACAGTCTATCCTAATTCGTCTGGGCGTAAAGTTGATTGCAACTAGGAAGCCTATTAACCGTCATGACTTGTTCGGCTTGTCGAAGACTTGAGATTATGATGCCTCCATATTCTTCACGTACATCGATCACTGACCTTGTCATGTCAGGTATTCGGTGTATATTAAACAATAAATAAATAAAAGAATAACAGTAGTGTATCCGTAAGTACGGGACAGAAAATTCTGCACTTAGTATCAGGTTTTCCAGTACAAATGTCTAACGCTCATACTTTTTTTATTTTAATTCCTGATCTTGTGGTAGCAGAGCCCTGCGCATCCCATACTTTTTGTATGTTACATGCATGAACATAGATCTAAGGAGATCTTTAGTTCTATGTTCATAGTTACATGTATATTATTTTGAATAAAAGGCGGATTTATTTAATCACGGAAAGCTTAAATAAAACAAAGATTCCTGTTACTGGAAATTATGTTACGTTCTTTGAAAAAAGTGATGCCTGCCCGATTCCAATTCCCATACCTTATTTTAAATATGAAACTTAATTATGAAGTTTACATTCTTATTTGTATTTATTTATGTGTGTGTGTGTGTGTGATGAGAGAAACAGCTGCAGAGACCATATTTAAAAATTGTCACTTTGCTTTTAAAATTTCCAAAAGTAAATAAATAGCATTTACTGTCAGATTTATACACAAATAGCTTCTATCACATATTATGTTTATAATTGACTTGATAAATTCCTATTAATTTAAAGAAATATATATTATATTTAAAGTGTTGGAACTCTTAACACTGTTAAATTCTAAACACTCTTAACTCTTAAATCTTAATAATCATAAAAATAAAATTGGTTTGCATAAGAGTTTAAATGATATTTGTTAAAATACAAACAATAAATGAAGAAACATTTTTTAAACTAAAGAAACCAAATTATAAACAATTTTAATCAGTAATTCAATCATCATCATGAATTCTAAATATTTTCCTAGAAATTCAGCAAATCAGTTGAAGTGTCTAATTAAAATAGGATCGATTATTAGTATAATTTATTATTATTAATACTGCAGTTTGCCGGTAAACCCAAATACTGAAATACTGGTTAGCCCCTGCCGCACTCGTCGACCTAACCGTTCAGAGTTTTCCATGGTTTTCTTCGAACCTTGCCATAAATACGGGTTAGGATCCCTTATAAAGACCCCCCACGGAGGGCACTCCCTCTTAGGGCCTATATTCCTCGTGTACCTAATCGGCCGTCATAAAATCAACCAACACAAATACTGGTTAATGAGCAATTCAGATTTTTTAGCCGTTAGCTCAGACACAATTCTAGCTGATGGTCCTACGTAATAAAATTCAAATGTATTTTCACACAATTAAAATGTATACTAAAATGTCTGAGTATGAATAAGAGAAATTCTGGGATAGTACTTCCGCCAATGCCCGTCCCTAGCCTGCATGTAAAAGGTGGGGGGGGGGGGGTCTTTCTTTTCTTTTCTTTAAACTATTGTTAAGACGTTATGAAATTTTTTTTTGATACCATCAAGTCATTTTCTAATAAGTTTTGATGTATTCCACCTAGTTAGTTTTTAAGTTTTTAGCATTTTAATTTTTAGTCAAAATTGTTAATTATTAAAATTTAAAATGAATTTAAAAGGAGAAAAAATTAAAATTATTATTGGAAATAACATTATGAAAAAAAAATAATTCTTACTAAATTTAAAATTGTAAAAAAAAAAATAATTAATTTAAAATTAAGAAAAAAATTAATTATTGAATTTAATATACATTATTAAATTTAAAATTATGATTTTTTTATTATTAATATTAAACTTAAATTATGAAAAAAAAATGCACGCCCAGGCCCTAAAAATAGGAAATATAATTATATAAATTGTTAATGTTGGCACAAATTATTTTTATAACTTAATTAAATATTAAAAAATAGAAATTTTTCATTAATCTTTAACCTTTTTTTATTTTTTTATTTTTAAGAAAATCCTATATGTATTCCCATTTAGTTTCAAACTTTCCTTTGCCGTGAATCAAACATAGGTTGCCAGATCTGGTGTTAAGGTGGCAGATCAGTCGCATTCCGCATTTCCCTTTCCCATGTCATGGCTTCCTGCTATTTACATATGTAGAAAACAGGAAGCCGTGCCCATGTTAAACCAATTGGCCATAAAGTTCCTCTGTTTGATAAAAATATCTCATCAAATAATTAAGTTTTTTTAATTTTGTTTAATATGAGTAATTTCTTAGACGAATCCTCATGTCTTCACAAATTTCCCTTTTCTCTTACATACATTTAATTATTTGTTTTAGCGTTTAAAAGACAGCTTATGGTGAAAGAATGCGTTCAGCCGTTTGTTAATAAATTTCACCCTGGCCATCTACCCCCGACTGGGAACGGTTCCGCCTCTAGGATAGGGTTTCTTCCAACGGGAAGTGTATATGATTTCATTGTATTGGCAGCATTTCCATTTTCAGTTCTAGAGAAATCTTTGAGAAGCAAGCCACTTCAGGAAAAAAGCTGGTTGAGAAGATGTTTTTATAAATTTATTCGTGCTGAATGCTCTGATTATATGTTGTATTTTTACTATATATATATACCGGCTATGAGATCCGATTCACGCATAGGTAAAAACTAGAAGTTATTGCTGTCTGATTCTCGCAGGAAAAAAAAAGCCGAGATTTATTTATACGCGACTGCTCTCTAAAGTCCTACAACACTCTTTTTTTTTTTTTTTTTATTTATTTTTTTTAACTAAAGTATTTAATTCATGAAATTGTAAAGTACAAGCTGTATTATAAATATTTTTCGGATATTTCATGTAAATGAAATATCCTGTAAAAATCTGTAAATTGTATCATGTCTTATTTATTTGTACACATCAGCTTTCTTCGAATACGTCAAAACTTTTTTCAATTCCCAAGTGGAACTAAAAATTTAATTTGAAATGAAATAGCAAAGTACCTTTCAAATACCTTAAAGTGTACAACTGTTGACTAACGTTCATTTTAAAGTGTTTATTTATTTATTTATTTTATTTTTTATTTTTTACGTTTAAACTATTGTAACAGCTTATATTTATTCAGCCTAAAGATTATTTTAACCTTCCTATGTTTAATTATTTCCTTTTATTTTAAGCAATTCGTAATATTTTACATAATTACGATTTATTATTATTATTATTATTTTTATTTTTTGATAAGCATATATTTATGTGCATCCGTATCGCAACTATCTGAATTACATTATTTTTTATTTCAGACCACCAGGGGCTGAGAAGTTCTGCTGTGAGTGCTTGGAAACGGGAAGTGTTGGATTCTAACCCATGCAGTGCTCTTCTGCCTAATCGTGCAGTTTCAATTCATTTTTTATTCCTGCGTATACATCGCATAGGTTTCCTTAGAAAGACCTTTATGCAGTGTATCCCTTCCCTTGGCTTATAACTCTAGTACAGATAATTGACAGTAACAAACACCAACACTTTTTTTCAAAATTCATAATTTTTAGACTTCAATCATTGGTTGTTCAATGAATTATATTATTTGATTGTTGCTTAGTTGCACTATTAAACTTTAAATGAAGTTATTATTTAAATCCATATTTATTTTTCATTTTCAGCAACCTATGCAAGTCTCTATTCTAATACAGATCTAAAGTAGAAAAGTAGTTAAGGCTTTCTTTCTGCTTCAGCACCTATACCTAACTTTTACGTCGTATTTAAACTGACAGAGTTTACCAATAATTCCTAGAATTGATTTTTGCAAATCAGCTGTTACAATATCATGTAACGCAGTTGATGATATAAGTACTTTGATCAGCATTATTTTCCTTTATATCGTCTCTTGATATAAAATAGTAAAAGAATATGCTACAATGAATTTTTTAAAAACTGTACTGCCCATGTTAGCATATATATTACCATCAGTGTTGCCAATTTAGTGGATTTTTTACTCAGATAATCCGAATTCATACCAGAAAATTGGAATAGAAATCTTTGCTCTATTTAATGACAGGCATTCCGAGATTAAAAAAAAAAAAGAAACGAAAATTAATACAGTAGAACCCCGATTATCCGAATCCCGATTATCCGAAAACCGGCTTAACCGAAACACCTTAAAGCTATTTTTTAAGAAAAAAATTATTTTTATACAAGCATGTTGTTTAAGAAATAATTAAAGGGCCAACTTACGTATACGTACATTGCGTAAATGCATGCATTTTATTTCGTAAACACATACAATTTATTTTTTTACAAAATAAGCTGCGTTTTTTTTTTAAACTTTGCATTGCTTCGAAGCTACCTTATCACACTACCTATTAAACAACAACACATCTGATGCTGTTGTTCCATCTTCCTACACTGAAATATATTGAAGTGCCATTATCAGCTCTTTTCAACGCGTTGAGATCTTCATCCTTAGAAAAACCCGTTTACGCTTTAACTTTTTGATTACGGTCTTGGCCTGGCTACTATTTTTATATTCACTCGTACCACAATTTACAAAAGAGCTTTTTTGTTGTATTTTTCTCTTGAAATTATCTTTGTATAAGTGTGTGGTAGGTAATGGTATTGAAAAAATGGTGAGAATAGAATGAATAAATAGTCTTTGGCACGACACGTGTCCCAACCCTGTAATCAAAAGGTATTATGTATTACTCATCATAAAAAAGTTTGAAGGCAATTAAAACACGTGTAAACAGGAAGGGGAAATCGCATAGAATACGGACTCTTGCTGTTACTACATCTACAGGCACGAACGCATTACCTGACTGTGCAGGAGTGAGAAGGGTGAGTAGTGCTATCTGGTAAAGTAAATATAGAAAGCCTCCCCGTTATCCGAAAATTCCTATGGAATCCCGGTTAACCGAAAATCCTTTCGTCCCATGCTTTTCGGATAACCGGGGTTGTACTGTATTAGTTATTTCTAGTGTGAATCGCCATTTACCTAATTTTGGAATTTCTAGAATACATTTGACCATGGGCATTAGCAGGTTAAACTACCGTTGATTTCTGATACGCAGACACTCTCATGTTTTGGGAATAAAAAAAATAAAGATTTGGTTTTAGTAACATCATAAAAAACAATTATAACATTTTAATTTTAAACTGACACCGGAATATAAAAAGAGTGCAATATTTACACTATTTAAACGTAGTTGCCTAATTTTAAGCGTAATATCAAAATCGTGTAATCAAGCGCATCGACTGCTGACTTTGTCAGGCGTTCGATGCACGTAATAGTAAATTGAGGAATAGTTCTAGGTGAAAGAAACAAAATATTCTAGAGATTGTACTGTGAAGGAAGCAAAGTTGGATATACAGTAGAGCAAAGACACTCACGTGTTAGAAGATGGTGCAAAGTGGCGCCACCGGAGTTGCAGTGGTGGAGACTAGAACTAAAGTGTTCGGCAGTGGGAGCTTCGTGCTTAGGTTTTGGTTCTGCTTTCGTAGCTGCAAATCAACCTTGATTTTAACAGTAACGACAATCCAGGGATGAGATTTCTCCGACTTATACCAATATATTTATTCTTAGAAAAAATGTTGTTCTGTTAAATCACAAAATGTTCCGATTTAAAAAAAAAAAAAAAAAAAAAAAGAAAAAAAAAAAACATTTTCTCTAAGATTATACTGATGTGCAAAAGTCGGAGAAATCTCATCCCTGCAATCAGAATTTTTCAATCCTGTCATTAAACAAGCTGATAGAGTAATGAAATATTTTAATTTTTAATGAAACTAATCAGGTTATTTTAATATTTAATCTTTGTTATTTTCTGTTTACTTCTTATAATTTATAATGGCGTGAAGAATATGAATATTTTAAAACAGATTATTTTCTGGAAACAGTGGATAAGCATTTTTTTAAAAATATAGAATGTAATGTGTTGAACAATTTGATTTAATTGAATATTTATTGTATGAGGTTAATATTTACAGCAAGTTTTTTTTTTTTTTTTTTTTTTTTTTTTTTTTTTTTTTTTTTTTTTTACAAAAACATTCGTAATTTTAAATTGTAAGAAATGAACATAAAATAGAATTGAACATTAAAAGAAATACATAATCTGATTAGTTTTCATTTAAAATTAAAATATTTCATCACTCAGCGAGTTTGTTTAATTACAGTATTGAAAATTTCTGATTGACGTTACTGTCTCACTGCCACCAAATAAACGAAAATTTTGTTAAATAATTAGTTAACCCCTTCGCGACGAGCGTTTTTTACAAAAATTTTTAATCCTTTACCACTGGTTTTTCAAAACAGAAATTTTCGCCTAATTGAATCGCAGAAATGCTAAGATTTAATAAAGCAAAGCTTACAATGCAAAATAACTGGTGGGAATAAATGAGGATTCTGAGCATCTTATGCGTCACGTATACGTGTCGCACGTCCCCAAGGGGTTAAAAGTGTATTCTGTACCCTGTTTATGTACCCATAAAATAATTGTTATATATATATATATATATATATATTAAATGTCTCTTAAAATGCTGATAAGTATGTTAAAATGTGTTCATTTGTTTAAGTTTTATTAAACCCATGAAAATCGGAAGCAAGTTACATTTTCCTGGATAATTTTATTTCTTAAAAATTAATATATTTTTAAGAATTATATAAGCAAAATTTAGAGTTTATATAATTCTTGGACAAAATGAGAAAAATACATTTCTATAGCATTATTAAAAAATAGTTTTATATGATCTACATGTTACTTACTTTCTTATTTTTAGCTTTTATTAAATTTATGTTTTCATTTATGCAGAAGGACAACAGTTTTTCAGACTCATATGCATCTTACATTATATCTAACTTGATGCTTAATTTAATTTTAATTTAAATCCAGTAGCTTTATATTTTTCTCTTATTTTTTATTTCCAATTCTTTCTTTTTAAAATATAAATATACATTTCCAAAAACTCTCATATATGCACGCTTAAAATGTCAAATATTTAAATAGATTGATTTAATCATAATTTATTTATTTTAAGTTTCATATAAGTAAAATGTATTTAAAAAGTTTAATAATAATAATAATACTTTAAAAGTCAAGTAACTTGTACAACAAAAATTTAATAAATTATATTGCACATACAAAATTATTTGCTGTTGAATAGTATTATTAAATGAAAAAAACATATATAGCATCAAAATATTAGGATACAAAAGAAAAATTAAATGCTTTAAATAATTTGTAAAATAAATGAATTAGTAATTTTGTATAAGTTAAATTTCAAATTAATTACTATTATTAAACAATCGAAATTTTTGACGATTTTTTAAGTATATGAACATGTATTTAAGTATATAACATGAGCATTTTAAAATTGCGGAGCATCAAATGGATAAATGTAAACAAATAATAATCAAATGTCATTCTGTAATTATTAGAACAAAAATACGTTTAAAGAATTCGCAGTAATTATAAAGAACTATAAATATAAAAATATGCCACATACCATAAAAGCTAAAATAATAAAAATATTAATGAAAGCTGCAGAAACATATATTTCTAATTTCAACCAACTGTCTTTTCTACAACGAAAATACCTATGCAAATTTATTTTTAAAAGAGATTAAACATGTACGAAATAACATATATACAAAAATAATGAACTTAATTAAGATTAAAGTGGATTTCACAAGACAAAATTAATGAGCATTCTGTGAAAACAGTCTTACCCATTGATCTTCTCAAGACTCCCTTATCATAGATCAGACTTGACAATCCGGAGAAAGTCTATGGGAGAAAATGTCCGCGGTAATTGCCAACTTATTGACTTTCTCCGGAAAGTATCGCCGCCTGGTGGATACTACCGCAGAGTTGCCAATTCTCCGGCTTTTTGAACACCAGTATATTTTTAGAGAAAATGTTGTTCTTTTAAATCCCAGAATTCTCCGATCAAACAAAACAAAATTGTCTGTACTAAAAAACTGGTATCCAAAAAGAGAATAGAAAAATCTATGGAAAAACAAAGCAGCTCTGCTACCCTACCGATACTAGTTCATAAGCGAATGCATAGAACAAATGGAGCTGTGAAAAAATTTCGTGTCGTAAATACTCTTATTACTGACGATTGATGGCGCTAGTAGCAGGACAAGTATAGCGGTCAAAGGAAACTTGCTGATTGAGAGGTCTGATACTATGATAAGGAAGTCTTGGATCTTCTAATAAACTAGTTATATTTCCTCTGAGGTCTTACCGGAATTTCACCACGCGCAGCACAGATCAGTGCGAGGAAAACTCGAGCGCTTACATTTTTTGGAACTTTGAACTCGTAGCAGCGCTCCTAGATATTGTGTATAGAACTACAATTCCCGAACTTTCAATGTCAAGTAAATTTACAACAGTTCTTCCGTTCTGGCGTCTCTGCTTTTCCATATATCTAGCTTTGGTACGAAGTTCCTCCAAGACATTTTTGTTATGACAATGTAATTCTTCCAATGAGGTGAGGGTGGAATTCTGCTCCTGAGTGTCTTTTTTGGTGGCACAAAACGCATGCCTGAAACACATATAATTTTCATACCATTATTTTTTACAAGAAATCTTTTCCTTGTTTAATAGCAGAACTTTCTGATGGTAAATAAAACAATGTATTTCTTTTTAATAATAGTAGTAAGAAAAGAATAAATTTAGCATGCATGCATTTAATGCCCCAAATAGAGCCAGTCATGAGTCACCACTGGTCTTACATCTTTGTTTTTGCTGCACATTATGATTTGATTATTCATTTATGGATACGAAAAAATAACAGTCAATGCATTAAGGAGAGGCGTATAAGATTTTAAACTTATATTTCGGAAACAATGTGGGGCATGTTGGAAGAATAGGGTTTAGTTGATTGTGTATTTACCCTTACTTCAAGGTAACAAAGAGAGCAAAATAATTTTAATATATAAAAGCATTTTAAACATTCAGCTGCCCTCTGACAAATGTGAAAGGACGGAGAGTTTAGAAGATGGACTATTTATTTTTATTGCAAAGTAAGAAATAGGACAAGTTATATATATATATATATACTAGGGGGCCTACCCCCTGCGAGCTACGCTCGCCAACCCCCGCTCAGACTTCGAGGCCTCTAAAAACATGACAGCGTGCTTTATTTTAAAAATATTGGTAAATCTGTAATTGTGTTGCCATGCTTTTAACATTTTAATGGGACATTTGTCGATTATCATGGCCTCATACACAGCTGTTGCGACAACTGACGACTGTTTTCGGGATTGATAAGTAAAATCAATTACTACTTGAAAACCAGCTTGTATAAAATGGTTAGGTTTAAATTGTGACTACCTCTCGGACTTTTATAACAACAATCTCTATTCTATTCTTCCTTTGCGTTTAAGGATGAGAAAATTTCCATCTGCTTGTGAATAACATTAAGAACCACGGTATTGAAAAGTACTATGTTATAGACATTTTCAGTAACAGGTTTTAATTTTCTCTCTATTTTAGTGCACCATCATGCATATTTTCATGTTATCTTAAATATGTAAATTATTTTTTTAATTAATATGTATATACGAATTTTCTAATAATTATTTATCATACAAAATTAATTAAATATTTTGTGCATGCATGCCTGCATTTATTCGGCATCAATTGATGAGATATTTAAACAAATTTGCTATCCGCGGTAATTTTACACCATGTTCTGTCGCTTGAATACTGTCCATAAGTGAATCGGGTACTTTTCCATTATAGGATCCTTTGCTTTTAGGTTTGGCGTAATTCGAGCTTCAAAAAGGGATAGATTCGTTAATATACATAGATTTGTTGCCAAAAGTTATGAAAATAAACCCAATGAACTTTTGGTGCTTTTCTATTATGGGGGTCTTGACGCTTTTTTAAAAAGCTTGGCGGAAAAAACCAAGCAGGATAGAAAACCAAGCAGGATATTTTATTCTTCCGTTCAGTTAGGCAATTATTATTTTATATATTAGTTTCAAATATCCGAATTAGTGATTTTATAAATTCGTTTAGTTAAATTTTACAAAAAAATAACAAAATGATATCAATAAATAATAATTACTATTAATTCCTTTTCCTCCCTTTCTTTTGCGTTTACCTAAATGACGTCATTTGGACGAATTTATTCAAAATATTTTCAGTTTATAAATTAAATTAAATGCTGACAGACGATTGAATCCTGACGATAGAAATGTGATTTTTTTTATCAAATTTTCCTGAAAAACATAATTTAATCACAATCTTGTCTTCATTATCGTTTGAAATAAAAGATAAATTCAATTTCAATTTGAAAATGACAAATAAAAAGAAATCAATAATCCCTATCGGGATCCTTTTCAATTTTTTTCCCTTTTTTGTCACAAAAAAACTGAGTAATTAGTTGCCATCATTACAGAAATGTCATTCAAATTAGAAAAAAATTAATATCTCGAAAACTAATTCCAATTTCAAAATTCTATTACCAGTTTTGACATCCGCGAATTTTTATGAGCAATTGGTATTAATTTCACCATCAAGCGTTTAATATTTTATTAAAAATAGCCTTGAAACATAATCAGTCGTTTAATCAGTCGTTTCATAAAATCGTTTCATAAATTCGTTTCATAAAATCGTTTCACAAATTCGTTTCATTAGGATTTTATATATATAGGGTAGATATAAGGTTTTGCAAGCTGTCAATGAATGCAAGTATGTACATTTAACACATTGACGGTCAGTAGGAACAAGTGAAGTTCGAAAATTGACACTATATGTTTTTGTAATTTTTAGATTATTAGAAGTACAGTTTTACTCTTTCTGCTTAAATAAACTTAATTTTGGTTAATTCAGCACCTTTAATTAGGTTGCACTACTCCCTTCACAACTACATCTGAGTGGCTAGTGGTCAGAGAAAAATAAAGTCCAAAAAAGTGATAAACACCAGTATATTCTTATAGAAAAACTTATGTTGATTATCCGATCAAATAGTCAATTTGAATTTTTTTATAAGAATATACTGGTAACTATCATTTTTTTAGTGTATTTTTTCCCTGACCGCTAGCCACTCTGCACGTGCATACTGAAGCTGCAACTTGTATAACAGGTGAAAAACGAACTTCAACCTAAATAATTGTTTCCAAAACATGATACTGGGCTTGTACTTGTACGCGGGTAAATGCACATTTGTTCTGCTATAGCCGTAGTGTCTGAAAACGACCGTTTCGTTTTGGACAGCTATTGTCGTCATGCCACATAGTGAACTTCGCTTTGACGGCTTTAGACGCAAGTGTCCGTCAACGTGTTAAAAGAATGATTGCTTATCATTAGTACTACATAAAAGGCAGAAATATTTTTGGAAAGATAAAATTGGTTTAAATATTTTAAATTTTGTGTTCTGGGAGGGACAATGTTGGAAGCGAAAATTACACAGAAGGTTGAGTGTGTGTGTGTTGGTGGCAATGTAGGAAAAATCATGTTTTTAACATATAAAATGATCATGTAAATATGTCAGAAATTTGCTTTTGCACTATTCAGCGGTGTTTTTCTCTGTTTTTTTTTCTATGTTGTTTGATGTTTGTTTGTTTTTTTTGGTTTTCGTTTTTGGCTTTTTTTTTTTTTTTTTTTTTTTTTTAAGAATTCTTAAAACAGCAAAACGTATCAGAAATGCATTTATTTTTTTCATTTTTAACTTTTGCAAAAAATCTTTCTTTTTCGAGTTTTTGGTCTTATGCTGAATAGGTCCAGAAAAAACTATTTATTTATTTATTTACTTTTTAGTTTTATTTTGGCAGAATTTTCACAATTCTTAACGATATGTGCTGTACACATAAATTTACTAGTGGGTAGTTCTTCATTTAAAATGTATAACAATAAAAAAAATTTCGCAAATTATTCTGTAAGCATGTATTACTATACAAATATTTTTATTATCATTTTACTTTTGTTTTTGGGTCAAAACAAAATTTATTTTGTTGATTTCAGTTTCGTTCTAAATGGGAATTTCGAGTTTTTCTTTTTTTTTTTTTTTTTTTTTTTTTCAGGTGATTTACATGTGAAGTACTTATATGTTGGTATTGTTTAAGTTGCGTTATGTTCTAAGTCTCCAATGTTATTGGGACGCGCGAATATCTTTAAAGGAAACAATTCGCAGTGAAATAGTGATATTTTTTTTGTTCGAGAATTGTATCCCGGTAGACGCGATATAACGTGGGGTGACTGTATTATTTAATCCGTGTCTTCATTTACGAGTGTAAAACGAATCCTTTGTCAAAATCTGTAAGTAATGCAATAGTGACAGCTTTTGAAAATTAGGAACAGATGTGTTACTATCACGCTAAAATGTAAACAAAAGATTGGCGACTGTTTGTTTGGCGCGATTTCCAAGACTGCGCCAAACGAATAACTTAATACAATGGCTAGGTTGCCATTAAAGAAAAAAATCCCCTAAATTTGGCGACTTTTTTCTTTTTTTTAACCGATAATTTTTTTTTTTTTTTTTTTTTAGCGTGAGTGTAAAGCATCTAAGCCGAAAATTAATTTGTAGTAGCTACTTTTTAAAACAATTAGTTGTGGTTAATTACATTTTCGATAACGTAGTTGTAGTTGTACTTCGCTACAATAAAAAGGTAGTTTTTTCGATCCATAGTGGTGCCAGACAACTTGGAAATTCCAAGAAGTGTATGCACCTTATAGGGGGAAAAAGTATTAATATATTTACCGAAATGGCCGAAAATAAAGGTATTTTCAGTATATTTTAAAATGAAAATTTTAGATTCAGTAATTCTAAGTTGAAATAAGGAAAATAATATATATTAATACGTTCTCCGTAATTTAGTGATTATTTGGAATGCTTAAAAAGAAAAATCAAATAATGTTATTTACATGCGAAATTTATTATAAAAAAATCGAATGTAGATTAGTAAATAAAGCAGTTCTCATAATACTGTATATCTCTTACACTATAACATTACACTTAAAGAGTCTTTTTTTAATGAATCTTCTATATTACTTTAATATGCATATACTGTATCACGGTGTAGAAGTAAAGTGCCATGAATTGAATAAGTACAAGAATACAATTAAAATATAGGTAAAAATGCTTAAGTGATACAAACAGAACACAAAAAATGGTTTATAAAAACTTTTTAATATAAAGATCGACATATGTTTCAAAGCTCAAACTGTGCCATATTTATATTAAAAGCTTTTTATGAGCTTTTTTGTGTTCTGTTTGTATCACTTAACATTTTTATCGATATTTTAATTACAATTAGTAATCTTATTATACGATTATGTAAGAATACAGTTTATTTTGAAATAAAAGAATTAAAAAAAAATAAAACATGAGATTTAATATAAAAATACCAATATAAAAATTAATTAACGATGAAAATATAAGCAATAATTTAGAAATCAATGGCGTTAAATTTGAGAAATAAATGTTTTCTGAAACAATTTATCTGGAAAGTTCTTATAATTTGTATGACTAACTTAACGGAGAACAGAAGAGCCTACAATTAATTAAAAATATCTGAAATAATTTTTCTTATCTATATTAAATGCCAATAAATTTTCACAAAAATATGTTAAAGATAAAATCGAAAGCAAACTTCTTTTAATATTGTTTTTTCGCAGTAGATTCTCTATTGTTTGCCCTGTGGCTAGAAAGGAATTATTATAATTGTGCATTTATTTTACATTATACAATACGCGTAAAGAGATTCCTCTATAAACCTTTTTCTATATTTCTTTAACATGCACTGTAATATCCTACTCTAGAAGTAACGTGCTATGAATAACTGAAACAACACAGTTTATCAAAATATGAAAAAAATATCTTAAAACACTAGGCATGATAAATACGAATATCAAAATCAATTAACTATGAAAATATAAGCATATATACGTATTATATTATGTTTAAATCAGCGAGATTAAATTTGGGAAATCAGAGGGGGGTTATAAGAAAATTTATTTAAGGTATTTTCGACAAATTACAATCTGATCTGTTCTGCTTTGGCTTAGTCAATAAAGTTACAAGATTTTTACTAATAAATTGTTTCTGAAATAGAATGAAACAATTTATCAGTAAAAATCAATGTTATTTTTGTCACCTGTTCCAAGTTTTGTCACTTGTTTCGAATTCTGAAACAGTTTATCTGGAACATTCTTGCAACTTGCTTGATTCATCGAAAGGAGAACAGACGAGATTGCAATTTGTCAAAAATACCTTAACGAATTTTTCTTATTTAAATGTTAAATATTTTCTCCATTACTTAATCAAACTATCGGTACTGAAGAAAAGTTTTATTTTAAATTGCAACATGCGATTATCATTAATTTATTAGAAATTAGATTATCAAATTTTCTTTTACAGAAGTAACTAGCGTGTAGAAAATAAATAATTGTAAAAAATAAAAAATGACTTAAAAAATAATTAGATTGCAAAATATATAAAGCTGAAATCCTTGAATTAAGTTCAGTATATATAGGGCAAGAAGCAAAACTTGGGAAAACCTTAGGAAGAAATTTTAGAAATATTTCTTAAAATTCTAGGAAAGTTGCTACGAATTAAAAACATACTTTTGGTGGGTATAATACGTTTGAAAATGTATACACACAATCATTATTATCTGCGTGTAATACTAAAATATATAGAAAAAGAAACTCTTTAATCCACTTTAATACATTTGATTAAAGTTGATAGTGATACACTTATGATTGGATTATTAATTTATTACGTGATGCATCCGGCGCGTAAAAATGGGTACTGAAATTTCAGAGAGGATGGATATAAATAAAATTTTAAGAAAGGCGGAAATCTATCAAAATGCAAACGATTCTTTTTAATTCAAAATGCAATAGAGAAACTTCCGGTATTGTGAAATACTATTTAAATTTGGAGCAATACAACATTCCGATATTGTTTAAAACCCGAAGCAGAATGCAGTTAAAATCTTCAACTATCGACAAAAAATATTTTACGATATTTCATAACTTACAAATAAATAATAATGATAATACACGTATTTTGGGGGTATTGTGGAATAGTTGGGAGATATGAAAAAAGAGGTTTAACCCCCTGACCGCCGAGTAAAAGAGCAAAATTGTAATGTTGTTTTCTCTATTAAAATTCTAAAAAAAGATGAATTATCAAACTTGATATAGAAAACTTAATTAAGTATATATGAGTATAACCCTTGAGAGTAACAATCATTACTCAATATATTAAAACTTCCTTACATCTGTAGCATTATATTAATTTAAACAATGCTATTATTGCACTACCTACAGCAAAGTGAAATATATATCAGTTCACGGTGGTGAGAAGGTTAAAATGAAGAAAAGCAACAAAATTTGGCAAAACAAATGTAATAGTATCAAGAGAGCATGATCAAAATACAGTGTCTTGGTAATCAGCCAATATATTACAGTTCATAATTCAGATTTCTACAAATCACACGTATCTGTCCTTGCGCCGCCAGGAGTGTGCTGTATGGAGTGCTAGGAGACATTGGTATTCCATATAACCCGACTCTATGTTTATTGGTGTGAATTGTGAGCTAAAAAACGAATATTGCATCACAAACTGTTTGTATTTCGGTGTACATTATGCCTAATTTCAGTGTAAAAATATTACTTCTAATAACGAATAAAAAATATTGAAAAATTATCTTCTGAAACTTTCCAAAGACGAAAAAGACACAATCCGCCGTGACACCGACCAATGAATTGCGCGTTCTCGGGGACATTCTGGAAACAATCTTAAAAAGGTTTATGATATTGCTGCTTGGTGGCAGCATTTTACCAAACATAAACCTTGGTGTTCCATATTGCCCGACAATTTGATAATACACGAAGTTTTCTGCATTTATAAAAAAAAATGAAAAACGCTGTTTGATTTCAAATAATTTGAATTTACAGCCTGAAAATTTCATGCTTTTACATATAAAAACACTTTGTGAATATGTAAGACATTTTTGAATTCTTGAAGATATAAACTCACTAGCCCAGTGCTTCGTTCAAAATGAATAATAAAAATAGTAAATAGTTGCAAATTACTCAATGAGAATGTATTCTCATAGAATTTATTACTATTTTTTTTGTTTTTTTGTTTTCTTCGGTTTCCGGGATATATTTTATTTTGTCGTGTTCGGGTTAATTTCAAATGTAATCTTCTTTCTTTTTTTTTCTTTTTTTCTATGTAATTTCAATGAAACTACTTAGAATTTTGTAATTTTAAAGTTGTGTTTCTTCCCAAGTCTCTAATGTTATCGAATCTACATGAATCATCACGTTAAAAAATAGATTAAGGAAAATGTCATGTGAACTACACCCACTTAATCACAAATCTCTTAATGAGAAAAAACTATCCTGCGCCGCCAGCAGCCCACGGGGGTCGCCGGCGTCACGATTACGACCATCGCGCCCAAGCCTCTGAAGGGCTTATAACGCACCAGGGCTTTGTCTCGCCCGGCGCTGCGATCGGCCTAGGGCCGCTCCCCACTGCGGACCCTCAGGTCATTCTACCAGGTGTCGACCTCTAGGTCGTTGCGCCAGTAATCCCATTCATGGGAAACTTCCGCGTGGAACAAACACCTGACGAACCGCCAAAGAACCCCCGACGACTTCGTTCGCGAAACCCCATAGGGGGAGACGGTCCCTCGGTCATATGTCGAGTTACTCCGACGGCTCTTGCTTTCCCACGGCTTCCGATCATAGACATGCATGGAAGAGCAAGCTACTGGGCTCATCGGCCGTGAGGTTCACATGTTATGCACTAAAAAGAGCGGAAGGTGCCACTCTTCGACCCAGAATCTTAATGAGAAAAACAAAACTCATATAATTATCTTTGTTATGCAGAAAGTTGATAGAATCTGTCTTTTCTCTTTCTATCTCTTTTCTTTTTGAAAATCGTAACTTTATTTTAATCACTTAGTTTAAAAAAATGCAAAATATGATAATTAGGAAAGGCTTTCTTAAAAACGATAAAAGTAAAATTATCGAAATTGAAAATATATAAGCTATTCTCTAATTATTTATGAAAAAAAAATGAAAGAAAAAGAAAAAAAAGACAGAAAGAAAGAAATGAATTCTTCTATTTTGCATATAAAATCCAAATAAACATTAGAAAACTTATACACATTTTACATTTCTCTTTGAATTAAAAGGTACGATGTTTAGGTTCGATGTTATTAAAAGACACGATGTTTAGGTTAAATGCTATTAAAAGGTACGGTGTTAAGCTTGCACGATATTTATATTTAAACAATTTTTGTACTACAGATATACACTTATCGAAAAGAAAAATTACAGACATTAAATATATTCATTTTTAAAACAAAACTCACATACACAAAAAACATCATTTTTCGTATATCACCTCATGCAAAAATAACCCCGTAGGCAGTATTTAATCATAAAAAAGCGACAGCGACACAAAATCTTTTAAGAGTTTAAAACATAAATATCCTCTTACAGATTTTTTTTTTTTTTTAATCTGATGAAATTTTAATGAAAACATGTGTAAACAACGAGTATACATGAATTAATTTTAAAATTTTAGAAATAAAATCAATTAAATAAGTAAATATATGTAGCATAAAATAATAATATTAATAATTCACGTACTTAATTCAGGGAGGAGCCTATTCTTCATCTGTAAGAAACATTGATTATAGATTTCGCGAAGCATTCCTATAAAGTGAGTACTGGGAGACAAGAAAAAATTACCATGTATCCAAAAGCGTGACATAACTGAAGGCCTTAAAAAAATTATAACTTTCAAATAAATAATTAATATTTATCAATAAATCATCAGTTTACACGGAGATTACAATTTGCACCATAAGAATAAAAATGGAGTTCAAATTGACACATTAAGTTCGCACAAAAAGTGCATTTGAGATTTATTACATATTTATATTTATTTTCTTTTACTTTTTAAGGGAGTGGCGAATAAAGGGCAATAAATAAAATTGAGAAGACTGTGTAATTGTTCAGAACAGTGCGGGGAAAACTCATACAGGAGGCACAATATTCATAGGTGGAGCTATACATATCGAATAAAACGTTGGCGCAAAATCTGTTAATGAGCTGCTTGGCGCCTGAGAAACGGCTTAATATTTTCATAGTATTACATATATCTATTTTATAGATAATTTTTAAGTTATTTAGTTCTTCCGTTGTGTAAAGATTTTTTATGTTTTATTATTATTATTATTATTTTTAAATCCCTTTGATACACGTACGTTATTAGTTGTGTGTTTTGCAATTTGGTTTAAATGCCTACAAAAAATTCATTAGAAAAATTTACTTTTGAAATAATACGAAATAAGGGTGTATTCCGGAGCGTTAGAGAGATGTACTTTATATTTCGTGAAATTCATAGAGGTTATTTTCGTAAAGGCAGGCATGTCATTAAAACATGACCACATAATTTCAAACAACGCTTTCCTCATGTTCCAAAACCAGCATTTAATCTACTTTCAAGAGTTATAGCATTTATAAGTAAGCATAAGCATACTGGACAGAGCATCATTACTTGTCAACATAAGAAAAACACCCCAAAAAATAAATAAATAAAATATATATATGTATTCAGATTAATGGAATTTCTAGGTAAAACTTATTATTATTTAGTAAAAATATTATTATTTATTAACTTAATATTATTCTCTTTACATTTTATTATCCTTTACAACTTGTTTCAAATATGTAAAAAGTAAATTTGAACTATATTTTTACAATACGTAAAATTTGGAATTAGTCGAATAAAATATTTTCAAATTTTACTTAACTAAATTTTACGCTAACGTTAAATAAATTAACAATATCCCTTTTTATTTAACTTAGCAATAACTTAATACAGAGGGAAAATGTATGAAATGCATTTAAATATTTTTCTAATTTTAAAAAGTATGAAATAGAAAAAGTGTTATTATGTATTCAAAAATAACATTATGCTTTTATGAAATAAAGTTTTCCTTTAAATCATTCAACTGTAATATTGATCATGAAAGTTGATAGCTCCAGAATAACCTAATGTCCGAAATGTCGATAAATATATAGATTAATATTTAAATGGCATCTTAATATATTTACGCTAAACAAACTCAATTCGTTTAAATGCCGTTTATTTGTGATGGTTCCTGTTAGCCAGCGTGAAAGAAACTACGTGATTACTGGCGAATTCTTGTTTCACTCTGTTCGATGAATCGAGTTCTATGTAGCTCTTATTTTCAATTACCTTTAGAAATTTCTCGCCTTCTGTTGTTCATTGAAATATGAAACATATATATATTGAAACATGTTCGTTGAAATATTCACAAAAAATTTACAAATTGAAACTTTATTAGATCTTGTGTCGAAAATACTCGGAAACAGATTTTTCTAATTAAACTGAATCCGTTTATCACTTTTGAAGAAAAAAAGTTCACTACTCTTCTAATATGTCAAAATAAACTACGAAACAAACTACGGATTGAATCTGAAGACGTGCAAGTAAGAACTTATTATAATAATACGATAAAAATATTAGACTCCCACCGGTAATTATAATTGTCAATATATTTAAGAAATATAAATGCATCTTTGGCGATGTTATGAGGTTACTCTATTTGGACAGTTGAAGTAACAAGTGACGTCCCTGGGGCACTAAGTTCTTCTCGTTGAGTTATAAAAAGGATTATAGCCGAGTGGAAAATGAAGGACAGTTTTGGTGTAGTTTTGATTACAGTGCCTAGAAGTAAGTAGTGTGCTTATCGATAATACAACCGCAATAAAAAAAATGTCCCTAACAGGAGGAAAACCAGATTCTCCGCGAGAGGGCGTCGAGTTCCCACCGCCGTTATTAACGTTTGAAGTTTCATTTAACAGGCTTGATCCTAATGTTAGTTTCAATGTAATTAACGCTGTATTTTCAAACAAACTATACGAATGTTTCTATTTCTATAATATTTTAAAGTAAACATATATTATGCCTGTTTAATGATAAATCAGTATGGATAAATCTGCAAATACTAAGAAAAGAAAAGCTGATCGAACATGCTCCGGGCTTAATTTCTAAGAAAAAAAGTGCCGGAGCCCTAATATTCTGCGGTACTAACACGCACCCCCCCCCCCCCCCCCACCGTCACTCCAGTCTGCCTATTTATATTTCATACATTATCTTCAAAATTTAAAACACTTTTTTTTTTTTTTTAGCAAAATAAAAATAATTAAATACATCTATCTGCGTATACTTAGATATCAACTGTTCCATTTTTTTGTTATTACTACTTCCAAATAGAAACCTTTGCTTTACCTAATCTTAATGTTAATTAATCGCAGAATTCTGCGATTAAATAAGCTCAGGATTATGATTCGGAAATAGTGTTAACACAAAAAATTAATAGTTCGCAGCTATGCGGAATACAAAAAAGACTATTTCTGTTTACTCGTTAGTCTGATCAAAATAGCATTAAAATGATTTGAAATGGAAATAAATAAAATTTGAATTTAAGACAGATTGAGTTCAAGCCTCCCAAGACTGATATAAAAACCGAGCCCGTTTTATCTCAATCTCTTACGTGAGCGACACATTACCTCACTTATAAGTGTTTTGATACAAAAGCAGGAAAAAATTAGGGATGGGAGGGAAAGGAAAGGGTAATTTAGAATTCGTTTTTCGGAAGCGTTATTGCACTGGGCTCCGGAGCGCAGTGTTTATGAGCTCCGGTGAATTCTGGCCAATATTTAAACATTTACTAAAAATAGAGAAGTACCGGAGCTGAGGTCTGGTGGGCTCCGTCGCAAATTAAGCCCTGAACATGCTTCGTTCCCGGATATACTAGTGGATATAAAAGCAACAAAACTAACATAACTCTATATCCCCCCCCCCCCAAAGACTAAAACTAATTTGAAAAATGGTTAAAAGTCATTCCTCGTGCCGACAAAGATCTGAACCAACATTCAGTTGCATGTGAATTAGAGTCCTGCACGGGTCGGGTTGTACCCGACCTGAACCCGCAAATTTCATTTGAAGTCAACTAGCAACCCGACCCGAACCCGACAAAAAATTTACCTCGATTTCCTTAATTTGAAAAAATATTGGACATTCTTTTGAAAAAGCGGGTCATCCCGAACCCGACCCGCAAGAGTAAAAACCCAACCCGAACCCGAAAAAGTGAATGTCAACCGGACCCGCAGCAAAAAGCCGAAGTGTAAACCCGAACCGCGGGACAGGACTCTAATGTGAATCGCATTTTCATGAGCGATTTATTGAGAGAAATTACAAATACACTATTGAAGGGAAAGAAGATTTGCTCAATTATTTTTAATTTAGTATTTTAATTTTTCTATCTAAAATAATTAAAATATTTATCTTGTGATAATGACAATAAATAATTTAAACAATGAACATTATCATAAGTATTTTATTAATTATTGATATCCTAACTTTAAAATTTATTTTAACATGACTATTTTGTTTCATTAGTATGCTTTCATTCAATCATGGTTTTAAATACATTCACAAAATCAATGTATTACTTTTTGTAGGGTGTCTATTACTCGAAAAAAACTGGAAAGTGTTTGATTTATTTCTGTTATTAAAATTTTGATTCACATTTGAGAAATGTGAGCATGAGAATGGTTAAATATTGTTGATAACTTAATGTAATAATAATAATAATAATATATATATATATATAATAATAACTATTAATCAAAAATAATTTTTAAATAATTTTTTAAGGATGATTGGCGCATCTACCCTAATTTAAAGAAAATGCATTCTTGTCATACTTTCAGGAGAGTAATTATTTTTTTTTCTAGATTTGAAATTATCATTAATTTAATGTTTGATGTTTGCTAGTATACCTTAAATTATTTTACTCAAAACTAAAGCTCCAAAATGTCAGAAATTTTTAACAACTCAATTTACTCTTAGTTTGTTAACAGGATGTAAACAAGTTATGTAATAATGAATACCGATTAAAAAGTTGTCAAAATAGGGACATGTTTTTGCAAGAATTCATCATAGTATAATGTATTTATCCAATATATTGTATTTATCCAATTTTAGAAATAACTAAATATTGTAGGAAGAAAAACATTGTCCTATGATAAAGTTTGTAACTGTTTGAGTTCATTACAATTAGTTGTTATGAAATCAATTACATTTCTCTTCAACTGTATTTTCATTATTAGAATTTTTTTCCTTGTTTATTTTTTATCTAGAGCATTTTAAAGTACTGATTTATACAGAAAAAAAATAGATTTAAAATGAGGTGTATGTAAAAACAAAAGTTACCATAGCCGCGGCGAGAACACTGGCGCCATCTATCGGCGTCCTCTATTTCTGAAGTATAATATTGACGCCGATAACAACACTATATACTTCTAGGCACTGTAGTTTTGATATTTGGTTCCTTTATGTTTTTTGGGTGGCTGAACAGGAATCTGCAGTTTTCCAACAAAATTTTTTTCGGGTAACACGGCTTTTTAACAAAAAACTTGTAAACAAACGGTCTTTTCTGAGTGTTTTCAAAATAACTCCAAAACTATGCATTTTGCGTGAAAGTCGTCAATATATGAATTAAGGATATTCTATATTTATGTATTGGACGTTTATTTCTCTGATCAATAGTTTAGCTGTGACAGTGCCGCAAAAATGGGTGTTAAAATCAAAAACTGTAAAAAAAAACGGTAATTACGACAATGTAACATGGAAACTAACCATTTTACGCAAACGTTAACCATTAATGATACTAACGATTATATTATTGATTATATTTTATGCATTTGAGGTAGAGGAAAAGTGCGGATCCGGCGCAAGAGGAAGGTGGGAGCAGTGGAGCTCCGCCTGCTCTCTTGAATCGAGGTTGCTCCTTCTCCGGAGGGCTCGTACTCTAAAACGAGATAAATTTGGGGTGGGTAAAAGAAAAAAAAACGGAAATTACGGCCCTGTACGTCGATGTAAAATATCTTTTTTAAGCAAACGTTAACTATTAATGGTACTAAAAACTATGTGATTGACTACATTTTACAATGAAGTTGACTCACAATAAATATGATGACTCATTAGGAATCATTATTTAGTAGACGACGAGTAGGTTCCTATTAATCCCACAAAGATTGTTCAATTAATTTCGGTTGCAAAGCTTTCAGATGAAGACCTTGAGGAGTTTTGGACATGCGATTTAGGCCCTTATTCCTTATCCCCTATTAGACTATGGCTTCAGAAAAAGGAACCAAATCAATTCTCTACAAACCATTCAAACCAAACAAGTGGTTCAGCGGCAGGATTCAATTCGCCATTGATGTTGATTTTTTATTGCATAGGGTTGGTTTGATCTAAGAATCCGTCTTTTTCAATAATCTGCGACAAATATGTTGAGTACGTACAGTCAAAATATCAATCGCAGGCAGAATTTATCTTTGATGGCTACCCTGATGACTTACAAGGTGGTACAAAAACTGCTAAGCGTTTGAAACTGGCAAGGAAATATTCTTAAATTGACATATTGTTTGACGGTACAATGATACCTACCATTTCCAAAGAAAAGTTTCTTGCTAACCCCAAAAACAAGAATCGGTTAAAACCTATGGTGATTGACAAGCTCTCATCAGCAAATTTTACATACAAGAAAGCAAAAGAAGACGCAGACACCTTGATTGTAAACACTGCTTTGTCCTTGGCTCCATCAAATGAGACAGTGATTATAGTTGGGAAGGATGTAGACCTCTTGGTCATTTTGATAGGTCTCTGCATGGCTGAAAACATTTTCTTTTTGAAACCTGGGAAGGACACCGTTTCTCCAGCGACATTTTCTCCAACTAATGTTGTGTGTGAGTTCAACGGTTGTGGAAAACATCCTTTCCTACATGTTACAGGTGGACGCGATACAACGTTAGCACCGTTTATTCAAAGAAAATTGAAGTTCCTCAAAACTCTTGTGAAGAATACAGATGTTGTTGGCTTAGTTAAAGTATTCAAAGACTAGAATGCTACTCAGGAGATGATTGCAGCTGCTGGGGAACGTTTCTTTGTCTCGTTGTACGGCTATAGTGTAACGAATATGTCTTCGCTGAACCATCTAAGGTGTATTTTGTACAATCGTAAGTCAGCCTTTAAATACAATTCTAATATTGCTGTTTTACCACAATCTGTAGCGGCAGCACGACAGTACTCTTTAAGAGTATATCACAAGGGGCAGAAATGGCTGAGAGTTGAAAAAAATGATGAAGAGTGGGGATGGAAGAAAATAAATATTGGCCTTGAGCCTGTATTTACTGTACTACCCTTACCCCCCGCCCCCCCCCTATTTTATTGAAGCTTGTATCCTGTAAGTGCAAAAAAAATACTGCCAACGAAATTGTGGGTGTAAGAAAGTAGGTCATTGTTCTTCCAACATATACCTCAACTGCGAAGGGAACTGCAACAACATCTCAGTGGTGAATGAAGACGAGTTAAACCTTGAAACTGAGCTGGAGATTGATTTCGCACCCATTGAATCCATGCACTCATTGGAAGCGGAACAAGCCATGCCACAAGGTATGAAATATTTACCATTAAGAAAACATTTATTCTATAATATTGGTAGTAAATAAAAAAACAAACTAATTCCATACATCTATTTTCTATGTTGTAGAAGTCGATGAACAGTAGAGGCCTTCAAATAAAAGAATGCGGAAATAAGATTTTTGCTTTTATACAAATGTACATAATTATTTATAATTAAATAATGATCCATAATGAGTTGTCGCCCAACGAACACAGAACTTTCGGGCCACTGATGGTTACGTTAGCTTTGGCCCAAACTGTCAGATGGAGGGCCGCTATCATTGGCCGTAATGGCAACTTAAAAAAACTGTCACGCTGGCCACAATGAGGCCGCAACAGAATTGGCCAGAAATACAATAAGATCCCCATAATTAGGCCACTAACGGTTAATCATAAATGATAGATAGCCTAAAACTGGCCACAATTATACTTTAAATGGCAATTACTAATGGAAACTTGCCATAGCTAGGCCATTAAAAATCATAATGAATAAAAGCTAGCCACAAACTTGCCGTAGCAACGCCATTTGTGGTTTTCAAGAATTAAATCCAGCCCAAAACTGCCCATAAAAATGCCTTTTATGTCTTTTATAAATGTAAGCTAGCCAAAACCCAGCCACTGTCACCCAATAAAGGTTATTTAGGCATAAATCAAAATTTATTTTAGAAAATAAAATACTTTTTAGAAGTTTATTCAAATGATAAATTGTTTTTGCGTGAAAAAAGTACTAATAATCATTTAAGTACACTTTTCAACAAAATTATAAATTCACTTACCTTGATTTGTTTCAAAAATTTTAAAAATACAATGTTTGACATAGTGAATTAAGTATTTGTTTATTTTTCCTATTATATATTTTAAAAATTTATATCATATGCCAGTTTTAAATTATTGCATTTCATATAAATTTTAAAAGTATATAATTAAAAGAAATAAACTAATTAATTCACTACGTCAAGTATTCTGTTTTGGACAGTTTTTGAAAAAAAAAAAAAATCAAGGTAAGTTGAACTTATAGTTTTTTTGAAAAGTGTACCTAAATAATTCTTAGTACTTTTTTTCACGCAAAAGCACTTTATTGTTTAAATAAACTTCTAAAAAGCATTCTTTTTTCCAGAATAAAATTTGAATTGTTGCTTAAATAATCTTTTCTTTATGTGTATTATAGTAACATGATCCGTTATATATTTTATATTTTGCAAATGATAATTAATGTATGTTTTTTTTTTTTTTTTTTACTGGTTTTTACAGTCTGTTACCAGTAATTTATGTTTATTCTTTTAAGTATTATTAAATCAATATAATCTGAAACATATTACATATATTTGCATCATAACATTTAGATTTTTCTCTCACAGTTTAATAGTCAAACTTTAGAAAAAATACATTATTTCAAACTTTACAAAATCCCTGAGAATTATTTTCAGTAATTTTAAATGTAAACATTTTTCTTAAATTTTATTACACTCTTTTCCATTAAAAATATAATAAACTATAATACCGTGTAATAATATACTTTTTTAAATACTAAAAGGCGTAAAATAAAGAGTAAAATAAGTTTTATTAGACTCTTGACATGTTTCGGATTCATTGGAGCCATTATCAAAACAAATAAGAATATTCTACAATTGCACTATTTTTGAAGTTAAAAATTAAATGATGGCGTTTCAAATAATAACTTCAAAGAACGTGCAATTGTAGAATATTCTTATTTGTTTTGAAAAGGGCTCCGATGGAGCCGAAACATGTCAACAGTCTAATAAAACTTATTTTATTGTTAATTTTACGCCTTTTAGCAACTAAATAAATGTAAGAAATTCTATTCCATTGTTACTGTCACTGAATTTTTCTTGAGTATAAAATGGTAAATTTCTTCACCCAGAAGGAGAAAACAAAATCATTTTCTTTTTTTAAAGCCATATTTCTTATATTTAAAGCTAGGCAAACTATTTTAAAGAATAAATTGATAGATATTTATAATGTTTAAAAATAATTTACGCAATAATAATAATAAACTACTGAATTGAATTTTACACTATTTTGCCGAAAATGAAAATATGTTTAAAGCATTCTTGTGTATTATTAAAACGTAAAATATAAACATTCTAAATGATGCAAAAACAGATTATATTGAAATTAATAAACATGTAACGAATAAACATAAATAAGACTTACAGATGGACAGAATATTTTCATGCTACATTCGAATTTGAAATGGAGTGTCTGCTCACTGCTATCTGCTTTCCCAAAATGACACTCCGACTGCTTACCGTACCGTAGTACACCTGAATGACAGAGCAAAAAAGAGGCAGGAAATTCCAGGAAAAGTCCCCCTCTCTCTTATCGCAACCCTAAAATCGGCTTGACCTTGAGCCGTTTTCTGGTCTAAAAACTTGCTTCCTTGTGACTGAAACAATTTGTTTCGGGAGGGGGGAGGAGGGGGCTTTTATGAGCCAATGCCTTGTACAATAAATAAAAATAACTTTTTTTTTATTAAATCATATATTCTTCAGAATATATGATTCGATATGATATAATAGATATTCTTTTTTTTTTTTTTTTAAGTCACTTGAAAAAAAAAATATTTTTTTAAGAAAAATTAAGATATACTGTGTGATTTTTTGAACAACTTGATACAATTTTCAGTTTTCACAAAAAACATCCATTTTTTTTCTTTTGTATTTATTTTCTTTTAACAATTATTACTTGATCACCATTACATGGAAAGTTCTTTTTCGAAATCGTATTTCATGTTAGAAACAAATTTAAAATATTATAATACGGGAAAACGGAGCTGTAATTGGTGGTGTATACAAAGGTAGCATATACTTTTCACTTGTTCTTTATGGGTGAATATTATTCTGTTGAAACTGAAAATAAATATATCAATAAATTGGCATTTATCATTAAAAATTTTATTACATATCTATATAGTAAGTATGCTTAAACAGTGCAGTTTATTCCAATTAATTTCGTATCGTTTAAAAGGGCATATGGAAAATTAAGATATACTGTGTGATTTTTTAAACAACTTGATACAGTTTTCAGTTCTCACAAAAACACCCATTTTTTTTCTGTTGTATTTATTTTCTTTTAACAATTATTATTTGATCACCATTACATGGAAAGTTCTTTTTCGAAATCGTATTTCATGTTAAAAACAAATTTAAAATATTATAATACAGGAAAACGGAGCTGTAATTGGGGTGTATACAAAAGTAGCAATATGTTTACTATTAATTTTTGTATCTATTTATCTTTGCAATTAAAAAAATATATGAATTGAAATTAACATATATTCAATTTCACTGTAATGTGCTTATAAAAATTATTTATGTACATATACATATTTTAGACTCAAGACGTTACTTGTAATTTATAAAAAATTCATAAAAGTTAGAAAAAAAATTATCTCGCATCACATTTAAAACTTTCATCTAATGACAGATTTTAAATATCGAAAATTATGTTGAAAAGAGTGAAGGAAAAAATATTTTATATCTTATAACTAATGTATCAAATACATGGCATTAGCCCTTTTCTTTTTATTTGATGCCAGGCTTTTATACCCTTGCCAGAAACACATCTTCAATGGCTGCTGGACACTGATAATCAATTACTTTTACTTTCGCTCGCCCGTTATCAATGAAACAGTGGTCAGCGGATGTTGTGGTGTGTCATTTAAAATACAACGGTGGCTGGGTACAAATGGCCCCAAGTCTCTTTGGCCTTAATGTTCACAGAAGGTGGCCACAGATCTTGTGTTTGTTGGGCGTATTTATTTTGAGGCAACTGCATTCCAATAAATAAATGCTCGTTGAAAAAATGTGTTTAATATAAAAGTTTGGGCTTTAAACTCGTTAAGTACAGAGTTAATTTAATTGTATAAGTAGACAGCCACGCCTACAACCATCTCTGCGTGTTAAGCACATGATGAAATTTTAATTGTTTTACATATACATCACTATGCAGTGTTGGGTTAAATGTGCGATTTTGTTCGTTTGAAAATGAATAACATTTATTATTGCTTATAGCAATGCGTAGGTGTACATCCACTCACCCACCCCTCCCCAGCCACATAAATAAATAAATAAATAAATAAATTAATATCTATTAATGTCTGTGTATATATGCACTTTTTAACATAAATTTTGATAACTTATATTTAAATAAAATGATTACCAGACATAATGGAATATTTATATCTGTTAAAAATATCTCTATTTTTTCAAATTTTAAATATATTAATACTGTGGGTACAGTGTCTAGAAATATTTAGTATGGCAATCGCGTATACTGCGTGATGCTTTAGAATGTATCCAAAATATTACATTTTCTAAGGTGGCGCTGCCATCGAACTTATTGCTTGAAAGCAAGGCTGCGTGTACGATTGATTTATGTATGAACTTTATAATTACATTTTCATAAAAAAAAAGAAAAAAAAATCTGCAGATTAAACGAAATGTAAAACAGTACAAAATAAATAATAACTAGCAATTTAAACAATTAATATGACATATTTAGCAAAATCGTTTGTAATTTTTTTAGCAGACTAAATTTAACTTTTCAAATCAGGGGTTTCAGATTTAATCAATATTTATGGGAATGATATTAGAACGGAAATGATGTTCTTTTTGACGCAAGAACTGATCTCGGAAAAAATTGAAACCTATGCCAGAACTTACAATAATATTATTTCCCATACAAATTCATAGGTATAATGTCTCAGAAATAAGTAATACGGTCCCACCAGTGGCTGAGAAGTTCTGCTTTCAAAGCTGGTAGACGGGAAGTGCTGGGTTCAAACCACTGTTTCGCACCTCTAACGCGTAAATACGGGTTAGGATCCCTTAGAAAGGTCCCCATGGAGGGCACTCAGCCCTAGGGCTGATATCCCTCGAGTAGATAATTGGCCGTTATAAAATCAACGAAGCAACCAGAGAAATACGATGATAATACGAAACTTTTTATACTCAGTGAACTCTGAATAGAGGGCAGAACCAAACGCCGTACATAATAATGTTAATAATGCATAACACAAATTTTACCACACATAGAAAAAATGTATTATTTTGTATAAATTTTTATATCCAAATGCTCTGATTTAACAAGGGCGACGGGAGCAATCGAGCAATCTTCCACCACTAATTTTAAAATGTTATTTTTCTCTAAAATTATCGCAGAAATACGTTATTAAATAGGGTAAATAATGTTTTCAAAATTCGTTTTACCGTGTATTGACCAATGAATGCTCCCCATTTATATTTTTATTAATTAATTTATTTTTTTGTCATAGTTTTCTCCCATGTTTTCAAGGCCGTCTTAGCTACTGAATGGTTCGGGGCAGCAACTCATTCAATATCTTTGAATTAGCTGATTATGTTGAAAAATAATTCAGTGTCTGCTTTTAAATTTTAAATTTAAAGACATTTAGAAACCAAGCAGGAACTGTAATGACAAGCTCATATATATATATATATATATATATATATATATATATATATGTATATATATATATATATATATATATATATATATATATATATATATATATACCTTTACAGCAACTATATTTCCATGAGAATATCTCGTATTATCCTATTAACTAAAAATATATTAATTATAAATATTATGTATTAAGTGATAAATTTTTGTTGTATAAGTCAATAATACCACAGATTTAAAGTGACAACTCTTCCTTGACGGTAGCTGTGCACACAATTGAATACATTTTAAGAAAAATAACTAAGAATAGATTGAAACTCGCAAAAAAGGAATGAGACGCAGGACCCTAAAATGCCTTAAAAATTTCGGTTGATTTGAGATGTATGATTATTACACACGCTACAAAATCATGTAATTTTGCATCTACGGATAAAATTCTATTATACAAATTAAAAGACAGAGAACAACATAAATAACTAATATAAGGGGCATAAAAGCCGCAGTTTTAATGTATGTGTATAGTTTCATTTGTACTATGTACGTATGCATATTTATATATACATATTTGAACTGCGACAAAGTGGGGGGGGATGTGTATTTAACAGTTTAAAACCTTTATCCAAAGTATATTGAAAATATTTTGCTGTTATTTTTTAAGGCCGATTATCTATGCGAGGGATATAGGCCGAGGGGAGATGCCTTCCGTGGGTCTTTGTAAGGGAATCTAACCCGCAAATTGAAAAGGATAAGGTGTATAACAAGAACTCTGTTCATAATATGTACATGATTTGTAAAAGACAACATAAAGAAAGTCATAATTATCCAGAACAATTTTATCTTGCACCTGTTTCAAGGCTTCATAATGCGAGCTCGTTCATTTTCAAGAGAATGATAGCGAAATTGCAGCAGCTACTAGCATTAAAATACGTATGTTATTTTTACCATTTTTTTCAGTCCCCTTTATTTATTTTACTCTGAAGTTTTTTTAAGAGATTCCTTTTGCGACGTTTTAAAATAGTTCGATAGTAAATAGTTTTCTGCTGCTTGTCGTTTTATTATGTCGGCTTTTACAAATTATATTTTTACTAAAATCCAATTTTATGATCATGAAAAACAAAAATACTCTTCATTATATGTATGTAGGATTCCAGTTTGAACACTTCATGTAAATGATATGAACTGACACTCTAGTGTTATTATCCATGGTTAGACACTTCACTTCATCAAATGAACTAACTACGATTATTATCCATGGTTAGACATGCGCGAGTTGTAAATAGTTTGAATTGCGAGATTTGGCTAAGAGCCAGTCTTCTAATTTTTGTTATGAAGCAAGGTATATAAAATGGATGTAGCCGGTAAAGGCGCTATTAGGCCTAGTTGGATTATTGTAAGGTATATTTGTTATATAGTTTTAACCAAAAGTGTATTAGTTGGAATTAAAGAGCGCATTTTGTTGTTTATTGATTATTGGTTCAGTAAAGCGAATATTTACATATCATCCACTTACATTTTTGGAGGCTCGGATGCCGGGATTATTAAAAGTAAAAGCCACTAATAGTGAAATGGAAACCAAACGTAAAGTGTTGTAAAACGCCAGTATCAAACAGTAGGGTTACGAATTAGCAAGGTGAAACCGTAATCGTATCACTTCAAGTACAATTTTTGAAAGATAAGCATGGGAACTCTCAATAAAGCTAAGAGAATTGATCTAATAAACCTCTGCGAAGAATGCGGAATTGAAGCACCAGAAAAACCGACAATACCCGTCCTAATAAAGCTGATCAAGAGTTGGGAGAGTTACGAAGAAGAATTTATAAGAGATCGATTAGAAGTAGTGATAGCAGCTAGAAATGAGAAAACAGAAGAAGAAAGAGAAGAGAAAGAGAAAGAGAAGAAATTACAAGCAAAACTGGAAGAGAAGAAATTACAAGCAGATCTGGAAGAGAAGAAATTACAAGCAGAACTGGAAGAGAAGAAATTGAGAATGGAAATGGAAGAGAGAAAATGGAAAATAGAATCGGAGCAAAATTTTGAAATTAAGAAATTACAGATACAAGAAAATTCAAGAGAACACATTAATGAAGACCCAAGGATAAATCGAGGTAAGCAATTCGAATTGCTTAGATTATTAACTAAATACGATAGCTCGAATGATATCAGTTTATATTTAGCTATGTACGAAAGGCAAATGGCGCAAACGGGCATTGATAAAAAATAATGGGTAAATTATCTAATTAATCTAATGCCGTTAGATGTGATCAATATAATAACAAGGGAAAACGAACCTGAAATTCACGATTATGATTACATAAAAAATATTCTACTAAAACGCTACAAGCTATCACCAGAGGAGTTTAGACTGAAATTTTTCTCATCTAAAACAGAGCCATCAGCCAATTGGCGAGATTTCGCTTATGAGATAAAGGTGTATTTTCAAAAAGGGATTGAAGGTCTTCAAGTAAATAACTTTGAAGATTTAGCAGAATTAATTGTTGATAATCAAATCAGACATAATTTACCGACGGAAACTAAAACACATTTCATAGAGGAATTATTAGTAATAAAGAAAATTGATGAATTAGTTAATAAATTAGATAATTACGAAACAGCACGAAGGGTTTACAATAAACAATCAGTTAAGGATACAAGCAGCGATTTTGATGACAGAAGATCGAGAGTGGCTGACTACGTCAATTCGAAAAGACGCCAAGTTAATAATAGGCATTATGTAGGTCACGAAAACAAAGAGTCGCATATAATCTGTTTTGCGTGTGGTAACCCTGGTCACGTGAGTGCAAAATGTGCCATGGCGAAAAATACAGAACAAGAATATTCAAATTTTTACCCGCAACATAATCAAAATTGGCGAGAAACAAAATACCAAAATGAGACCCAAAACACGCAAAGAAAAATAGTTATGGGAAAGTTAAATGGTAAAAAAGGAAGAATCTTAGATATTAGCGGAATAAAAACAAACGTAATAATCGATACAGGAAGCGATATTTCAATCGCCAGTTCAAAATATCATACTGAAATAAACGCGCCAAAACTAACCAGCGAAAATATATCTATATCAGGCATAGGTGAAAAAGAAATTAAGCCAACAGGTTTTTTCTGGCATAAAGTCTACGTGGACGATACAGAAATCGAGGATAAATTTTACGTGGTACAAGAGACGGACTGCGATTTAATAATAGGTAGAAAAGCACTAGAAGGCATGACGTTAAAAGTAACGGAAGATGGTGTTGGAATAATAAGCGGCAAAACAGTTCGAGTAGGATACATTAAAATTAACGAAGTACCGACAAAAATTGATGGAGAAAGTATAAACAACGATAATCGAGGTTGGGAAGATATGGTTAATATCAACTGCGTAAATGATGGGGTGAATTTGACTCATATTGCAAATTTAGCAAACGGAGAAAAAGTAAGAAAATTAATAAAACCATATAAGCCGAATAAAACAAAAGATACAGGATTATCCGATGAATGGAATGTTGACTGTCCATCTCCAGAAGAAAATTATGAAAGAAGAAGTCCTGCACATGGTAGAAAAGACTATGTGAGAGATCGCTGTAGAAATTTTGGTCATAAGGGAAATAACAGAAATTTTAGTAGAACATTTTATTACAGAAGCAATAATAGATATAGCCGCAGATATTTTAAGCATGGAAATTACATTTAACCATGGAAATTACAATAAATTTGGATATGGGAAACAGAGTTCCGAGAATTCTTACCAAAATAAATCTGAGATTCCTGAAAACTTTGAGACTGAAAATTCTTTGATACCTCAAGACATAACAGAAAATACTTCACCTAATTCAAAAGCAAGGTATAATCCAAAATTTTCCCCTAGATACATGAACAGAGGCTACTACCATGGTCGAAATAATTATAATTATGGTGAACAACGATCGTGCAAGGCTAGTTATAATGAACAAAAATATTCACAACCATCACATAAGAATAATTCTCATCATGAATTTAAAGGAGCTGATAGTGGACGAGATGATTATTCAAATTCTTATCATTCTAGAAGCAATAGGTATGTAGCTTCTAAAGGTAGAGAGCAATACCCGGAAAGAATTTACAGAGATATCAGATATGCAGATTCGAAAGACAGAGAGAAATATCCAGAAAGAAATAAAAATCTTAAAAAAATAACTGTTAGGCATGAAAAAACATAACAAATCAAGATGCTGATGTCGAGACGCCATCACGTCAGAATGACCGATTTGTAGGATTCCAGTTTGAACACTTCATGTAAATGATATGAACTGACACTCTAGTGTTATTATCCATGGTTAGACACTTCACTTCATCAAATGAACTAACTACGATTATTATCCATGGTTAGACATGCGCGAGTTGTAAATAGTTTGAATCGCGAGATTTGGCTAAGAGCCAGTCTTCTAATTTTTGTCATGAAGCAAGGTACAGGGTGTTCTAGAAAGGACTCCCCAACTTTGAAATGACATAACTTCGAAACAGTGAGAGATAGAAATGTGAAACAAGTTGAATGTTAAACAGATAGGTCTGGAATTTGTTATACACGAATTTGAAAAAATAGTTCCAATATTGTATAATAGGTGACAGCACAAGCACATGGAACTTTAAATGGTACTCAGAAGTACAGAAATTTCATTCGTGCGTCTGTTACATTGCTGACACGTGTAAAAAAGTTGTATAGAATTAGAGAATAATTCGGAATTCAAGAATATCATGCCGTATTCCCTGGAACAGCGAATTTTTATTGTACTTGAATACCATCGATTAAATCGAAGTCCGACGATGACAAAGCGAAGTTTTCAAAAAAAATTAATGTTAAAAAAGGTCCAGACTTGAAAACAATTCGCAATTTATTCAACAAGTTTGAACGGACGGGCAGTGTGGCCGATGATTTAGGCGGAAATGTGGGATGCAGTCGATCAGTCATGACACCTGAAAATGTGCAAGCAGTCGAAGAAATTGTTAGACGTTGTCCTCGAAAATCCATAAGGCGAGTCGCTGCTAAAGCAGGATTGTCAAACACCACTACGCACAGTATAATGCGAAAAGGCCTGAAGCTATTTCCCTATAAAATACAGTGAACAAACTATTTCAGAGACAGTTTTGTGACTGCAGCTCCCTCACGTGTCCAATATTAGAACTATTTTTTTAAATTGATGTATAAAAAATTCCAGACCTATCTGTCTAACATTCAACTTGTTTCACATTTCTATCTCTCACTGTTTGGAAGTTATGTCATTTCAAAGTTAGGGAGTCCTTTCTAGAACACCCTGTATATAAAATGGATGTAGCCGGTAAAGGCACTATTAGGCCTAGTTGGATTATTGTAAGCTAAATTTGTTATATAGTTTTAACCAAAAGTGTATTAGTTGGAATTAAAGTTCATATTTTGTTGTTTATTGATTATTGGTTCAGTAAAGCGACTATTTACATATCATCCACTTACATGTATAATAATGATTCAGAATATCTCCGAGATGAAGATCCTGTCTGCGACTCTGATTTTCTATATGCTTTAAGTACTGACATCTTCCTATTTTTATATTGTCTAAATTTTGAATTCATTCGTATAAAGATTTGTTTGCGGGCCAGAATTGGTAACTATTTTTATATTCAATCATGAAAGTATTTGAATCATATGGACGTTTGCTGATTACTTAAAGTAAGAAATCTTCTTCGGAATTTCTGGTTAGGATACAGAATTTCTGGTTAAAATAAATTCCTGAAATGCCTCCTGAAATGCACGCATAAACGCGCTAATGATTCAAATTGGTTAAACATTGTTTTTATTTAAACTTAAATTAATATATGTAGCATCAAATTCTAGTTCTATAAGTTATAAATATATGTTTATTATTTTGTTTTTCTGTGTACAAGTTACACCGACAAAAATAAATATTTGATTATGTGTCATCGCTATTGTTTTTACATAAAGTATTATAATAAAAATAAGATATTTCAAAAAACAAAATATAAACGTGATTCTATGACTGTTATAGCTACATTTGGAGATATATATATTAATTTAAATTTGTTATAATTAAAAAACACACATGAATTATGTTTCGTTATACTTTGTAATCCAATAACTAAAAACTACAAAAATATCTAAAATAAATTAAGTTTTTTAAGAAACACTGAAAAGCGCTCATAAAACTTGCCCTTGAATAAAATTATCAATGATTTTAACACTAGAACGACCAAGAGCGGTCATTTTGACCGCTACCAAATGAATATATTGCGACTCAAACCAGAAATTTATTTTTAAAATAAATTAAATATAAATTTATCAGAAATATGTTAAATGACTAAGTTAAATAGTTAAGTTTTATAAAACTTCAGTAAAATTTCCGGTCGTTCTAGTGTTAATCTTTCGTTCACAATATTTGTCGCGAGATTTAAAAAACACACAGGCATTTCACATGTTTTTAATTTAATTCAGTTAATTAACGGTGTTGTGCACATAATTCCGTTAAATATGTTTTCAAACCAGATAATTGAAATAAGCCTTTAAATTTGTTTAAAACATTTTTCTTTTTCACAACCACGCTAATTTCATCATTTGAATAGAAAAACAACCATGATCACGATGGACCTCTACCACACACATTGTGGGATGATGCAAAACACATTTGAATTAAAGACGCATGTACGTTGCAGTTGTTGTTATCTTGGCGGCAAACAGCATCACAGTTTATAATAAAATGCTTTTATGCAAAATATAAAACTAATAATTAAATACTATTGCATTCAAATAGAAAGATATATTTTCGGATATATGTTTGTCACTCAATTTGTTTCTTTTCCTTTTTTTAACAACAGAAAATTCTAGAAATTCTATTATTTTAGACCCTAAAATTGAATCTTATTGAATAATTTTAGACCCTAAAATTAATAATCAGTGCTTGATGAAAATAATTGTTTCATTTTGAAAATGAAACATTTTCCACATTTTTATAACCATAGTAGAAAATATTTTAAATAAACTATGTCAATTTTTTAGAGCAGCATTTTTCTTTTATATTCAATATTAATATTAATGCAGAAACTTATTCATTGAAATCTTGCTACTTATCGCGCGTGCTGTTTCTGCTACAGTACTTCCTTTTATATCATTTCTTGATATGGAAAAGGAAAATTAAGAGGATACAGTGAATTTAAAGTACCGTTGATCGCTTGTATGCCGGCATTTTTAGAATTTGGGAAATAAAAACGAAGCATATGCTTTCCGAAACTTTATGTATAATAATTGTAATTTTTAAACTAAACACATACCAGAATAACGAAAGAGTGAATATGTACAAATATTTACATTTGCAGGTAGTAAGGAACTGGAGAGAACAAGGTACTTAACAATCATGCAGTCGATGTTTCTGTAAATAAAGGAATACAAAACGTTAAAACTTTCGGAAGCTTGTATAAGCACGGCCAAACTGGATCTTTCTCCCTCGCCCCATACGTCCTTAACAATCACCCCTTAGTTTCGGAATCGTTAAAGGACTACTTTCGCCGGTAGATGGCGCGATGTACCTACCATAAATAATGCTTAGTAGAGGTTACTTTATACATAAAAATACAAGAATCTTTGCAATATATTCATTATAAAAGGTATATATAACATATGTGTCTTTGTTTCGGCGTTTTTTTTACTACAAACAGGAAAAACTAAAAGATTTAGAGATAAAATAAATAAATGCAATCCTTTAAGCAATTAAAAATAGTTTAAATAACACCCTACTATAAAATGTAAAACAAACATTATAAGTAAATTTCTATATTTATATACATTTAAATTCTTGATTACTTGAAACATTAATAATTCTGAGCATAAAATACAGAGTAAAAAAATTAAAAAAATATTTACTAGTTTCACAATAGTAAGAAAATTAAGCAAGTTCGCCAATATCCGGCAATGAACTCATATCGATTTTTTTTCTCTCAAAACATGAATTATTTTTACACGATTCTTAATTATTTAAAATATATGTATATATGTGTACATTCAAAACAATTTTTAATAAATTTAACCATTATAGGTATTGATCTGAAATATATAAGCATATTGAAATGTAATAGAATTACATATAAAATTAAATATTATATTCTAATTCTTGAAAGTCATGGTATAAAAGTATGTATATAAAAATAAAAATACACTTTCATGTTTCATAATATCAACAGAATAAGAAAACCTATTTCGCCAATATCCGGCAATCAACTCATATCGCTTTTTTTTCTCTCAAAATATGGATTATTTAACAAATTCATAATAATTTTTACAGGTTTTATTATTTTAGAGAAGGAACAAGTTTTTTTTTTTTTTTTTTTTTTTTTTTTTTTTGCTGTAGCATTATGTACGCCATTTATGAGAGAATAGTTTTTGGGGAAATTTTAGAATATTGGTTACAGAAATTACAGAATATTTTTTCAGATTTTTAAAATATTAATGTATAAATCTATCCACCCTACTTGTATATATATATGTATCTATAGGTATATGCAGATTCTATTTCTTGATTAGACTTTAAACATTGATAATTTTTACAGTGAAATATACATTAAATATTATAAAATTAAAATTAAGTAAACTTTAAAATTTGTCTTGATAAAGAGTTCTTATATGCAGATAAATTGGCTTCATTGGTAAAATACCTTGCGATATTTTTTTTTAATGATGGGCAAGAATTTTGCACATATTAATGAGCATATATATATTTTATGCTCGTTTAAGTCACATTCCCATATAGGGTTTTTTATTAGTCTCGGATATATCAATTCATAAATAGTTTTGACGAACGAAACGCGAAGATAAGGAAATTCTCCATTAGTAATGGTAAGTAATAGCGCCACCTACGTTCCTCCGGGGAGAAACTCTGATTCCTCTTGAACAAAGGAAAAATGACTTTTTGTTACGCCCGTATAAAACACTAGAAAGCGCCACCGGCGCCCACGGGGGCGTCGAGCGAACACACCTCCCCGTCGTGCCGGGAAAGAGAAAAATCGATTTAGGCCGTGGTATAAGGTTTTCAAGTTTATCATGGCGAGTATGTGGCGTGCGGCAACAGATCTCAGAATACTAAAACCTAGGAGTGATCAACACAGTAAAATCCGGACTTTATTGGTCAGCCGACCTGGGTACTTGTCATTGTGGATCGCCCATGAGGCGATCAGGCGAATTTCGCCCCACTCTCCAGGCACTCAAACCCGCCAAACTGGGTCGAATCCCGGTAGGTAGGGGCCTGGTCAGCGGTCTCCAAGGTTTTCAAGTTTGGCCCTTCATCATTCAGAATTTCCACCAGAAGATTTTGCCTTACAAAATGACTGTTCTTAATTTCGGTATGCATTCGAAATTTCTGACTAAAGATGCATGGCCAAACTGGCAGCCCTGGTTTGTGTTAAGTGCCTCCAAAACTTTTTGTCATTCTTCTAATGAGAATAGGCGGGGTTTACACTCAAGATCTACAATTGAGTTTGTAATGAAGTAGTGTCCCCTTCGCCCTTGGTGTATGTTGCTAAAATCTGAGGTTAGGGAATTGGTATTTCAGTGGTGGTGTCAAGAAAATAAGTAGTAGCATAATGTATCCGGCAACATAAAGACAATTAGTGGAAGGTGAATGAATGCAGTTTATGTAATTATGAGATCTTCTTTTACAGAAGTGATTTGTGTGCAAAAATAGGTAATTGTACTCCTAAGGAATTAAAATGATTTTAAAATAATTAATTACATTACGAAGAATGTGAAAATGATTGCGTATCTTGAATTATGTTCAGTATATATAGGAAAAGAACATAAATTTTGGAAAATCCCAGAGAGGAATATTTCACAAAATTATAAGGAAAATTACTGCTAATTAAAAGCATGGATTTTCCTAGGAATAATACTTAAATTTCGTTAAAAGGGAGGGTGCGTATGCGCAGTTTACGCGATTAACTATTTTGCAGTTTTAACAAAGAGAGCAAATTAAACAAAAGTAAAATAAAATAAAATAAAATAAAATAAATAAAAAATAATAAAAATAAACAAATAAATAAAGTTTTCTAGAATTTTTATTTTGTGTGGTGTGAAATAAGGGGGTAGGAATTTCGGTGTGTGGGAGGATATTTAGATAAAAGTTTTAAGAGGTGTGGCAATAGGCCGAAATGCAGACGATTCTCATCCATGCAAGGAGGAGCAATCTATTTGAATTCAAAATGCAATATATTTATCAGAAAATGAAGAACGCTTTTCGATTTAAAAGAATTTGAATCTTCATGCCTAAAAAAGCAATGTTTTTAGATATATAATGACAAATTTGAATATATTAGGAGTTTCTTTTTCTTTATTGAGTGCTGATTATTAATTTTCTTCACATTTCTTATTTCAGTTTTCTTTTACCAGATCAGTCTTAAAAGAATAAAACATATTAGAAATGCATTTATTTATTATTTTTTTACTTTAAAAAACTTTGTTTTTGCGATTTTTAGGTATTAATTTGAACAGTTTAAGAAAAGACTTTTTATTTATTTGTATGCAATTTTTTTATTTGTTAGAATTTTCACATGTCTAATCAATATGTACTGTAGACATAAACTGACTAGCGGCCTATGCTTCATTTAAGATGTATAACAACAGTAAAATATTATTAAATTATTCTATTGGAATGTATTATCATAGAATTATTATTATTATTTTTTTTTTTTCATTTCGATTTTGGGGGTCTTGAAAATTTTATTTTGACAAGTTCAGTTTAGTTTTAAATTGGAATTTCAAAAGGTTTTTTTTTTTTTTTTTTTTTTTTTTTTTTTTTTCCAGCAATTTTACCGTGAATTACTTTTATTTTGATAGTTTTTAAGTTGCGTTATGTTCTAAGTGTTCAAAATTTTTAATATTGTTGAATTTATACATAAGTTAAAAAAATAAATAAATAAATAAACATAATTTGCAATTGAATAGCTTTTTATCATTATTATTATTATTATTCGATAATTCGGCGATAAATATATATAGGGTGTTTGTTCTCTCTCACTCTCTCTTCTTCTTTTTTAATGACAAAGTCCTATTTCTTTTACTATGGCTTGTTTATCGTCATCAAAAATCGAGAAGCGCGCTTTTGGATGACTGCCAAAAAACTGATTGCTATTTTTATCGTTCTTACATCACTTCTAAATATGGAGTAATTGCAATTTTTACATAATCGAATAAATAGAACGGTACTTTCAAATGAAATTTAGTTGATAAGAAGAATTTCGTAAAGGCAGGAATGTCATTTAAAATATGACCAAAGAACTTCAAGGACGCTATTCCCATATCCAATTAACAGCTATTGATCTATTTTCAGCAGTTAGGACACTTATAAGAATGAAAGAAATTGAACAGAACAGCATCACTTTTCAACATTAGAAAAGCACAACAAAAATCAAATTAATGTAAAAATAATCAGATTAACGCAATTTTAAGATAAAACTTATATATTTATTATATATTAACATGTTATTATTTGTTAACTTTTTATTAATGTCTTTACATTTTATTATCCTTTATAATTTGTTTCACATAGGTGAAAAGTGGATTTGAAGTATATTTTGTAAAATATACTTTGGAATTTGGTAAAATAATTTGGAATTTTTGTTACTTTGCATACTTTACATAAATAAAATTTCACGCTAATGTTATACTATAAATAAAATAATAATCCCTTTTATTTAACTAAGCAATAACTTAATAGAGAAGAAAAATGTATGAAATACATTTAAATATATTTTTTTTTCATTTTAAAAAGTATGAAATATAAAAGTGTTTTATTACGTATTTAAAAATATCATTTTTCTGTATTTAAAGAAAGTTTTCCTTTAAATCATTCAACTGTACTATTGACCACGAAGGCTAATAGCATCATTATAACCTAAAATACAACGAGATAATACAACGAGATGCCATAAATATAAATATTTTATTTAAACGTCATTTTAATATTTTTAAGGGAAAAAAATTCAATGCGCTTAAATCCAATTAAATTTTTATGGTTCCTCTCAGCTAGCATGAACGAAACTACGTCGTCACTGGTGACTTCTTGTATCACTCTGTCAAAAGAAACAGGTTCTCTTCTTTATAGCAATTATTTTCAAGTGTACAGAAATTTCTTACTTCTTAATTAAATGCTCGGTAAAACATTCACAAAGGATTTAAAAATTGAAATTTCATTAGAACTTCTCTTGAAAATACTTGGAAAATTTTCCTTAATAAACGGAAAGGTGTTTTCCTTTTATTTATGTTGAAAAAAAAAAAAAAAAACCTACTACTCTTGGAATATAAAACAAAACAAGTGTTATTGAATCTGAAGCATCTTATTACAAAAACAAGATAAAAATATTAGACTCCCACCGGTAAATATAAATAATTATATGTTTAAGCAATATACATACATCTTTGAACACTGCCAACTTATATTTTTTGACGAACATTTAAATAACGAGTGAGCGCCCGCGAGGCACTAAATTCTCCTCGTTGAATTTTAGAAAGAATTTTACTCGTGGTACTAGCATCTTGCAATAGAGAGCAATTGTGCAATATTTCTGACAAGGTTTATTGTGATGGACATTTCCACTCATTTTGTGGTGGAGTCGAGTCTGAATTGACTCAATAGCTTGATAATTCCACATAGCGAGTCGACTATCGACTCAGGAAGTAGGGTTGGTTGGTTGAAAAATAATATTTATGGTGGAGCAATATTTATTGCAACTAATAAAAACTAACATATTCCTTTCAATCAGCAACAAATTCTCACATTTAACATAAATAAATTCAATACAGGCCATGTTCTTTTAAAACAGTGATTCGTAAATAAAGTTCCATATGAAGGACTCTTGTGAGATTTCATAAATGGAACTAAAATGTGTGCTAAAAAACAAAACAAAACACAAACAGAAAGAATCCTCTGATCGTCACTGCGGATTTTTCTGGCACGTTTGCAAGAGCAATGTTTTTCACGCATCCGATAAAATTCCAAACATTGTCAGTGCAGCAATAAAAATTCTAATAATATATTTCATTTTCTAATAATTTTTTTTTTTTTTGTGATTGACGTGGCCTGAAAATTACGTTTAAACATAAATTGGTTGCTGTCTTTTATTTTTATTTACTTTATTTTTAGGTCCATTGCTTTTATAGAAAAATGAAAGAAGCTGTTTGATCTTTTAAATAAAATATCTGCGTTTATGAATGAATATAATTTAGTGAATACGTAAAAATGTTGGATAAAAAAACTGTAAATGATTAAAATAAAAACTTAAAAAAGGTTCCGCTTTCCTTTAAAAAAGTGTTGCCTGTCGCCCCCCCCCCCCCCCCTGGGGATTTATAAGTGAGCGAAATTACGAAAAAAATCTTCGTATCTACCATGATAAATACAAAGATACGTTGTTATGCGCTGCCCCCCCTCCCCTCCTCGTTTCCTGTTGGGCGATGAGACCGAATTAAAAAAAAAAAATCATCCAAATCTTATGGTTATATTCTGACACTTAGCATGTAGCAAAATATCATTACGAAAGCCATGATTTTTTATTTTTGCTCCTCCCCTCACACCCGGGAAGGAGAGTGCGGAAGATCGATAAAGCTCTTCGCATTACATGTTTGCATCATAATGTAAATCACATAAATGTGATTGATCTTCTTTCAAAATTTAATCTCTAGCACCTTCATAGATTCACATTTTACAATCGCCTCTCCTTGGGTTGAGGGTAAAGGGATCGAGATCGCAAACATTTATCCGTATTTAATGTTTATATTCTGACACTGAGCATCTTGGAAAATTTTATGACGAAAGCCGTGAGATATCCCGCAATGCGTTTTTGTGGCTGCATCGCTCCCCCCCCTCCTCCCGAACGCCTAAACACACACACCAACACTGAGGGGCATAGAAACCTAATTTTTTTAAAAAAATCTGCGCATCTAGTTTGTATGTTTTGTGATTCACTCCTTTCAAAATTTCATTTCTAAATCCATCATAGATCTTGAATTACAACCCCCTTGCCCCCCCCCCCTCCACACTCTCTAAACCTCTCTGAATGATGAAAGAACAGGAAGCAGAATTCTGAAAACAAACTTTGAATCTGGTTTCAAATATAAAACATTAAAATAAAATAAATAAAAAAGATTCGTTTAACTTTTTAAAAATTATGTATAAATTATTTTAAATATCTGCAAATATTTGTATCTATGAAAATGAAATAAAATAGCTATATATATATATATATATATATATATTCATTCGCATATCAAATAAAGTATATCCATTTTTGTATAAAACACATGGATTATAAAATAAATTCAGTAACAAAAACATATTTATAAAAACTTGTGTACTGAATTAAAATTTTATTTCTCTTTCCTCTAATATTTTTTCTGATTACGTGAAACAAAAGAACCTGAAAACATTCCACTACACCGGTAAATCACACCGGTAAATTTAAGTAAACATTTATAATTGGAAAAAAATCAGCTTGTAATATGATGACTCTTTTGCAGGAAACATATTTAATTAAAGAGTGAGCGCCTATATGGCACTAAGTTCTCCTCGTAGAAATCTTAGAAAGTCCAATTCCAGATTAGAACTTAGAATAGAAGGTTTTCTAATATTAGGCCCTATGTTCAATGTTTCAGACTGCGGGCACTTTCACTTTGAAGGCATGAGTCTATTTTCGAAAGTGTTATATTTGAGGGCAGAGCTGTAATTAAAATCAAGTGAGGATTGGCGAATGTTAGAAGATGCCGCAAACGTTCATGACGAGTTGTCATGTCACGAGTTGAAAGGGTCATGATGGAGAAGCGTCTAGCGCGCATATTGATCCTGGTCCCGAATCTCATCCTCGATCAACGCATGATTGGGGAAAAAAAAAAAAAAAAAAAAAAAAAAAAAAAAAAAAAAAACTTCTACGTTGTTTAAGCTATGAAAATAATTTGTACCAATATTAACAATTTACATAATGTGAATTTTTGGAACTTTGATGAGTTTCGTGCTACATTTTAGAGAGTGCTACATAGCAAGTTTGCTGTATCCAGTGATTTATTTTATTTTATTTTATTTATTCATTTATTTATTTTAGTTTTGATAGTCTCACAGAGCTCATACACATACAAGCGTAATTAAAAGATTTTTATAATGCTTAAACAATTCCTTTACGCGGATTTAACAGTTTGGAAAAAGGGTCACTAATGTAGCGGCGTAGTTTAATACGTGGAGTTTGTTAGTAAATTGTTGATAAATAAAAATATTTGACTTTCAATGTTGTGAGAAGAAGCACTAATAATTCGTCCAATTTTTTTCATTTCTTAATGTTCTTTGCTTTTTGCTAACCTTTATACCTATAGATGGTGATACTGAACCACGCGATAAGGATCTGGATCAGTGTCATCGCTAGACGATTGTGCCGTGATGGTAACTAAATTGTTCACTAACATTAGGCAGTGGCATGAGTTTGGAAAATGTGTCATTAATGTAGCGGCACAGTTTAATACATGGAGTTTGTTAGTAAATTATTGATAAATCAAAATTATTGATTTTCAATGTTTACTTTGAGAAAAGAAGCACTAATAATTCATCCAACTTTTTTGATTTCTTAATGTTCTTCAATTTTAGCTAACCTTTACACCTATAGATGGCGATACTGAACCACGGGATCAGGATCAGTGTGATCACTAGACGATTGTGCCGTGATCTTAACTAAATTGCTCACTAACATTGGACAGTGGCCTGTAATTGTTAAGATGTTTCTATTTAAGTAAATTGAAATCTTGCTATAAAGTTACGAACAAAAATTTACATTTTATTTCACTGTTGTTTTTTTAATTAAATCGAAAAAAAAATAATTTTGTTCGTGTTATTTAAATATTTAAAAAGTCCAAACAAAAATTTTTTAAATATCATCTGCACAAGTTTTTAACATTACTTTAGAGAACAAAACAGAAAAAAGGTTTAAATTGCTTAGTTAAATAAAATGGTAGAAAAATGATCGAATTTCAAGGCTTCAGAAAAGGGGCCACTAGCGAAAAATGAATATATTCAATTTTTTCCGAAGAATGTATTCTGTACACTGCTCATGAAGTCATAAAATAATTGTTTAATTGTTTGCGAGTTTTTTATTCTGTTTTTGATATCTTTAAAAATGCTGAAAAGTCATTTATAAACTATCATCAGTCATTTAAGATATATTAAACACATGAAAATCTGAAGTAAGTTAATTATTCTTGAATAATTTAATTTCTCGTAACGATTAATTAAAGGAAATTAATTGTTTATAACTGTTATAATTAATAATGCTAATAACTGTTTAAAAGCAAAATTTTGAGAGTATATAATTCGTGGGTAAAATTAGAACAATGAATTTTTATAACTTTATTTTAAAATGTTTTTATATGGCCTACATGTTTTATATTTGCTTAAATAATAAGAACATAAATTAAAACTGCAGAAAAATATTTTCCAAATTTTACCCAATGTCAATAACTACAATAAAAATAACTCCGCAAAATTCGTTCTTAAAAGAAGATAAACTTTTACGAAATAAAATCTATGCAAAAATTATGAACATAGATCAGATTAATTTAGATTTAACAAACAAAATTAAAAACCAAGAAGTGTTATACAGTATAACACAGTTAACTAGATTTGATCACGTGCAGTGCATGAAAATGCTAGCGAACATTGCGTTGAAAACTTAAAATATGTAACTCAACGTCTAAGCTGACTCAGAACATTTTGGAAATCTTATTCAGTCAAATTAGAGGTTTTGGCCTTTTTAATAATCATCTCTTACCATCAAAAGTACTAATACGTGTGAAAAGGCTACTCTTGGCTAATAAATTTCGAAATTTATTGAAAAAATAAATCAGGGACAAACTATCGAAAATGCATATTTAACAAGTGAAGTATTTGAGCATTTGATCTATTCAGCAAAGTAGGCCAAAATCAACAGAACTTTATTCGACGAAAGTGGAAAAGAAGACGATTTTCCAAATTTCGATGATATGCTCTAGGATAATATGTTTTTCAAATGGGAATCCAATTCTAAGAAGAAAAAAAAGGTCTCTTCAAAAATGAAGAGGAGAATTTGGCTTTTGTTGCAGCCTTCATAGCATACAAAATGAAATTACAATGTAATACAACGTAATCTTTTGGAACTTTAACGAAAAATCTTACTAAAATTCAAATGTATTGGAATTGTATCGCTTTATACTCAGTAAGAGAATTAACAATTCCATCTTCATCATGGATGAAAACCACTAGAGAAATAGACTAAATATTTCATGAAATTCACGGAGAAGATTTTCGTAAAGGCCGGAATGAGATTTAAAACATGAACAAAGAACTTCAAAGACACTTTTCCTAAATCCAATTACCAGCTATTAATTTATTTTCAAGAGTTAGAACATTTATAAGAATTAAAGTAACTGAACAGAACAGCAGCACATAAGAAAAGCCAAACAAAAGTCAAATAAATGGAAAAAATAATCAGATTAACGCAATTTCATGATAAAACTTATTATTATATATTTATATATTAACTTGTTATATTTATAAACTTTTAATTATTTATTATCTTTTTATTGATGTCTTTTCATTTTATTATCCTTTATAATTTGTTTCATATAAGTAATTTGAAACATTTTTTGTAAAATACTTCGGAATTTGTGAAAATAATTTGGAATTTTTGTTATAAAATATTTGAATATTTAACTAAAATTTCACGCTAATGTTATATATATATATGAAATAACCCTTTTTATTTAACTAAGCAACAACTTAATAATGAAGAAAAATGCATCGAATGCCTTTAAATTTTTCTAATTTTAAAAAGTATGAAATGTAAAAAGTGCTTTTTACGTATTTAAAAATACCTTTTTTCTGTATTTTCTGTAAAGAAAATTTTCCTTTAAATCATTCAACTGTAATATTGACCATGAAAGTTAATAGCATCCATCATAATAACCTAAAATACGAACTGCGATAAATATAAAGCTTTTATTTAAACGTCATTTTAATATTTTTAATCAAGGGGGGGGGGGGGACCTTAATGCGTTTACATTTCATTAATTTTTTATGGTTCCTCTCAGCCAGCGTGAATGAAACTACGTCTTCACTGGTGCCTTCTTGTAACACTGTCCAAAGAATCAGGTCCTCTTCTCTATAGCAATTATTTTCAAGTGTTCAGAAATTTTTTACCTTCTAATAACATGTTCGTTCCAACATTCACAAAAGATTTTAAAATCGAAATTTCATTAGATATGCTGTTGAAAACATTAGGAAACAAATTTTCCTAATGAAACTGAACGGTATTTTCCGTTTATTTCTTTTGAAAGGAACAAAAAAAAATAAAATAAAAAAGATCAATATTTTTTTTAATATGACAAAATAATCCACGTAAGATCGAAACTGGAAGTAAACCAAAATCAACTTATTACAATAACAATTTAAAAATATTATACTCCCACCGGTAAATATAAATAACCATATATTTAAATAATACACATGCATAGAAATAATTATACTTCTGATAAGAGTATCTAAGGTTCGGTTGGGTTGCGTTGATTTATGTCGGCCGATTATTTACACGAGGGATATAGGCGCAAGGGGGTAGTGCCCTCCGTGCAGGTCATTATAAGAGATCCTAACCCGTATTTACGGCAAGGTTCGAGGTCAAGGAGCGCGACAGGGGTTTGAACCCAGCACTTCCCGTCTACCAGCTTTGAGAGCAGAACCTCTCAGCTACTGGTGTGACACCAGTATCTAGGGAAAGGGTGCAGTTTTTCTGCCAAGGCCTAGTTTTCAACGAGAGGATATGTATGTATATCGTCATGGATTTAAACCGTATTAAGTGAAGAATTAAATTTCTTGTTCTATACTGATTGAATTCATTTATAGGGTTTTAAAAAAGCTTAAAATGCAAAATTTATATAATTTATTTAAACAAATTTACAAAAAACATGTAGTGTTATTATATTTTTAAGAACTAAATGAAAGGATATATTGTTCTTTTTTTATTATTATTATTTGTGTAACACACTCTTGGTTGATTATTTATCAGATTTAATTTAAGGTTGGTATTTTCTTACATAAAATATAATTTATTTTTATTATTAAAAACTTATGACTGCTCATGAGAATTGTTTTGAATAAATCGTACCTTTTGTCTTTAGATTATTTACGGTTTCAAGTAAAATTATTGGAAGTTAACCGATAGCTAAATGTATTAATATTTTTTTCACCCTTTCTTTTTAATTAAATTTAAATTAAGAATCTTATTTTTAAAAATAAGATCCTCAAGTGTTCTTCAATTTAAAATTTTCTTGTTTCTTAAGAAGATGCAAAAATAATGAATTAAAAATATCTTCGTAGTAACAGTAGTTATAATATGTTCTTCTTGTGACTACCCTTAAAATTTTCAATTTACTATATAGGATAATAAGGTAGTAAATCTGTTAAATATGTAAATGATTTTCTTAAAATACAATTTATTCAAATCAATTCTCATAGCCATTCATAAGTTTTTAATAATTTAATAGGGAAATGATGTTTTCATGTAAAAAAAATAGCACAATTTATTTAAATTAATTGTGATAAAGAAAATCACCTAAGATTGTGTTATGTGAAAAAGCAATATACTCTTACATTTGGATTAAAATAATAATAATAATAATAATAATAAGATGTATATTAAAATATACTAAAAAAGTTAATCTAAATTTTGCATTTAGAGATTTTTTAACTCTATAAATTAATTCATTAATTTAATTCTACCAGTATAGTACAATTGAATGGTGCATATGCAAAAGTCACATTATCCACGTTTTTAAGGTAATGAGTTATTCATATCACCATGTTCGTCTTTTTAAGGCGAATCAGACTGTAATCGTGATTTGGACCATAAAAAACATATTAAGGTTGAAAAAAAAAATGCTGAAAATCTCGTTTTGATGCATAACTCACATTATCCAACAACTGTTTTGCAGCAAAACTCACACTCTACAATTCAACCAATCAGGAGGTAAGAAGTAGTGTAAAATGTTGCACTAGTTTAATGACTGATACAGTTGAGCCATGTCTAATAGTAAAATTTTTGCACAAATTATTTTTAATAAATGTTTTTTTTTTTTTTTTTTTTTTTTTTTTTGTTTATTTCCTCCAAAATAACACAATGAAAACTAATGTTCAGATTTTTTTGGTTCTTGTTTTAAATTCATAACTATTTAGGTTTATAACTAACATTACACATAAAAGTTTGCTGCAAAACTCACATTTTCCATATTTAAATTTAAATTCTTGCTTTACCACAATTATTACAGGTTTAGGACTATGTGCAACTAGTTGTTATGGCAACAAATATATCACACAAAAAAACTGTGCCAATATATCATGTTTATTAATAATAATCAGTTTTTTGCATTTTTCTAAAAACTAGGTTATGTGGAGAGTGTGAATTTTGCATCTACACCCTTCAATTATTTAATTCTTCAACCTAGTACGGTTTCATTTTATGCTGATAGATGGCAGAAGCAGCAACCTATCTTCCTCTCATTGAAAACAAGGCCTTGGCTGAAGTATTACACTTCTTCGCTAGGCACTTGTCTCGCGATCAAACCTAGTGTTATCTAAATTTAGGCTCTATATCTGAATGTTAGAAATTTGCAGGGGTAGTTTAGAAAATGTTATATTTCAAGGTATTTTTAAATGACATATTTGTACTGTTGTGTGTTGGTATTTTTCTGAGAAACTAGTTTTACTCTTTTTATTATTTTTTTTCAATCTTATCATTTATTTACTAATTTTTATTTTTTGTGTTATTTTTGTTCCGCCGGTAAGCAGCTAGTGGTTCGATCGCCTCTGTCAACACCGGCTCTATTACAAAGCCAGGTTTCAGAGGAAATACTGGTTTGCTGACGTCATCAACCTAGGTCATGAAGAGTTCACAATATTCCCCCGTTCCAGTACTTGCTCGTAGGAAAGTAACGTCGTACCGTGTGTTCCAGTGACAACGTGTTGGGAAATCATCGAAATGTGTTTTGAGTGTGTTTGTTAAAGTATTTCAATTCACGATCGGATTACTTTTAATTAAGGTAAGTACCTATTTACAATATTGCTATATATATGTGTATTTTTATGAATAATAACAATGTTGATCATTATGTATTAAAATATATGTTTCATTTGCCACACGCCGACGCTGTGGAAGCTCGTGTTTTGAAAAATGTTATATTATGTTTGCACTATTTATTTATTAGTAAATAATCTCGCGGGTAAATAATCACATTCAGTATTCAATATAAATTTGCTTTATTTGTAAATTTAATACATTTTAGTTAAGACCTACCTTTCTTTTCATACATATAAATGGAAAATTGTGCATAAATAATTTCACATACTTCGTATTTGTTCGCTTATCACAGCTTTTAAATTTAGTACGATTTATGTAAATATGTTTAATATTAATATGAATTTAAATCAAAATTCTAAACCTGAATACTTTTTTTCTTTTTTTATGATGAAAGGAAATTTAGTTAATACACATACAAGCAATTTTAATATGATCCTAATACTTATAGTTATTAAAAAAAGATTACCGCTAATATGAAATAATGAATTATGTGTTGTAATTGGTAGTACAAAATTTGAGTTGAAAAAAATATATATATGTGAATAGTTATTTTCTTGATTACATCACTATACAATTTTACGCTGAAGAAAGATTAAATTTATTTATTATTTACTAATTTTATTTATTAAGTCTAATCTGGATTGGAAGTGTAATTGATATCATAACACCTATCTTATGGCACTAAAATGTAACATAAAAAATTATACGTAGTTTTAACTAATTTAAGTAATTTTGTGACTATTTATTCAAGAATTAGTAAATAAATTGCTTATTTCAGAATAAATAATTAGCCACGTTGTATAAAAGATGCACAAAGTAACTAAATATTTGTCATTATTAACCACGATCTTTAAAGTGTATAGCAAATGATCTATTCTCTATCTTACGAATCTAGCAATTTCTTTAGAGCTATCATTTAAAATTTGTAATTATTTTAATGTTAAAAATAATCAAAAACTAATTAAAAGTCCTTTTTCACCAAAATATAATAAATTTCACAAAAAGAACCTTTACTTTTCACAAAATAGGCCCCAAGAAAAAAGTAATGTGTAATTGAAAGTAATGAAAATTGAAGTAATATGTAATTAAATTATAACAGCTAGCATTCAAATCTGCCTTTGCCATAAATATATTACACTTATCTGATTTTTTTATTTATTATTTGTTGAATAAATGCATGTTATAAAACTTTCCAAAGAAAATGTATATATTAAATATTTTTTATGTGTGTGTGTAAAATGTGCAAATCTAGCAATTTTTCAGAGCTATCATTTAAAATTTCTAATTACTTTTAAGTTAAAATTAATCAAAAAACTTAATTAGTTTTTATGTTCTTAAGTTTTGCAGAACCAAAATAAAATATTGAAACAAAAACAAGAAAAAAAAATGTTATTCTTCACAGGAAATCAAAATTATATTGCAATTGTAATAATTAAATTACAATATATGTTATAATGATAAATGTTATATTAAAAATGTTAATGTTCAATTAATAAAAGAACTATAATATAATGACAAAAGTATGAAATTGAAAGGCTATATCAAGGATCGATCTAGGCAAATTTTGGGGCCTATTTAGGGTGGCCTTCACAAAAATCAATTTAGTAAAATGGGCCCCTTCACAAAAATCAATTTAATAAAATGGGCCCCATAACAAAAATCAATTTAATAAAATGGTGTCCTTCACAAAAATCAAATCGATAAAATGGGTCTCTTCACAAAAATCAATTTGATAAAATGGGCCCCTTCATAAAAATCAATTTGATAAAATGGGTCCCTTCACAAAAATCAATTTAATAAAATGCAGCCCTTCACAAAAATCAATTTAATAAAATGGGCCCCTTCACAAAAACCAATTTAATAAAAAGGGACCCTTCACAAAATTCCTTTTAATGAAATAGGTCCTTTCACAAAATTTTGTTCCATAAAAACTTAACATTTATTAATTTATTTATTATCTTGTTATATGTATATATATATATATATTATATGTTATATATCTATATATTTGTCATTTTAAAATGTGTAATTTGTAAACAAACAAGTTCACCAGAAAGGAAAACTTCATCAAAAGTATTTTAAAAAGTTTTTGTTAATAAATGCTTGAGTAAATGGAACAATTTGAGTAACTGGATTTCAAATTTTGTTACAAAATGTTATTTTTCACAAAAATATATTAAATTTCGCAAAAATAACCTTTACTTTTCACATAATAATATATTATTATAATATATTATTACATATATTAATATATATATAACATATTCATAATAATAATACATTTATAATGATAAATGAAAATTATTTTTATTTTTTAAAATAAATTAATTTTTTATTTTTAATTATTATTTCAGAGGAGCATGCCCAGTCGTTGTTGTGTCCCACTTTGATGAGGAAACTATCCAACATTTTTTCTTTAAAAAGACGACAATGTAATGACAGCTTTTAAAAGGATTAAAATGAAAGTGTCTTTCCTCAAATGAATATAACATTTATAACATATGAAATGGTTACATAAAGCAAATAAAATGGTTGCTTAAATGCAGAGAAAAAATAATGAACTAGAATTTTATTTTTCTTATTATTCAATTATTAAAAAAAGAAAAATATCTGAAATTTATGCATTATATCTATTATATTTTTATTAAAAGACATGAAAAGAAGGAAAGGGGGGGGGGGTGTTGGTTAAATTTTTTTTTCTTTGAAAAGACAATATTATGAAATCTTTTAAAAGGATTAAAATGAAAGTGTCTGTTCTGAAATTATCTATCTTTATAAAATATGAAATGGTCACATGAAGCAAATAAAATAGCAGAGAAAAGAAATAATGAATTAGATGCATATTCTTCTTATTATTAAATTCTTAATAATAATAAAACTCGATATTTAAGAATTATATATATTATAAAATACATGGAAAGAAGGAGGGACGTTTATATATTACGTTTTATATACACTGTACAGTCTAACTTATGGCTAAAATAAGTTTGGAACGAGCTCAGGAAGTTATGATGATGAAGGGGAAATAAACGGAGTTCCTCATCTTTGACCGAGGTTAGTGACGTCACTCTGAGTGTCCCCTGGCTTTGTAATAGAGCCGGTGTTGCCTCTGTAGGCTTTCCACGAACCGAGCTGTCTGTAGAATAATTCTCATGTTGGGCTTCTCGCTTGTTTCTAAGGCGTGGCCCTGTCTTGTGGGCTTCCATACGCCACTTGAGGACTATGGTGTGACGAGCTTAGCTTGGAGACCGTACCTTCCCTGGCCCCTCTCGGCCTATTGAGTGGGGGTTTATACCAGCACATGGAATTGATTTAACAAACCAGGTCATGTTCAGTATTGGTTGAGTACCTTCAATTAACTGGTCTTTTTGATTACTATAAAATTTCGTGAGAGATAAATGTGAACGATGGAAGGGGCCAAAATAACTTTAATACCTTTTTTCATGGGGACACAATAAAATAGCCGGTCTGGTCACGTGATTTTCCTCCATTTCACTGAATGTGATTAAATACAGACTTTTTTCAATGGATAAGGAATTACCACCGACTCTTGTCTATTGCCATCGAGCTTTTGTTGATACAAATCTGAGAATGGAAAAGTTATTTGCTATGCCTGGTGTCTTTCTAGAGGTTTTTTAGAGTTTAAAAATGAGACTTGTTTTTTTTTTTTTTAATGGTGTTTTGAATGGGGAATTTCGGGGGATGGGGGTGTGTGTGAAAAATAAGAATTAGTTTTAAATCTGGTTTCTGTTTCTCCCTGGAGGAGTTTCATGTAAGAGCAAAAAAAAAGCTAATCTGATTTCCTCGTTTGAACAAAGCCTATTTTAATTTCATATCTTTGGCAAATTCGTTATAAATGAAATGAAATATTACATATGAAAAGCAGAGAAGTGATTGATAACGAAAAGTCATTTGAGTATTTAAAAAACATGTTATAATTGTTTAATGTTTTACCATGACTACGTGATAATACATGTAATCATTACCATAATTAATAATATAATTCTTGTAATTGAGTTACATAATTTGTAAGTATTAGGAATCTTAAAGTAAGTATTTCTGAAAATAGCGTAAACTGCTTTTTTTTTTTTTTTAATGAATTTGATATTTTATTTCTGATTATTCATTTTGATGAATACAACTATTTTAAATAAACCATCAAATAATTTATAAGAAAGAAATACTGCCCTAAATCATTAGGAATTCAATACATTTTTTCACATTGGCTGTTTGCGTGGCGTTTTAGTTATTGGGGTTCATGTGGAACAGATTTTGAGAAAGACTAGAAAGTAATTTCATAGTAAAATAAAAATATGTTTGATTATAATCAGTTTCAATATATTTAGTTTACTTCATAAAAAAGAAAATTTATCAATGGAGATTGATTGTATTTTTAATGACATTATAGTTATTAATATAATCTATTCTTTTTTTATTACATGAAAGCATTCATGAATTACTTTCTTTCAATGAGTCCATAAAACTGCATTTTAGGAACTTTAAATCTAATGGGAAGATTGTATGGTATCGTATCACAGTTGTAATTGAAAGGCTTGATTAGAAAATTCTAGCTAATATTGCAGTGTTTGTGAGAAGAAAAGTGGCCTTGCAGTTTTACAATTTTTTCATTCTTCAAAACTAATTCGTTTGTTTGAATGTGTGATGTTCTCTATCTCCTCCCGTTTTGAACTTATTCGCTACCAATGAAATATTTTTAATTAACCCTACACTGCATGATTATTTTGATTTCGAACTCTATTTGAAACCAAAGTCACACCCACAACACCTAAAAACTATTTATTTAAGTGAAAATAATGATTTAAAAAATCCATGATGCTGCATTGAAATAAATAAAAGTTTGTTAAAAATAAATATGTTTAATATAAAAGTTTGGGCTTTAAACTCTTTAAGTACAATGTTAATTTAATTGTATAATTGTACAGACTTGCCCACAACCTTCTTCATGTATTAATTGCATGATGCAATTTTAATTGTATCGCATATGCATCACTCTGCAGTGTTTTGTTACATTTTGGTTGCAGTGTTTGGTTATATATATATACAGGGTGTATCGGAAATGCTTCAACAAACTTAGAGGGATGATAGTACTCATGAAGACGAACAAAAAATGCAATGGAACATGGGGTCGCAAATGACGTTTAACCCTTTCAGGGGCAGTGGTATGTTTATGAAACCGCTTAATTTTAATTCCAAAACGCCACAATGGCACCAGAATTTTGCTAAAATATTTTCCATTTAATATGTATGTGAAATATAGCCTTTTTTAGGTGCATTTGTAATTATATAAATACGTAGCACCTATTGTCGTCGCTTGGTCCGTCCGTCTGTCTGTCCATCCGTCCGCATATAACAACGCAAAAACTACCAAACCGAATGGTTTGAAATTTAAGATATATTATCTTTGTAGAATTTTGTCGAGACATTTCAAATTTTTTAAAAATCGAATCAAAAGTTCAGGAGAAATTAATAAAAATGTTTATTAAGAAATTTGAATTAAAAAAAAAAAAAATCGGTGCTTTCTTGTTAGAAGAGCTTCCGAGATTTAATCGTCAAGCGACCGAGATACTCATTTTATTATCGAAATTAATCTGCAGACGATATAATTCATTTCACAGAATTAAAAATCCTCATGATCTGAATATTTATTATAACTAGCTATAGTACGAACGCACCTCATTTGTCACGTTTGACGTGCAATTTCCAACTTGTCTTATTTACAAACAACTTTTTTTTGTAAATTCCGGTGCCGTCATTTATTTCAATATTTTAGTACTAAAAGTGCTTTGCCCCTGAAAGGCTTAAAGGATGAAAATCGAGAAAATGCGTCTGAAAATGGACTGGCACCGGAATTTACAAAAAAAAATTGCTTGTAAATAAGAAAAAGGCTACATTTCACATGCATGTTAAATGGAAAAGATTTTAGCAAAATTCTGGTGCCATTGTGGCGTTTTGGAATTAAAATTAAGTGGTTTCATAAACATACCACTGCCCCTGAAAGGGTTAAACGTCATTTGTGACCCCTTGTTCCATTGCATTTTTTGTTCGTCTTCATGAGTACTATCATCCCTCTAAGTTTGTTGAAGCATTTCAGATACACCCTGTATATATATACATTGGCACTCCAATTATAAAATTGCTATAAAGCATTAACTCTCCTATTCTATCCAGACCACGTAAAATATCCCTCTACTCTTTTAAAGGTTGTAAATGTCTTAAGTTTTAATTAATTTTTATAAATTGTGGAAATTTCTTAAAAAAGCAGAAACGTGCAAGACTGGAACTTGAGATAAAGATTTTTTTTTTTTTTTTTAACTAAATTATAAAAATAATTAATAAATCATTTACATTATTTGAAATTTATATTCCTGTTATATGCATTTAGTAACAAATTAATTTTTATTATACAATTAATATTATAATTATACTGGATTTTCGAAAATATTGTAATCCCTAAAGCGTAGTGTTATACTTTCTTGTTAATATTCTATTCATTATATTGCACGTATTGGTATTTAAAAAAATATATTGGGCTTAAGGAAACAATTTAAGTTTGCACAGTCAGTTTATTTCATATTGAAATGGATTGTGTGAACTAAAGTTGTTTTCTTTCTTCTTTCTTTGTCTCCTTAGATGTTGTTATATAGCCAACAGTAAATTTTCTCTTAACAAACACATGTAAATATTATTAGTACTTAAAAATCATATTATTGGAGTTTTGAATAAAGCCACTTTTCTTATACACCGAATTCTATGAAATCACAATATACTGTAGATCTAATAAAGAGTTTCATTTTATTTTTATACAGTTTTCTTTCATTCACAAATGTGACAAAAATACTCTAATTTAAAATAAAAATCATATCAGCATGCTCACGATTTTTTTGTTAAAGTTTAAATGTGTGTACCTATATAATATATATACACCTCAAAATTGTGCAATTTGTACATACATAACCATTTAACCCTTTCAGGGGCAAAGTACTTCTATTAGTAAAATGCTGAAATTATTGATTAACACAAGAATATACAAACAAAAGTATTTGAAAATAAGTAAAAGTTTTTCTTCGCATAATTAATAAAAGAAAAATTTTCATTCCCGAATTCTAGTGCATATGTGGCAATTAGAGATTAAAATTAAGTGGTCCAAAAATTATGTTAGTCTAAAAAGTTTTTTATTGAATAATTTTAAGCCCTAAATTTAATAATCAGTTATTTATGAAAATGATTTTTTCAGTTTTAAAATGAAATATTTTCCACATTTTTTTAAAAACCATACTAAAATGACTTTGAAACAAACTATGTCAATTTTTTGAGCATAATATTTAGATATTAAACATTAACATTCATGCAGAAATATTTTTATTGAAATCGTGCTGCTTATAACAGGGTTCGTACGGGTCCTGGAATTTTAAGACCAAGAAATTCTTCCGTACCAGTATTTTTTTTATAGATAATATCTTCTTAAATAAGGTGAAACTTCGCACGTTTGAAAGTGCAGCATTTTTTTAGAAAATTATACTGGTATATCTCCTGGAAAAATAACGGTACCAGTACGAACCCTGTTATAAGTATAGTATGGTATCTCCTATTTTTATTTTTCCGAATGAAAGTTAATACATATTCTATACAAAGTAATTCATGTCATACATTTTAAAATGTTACATGCTTTATACAAAATATAGTCGTTTGAGAAAGAAGCATTCTATTTAATTGTGTCCATTAGAGCTCCTATAATATATTCTAGTATAGAAGCCTTAGTGTCCATTATTGCAATCGCAAGAAATGCTTCAATTGGCGGTGTATGTTGTCTCCGCCCCCAAAGATAGAAAGAGGTGTCATTCTACTCTGCTTTAGGCTGGTCTCAAATCTAAGGGACCTACTATTTGACACAATTTTGAATTCATTTTTGTTTGGGAAACGAATGAAGTTGGTAGGTGTTCTTATTCAGAAACTATGTAATCGAAGTGAGTTTTCCATATTTTGGTAAAGGCAGAAGATTTTTCACAAAATTCTGTCAAAGTTGGCTTTTTGAACCGAATTCCAGAGACAGCAGAGCGAGAATGGGAAAAATCGTGTTGTCACGCGACATGAATCGCTTTTGACTCGATAAGTAATTTATAATTCAAAAAATGGAAAACTCATTTCGATTCCATAATTAGGCCTGCCAATTTTATGTTTTGCGTTTAAAAATGACTCAGAAAATGTGACAGAAAGTTTCGCGTTGTTGAGCAGGTCATTTGAGGCCCACTTTAATGATATTAAGTTTCTTTTAATTTTGGCCCTTTTGTTTTAGGTGTATGCATAATACAGAATATTATATAGCGAATAGTTTATATACCCTTTTATGTATAATCAAATTCTAAATAAATTAAGCAGGAAATAAAAGATAAACACTATATTCAATATACTACTCCTTCGTAATCAAACAAAATAAAAGTAATAAAAACGAAAATGTGTATTTTGGCTATCACTAGAAGCTGTTTTTTACTTCTCAGCCTTTCCCCCAATTTAGCACTTTTTTTTAACTTATGATTGATTTATTGTTTCTTCCTTTATTGTTTTCTCCTTATTAAAATTAACTTTTGTTTAATTTTTTAATTTAATTATATTTTCATTTTTAGAAATTTAAACACTTTCGTTTTTTTTTTTAAATCTCTCTTTAAGTAGTTCAATAGTTATATTTACTATATTATCATTCTTTATTGAACCTTGTGTATTAGAAATACAGCTACATATTGACAGGATTCATGGCAACTACCAGTCCATCAAACGCGTTATTATGTGCAACTGTTCATTAACTCTAACGCTAAAGTTTTTAAAGTTTAAACTATTGTAATATTTGCTTACACCCCAAAGTATAATTTTATTGTTTTAAGTTTAATTATTTCCTTTTATTTCAATAAAATCATATACATAAAATATTAAAATTCTTTTTTTTTTTTATTTATATGTGTATTTTTATGCTTGTTCGTATCTTTTATATCTATGTCAGATTCCTTTTGTTTAAACCACTAACGGCTTAATTATTTTCTTTTATTTCAACAAAATCGTATACTAAACTAATTGCGATTTTTTTTCTGCGAACAAAACGTTCTTTCTGTTTCAGCATCTATTCCTATATTTCACGGTGGCTGAGAGGTTATGTTCTCAAAGGTGGATGGGAGGTGCTGTGTTCAAACCCCTGTCGTGCTCATCGACCTAACCTTTCGGAGATTTTCGTGGTTTTTTTTAACCTTGCCGTAAATGCGGGTTAGGTTGGTTCGTTTGTTGGTTCATTTTATGACGGCCGATAATCTACTCCAAGGATATAGGCCCTAGGGGAGAGTGCCCTCCTTGGGGGGTCTTTCTAACGGATCCTAACCCGTATTTAAGGCAAGGTTCGAAGAAAACCACGGAAAACTCCGAACGGTAAGGTCGACGACCGCGACAGGGGTTTGAACACAGCACCTCTCGTCCACGAACTTAGAGAACAGAACCTCTCAGTCACTGGTGGGGCAAATGCGGGTTGGGATCCCTTAGAAAGACCCCCAAGGAGGCACTCCCCCCAGGGCTTATATCCCTCGAGTAGATAGCCCCACCAGTGGCTGAGAGGCTCTGCTCTCAAAGCTGGTAGACGGGAGGTGCTGGGTTCAAACCTCTGTCGCGCTCGTCGACCTAACCGTTCGGAGTTTTCCATGGTTTTCTTCTAACCTTGTCGTAAATACGGGTTAGGATCCCTTAGAAAGACCCCCACGGAATGCATTCCACCCTAGGGCCTATATCCCTCTTGTGATAATTGACCGTCATAAATCAACCCAACCCAACTCTCGAGTAGATAATCGGCCGTCATAAATCAACCAACCAACCTATCTTTAACGTCGAATTTAAAATGACAGAGTTTTCCTATAATTCATAAAATAGAACTTTTGTAAATCAGCTGTTGCTCTGTCACGTAACGCAGTTGATGGTAAAATTACTTTGTGCGACGTTGCTTTCATTTATATCATCTCATCATGCTGGATTCGAACTTATGTCGCACTCGTTTGCTTAACCATGCGGCATTTTTCCGTAGTGCTTTTCGGCCCCACCAGTGGCTGAGAGGTTCTGCTCTCGAAGCTGGTAGACGAGAGGTGCTGGGTTCAAATCCCTGTCGCGCTCGTCGACCTAACCGTTCGGAGTTTTCCATGGTTTTCTTCTAACCTTGTCGTAAATACGAGTTAGGATCCCTTAAAAAGGCCCCCATGGAGGGTACTCCTCCTAGGGCCTATATCCCTCGTGTCGATAATTGACCGTCATAAATCAACCCAACCCGTAGTGCTTTTCAAACATGCGAATACCCAGCTGAGATTTTCTTATAAAATCCTCCACGTAGGAGAACCCCCTCAGTCTGTGTATATCGTGCAGCGAATTGGTCGCAACAAACACCAACCCTGCTTTTATTTTTTTAACTTTCTTGAACATTCATACTTTTAAAATTTAATCTTTATTCATTCAATGAATTACATTATTTTATTGTTCCTTAGCTAAATTATTAAACTTTAAATTAAAATATTGTTAGTTAAATTCTGACCGATTTTTCATTTTACAGAGACTTATGTAAGTTCCTTATTCATAGAGAGATTCTTAAGGCCATACACCAGTCACCCTAAAAGACTCGGACGCTAATGTTAATCCTAAGGTGGCGTTATTTTCAAATTTCTCGCTTAAATTTTAATATTTTTGAATGATTTTTTTTTTTTTTTTTTTTTTTTTTTTTTTTTTTGGTAAAGGATAGCTGAGGACATCTCTAACGTGGTTAGTTGTTACATTTTCGATTTTGGTTACATTTTTTTATATGAGGATAGTTTCACTTTCAATAATAAGGCCGACCGCAGCGACATCTGCTTTAAAAATAAATTTACCTCTAGTAAAAGTAATAATAATAATAAATCCGAAACCGAAAAAGAAAAAGTTGAAACTAACTGCTTTAGACATCGTCTTCAGCTATCCTATGCAAATAATAATAATAATAATAATTCGAATGTGAAAATATTTTCCTAAAAAAAAATCCTCAAATAAAATCGGAAAAGTAATCAACGGCGGAAATAGAGATTGATCTCTGCTATCCAATGCAAAAAAATCGTTTAAAAATATTGAAATGCAAACAAGATATTAGAAAAATAATGCCCCATGGGAATAACATTAGAGATCAGGTGTTTTCAATTGAGTGAAGAGGTCCCTTAAGCTAGGAAACTCATCAAACCTTTCTTTCTGTTTCAACACCTGTTCCAATTTTCACGGCGAAATTAAAGTGGCAGTATTTTCCTATAATACATAAAATTGAACATTTGCAAATCAGTTGTTATGTTTCGCAGTTGATAATAAAAGTACTTTGTGCTCCGTCAGTTTCATTTACTACATCATTTCTGGATATGAAATAAGAAAAATAACACGATACAATGAATTTAAAAGTACCGATGATGGTATATGCGCATTCATTTTTCTCTTGTAACATGTGCTGTTCGAAACTTCATGTATGACAATTGTAACATTTAGAACAAAACGCACACCGGAATATTAAAAGAATAAATTATTTGAATTGTTTATACGTACAATTCTTGTAATAATTCAACGGACTCTGTCTCTAGTTCAAGCACATCGACTGCTGAACACGCATTCGATGCGTTAAATAATATAAAGTAACATACATCACTCTTGAACGCTCCGCCCCATATATTTTTTCTCTTCAAAATTGAAGATGTAACAATATAATAGGAAATTTGTACAAGTGTTCTGGAAAACAGAAATTTTGAAGGGTTATATGAGGTACCCCCACTTTTGTACGACAATGTCATGCTTCCAGTGAAGTAGGTGAGAGAACAACATTTGAGCGATGAACAATCAGAAGATCAACGATTCAGAGTTTCAAGTCTCCGGCTTTTTGAACACCAGTAATTTTTTAGAGAAACTGTTGTTCTTTTAAATCGGAAAATGCGCCGATTAAATAAAACAACATTTTCTGTATTAAATTACTGGTATCCAAAAAACCGGAAACTTGGCAGGTCTGACGATTGAACTATGAATTAAGTAGTCCCTCCCCCTTTTTCCCTGAATGCTGCTTTAAACTGAGGCTGGGCGTTAGAAGAGTGATACTTTTGTGTTGTTGCCAGGGCGGTAAATAGTAGCATATAGTTTTCGGCAAAGAGAAAGGAAATAGGGGACGATTAATGAATGGTTATCATTAATTAATTTTGGGATTATCAGATGTTCTTTTACAAAACTAATTAGCGTGTGAAATAAACACTTGTAAGAAATAATAATGACTTTTGAAAAAATTAAAAAAGATTTCAAAATACGTAAAGTGGAATGCCTTGAATTAACTTCAGGATATGTAAAGAAAGAAGCAAAACTTTGGAAGCAATTTTTTAAATATTTTTTTTTTTAATTTTAGGGAAAATTACTGTGAATTAAAAACATACTTTTGGTGAGTATTATACATATGAAAATATATATTCAATATATTATATATATTTGATTATTATGTGTGTGTGACACTAAAATATATTAAAAAAGAAAATCTTTAATCCTGCTTTTGCAACACGTTATGATTTGATTATTAATTCTTTAGAGCCGGGAGAAGATGGATTATTTATTTTTCCCGCAAACTAACAAATAGGGAAAAAATTTCTATACGTTAAAGAGTTTTGAAGATATTAAGTTTTGCATGTTGTTGATGAAGGATGTGTGTATCGGGAATTTGGACGGGTATTTAGCAGAATGTTTTTTTAATTAACAGAGATAAGGCAGAAAATTTTTCGGAAAAATAAAGAGTTTTAAATATTTTTAACTTTGTGCGCTGTGATATGGCAGAAGCGAAACTTTCGTCTAAGGGAAAGGTTGCAATTTAGATGATTAATCCTTCTGAAGCAAAATAACAAACATGCCAAAAACTTTTTTAATTAAAGATTTATAGAAGAATTTATTTGTGGTTTGTGGTAAAAAGAGGGAATTTGGTGAGTAGAGATTCAGAAAAAGCTTTAACAAAAGCAAAGTCTGACGAAATGTAGACGACTCTTTTTAATTGAAGATGCAATGCATTTATTAAAAAATGAAAAACGCTTCATATAAAATAACTTCGTGAATATGTTAAAAGGGGATTTTGACTTCCCCCAACTGTCAGCGCTGGAGTCTCGTAGTGGGAGAATAGTGATAACAAGTGTTTTCCTTATTGTGAAAAAAAACTGTTTTATTTAGCACCAAGCAGAACAGAAATTATTTAAATGTGTTCATTTTCATACAATCGAATCCGCTGAAATAAATTTGCATATCCTTCGAACAGCAATCGCTTAATTTGAATTCTCTACACGTACAAAAGTGGAATAAACTTCGTTATATAGAATATATTTTTCGTAATGTGGAGATTAATTTACATGCTAATTGTGTTCAAAGTCAAAGTTCTGCAGAAAATTTCGTTAAGTAGAAAACTTCGTTAAATAGGGACTTCGTTAAAGGGAAGTTCCACTGTATATATATTTGAGAGGGACAAAACATATCAGAAATATATTTATTTATTTATTTTCTAATTACAAAAATCTTTGACAATATGTTGAATATTTTAAGAACAGTCTATTAAATTATTTTACGTTTTATATTGTTGTTGTGTTAGAATTTTCAAATTCTTATGTGTGTGTACGATAGACACAAACTCACTATCCGAGTACTTCATTAAAAATGTATAAAAATAGCAAAATAGTTGCAAGTTATCCAATAGTAACGTATTTTCATAGAATATATTACTATTATTTTGTTGTTGTTTACTTGGATTCCCTTCTCGAGAGATATTTTATTTTGTCGTGTTCTGGTTAATTTCAAATGAGATTTTCGTATTTTTCTTTTCCAGGTAAATTTAATGAAAATTACTTTATTTTTTATCATTTCTAAGTTGTGTTTCTTACTAAGTTTCTTTTGTTATTCAATGTACGTGAATCATGGCGTTAAAGAGAAAGGATGAGGTCAAATGTCATTTGAAGCACACCCACACGAAACTGTTAGCCAAAAAATCAAAACTCATAAATTATCTTTGTTACCAGAAAGTTGGTAGAATCTTACTTTTATCTTTCTAAGTTTTTCTTTTTAAAGACCATATATATATATATAAGGCTTCCTCAAGCGAGAAAAGTACAATTATTTAAATAAAAATATATAATGCTATTCTCTAATTATTTATAAAAAAAAAAAAAAAAAAAAAAAAAAAAAAAAAAAAAAAACAGAAATTATTGCTTCTATGTCGCATATAGAAATCCAAATAAACATTATAAAACTTATGTACATCTTTTCTATTTGTCTATTTGTCTTTGATGTAAAAAGGTTCAATAATAAAATCCATAATAAAACATGTATAAAGAGAAAACTGCATGTCGAATTTTGGATATACATATATAATAAGGGTATATATCAGAGCTCAGAGAAAATAAATAGTGGAAAAAAAATTAAATTACAATCTGAATTCGTAATTTTACTTTAAAATGTGAATGCCAAAAGTCTAAAATTTTCATTCTGACACTTTCACGCATAGACATAGCAACAACACTGTCAATTCTCGATGACAGGGCCGAATTCAATACTTATTAAAAGCAAAAGAGAAAAACAGCTCTTCTTGCCACTTCTTCAGAGACAACGTAAAAATGTTTACACCTCCCCCCCCCCCACCCACATTCTTCTCTGTCTTTATCGTGTTACATTCTTTTTTTTCAGTTTCAGACGCCGCCGCATCATCATTATAGTAGGTTACGACATGTCATATATGTCAACAGGTACATAAATTAGCCAATATATACATAGTCGAACCCCGTTAACACGAAATTGAAGGGACTGGGAATTTTTTTCGTGTTATCCGAAATTTCGTGTTAACCGTCGACGATAGTGGCGCCATCTATGTTAGATATAAGTACTAAATAAATTAACCTACAAATATATCCCTGCTCAAAAAATCATAAATTAATAAGAAATAGTAAATTTCATTAACAAATTAATCATCTTTTTTTAGGCAATAATAATTTTATTTACATGCTAATCATATTTTTAAATAGTCCGTTATTGACTTTGGCTTAAATTTTTGTAGAGTACTTTTTTTAGGAACGTATGGACCTAATCTAATTTGTCCAAAGCTCGGGAAGTATCCTCTTGATCCATAAGGAAACGTTGTACAGTTTTCAATGCTGCGGTAGATTCATTTATTGACACTAAACTTTTCCGTTCTGCGTCAATTTCTTCTTCCTCGTCTGACACTTCAATGTTGTCATCTTTATTTTTCAGCAGTTATTTCTTCGTCTGTCGTCACGTCCGAAGTCAGCACATCTTCATCAATGCAAATGTACTCGGAAAAAAACAATGTCGAAGAAAGAATTTACCGATTTTGGCTACATATCTTTCTGCAGACAAGTCTATGAAGCTATTTAAATCTTGTCAGTCAGCCGTTAGAAGATATGAAATCACTCTCACCGAGAGCATCAGCAAAAGCCTCTGCTTCATCTTGCAAAACTGCAAAAGTTAAAACAATGTTCTGGCTTATTGCCTCTTTTATCCACCGCAAGAGAGCAATTTCAATTTATTCATTCTTTTTTCTACACAAGCGTTTTCTCACTGGTTTGAATTAACACACAGCATAAACCGCTTCAATCTTTTCTCGATTCTTTAAAATTGTAGAAGAATTATAGCTATCCCATACTTCGCCGCATTTTGTGATTTTTTCAGCACTTTATCGCTAACTTCGTTTAATTTTTTTGCTTGGTTTCTAAAGATACTGCTTGCTGTTTTCAACTATCTTTCACAGAATTCTACAGAGCAACTGTGAACAGCGTTTCCATTATGTTAGTCAGGTAGTGAAGTAGAGATTGTCACTTCTTTCACTCACAGATAGGAGAATTCAGTCACCCGGTTTATAGTTTATGTTACTGTCAATACAGTCAACCGAGTAATGGAACAATCACTTTCAAAACAAGAAATTCCTTCCCTAAACTTTCATTGTGACTAATCTATTGCTCATATGGTTAATGTGGGAACACTTGCGCATATCAGAGATCAAAGAAAAGCAGGGATTACTCAGGAATTCAGTATTTCAGAGAATTTTCTGAAACACTTTTTCACTTTAAATCGTTTTCAAACCATGAGAAAATTCCACTTTTAATAAGAGTATGTGACATTTAAGTTTGAAATATCAAAAACATTGCATAAAGAATCATGTTTTGACTTTGACGCGAAAAAAAAATTTCGCCTTAAGCGGGATTTTCCGGAATTCTATTTCGTGTTAAACGAATTAATTAACATTGATTTTCAGACTCATCTGACGGGACCTGAAAATTATTTCGTGTTAAGCGAAATTTCGCGTTAAGCGATTTCGTGTTAACGAGGTTCGACTGTAATTATTTTTATTGTTACTTAGATGAATAGTTTATTTAAAATGACATATTTTTGAAGCTAAACTTGCAATCTTTCAGTAATTTTTTTTTAAGATAAAAGTTGGAAATTCGTAAGACTTTAGAAAAGATAACCAAACATCCATTTAAAAATGAAATAAAATGATTTTTGTTTTCGTGAAAAAATATTATTATGTATCACGTCTTTAATTTCGTTATAAAACTAAAAGTTGATATAATATAATTTAACATCGTCACTGGTTCTATATTACTATTTTAAAACAAATAATTCTAGAGTAATATTTACAGATTTTCGTATAAAGTTTTTACTTAGTAATATCAATACATTTTAATATGAAATATTTCTAAAGAAACTTTTCTATTGCAATCTCTATAAAGTTTTATATAAATTCATTTAAAGAAAATTTTCTATAGCAAAGCATTAGAAACTGCATTAAAAAATCACGTTTTTTAAAAACGACAAACATATTAAATTTTATTGTTTAGAATACTGTTTCTGTATTATAATACTTTAAGTAACGCAAAAATAATCTTTCGATGCTCTTCTTTTTTTAATATATAACATAAAATATATAATATAGTCTATACATTTCTATACATTTTTTTGAAATACTTTATATGTATATATAGAGAGAGATTTCTACGAAAAATTTTCATATAGGTTTTTTTTCTGTGCAAATTTAATGGCAGACATGTCCACCAAATGTTCTTTGACGGAAACTATACAAATGGGCGCTTCCTACAGAGATTTCTGTTCACTTCAGTCAAAATTGCAAACTTCGTCAGACATGCTGAATGTCGACAGATTATCTTTTTGGCAATAATGTTATTATAACCATCTCCAGAGATGCGCTCACAGTAATCACAGGTATCCCTCCAATTACAATTAAACTCCCATATGAATACCAGAAAAACAGAATCACACACTTTGAAAATGAACCGACATGCACAAAAATCTTCCCACAAACAATACTACAGAGGAGAGTTACTAGCTGGAAAATGCACCCTGCGGAAGAGACATCACACCTTCAAGTAAACACGGCCAGGCATGGTTTCGAACACAGCTTTTCGCCCTGCTATCTAACCATTTACACTGATGGGTCACGCACAGATGCTGGCGTGGCTTCAGCATTCTGCACCATGGAAGGCGATGTCGTGACTCATGAGTGGGCTTGCAGAATCGGAGATAACAACACGGTTTTTCAAGCGGTGTTGTTCGCGATTTGGCGGGCTTTGGAATGGATAGCCTCTAACCCCTCCCCAAAATATACACACATATACTCAGATAGCTTGTCTGGTCTGCAAGCTATCTTTTCACACAGAACTAAACACCCACTAGTACTACAAATCAAACAAATACTTAAAGTCCAAGCAAGACGCGTTGCCCTTGGTCACGTTAAGGCGCACATTGGCATCACAGGTAATGAACACGCAGACAAGCTGGCTAAACAAGCAACAGAACGACTCACCATTAACCACCATCTCCCAGTTCCATCCTCCTACATTCGCAGAACATTAAAATCCAGAATCATCACTCAGTTGCAGGCCTACTGGGATGATTCTACTGAAGGCAGATACACTTACCAGCTTGTCCCCAAAGTAACTAGAAACCTACTTAATGTAACTCCCCCAACAACTGCTTTCCTCACAGGGCACGGTCCCTTCCCCACCTATCTCACCTACTACAAAAGAGCACTGTCCGATGTTTGTCCTTGTTTCCAACAGGGCTCCCCTTCCCACTACTTTTACCATTGTCCCCTTACCAATGCCTGGCACCTACGCCTGCTTTCTAACCCCCCTCCTTTTTGACTCACTAATATCCTTTCTGGCACCATTCTCCTCAATAAGCTAAAAAATATATATCGTTTCCTGATGAATATTACTAACCTAACAAATTAAAATATTAACGGAGCAACCTAGATCTTTAAACTTTTAAAATCAATCTCACTTAAAATCAATCTTCCCAAAATGGGAGCAATGGCGCCTAATGGGTTAAACTTCCATGGTATTTAACGTTAACCCTTTAGCGGGCGGTGGTCACAGAAAAGGACACCTAATTTTAATTCCAAAACTGACAAACGGCACCAAGAATATTTAATTATTTTCTTCGTTTTATAAAGCAAAGGAAAATTAGCAAGTTTTTATTTTCTTATAAATTCTTTTGTAAATTCTGGTGTCAGTCCATTATTTCGTCATTTTAAAACAGAAAGTCGGTTGAATATTTTCAGGACGAAAAACCAAATTTACAGGGTGCGCCGCCAATAACGCGCATGCGCCAATCTGTCACATATTTTCTCATCCTTCGTTCCAACCAAACAACATTCCACTGTTTCCCGCTCTTTTAGGTAGATTTCGTAAGAAATACTACCTATTACATTATCCCCTATGTTGGAATTTGTGAAAAGTTTTTGCAGATCTACACTTCCCGATCATCACTTCCAGAACCCAAAACCACCCCCAATTCAAAACTTTTATCTATCTATCTATCTAGATCACTTTTTTATGGACACGATAACTTCAATAATTCTGCACAAATCTCTTCCAAAGTGATACACAACATTAAGGGGCATAAAGTCTTGGTCAAGTTCGATAATGGGCAAAATCGAACCAAAAGCGTGGGGGTGAAAACAGAAAAATCCCCATAACTTCTTAATTATGATACGTATCGAATCCGTTGAAAGTTATTAATACTTCTAGAAAAAGAGCCGAAAATTTATGTATGACAGATTTTTGACATCATTAAAAATGATCTCAAGGGGAGGGGGATAGGGTTTAAGAAGAAAATAATTCAAAACTTCGTCAATTCACAAGATATCATATCTGCTTAAATTTATTGTAAATCCTCTTAATAGTATCTACAACTTTTACTTTGACAAGTTTTTTTATAAGACCAACTCTTATAGCCCGAAAGAAAACAAATTCCTGTCTGCAGACACAGGTAGATTTTGAAGTGGGTGGTCTAAACTGCCGCATCGTGGCAAAAGGTCATTTCTTCTGCAATTCCCAATAAACAGGTGCCCCACTATCTGTATTTTCAAAATCTACCTGTGCCTGTAGGCCGAGCCGTCAGGAAATTGTTTCATTAATTTTTGATCGGAAATGTATGAAATTGGCAGGTGTTCTTATTTAGAAAGTATGTAATCAAAAGATGTTTTCAATAAAAGCAGAAGATATTTCAGAAAAGTAAAATGTGAAATACAACAGCGTTTCCTGGTGCGGTCGTTTCTTTGCAGCTGAAAATGGAGCAATTTTGTGGCATTTTGATTTTATTATTATAATTAAATAATAAGTTCTTAAAAGAACTGTTTGGAATTTAAAATGTTAGTCAATCTCTAGCGAAACAACAAGAACACAGACAGGCACAGACGCAATATAAAGTTTCGGCGGGAAAATGGTGGAAATTGCAAGTAGATTTTGGCGGGAGAAAAACCAGTTTGGCGGATTAAATCTACCACCTCCACCTGTGATGTCGGTCACCGAAAAGGTTGCCAATGTGGGGTCTAGTTTATTGTAAGGTATTATGGTAAGGTGTATCAAGGTAAGGTTTATTGTAAGGTATCATTTCAAGTAAAATATATGAATGATTCTTCTACTTACGCTTATCATTAATTAAATAAAGATATAGAGAATAAAAATTTGAAATTAAAAAAGTGACTTTTTTTTGTGCAGTTGATAAAGCAGCTAACAACTCCGATGTTGTTTGAAAAATTTATTATGATAATATGATACATACTAACAGGTTAATAACGTTACCTATAGCCTGTATAACACTAAGAATCAAGTACTGGTTAAAAAACATCTGGTGTTTTTATCATTGGTTAAGATTCCGTTCGCTAGAGTACAAAAATTAACTTTTCTTTGCCTTATACTAAAATTTCATGAAACATCAGAAAATTATTGGTTCATTTGTAGTAATGTAAACATAGTATTGGTAATGGATTTAATCGCAAATTTAAGGAAACACTTAAAAGGATTTTGAATATTCGAAAATTTAAATATAAAGACAGTAATAAGTATTGGATTATTTTCAACAGTTATGAAATTTGATATGAATTAATGAGTAATTATATACAGGATATACAAACCTATGATTTTGATAATATTTTTACAAATATCACTATTACTGGATTAAAAAATAGTCTTTTAAAAATTATCGATTTCATAGCAGACAAAATTGATATAGATTAAAACTAATTCAAAAATGATGTAATTTTTGTTTATACACGTATAATAACTATGTATATCTCTTTAGCGGGCGGTGGTCACAAAAAAGGACACCTAATTTTAATTCCAAAACTGACAATCGGCACCAAGAATATTTAATTAAAATTTTCCGTTTATAAAGTAAGGAAATATCAGCAAGTTATTCTTTTCTATGGAAATCGTTTGTAAAATCTGGTGTCAGTCCATTATTTCATTATTTCACAAACAGATTTATTCCACGCCGGAAAGGGTTAAACATGTTCAAATATATATTTACAAAATAATGGTATAGTCATTGGAACAAGTTATTTTTCCACTTCAGCTAACCTTTTCTTATTCTTTTTTATGATTTTCAATACTGTAGTATCAATAACGACATAAATTTTTTGGCTTTTAGATATATCAATGATTTAATCATTTAAAATTAATATTGTGGAGATCTCGCGGGCTGTATATCCCAATATACTAATTTGAAAAAAAAAAACTGAAAACATTTTCTTTACTTGAACATATTTAATTTAAATCGTATACGCATATCAATTTACAATAAACTTATAATTTCATCTTTGAGCTTAACGAATTGGTTAACTGGAATTTAAATATACATAAAAGTGTCTACATTTACTTTAGGGCAGATTTTTTTGCTATTTTAAATTATGCTTTAATTTAAAAAAAAATCTAAACGAGCGGTTTCATTATATCAGTCACCACGAGTGACTGAGAGATTCTACTCTCAAAACTGGTAGAAAGAAAGGTGCTAGGGTCAAACCTCTGTCGCGCTCGTCGACCTATCCCTTCGAAGTATTCCGTGGTTTTCTTGGAACCTTGCGTAAATACGGGTTAGGATCCTTTAGAAAGTCCCCCACGGAAATCACTCCTCCGCCACGCCGGCCTATATCCCAGTGCAGATAATCGGCCGTAACAAATAACGAACCAACCAATCATTACATCAGTATTTTGTTGTCTAAAAATAACATAACGCTTAATTTTATTAATAGAAATACGAGTTTTGTAGGCAGTATTCATTTTTGACTGATTGTTATATGATGGACAGTCACTGACTTGTTTTACTTAAACTTGAACTTGAACTTGTGATAGGTTCAATGGGCTTCCAAGTTGCGAAGCAACTGCACACCCCGGCTTTGAGTAGGTGTATATCAAATCATGAGAGAGTCATATGAAATGTCTAGCCGTAGTCTAATTGACTACATAAAAGTAGGATAGTGTTAAGTATATCTATAAAATAATGAAAATTTACTAGTTAAAGTATAAAAGTAAAAATAGTTCATATAGTTAAAAAAAAAAATGCCAGGCGAGCCTTTTGGATGCTTTAAAATGATGCATGAGACAGTAAGGCAACGGACACGGTATGAATTTGGATGGATTTTTTAACATCAGTTTTTGGTTGTTTTGTGGCTAAAGTTTGGGTATAAATTATATTTGCTATGCACTGTATATTATATATATGTGTGTATTATTTCAGCTGTTTCTTTAGATTGCGATATATACTGTTTATTGTGGCTTCGGGTCCGGAGGCGGAGTGTTTTTAACATGATTTCGAATGTTTTGTGCATTTGGTTTACGCATTGCGACACTCTGTACGAAACTCCCTGCCACTATTGCACTAATTTATGATATATAATTTTCGTTTTGAAACTTCGCTGTCATTTTACAATATACCCACTGCCGATGAGGTCACTGGAATTCTGGGTCTGCCAATTATTTACAAAATACAATCTATTATATATATATATATATATATATATATATATATTGACAGCCCAGTAATAATATTGATATAAAGCAAAAATATATAATTAATAATTAAATTTAATTAAAATTAATTAATTAAATTAATAATTATACAAAATATATAATTAAATTATATAAAAAAAACCTTACATTGTTAAAAATTTATATTAGTGTAATATGTATTGGTTGTTCGGAAGGTTCCTTCCGTTTTGGAAAACCAATTCGCACCGGAAAATTCTGCCCGTCAACATGAGCTATGGGAATTAATGTCTAATAATTAAACAGGAATTTTCCGGTATGAACCAACTTTCTCAAACCGTTTGGTTGGTTGGTTTATTTTATGATGGCCGATTATCTACACGAGGGATATAGGCCCTAGTGAGCAGTGACCTCCGTTGGGGTCTTTTTAAGGGATCCTAACCCGTATTTACCGATTGGTTAGAAGAAAACCATGGAAAACTTCGAACGGTTATATCGACGAGTGCGACAGGGGTTTGTACCCAGCAACTAACGTCTACCAGCTTTGAGAGCAGAACCTCTCAGCCACTGGTGGGGCCTTTTCCATATGGAAGCAACTTTCCGGACAATCCAATATTCATTAACAAATTATTAATCATTATATAATTACTATTATAATAATTATATTGGGTACATTGTATTATTAAATTTAATACATGTTATTACATCTCTTTCATAAACAGCGTCCTTTAAATAAATAAATTACATTTTAGGTCATTTAATATTATTTTAAATTGTCTTTTATAACATAATTAAATGTATTTAAAAATAATAGCCCTTCATATTGTGAAATTTACCGCTACCTAGATCCGTACCTCTGGAGATAAAGGACGGGAAACAAGCGACATATTTTGTATATATATATCATATACACTCACTCCGGCATAGCTCAGACACAATTTAAGCATAAGCTAGTGCAATCTTTTTTCCCGACCTATAAAATGAATGGAATGGTCCACAAGTTGGGTTAGCGAGGTGAATTGAAGCGCTAGTGACTGCAATGGTCATCATCAATCAAAAAATAATCAGGGACGATACATTTCGCTTCTATAATTTCCGTATCTTGATAACTGCTACAATTTCCAAGAATTTAATATTCTAATCCTTAAAGCGTAGTGTTATAATTCGTTATTAATTTCTTGTACAAGGTATGTTTTTGCTAAAATCCACTTTAATGATAATGAAAAACAACGAAATTGTTCAGTGTATGCATAATAATGATTTAGAACATCTTCTCGATGAAGATACTGGCTGCATCTTTGATTTTCTATATGCCTTAAGTCTTGATACCTTCCTATTTTTATATTGTCTAAATTTTCAGTTCATTCATTTAAAGATTTGTTTATGGGTCAAAAGTGACAATTATTTTTATCTTCAATCGCCTAAGCTTTTGAATCAGACGGACGTTTGTTGGTTACATAAAGTAAGAATTCTTATTCAGAATTTCTGCAATGGATGCAGAATTTCTGAATAAAAATAAATTCTTGAAATACGTCCATAGATTAGCTAATGATGCAAATTGGTTAGTGGCCGATTTTATTTTTGTGAATTTAAATTATTATATGTAGCTTCAATTTTTAGTTCTATAAGTCATAAAAAAATATGTTTATTATTTTGTTTTTCTGTGTACAAGTTACAGTAAAAAAATAAATATTAGATTAATCGTCATCGCTATTATTTTTACTTAAAGAATATTAATAAAAATAAGATATCTTTAAAAACAAAATAAAAACACATTTGTATGACTGCTATAACTAACATTTGGAGATATATATATTAATTTTAATTCACTATAATTAAAAAACATACATGAACTATGTGTAATATATTTTGTATTACAATAACTAAAACTACCAAAATATCTAAAAAAAGGGGGTTTTTTTGTTTGTTTTTTTCTTTCCTTACGAAACACTGAAAAACTTTCATGAAACATACCCCTCAATAAAAGTAAAATTGGCTTACCTTTTTTGTTTACACCTTTTATCGCGAGATTTAATATACAAACAGGCATTTCACATGTTTTAAATTTAATTCAGTTAATTAAAAGGTTTGTGCACTTAATTCCAGTAAACATGTTATCAAACAAGAATTGTAACAAACCTGTATATTTGTTTAATATTCTCTTTCATTTATAACCGTCGCTAATGGCAGCATTTGAATTGAAAAAAAAAACGATCACTGTAGACCTCGTCCACACATATTGTGGTATAAAACAGATTGGAATTAAAGACACATGCGCGTTGCAGTTCTTGTTATCTTGGCGAATCATGCAACCGCAGCTATTGCCAGAAAGTAAAGTTTTTCTCTTTGTATCAAACTCACGTTAAGCATTCGTAATCATTCTTTCGAAGCTGGACACCTTTCTCCTTTACATTCTTTGGGCGGAAAAGAAATATTGAACCATAACAATAGTTACTATTTTGTCTCGCCAGCGGCGGCATACAGCATCATAGTTTATAATAAAATGATTTATGCAAAATATAAAACTAATAATATAATACTAATGTATTGAAATGTATAATAGCAAGACGTATTTACGAATACATGTTTGCTATTAATGTGCATGAAATTTCTTTGTTTCCTTTGTTCAACTACAGAAAATTCTACAAATTCTTTTATTGAATAATTTTAGACCCTAAAATTAATAATCACTCCTAAAATTAATAATCAGAGTGATTTTTTCAGTTTTTTAATGCAACATTTTCGTCATTTTTTTTAACTATAATAAAAAGATTTTTAACAAACTATGTCAAATTTTTAGAACGTCTTTTTTTTTTCTTTTTTTTTTTAATATTAAACATTAATACTTATGCGGAAACTTATTTTTACGAAAAGGTAAATTTTTTTAAAAATCCCAAAAATGTTTGTTTATTTTATTTATTCATTTATTCATTTATTCTTTTAATGTAAAATAGCAATATGTATTTACGGATACATATTTGCTATTAATGTGTATGACATTTCTTTCCGTCTTTTTTCAACATCCGAAAATTCTAGAAATTCTTTTATTGAATAATATTAGACCCTAAAATTAATAATCAGTCCTTGATGAAATTTATTTTTTCAGTTCTTTTTTAACACTTTCGGCATATTTTTAAAACCACAGTAAAGAGATTTTTAACAAGCTGTGCCAATTTTTTAGTGCATTTTGTTTTTTCTATTATTTATTAAACATTCATATTCATGGGGAAACATATTTATTATGTATATGTTGAAAACGTGCTGCCTATAAGTATCGCATGGCATCTCCGCTTTTTATTTTTTTGGAATGAAAGTTAATGCATATTCAGTAGAAAGTAATTTAACATTGACGCCATACATTTTTAAATATTACATGCGTTATACAAAATTCAGTCGTTTAAGTAAACGGAATTCTATTAAAATGGGAACATTATTGAAAACACAGTTATTGCTTCAATTGACTGTGTATGATCTCTCCGCCCCCAAAGATGGAAAAAGACCGTGCGATTCTATATTGATATATTATATATCTACCGTGCTATTCATTGTAATCAATTTTGATTTATTTATTTATTTATTTTTGTAAAAATAATTTTATAATATGAATATAAAACTACATTAATTCATATTAATTCGAACATCGTAATTCGCAGCTTTATGATATTAAGTTTCTTTTATTTTTGGCATCTTTGTTTTTGGCGTCTGTAACACAATGAATGTAATATAGCAAATAGTCCTTTTCTCTTTAATTTATAACCAAATTCTAAATTAACAAAAAAAGAAAGGCCAAGTACCATATTTATTTCACCGTCACTTCGTAATGAAATAAATAAAATATTTAAAAAACAAATGGTTTATTTTGGGAATTACTAAGTGCTGTTTTTAACGTCTTATCCTTTCCTCCTTATCTAGCGACTCTTTTTAAAAATATCAATATTTTATTTTTGTTTCTTTATACCTTTCTCGTTACTCATTTATTTATTTATTTTTAATTTAATTATTTTTCCATTTTAAAATCTTAAAGTCTTTAGCTTCTATAACTTTCCTCCTATATTCGCCCGTGATTCCTATTTATTATTCGTTCGAAGCACGAGTTCTTTCTCCTGTACATTCTTTGGACGGAAAAGAAATATTGAACCATAAGTATGCTACTATGCTGTCTCGCAAGCAGTGGCAAACAGCATCATAGTTTACAATAAAATTATTTTATGCAAAATATAAAACTAATAATAAAATATTAATGCATTCAAATGTAAAATAGTAAGATGTATTTCCGGACACATGTTTGCTATTAATGTGTATGACATACCTTTTTTTTCCACAACATAAAATTCTAGAAAGTCTTTTATTAAATAATTTTGGACCCTAAAATTAATAATCAGTCCATGATGAGAATGATTTTGTCTGGTTTAAAATGAAACATTTTCAACACTTTATTAAAGCCATAGTAAAAATGTTTTAAATAAACTATATGAATTTTTTAGAGCATCATTTTTTGATATTTATCTTTAATATTAAAGCAAAAGCTAATCGCGCGTGCTGTTTGTTCTATGTTACTTTCTTTTATATCATTTCTTGATATGGAACAGAAAAATTAATACAATACAATGAATTTAAAAGTACTGTCTACTGGATTTAAGGAGGCATATTTAGAATTTGGGAAACAAAAAGAAATATCTGCTTTTTGAAATCTTAAGAATAAGAATTGTAACATTTTAAATTAAAACTTACACCATAAATTTTAACGAATAAAATGTTATAAATATTTACATCTAGTACACTTGTTCAGAAGTTAGAATTACGTTGCTCTTACATTGCATCGACCGCTGACGTTGTCAGGCATTCGATGTATATTAAACAGTAAATGAAATAGTAACAGTAGTGTATGGGTAAGTGGGGGACAGAAAATTCTGCACTTACAATGAAGTTCTCCTTAAAGCGCATACTCAGACGTCAATTACAAGCGTCTGGGGAGAGAACCACTGCTAATGTTACGACTTAGAAAATTTCGGCTTTTGATTAACTCGTTTCTGCGCGTGCGTCAGCAGAGGCGAAAAGGGCAAAAATGCTTCGATTTCTTCTCTTGAGTGTACCGTACTGAGGTATGGATCTTCCCTTTTCGTTGTGTATTTGTTTATGAGGTGTTTGAAAAAGTTAAGTGAAGTACATTTCAGCGTTTATGTGATTTAAACTTTAAGCTTTTATGCGATATAAACTCAGTGAGCAATGCAAAAACATCAAATGGTTTTAAAAGTTTATATATACGTATATATATATATATTCTGGTTGTATGGTTAGCGCTCTTTAACACAAATGACAAATAAAAACAACACTAAACATGGACAAGATTGGAAGACTATTAGTAAACAGTTATTTGCATTTTGTTATAATCTGCTTTATTTACGGAACTCTTCTGAAATATTATTAAATACAAAATTTTAAGTGTTATAAATGACTGAATCTGTAAAAAAAAAAAATAAAAAAAAAAAAATAAAAATAAATAAATAAAAAATATGTATATGTGTTGAGCTATTTATAATTTATTTTGAGAATTTAAAAGTTTTAAAAAAGAGATACATTTCCATTAGCATCAGTTAAGTAATAATTTGTTACCAGTAATCAGAAATTAAAGGATTTCGAGGTTAACCCCCCCCCCCCCCAAGAGCATTTTAAAACTGATTAAATATATACAAGATAAAATTACAATATGATGTGTAAAAACGATGGTGAAGAAAAACATAAGAAGCATAAAATGTTTACCATTCATTTGTTTCAAGACCTCATAATAGGAACCTCTATTTCAACATAAAATTAAAGACAAAATGAGAAGCAATAGTAGCAAAATAATACATTTATGTTACTGCTACTGTTCTTTCTTATGTTTTTCTTTGAAAATTGAAGACGATTCTCTTTTATGAACCTTTTAACACCTAAATGCTAAATTTGTAATGTTGTATGTACTTTTCATTACGTCAGTCTTATATTTACTAAACACTGTTTTATGGGCATGCAACACAACAAAATTGTTCATCTAATGAATAACAATCACAAACCCTCCCAGATGAAGATTCTGGCTGTACTACTGAGTCAGATACTTAAAAAACTTATTGAATAATTTAATTGAATTTAAAGTGATTTCTCTCTATTGTGATGAACAGTTCACATTTTCTTCTTTTTATATTATGTACTTTTAGAGGGGATTAAAAAGAAATTTTATCTTTAAAATTATTAATCATAAAAGTCAACACAGATAAAAATGCCTGTTATGAATACATTTTTTTTTTCTCTTGTCTGTAAATGATTTAACTGTAACTAATGTGTTTAAATGGATTAACATAAATTGATGTCTTAAATAATCTAAATTGATGTTTTAACTGTAGTGTAACTGTTAGAGCATATTTTAATTCAGTTGGAAAAATTAGGCTCCAAAATAGAGAATATCCATGGTCAAAGTTATAATAATGGAGCAAATATAAAAAGGATCGAATTGAGATGTGCAAAGCACATTTTAAAACGAAAATTATAAAATATATTTTCCTTTGCCCTGTTGATGCTATTCATTGAATTTAGTTATAAATAATGCTACAAAACAGTTCAATTTTTTTTCTAAACATTTTTTTTAATGTATGTTTTTACACTGGATACTCAGAGTTACACCAGCACATAACTTCTTTAACTTTAAAACATATTAATATGATTTGATTAGGAAGTTGAGTTTACACTCTCTAAAGCTTCTCATGTATGATTTACCCACTGTACATGGACCATTAGGCGAATAAATAGATATTGCCAAGATAGATATAGGCCAAGAAATAGATATTGACATTATCTATTTCTACTATTTCATTCTATTTCAACCTGTTTCAACCTATTAAAAACAAAAACGTATTATTATTATTATTATTAATTATCTATTTACATATAAAAGAGTTTTTCCTCATATGTTTCATGAGTTCTGACTCATAATCAATGCACAGTCCAAACTACTGAACATAGAAGAATGAAAATTGGGGAGCTAATACTTCTTTTGACATAAGCATGAAGATTGACATAAGACAGGATTTTTGAAAATTCCCCACTCTAAGAGGGTTAAAAAGGTAGTCAAAATTTTTAGAACACCTCACCATATCTCATCAGCCATTTTAGGTAGAAGCATGAAATTCCAGAAAATAAATCTACAGAAAAAAATAATCAAATACAGTAGACTCCCTTAAATCCGCTTAGCTTAAAACCAGAGGTTATGCAGATTTTAGAATTTTGTGGATTTCTGGTCACTGTTTTGTTTACATTTTTAAACAATAATTTGAATGTAATAATGCATTCGAAATTATAATGAATACTTACAATAAAGTAAAATAGTTAAGTAAAATAAGAAAAAATAAGAAAATTTAAAAAACATTTAAATTTTTAAAAGTAAAGGTCAAATAAATAATGGATACATAACTAAATATGTATAATCATGAGAAAATTTTTCTTGAATTATTCAGTAAAACTCGCCTAATAAATGTACACTAATAATTCACATCAAAATCTTAAAATAACAAAGTTTTCTTTCATGTTTAGCTGTACTTAACCAAAAAAGCTTGATCAATACATAAATTATTTGGTAAAAATATTGCTATCGCCACTGATATCAGCACTATCTAGAATTTTTTCAGAAATAAATTTATACATTCTTCATGAGAAAACATGAGTTGAATCATATCAAACAGAATTACATATTAAAATGTGTACAGAATGATAAAAAAAAAAAAAAAAAAAAAAAAAAAAAAACTTACAGTTAAGATGTAGGTGTCAAATTTAAGTTTCATTGTTTACATCGGAAACTATGTGTGGATTTTAGGGTGGCAGATTTGTGGGAGTCTACTGTATGTATTCCAGTGATTTTACAAAATCCTTCCCTAAGGGGATTAAAAGGGGGGTAAAAATTTTTAGGACATTTCACCATATCTCTGCAGTAGTTTTAGGTAGAAGCGTGAAATTCAAGATAACAAATATATTAAGAAAATAGTTAAACACAGGTAGTTCAGTGAATTTAGAACTATTCTGTCGCCAAAATCAACTTTGAACTGGATAATGTAAGATTGTACGAATAAGACGACAGATATATAAGACAACAATTTATTTGATTAAAGTTTTTTTTTTTTTTTTTTTTTTACTAGATGTATTTTGTTTGATTCAAGATTCTTTAATAGAAACCAACCGGCGTAGCAGGCAAAGGCTGCTAGTATTGTATATTGTGTCAGAATTCTATCACTAATTGATTTAAACAATTAAATGATCTTATATTTTAGAAGTTTTGTATGATATCTCTTGTATGGATGGGCATTTCAACTTATTTTGCAATGCTGACACACTTGATGACTTGAAATAAAAATGTATGAGTTTTTCAGGAGAAAATATATAAATTTTCAGCCGAGAAGAAAGCTAAAATTTCAAGACGAGTGGCCATAACTTGGATGATTGATTATTATAATCTATATATATTTAAAATTCAATGTGGATCTGGTAAGACAATTTCAGCTTTATGCACAATGAGCATTTTAGGGTGTTATTCTCTTGAGTATACTGAGAAACCAGTTTTGAATTTTCACATATTATTAGGCTTTTGATAAATCGGTTCAATAGTATATATATATAGTTTTTTTTTTTTTTTTTTCAATTTTTTTCAAATCCCGATTGTAAGACCCCCCTTTTTAGGTGCGTTCGTAATTATATAAATACGTAGCACCTATAGTCGTCGTTTGGTCCGTCCGTCTGTCCGTCCGTCTGTCTGTGTCTGTCCGCATATAACAACGCAAAAACTACCCAACCAAATGGTTTGCAATTTAAAATATATTATCTTTGCAGAATTTTGTCGAGACATTTCAAATTTTATTAAAATCGAATCAAAACTTTAGGAGATATTAATAAAAATATTTATTAAGAAATTTGATTTTTTTTTTTAAATCGGTGCTTTCTTGTTATAGGAGCTTCCGATGGATGTTAAATCGTCAAGCGACCGAGATACTTATTTTATGACAGAAATTAATCTGCAGACGATATAATTCATTTCACAGAATTAAAAATCATCAAGATCTGAATATTTATATAACTAGCTGATACATATATATCTGAATATTTATATAACTAGTTAAGATATTTGTATGAACAGTGTCATAAAATATATACTTAACTAGCTGTTTAACCCGTTCTACGCACGGGATATCATGAATTTAATTCTAAAACGTGCGTACGAACGCACCTCGTTTGTAACGTTTGACGTACAATTTCCAACTTGTTCAAAATAAAAAAAGTTTAAATTCGGGAGGGGGCTTATAATCGGGATTAAAAAAAAACATTTAAAAACCTGTTTTTATTATTAATTTAGAAGTAAAAAAGGGGCAAGAATCTACCGTATTTCGGCAGAAAAAAAAAATAATAATAAATTCCCAACCCTAAATTCCTGCCGCACCTCCCCCCCCCAAAAAAAATAAAAAAAATAAAAAAATATTTTTAAATATTTTTATAAATATAATAAATATAAAAATAATTAATGGACTTTTGTCAGAGGGGTGGGGGAAGCTAAGCCTTCTTACGAATCCCCATTGAAAAGACATTCAAGTTTAGAGTTTCTTTTTTCATGATCACACGTTAAAAATATACTAAACATGCTTTTCGGAAGGGCGCTGCTTACCTGACGGGGGAAAAAAATAATCAATATATGCCTTATTTGCCATATTTCTATATGTTTGTTTTATTTTGCATATTTAAAAATTGTCCTGCTCGTAGAGTTCTGAAGAAAATTATTAGATATGTTTATTTCATTTTTATATTCACCATTACAAAAATAAAGTCGGGAAAAAAGCGGTATGCAGCGTCATAAATTCGTCAATGCGTCATAAATTCGTTAAAATTTTAAAAATTAATTGAAAAATAAATAAATGATGCGAAAAAATTTTGGCTTTCACGAATGGGATTAGAGAGAGATCAGATATATATGTATTTTTTTTTATAATAACAAAGTTGTGGTTCAAAAATTACCGATAGATGGCGCTGACATTCGTAAAAATGAAGCACATTTTTGCAAATTAAGCTGTCAATAAAACACCTTGTTGCACATAGAATCTTTTTTTGATACCATCAGATGCTATATTTACCAGATCAAGCTTTGTTGATTAAGCCCTTCTACAAGAACGGGAAATCAGCAACCGGTGCATTGCGAAATTTCCGCACAGCAAAAGGACTCAATACCAGAATAGGGCCCGTACCCTTCAGGGGTGCAACTCAAACGTGAAAGGTTCCATTCTCCCATTGGTTGACGAAGAACCGGAAGTCACGTGATTTTTTTAAATCTTCGTACAACTTTGCTTAAAGCACATACTGTCTATGAACGATTTAGCGCGGTGGTTAAAGCACCGGACTTCTAATCTGAAAGTTTCAAGTTTTGTCCTCTCTGATTTTTTTTAAAAATCTTTTTTAGAGTTTTGTTTTGATCTTTACGGAATTAATTAATAAAGATTTTTTAAAATTATTATTTAAATATAGTTAATCATTATTAATATTATATTTAAATATATATAGTTAATGTTAATTAGTATTATATTTAAATATATATAATTAATATTTTATTTAAATATGTGTGTGTGGGTATGTACATATATAATTAATATTTATTATTATTACTTAAATATATAATTAATATTAATAAAAATTATTATTTAAATGCATATAATTAATATTTTCGCTTAGTGGTTTGTAATACATTCTCTTCCATTTTTAGTAAATAATTAGTAAGATATAAATTATTTAAGAAAATAAACCAATATATCTTAAAGAAAAACTTAGGATTTTTTTTAATGTAGCTCAAACAATGATTTTTTGTTTTGAATGATACACTTTGTAGAAGCCCATACTGTAGCTTGTCAGATGCTTCAAATAAACGTCTCTTTCTTACTATAAGCCTGATTTGCATTCATCTGCTTCATATTGTCCATGCCAGCACCATCTATCGGTAATTTTTTGAACCACAACTTTTTTTGTTATTTAAACAAATCCAATCTCTCTCTCATTCCATTCGTGAAAACCGCAATTTTTCCGCATCATTTATTTATTTTTAAGTATTTTTTAAAATTTTACCGATTTTATGGTGAACCCGGTATATTACTATATATATATATATATATTTCAAGGATTAAAATTTTAATTAATAAAAATAAGAAATGTTGTGTTCCGGAAAAGTTAATCTGTAAGAAGTTAACAAATATTATTTAGTTCATTAAAAAAAAAAAAAAAAAAAAAAAATCCTCAGAACGAAAGGACTGCCCGAAAGGAGATCGTTTTAAACCTTTGCTGTGAACTATAAATATAGTATAAGTATTTTTGTAATAAAAATAAGATAATAATTATCATAAAAAATAGAATAGAATAATAGACAAACAAAATAGTCAATAAAAATCACTACATAGTATAAAACAAAGACGCTTTTTCTGTCCCTATATCCCTATGTACGCTTAAATCTTTAAAACTACGCAACGGATTTTGATGCAGTTTTTTTTAATAGATAGAGTGATTCAAGAGGAAGGTTTATATGTATAATAACCATATGTTTTGCTTTGTAATTTCAGATAAATCACTACATAGTATAAAACAAAGTTGCTTTTTCTGTCCCTATATCCCTATGTACGCTTAAATCTTTAAAACTACGCAACGGATTTTGATGCGGTTTTTTTAATAGATAGAGTGATTCAAGAGGAAGGTTTATATGTATAATAACATCCATTAAACAGAGGAGAAATACTGTTATTTTTGAGGTTTTTAATGTGATGTCGTACATAATTTCATTTTTTCAGCTTATACATTGCAAACGCAGGCTGAACCCTACAAGATTTATCAAAATAATGTACTAATTATTGTACACATTAAAAAGGTCTACAGAAAACACAAAGAGATGAAGGTTTTCAAGGTTAACCCGAAGCAAAGCGAGGGAGGGCCGCTAGTTATGAAATAAGATATACCTATGAGCGCCTGCAAGGGGTAAAATTTATTCTCAAATGATTTAAAGTGATTGAATACTAACAGAAAAATAATTAATGGACTTTTGTCAGAGGGGTGGGGGAAGCTCTGCCTTCTTACGAATCCCCATTGAAAAGACATTCAAGTTTAGAGTTTCTTTTTTCATGATCACATGTTAAAAATATACTAAACATGCTTTTCGGAAGGGCGCTGCTTACCTGACGGGGGGAAAAAATAATCAATATATGCCTTATTTGCCATATTTCTATATGTTTGTTTTATTTTGCATATTTAAAAATTGTCCTGCTCGTAGAGTTCTGAAGAAAATTATTAGATATGTTTATTTCATTTTTATATTCACCATTACAAAAATAAAGTCGGGAAAAAAGCGGTATGCAGCGTCATAAATTCGTCAATGCGTCATAAATTCGTTAAAACTTTAAAAATTAATTAAAAATAAATAAATGATGCGAAAAAATTTTGGCTTTCACGAATGGGATTAGAGAGAGATCAGATATATATGTATTTTTTTTTTATAATAACAAAGTTGTGGCTCAAAAATTACCGATAGATGGCGCTGACATTCGTAAAAATGAAGCACATTTTTGCAAATTAAGCTGTCAATAAAACACCTTGTTGCACATAGAATCTTTTTTTGATACCATCAGATGCTATATTTACCAGATCAAGCTTTGTTGATTAAGCCCTTCTACAAGAACGGGAAATCAGCAACCGGTGCATTGCGAAATTTCCGCACAGCAAAAGGACTCAATACCAGAATAGGGCCCGTACCCTTCAGGGGTGCAACTCAAACGTGAAAGGTTCCATTCTCCCATTGGTTGACGAAGAACCGGAAGTCACGTGATTTTTTTAAATCTTCGTACAACTTTGCTTAAAGCACATACTGTCTATGAACGATTTAGCGCGGTGGTTAAAGCACCGGACTTCTAATCTGAAAGTTTCAAGTTTTGTCCTCTCTGATTTTTTTTAAAAATCTTTTTTAGAGTTTTGTTTTGATCTTTACGGAATTAATTAATAAAGATTTTTTAAAATTATTATTTAAATATAGTTAATCATTATTAATATTATATTTAAATATATATTTTTAATGTTAATTAGTATTATATTTAAATATATATAATTAATATTTTATTTAAATATGTGTGTGTGGGTATGTACATATATAATTAATATTTATTATTATTACTTAAATATATAATTAATATTAATAAAAATTATTATTTAAATGCATATAATTAATATTTTCGCTTAGTGGTTTGTAATACATTCTCTTCCATTTTTAGTAAATAATTAGTAAGATATAAATTATTTAAGAAAATAAACCAATATATCTTAAAGAAAAACTTAGGATTTTTTTTTAATGTAGCTCAAACAATGATTTTTTGTTTTGAATGATACACTTTGTAGAAGCCCATACTGTAGCTTGTCAGATGCTTCAAATAAACGTCTCTTTCTTACTATAAGCCTGATTTGCATTCATCTGCTTCATATTGTCCATGCCAGCACCATCTATTGGTAATTTTTTGAACCACAACTTTTTTGTTATTTAAACAAATCCGATCTCTCTCTAATTCCATTCGTGAAAACCGCAATTTTTCCGCATCATTTATTTATTTTTAAGTATTTTTTAAAGTTTTAACGATTTTATGGTGAACCCGGTATATTAATATATATATATATATATATATATTTCAAGGATTAAAATATTAATTAATAAAAATAAGAAATGTTGTGTTCCGGAAAAGTTAATCTGTAAGAAGTTAACAAATATTATTTAGTTCATTAAAAAAAAAAAAAAAAAAAAAAAAATCCTCAGAACGAAAGGACTTCCCGAAAGGAGATCGTTTTAAACCTTTGCTGTGAACTATAAATATAGTATAAGTATTTTTGTAATAAAAATAAGATAATAATTATCATAAAAAATAGAATAGGATAATAGACAAATAAAATAGTCAATACAAATATAATAATAAATTGGGACATTTGTAAAAGTTACCTTAGTGTTAGATCCTTATTAAACAGTGATTAAAATGCTTCTGATGCTACAGATTTCCTCAGTCGTAGCAAATGGGGGCTTTGTGTCCTCCCCTCTCAGACACACACATAGATTTTATAGACCTATGTCTATTTATTGAGAATCTTTGAATGATTAAATTTATTAAACTATAAAAAAATAATCTCCCCAAAACGAAAGGAATGCCCAAAAGGAAATCTTTTCAAACCTGATGATTACATTATTATAGTATAGAGATTATAGTATATTATAATCAAAACAACATTCAATAGATTTACATAGATAGAATACACTACATTAAAACTCAAAATTGACCCACTCCCTTTTCCGATATATTTTTCTAACTTTGTTATTGTCTTTTTCATTTCTAAATAAAAACAAAATTGCGAAGCCGAATACCCAAATTTTATTTTTATGGAAAGCCATTAGCAAATAACAAGAAATGAAAGTCACACCCCCCATCACCCTCCCCAAATACAAGCAAACAAAAATGTCTGAGACAAAATATCTGTTCTAAAATAACTTCTCTTCGTGAATTGATTGAATAAAAATCATTAAACGGGGGAAAAAAACAGGTTTCCTAAACAAAATCTACAAATCTGTTCAAAAAACATTTCTATTGATTAAATATATATTAATTAATATGTAGGATCTTAATAAGTAAATTGCTTACAATAATAAATTCCATAACTCAAATGATTAAAAAGCTACTTCGAAAATCTGTGATATTTCTTTAATTTAACAAGCAACATTTTTATCTATTAAAAGCTCTAATATATTTCAAAATTAATTTTTTTTCATACCTTTTCCTATTTTTACATACAGGGAAAAAAATATTAATAAATTTAAACTTATATCATAAATATTTCAATTAAATAAACATTATTATTAAATAAAAATTACATTAGTATTTCATTCTAAATTTTCATTTTAAATGCTAGATATTATTCTGCTATTTAGATCACTATTGCACATTAATAAATAGGTATATTAATCTGAAAAACTTATGTGAAATATATACAAAGACATTCTCTATTAAAATAGAACAGATGAAACAGAAAAATCTTCCGCTTTGAATTTTGCAGAAATACATTCCTGCCAATTTAAATATTTACATAATGTACAACACATAATCTAAATATAAAAAAAGCACCTATTAAAAAGTAATTTAATGGTATAAAATATATAGAACAAACATAAAACTTACACCATAAAATTTATATCACAAAATTTTATTTAGAAAATAGTATGGCTTTCTTTGTACCTCTTAAAGATGAATTGGAAACAGCATTTCATGTCGATCGGTTGCTGTAGTAACTAGGCAGCAGATTTATTGTTTTAAAAATTAATATTTGGTTTTGGCGCTAGGGCTTCACATTTAGTTTATCAGCTGCAAGACATTCTTGTCATGGCTAAGCCAGAGAAATTAAAGGGTTAGTGCAAAAATATACATACGGAGTAAATATTCTTTGGTTAGTGTATAGGATGTTTGGCGAAGCCACATGCCTCCGATGGAGTCGTGCGGGTACCGTACCGTATAGCCATGGACAATGTTCATGCGCGACACGATATTAACACTATTTCGTTGGAAGTCCTTCTTTAGTTGTATGTTCATGCATATAGCACTGCTCCTTACTCGGCCCCTTTATCATTATCAGAATTTCAACAGGAAGAATTTTTCTTTTTGTAATCACAAAATGACTATTCTAATTTCTGTATACATTCGAACTTTCTGACTAAAGATGCATGCCAAACTGGCAACCCTAGTTTATACGAGGTGACTCCAAACCGTTTCTGTCAATTCAGTGTCATTTTTCTAATAAGATTGGGCGGAGTTTACACTCAAGATCTACAACTAACTGTGAAATGAAGTAGTGCCCTCTCGCCCTTGGTGTATGCTGTAAAATCTGAGGTTAGGGATTTAGTACTTTAGTGGTGGTGTCTGGAAAATAAATAGTAGCATAATGTTTCCCGAAACAGAAAGACAATTAGTGAAAGAAGAATAAATGCAGTAACATACTGTTTATGTTTTTATAAGATTTTCTTTTACAGAAGTAATTTACGTGCGGAAATAAAGTATTGTACTTTTAAGGAATAAAAATCATTTTTTTAAAATAATAATTAGATTACGAAAAGTGTAAAATTGATTACGTATCTTGAATTAAGTTCAGTATATACAGGAAAAGAACCTAAATTTTGTAAAATCACTGAGAGGAATATTTCACAAAATTGTAAGAAAAATTACTGCTCATTAAAAGCATGAATTTTGCTAGGTATAATGCATCTGAAATATATTTTCTCAATCAATGATTAATATATGTGTGCGACACTAAAATATATCTATTAAATAAATAAATAAATTTAATAAATAAATACTTTAATAAATTTAAACTAAATGAATAAATTTAAAGATAAACAAATTTAATAAAATAAATAATATATTTAATTAAAGCCGATAGTCATGCACCTTTGCTTTTCCATATCATTAGGATTTAATTATTTACTTATGGATACGGCAAAATAACAATCAATACGTTGAAAAATAGTGTTTTAATAGCGTTTCGGTAGCAATGTAGGGAGGAGCGTATGAACATGTTCCGAAAAAGGCATTTACATGATTGTTTATTTATCGCTACTTCAAAGTAACAAAAAGGGCCCAATAATTTATAAATCTAGAGGAAATTTCAAGATTCAGCCGCCCTCTCACATTTGTGAAAAGGGGGCAGTTTAGAAGATTGGCTATTTCTTTTTATTTTAAAGTGAAAAATACGGCAAACTTTTTTCTAAAAATTAAAGCATTAAAAAGTAATAATAATAATAATATATGCTTTGTATGCTGTCAATGAATTCAAGGATGTGTATTTAATAGGATGATTATTTATCATTACTACAGATAAGGCAGAAAGATTTTCGAAAAGATAAAGCGTTTAAAAGGTTTTTAATTTTGTGCGATAGGAGGGTCAATTGCGAAAGCGAAAATTTTGTTGAAAGGGAAGGTACGTGTGCGCAGCAGTTTAGTTGATTAATTGTTTAGCAGGAAAATAACAAACAGGGCATTAAAAAAAAAAAAAAATTAAAGCCTTTTTAGAATTTTAATATTGTGTGGTTTGAAAAAAAAAAAAAAAAAAAAAAAAAAAAAAGAAGAAGAAGAAGAAGAAGAAGAAGTGGGAGGTGTGATAGGAATTTCGGTGGGCGGGATGATATTTAGATTAAAGAAAGTTTTAAGGAAATTAGCGAAAGATCGAAATACAGATGATTATCATCCATGGAAGGGGAAGCATTCTGTTTTAATTCAAAATGCAATATATTTATCAGAAAATGAAGAACGCTATTCAATATAAAATAATTTGAATTTCCATTGAACCTATCACAAGTTCAAGTTCAAGTATAAAAAAGTAACATTTTTAGAAATATAATGACATTGTGAATATGTCAGAAATTTTCTTTCGCGTTTTTCAGCAGTGATTATTATTATTATCTAATATTTTTATTTTTGCTTTCTTTTTTCAGACCAGTCTTAAAAGGGTAAAACTAAAACATATCAGAAATGTATTCATTTGATCATTTTTTACTTAAAAAAATAGTTGTTTTTGTAATTTTTTGGCATTATGTTGAATAGTTTAAGAAAGTACCCTTTTCTGATTTATTTGCTTTATTTTGTTTTGTTAGAATTTTCACAATTCTTATCTACGTGTGATACAGACGTAATCTCATAAACGGCCAGTGCTTCATTTAAAATGTATAACAACAGCAAAATTGCCGCAAGTTTTTCTATGAAAGTATACTTTTTGGATGACTTTCTTTTGGATGACTTCCAACATACAGATTGACATTTTTATCATTCATACATCACTTCTAAATATGGCGTGATTTCAATTTTTACATAAATGAATAAATATAATCTTACTTTCGAACGCTATTACTTGTAAACTTCAGCTCAATTTAGTGACTTTTAAAATAATTTTCAAACATATTTTTTATAAAAAAATCTATCGCAACAATAAAGGACTTGTTACAATAATGTAAGTAACTAGTGGCAGTATTATTAAAATTGGCATTTCATTACAAAAAAGGAATTTACACAGGGGAGATTATAAAAATATTTTTATTAAATTTGAGAAATATACTTTATTTGATTAAATAGAATGTATTTCTCTGAAATTCGGTATTTAAAATCTTCTTTCTAAAATAGCTTTTGATAACGACGATAATTAATTTGAACAAATAATTATTCTCTTAAATATTGTATTAATTATTAAAATTCTAATTGTTAAAATTTATTTATTCCATTAGTAGAATTTAATAAAGTATTGATTCTAAATGTAATAATCAAACAATCATGTATTTATTTTTGTAATAATATATTTGTTTTAAATTCTAAAAGGTGTAAATTAACAACATAATATACAGTAAAATAACTTTTATTAGATTGTTAACATGTTTCGACCATCTCCGAGCCATTTACAAAAATACAATATGTAACGAAGCACCATCTTTCCACTTACCGAAATTGTGGCTCGAGTTCCTGCATGGTTACAAATATGCAAATAAACAAAGTAGTAAATGTTATTGTTACCAACAGATTAACAAAAAGCTAATTATGCAAATATAAATATAAATCCATAAGGGCTGCAAGCAGTGTTAACTTTATACTTTAATCACGTTGCTTACACGAGCTACATAACGGAACAGAATGACAACACAGTAAAAAAAAAGAGTAGAGTTGAGTTGTTGTCGCTTGTCTACAAGGGTTGAGTTGTACTTACCATAACACTTCCTCCACAAGCCACAACTTACATATCATTAACTTAAATATTATCTGAATTAAATGAAACTAGTCCTAACAAAACACAAAGAACTTTGAACCTGGCACAGGTCAGAGGTTTCGTCATAATGTCAGCTAGCTGCCTCTTTCCAGGAACATGTTTAATATACAGTTCACCGTTAATGAATTTTTCACGTACAAAATGGTACCGCACATCAACATGTTTTGTTCTTTTGTGGAATTCTGGATTCTTGGTGAGCTTAACAGCACTGGCATTATCCACAAATAGGAAAGGAGTTTCTAAAGTTGTTATATCACTTAACAAACGCTTCAGCCAAATTAACTCTTTGGCACTCTCACTTGCAGCAACATATTCTGCCTCTGTTGTCGATAACACCACACTCCTTTGCTTCTGGCTCGTCCGTGAAATGGCACCACCTGAAAATTTAGAAATCATTCCAGTCCTTGAGCGTCTGGTTTTCATATCCCCTGCATAATCAGCATCACTATATACTTGAAGCTCATTTGCATGACACTTAGCTTTATACGACAAACCAAAATAGACAGTTCCTTTCAGATATTTGAAAATTCGCTTAACAGCACACCAATCTGATGACCTAGGATTTTCGAGGTTTTCAGAGACTGCACTAATTGCATATGATAAATCAGGTCTTGTGGCAATGGCAAGGTACATGAGGCTGCAAACAGCCTGCCGATAAGGAATTTCTTTTCCTATCAATTTATTACCTTCGTCATCAGAGACATAGCTTTTATCACTTGGAGTTGATACCGGATTTGCACAGTCCATATTGAATCTTGCGAGTATTTTCTTTGCTTAGACACATTGGTTTACAAAAATTGAACCATCATCAAATTTTGTTATACTCATACCCAGAAATTGATTCAAACAACCTATTGTAATCTTAAAGGATTGAGCAAGTTGACTAATAAATTCCTCCATTTCAACTTCGTCAGAACCAACAACAAGACCATCATCTACATAGATTACAACAAAAAGTTTCTTTTTATCTCTATGTCTGACAAACAAACAAGGATCAGCAGTACTAACCTCCAGTTTATGTTCCTTCATAAAGTTTACAAAACACTGGTTCCAACAACGAGGGGCTTGTTTAAGTCCATATAAACTTTTGTGTAGAAGACAGACTCTCCCACTATTATCATTAAAACCTTCTGGCTGTGTCATGAATATTTCCTCCTGCAGTATTCCATATACAACGCAGTCTTCACATCAAACTGTTTTAAGTGCAGTTGTTCTTTTGCAGTTACAGCCAAAATTGATCTTACGGTGTCGTATCTTGCGACAGGGCTGAATGTCTCATCAAAGTCAATACCAGCTTTTTGGGCATACCCCTTTGCTACAAGACGTGCTCGGTATCTTTCAAAAGTACCATCAGGATTGAATTTCTTCTTCAGCACCCATCGACAGTTGATGACTTTGGAACCTTTAGGTCTTTCAACTAATTCCCATGTCTTGTTTTCATGCAAGGCAGACATTTCCTCTTTCATGGCATTAAGCCACAAGTCACTTTCACTTGATGAAATAGCTTCAGTATATGTAGAGGGAGTTTCATACTCTCCTACAGCAGCTACGTTTGCAAGAAGAAATTCTCCGGACTTCATCCATGTAGGCATGCTTCGCTGTCTGTCAGATTTTCTAAGTTCTTGTTTTTCTTCTGATTGATTGCTGTCTTCATTCTGAATTTCTTCACAGTTCTCAGATGAGTCTTCCTCCACCTCCACTGTAACAGGAGTGGTACATAGACGTTCAGGTTTAAAATATACATCACGAGATTTTATGATTTTATTTTGAGAAGGTAAATAGATTTTATAGCCGTCTCTGTTGACATACCCCACAAGATGACCAAGTACACTTTTGTTGTCAAACTTACGTCTAAAATTTTTTGGAATGTGGGCATAACATTCAGTTCCGAACACTCGCAAATGATGCAGTTTAGATGTTTGTTGAGCAGTCCAAAGCTCATGAGAACTCTTGTTTTCTTCTGGTGATACCCCAGTATGGTTTAGTAGATATACTGCTGTTTCACATGCATTGGCCCACAGAGATCGAGGTAATCCACATGTAGAGAGCATAGAGCGAGCAAGTTCAACAATTGTCCTGTTTTCACGTTCTGACGCTCCGTTTTGTTCAGGTGTGTACGGTATGCCTGGAATCAGAACTGCACCTCTTTCAGCAAGGATTTGTCGAACTTCACCACAGTCAAATTCACCTCCTACATCACAACGCAATTCTTTCACAACATGACCATGATTGGTAGCTTCATTGAGAAATATACGCAAGCAGGAACTTACTTCACTTTTCTTTTTTAGAAAGAATATTATATGATATTTGCTATAGTCATCCTTGAAATTCAAAAAATATCGTGCACCACTGAAGGATCCCACAGACATGGGTCCATTTAAATCAGCATTAATGCTTTCACCAACTGACATGGCTCTGTAAGGGCGTGATTTGAAAGGTTTTCTATGTGCTTTGCCAAGAGCACATCCATCACAGAACTCATTTGTTACTGCATGTCTCACAGTAATGTTCATGTCATTTAATAATTTCCGAACATGACGTTTGTTTTGGTGACCAAGACGTTCATGCCACAACTGCAGCGTTTCAGATTCTGTAGCAATACTTATTTCAGCTGGACATGCTGGAATAACGACTCTCATGGACATAACATATGTACCATCTGTCCATGATCCAACAGCAACAAGTTCGTTACTACGATAGAATTCAACATACTTGTCAGTCATTTTTACTTCAACACCATGCTTGGCAGCTTGTTGAACAGAAAATAGGTGCCTTCGCACATCAGGAACATACCACACATTTTCCATATGAGCATCATACCACTTACCATGGATACAAACTTCAATATTTATTTTACCAGATCCATATGCATAGATCTTATTCTTGTCAGCAAGTGAAATTTCAATGGGCACAGGAAAATGTTTATAAGTTACAAAATACTGTTTATTTGCAGTCATGTGGTGAGAAGCACCAGAGTCACAAATCCAAACATCTGGCTGGACAAAACTTTCACTAGAACTAAATGCACCTTTGTTATTCTTTGATGGCAGGTATTTATCGTTGAATTTTTTCTTTGGACAGTCTTTACATAAATGTGCACTTGATCCACATTTAAAACAATTCTTTTGCCTACTAGGTCTAATATTACCTCCAGGAACAGTTTCAGAAATATTTTCCCTATTCCTCACAGCTTTTTGTCCAAAAAACAGGAACACGAGCTGCAAATGCACCATAGTCTACAGCAGTAGTAGATTTGACACGCTGCTCAATCGTGCATAGTTTTTCAACTAAATTTTTTGTAGTACGTTTTTCTGAGTCTAATGACTCCCAAACATTGTTGAACTCTTGGTACTCTGGACCCACAGTCAGAAGAATTTTTCCATGTAACAACTCTGGTGGAATGGAACTTGAGCCAAAACGAGCAAGTTCATTGTTCATTTCTGTATATATCCGTTCAACTTTGGCAGCATGAGTTGCAACATTGTCATTTGGATCTTTACAAAATTGGAAAAATTGGGTCATGAGTAAATTAAGTCTCTGAATGCTACTTTGTTCAAAAACACTGACTAATTTATCCCAAATGTCCTTTGCGTTAGTGTAAGTCATTACCAAATCAGCAACCGAGTGGCTCAACGTACTTGCAATGAGAGCGGCTGCTTTAGCATTATCACGCCGCCATTCACTCACCTTTTTATTCGAATCAGCATCGTCACTTACAGCGACCGGACACACACGAGTTCCTTCAATAATCGAAGTCATATCGTACTGTTCAAAGTGCATTTTCATTTGCCACTTCCACTTGCTCCAATTTTCAGCACCTTCCAATTTATCAATTTGCACCTTAAGTTCAGCCATGCTTGGGTCACGCGGTTAGGCCTAAGTTAGTTAGCTTTTCAAAATAATTACTTCACACAGTTTTAAAACATGCTGAGCCCATAACCTGTTATTGTTACCAACAGATTAACAAAAAGCTAATTATGCAAATATAAATATAAATCCAAAAGGGCTGCAAGCAGTGTTAACTTTATACTTTAATCACTTTGCTTACACGAGCTACATAACGGAACAGAATGACAACACAGTAAAAAAAGAGTAGAGTTGAGTTGTTGTCGCTTGTCTACAAGGGTTGAGTTGTACTTACCATAACAGTAAAAATAAAAGATAACGTGCGTAACTTTTAAAAAGTACATGAAAAATAAATGATAGCATTTCAAATAATAACTTTAAAGACCGTGCAATAATAGAACATTCTCGTTTGTTTTTGAAAATGGCTCGGAGTGATACGAAGTATGTCAACAATCTAATAAAAGTTATTTTACTGTATATTATGTTGTTAATTTACGCATTTTAGCATTTAAAAGAAATGTATTGTATGTATTGATATTTAAAAAAACTATTGGTCTTAAGAAAACAATTTAAGTTTGCTCAATGCTCCATTGCACAGTCAGTTTATTTTCATCTGCATAGATTCTGTGAACTAATGTTGCTTTCCTTCCCTTTTCCCCCTTCTTATATGTTGTTAGATAGCCAACATTAAATTTTCTCTTAACAACCACCACATGTAAATATCATTACTAGTTAAAAAAATATATTACTTGAATTTTGAAAAAAAGCTACTTTTTTTTATACACGTTACAACAAATTCCTTGAAATCACAATGCACTGTAGTTAAATACGGGTTAGGATCCCTTAGAAAGACACCCACGGAGGGCACTCCAGGGCCTATAGCCCTTGTGTTGATAATCGGCCATCATAAAATCAACCAACCAACCAACCAGTGCACTCTACAGCTGATAAAGGATTTCACTTGTGTATACTAGTTTTTTTTTCATTAACAAATGAAACAAAAAAGACGCTAATATATATACATATATATACACCTCAAAATTGTGCAATCGTAGCTACATAAACATTTAAAAAAAAAATGTATAGAAGTGCATAAAGAAAGGAAGAGAAAAAATAGAATTTAACATGACGCTTCACAATTCCGCATTTGAATTTTTAAGAAATTTTACTCTAAACTTTCCTGTACTTTTCTTGCAGTAATGATTAAGAATCTGAATTTTTTTGGAGTAGATTTTTTGTGGCGATGTAACGACGATGTAATGTGACGATTTCAAATTATTGAAATATTTTAATTGGTATTGATATTTATATAATTATTCAGGTGTGTATACTTTTTACAGGGTCAAGCACAAGTTTTCAGATACATTGCTGCCTTTGGACAGCTTTAAATACGGTTTCAGTAATATTATTTGTTTTCCAACTGAATTAAATTTTAGTATATAAAGTGGTGTGTACATTATCTAGCATCACTGTACAGGTCCCACAAATTAATACGAATCCTATATGTTAACATTTATGGATATTTATTACTTGAAATATATTTCCACAGTCGAACTTAACACATTTTATACTGCTATTTAACAAGAACTAAATTTCTGCATTGATGTTTATATTACAAATTAGTGCAGATAACACTGCCGATGGAACCGTCCTTTTTTGTTAGGGAGTAGGGTGTTGGCTAAAACACACAAAAAGTTGCAGGTTTGAATCCCGACTCAAGCATGGATGTTTGTAGTGTGTCGGATCCCACATTAAATGGAGGTTCCGATCTGTTTAGTCCTAGTGTGCAAAAGTTTATCGGAATACCCGTAACAAACCACAGATGTACTTTTCCATGATTGAACTTACCACTGGATTAAACTCTGTATATAGAAAGCCGAAAAAAGAAGAGTTATTTTTATTGTTATATAAATGACCACGCAATCTTTCATTTTCACAAGGCTTTTAATAGTCTACATTTATTAGCAACGAAATTTTAAAAATTACAATTTTTTCTAAAAACAGTTTTAAGGGAAAATTTAAAAACTGCCTCATTTACAGATTGCATTCATGCCCCCTAAATAACATCTGCTTGCTCCAAAAGAATACATTTCAATCTTAATTATTCTGGGACTAAGTAAAATTTGATAGTGAGGCAATTTTCTCATATTACTTTGTTATCGATATTAATTTAATTATTCTGTCGGAGTGCAATTTTATGAATAGATTAAGTGCTTAGCATGATGGCTGTCTATAAGAGTGTTGTGAAGGACCCTTGAGCAGCGCGTTTATAAGGATCTCTAACGAGACTAAAAAGCCCCACCAGCAACTGAGAGGTTCTGCTCTCGTAGCTGGTAGACGGGAGGTGTTGGTTCGATCCCAATCGCGCCCGTCGGCCTAATCGTTCGGAGTTTTCGTGGTTTTCTTCGAGCCATGGATTTATCCATGCATAAATCCCTTAGAAAGACCCCACGAAGGGCACTCCCCCCCGGGCCTATATCCCAAGTGTAGATAATTTGCCGTCAATAATCAACCCAGCCCAACCCTAACGAGACTAAAATGATTTTGTTACTTTTTGAAATAAATAGGTTCTAAAAATTATTTGTACCCATGTACGCACTTATCCCCTACTCTTCTATGTGTTCCTTATTACATTCAAATAACTCTCTTTCTTTCAAAAAGTGTATGGCCCAAAAAGTATTTTTTTTTTCAAATAATGTAGGCACTCAAAATATTTTTTCAACTGCGCCCTTTTGAGGATATTCTTGCTTTTCCATCTCCTAGGATATATTTTTGTTGCTAAAATGATCCGATAATATGCAACCTGTGATAAATGCTTAACACAATTAATATTCTACGACAAGTTTAATTTCGAATTTTGCATTGCTAAAACATTTTATTCGTATTGTGATCGAATTTTGTATTATCAGAAACGCTACATTCGAATTACTAAAATTCTGTATTCTAATTCTTTCTTTCTTTTTCCTTTTCTTTTTTTTTTTTTACTTGTGTTTTCTGATCAATATTTTAGCGCTATGAGAACATCATTTCGCTTTTGAAAAGAAAACACTATAGTATCCCGCTGCTCACCAAGTTAGGTACCACTTTTTTAGTACATGAAAATTTACCTTTTTTAATAACAGAAATTTTGTGATTAAATAAGCTAAAAATTACTGAATGGAATAACGGTGTTTTTCATGGCAAAGGACTTCAGATAAAAGGGTAGAAAATTTCTTTATTAGAGGAAACAGAGTGTTCTATTCAAGTATACTGATAATAGATGGCAGCACCAGAGTATGGTTACAACTTAATGAAGAATAATACATAAATAAATTTATGGAACTGACAAAATTTTTAGGGTTAAGTTTCTTTTCTCTCTGTCCTCAGTTTATTATTTAAAATATCGGAGGCATAAGTCAAATTCTTGAAAACTAATTCTAAATTTGAGTCATTATTTTATTTTTATTTTTTTCCCTGGATGATCTGTCTTTCATTATTAAACGAATTTTTCAGAATAGCTTTTTATAAGGGTATAGATATTCTTTTTTTTTTTTTTTTTTTTGAAGTTAAATTAATTTTTTTATAGAATATTATTTACGCAATATAAATTTTGGGGAGGTTGAATTTTAATAAAAGAAACGAACGATACATACATGAAACAACTGATTTATGTATCGATATGATTCTTATACTCATTAAGTTGTCAGAAGGTGGCAACACCAAACATTTCATAAAGGTATGAAAGTCAAACACCGCAGTAGTATTTCCTATTTATCGAATTCTTTCCATTTAAACATTTACCAAAATTTCCGAAGAGTAGTCTTCACGTCATCTAATGACATATATTTTATAAGGAAGTAAAGTGACGATTACTGCTTAGAAATTCTGGTAGATAATTTTACTAAAGAAAATCCTCTAAATTATCAATACTTCTCTCGACTAGCAAGGCAACATTTCTTTCATTGGAGGCAAAAGAAACTCTCCCGATACAGTAGAACTCCAATTATCCGATTCTCCGACTATACGAATCGCTGAATATCCGAATCGCTTTCAGAATTTAAGAAAAAAAAATTAAGACGGAAACGTACTGCGATTTGCAAAATAATGATTCTGTCTACGCGCGCTATTACCCTTCCCTCCGCGGAAGAGACAGGATAAGATGAGGATGACGTGCCACTTGAGGAATTCAGAAACCTGGATGTTCATAATGTTCCTGGAATTCCTTGATGTTCAGAAGTTAGTGTTGAAGATATAGGAGAGTGGATGGTGTGTTATTCGTCAGATCCTGGGTTTCAAATTCTAAATGATGATGAACTTATTGAAAGTGTAAGAGAAGAAAGTGTCGAGGAATAAGATGACTTTAATCTCGAAGTTGAAGCAGACATGGGACCATCAGCTAGTGAAGCATTTGCCGGCCTTGAAATTGCGTTGAAGTGGATGGAGTGTCAGCCCGAGTGTGACCACATGCAACATTTTACTGTCAAGCGGATGCGCGACTTGGCTGCCCGAAAACGGATGAAGACTGTGAAACAGCTTACTTTAACAGAGATATTCAGCAAGCAATGACTTTCATTTACAGTACGGTACGTACATAATGTACTAATGTACAGCACTTGTAAATACGCTTAACATGTAAAAGTGTTGCCTTTTCATTTAATTAATTAAAAGCTCTTTTTTTTAATAGTTTTTTTCTCCCATTTTCAACATACACAGTAATTAATTAAAATAGACCCTTTTTTCGGAAACAATCGAATTATCCGAATTTTTGATTTTCCGAATGGGGTCCGGGCCCAATTGATTCGGATAATTGGAGTTGTACTGTACTTCTCACAAGGTCAAAAATTGAAGGTAATACAAATAAGTATCTAATCATCATAATTTTTCTTTTATATTCTATAGCTTATGATGTAGTATTTTTTAGTATACTCATTATTGAGTAGTTCATTTGTATGCTGGCAATTGAGAATATTTACACACGAGTGCAATGGATTCGAGAGATACTTTTTGAACATTATTATTATTTTTTTTTCAGTAGTCAGGGGTTAACCCTTTGGACTCAGCTGCCAAGACTCGACATGTTATACAAGAATTTCAGCAGTAACTGTTCTTATTTCAGAACAGCATTTCAAATTGAACTCAACTAACAGATAGTGATAACCCCCCCCCCCCCCCCCAAAAAAAAAAAAAAAAAAAAAAGAAAAAAAAAGAGCCACTATTTCAAAAGAAAAAAAAAAGTGCCACTATTTAAAAAAAAAAAAAAATCTCTAAAGTGTATAAAAGGTTAACACGATAATGGATTGGAATCGGTTCGGATGTTAAAGGTACGGTAGATAGAAAAAGTGTTCTAGTTACCTTAGTTAAAGGGCTTCCCTACTTCTGTTTATTATTTAAACTATTAAAAGCATAACTAAGATTTTTTTTAATTATTTTAAAATTTTGGCCTGTTTTTGAGGACTTTTATTCATTATTACATTGAGTTTTCAGTGCAGTTTTTAAACACTATTCACATACATTCTTTTTAAAAATAATTAAATTTTTGAAATAAGAAATATTGTATTAAACTTATTATTACTACATACAAGGATCTGAAAACTTTCATTTATATAATAAAATGTTGAAATATATTTGTATCAGACAGCCTTTTGAAAAAAAAAAAAAGATTTTTGTAAACAATATTTATCTGTATTTTTCTTCAAAATTAGTAATTAAATGGTTAAAAGTAGGTTAAGAGAGATTAAAGTAAATTGATATTTTTTTCTGTTTTTTTTTCTTATTCTTTTTTTTTTCTAATTTTTTTTTTCTAATGGCGGTATTTATTTATTTATTTATTATGCCACAGAATTTTAGCATGATGTACATTGCAAGCATTTCTTGCTTAAAAATATGAACTTTATAATTACATTTTCAAATAATAAAAATAATAAAAAGTTTGGGTGGACCAAACTAAATGTAAAATATTGCAAAATGAATAATTAATGACAATCCAACCAATTAATATGGCACATTCAGTAAAAACCCTTGCAACACTTTTATCATACTAACGATTTAACTTTTCAAGTCGGAGGTTATAGATTTATTCAATATTTGTGAGAATGTTATTAGAACGGAAATGATGGTCTTTAATACACAAGACCCGATCTCAGAAAATTTTTGAACCTGTGTCAGAACTTAAAAAAATATTATTTCCCATACAAATTCATAGGTGTATTGTCAGAGAAAGACGATGATAATATGAATCTTTTTATACTCATTTAATTATCATTAGAGAACTGCACCAAACACCGTGTATATTAATGAAAATAGAGCATAAAATAATTTTACCACATATAGAAAACATTATATTATTTTGCAAATATTTCTATTACTGACTAATGAGATAACAAATGGAAATTTGAGAGACAAAAACTACAAAACCTTTGATGTTTAAATTTTTATAATCTGTCGTATATGTAGGTCGAATTGCACGTTAAACAGTTATACATCATGTACGTCGGTTTTGTAATTTCTCGGTAATAATATAAAACAAAGTGTTCTGATCATATATTAAGATGACATTGACATTATTTTGAAACAAATAATAATAATAAATAAATAAATGAAAAGTCATGTCAGTTAAAGTAATAAAATTTAACCAATTTAAAAATCTAAAAAAATATATCAGCTATAAAAATTGAAATAATATGATTACAAAGATTCTTTTTCCCACGCCTCATATTAGCTGACTTTTTAAATCTTTCAAATGATCTGACTGAAAATCCAATGACAATGGAAATGTTGTTCAAACAAAGAAAGTTTCTTATAACGATTTTTATTCCGCGCATTTTTAAGCATTGCAAAGGTTTTAATTTGAGTACTCATCAAATCCAATGTCAACAAACAGCATTGTAAAATACTGATCTAAAAATCAATTTGATAGTGAAAGCCAGTCCTTAACAGTGATCAAATGTTGACTTAATTTTGGAACGTTACTTTAATTTATTTGACCTCTCCCATCCCTTACAATGGGAGAGGGTAGTGTGATAGAAACGTTCAAAAGTCACAATGGCGATTTTCGAGGCTAACGAAAAAGACAGGCTACCGCGATGCATTCCACTTTTCTTTTTTTACAGACCGCTAGAGTGACGTGATGCTCTTTTCGTACACCGGCATTTGTGCATTCGAGCATCACGTGACTCCTGCGGTCTGTAAAAAAGGATACGCGTAAAGCACCGCGGTAGCCTGTCTTTTTCGTTAGTCTCGGGCGATTTTCTAAAAATCGCGAGCAAGGACGTATTAAAATCTATTTTGCGGAGAAAAACTGAAATAACGCTATTTTATTTGAGAAAATTCAACAAAACTGTACTGTCTTGACAGAAAAACAATGGTGCAAAATTGCTAAACACCATATTGAATAAAAATCGTTCTAAGGTAGAATGTATCATTATTTGTACTATTTGTACTATTTGTACATTTTACCAATTTTTCTTTCATCTGCTTATTAGAATGTATCTTTTCATCTGCTTATTACTTGGAATATTAGAGATATGGCTATTTTTTTTATAAAAAATTAAAGAGATGTTCCAAAATTAAGTCAACATTTGATCACTGTTAAGGACTGGCTTTCACTATCAAATTGATTTTTAGATCAGTATTTTACAATGTTGTTTGTTGACATTGGATTCGATAAGTACTCAAATTAAAAACTTTTGAAATTTTATTAATAGGCTTATGATAAATTGATGGTGCGGGAAATTTTCATATACAAAAGCGCTGACTTAATAAGGGCGACGGGAGCAATCGAGCAACCACTAATTTTTAAATGTTATTTTTGTCTAAAATTTTCACAGAAATATGTTATTAAAAGCAAAAATAAATAAATAAATAAATAAATAAATAAAAAATAAAAAAGTTTTCTAAATTAGTAGTGAAATTATCTTTAAGTACCCCAAAGAATGTATTGAAATCCTTCTAACTTCCCCGCACTTAAAGGAAATTTGGGACTCTGTCATGGATGTATCTAGGGGGTCAAACAACTTTAAACGTGATGTCCCGGTCTGTTTAGAAACATAAAAATATTATGTCATATAAAATATTCAAAGTGTGCCAGATTAGTTTCCCGAATCCCTCGAACGATCGCCCCACCAGTGGCTGAGAGGTTCTGCTCTCGAAGCTGGTAGACGGGAGGTGCTGGGTTCAAACCCTTGTCGCGCTCGTCGACCTAACCGTTCGGAGTTTTCCGTGGTTTTCTTCGAACCTTGCGTAAATACGAGTTAGGATCCCTTAAAAAGACCCCCACGGAGGGCACTCCCCCCCCCTAGGGCCTATATCCCTCGTGTTGATAATTGGCCGTCATAAATCAACCCAACCCAACCCAACTCTCGAACGATCTAAGAGTAAATTTCCATCAAACACGTGGAAAGTTGTGAAGGCCGCTTCACAAATACGGTTAACCAGGGAAGAGCGGAAAGCATTTTAGTGCACGTGATTCCACGCAATCACCTTCCATTTTTCGGAACCGGAGATATCACCTAAAATTTTTGAACCGGAGAATCGACTTTCGATCGAAGATTATCGTTTATTACCATTGACAGTGCATTTACAACTTTTAAAAGGACCGAATGTAATGCTTGACATTTTTTTTTGTCATAGTTTTCTCCAATTTTTTGAAGGCCGTCTTAGCTACTGAATGAGTCCCGACTCATTCAGTATAGCTAATTCAGATAGCTAATTCATTAACTTTGAATTAGCTATCTATGGTGAAGAATATTTCAGTGAGTGCTTTTATATTTTAAATTTTAAAATATTTAGAAACCAAGTTGGAGCTGTAATACTAAGCTCATATATATATATATATATTAACGTTTTTACTACTCGAGCTTATTCCCATGAGAGTATCTCGTGTTTTCCTATCAACTAAAAATATATTAATTAAAAATTTTATATTAAGTGATAACTTTTTGTCGTATAAGTCAATAATACCTCAGATTTAAACCGTCAACTTTTTCATGATGGTAGATCTTCACATAATTTAAAACATTTAAGAAAAACGGGAAAGAATAAATTAGTAAATTGGAACCCCCCCCCCCCGCCACCGCCCCGTCAAGAAAAAAAAATCGAGGGTAGGGCCATATAATGCCTTAAAGCAGTGCTTCATTCAGGTAGCATTATTACATAGGCTAGATAAGCATATATTTTGCCTCTATGGATAAAAATAACATTATACTAAACTAGATGGAACCCGTCAAAATTTGACGGCAAACAACTTGATAATACCATAAAAGTAAAATTTATAGTTGCTTTAACTTGACAAATTTCATAGTGGGGAGCATAATATGATTAAGTGGTCACAGACTTTTCCATCGATAAATCACATGAGGGGTGTATGCAAAATTTAGAAAAGTACACCCTTGGGGTGTCAAAGTGGGGGGATGGACATGGGAGATGCATAATATGATTAAGTGGTGACAGACCTTTCCAATGATATATAACATGAGGTTGTGTGCAAAATTTAGAAAGTACCCCTTGGGGGGGGGCAAAGTGAGGAGATGGACACCGGAGATGCATAATATGATTAAGTGGTCACAGACCTTTCCAATGATATATAACATGAGGGTTGTGTGCAAAATTTAGAAAGTACGGGGGGGGCAAAGTGGGGAGATGGACATCGGAGATGCATAATATGATTAAGTGGTCAAAGACCTTTCTAATGATATATAACATGAGGGTAATGTGCAAAATTTAGAAAGTACCCTTTGGTGGGGGCAAAGTGGGGAGATGGACATCGGAGATGCATAATATGATAAAGCAGTTACAGACCTTTCCAATGATATATAACATGAGGGTAATGTGCAAAATTTAGAAAGTACCCTTTTGGGGGGGGCAAAGTGGGGAGATGTACATCGGAGATGCATAATATGATTAAGCAGTTACAGACCTTTCCAACAATATATGACATGAGGGGTGTCAACAAAATTTAGAAAAATATCTCTTGGGGGGGGGGCAAAGTGGGGAGGTGGACATTGGAGATGCATAAAATGATTAAGTGGTCACAGACCTTTCCAATGATATATAACATGAGGGTAATGTGCAAAATTTAGAAAGTACCCCTTCGGGGGGGGGAGTGGGGAGATGGGCATCGGAGATGCATAATATGATTAAGTGGTCACAGACCTTTCCAATGATATATGACATGAGGGGTGTCAACAAAATTTAGAAAAGTATCCCTTAGGGGGGTGGGGGGGGAAAAGTGGGGAGATGGACATTGGAGATGCATAATATGATTAAGTGGTCACAGACCTTTCCAATGATGTATAACATGAGGGTTGTGTGCAAAATTTAGAAGTACCCTTTGGGGGGGAAGGGGGGCAAAGTGGGGAGATGGACATCGGAGATGCATAGTATGATTAAGTGGTCACAGACCTTTCCAATGATATATAACATGAGGGTGATGTGCAAAATTTAGAAAGTACCCCTTCGGGGTTGGGGGGGGGGAGAAGTGGGGAGATGGACATTGGAGATGCATAATATGATTAAGTGGTCACAGACCTTTCCAATGATATATAACATGAGGGTTGTGTGCAAAATTTAGAAAGTACCCTTTGGGGGAGGGAGGGGGGCAAAGTGGGGAGATGGACATCGGAGATGCATAATATGATTAAGTGGTCACAGACCTTTCCAATGATATATAACATGAGGGTAATGGGCAAAATTTAGAAAGTACCCTTTGGGGGGGGGGCAAAGTGGGGAGATGGACATCGGAGATGCATAATATGATTAAGCAGTTACAGACCTTTCCAACAATATATGACATGAGGGGTGTCAACAAAATTTAGAAAAGTATCCCTTGGGGGGGGGGGGAAGTGGGGAGATGGGCATCGGAGATGCATAATATGATTAAGTGGTCACAGACCTTTCCAATGATATATGACATGAGGGTAATGTGCAAAATTTAGAAAGTACCCTTTGGGGGGGGGGGCAAAGTGAGGAGATGGACACCGGAGATGCATAATATGATTAAGCAGTCACAGACCTTTCCAACAATGCATGACATGAGGGGTGTCAACAAAATTTAGAAAAGTGTCCCACTTGGGGGGGGGGGATGGACACCGGAGATGCATAACATGAAAAAGAAGTCACAGCCGTTTCAACTTGCAACCTTTTTCTCGAAGGCATTTGACAATATTAAATTTTTTTTTACCCAAGACAATTTAACGATATTCTTATTTTTTGTTGCGTAATTCGTCAAACGTTCATGGAAAAAATCAGGAAATTCGCTAATCAATAGTTGATAAATTATAAAATTCAACAATCGATAGCAGTAAAATTGGTCAATCGATAACGGAAAAATCACGAAATTCATCAAATGGTCTCCCGTAAAAAAAATTGTCCTGCACACTGATGTGATGATCAAAAGGGTTTTGAAGTATAGGACAAAATTAGCACTTGCCAAACAGCGAGTAATACTGAAAATTTGGCAATGGACTTTATTGCCACCACTGGTCAAACATAATAGTCACACTCACCAATTGCGATGATTGAATGGAAAAAGATTTTTTTTCTCTGCTGTCGCGCGACAAATTTTGAAACCCTTTGGTAAATTTCATCCCCGAAATTGGCAGATTGTGAATTTTTTTCTCGAAGAAATTCGACGATATTCGAAAAATTTTTCTCCCGAAACCAGTTGATGAATTTTGCGATTTTTCCACTGTGTAGATTAATGAATTTTGCACTTCTTCCGCTATCGATTGACGAATTTCGAATTTTATCGACTATCGGTTAACAAATTTCACGATTTTTTCCATGAACGAACAAATTGCGCACTTTCTGCTAATTGACACATTTCGCCCTTTACAATTCAGTCAATGAGTTGAACGTTGTTTCTTTCGAGAAATGTCAGGAATGAAACAATGATTCTTTAGGTTGAATTTACTTCGTTCGATGCCCCATGGAAGAATGTGTGCGATGCAGCAACGGGCGTCACAGACTTTTTAGGGCACCTGCAGACTAAAAACATCTAACCAATCTTCGCGGGGGGGGAAATAACAGATTTTGTCAAATGATTGAGGAAAAAACACTACTTTATCAAAGGATAATGGGAAAACATGACTTTTGTTAAAAGACCGCAGAAAAAACGTAATTATGCAAAAGGATCGCGAAAGATAAGCAAATTTTGTCAAAGAATCGCAAAAAAGGAAATTTCACCAAAAGATCACGCTTTTTTACTAAATTTCGTCTAAAAATTGCGGAATAAAATGTATTTTATCAAAGAATTGCTGGAAAATGCGAATTTCGTTAAGGATCGTGAGAAAAATGCGAAATTCTTCAAAGGATCGCTGAAAAAACACTAATTTCGTCAAAGAATTGCTGAAAAAACATGAATCTCGCCCAATAACAGAAAAATCATGGTTCATAATCATTATATCTAGTAGTATATGTAAATACAGTTTGTGATATAAGACAAAATTAACATTCACCAATCGGCGAGTAATACTGGAAATTGGTGATTGATGTTATTGCCACCACTGGCTAAACTTAGTCACACTCGCCAATTGCGATGATTGAATGTAAAATGAAATTTTTTTTCCCGCTGTCACTCAAAGAATTTTGAAACCATTTGGCGAAGTTTTTTCCGAAACCATTTTGTGAATTTCCCGATTTTTTCTTCAAAATCATTTGACAAAGAGACTTTTTTCTCGATGGCATTTGACAATATTCAAAATTTTTTTACCCAAGACAATTTGACGATATTCTTAATTTTTTTTGTGCAATTCGACAAATGTTCATGGAAAAAATCATGAAATTCGTTAATCAATAGTCGATAAATTGTGAAATTCAGCAATCGTTAGCGGTAAAATCTTTAAATTTGTCAATCGATAACGGAAAAATAATGAAATTCATCAAACGGTTTCCGGTAAAAAAATTGTCTTGCACGCTGATGTGATGATCAAAAGGGTTTTGAAGGCATTTATTTTATTTGTTGTATTGTGTATAAATACCTAGGTGGAAACAGTTTGCTTATTTTGTCAAATGTTTCAACAATATTCGACCCAATACGCATGCATAAAAAAAATCTTCCGGTAGGACCGGCCAATGAGGTGAAGGTCTATTACGGTCTCTAGAAACGTGTTTGGGATCATCTCCTGTTGTTTTTTTCTTGCACTTTGCGTTAAACCTAGGAAGGTATTTATATAGAACTCACTGTGGAGTGTTTAGAAGGTATTTATTTATTTCATTTATTATAATTTGTATGAATACTTAGGTGTCCATTTCGGATTTACTGTTTAAAAATGAATTTAGGCTCTTTTAACGTTCGCGAAATCAATCCCGATGGAAATTGTCTTTTTAGATCTCTATCATTTTGTTTATATAGTACAGAAAATGATTATTTAAATGTATGTAAAAATATCGTAGAACACGTAATACAAAATTGGACCACTTATAGTCCGTTTATTATCGGGGATGAATCTTATGGTGTTCCGATTGCTAATGAAGACAATTATGTAAATATATGGTTCTTCACACTTCAATAGAAGCATTGTTTAAATTAATATAATTCTACAAATATGATGCAGTTTTAAAATATCGAGTAATGATTAATACTGTCAAAGAATATACTCATATACGTAATTAAGTTTTGGTACTTCTCTATTATCTCATCGACCACTTTTCATAAAAAAAACTATCGCCAAATAAATGGGAGAACGTTGTCATTGGAATATCAAAATAAATAAATAAAATATAAGAATTTAAGGATACAATTGTTATTTTAATTAATGAAATAACTAATAAATCAAATAAACATAATGAAAAATACACGCAAATGTTGAATTAAAAACCACTTGATGACATAAAAAACACGTATAATGTTTTCGACATCAAGTAAATGGGACAAATGGGACTGCAATTTTGGCATTCAAGATTTGTATATATACAAACAATACAATGTAAATATTAATATTGTTACATGATGCATTATATACATTGTTTGCATATATACTTCTTTGTATACATATATTGTTTGTATACATACAAACAAATATAATGTAAACATTATTCAAATATTAAGAGTTTGCAAATCAAAACATTCTAAAGATTTGTATACATACAAACAATATAATGCATACATACTCTTTACAAATAAAATAGCCCACTTATATAATGACAAAACTTTTAAATCGAATAGAGATAGTATATTTCTGTTTTGTTATGAAAAGTGGTCAATGGGATAATAGAGAAAAGTACCTAAGTTATTTATACCAAGTTTGAAAATTTATCTTTTTTTGACATTTAAAAAAAATAACAGAAAAAACGTTACAAATTTGCCCATTTAAAACATTCAAGATTTGTATACATACAAACAATACAATGTAAATATTAATATTGTTACATGATACATTATACATTGTTTGTATATATACTTCTTTGTATACATATATTGTTTGTATACATACAAACAAATATAATGTAAACATTATTCAAATATTAAGAGTTTGCAAATCAAAACATTATAAAGATTTGTATACATACAAACAATATAATGCATACATACTCTTTACAAATAAAATAGCCCACTTATGTAATGACAAAACTTTTAAATCGAATAGAGATAATATATTTCTGTTTATTTTATAACTTATATTCAGATGCTCAGATTCTGCTTTTTTCGAACACATAATAATAAAAATATTACTACCGTGCGTACTGTCTTTTGACATTATATTTACATAATCGAATTCATTATCAATCGGAACACCATAAGATTCATTCCCGATAATAAACAGACCATAAGTGGTCCAATTTTGTATTACGTGTTCTACACGTTTGAATAATTATTTTCTGTACTATATAAACAAAATGATAGAGATCTAAAAAAAAAATTTCCATCGGGATTTCGCCAACTTATGAGCCTAAATTCATTTTTAAACAGTAAATCCGAAATGGACATCTAAGTATTCATACAAATTACAATAAATAAAATAAATAAATAAAATAAATACCTTCTAAACACTCCACAGTGAGTTCTAGATAAATATCTTCCTAGGTTTAACGCAACGTGACAACAGAAAAAAACAACAGATGATACGATCCCAAACACGTTTGTAGAGACAGTCATAGACCCTCACCTCATTGGCCGGTGATTTTTTGACGCATGCGTATTCGATCGAATTTCGATGGAATAGATTTGACAGAATTACCAAACAGCTTTAAATATATGGATGCTTGATTCAGGTAGCATTATTACAGACGCATAAGCATATATTTTGCCTCTATGGATAAAAAATATTATACTAAATAAATAACAAATTATAACATGGGTAACTAATATACGTAAGTGACATAAAAGCAGCAGTTTTCAGTAGTTTTAATGTACGTGTACTGTTACATATGTATATAGGTATGTATATATATAAATATATATAAATGAAAACACATGTGAAGAACGAATGGAAAGATATTATAAAAAGCTATAGAATGATCACTGAAGGGAGTATACCCAAAATGATGAAAAAGCAAAAACTGGAAAAGCAAAATGGGAAAACTATGAATATCTTATAGAATCTTCAGAAGGGCTTTATAAGAATATTCATAGTAAGTATATGTTATTTCATCAAGTTTTGTCTGCATTATGCCTAAAATTGACAATATTAAGCCCCTAATAACATACACAAATGAAACAAGAAAATCAATAACCAACATGAGGTACAAATAAAAAAATAAGTAAATAGGTATTCTACTGAAATAGAAATTAGATAAACAAACAATTATGCAACTTAAATCGAAATATGATATATATATATATAAGTGTGTGTGTGTGTATATATATATATATATATATATATAACCGTTAAAAGACAAAACAAAAGCATTGTACAACAATTGGGGAATAAAAAAAATATATTTTACGATAAGAGGTGTTGGGTATTTAGGGGTTAAAAACCCTCATCCAAAGCATTTTATAAGCAATATGATGTATAGCCAAAACTCTTTGTCCTATAATAAATACACGATTTGTAAAAAGCAATGCAAAACAAAGCATAATTATCCAGAGCAATTTCGTCATGCACCTGTTTCAAGGCTTTTCATTTAATGCAAACTTCTTTACTTCCAAGCGATTGATAGTGAGAGTAAGGTAGTTTTAAAGCATAAAAGTACGAGCGTTATTCTTACCATTTTTTCACTCTCTTTTAATTTAGCCTTAAGGTTGCAGAAGGGGATTGTTTTGTGATGTTTCAAGATAGTTCAATGCTAAATATTTTTTGGTTGCTTGTTCTTTTTACTACGCAATTTTTAACTAAATACATATATTAACTAACTATATTAACTAAATATATTAACTAAAATCCGCTTTAATGATAATGAAAAACAAAGACATTGTTCATTTTATGTATACTAAAGATTCAGAACCTCTTCGAGATGAAAATCCATTTGATTGATTTGATTGATCCATTTGAATTCATTTGAACACAGGGGTTCTCAAACTATGGTACGCGTACCAGTACTGGTACGCGAAGCTCTGGCTACTGGTACCGATACTGGTACGTGGAATAAAATACAAAAATCAGCATATTATTATAGGATCGAAAATTATAATTTTATATAGGATCGTCTTTATTAACTTGGAAATTTTCAAAAAAAATTTGAACGTGATTTAGGATCTGTAAAGGTTTTTTCTATTTTCTTGTTACGAGAAATGTTTGCTACAGCAGAGTTGCTGAAATTTGCACTCAACGCTTATGATACAATCAGTTTTCCAGAATTAAAAACACAATTATTAGATTTATATAGATAAAAATTGAATTTTTAATAAAGACAATGAATTTTTAATAATTTTAAAATTAATGAATGAATGAAGTACTTTTAGTTAGTGGAAGAACTGTTTTTAAACATACTTTACAAATTCAGTTATCTGAAGGTAAAGTCTGAATGCTTGGAAGTAGGAGGAGCGTGTGTGTGTAGGAGGAGTTAAAACAAAACAACTTTCCAAATGTAATTTATAAATTACACTTGAAATGTTGTTTTATTACCCATTATTCTTTTTGTACTAGAAGAGCGTCTAGGAGGTGTTGAAATAAAAGTCTTATTTCAAACATAATTCATAAATTGATTCATTGTGTTGATTGAAATATTTTTCTTCTCTTGTACAAAAAGTGTTATAGTTTTCTCCTATTTCATGGAAATCAGTCTTTAAGAGACTAAGATTATTTAAAATGGCCAAGAGAGTAAGATTATTCAAATCAAACAAAAACGGTGGTCATATGCAGTGGTGTATACCGGGTGCGTCATAAATTCGTGTAAACTTTAAAAATTAATAATAAATAAAGTATGCTCGGAAAAATTTTCGTTTTACGCGAGTATGATCAAAAGGATTTTGGATTTTTTTTCCATGTATAAGAAAAAATGATTCCAAAAGTACCCAATAGAGGGCGCGCATACGTCATACTGAGGCATTTTATGTAAATCAGGCTCGCAATAAAACACCTGGCTGGAAATGGATCCGTCATTCGATCTCGGCAGCATACTATCGTTACCAGATCGAGCGCTGGTGGTTAAACTTTTCTACAAGAATGGTGAATCCACAACTATTGCACTGCGAAAGTTTCGCATGGAGAAAGGACTTGAGGCGCAAAAAAACCCTATTTCATTGAATGGGATACTCAATTTAGTACGACGTTTTGAGGAAACGGGGAGTTTGGAGGATCGTCCACGTAGTGGCAGACCGTCTTCGAACGCGGATCGCGTCCATGTTGTAAAAAGTGTCATGGAAGAATTAGCAGCCGAGACATCGATGGGGAGTAGCCGTGCTCGTGAAGCTTGGAGAATAACGAGGATTCCGGATATTCTGCACGGAATCTTGGATCTGTATCCGTACAAGAGACAGGCACTTCACCAGTTATTACTGGCAGATACAGATAAAATACTAAAGTTTGCTACATGGACGCTGGCACAAATGGAGCGTGATCCACAATGGTTGCTGAACGTCAAGTGGACGGATGAAGCACACATTTCAGTGCATGGTGACGTCAAAATGCAAAACAGTCGTATCTGGGCGACGTCAAACCCTCGTGAGTACCTGACCAAGCCACTGCATGCTCTTCATGTGACTGTTTGGTGTGGTTTCACCGCGTCTTTTATTCTGAGTCTTTTGTTTTTTGAAGAGTCTTGTCCTGAATCCGGCTGGAAAATCTGTACAGTCACTGCAGAACGGTATCTTACGCTTTTGCGTGACCACGTTATGCCTGCATTGCAGGAAAGACATGCGTTACTTGTCGTCACCTTCATGCAGGATGGTGCCCCGCCCCAGTTTGCACGTAAAGTCAAGACGTTCCTGTTGGATACTTTCATTGAAGATTGAGTGATAAGTCGAGGTTGTAAGTTTGAGTGGCCCGCACGATTTCTAGACTTGACCCCGGTAGATTTTTGGCTGTGGGGATACTTAAAGTATCGTGTATACCGGGGCTCCCCAGCCACTTTGGTAGAACTGAAAGGTGTCATTCGACGGATCGTCGGTGGCATCGATGCCGACATGCTACTTTCAGGTGTAACAGTTGTATTGACGCGCCTCACTTCCCTAATACCTGGTGGTGATGGTCATGTTGAGCATATTTTACCTTAAAATAAATGCAGAGTGTCACGTTATTATGATTTGTTTCATTGTCTGTTTGTGTTTGCCTGATTTGCATAAAACTCCTCAGTATAACGCGTGAGCGCCCTCTATTGGTTACTTTTGGAATTATTTTTTTATACATGGAAAAAAATTCCAAAATCCTGCTGATCATACTAGCGCAAACCGAAAAATTTTCCGAGCATTACTTCTTTTATTATGAATGTTTAAAGTTTGCACGAATTTATGACGCATCCGGTATATAAATGTATGAAGAAACTTGCAAGTGTTTGCCTACTGAGCGACATTACTGTCGCATTTAAAGGTATCCAGATTATTAATACGGTTGTATTGAGCCTATGTTAAATGCGCTAACTAAACTTTAGATAAAAAATTCGCAGGACCGGATTAATTCAGAGGCCGACTTGGCCATGGCCTATGGCCCACCACTGATGGAGGGCCCCAAAATAAATAAAATTGTTTACAAAAAGTTTATTAAAAATGCAGTTTTTTCCAATTATTTCTCCCAAAATAAAAAAAACAGATTTTGATTAACTTGGTAACCATATCATAATATCTAAGAATAACTACCGAATACTCTCTCCAAAAATTTATAGCTATTATCTTGGTTTGAAACTGGCTCTGAAAAGGTACTGGGTCCTGAGCTCCACATGACCTTAATCGGGCTCTGGAAATTCGTTTCTCATTTGAGACACCCTGCCACTGTATCTCACCAGAGAGGAAAGAAATTAACTTATTCAGCTCTCCTCTCCTGTGATGGATTACTGGAGTCCACATTCAAAAGGATGAATGTAACAGAATTTTCGCTGACGAGAATATCAGAGTACCGTCTAATATCGTCAAAGTCTGTTTGTGTTTAGCACAACATATCTCTGTGAATGTGCTCCCCCCCCCCCTTTGTTATATGAAAAACAGATACAGGAATAAACTAAACATCGAATCTGACTTATGACTAAAACTTCCTAATATTGAGCCAGACATGAAGAAGTTGTGCTTGATAAAACAAGACCACCCTTTTCATTAGCCTACTACAACAGTATATGAATCAGTGTGCGCCAATATGTCATTAAGTATTGTGGCTTTTTTACTACACCAAAATACTTTATTTTGATATTGTATGAATTTTTAAAATTTAATAATGATACTACTTTATACTTGAATGTTATTACAAAGCAATCAATTTAGTAATATAATCATCCATTTTTAAATGCAATAAAACCTGCTATGACGGAAATACAAAAGACCGGAGAGATATTTCGTTTTAGACAGGTTTTTCTATGTTAGATTTACGTTTATTACCAGGTGGTACGCGGAAGTATGAACTTCGATTTAGTGGTACGTCGGTCTAAAAGTTTGAGAACCCCTGTTTGAACACATTTGATTTTCTATATACATTATGTGCGCACAACTCCTTTTTGTATATTATCGAAATTTTGAGTTCGTTTAAACGTTTGTTTATGGGCCAGAAGTGGCAGCTATTTTTATATTCAATTGTCAAAGCTTTTCGAATCAGACAGATGATTATATAAAGTAAAACATCTTCTTGCGAAATTATCCGGTATGAATGTGAAATTTCGGAATAAAAAAGAAATTCGTGAACTGCACATACCCGCATATACCCACTAAGAATGCAAAATGGTTAATGCATGTGTTTATTCATAGTGAATTTTAATTAATATATTCATCTGCAAATTGTAGTTCTACACGTCATAAAAAATGTTTATTATTTTGTTTCCTGCGTACAAATTATATTGACAAAAATAAGCATTAGATTAAGAATCATCGCTATTATTTTTATTTAAAGTATAATAATAACAATAAGATATTATTAAAAACAAAATGTAAACATATTTTTATGACTGCTATATATCACATTTGAAGATATATATATGAATTTAAATTGACTATAATTAAAAAACAGATATGAAATATGCTTAATTATCATTTTTATTAATATAACTAAAAAGTACAAAAATATCTAAAAAAATTAAGTTTTTTAAGAAACTCTAAAAATTGTTCATAAAACGTGCCCTTGAATAAAAATATCAATGGTTTGAATAAAATATTAATTTGAATAAAAATTTTAATTTGAATTCACTAAAATTAAGAAACACAAATGAAATATGTCTGAATATCTTTTGTATTACACTAACTAAAAACTACCAAAATTTCAAATTAGGTTTTTTTTTCTTTTTTATATTCAATTGTCAAAGCTTTTCGAATCAGACAGATGATTATATAAAGTAAAACATCTTCTTGCGTAATTATCCGGTATGAATGTGAAATTTCGGAATAAAAAAGAAATTCGTGAACTGCACATACCCGCATATACCCACTAAGAATGCAAAATGGTTAATGCATGTGTTTATTCATAGTGAATTTTAATTAATATATTCATCTGCAAATTGTAGTTCTACACGTCATAAAAAATGTTTATTATTTTGTTTCCTGCGTACAAATTATATTGACAAAAATAAGCATTAGATTAAGAATCATCGCTATTATTTTTATTTAAAGTATAATAATAACAATAAGATATTATTAAAAACAAAATGTAAACATATTTTTATGACTGCTATATATCACATTTGAAGATATATATATGAATTTAAATTGACTATAATTAAAAAACAGATATGAAATATGCTTAATTATCATTTTTATTAATATAACTAAAAAGTACAAAAATATCTAAAAAAATTAAGTTTTTTAAGAAACTCTAAAAATTGTTCATAAAACGTGCCCTTGAATAAAAATATCAATGGTTTGAATAAAATATTAATTTGAATAAAAATTTTAATTTGAATTCACTAAAATTAAGAAACACAAATGAAATATGTCTGAATATCTTTTGTATTACACTAACTAAAAACTACCAAAATTTCAAATTAGGTTTTTTTTTCTTTTTTTCGAAACATTGAAAAGCGTTCATAAAAATTTCCCTTAAATAAAAGTAACAATAACTTCTCTGTTTTGTTTAAAAATTTCATCGCAAGATTTAAAATAAACACAGGCTGTTTCGTTTCGTTAAAATGTTTACAAGTTAATTCATAGTTTTGTGCACTTAATGCCAGGCTAATTCCATGCGTGAATGTAGTGTAAGTCATATAGCCGCAAAAGTTTACGGTACTTGGCCACCGGTATTTTCTTAAATAATTCTTAACTGCATTTAATTGTAGATACCTGGGATTGAAAAAGTCAAATTTTCCTTTACTATAATACTGCTAGTAAAACCCTGCAGCCATTTAAATCTCTGTGACTGACACTACATCCACGCATGGAATTAGCCTGCAAGAAACATGTTATCAAACCAGAGAATTGAAACAAATTTGTATATTTGTTTAATACTTTCTTTTTTTTTATAATCGTCGTTAATTGCATAATTTGAATTGAAAAACAACTCCGATCATGGTGAACCTCGTCTATACACATTGTGAAGGTGATGAAACACACATTTGAATCAATGACACATAAGCGTTGTAGTTGTTATTGTAGTTGCAGCCACAGCTATTCTCAGAATGTAAAGTTTATTTTCATATCAAGCCCACGTTAAACATTCTTTATTTATGATTCGTTCGAAGCACGAGTTCATTTTCCATTTTATTCTTTGGAAGGAAAAGAAATATTGAACCATAACTAAAGCTACCATGTTGTCTCGCAAACAGCATCATAGTCTACAATAAAATACTTTTATGCAAAATATAAAACTAATAATAAAATACTAATGTGTACAGAAATGTAAAATAAGCAAGATGTATTTCTGGATGATTTTTTTTATTTTAGATCTTAAAATTAATAATCAGTGCTTGATGAGAATGATTTTTCAGTTTCAAAATAAAGTATTTTCCACATTTTTATAATCACAGTAAAAAATATTTTAAATAAACTATGTAAATTTTTTAGAGCATCATTATTCTTTTATATTAATCCTTAATATTAATGCGGAAACTTATTTATTGAAATCGTTCTACTCATCGCGCGTAGTCTTTGTGCTACATTACTTTCATTTATATAATTCATTGTTATGAAATAGTAAAATTAATACGATACAATGAATTTAAAAGTACCCTTGATTGCTTATATGCCAGCATATTTAGCATTTGGGAAATTATAACGAAACATTTGCTCTCTGAAAATTTATGAATGAGATTTGTAACATTTTAAATTAAAACTTACACCGGAATCTTGAAAGAATAAATTTCTAAATATATTTACAGTATACCCATTGTAAAAGTATCCATATTTTCAAATATAATTCATATAGCATCGATTGCTGGCCCAGTCAGACGCTCGATGATTTATACGGTAAATGAAGTTGGTGATGGGCGAAACAAGTTATCTTGATAATCTAATGGTTTTTGTTCGAGTTATGATAATCGAATGATCTGAAAATTATTGCAAAATATAGATGACAATTATCATTATGATTAATTCTCATCCGCCATTCTGAGATCTAGGAAAAGTTACGTAAATCTACAGGGATTCAAATATATTTAGGGAACACTTCCTTAAATCTAAGGAATTACTTGAAAAATAGAATATCTCTATTAAAATAATGGAAATAAAAGCCTCTTTAAACCACTTTGAATTATTTCTAGAGTAGTTGAATAACTTTGAGTCAAATCAGAGAATCAAATTACTAAAAACAGCACAGGTATTTATCAATCTTCCAATTATCTTTTAGCTCGTGCATGCATATAAGAATAAATTTAGGTTGATAGCATTTTGTTGGATGTAGCCTTCTAACAGTGTTGCCAGTAGGCTACTTTTTTTAAATTCTATTTTCTAGATTCCCACCAGTTTTTTGAGAAAGTAAAATTCGCCTTAATTAATGACATATTAAATAAGGCGAATACAAGGCAAATTATACCATTTAAAAAAGTGGTGCGAATCAAGAAATCTGAATTTAAAAAAAAGTAGCTCACTGGCAACACTGCCTTCTAAAGTGATAAGCAAGGGTTAGATGCTGCTGAATTAATTTTGCATTTTCCCGTCATTTTTCGTTTTTTTTTTTTTTTTTTTTTTTTTCTAACCTTAGATCTTCCTCTTTAGCTAAAAAATTTTTTTTCCCTTAATAACCTTCAATAAGTATTAATATTACGTAAGAGAAAAAAATATTTCTTGAATATGTAAAAATTTTTTTTTTCTATAATGTTTCCATGAAATCACAATATGTTGAATAGCTATAAAATACATATAATCGCGATTTTTTAATAATTTTTTTGACAATATTTTAAAAAAATGAAAATATATTCATATTCATATACTATTTTCTGACAAATATTTAATGTGTCAACAAATTTTGAGATGCATATCTTATAATTGTATTATCTATATCCACATAAATATTTAAAAATGTGTTTGTTCGAATTCACAAAGAAAAAAAAATTAAAAGCAAAATTTTGAGCGGAGCCACTCAGTTACAGAAATTTGAAGTTTGAATTTCGCCTTAAACTTTACCTCTTATTTTTTATCGCCTATGATCAGAAATTTTTTGAAGTAACTTTTTCATGACACTATGCAAATTCAATAATCAATATTTATTGAGGTGTGTAGAATTTATACAGGACGCAATAGAAATACTGAGACACACTGTATTGTCTTTCAGCTTTTTTTCCCCTCGTATGCGTTTTCAATTACATTATGAACTCCAGACCTAACCGTTCGGAGTTTTCCGTGGTTTTCTTTAAACCTTGCCGTAAATACAGGTTAGGATCTCTTAGAAAGTCCAACACTGAGGGCACTCCCCCTAGGGCCTATATCCCTCGAGTAGATAATCGGCCGTCATAAATCAACCAACCATGAATTACATTATGAATTTTACACATTGATCAAATTGAGTGGGCGGTGTTAGGTGAGTTTAACCCGAAACGTAGGCCTCCCCGCCCGGTTTGACTTTGACTTTGATCAAATTGAGACAAATTGATATAGAATGTAACATGGATGTTGACATAAACTTTAATTAACCAGATAAAAAATTGCAGCATCAAACAATAAAGTTAATCAGAAAATCACTTATGTCAATTTTCTTTCTTTCAGTTATATATGCAAGATCACAGTGTACAAATTGTAAACTGTAAAATTGTAATTGAACTGTCCCGTTCTTCTAAAAAAATTGTAACACAGAAATTTTCCGAAATAGAAAATCAACAAGATATATTTCTTTAAAAAGGAAGAAATACGCATCCTTCTTTACCCGGCTGGTTGATATATGACGGTCGATTATCTACTCTTGGGATATAGGTTCTAGGGAGGAGTTCCCTTCGTGGAGGTCTTTCTAAGGAATCCTAACCCGTATTTACGGCAAGGTTCGAAGGTAACCATGGAAAACTCCGAACGGTTAGGTCGACGAGCGCGATAGGGGTTTGAACCCAGCACCTCCCATCTACGAGAGCAGAACGTCACGGCCACTGGTGGGGCCTCTTGTCTACTCGGCTTTAACTACTACATTTCGAAGTCGTAATATTTGCTGGTGCTATTTTTTTACAGATACTAAGTAATTTTTCTTTTTTAATTAAAAGATAACTTAACTTTAAAATTTTATTATCCGAAGTTTACAATGAAAGTATTAAAGAAATTTGAAAGTTCGCTTTGAATACAATTAAAAACAATTAATCCCGTTCACCCTATTATTTACAGATCTCAATTGCTTCAAACGTATGAATACTTCTAAGAAATTCAAGGAAATGGCTTCTATAAATATGGGATTTCTTTTCTTGCATTTAAAATAAATGGTTATCTTAATATTTGTAAATAGAAAACCTGATTGTGATGACCATAGATGAATATTAACAGAAGATAAAAGGGTAAGAAAGAAACAAAGAAAGAAAAGAAAAAGAAAAGACATAAGCTTCCCTGGTTAATAGAAAACAATTAGAACTTAAAAAACTCTCTATCAAATATATTAGTTAATTAGAAACTTCTCATCGATACTTAAAGGGTTTTTCCAATGTTCTTTTTCTCCGAAATCAAGGTTCCGGAAAAATAGAATTTTGTAAAATAGAAGTTCGCTAAACCGAACTTCAATTTTATAGTTTTACTTATTACAAAATAACTCAATGTATATTATGTATCTTTCTCATATTGATAAATATTGGAAATTAATTGTTTATTACGCAAAATAATTTTTTGTTCCTTGTTATCATTAAATTGGAAAAAAAATTAAGAAAAAATGATTTTTATAATTTATTTAACTAAACGTTTGTTTCTGCTAACCATTCGTGATATTAAGCGATTATTGCCAGACGGTTTCAGCGGTTTTATGGTCGTTCTAGACCCTGATTTCTAGGTATAAAGGGGTCAACTTCACGACATTTTAGCAAAACAAAAATTTTAGTAATTTAGAACCGGAATTCCTATCTGGCAATTTAATTATAGTTTATCTCAGGGGTCGGCAACCTTTTTTGTCTGCGGGTCACAATCAACCAAAATATGTGTATTAAAAAAACGTTTTGGGTCAGTCTTTTTTCAGTGAATAATAAGATAAATTTTATTCAGGAAATAATCGCCATGCGCCTTTTTAAACTTTAAACACAAAAAATAAAATTATAATTAATATAAAAGGAAACATAACTGAAAGAATTTTACTTTCTCTTCAATGGCTCCACTGACGCAAACATGTATACATTATAACAAATAAGTACAATTTTTTGTTATGTTATTTAATAGTTTGGAATTTCTGAATTAAAATTAAACCTTTTTAAAGTTCCAAAATAAACTCGAAATATTTTTTATATAGAATTTTATTTTTTTTATACTTTTTTCGGAACTCAAGTGGGTCACTTGAAATTATGAAATGGGTCACTCGGTGACCCGCGGGTCATAGGTTGCCGACCCCTGGTTTATCTGATAGCCAACGTTTAACATACAAAAACTTCAGCTTGCTAAAATGACGTGAAGTTGACCCCCATTTTTACCTATAAATGAGGGTCTGGTGCGGTCTCACAATAATGGCTTAATAACACTGTAATGAGTTGACGAAATCCAGTGATCCAAGACGATGATTAACATCTAGCACTTTATTTAGGCAGCGTTGATACACAAGTTAAAAAACTGAACAATTTAAAAATATCTAAAAACCACTACAAGTCTCTGCAAGACTCAGCGCACCCCAAAACTTCATACTTTTTACAAAACATATATCACACGTTTCTTTTCAACATCGTCCGTCCAACTTTCTCTGCATCTCCCAGCTTTCTCGGTTCACTTCTCTTTATTCGCCGACCACCATCTCTCGCAGTCTCTTTGCCTATCGAAAAAGTTCTTTCGACTCGATTACACGGCGATCCACCTCCGAAGCTAGGCGGAAAAGTCATGGACAAAACTGGACAACTCCAGGCCAGCAACTCACAAGGCAGGCTAGGCCATAATTTCCTTCAGTCGTCACAACACGAACACTTGACAGACACAAGTGTTATAATCAAAATTCATGCTAAAATGACGTAATTTTGAAACTTTTAACCTGCATTACCCTCCTCCCACAGGTAAACGTACCATCTCCTGCATGCGTACTATAGCATAAAAAAAGAGGGGATATAGAAAAGTAAGCCTTGCTAAAATCCCATGATTTTTCTGACGTTGCTTATTAGACTCTTAGACTATTAGGGTTTCGTTCATTTGACGAAAATGTCTCACTCCTCTGTCAGCCTGTCACAGATTTCGTACTCGGTAGAAATCTTTAATTTTGCATATTTATAGCTGAATACTTGTTACACGACAAATAATAAAATTTTGAAAAAGTCTAATATTTTTTAAATTAAATGAATTAGTTTAATGACTTCCGAACAATTCTGCGATTTTTTTTTAGATCAACAGTACCTTAATTTCAGTATTTTTCGTGTAGGCTAGATGTTTCAGTGGTAGCCCGTTTTCCTCTGGGTTTTATTCTCAACGACGGAAGTTGAAAATTTCGATTTCTGCATTTCTTTGAACTATGGATTTAATTAAAAGAACTTTCTCCTTATTATTATTTTTTAAACATTTTATGGTTTCTTTTATTCTTTTCCTTTTTTTTAAGCTAAAATTAAATCATGTAATTAAATATGCTTTTCAGATATGGAAACATATATCTGTAATGTTACAACTGTCTGAAAAGCAATTCTTGAATATTTTTAATTTGATTTAAAAAATAGAGTATTATTATCTTTTTTAAATTAAATTTAATGGTGCTGCCATCTATGTTCTTATTGACAAAGTGTCAATGATAAGGCTAATAAATGATAAGGCTAATTATAAATTAATTATTTGGAAATATTCATTAAAGCATACAGTGTTTTGAAAACAATATTAAATGAAACCCGTTATGCTATTTTCTATATGACTTACCCACTTGTTTCGTAGTAGATTTGCTACATTTTGGCCGCTGGCTAAAAATAATTTTCATAATTCTGAATTTATTTTGTATTATTCAATACGCGTAACTAGATATCTCTATAAACCTTCTATTTCTATATTTTGCATGGGCGGGGTTAGTTGAGCTAAAGCTGAAAGATGGGCCTCCCGCCAAGTTTGACTTTGACTTTGTTTAAAATGCACGTACTATAACATCACGCTGAAGATGTAAAGTGCTATGAATAACCCAAATAATACAGTTTGTCAAAAAACGAAAAAAACATTTTAAAACACTACACTTGTTAAAAACCAATATCAAAATAAATTAATTATGAAAATATGAGAAATAATGTTTAAATCTGAGAGATTAAATTTTAGAAATCAGATGGGATTAGGAGGAAATATATTTAAGGAATTTTCGACAAATTGCAATCTTTTCTGACATTTTTTGTATTAGTCAAGCCAGTTACAAGCGTTTCCCTGATAAATTATTTCAGAATTCGATTGTAATAATTTATCAGGAAAAATCAAGGTTAGTCTTATCACCTGCTCTAAATTTTATGAACTTTTCAGAATTTTGAAGTAGTTTATCAGGAAAAACCTTGTAACTTGCTTGATTAATCGAAAGGAGAACAGACGGGGAAGCAATTTGTCGAAAATAGTTTGTCAAATTTGTCGAAATTAGCCAACGGCTCAATGTTTACAAGACACTTTACTCACAAATAGACTGGGCGTAAAGTTGATCGCAACTCGGAAGCCCTTTAACCGACATCAACTGTTCAGCAACTGTATTATTTCGCAGTATCGAAGTATCGATATATTCATGCGGTTGAACAGCTTTAAAACAAGCTGAATATCGAACAAAGCAATGACCATATACGCCATGCCCCATATATATATATATTTTTTTTTTTTTCAAAATTGAAGGCGTAGTTATTTAATAAGAAATTTGTACAAGTGTTCAGTAAGGCACAGAGTCCTATGAGGTACTCCCACTTTTTCATGACAATGTCATGCTTCCAGTGAAGTAGATGAAATAACAATAATTGAGCTATGAATTAAGTAGTGCCTCTCCCTTTTTCGCTGTATGCTGCTTTATTCTTAGGCAGGGCCAGTGCTGTAGTTGGAAAAAAATATTTGTGGGAACTCACTTTTTCATAGAGTAGATGTTGATGCTACCGGATTTTTGCTAAGCCAAAAGCCAATTTAAAACATTTAGCCAAAAGCCGACTTTTTTTAATTAGCAGTTATAATTATTATATTCTAGTTTTTATAGTATTGTATTTGTATACCATTCATCTAAAAGCAATATTTAATCAATCTCATAATAATATTTTCCATTATGAATCAAAATTTAATTGAAATAACAGAAATAAATCCATATACACTCTGACGCAAAAGTTTAGACAATGACGTCATTCAGCTTTAAAATGTAGAATTATGACGTCAGAATTACAAAAACCTGTAAATATATTCAAAAACTGATTTAAAATGCTATGTACAAAAGACAGTCGTTTTATTTGCTATAATACTAATTTTTTTCATAAAAATTCAAATGTGCTTGTCGCAAAAGTTTAGACACTATTCTAAATTTCTTTGAATATTCGCTGGCATATGCAAATTTAGACTCGATGATGTCACAAATTTGGAGTACTTAAGTTCTGCAAACGATTGCGCTTCATAGTCGACATGCCGAGAGCTCAAGAAATTCAAGTGAATGAGGTTTCAAGGATTTGGCAGTTGAAAGGTAAAGGGAAGAGCGTTTCTGAAATTTCTGCTATTATTAATAGGTCAAAAAAATCTATTTATCGAGTTTTATCGAGTGGTTCCGAATATAAAGCAAAATGTCGGTCTGGGAGGCCACGTGTGACAAATGTACGAGAGGATCGCCTGATACAAAGACTAGCGAGTACTCAACAAATGAGCGTACGTGGAGTTCAAAGCTCATCGGGACTCTCTGTATCAAAGGATACGATTCGTAGACGAATTTTGGAAAAAGGAACAATCGTTTATAGCAAAATGCAGAAGAAACCAGCTCTGAAGCCACATCATAAGTTACAAAGAATGATGTGGGCTCGAAAGCATATGTCATATGGAGAGAAATGGCAGTCAGTCATATTTAGCGATGAAAAAAAGTGGAATCTGGATGGTCCAGATGGTTGTTTATCGTATTGGCATGACTTGCGGAAGGAACCTCGACTTTTTTTAGTCGCAGACAAGGAGGGGGCTCGGTGATGGTTTGGGCAGCCTTTTGCTATAATGGACAAGTATCTCTGACCTTCACCAGTGGTCGTCAAACTTCACAGCATTATACACAGACATTAGAAGAAAACCTACTGCCATTTGCTGAGCTTCTAGGGGGTCCTCAGTGGGAATTTCAGCAAGACAATGCTTCAATTCACACTGCAAAACATTCAAAATCTTGGTTTAATTCCCATAATATAAGAGTTCTCGACTGGCCAGTATGTAGCCCAGATCTTAACCCTATAGAAAACCTTTGGAGCATCATGTGTCGCAAAGTTTATAGCAACGCTAGACAATACTCTTCTGTACAGGAACTTAAGAAATCTATTGAGGATGCATGGTACGATATCGATCCACAAACTATGCAAGATTTAGTTTCTTCCATGCAATCTCGTGTATATGACGTAATACATAAGCATGGATGCGCAACCAGGTTTTAAAAATTGTTTATTTCGATTTTATTTAATTTGTGTCTAATCTTTTGAGACAGCAGTTTATTTTTGTTACCATTTAATTTATTGCAATATGCACAATTCCACTTTTCTTTGTTATAAATATTGTTTATATGTACAGCACATTAATTTCAAGCAGTGATTTGAAAATTGAATAAATATTTTTCAAAGTATGTAAGAATTTCTTCATTGTCTAAACTTTTGCGTCATAGTGTATAACTTACTGGCACATATATCCAAGAAGTTTCCATAAAGAACAATAATGAGAGTTCTTTTCTGTGCTTTCTGATTTACGACAAGCTGTCTCGTCTGATAGTCTTCTTTCTGATCACAACCAAGGTTTCACATAGGGTTCAGGACAAAATTCTTTTAAGAGAGGTCCTACACGGCTTATGAATATAAGTAAACTGGCTTCTGCAATAAGGAGTGTAATAATAACAAATTTCAGCAGCACCACCATTGATTTTGGCCTATTTAATGGCTTTAATTATGCCAAAGAAATTAAATCCCTCCCGGAATTGAACTCTGACCACAACCCGATTAAAATTAACATCCAAATTCGCATTCCACCGCCCCCTCCGAAAATTATTAAAAGAATCAACTGAGCTCATTTCCAAAGTCTCATTAACGACGTCCCCCCCTCCCCCCCCCCCTCCAGAAATTAACACCACTAACGATATTGAAAATTTAGCTGAAAAGATTACTTTAGAAATTAAAAATGCTGCTGATAACGCCACTTCTAAATCTGTTGACCATGAATTTTATAAATTAGATCCTCATGTCCGCAGACTCACAATTAATAAAAACAGGGCTAGGAAAATTTATCAACGTACGCGTAGTATTTTTGACAAAAGAATTATGAACAGAGCACAAAATGACCTTAAAAATTATTTATACAAAAGAAATCAAGACTGCTGGAGTCTGTATTTACCAGCGAAGAGATTCCGTCGCTCTGTTTCAATTTTTCCCCGCATCCTTTTTCCAAATTCACAAATCTACGCGGAAACTGATGAAGAAAAAGCAAATGCTATTGCTGAAAGTCTAGAAATACAATTTCAGGGAAATCCTATTGTTAATTACGAGACCGAGAGAGAAGTCAATGCTGCAGTTAGACAGTTCTTAAGCACAGATCACCCCCTCCCCCCTTTTTCGATCTCAAACGCTGATGTCATTAAAGAAATTAATAAGCTTAAAAATAAAAAATCTCCTGGCATTAGCGGTGTCACTAATGAAATGCTTAAGAACCTTCCTCACGCGTATATTCCAAAAATCACCCTTTTGATAAACAACATTTTTAAATTTAGTTATTTCCCACTGTACTGGAAGACAGCACTTACTGCCCCTATTTACAAAGACCGTAAGACCCCTGAACTCCCCACAAGCTATCGCCCTATCTCTCTTCTAAATTCACTGAGTAAACTCACTGAAGCATTTATTGCTCATCAATTAGATGCTCATTGTAATAATAATAATCTCATTTCACCAGTACAGTATGGATTCAGAGAGGGGCTTTCTGCCCCACATTAAGTGTACCGCCTGGTGGAACATATTACCATGGGAAAAATTTCAAAAAATTTCACTGCTGCAGTATTTCTCGATATTGAAAAGGCGTTCGATAAAGTTTGGATTTTCGGCCTTATCTTTAAACTTATAAAATATGATTTCCCCCCCTACCTAATTAAATTAATCTACCGCTACCTTCTTGATATAAATTTTCATGTCAAAATTAGATAAATTACCTAGAAATTTTTTTGCAATTTTTGGTCTCCCCCAAGGTTCTCGGATCTCTCCTAAATTATATAATATTTTTATCAATGACATGCCTACCTACCCCCATTCTCATTTGGCTAAGTTCGCAGACGACACTTGTGTTTTCTGTATCAAAAATAATAGGAGGTATGCTATTTTAGCTATAAGCCATCACCTCAAATTACTTTCGGATTGGTTCAAAAACTGGCGTATTGCAGTCAACACTGACAAAACCCAGGCCATGTTATTCTGTAATTTGAGGCAAAGAAAACTTAATAAATATAAAATAAAATTTAATAACTCTGATCTGCCATGGTCTTCAAGTTGCAAATACCTAGGGGTCATCCTTAACCAGCATTTAACTTTTAAAGAGCACATTCATGCTACGCGTAATAAATTTAGGGCTGCTAAAAATAAATTATTCCCCCTTTTGGCTCGAAATAGCGAATTGTCTGCTAAAAACAAAATGCTCCTGTATACTTCCTGTTTAAAACCAATATTAACTTATGCTTGTCAAGTATGGGGTTTATCCAGTAAAACTAATATTAAATTACTTATTAGATCTGAAAATGCTACTATTAGATTAATCTACGATGTACCATATTATGTTAGAAATTTTCATTTTTTCAAAGAACTAAATTTCATTAGACTAAGTGACTTTATTCAAAAACTTAACTTAAATTTCCATCTCTCAATTGATAACTCAGATAATATCACCTTAACTTCTCTTCCAAATTATGACATACTTGACAATGCAAATCGTAAAAGGCCCAAAGTGGGTCTTATACTAACCTCTCTCATTTAATCTTTAATCTTTTGTTCATTTGTGTTATTGTTCTATCATATTTCTGCCTTTTTCTAACTGTTCTGAGAGGGCACGCACTTGCAGTTACTACTTCTTTTACTGTTGCTGAATTTTCTGGAATCCAGAAGTTTCATTGGTCGAGAGAGAAGTTTGCAGTAGAATCCGAGCAGACCAGCCAAGCGTGATCTCCGAGCTACTGGACTGACTCATCATGGAAGCTCCGCCTACCTCATCCCGAGACTATATAAGGGACTGTTTTTCTGGCTGGTTACCAGGGGTTCAGGGGCTCGGATCTCCCCAAAATTATTTAATATTTTTATTAATGACATGCCTACCTACCCCCATACCCATTTGGCTAAATTCGCAGACGACACTTGTGTTTTCTGCTTCAAAAATAACAGAAGGTATGCTACTATTGCAATAAGTCATCACCTCAAATTACTGTCTGTATGGTTCAAAAACTGGCGTATTGCAGTCAACACGGACAAGACCCAGGCCATGCTATTCTGTAATTTGAGGAAAATTAATCTTGATAAATATAAAATTAAATTTAATAACTCTGCCCTGCCTTGGTCTTCAAGTTGCAAATACCTTGGTGTCATCCTTGATCAGTATTTAACTTTTAAAGAGCACATTCTTGCTTCGCGTACTAAATTTAGAGCTGCTAAAAATAAATTATTCCCCCTTTTGGCCCGTAATAGTAAATTGTCTACTAAAAACAAAATGCTCCTGTATAATTCCTGTTTAAGACCTATATTAACTTATGCTTGTCAAGTATGGAGTCTCTCCAGTAAAACTAATATCAAATTACTTATTCAATCTGAAAATGCAGTTATTAGACTAATCTATGATGTACCCTATTATGTTCGTAACTTTAATTTTTTCAAAGAACTTAATTTAATTAGACTTAGTGAATTTATTCAAAAACTTAACTCAAATTTCCATCTTTCAATTGATATCTCTGATAATATTACCTTAACTTCTCTTCCAAATTACGACATACTTGACAATGCAAATCGTAAAAGGCCCAAAGTGGGTCTAATACTAACCTCTCTCATTTAATCTTTATTCTTTTTTTAAAATTGTGTTTTGTTCTATCAATTCTCTGCCTTTTTCTAACTGTTCTGAGCGGGCTCACACTTGCCGTTGCTGGTACTTCTACTGGCGACGGATTCTCTGGAACCCAGTTCTCTGATTGGCCGAGAGAGGAGTTCGCACTTGAATCCGAACGTGATCAGTCAAGCGTATACTCTGCTCCGAAGGAGTGACGCAGCAAGGAAACCCCGCCTACCGCATCACGAGACCATATAAGGGACTGTTTTTCTGGCTGGTTATTAGTGTTGGGTAGGACACGGAATTTTGGTGAGTTTTGTATGAGGTGCCTCAGAAACATTTTTGTCATGACAATGTCATGCCTCAGTGAGGTGTTTAGTGAGGGGTTCCACACGAGAACTACAATTGAGTTAGGAAGGAAGTAATCCCCCTCTCTTCCTCTTTGTACTGTAGCTGCTCAAATATGACAATCTGAGGCTAGGTGTTAGGGGGGTTGGGAATAGCATTGATTCTAGTGTTCTCATTGTCAGGAAGATAAATAGGAGTAGTTTTCGGAAAAGAGTAATTGGATTTAAAAAGAAAGTGAATGCACAATGCAGTAACTCGCTGTTATCTGATTATCAGATGTTGTTTTACAATAATAATACTGTATAGAGGTGAAAAAATCTTGTACGGAATAAAAGTGACTTTTGAAAAAAAAAAAAGCTAGATTGACAAGAAAATGAATGTGAAATTGAATGCTTCTTTTGAATTAAAGTTCAGTATATATACAGAGCAAGACTTTGGAAAATCTTAGAGAGGGATTTAGCAATTTTTCACAAAATTTACGGAAAATTACTACAAATTATAAAGCATATTTTTGGTTCGTATTATTCATCTGAAAAATTATATTCACAAAATACTTATTATATGTGACAATAAATTATGTCTATTGAAAAAAAAAATAATTCCTTTTATTCACCTTTGCTTTTACATCACGTTATGATTTGATTATTTATTTATTATTTCACCAAAGTATTAAATAGGACAGTTTAAAGAAAAAAAAAGTAAAATAATCGCAATTTTAAAGCTAAATTTACAATCTGTATTTGTTATTTTACTTTAAATTTGAAATGACACCAAGTCTAAAATTCACTCACTCATTCACTGACTCAGTGTCAATCAGGGTCAAAATTAGCTTTTTTAAGAAATACTGCCTGTTACATTCTCCCCTATGTTGGAATTTCTGAAAAATGTTTTGCAGATCTATGCTGATCATGACTCCCAAAACCCAAATCCACCTTCAGTTCAAAACTTTATCTATCTATCTATCTATACCACTTTTTATGGACCCAATAACTTCAAAAATTCTGCAGAAATCTCTTCCAAACTGATACATAAAATCTCGGTCAAGCTCGTTAATGGACAAAATCGAACCAAGGCAAGGGAGGGGGGAATGGGGGAGCTTTTTCTGAAAACAGAAAAAAACCCATAACGTCTTAATTATGATACGTATCGAATCTGTTTAAAGTCAGTATTACTTCTAGGAAAAGGGCCGAAAATTTATGTATCACAGATTTTTTATATCATTAAAAATGGCTCCAAGGGGGGGGGGAGGGGGTTTTAGAAGAAAAAAATTCATAACTTCGTCCATTCACAAGATATCAAATCCGCTTAAATTTATTATAAATCCTCTTAATATTATCTAAAACGTCTCGCTTTAAAAGGGATTTATAGAACCAACCCTTATAGCAAAAAAAAAAAAAAAAAAAAATTAAAAAAAATAAAAAATAAAAACAAAAAAATCTCTGCCGGCTCCGCCTGCAAATATGTTAGATTTCGAAGTAGGCGGTCCCAACTGCCTCATCATGGCAAAAATGTCATTTCTTCTGCAATTCTTAATAAACAGGCGCCCCACGGTCTGCGTCTTCGAAATCTAGCTGTGCTTGTAGGCCGAGCCGTCAGGCATTTTTTTTTCACCGGAGGCAAACATTGATTTTGGCGTCCTCCCACCCCCTGCTCCACTAAGTAAATTTACGAAGATAATTCTGCTAAGCTTCTAATAGCCGACTTATAAAAAATGAGTTTAAAATATGTAATTATAAAATACGTAATATTGAACTACGGAATCATCTTTTACAAATATTTATTCATTAAAATCTGTAAAAACGAAATCGAAAGAAACTGTAAAAAAATTCGCTTTATACCGGTATCCGTCTTAGTGGGTGGAATTGTAGTTACTCCTTCTGTTGGGACTATGTAATATTTTCATTTAAGACAGGAATCCGATATAGACAGATTTTACTGCCGTTGCAAGTATGTCAAATCATTAGAAATGAGGCGTTTACAGTCAAGCCGAAACTAGCCTTTTTTTTTTTTTTTTTTTTTTTTTTTTACTGGAGGCAAACATGGATTTTGGCACCCCCCCCCCCTCCCTCCGCTGCAATGTAAATTTACAAAGATAATTTTCCGAAATTTGTAATAGTCGACTTATTTTAAAATAAAAAATTGGTAATCATAAAATATGTAATATTGAACTATGTACTCAGTTTTGCCAAATATTTATTCAATAAAACCTGCGAAGCCGGAATCGAAAGGTACAAGAGAAAATTCCGCTTTGTACAGATTTCCGTTTTAGCATGTATAATAGTTAATACTCTTTCTGTTGGGAAATTTTTTTTTTCATTTAAGATTCATTTTCACATATTTTGCTGTAGTTGTATTGTTATATTACAATTGAGCGGGAGTTTAAAACCATAGTGATATGAAAGTGTCTCATTGTCTTAAGAACTGAAAAAACAGGATTTTCTGTAGGCAGCTAATTCCAATACCGTAAAATATCTTTGTGTGCTATCTACAGCCAGTTTCATGGAACTGTCACTTGTAACGCCCTTTCTATTAATAGATATGTCTAGATGCTTTCCTGAAACTAACACTAATTTTCAAAATTAAAATAGTGACTTATAAAAAATTATTCAGTTTTTACTATTTTATTTTCTGAATTTTCCATCCCGTAGTGTTTCGTGTTTCGAGCAGTCGCCTCATCTAAGTCGGGATCGGGGTATAAAATATAAATATATATATTGTATTAAATTTTTTTTTAAATTGCCTATTTTTTAGTGTCCCGGGAAGTCACCGACTTCAAAAATCTTTTTATCTATTTGTCAATTTTAATGCACTTTGGCTCATATTTTGTTTTAGATTCTCCAGCTGCAAAATATTTTTACCCAAATTTCATATTATTTTGTATCAAATAACAAACCAAATCTTCTGGCGCCCCCTCCATCTTCTGTTCTGCCCCCCCCCCCCTCTTCGTTTCGACCCTGTATGAGTCCCATTGTCTAAAATCTGAAAAACCAGGATTTTCTGTTCGCCTAACAATGAATTCCAACACCGTAAAATATCTTTGTTTGCTTGGAATTATCACTTATTCCTCTCTTGCTATAACTATTCATTTGGTGGCTTTCGGACCTGATGTCAATCCTAAATGACAGGTTGAAAAGTGCCGCCAATTCAATACTTATAAAAGCAAAATGAAAAACAGCACTTTTACCTATCACCCCAACTCCACTTCTTTGAAGACAATTTGTCCCTCCCCCAATTCTGCTCTGTTTTTATCTTTCTACGTTCTTTCAAACGCCTCATAGCTTTAAAGCTTTTTCAAAGATAGACCGCACCTCTCCCCGACTCCTCTCCTCTGCTTCCAACACAATGCACAAGCACAAACACAACTCACGCACTCATTTCCTGACGAATCGATAAATCGCAGCCGTCCAAAACTCCAAAAGTTCAGTTTTCTCAAGCACTGTTCCGCGCATGCGCATGGAGTTGTGATTTATTTGTGGTTTGTTTCGATTGTGTTTTGTTAATGTTAGGTCGTTGTGGACGTACGAAACGTGAAATTAAATTTCAGGAAAGTTCCACGAAACAAAAATGTAGAAAAACAATGTTAGTTTTATTCAACGAATCCAGAAAAAAAAAATATAACAAAACAAAATTTGCAAAAATTATGTACAAAGGAAAAATAATTGATCTACAAGAAGAAATTTTAAATGATTCTACTGAATTTGAATCTGTTGATCACTTTTATTCTTTAAAAATACCTGTTTTGATGCAGGAAAAAGAGAATGTACCAAATAAATGAATTTGTGTAATTTTGTCCTTTTTACAAGTCCTTATAAATTAAAATTAGCTAATTTCTGGCTCTTCCCACCCTTATGATTATGTAATATTTTTTATCTTAAATTGCATATAAAACCGTAACATTTTAAAATAATTTATTTCTATTTATATGGGTTTATATCTAATGTGCTCACAGTTCAGTCACTTGACTTTTTTTAGGTAAAAGATAATGACCCCCCTCCCCCCACCCACCCAACATGATTGTATAGCACTAGAATGATACTCAGGAGAAATTTATAAGTATTAAATTTAACCTCATTATTAAGATTAAATTTTATACTTATAAATTTCTTTTTTACTTATTAATAAGAAAGAACTATAAGGAGCCTTTTACTAAAAATCCGAATTTTGTTAAAAGCAGTAAAAATTTTGCAGTCAATATTTGAGCTAGCACTGCCACAGAAGAAAACTGGATTTACGGTTCTTAAAACTCCTCCCAGACCATTTGACAGCATATAAGAACTCTTCGTTTCGTTTTAAAAGGGGCTATTTTATGAAGCCTTGAAATAGCTTTCAACTCATATCTAGATGACTATGTGCATAGATGCCAACTTTTACGCTTTTTTCCTACCACTAAAATTTGATAGTAAATTTTATCGTTTTAGATCGCCAAAATCATGTGATTACATAAGGAAAAAATTTCTATTAAATTTAAGTGGTAAGAAAAAAGCGTAAAAGTTGGCAGCTATGCTATGTGGTATGCTTTACTTCGGTTATAACACATTTTTTTTAAGGAAATAAAAAAGTCATACACATATAAAACAATGAAATTGTTCATAAGGGTCGATGGAAGTTTTTTTTTCTTTTCTTTTTTGCCTGGGATGGGGGGGGGGGGGGGATTTTGTGAAATTTATTATATTTTTGTGAATATTAACATTAAGTAAAGAAAGAAGAAATCCAATTACTCAAATTCGAAACAAGTATTTATTAATAACTTTGTTAAGTATTTCTGCTAAAATTTAGCTTTCTGATGAACTCATATTATTTGCAAATTACATATTTATAAAACCTAACAAAATAAAAATAATTAATGAAGAGTATGTTTTTTATGAACTGGAATTTTGTGAAGGGCTCTATTTTATGAAGAAAAATTTCGCAAAGAAGTCTTGCTTTAAATAAAAGGCATTTTATAAATAAGTCGTTTTATTAGGAGAAATTTTGAGAAGAGCTCTATTGTATTAAATGGAATTTTGTGACGTGGCCCTAAATATGCCCCAAGTTTTGCCTGGATCGACACCTGGTTCAATAACAATGATTCAAAACCGCTCCCAAACGGAAATCTTGGGTGCACCAGTGAAGACACTACAACATTTGAATATTTTCTTAAAGTAAAATCTCAATTTCGATACAATAGCAGTATTTTTACAAGAGAAAAAAAATCTACATGTATTTTTGAAAAAAAAGGCCCAAAAAGATTGTACAAAATTAATTAAAGATAAAATCTACATAATTACAGTTTAAATTTTTAACACGATTTTGGTTTTAAAATATCTCATTATAAATATTTTATTAATAATTATAAATATTACCAATAAAAGCTGGAAAATATAATTTATATTTATATATAATGATAAATACAGCTTATATCTAAAGTCAATATACGGAAAAATTGGGGCCTCTTTACAAAATTCTATTTACTAAAAAGGGCCTTTCACAAAATTTAATTTAATCAAAAGGGACCCTTGAAAAAAAAATCTATTTCTAATAAATTCTTAATTTAAATTGTCTTTAATTGCAAAATTTTATTTTTCACAAATTTTTTTTATATCAACCCTACATATAGAGTCCCCCCCCCCTTCCCTTTTTGTTTCAAAGCAGTTTAAATTAAAATTGCTAATAACTGTAGAAAAATATCAGCTTAAACATGACGAATGCTCGCTAGATGGCGCCACCACATTTATTTTACACTATGTTTGAGAAAACTGAACTTTTGGAGTTTTGGACGGCTGCGATTTATCGATTCGTATTTCCTGAAACAGCGCTCACCGCCTGAAAGAGAGGCAACATGACAAAATTTTGGATGTACTTCAAACTTGAAATGTGAGGTGATGGGACAAATTCTCACGGTGTATGGGACAAATGAGGTGCCTCTTGTATGAGTTACCCAACACTACTGGTTATCAGTTGTGAATGCAGTCCCTTGCAGCGTGAGCCCTCGCCCTCGGTAGGCCTTTTTCAAGGCCAGTTTTACCGGAGCAGGTCTCCGCTGCCCTAGCAGATGATGACGAACGAGAACAGCCTCCTCATAAACGGCACAGTATCAAGTACATCTACACCAATCACTCAGAACCCTAATCCTTTCCTCACTAATCCTCACTAACATCTTTATTTTTGGAAAAAAAAAAGTATTAATTTCTTTAATTAATCATGTAAATATTACTATCTGTTGTAATGCTATACTTAAACTTCCTTTTATTATTTTTTTCTATTAGCTCATGTTCCCTTTTTTAGTGTTGTTTTTCTACCCCCCTTCCCTTTTTTCTAAGTTTTTTATTTTTTTGTACCAACAATATTTCAGTACTCTAACCAGCCAGTTTTCTCCACTTATCATGTACTCCGGGGATGCGTGGTATAGACCACAGGCGCCTCGGTCAAAGTCTTTCGAAGTCGCTGGTTACCAGTTGTGAATGCAGTCCCTTGCAGCGTGAGCCCTAGTCTCTCGGTAGGTCTTTTTCAAGGCCAGTTTTACCGGAGCAGGCCTCCGCTGCCAAGCTGATGATGTCTGATGAATAAAGCCTACTTATTGAGGGCACAGAGCAAATTAAATTAGCACCAACCACTCAAAACCCTACTGTTTTCCTTACTAATCTTTTATTAACCATTTTGTGTTCCTGCCTTTTAAAAAATTATCAAAAATCAAATATAAAAAATTATAAAAATTTTAAAAAATCATATAAAAATATCTATTTGTTGTAACGCTATCTGTAATCTTCCTCTTATAATTATTTTTTTTATAAGCTCATGTTCCCGTTTTTTATTATTGTTACTCCCCCCCCCCCTTTTTTTTTATTTTTGTACCAACAATAGTTCAGTACTCTTTACAGCCAGTCTTCTCCACTTGCCATGTACTCCGGGGATGTGTGGTATAGACCACAGGAGCCTCGGTGAAAGACCTTTGGAATAAGGAGTGAATTTTTCGCATCGGTCATGATGTTCTGTCATCGGTCATGAAACGGGTATAGTTTTCACAGTCTGGGAGAAGAAAAAAAAAAGCTTGTGTTCGTAATCATTTTTTTTTTTTTTTTTTTTTTTTTTTTTTTTTTTTTAACAGTAACAACCCAAATATTTCTGGGAACGGCGTTCCCACGCGTTGGCAGGGCGTTAGGGGAGTGGCACTTTTTTGTTGTTGCTAGGGGGTTAAATCGTAGCTTATAGTTTTCGGCAAAGAGAAGGAAAATAGGGGACGATTAATGAATGTTGTTACTTGCGATTATCATTAATTATTTTGGGATTATCAAATGTTCTGTTACAGGACTAATTAGCGTGTGAAATAAACAATTGTAAGAAATAAAAACGACTTTTGAAAAAAAACATATTAGATTGCAAAATACGTCAAATGGAATGCCCTGAATTAACTTCAAGAAATGTAAGGGAAGAAGCAAAACTTTTGAATTAATTTCTTTAAATATTTCTTAAAATTTTAGGGAAAATTATTGCGAATTAAAAACATACTTTCGGTGAGAATTATACATCTGGAAAAATATATTTAATGTATTATATATATATTGATTATTATGAGTGTGTGACACTAAAATATATTAAGAAAGAAAATCTTTAATCCTGCTTTTGCAAGTCGTTATGATTTGATTATTAATTCTTTAGAGCCGGGAGTTTAGAAGATGAATTATTTATTTTTTCTGCAAAATAACAAATATATTTGTTACTTTGCACAAATATATTTTGCACAAATATATTTGTTTTATTTTTTTTTCCTATAGGAAAAAAAATTTCTATACATTAAAGAGTTTTGAAGATATGAAGTTTTACATGTTGCTAGGGAAGGGTGTGTGTGTCGAGAATTTGGACGCGCATTTAGCAGAATGTTTATTTAATTAACACAGATAAGACAGAAAGATTTTTGCAAAAAATCAAGAATTTTAAATATTTTTAACTGTATGCGCTGGGAGGTGATATGACGGAAGCGAATTTTTTGCGGAAGGGAAAAGTGGCAATTTAGATGATTAATCCTTGTGAAGCAAAATAACAAACATGCCAAAAACTCTTTTAATTAAATATTTATAGAAAAAATTATTTTTTGCGCGTGGAAAAAAGAGGATTGGAATTTTGGGAAGGGGGGGGGGATTTAGAAAAAGTCTTAACAAAAGCAGATATCCGACGAAATGTTGACGATTCTTTTTAATTGAATATGCAATACATTTATTAAAAAATGAAAAACGCTTCATTTAAAATGACTTTGTGAATATATTAAACATTTTCGAAATCTTGAGCGGGGATTATTATTATTTTTTTTAATTCTTTACTCTTTTCCCCTTCTATCTTTTTTTTTTTTTTTTTTAGAACAGTTTTAAAGGGATAAACCATAATAGAAATATATTTATTTTCTAATTAAAAAATCTTTGACAATATGTTTAATAGTTTAAGAACAGGCGATTAAGTTATTTTACTTTTTATATTGTTGTTGTGTTAGAATTTTCACATTCTTATGTGTATGTGTGCGATAGACACAAACTCACTAGCCCAGTACTTCATTCAAAATGTTATAAAAATAGAAAAATAGTTGCAAATTATCCAATGAGAATGTATTATCTTAGAATATATTACTATTATTTTGTTGTTGTTTACTTCGATTCCCTTGTCTAGAGATATTTTATTTTGTCGTGTTCGGATTAATTTCAAATGGGATTTTCGTTTTTTCTTTTCCATGTAATTACTTATTTTTTATAATTTCTAAGTTGTGCTTCTTATTAAGTTTCTTTTTTTTAATTCCATGTAAATAAATCATAGCCTTAAAAAGAAAGGATGAGTTAAAATGTCATTTGAAGCATACCCACAAAATTCTGTTAATCAGAAAATCAAAACTCATAAATTATTTTTGTTTCCAGAAAGATGATAGAATCTTTCTTTTTTATTAAAGACCATGATTTTTTTTTTTTTTTTAATCAGTTCGTTTTACAAGTTGCAAAATATGATAATTAGGAAAGGCTTCCACCAAAAGCGAGAAAAGTACACTTATCTAAATAAAAAAATATATATGCTATTGTCTATTATAAAGCTTATACATATTTTTTATTTGTTCATTTGTCTTTGAATTATAAGATCCAAACCATAATAAAGATGTATAAAGAGAAACTTGTAAGTAGAAATTTTTATACATATACAATTAAAATATTCATCAGAGCTCAAATTAAGTAAAAAGTTGAATAAAAATTAAATTACCATCTGAATTCGTAATTTTACTGTAAATGTGAATGCCAAAATTCTAAAATTTTCATTCTTACACTTTCACTGCGCAGACATAGCAACAACACTGACTTGGTCTCAATTCTCAATGACAGGACCGACTTCAATACTTATTAAAAGCAAAAGAGAAAAACCGCTTTTCTCGCTACTTCTTCAGAGACAAAGTAAAAATGTACAATGTTTTGAAAGGAATATTAAACGAAACCAGTTGTGCGATTTTCTATGTGACTTACCCACGTGTTTCATAGTTGATTTGCTACTTTTTGCCCGCTGGCTGAAGAATTCTTATAAATTTGAATTCATTTTATATTATTCAATGCGTGTAACCTCTATAAACCTTCTATTTCTATATTTATTTTAGATGCATGGTCAGGGATAGTTGAGCTAAAGCCGAAAGGTAGGACTCCCCGCCCGGTTTGATTTTGTTTAAAGTGCACATAGTATAATATCACGCTGAAGATCACAAGTGCTATAATTAACCCAAACAATACAGTTTGTCAAAAAAACAAAAAACATTTTAAAACACTAGACTTGTTAAATACCAATATAACTGAACTAATTGGGAAAATATGAGAAATAATGTTTAAATCTAGGAGATTAAATTTTAGAAATCAGATGGGACTAAGAGGAAATATATTTAAGGAATTTTTAACAAATTGCAATCTTTTCTGACCTTCTTTGTATTAGTTAAGCAAGTTACAAGCGTTTTCCTGATGAATTATTTCAGAATTCAATTGAAATAATTTATCAGGAAAAATCAAGATTAGTTTTATCACCTGCTCTAAATTTAATGAACTTTTCCGAATTTTGAAGTAGTTTATCTGGGAAAACCTTGTAACTTGCTTGATTAATCGAAAGGAGAACAGACGAGGAAGTAATTTGTCGAAAATAGCTTGAAGAATTTTTCTTATGTATGTGTTCAATATTACTCCTATTTGTTTACCAAATTAAACATACTAAAAAAAAGTTTTATTTTAAATTACTCATACCAATAAATTTTAGTAGAATGTTTTTACAAATAAAATGAACACAATTTTTATTGATAGTGAATCCATGATGAAACACTCAAGAAGGTGCAAGCTTTACGGCTGCAAATACGAAAGAATAGGCCAACGAACGATCAATCCCATATATTTGTTTCTAATTGAAGATACATATACAGGGTGTTCCGTTAAAGGGGTCCAATATTAATAGGGGTAATAGAGGAGATCACACGGAGCATAAATCAGTATATAATGCCTGGCCGGATCTCAATAATTTTCAAGTTACAGCACATAGAATGAAAAATCGGAAATTTGTAAAAAAACCCTCATTGCTAAACTATCGATAATGCTACATAAAAACGAAGCACATATTTAGAAAGAGCAGAAAAAATCCTACGAAATGACATAAGTTGTTTTAGAATATTGAGAATTAATGGCGAGTTACAAGCTCTGAAACAGTGAAAAAATACAAAATCAAATATTTAGCAAAATAGTTAATCGTTAATTCCAAAAATGCAACTCTACCTACATCAAGGAAAATGTTATAAAATTTGGTCCATTCCGAAAGCTTTCGAAGAAGCTGACAATAAACCATATCAGTTTAATTGTATGGGAGAAATCAAGCAGTTCCCTAGTTACAACTCTGTACTGTTGCACGCTCGGAAAGAGCGAAACTCCACCCATGACGATTGTAAACACCCCGTTTTAATATCTTTCAATTATACATTTCTGATCAACCTCTATCAATACCCTTTCATTATTCAGTCTGGTCAAGTGAATGACATATTGTGCAGCTCTCGCCTTGTCTTAAAGCAAACTCCGTGACTGCTGCGTTTCCTCCATGAACTTTCAGGATGATGAAGAAGAAGTACTTTTTATGCAAATTTTCTATGTGTATAGGAAGAAAAGTGTAATAAAACAGCAGTCATCAGTGGGCGTTATGTTAAAGGGAGGCTGTTGTAAGTGGGATTGTAGTAAGTTGATGTATAATAATTATGCCGGAATACTCTAACAAAGAATATGCGGACATGCATCTGATGTACGGGCAAGCTCATTGAAATGCATGTCTAGCACAGCGCATGTACCGTGAGCAATTTCCAAGGAGACGTTGCCCAAGTTCGAAAATCTTCATAAAAATCGATAGACGATGACGGGAGACTGGATCGTTTAATACAGCAAGCATTGATGCAGGGAAACCTCGACATGTACGAACACCTGCAATGGAAGAAGATGTACTGAATATTTTTAAAGATAACCCCTCCACGAGTACACGAGCTGCTGCGTCTGAAGTCGGTGTTTCTCACCAAAGTGTGTGGCGTGTTCTGCGTGCAGAAAACATGCACCCCTTTCATGTGCAGCGGGTACAACTGTTATCAGTAACAGATTGTGCTCAGCGGACAGAATTCGTACGCTGGTTGCTTAATGTAACAGAAAATAATCCACAATTTCTGGAAAATATTTTATTTACTGATGAAGCAACATTTACGAGAGGGCGTGGTAAACACGCACAATATGCACACATGGTCATATACAAATCCGCACACTGTTTTCCCGTCGAACGCACAACAAAAGTTCAATGTGAACATATGGGCAGGTGTCCTCGGCGATTATCTCATAGGACCATATTTACTCCCAGATGTACTCAATGGCAGTACGTACTTGGTTTTCCTACGGGATATCTTACCGCAGTTACTGCAAAATGTGCCAGCAACATTGCGCCACAATATGTGGTTTATGCACGATGGCGCACCGGCACATTTTTTCATAGGTGTTCGCAATCACCTCAATTCAGCATATCCTGGGAAATGGATTGGACGCAGTGGACCTGTTGCTTGGCCTGCACGCTCTCCAGACCTCAATCCGTTAGACTTTTTTGTTTGGGGACACCTTAAATCGCTGGTGTATGAAACGCCTGTGGATACACCGGAGGATTTACTAGCGCGAATCGTTGTCGCTGCAGGAGACATTCCCAACTCCGTCGGAGTTTTTCGGCGTGTTCGCCAATCTTTACGACGTCGCTGTCGGCTGTGCGATTCTGTTAATGGGCGCAACTTCGAACACCTATTATAATAATGTCCGTTCGTCTGCCTTCCGACATTGAACTGTGCAGCGCAGGCCAGAAGACTATGCTTCACATATGTCATAAAGTACGTGGAATGTAATTCTTTATTTGTCATTTTTCTTTTATTTTCAACACTTTTTGGCACAGTATTTTGTAAGTCACAGACTGTGGTGTACTCAAATTGTAAATTACAAAGTTTGTATGAATTAATTTAAAATTTAGTGTCTTTTTTAAATTTATAATTAATAAAATTATTATGCTATTTGTTATTATTATTTCCTATCATAAATTATGATGCACATATACATACAATAATTGTCCATGTAAAACATGTACTGAAACTTCTTGCATAGTTACAAATCGCAATATTTTTAATTATTTCCGAATTTTCACCACCAGTTTAATTTTAAGGAATTTAACTTAAGCTTTATATCAATAAAAGACCACTTTAAAATGTAGACTATTATTGTAAAGTTATTTTGGTTCATTCAACTCTTGAATAATTAAAAATGTTGCATCTCAGAAGAAGCATGATCGAAAATGTATAGTTGAGAGTAATTAAAAAGGCGGTGTTTCCAATCGTGATGGGCGGAGTTTAACCTTTGCTAGTGTCAAAGAAAGCGGAGTTGTAACTAAGAAACTGATTAATTTCTCTCACACAATTAAACCGATATGGTTCATTGTAAGCTTTTTCGAAAGTTTTCGGAATGGACCAAATTTTACTACATTTTCCTTGTTGTAGCTAGAGTTGTCTTTTTGGAATTAACGATTAACTATTTTGATGTATATTGGATTTCGTACTTTTTTCACTGTTTCAGGGCTTGTAACTCGTCAATAAATATTGCTATTTTAATACAATTGATGTCATTTTGTAGGTTTTTTTCTGCTCTTTCTAAATATGTGCTTCGTTTTTATGTAGCATTATCGATAGTTTAGCAATGAGGGTTCTTTTACAATTTTCCGAATTTTCATTCTATTTGCTGTAACTTGAAAACTATTGAGATCCGACCAGGCTTTATATACTGATTTATGCTCCATGTGATCTCCTCTATTACCCCTATTAATATTGGACCCCTTTAACGGAACACCCTGTATTTATAATATGAAATTTGTACAAGTAGTCAGTTGGACACAGGAATTTTGAAGAGTCCTATGAGATATCCCCACTTCTGTTTGACAATGTCATGCTTCCAGAGAAGTAGGTGAAAACACGTTTGAGCTATGAATTAAGTAGTCCCTCCCCCTTTTTCGCTGTATGCTGCTTTAAACTGAGGCTGGGCGTTAGGAGAGCTTTTGTGTTGTTGCCAAGATAGGTAAATAGTAGCATATAGTTTTCGGTAAAGAGAAAGGAAATAGGGGACGATTAATGAATGCTTTTACTACTTGCGATTAACATTATTTAATTTTGGGATTATCACATGTTCTTTTACAAACTAATTAGCGTGTGAAATAAACAATTGTAAGGAATAAAAACAACTTTTGGAAAAAAAAATGCAAAATACGTAAAATGGAATGTCTTGAAGGAGAAGTCAGGAAATGTAAGTGAAGAAGCAAAACTTAAGTAATTTTTTAAATATTTCTTAAAATTTTAGAGAAAATTACTGCGAATTAAAAACATACTTTCGGTGAGTATTATACATCTGAAAAAATATATTTAATATATTATATATATATTGATTATTATATGTGTGTGACACTAAAATATATTAAAAAAGAAAATCTTTAATCCCGCTTTTGCAACACGTTATGATTTGATTATTAATTCATTAGAACCGTGAGTTTAGAAGATGGATTATTTATTTATCCTGAAAAAAAAAAAAAAAAAAAAACAGGTATAAAATTTTATAAAGTAAAGAGTTTTGAAGATATTAAGTTTTGCATGTTGCTGGGGAAGGGTATGTGTGTCAGGCATTTAGCAAAATGTTTATTTAATTAACACAGATAAGGAAGAAAATTTATTGAAAATATAAAGTGTTCTCAAAGCAGGTAAACAGGAGTTGCTGGGTTCAAACCCCTATCACGGTCGTCGAACTAACCGTTCGGATTTTTCCGTGGTTTTCTTCGAATCTTTCCGTAAATACGGGTTTAGATCCCTTAGAAAGACCCCCATGGAGGGCACTTCCCCCTGGGACTATACCCTCGTATACAGTCGGCCTTAATAAAGTCAACCAACCAACCAACTGAAAACATAAAGAGTTTTAAATATTTTTAACTTTGCGCGCTGGAAAGTGATATGACGGAAGCGAATTTTTCGCGGATGGGAAAGTGGCAATTTAGATGATTAATCTTTCTGAAGCAAAATAACAAACATGGAAAAAACTTTTTTAATTAAAGATTTATTAAAGATTTTATTTTTGGCGTATGGTAAAAAGGGGGTGGAATTTTCGGGAGGGCGATTTAGAAAAAGCTTTAACAAAAGCAGAAATCCGACGAAATGTAGACGATTCTTTTAAACTGAAGATGCAATGCATTTATTAAAAAATGAAAAGCGCTTCGAATTCTTGAGTGGAGAATTATTTTTTTAATTCTTTCTCCCTTTTGTCCTTTATATATATTTATATATATATATATATATATATATATATATATGTGTGTGTGTGTGTGTAATAATAAAAATTTTTCTCCATTTTTCCTTAGTTAATTTATTCCAAATTCTTACAATTCTAAATTTTTTCCTGTTTTCTTCTAATTTACTGCTCTATATTTATTAAATCCTTATTCTTAAATTAGCTCTATCGTTAACTCTGTTAAATCCCCTTTTATTTAATTCTAAATTGTCCAAATTTACTTAAATATAAAGCTTTTAGTTATTCTTAATTTCTATCATGATCCCCGATCATTTCTGGGTTTTAGAATGTTTTTTGAGAGCCATTTTCATTTTTATTCCGAATTTTATTTCCCGCTCTAAGTCACTTTACTGCAAAATTCATCCACTACCTCTCTGTCCGAACTCGTTACTAATTATCTTTCATTGGTCGTGACGTAGCATGACGCGTCTTCTTTAATTCCTCATTGGTTCAGTACGCGTTCTACGCATAATTTGTGTTATTGCGCTAGGTAACAAAAAGCAGCTACCTGCGGTGCTCCCTGAGAAAATCAGTTGAATTTTCACTTGTCAACAACTCCCTGGCTGCTCGTTTGACTAAAATTAATATGTTTTAATAATTACCCTCCATACCTTGATGACGTAGCGATGTACGGCTAATATTGTTAGGTGGAAACTGCCCAAGAGAAATACTTAATAAAGGATTGAATTTGAAAGACCTTGTTCGTTTGATTCATGGAGAAACGCCTCTGGTTATTGTTGTTTACTTCGATTCTCTTGTCTAGAGATATTTTATTTTGTCGTGTTCGGATTAATTTCAAATGTTATTTTGGGTTTTTTCTTTTTCAGATAATTTTAATGAAAATTACTTAATATTTCATAATTTCAAAGTTGAGTTTCTGACTAAGTTTCTTTTGTTATTCAATGTACATGAATCATAGCCTTAAGAAAAAAGGATGAGGGAAAATGCCATTTGAAGCACACCATTTGAAGCAAACTATGCACCTGTTCACTAACTCACACTTTAAATTTTTCTTACGTTTAAACTGTTGTATTAGCTTCTATTTCTATACCCCTATAATTAATTTTACTGTTCTATATTTAATTATTTCCTTTTATTTCAAGAAAACTTAATATTAAATTAATTACGATTTCGTTGTATGAATTTGTATAGATATATTTATACGAATTCGTATCGCAAATGTTATAGTATAGTCCCTTTGTTTAGCTCACAAGCGGCTGAGAATTTCTGCTCTCAAAGCTTGAAGACGGGAGATGCTGGATTCAACATCATGTCGTGCTCAGTGTCTTAACCGTGCTTCTTTTTCTCGTAGTGTTTTTCAAACCTGCATATATATATACCATTTAGATTTCCTTAAAAAAAAAAGCACGTAGGACACCGCCGTTGGCCTATATCTCTCGTGTGGATAATTGGTCTTCAAAACACAATCCCTTTTTTTTTTAAAAACTTTTTTGAACATTTACATTCTTAAAGTTTTAATATTTAGACATTCAATGAATTATATTATTTGATTGTTGCTTAGCTAAATTATAAAATTTTAAATTAAGTTGTTGTTATTTAAAATTCTGATTAATTTTTTCATTTTAACGCAACTTATGCAAGTCCCGTATTCATAGACAGATTCTTAAGCTACATAACTCATCAATATTTTCTGTTTCAGCACCTGTTCGTAACTTTCAAGTCGAAATTAAAGTGACCCGTTTTTCCTATTATTCATAAAATTGAACTTTTGCAAATCACCTGCTGCTCTGTCATGTAACGCAGAAGTAAAAGTACTTTGTGCTAGGTTACTTTTATTTATGTCATCTCTTGGTATGAAACAGTTAAATTAATACGATACAATGAATTTTAAAAAGTATCGTTGATTTTTATTCGCAGTCAAATTTTCATACTTTGGGACTAAAAAGGGAACTTTTGCTGTCCAAAATTTCATAAATGACACATATTATCGCTCTTCATCAACCAGATGTTAAATTCAAGTACGTTGATTGCTGATTCCGTCATGCATTTGAAGTAAATAAACCGGAAATTCTAGATTTTGTATTACGATTGCCAGCCTGGCCTCCTTTTTTATTCAGAAATTCCGAGTTCAGGCAGAAAATACCCACGGAAGGATTCTACTTTATGTAATCACAAAATGCCTGCCATTAAATGGATCAGAAATAACTAACTATCCGCAAATTCTATTTCTGGTATGCATTCGAAATTTCGGACTAAAAAAGGAAAGCCAAACTGGCAACCGTGATCTGTATGACGTACCTCCAAACCATTTTTGTCTCACGACAATGTCATTCTTCCAATGATGTGGGGTGGAGTTTATACTCAAGAGCTACAATTGAGTGAGGCATGAAGTACCCCCTTATATTTCCTTCTCCCTTGGTGTATGCTGCTAAAATCGGAGGTTAGGAGAGGCAGTGTTGAATTCAGACATATTTCTCCGAAAGGGATTTCTGTAGCTCCGGGGACATTACAGAGTTCCGGGGGGAAATTGCACTTTTTAGCCATTAAAAGCATAAAATCTCAAATCTTCCGGGGGAACATTTCAATGCTCCGGGGAGGAATGTTCCCCCGGGCCACCCTCTGAATTAACACTGTGGAGAGAAAATTAAATAGTAGCATAAAATTTTCGGAAAACAGAAACACAATTAGTGAACGGTGAGCTAATGCAGTAACATGGTGTTCATCTAATTATGAAATTTTCTTATACAGAAGTTATTTAGATGCAGAAATAATATAAACAATTTTACTCTTAACACATTGAGTGCAATGTGTAAAACTTTTTTTTTTTTTTACTATTTTTGTTATACTTCTATTTCATTATTATATTTTTAATTATTTTTATTTAATTTTTAACTTTTTAAATTTTTTACTGCTTCTTTTTGCCTCGCATGTCAATTACCTTTAACCTGGAAGTTCAATTGGTACGCAACTAGGTATTCCATGCGGCTAACTACATTGTTCCATTGTTCCAGAGATTTGTAAAGGCGAAGAATATCATTAAAATTTAGTGGTGAGAATCGCCAATCTGCTACACAACTGTTCTGTCACTTAATAATGGCACCCTATGAAAATTTAATTCATATAGTACATGGTGACACGCAACGTGTTAAGGAATAAAAATGACTTTTAAAAATAATAATTAGATTGCAAAGAATGTAAAATTGATTGCGTATCTTGAATTAAGTGAAGTAAATGCAGGAAAATAAGTCAAATTTTGAAAAACTCAGCGAGAAATATTTGAGGGGATTAGAATGACATTGGAGTAAGTTAATATTCAATAATTTGATAAATGAAAGTTTTTGTGAAACTTGTTGTATTGCCGTTGAAATAAGTGAATCAACTTATTTTGCCCTCTAGCGACGCTTTAAAGGAACTTTGACTTATTTGACTCTCGCACTTAACAGAAATTAATATAAATTTTTAACTTACTACACTGTCATTCTTATCCCCTCATTTCACAAATTTTTAGGGAAAATTCCTGCTATTTAAAATCATACTTCTTGATAGGTATAATACATCTGAAAAAATATATTCACAATCATTGATTATTATGTGTGTGCAACACCAAAACATATCTATTAAAAAATAATAATTTATCACCTCCGGAGGTAAACTTTTACGGAAATATTGTAGAAACCTACCATGAAATTTTCTGTTAAAAAATATCGGTCTGCAGTTGGCGGACCATTTGGAAGCCCTGAGGTAGGGGGCAGGATGAGAACAATTCTACTACAATTTTTCAACAAAATTTTTCACTTTATTTAACTGCAAAAAAATATTTCAAATCATTTGAATGAACGAAGCGGTACATAATTATGTGATTTCAAAAATAAATTAAAACTTTCTTTTCATTAATAGTGGAGCCACACAGCTTGGAAATTCTAAGGAGTGTACGCAGCTTGTAGCAGGAAAAAAAATATTAATATGTTTTCCGAAATAGCCGTGTTATCATAATGATATTTTCAGTATCTTTTAAAATGGAAATTTCAAATTACGTGATTCTAACTTAAAATAAGAAATATAATATGTATTTAATACGTTCTTCATAATGAGTGTTTTAAATTTATTAATTTCAGTGCCGTAAAAAAAAAAAAAAAAATTACGTCATTCTAACATACGAACATACGAAATTTTTATCCAATAAAATCCAAAGTACATGAACTATTAAAGAAGTTCTCAAATTTCTACTTTATACATTAGACGTAAAGAGCTTTTTTAATAAACCTTCTATTACTTCATTAACAGGCATGTACTGTGATATCACGGTGTAAAAGTAAAGTGTCATGAATAAATAAGAATGAATAAATAAGAATGAATAAATAAGAATACAGTTTATTTTCAAATAAAAGAATAAAAGGTTTTAAAACATATGACTTAAAATAAAAAGTACCAAGATCAAAATAAATTAACAAGGAAAACATAAGCAGTGATTTAGAAATCAATGGGATTAAATTAGAGTAATAAGCGAATTCTGAAATAATTTATCAGGAAAGTTCTTGTAATTTCTTTCAGAAATTTAATGGAGAATAGAGGAGCTTGCAAGTACTTAAAAATGCCTTAAAGAATTTTTCTTATTTATATTAAACGCCAGAAATACGTTAATGATAAAATCGACAGTAAATTTCTTTTATGATGTTTTTTCCTACAAGATTTTCTACTGCTTTTCCGGTGGCTAAAAAGGTATTCTCATAATTCTGCATAAGATATTTCTCTATAAACCTTCCTTCCCTATATTCCTTTAAAATGCACTTACTCTATGTCACAGTGCAGTAGTAAAGTGCTATGAATAACTGAAACAACACAGTTTATCATAAAATGAATAAAATATTTTAAAATACGAGAGTTGACAAATACCAATGTTAAAATGTATTACCTCTGAAAATATAAGCGTATATACATATATATTTTGTTTAAATTAGTGATATTAAACTTTATTTTCGACAATTTGAAAAATCGTCTGTTCTCTTTTGGATTAGTCAAATAAGTTAAAATACACTTCCTGATAAATTGTTTCTAAATTCGATTAAAACAATTTTTGAGAAAAAATCAATCTGAGGTTTATCACCTGTTCTAAGTTTTGTCAACTGTTTCGAATTCTGAAACTGTGTATCAGTAAAATTTTCTAACATACCTAATGAACCCAAAGGAAAACAGCATTTTTTTCGAAAATACCTTAAAGAATTTTTCTTATTTATATGTTAAATATCTTTCCTATTACTTACGCAAACTAACGATACTGAAATTAGGTATTCTAATAAATTTTAACAGAAAGTTTATATAAAATCAGCATAAATAGCATTTGAACACGTTGAAACAGAAAAGAATAATTCAAAGATAGCCAGCTTTACGGCTGGCTAAAAACGAATTTAAAAAAAAATAAAACAGCCCAGTTAAACTAATGGCGTTGAGCTCACAGGCTATTCACACTAATTGTATATTACACTCACACAATTATATAATTCTGCATGAAATACCCATTTAACTAAATTAAGGGAGGGATTAGCCCCAACGTTTCCCCCTTTATACTTAACCAATGAGTATCCAAAACTAATCAGGGAAGCGCCGTATCAGAATAAACCTGCATACCAAATTTGAAGCAAATAGGAAAATTAGGCATGAAAAACCCAATTAGTTAAATTAAGGAGGGATTAGCTCCCCCGTTTCCCCTCTTTATATTTAACCAAATGAACCTCCAAATCTAATCATGGACACGCCTTAACAGAATAGAACGGTATGCCAAATTTGAAGCAAATCCGATAATTCTGCATGAAAACCCATTTATATAAACTAAGGGAGATTAGGCCCCGTTTCCCCCGTTATACTTAACCAATGAACCACAAAACCAATCAGTTAAGCACCTTATCACAATGAACATATATAAATAATTTGAAGCAAATCGTATAATTCTGCATGAAAAACCCATTCATCTAAAGTAAGGGAATCAACCACCCGTTCTCCCCTTTGTACTTAACCAATGGACGCCCATAACTAATCAGTTAAGCGCCTTATCGTAATGAATCTATATACAAAATTTGAAGCAAATCGGATAATTCTGCATGAAAAACTCGTTTCTCTAAATTCAGAAGGGGAATAGCCCCCGTCCCCCCTCTTTATACTTAACCAATGAACCCTCAAAACTAATAAGGGAAGCGCATTATCAGAATGAACCTATATGCACAATTTGAAGCAAATCGGATATTTCTATTCAGTGTTATCGCGTTACGTACATACAGAACCTGCGGACACAAAAGGAATTCACACTTGATATAACGGCTAAATTGATTTTTCTGAATAGATTTTTTAAAAATGCTTTTAAAAGATATTCTTTTTTATTTCTCTATGGTACAATTATTTTTCTGATACAATATCATTTACGCAATATAAATTTTGGTGATGTTGAACATTAACGAAAGAAACGAATGATACAGACAAGAAATAATTGATGTATGTATCAATATGATTTTGATACTCATTAAGTTGTCAGAAGATGGCAGCACCAAACAACCAATACAGGCAAGTAAATATACAGCATACTCCCAGTGGCGCAGCCAGAATTCGGTTCAAGGGGGGGGGGGGGGGTTAAGTTTCTGATAAAGGTGGTCGCCGGTTATCTGAATCAGCGGTTAATGGAATCAGTCGTTTAAATGAATAAAATCATAATGTGCTTTTCTCTGCTATTACGTTGGTTATGGTTCATTTAAACAGCGTTTACAATATTAGAGTTACAAACTATGAAATGCACCAATGAAATAACACAAAACTAGATTAGATTTATAAAGTGTTTAAAAATGATGAGGGGCAAACTTTAAGATGGAAGATCACAGTACAGCAAATAATTTGTAAATAGAAAATAACAGAGTTGCAATCCATTTGTTCAATCAAAATTCCACAAGGTTTCATTACAAGATAATCACAAATTCTTATTCCCAACTTTAATAAAAATGAAGCAATTTTAACAACATTTTCAATAAACTTACTTACCTTGCTTTTTGCCAAATGTAACAACTCAATGAAGGTAATCGATGTTTTGGAATGTAGTTGATATTAAACACGGTATTGTAGACTAAATTACTGTGCATCTTACATTACTTTACATGACAACGAATTTTGTATTATTTAATGTACATCTGATGAAAATTTCGTTAAAATATATTTATTATTGTTAAAGTTATCTAAAAATATCCGAATTTGAATTGAAGTCGTATCTATACTAATATTATAAAACAGCAACATTTGTTCTTTTTGCAGGGGTTAATTCTGGAACTACAGAACGGATTTAAAAAGTAATTGGTCATATGCGAGTTTTATTCGCGTACAAAGGGTTCCACACAAAATATCAGAACTGTTCAAAGGCAATATTCTCACATGACATAGTCACATACCTAAAACAATATTACATGCCAGAATTTAATTTTATTGGTATTGGAATGAAAAACAATGAATATATCTCCCTCTAAAACAAAGACCTTATACAAAGTTTTAACTTGGCAGAAAACCAATCACGTTTCGGAAGAAGTCGCTGAGTTTCACACGAAAAGTTACTTGTCATCATATTTGTCGTAATAGTAGACAATTTTAAAGAATTTAAAAAAAGCATGCTGAACGCGAAACTTTCCGATTCATTTTCAAAAATGAAAACATATGCAAGCATGATAATTCAAGTGATTTGTTAAAGAAAATATTTTTCTTTATAAATGAATTATATATTGAATTATAAGCGATTATTGTCTCAAAATTACTTACTCTTAATGTCTTAGGATTATTCTATGAATTATTTTTCAATATTTGCCCTCAATAATTGAATTCAGTTGGTATGAAGAATGTTAACTATCAAGATTCGTCTTACCTAAAGCAAAGATCTTGTACAAAGTTAATCTTAGCATTGTGTCAAGCGCGCTTCAAAAGTAGGTCGCAAAGTAGCAACACTGTTTTGATCCATGCCGTTCTTTTCTAGATGGGTTTTTAATTAATATCACAGATATTTACAAACACATTTTTTCGAAAATCATTACCAACAATCCTTAGATGATTCTGCGTCAACAACCCTTAACTCCCCGCTGAGCGCCAGAAGAATAAGACACATGAGTGATCTTAGAATAGTTTTGCTTTTACTTTTTAAGAACGGAACCTTAACCCATTAATGACGGAATTATTTTTCTCTTTAAAATGCAAAAATTACATTTCGTACCAATTTTTTAGAATAGGGACTTTGGTCCCTTTTTACACTGTTAAAAATTTGCAGCAAACTGTCCAGTCATTTGACCGTTTTTATAATAAATGGTTACATAACCGTAATTTAACTCTATTATGACCATAATACGGGCAATAATATGGTTAGAACAGAGTTAAATTACGGTTATGTAACCATTTTCTATAAAAACGGTCAAATGACTAGACAGTTTGCTGCAAATTTTTAACAGTGTACTGCGGAATTTCTGTCATCCAATAAAGCGAATATTTCTCTTAAAAAATACTGGTACTTATACAGCAAAATGATTGGCAGCTATTCCGTTACCATATGGTGCCACTAGTCCTTAATGGGTTAATAATGGTGTCAAAATTCTGTTAACCATCTCCTCTCTAACATAGACTATATTTTATACAACAATTTCCAAACAATTTTTTCGGTACATCAAGTTCCAAAGGGGTGCAAGAACAAAAACATTCTAAAATTGCGGTAACTACGATATTGTTGATTCTAGAAATTTGAAATTTGGTCTAGCGGTTACTTTAAAAAGATGCAAATGCTCACTTAAAATGGTTTCTAAAAATTTTGAAATTTTAAAAGGGAAAAGGAGCAGGAAAGGTTCTAAATTATAATTTATTTGTACAGTTAGGGCAAGAAACATGAAATTTGGCATGGTTGTTACTTTAGAAACTTATATGCTAGCCCAGAACAGTTTGCAGTATCAAAAAAAAAAAAAAAAAAAAAAAAGTTCTAAAATTTCGATTTGTGTGATACAGTCGGTATAGAAGCTTGGAATTTGGCATGGTGGTAACTTTTGGGATGTAAATGCTCTGTAAGAACGATTTCTAAAGAAATTCTAAATTTAAAAGGATGAAAAGAGCAGAAAACGGTCTGAAAATGATTTAAAAACATTTAATTAGGAATTGTTTGAGCTAGATATGTGAAATTTGACACGGCTGTTACTCTAGAAATGTAAATGATCATCCAGAACATTTTCTAAAAATTCGAAATGTAAAAGTTCTAAAATTGCGATTTGTGTGATACAGTTGGTATAAATGCTTGTTTTTTGACAAAGTGATAACTATACTTTTAAGATATAAATATCGTCCAAAACGGTTTTTAAAAAATTCGAAAATTAAAAAAGTGAAATGAGCAAAAAACGTTTTAAAAATGTTCTAAATCATAATATAATTAGAACTTTTTGGGCTAGAGTCTTGAAATTTTATATGGATGTAACTTAAGAGCCGTAAATGCTCGCCCAGAATTTATTTTTTTCAATTCGAAATTTGAAAGATTGCAAGAGTAAGAAGCATTCTAAAATTGCGATTTATGTAATACAATTGGTATGGAAACTTGGAATTTAGCTTTCTAAATTATGCTTTAGTTGAAACTGTTAGTGTTAGAAACTTGAAATTTAGTATAGAGATTACTTTTAAGATGCAAATGCTCGGCATAAAGAGTTTGAAGAGTTAGACAAGTGAAGTATAGTCTTTAAATATGTGTACAGACCCCTTACGAAACAAATGATTCGAAAGATAATCGAAAAATAGCTTTTTATAACTTTAAAGTACTTTTATTAATTCTTACTTTTGCAAAGATTTTTTCCTGGGTTTGCACATAGCTTGGTCTTAGTAACTGAGAACAAAAAACGCAAAAAAAAAAAAAAAAAGCCATTTGAAACTGAGAGACACCGACAAAGTATATGTTTTATTTTTTCTCTGGAATTCGATGGTCTGTTATTGCTTCGAACATGGAACAGAGACAGAAGTGCAATTAAGAAATTGCCCACTGTATACTATATAACTCAAAGCGTCTGTGTGGAAGTGGTGACGAAACCTGGCTATACTATTATGATGTGCCGACTAAGTCTCAAAACAAAATTTCTGTGTTTGATGATGAGGACACACCGGTAGCTGTCAGAAAATCCCGATCTGTCAAGAAGAAAATGATAGCTGTATTTTTCAAATCGAGTGGAATTGTTGAGCGTATCATTTTGGACACACAGAAGACAGTTACAGCTAAGTGGTGCACTGAACAGTGCCTCCCTAAAGTCATGGAATCTTTGAAGAACTTGCGACCAAAGTCAAGAAGGAACACCTGGTTCCTCCATTATGACAATGCTCCAGCACACCGGGTCAAAGCCTGCACTGAATATTTGGCCTCTACAGGACTGAAACTTCTTGAACACCCTCCTTACAGTCCAGATCTTGCCCCCTGTGACTTCGCACTGTTTCCACATGTCAAAATGAAGCTGAAAGAGACTCGGTTTACCAGTGATGAGGCACTTTTGAGGGCGTGGGACCATGAGTGTGCCTTACTCCCTAGTGAAACTTGGCAGAGCTAGTTTAAGGACTGGTTTCGGAGGATAGAGAACTATATTGCTTTTAACGGGAATTACTTTGAAAATTTTTGATAAATAAATCCATATTGAAAAACTTTCCTAGTACCCTTTGTATATACATGACCCCTCTTTTACTATAAGACGTCTCGACAAAGTGACGCAATCCAAATAACCAGTTTTGACCTTGACTTAATCGATGCATGTAATATGCGCTTTCACAGTTTTAAGTAGAATTTTCGCCGTTTAATTAAATCACATTGTTGAATAGAATTTGATTTAACAAAGCGGCGGATTCCGCCCAGGCGGAAAAGCCAAAAAGTTTAATTTTAACTTTACTTTTGATTCATATAAGCGGCAATTATAGTAATTTGTTTCAGCTCTGGGGAGGGGGGGTTAACCCCCCCTCCTTGGCTGCACCACTGCATACTCCCGACTAGAGTTGCTTACTTATCGGATTCTTTCCATCCAAAAGTCTACCAAAATTTCTCAATAGTGCTCTTCACTTCGTCTAATAACATTTATTTTCTGAAGAAATAAAGTGATGATTATTGCTGGGAAATTGTGGTTGATATTTATATAATAAAGAAAATCCGCTAAATTGTCAATAATTTTTCCGAGTACCTAGACAATATTTCTTGTCTAGGTAGGTTGGATATTTGTTACGGCCGATTATCTGTGTTAGGGATATAGGCCAGCGGGGGAGTGCCCTCCGTGGGAGGTCTTTCTAAGGGATCCTCAGCCGTATTTATGGCAAGGTTCGAGAAAAATCTCGGAAAACTCCGAAAGGTTAGGTCGACGAGTGCGACACTGGTCTGAACCCTGCACCGTCGTCTACCAGCTTTGAGAGCAGAATCTCCCAGCCACTGGTATAATACAATTTATGATATAATAATATAATATTATATGATATAATTATGTAATATTTCTTGTCTAGGATATCTTGTGATTGGAGAGGAAAGCAATTTTTGTGGTCTTTTGTCATGGAGGCATAAATTGAAGGAAAACAGCACTATTTTCATGAGATGTTCGACTATTTCGAAAAGGGGGGCTGTAACACAAGCAGCCCCCTTCCCCTTTTTAGGTATGCTCTGATGTCAATGTGGACTAATATGGGACTAAAAAGAAGAGAGTGGATAGTCTGTTGTATAACAAAAAAATAGAAATTTATCTCAAAGAATAAAAAAACAGCACTATTTTCATGAGATGTTCGACTATTTCGAAAAGGGGGGCTGTAACACAAGCAGCCCCCTTCCCCTTTTTAGGTATGCTCTGATGTCAATGTGGACTAATATGGGACTAAAAAGAAGAGAGTGGATAGTCTGTTGTATAACAAAAAAATAGAAATTTATCTCAAAGAATAAAAAAACAGCACTATTTTCATGAGATGTTCGACTATTTCGAAAAGGGGGACTGTAACACAAGCAGCCCCTTCCCCTTTTTAGGTATGCTCTGATGTCAATGTGGACTAATATGGGACTAAAAAGAAGAGAGTGGATAGTCTGTTGTATAACAAAAAAATAGAAATTTATCTCAAAGAATAAAAAAACAGCACTATTTTCATGAGATGTTCGACTATTTCGAAAAGGGGGACTGTAACACAAGCAGCCCCTTCCCCTTTTTAGGTATGCTCTGATGTCAATGTGGACTAATATGGGACTAAAAAGAAGAGAGTGGATAGTCTGTTGTATAACAAAAAAATAGAAATTTATGTCAAAGAATAAAAAAACAGCACTATTTTCATGAGATGTTCGACTATTTCGAAAAGGGGGGCTGTAACACAAGCAGCCCCTTCCCCTTTTTAGGTATGCTCTGATGTCAATGTGGACTAATATGGGACTAAAAAGAAGAGAGTGGATAGTCTGTTGTATAACAAAAAAATAGAAATTTATCTCAAAGAATAAAAAAACAGCACTATTTTCATGAGATGTTCGACTATTTCGAAAAGGGGGGCTGTAACACAAGCAGCCCCCTTCCCCTTTTTAGGTATGCTCTGATGTCAATGTGGACTAATATGGGACTAAAAAGAAGAGAGTGGATAGTCTGTTGTATAACAAAAAAATAGAAATTTATCTCAAAGAATAAAAAAACAGCACTATTTTCATGAGATGTTCGACTATTTCGAAAAGGGGGGCTGTAACACAAGCAGCCCCTTCCCCTTTTTAGGTATGCTCTGATGTCAATGTGGACTAATATGGGACTAAAAAGAAGAGAGTGGATAGTCTGTTGTATAACAAAAAAATAGAAATTTATCTCAAAGAATAAAAAAACAGCACTATTTTCATGAGATGTTCGACTATTTCGAAAAGGTGGGCTGTAACACAAGCAGCCCCCTTCCCCTTTTTAGGTATGCTCTGATGTCAATGTGGACTAATATGGGACTAAAAAGAAGAGAGTGGATAGTCTGTTGTATAACAAAAAAATAGAAATTTATCTCAAAGAATAAAAAAACAGCACTATTTTCATGAGATGTTCGACTATTTCGAAAAGGGGGGCTGTAACACAAGCAGCCCCCTTCCCCTTTTTAGGTATGCTCTGATGTCAATGTGGACTAATATGGGACTAAAAAGAAGAGAGTGGATAGTCTGTTGTATAACAAAAAAATAGAAATTTATCTCAAAGAATAAAAAAACAGCACTATTTTCATGAGATGTTCGACTATTTCGAAAAGGGGGGCTGTAACACAAGCAGTCCCCTTCCCCTTTTTAGGTATGCTCTGATGTCAATGTGGACTAATATGGGACTAAAAAGAAGAGAGTGGATAGTCTGTTGTATAACAAAAAAATAGAAATTTATCTCAAAGAATAAAAAAACAGCACTATTTTCATGAGATGTTCGACTATTTCGGGAAGAGGGGGGCTGTAACCCCATCAGCCCCCTTCTCCTTTTTAGGTATGCTCTTATCTCAATGTGGACTAATATGGGTTGAAAAAGAAGAAAGTGGGTAGTCTATTGTATGACAAAATATATATATATACAAATTTATCTCAAAGAAGGAAAAAACAGCACTTTTTTCATTAGATATTCGACTGTTTCGGGAAGGGGGGCTGTAAACCCATCAGCCCCCTTCCTCTTTTTAGATATGCTCTGATGTCAATGTGAACTAATATGGGGCTAAAAGAAGAGAGTTGGTAGTCTGTTGTATAACCAAAAAAAATTTTACAAATTTATCTGAAAAAAGAAGAAAACAGCACTTTTTTCATGAGATTTTCGACTATTTCGGGCGGGGTGAGGAGGGGGGGGGGGTGTGAAAACCCCATCAGCCCCCTTACCCTGTTTATGCTGTGATGTCAATGCGGACTAATATGGACTAACGAAAATGGCTAATCCGCTGTATAACAGAAAAAAAATTATCTTAAATTTATCTAAAAAAGAAAGAAAAAAGCACCTTTTTTATTTTACTCTTGAAAATTTCGGGGGGGGCTGCAGCCCCATCAGCCCACCCCCTGGATACGCCACTGTCCTACGTAATAAAATTCAAATGTATTTTCACACGATTAAGTCTTTGAGGGGCGCACAGTAGAGTATTTGACCCGAAATCCTGGCCAAAAATATTTTTCTATGTAAATATAGTCCGATTGCCTTGAAATTGATAGATGTTATTGGGTATCAATATGGCATGTTTGGTATTGTAAATGAAGTCTATAGCATTTACGGTTCATTTACAGAGACACCCGAAATAATTCCCTTACATTATGTCTATGGGAAAAAATCGTTTGATTTGTATTTTAATGATATCACACTATTTTAAACGTACTGAAATTTGTATACATCACTGAGGTGTATTAAGATCACTTATTGTAGAATATGGTGTGCATAGAATATATCGTTCATTTACAGGGACACACAAAAGAATTTGGCTGAAGAATAAATTTAACTATTGAAGTCTATGACCAATAATTGCTGGAAGTGTGCTTGTAGTTGTGATACGCATTTTTAAATTGAATTTTTTAAAAATATTACTTGGCGTGGATACATTCTATAGATCATATACAGGGTTGCACAAAAGTTCTCAAGCACATTTCCGTTTATTCCCTGAAATGGCTGAATTGAAATGTTTAACTTTGTTATGCGTTTCACTGAACTAACTTTTAGCATACTATGTAGCATACATACAAATCCATAGCTTAGTTTAATATTTTATATCTTAAAAGCTGACGAAGTGTAAGTAAAATTTTAACACTTCACATAATAATACATAATAATACAAGTATACATTTTATAAATATTTTGACAAGTAAGAAAAAAAGAGACATCATTTAAGAAGAGCACAAAGGAAAAAGAAGTTAAAATATTAATTTACTAAGTAGACATTTTAAAAATACGAATACATCACATGCCCATAGACTTAACATTACCGAAGGGAGTTTGGAAGTCGAGTGACTAGCAGCCTTAAATGTTTACTGTTTATAAGAGAAAAGTAATTATTGATAGATTTTTTTATTTACTAGTAATGTTTAATTAAATGTATTTAATTGTACTATCTATAAAATTTATTATTTGCTTTTAATTTACTTTAATAATAATTACTACATTTAATTTACATTTAAAAAATATTATTTACATTTGATAATACGTTTAATACAGTGGAGTCTCTACAGTATAGAGAAGCTGGTTTTTCAGTGTATTTAATAGATTACCAGTTTCAATCTGATTCTCAAGAACTCTGTTTTTCATCTTCTTCATCACACTCTTCTTGGCTTTTATCAGGACTACCGTCAGACCTAGCTGGAAGAAGTATTTGTAGGGTCTCGCTACTGTATGGCTTGCTCTTTTACCTTGGTCCTTGTCTAGAGCAGTTTATGAAAGAATCACTGCTTAAAAGAAGCCAATTTGGAACATCTCTATAGCAAACTTCTCTATTGCGAACTTTTCTATTGCACTTTCTTGAGTACTTTGTACGGTACTGTCTAAAGTGTTTGTTTCTGGACTCGGCAGCTTCTTCTGACCGTTGGCCAATGGGTACGACTGCTTTCTTAATTACAGTGCCACCATGAATCAAAACCTTGTGCATTGTTGGAATCATGGGGTACCACTTGTAAAGGTTCACATACAGTCTTGCTGTTTCATCAGCAGATGTTTGGAACTTTTTTTCGTCAATGCGATGCCCACCTTTTATGACTTTCAATTTTACTTACAACCTTTTAATCATTTCTGCGTCTTCTCCAGACTTCTTTAATTCCCTCCTTTCTCCCCTTATTTTCTACCTATGAGCCCCTGAAACTAATTGGAGACACTTTTTTCAGTAAATAAGTATTTACAATTTGAAGCCGATCTGATATTTCTATCAAGAGAAAATCGAGTTCCGTAGGTATGTACGTACTTACATAGGTACGTACATGCATACATACAGGATATGTAGGGGCAAAAGCTCTCAGGCAATATCCTGTAAGCTAAAAACCTGCAATACTAGAGTAAAAATAAAGTTTTTATCTTTTGAATTCGGTTGCAGCAAAAAATGGGATTTAAGTACTCCACCCGAAAAAAAATTATATAAAAAAATGGCAACAATATGCGGAAGATTTTTTTGCAGAAATTGGCACTCAAGACTATAACTAATACGATTATAATTCAAACATGGTCCGGCAAAGCCCGGCACATATTTAAAAAGCTTTCGATATGTTTAAATTAGAGCGAAAAACACTTTGAAAATGACCCTTTTACACATTTCATATTTTTTTATTACATTAAAAACTAAACTATTTAAATTTACACATAGTTTAACACTAAGCTCTGACCTTCGTTAAACACGCAAGCCCTGTTTAGTTTCAATTCAACTGTTCATTGAGACACAAAAAAAATTATATTTAAACATAACAATAATGCCTAAAATCAACAAAAAACACGTCTTCTCACAAAAAAACTTCCTCTTCAACTGAGGCCAGGAGCCACTAGATATAACTCAGGTTCCAAAAACAGACATAGATCGACGCATCAATTAGTTAGCTATTAAGAAGTATAATTTTTACAATTGTTGACGAAATTTTAATTTTTGCATTTTTGGCCAGGTTTTTGGGTCAAATACTCCACTGTGGGGCGGTGGTATATATTATATACCACCTAATTTTAATACGATTCGAAACAGAAACTTTTAATTAAATTTTACTTTTTTAACTTTGACGGGAAAAAGTTGAAAAATTGCTTTTCCTTATTTTGAACTAAATTCTTTCGTAAATACCGGTGTGAATTCGACGTTACAGAAGCACAATTGCTTGTCCCTGAAAAGGGTTAAAATGTATACTAAAATGTCTGAGTATGAATAAGAGAAATTCTGTGATAGTACTTCCGCCAATTTCCCCCCCCCCCCCCGCCTGCATGTAAAAGGGGGGGGGGTCTTTCTTTTCTTTTATTTAAACTGTTGTTAAGAGGTTATGAAAATTTTTTGATACCATCAAGTCATTTTCTAATAAGTTTTGATGTATTCGACATAGTTAGTTTTTAAGTTTTAGCATTTTAATTTTTATTCAAATTTGTTAATTATTAAAATTTAAAATGAATTTAAAAGGAGGAAAAATTTTATTATTAGAAATAACATTATGAAAAAAAAAATAATTCTTATTAAATTTAAAATTGTAAAATAAATAATTTATTTAAAATCAAGAAAAAAAAATAATTATTGAATTTAAAATTAAATATATATATATACGAGGAGCAGTCGGAAAATAAGTTTCCCCTGGCGACTGTGGACAGAGGTGTGTATGAAAGACAAAAAATGTAATGAGACATTAAAGATAAAACAAAACTTTATTTTCCACATAAGTAACAAGTACATTGAGACATTTTTTATACCGCTTTATAAGCTTCAAAAAGCCCTCCAAGAAAAAATCAGGGTTCAGGGTTTTGCATACGGACGAAGCGTTGAACGGGTATGGGCGAAAGACGACACATCAGGTGAACGCGAACGTGCAAGACACCGATACACCATTGGGTAGACGTCGAACGCGATCAAGCAGATGGCGCTGTTGCAGTGCTGCGCATATGGCGCACAGCGGCAGAACAGCGAAAACTGCGCAGGCACTGCAACAGCGCCATCTGCTTGATCGCGGTCGACGTCTACCAACGCCACCTAGATTAAGGGAGAAGGCCCGGATGCTCTTCTCCGTTTTGGCTATGACGTCACTAGAAGCAGGGATAACTATCAACGTTCTAAAGGCGGACGTATTTAAATTTCGCTTGGTTATGTGTATTATTAATTATCAATTACATTGCTCCTTTACGAAATATATGTTGATTAATCATGGTTTATACTTGTTGTGTACCATTCTGTCGTGGAAACTATCCCAATACTCCAAAAGTACAATTGTTTTCTTTTCCAAAAAATGAAGAACTAAAGAAAAAATGGTTGTCTGCGATAAACCGAAAGCATTTTGTACCTACAAATTTCAGCAAGGTAAGTGTAAAATTTATTTAAATTTTGTTTCTGTTTTATTTCTGTTGCATTTTATTCTATCCTACAAATTAAGCGTTTTTATCAAAATCATCTTAAATTTAAAAAAAAAAAAAAAAAAAAAAAAAAAAAAAAAAAAAAACTGTGAATATTATTAGTAGCTTTTTGTGATCTTAAACCAATATTTATCTTTTACTGAAACATTTGGGTTGTACTACTTTAAAACTTTTCATCCAAATAATCTAACAATTAATTTTAATAAACATTTAGCTGTTTTATTTTAATTAAATCACAAAATTTTATGTAAATTTAGTAGCAATTAAATTTAATTCAATAAATTGTGTTTATTGCTTATTCTATGTAAAGTCGTAGTCGTAATATTATATTGTTGTCTTGTAATATATTTCTTAATTTATATTTTAAATGTATAATTCTAATTTTTTGTATCGCAATACGAATGCGTTTTTGTTAATTAAAAGGTATGACTTAAATTACAAGTTAGTACAAAATTACATTTCTTAATTGGCCTTAATGGGATAGTTTTTGGCATTTTAGTGACATTTAGTAGTAAAATAAATTTACATATGATCATTTTGAAATATTCTGGTGAAATTAACTTGCAGTCCAATCTACAGTTTTGAAAACTGTTCTTACTATTATTTGATGAGTATATTTTCATGTGATTGTATGCTAATTTACACTTTCGCGGTAGTTTGCTGCTAACAAGTTAATGACAGATTTATAATTCTGAGAACAAAATGTATATTTGGCGACTAAAAATTATATAAATTTGTAATAAAAAAATATACTATTTTTATGAAACATTTTTTTTCTCCAAACTTTTACTCATTTTCTAAGACAATTATTAGCTTCTAATCTTACTACAAAAACTCATTAACACGAAATCCTGGCTGAACTAAACATTTTTTTTTTTATTGACGTTATCTGTTAAATATAGAAGTTAGAATATGAATATGCCATAAAAAAAAAAATTGTATTCAAAGTTTACAAAATGCTTTTCTTTGGCATCGTTTTAGAACTTGAATTTTAAGTATTTTTGGAAACAATATTAAGGAAATGATCCATAAGAAAGATTTAGTGGTTATTTATTTTTCATTAAAAAGTTTTTTAATTTATATATAAATAATAAATTTGTAAATTTATATGTCATCCGTGTCTACTACTTTGTGTAGGATCAGTTTTTTAGATGTTACATCTAGATATCTTATATATAGCCACGCAAAAGCCTTTCAATATATTACTTTGAATTAATTGTTATATATTTTATTATTCGTTATATATGTTCTATGCAAGATTTGTTTTCTCGATATGTCATAAACATCAATACTCAATAAATTTTATTCTTTGCAGGTTTGTGCTGAGCCCTCTTTTGATGAGGATTTAGAGAAAGTTGCGGAATGTTTTGATCCTAAAACAGGAGTTACAATAGTTGCACCACTCAGCCGATTCAAATTAAAAAATGGAGCAGTGCCAGCATTATTTCAACACTACCCCAAATATATGGTAGCTAAAAAAGTCTTGCGGGAGGATCCTGAAGAAAGGCGTAGACGAATCGATAAAGAATTTTTTAAAAAAGCGTTAGCTGAAAGTTTACATGAGCAGGAAGAATACAAGAAGAACAACAACTTTTGTTCTTTGGAAGAACTATGCGTTTTACTCAGAAAAAGTAATCTGCCGGAATCATGGTTTTATATTATAAACCAAAATTCTGTTATATTTTATATAGTAGAGCTAACTCCTGCTCCATATATAAAGTTATCAGCTGTAATAAATGACAACTTAGAGTTCAAAGCATATAATGGATCTGTCAAGATTTTTAAATTGGGAGAAAAGTCTTTTCCTTTAACCCCTTGGGGACGAGCGACACGTATACGTGACGCATAAGGTGCTCAGAATCCTCGATTATTCCAACCAGTAACTTCTTATTGTGAACTTTGCCTTATTTAATGACAGCATTTCTGATATTCAAGTAGGCAAAAATTTCTGTTTTGAAAAACCGGTGGCAAAAGATTAAAAATTCTGTGAAGGACGCTCGTCGCGAAGGGGTTAACTATATCTGACTTCAATGAAATATTGTATATATTAGAATTTCTTTCCTCAAATATATCCAACAAAAACTGTAGTGAGTACAATGATCAGTCACTCTTAAAAACGTTCTCTGACTTTGTAGAAAAACTTACCGAGAACTACGATGGCGAGAAACAAGATTTATTAAATTTCATAAAAGAGCAAATAAAGCTTGGGTCTGTATCCAAGGAGAAAAGGAGATATTCTTCAGATATGATGGTGTTTTCTTCCATCCTACTCACTATATATCTCCTCATGCCTATAAATTTATAAGAAGTTCTGAAAATTTAATTCTGCCCCACCCAAGAACGGTTCAGAGAATTTGTTCATCGTTATCTATAAGCCCCCAGTTTGATGAATGTTCTTTTAGTCACATTAAAAAAAAAAGTGCAATGTTGAATCCAACTGATCAAACAGTTATAATTATGCTTGATGAAATACATATACATCCATTCCTCGATTTTAAAGGTGGTCATATTGTGGGTATGGCGCACAATAAAGAAGATATTGCAACAACTGCTCATGTGTTAATGTTGCAGAGTCTTCTTTCTTCATATAAAGAAGTCGTCAAAATAATTCCTGTAAAAAAAATTACAGCGATAGAATTACACGGTTTTGTGTTAAATTGTATAGTAAACTTGGAAAAACTTGATTTTTCTGTAATAGCGGTAGTGAGCGATAACAATAAAATTAATAGGAAAGCTATGCAATATTTTGCTTCACCTCCGCAATTAAGCATAGTTTACCAGCACCCATGTAAAAAAGGTAAGCCACTTTTTTATATAATTGATTCGGTACACATATTTAAATCAGTTCGTAACAATTGGTTAAACCAAAAAAATAATGAGCAGGCATTTTATTTTCCAAATTTTGAAGACACAAACCCTAATCTTTTAACTGCATCTTTTTTATGTTTAAAAAAACTTTATGATGTAGAAAAACCTAATTTAGCTAAATATTCCTATAAGCTGAATTTAAAAGCCTTGTTTCCAACAAATTTTGAGAGACAAAACGTAAAACTTGTTATGGATGTTTTTAACCCTTACATTATTCAAGCGTTATTTAAAGCAGGTAAGCATCATAATATTTTAAATTCTGATTCCACGGCCACATTCATTGACATAATTTACAAGTGGTGGTGCATAGTGAATGTTAAAACTCCTTGTAAAGGGTTGAGACACAAAGATGAGTATCAAAAACCAATTTCTAATTTTAGTGATACAAATTTCGAGTTTCTTGATAAGTTTTTATATTGGTTAGATTTTTGGCAGACACAGAAATGTAGCACAGGAACATTAACAAAAGAGACACATCTTGCATTATCCCATACAACTTATGCTTTAATAGAAATGTCCAGATATTGTATCGAGGAACTAAAGTTTCAATACTTTTTGCCAGGTAAAATTCAAACGGATGCTTTAGAACATCGTTTTGGCAAATACAGATCATTATCAGGATCTCAATATCAAGTATCTATTCGCCAAGTTTATGAAGCTGAAACAAAATTACGTTTACAAAACTTTCTTCCCTTAACTTTAAAGTCTAGTTCATACGGCAATATCAAAATAACCGATTTAAATTGTCATGATCTAGAGGAGACAGAAAATTATTTTCTTACAGATTATGACATTAATATTTCTGACTCTGATTTTGTAGGCATTGAAAATTTATTACCGATTTTGGTATTTCTGGCTGGATATTGTTCGCGTGCTGCACTGAACAAATTAAAATGTTTGCCCTGTTCAAATATATTATTAATAACTAATAAAGAAATGGCTATAGGAGAAAAATTTGATCTAATTGCAAGTTTAGATAGGGGTGGATTATTCTATCCTCAGGAAGAAGTGATTCACATTATTGTGTGCTCTTACATTGTTCTTCAAAAACTAATTTCAGATGAAAATGAAAAAAAATTTCTTCAGAATAGAAGTCAGCGTAAAACTTTATGTGACTTAACTTTAAATTATATTGAATTAAATGAATTGTTTCTTGATGGGTCATGTCCAAATCATTCATCAAAACTAATTATGACATACTTAATTAGAGCAGCTGCAAATTCTTTGTTAAATAACTATTGCAAGAAAATGAATGATTTAAACAAATCTAATGTTAAATGTGATTTATCTAAATCTAAAACTAAGAAACGAAAACTTGAAACTGTTTGTCCGATTTAAAGATTTTAAAATTACTTATGAATATAAAATAAATAGTAAAATTTATAGTATTTTTATTAATTAGTAGCATAATTTTACTTTAAAACTGTAAATATATGCATGTATAACAGATTAGTGTATTTAAAGTATTTAAACAAAATGCTTAAGAATTAATTTAAAACTTATTTTAAAATGAGTTAATCATATTTCAGTTGTTCAACTTCAACGTGTAACTAATTGTTTTGCTTTTATAATTTGAGACTGAGAAAAAAAAAACTTGAATGTGTACAGATATATAACTTTAACATTTATCAAATTGCCATTACTAAAACTTATTTTGAAACAATATACAGATCTTGTTTACAAAAAGTGTATGAACGACTCATTTATTTTAATATAAATGTTTTAAGAGTTGTGTTTGTAGTATGGTGAAAAGAATATTTTCTAGACTTAGCATAAAAGTAAATAAATTTTTTGAACTTAAAACTGATGTGTTTTTATAATAATTGTATAATGTGAATTAGTATTTTTTAAATTTGTTAAATAAAAATAATAAATCGTGAAAATTTATTTAAAAACTTACAAATTTCAATGTGTTTTTTTTTTATTAAAAAAGTGAAAAGTCAAAATTGAACTAGCTAAGATGCCATCAGTATTTTAAAATAATTTTTAAATTATGTATTTATAAGTGAAAATGCAAAATCTTTTAAAGACATTCATACAGTTGAGTAAATATAAATTTTTTAATCATATAAATAAATATAAAATGTTTATGAATATCATTTTGTGCATTTTTAATTTATTAATGAATAAAGTTGGTCACGTTGTGCTTCAATACTAATTGTATTATTTCAAGATTTAGATAACTTTAGAAAGGAAAATTAATCATCAAGCATAGTTATAGCTGTTATCATTAAGTTTAAAATTATTTGGTGGACTAAACAATGTTTTAAAATGTTTATTTTGAGTTGTAAAATATTTTTTAAAATACAGGATTCGATACATATGTATATATTTTTTTCATTCTTAAATATCATATTGTGGAATTAACACAGATAAGTTATGTTATAAATAGCACCAGAATTTCATTAAAATGTGTTATTTAAATTTTGTACTAAAAATTAAGTTTGGTTTGTATTATTTTTGTAACATAGCCTTACATATACATTTGTTGTTCATAATATTTGTTACTTGAAAATAAAAATTGTATCATATTGTAATTTCTTGTTCTTATTTCAAAGAAATGAGGATTTATTGTTTCGTTCATTTATGTCATATTTTAAAAATAATCTCTTACAAATATTCCATTTATTGAATTATATTTTTTTCAGACAGAAGCAGGTAGAGCAAGTCTGTGTAAATATAATCGAATTAACATTATTTACAATAGTTCAAATTCCGTTTTAGAGAGTTTTTCGTTTTAATAGGTGTAATTGCATAATGTACTTTTCACAGGGAACATACAAAATTTTCATTTTAGAAAGGGTTCACTTTTACAGGTTTTACTGTATTTTCCTTACTGTCAAATAATACATAAATCACTTAAAATAACAAAATAGACGTTTGTATATTTTCATTACTTTAAAATATATAGATATATGCATTCGACAAAGCAATTTGGATATGTGAAAGTAAGTATTTTAAAATAATAAAATATTTTCGGGGAGATACAAATAAAATTTACTATTACTTAAATTGTTTCTTTTTTTCTTCTTCTTATTTATTTATTTATTTTTTCTTTCTTTCTCATCTCGTATTTTTCACCATTTGAATTTTTTTTTCAACCTTTTAATATATTTGTGTTTATTTTCATCTATGTGTTCTCTTATAAGTAATTAGTTTTACATATAATAGTTTTAAACATACTATTAATTTTAACTAATACTTTTGATCGAATAAGATTTAGAAAACGCTACTTTAAATTATTTGATAGGTTTTTATTAATATAAATGTATTTAAAAAATGAAGTGTTTAGCTTAAACTTTCAATATTCAGTTAATTTTATAAAATAATCTGCAATATTTTATTCTTATCAAAGGAGGAGCTCTTTCAAAATGGAAAATTGCATAACTATTTTAATTCCTCCTATCTGATTTTCTCTCTGCTTTGGATGACGTCAAAATTGCGTGTCTAGGCTTTCTCCCTTATCTAGGTGGCGTTGCGTCTACCCAATGGTGTATCGGTGTCTTGCACGTTCGCGTTCACCTGATGTGTCGTCTTTCACCCATACCCGTTCAACACTTCGTCCGTATGCAAAACCCTGATTTTTTCTTGGAGGGCTTTTTGAAGCTTATAAAGCGGTATAACAAATGTCTCAATGTACTTGTTACTTATGCGGAAAATAAAGTTATGTTTTATCTTTAATGTCTCATTACATTTTTTCTCTTTCATACACACCTCTGTTCACAGTCGCCAGGGGAAACTTATTTTCCGACTGCCCCTCGTATTATTAAATTTAAAATTATGATTTTTTTTATTATTATTTTTAAACTTAAATTATGAAAAAAATGCACGCCCAGGCTTTAAAAATAGGAAATACAATTATATGAATTGTTAATGTTGGCACAAATTATTTTTATAACTTAATTAAATATTAAAAAATAGAAATTTTTCATTAATCTTTAATCTTTTTTTTTTTTTTTTTTTTTTTTTTTTTTTAAATCTGATATGTATTCCCACTTAGTTTCAAACTTTCCTTTGCCTTGAATCAAACATAGGTTGCCAGATATGGTGTTAAGGTGGCAGATCAGTCGCATTCCGCATTTCCCTTTCCCATGTCATGGCTTCCTGCGATTTACATATGTAGATTGCAGGAAGCCGTGCCCATGTTAAACCAATTGGCCTTAAAGTTCCTCGGTTTGACAAATATATCTCATCAAATAATTAAGTTTTTTTTTAATTATGAAAAACAAAATGCATTTCCAGGCTCTAAAAATAGGAAATATAATTATATAAATTGTTAATATTGGTACATTTTTTTTTTTTATAACTTAAATTAAATACTTAAAAATAGAAATTTTCCATTTCTCCCTTTAACCTCTTTTTTTTTTTGAAAAACTGATATTTATTCCCATTTAGTTTCAAACTTTCCTTTGCCGTGAATCAAACATAGGTCGCCACATCTGGTGTTAAGGTGGCAGATCAGTCGGATTTCGTATTTCCCATGTCATGACTTCCTGCGATCTACATATGTAGACCGCAGGAAGCCATGCCCATGTTAAACCAATGGAATTAAAGTTCCTCGGTTTGATAAAAATATCATCAAATAATTAAGTATTTTTTTTAATTTTGTTTAATGTGAGTCATTTCTTAGACGAATCCTTGTGTCTTCACACATTTCATTTTTCTCTTAAATAAATGTAACTATTTGTTTTAGCGTTTAAAACACAGCTTATGGTGAAAGAATGCGCTCAGCCGTTTGTTAATAAATTTCACCCTGCCCATCTACGCCCGACTATGGGTTCCGCCCGAGGCCATCTTGATATATTGAGACAGCCCTGTTCCGCCTTTACGATAGGGTTTCTTCCAACGGGGATGCGTTTATTATCTCATTTTATTAACAGCATTTCCATTTTCAGTTCTTGAGAAAACTTGGAGAAGCCACTTCAGGGAAAAGCCGGTTGAGAATGTTTTTTTCATAAATTGATTCGTGCTGTATTTTCTGATTATATGTTGTATTTTTACTATATATATACCGGCTATGAGATCCGATTCACGTATAGGTAAAAACTGGAAGTTAATGTTGTCTGGTCCTCGCAGGAAAAAGAAAAGCCCAGATTTATGTATACCCGACTGTTCTCTTGAGTCCTACAACACTCTTCTTTTTTTTTCAATGAAAATTGAAAGATTTAATTCATGAAATTGTAAAGTACAAGCTGTATTATAAATATTTTTCGGAAATATCCTGTAAAAATCTGTAAATTGTATCATGTTTTATTTATTTGTACACATCAGCTTTCTTCGAATACGTCTTTTTTCTTTTTCAATTCCCAAGTGGAACTGTAAAAAATTTAATTTGAAATGAAGTAGCAAATTACCTTTCAAATACCTTAAAGTGTACAACTGTTCATTAACGTTCATTTTAAAGTGTCTTATTTTTTATTTATTTTTATTTTTATTTTTATTTTTTACGTTTAAACAATTGTAATAGCTTATATTTCTTCAGCCTAAAGATTATTTTTACCTTCCTATGTTTAATTATTTCCTTTTATTTTAAGCAAATCGTAATAATTTACACAATTACAGTTTATTCATTAATTTTATTTATTTATTTATTTTTCGTAAGCTTATATTTATGCGTGTTTGCATCTCAACTATCTAAATTATAGTATTTTTTCAGACTGCCAGGGGCTGAGAAGTTCGGCTGTCAGTCCTTGAAAACGGAAAGTGCTAGATTCGAGCCCATGCTGTGCTCGTCGGCCTAATCGTGCAGTTTCCATTTGTTTTTTATTCCTGCGTATACATCGCATAGGTTTCCTTAGAAAGACCTTTATGAAGTGTATCCCCTCCCTTGGCTTATAACTCTAGTACAGATAATTGGCAGTAACAAACACTAACACTTTTTTTTGACTTTTTTCAAAATTCATATTTTTTAACTTCAATCATTGGTTGTGCAATGAATTATATTATTTGATTGTTGCTTAGTTGCACTATTAAACTTTAAATGAAGTGCCCTCTCACATTTGTGAAAAAGCGAGGAGTTTAGAAAATTGAATATTTCTTTTTATTTTAAAGTGAAAAATACGGCAAACTTAAAAAAAAAAAAAATAAATAAAGCGTTAAAAAAATATTTTAGGTTTTGCATGCTATCAATGAATGCAAGGGTGTATATTTAAAAGGATGATTATTTAGCATTACTACAGATAAGGTAGAAAGATTTTCGAAAAGATAAAGCGTTTCAAAGATTTTTAACTTTGTGCGATCGGAGGGACAATGGGAAACGCGAATATTTAGTTGAAAGGGTGCTAACTAAAACTAAGGCTGCTAACTAAATGTGCACAGTTTTGCTTATTAATTATTTTGCAGCAAAATAACAAACAGGGCATTAAAAAACAATAAAGCTTTATAGAATTTTAATATTGTGTGGTTTGAAAAGAAAAGGCGTGGGAGGTGGCGTAGGAATTTTGGTGGGCGGGATGAGATTTCTATTAAAGAAAGTTTTAAGGAAAGTAGAAATCCATCGAAATGCAGACGATTATCTTCCATGAAAGGAGGAGCATTCTACGAGGGGCAGTCGGAAAATAAGTTTCCCCTGGCGACTGTGGACAGAGGTGTGTATGAAAGACAAAAAATGTATTGAGACATTAAAGATAAAACATAGCTTTATTTTTCCACATTAGTACCAAGTACATTGAGACATTTGTCATACCGCTTTTTAAGCTTCAAAAAGCCCTGCAGGAAAAAATCAGGGCTTTGCATACGGACGAAGCGTTGAACGGCTATGGGCGAAAAACGACACAGCAGGTGAACGCGAACTTGCAAGACACCGATACCATTGGATAGATGTCGACCGCGATCAAGCAGATGGCGCTGTTGCAGTGACAGCGCATTTGCAGTCAACAGCGTCATCTGCGCAGGCACTGCAACAGCGCCATCTGCTTAATCACGCTCGACGCCTACCCAATGGTACCTGCGTCTTGCACGTTCGTGTTCACCTGCTGTGTCGTCTTTCGCCCATAGCCGTTCAGCGCTTCATCCGTATACTAAGCCCTGATTTTTTCCTGCAGGGCTTTTTGAAGCTTATAAAGCGGTATGACAAATGTCTCAATGTACTTGGTACTTATGTGGAAAAATAAAGTTATGTTTTATCTTTAATATCTCATTACATTTTTTGTCTTTCATACACACCTCTGTCCACAGTCGCCAGGGAAAACTTATTTTCTGACTGCCCCTCGTATTTTAATTCAAAATTCTATTTCTTTATTAGAAATTAATAACGCTATTCAATTTAAAATAATTAGAAATTTTTATATCTAAAAAAGTAATATTTTTTAGAAATATAATGACAATATGAATATGTCAGAAATTTTCTTTCACGTTATTCAGCGGTGATTATTACTATTATTTACATTTTTTTTATATCCGCTTTATTTTTTCAGATCAGACTTAAAAGTTTAAAACTTCCGAACAAAACATATAAGAAATGTATTTATTTATTTATTTATATATTTTACTTAAAAACCATTTGCTATTGCAATTTTTTAGTATTATGTTGAACGGTTTAAAAAAATACATTTTATTATTTTTTTTCTAGAATTTTAAATTTTTATCTACTTGTGGTACAGACATAAACTCATTAACGGCCAGTGCTTCATTTAAAAGGCAGCAAAATTGTCGCAAATTATTATAGAAGTATGTATTCTCATAGACTTTTTTCGGGTTTCGAAAAGTGTTTTCTTTTTTTTTCTTTAGTTCAGTTTAGTTTTATATGCGAATTTCGAAGTTTTTATTTTCAGGTAATTTCCATGTGAATGACTTATATTTTTACTGTTTTTAAGTTGCGTTATGTTCTAAGTTTGTAGTGCTATTGAATCTGTATATAAGTTCATAAGAAATCAAATTTGCAATTTATAGCTTTATTACTTTTTTTTTTAATTTTCGGAATTCGGCGATAAATATATTAGGATGTTTGTTCCCTCTCCCTATATCTTCTTTTAATGACAAAGTCCTACTTCTCTAAAGCCCCACCAGTGGCTGAGAGGTTCTGCTATCAAAGCTGGTAGACGGGAGGTGCTGGGTTCAAACCCCTGTCGCGCTCGTCGACCTAACCGTTCGGAATTTTCCGTGGTTTTCTTCGAACCTTGCCGTAAATGCGGGTTAGCATCCCTTAGAAAGACCCCCATGGTGGGCACTCCTCCTAGGGCCTATACCCCACGTGTAGATAATCGGCCGTCATAAAATCAACCAACCTTCTTCTCTATATACGGATTGTTTATCGTCGTCAAAATGAAAATTATAATTTAGAAAACAATGATGCAGTATTGAACTAAATAAAAGTTCGTTAAATAAAAAAATATTTATTTTCAACTCTTTAAGAACAAATTTAATGTAGTTTTATATCTGGACAAATATTCCCGCAACTTTTTCCATGCATTAAGCATAAGATTAAATTTTGTTCCACATACGCATCACTATGTACTGTTGGGTTAAAAGTGGGATTTTGTTCGTTTTACATTAAATAATATTTATTACTGCTTCTAGCTAACCGAACCATCCACATATATATATTATATATATTTGTAGCCCAATAATTATATCCCTATAAAGCACTAACCCCTCCACTTCTGACCAGATCACATAAAACAATTTTCTACTCTTTTAAATGTTGCGAATGTTGCATTCAATAGATTTAATGCAATACATTAAACTTGAAAATTCAATCCATCAACAAATATTTTAACTCAACAAAACCTCAACAAATATTGTAACTCAACAAATAAAGAACATACCTTCAACAAATATTTTAACTCAACGAAACTTCAACAAATAAAGAACATACCCTCAACAAATATTTTATTAGCTATGGTATTGCCTTTTGCAAATTAAGCTAAAATTTGAATTTCAAAGCCAAATATACAAATTTCATTTTAATGAAGAAAAAGAAATATGGAAAAAAAAAGAAAGAAAGACTCCTTTCTACCCTACCATTACCATAACCAAACAACTAAGCAAAAAACTAAAGAAAAATAATGTCTGCACTGCAAAAATTCCGAAACGACAATAAATAATTATTCGAAACGACTATATTCCTAATCTCTGTCTTTTCTATCTGCTTCCTGATTCTTTTCTACTGCTGCAAAATAAAACTGTTTTTCCCCCTCTAATGCTCATTTTTAAACTGCTTCTGTGACCTAGAGTAAGTAATAATAACCAGTGGACGCATGCGGGGATTTCGCACTGCAGTCTAATAATTTTTAACAATATCTAATATTTCTGAGATGCAAGTTTAAACTTCTAGAGAAAAATTTAGGATAAAAATGTCTGCAAACAACATTTGTGAAGCTGGGAATATCATCTCAGTTATTCCATTAAACTTATAATAAAAACTAATCAAAGTTAACAACTGGCACGCGCAAGAAAAACAATTAACAATCGTATTTTAAAAATCGCATTAAAGGATGACGTCACTCGCTTCGGGAATACTGAGAGAAACCTTTCCTTTTTTTATGAAAACAATGCTGATTTAAAATTTAAATAACTGCAATTTTACGTCGATGGATCGATGGTGTTTTTTTTTTATCTAAACATTTCAATTTTTCTTTTTCAGCCTAAATGTAAAATAAACCCGTGCGCGTTCATCACAATAAATACTTGTACTTATTACGTACACTAAGCATTATGTATTACGTAAATAATGTACTACTATTAGGTATGCTACGGTTGTATTATTTATAATCATTGTTGAGCATCACATAATGCGATATTTTATTTTTGGGGCAACACTAATTTCAGGAAAACTTTTCATTTCATTTATGAAAACAGTGCCGATTTAATTTTTAATTAACAGCAATTTTTAATCAAAAACATGTTTTAACGAAATGTCAGTGTAATATATCAGAAGCCTGTTTCAAATCCTTTCATATGGTATTTCATTTATAGTTCTGTGTTTTGTATTTGCTTAGAAAAAGGGTTGTTGAGAACAGAAATAACATATACGATAATAATAATAAATCGAAAACCTGTATGGGGTGATATTTACCATTTAAAAAAAAATCTGAAACACGACACATAATTCTGTACCTTATTGCTTGGTAATTCCCTTGACGTCAATAACCAATCGGAAATGGGAGGAAAATGCTTTTCCGTTTGCTTTGGCGACAAATGAAAGTTTAGCTAGAAAAAAAAAAGCTCGTTCGTTTTTTTTTAGAAAAATGTTGTGAGAATCCTATTCTCCTGCTTTTTCTCATCCATATCATCAAATATGTAAGAAATTCCCTACATCTAGGGAAATTCACATAATTTCAAGGTTTTCGAAAAGATTTCCTTATATCTAGAGAATTTCTGAATAAAGGGAAAACTTTGACAACATTTTTTTGGAAAAGAGTACTGTTATACTGTTTTAAATATTCTGTAGAGAATTATGTCGAAGGAAATCGGAATAAAATTACATGATGAGGAAAAAAAAATCTTTTTTAGCTTAGATTAAATCATGTAATTAAATATGCTTTTTAGATATAGAAACATATGCTGTTATTTTACAATTGTCTGAAAAGCAGTTCTTGAATATTTTTAATTTGATTTAAAAACAGAGTATTATTATCATTTTATTATTAAATTTAATGGTGCTGCAATCTATGCTCTAATTGGCAAAGTGTATTGATAAATGATAAGGATAATAATAAATTAATGATTTGGAATTATTAATTGCAGCTTATAGTGTTTTAAAAGGAATATGGAGCGAAACCCGTTGTGCGATTTTTGATATGACTCACCCACTTGTTTCGTAGTAGATTTGCTACTTTTTGCCCTCTGGCTAAAAAGAATTCTCATAGTTCTGAATTTATTTTGTATTATTCAATACGCGTAACTAGGTATCTCTATAAATCTTCTATTTCTATATTTGTTTAAAATGCATGGGCGGGGCTAGTTGAGCTAAAGCTGAAAGGAAGCCTCCCCGCCCGGTTTGACTTTGTTTAAAATGCACATACTATAATATCACGCTGAAGTTGTAAAGTTGTATGAATAACCCAAACAATACAGTTTGTCAAAAATCGAAAAAACATTTTAAAACACTTGTTAAATACCAATGTCAAAATAAATAAATTATGAAAATAGGAGAAATAATGTTTAAATCTTTGGGATTATATTTTGGAAATCAGATATGAGGAAAAATATTTAAGAAATTTTCGACAAATTGCAATCTTTTCTGAGCTTATTTGAATTAGTCAAGCAAGTTACAAACGTTTTTCAAATAAATAATTTCAGAATTCGCTTGAAATAATTTCTCATGAAAAATCAAGGTTAATTTTATCACCTGCTCTAAATTTTATGAACTTTTTCGAATTTTGAAATAGTTTACCTCGAAAAACCTTGTAACTTGCTTGAATAATCGAAAGGAGAACAGACGAGGAAGCAATAAGTCGAAAATAGCTTGAAGAATTTTTCTTATATATGCGTTCAATATTTCTCCTATTACTTTACCCAACTAAAAATACTGAAGAAAAGTTTTATTTTAAATTACTTATACCAATAAATTTAAACAGATATTACTTAAAAAAAAATTGGCAAAATCTTCCTAACAATTCAAAAATGATGGATGTATCATAGTGGTTGCCAACTTTACGGTTGGCTGAATTCGAAAAGCGCAATGAACACCCCGCCCCATGCATTTGTTTCTCATTAGAAAGTAACCGCTGGGAAGCTTGGGCTCGCGACTGTGTTGCCACACTGTGGGCACTTTCAGTTTGAAGGCCTGAATCCATTTTTGAAAGACGTATTTGAGCGGAGAATTATAATGAAGCGAGATTGTCCAATGGTAGAAGTTGCTGCAACACTCGAGTTGAACGGACCGTGAGCGAGAAGTGTATTTCGCACAGATTGGTCTTCACCCCACTCTGCGCTTGTTTGCGATTTTTTTTTCTAAGTTGTTTCGAAATGAGTGCTTATAGTTCTGTGGCATGTCATTTCTCTACTGTTCTGTGGACTTAAGTTTGATTCCAAGCGGCGAAACATTTGAAATTATAGTAAGTTTCTATTTTCAATATTTATTTGAGTTATAAAAAATAATTTGAATGAAATATGCAAAGTTTCTATTTTTCAATATTTAAGCGGCGGAAAGTTTGAAACAGACAGGAAATAAATATTAAATTTGGTTATAAAAATTAATTTGAAGGGAAAAATGGAAATTTTCTATTTTTCAATATTTAATTAAGTTATAAAAATAATTTGTACCAATATTAACAATTTACATAATGTAAATTTTTGGAACTTTGATGAGTTTCGTGCTACACAGGGAGTTTGCTGTATCCAGTTATTTGTGTTTTAGTTGTCATGGCGCACACTGCTCATACATGCGTAATTAAAATTTTTTATAATGCGTAAATAATTTCTTTACGCGGATTTAACAGTCTGTAAAAAGTGTCACTAATGTAGCGGCATAGTTTAATACATGGAGTTAGTTAGTTAATTGTTGATAAATCATAATTTTTGACATTCAATATTTACTTTGTGAGAAGAAACACTAATAATTCGTCCAGTTTTTAATTTCTTAATGTTCTTCACTATTTACTAACATTTAGATGGCGATACTGAACCACGGGATCAGGATCAGTGTATACTCTAGAGTCTAGACACTTATGCCGTGATGGTAAATAAATTGCTCCTAACTTTGAACGGACATCCTACTGAACTTAAATTCTAAAGATTATTTTATTTTGTTCTCTGTAAGAAAATTGAAATCTTGCTATAAAAGTCATGTACAAAAAAAATTACATTTTACTTGACAATTGTCTTTTTAAACAAAAATAAATAATAAATAAATAAATAAATAAAAATAAATTGTTCGTGTTATTTAAGCATTAATAAAGTTCAAACACAGTTTTTTTTTTCATAATGTTAATGCTTTATTTAATTTTTATGTACACTTTATATACTGTATCTGTTATGTATAATTGCTGAATTTGTTAACATTTTCTGACGCAATAAAGAGTAACCTGTTCCTTCCAAACTTCCATCATTTTTGGCGTTTACTACAACCCTCAGGAAAACTTCACCATAACAGACCACAAAATCTCAAACAAGGAATTTTGATGAGAACGCTTTTATCCTTCTACATTTAGAAAGGGATTCACGCCTAGTATATTTAAAACATTTTGGTGAGGTACCTTTCTGACAATATTCTATAGTCGGAAGGGCATTCGACCATGGTTATTGTTATTGGCCGAAATTTGTGAATGTGTAACGAATGTGACGTCAAGTATATGCGATGTCATACTTATGCATTTTTTTTCAATGATATTAAAAAGTATCATATGCAGGCCGCAAGCAGTTTTTCATTTATTTATTTATTTATTCATTTATTTTTGCCAAATACACGTGTCTATATAAAATGCTTATCAAAATTGTGCCTATCAATACCTTACGTAAATATTTACTAGTTTATCTGTGAAAATGCGTAAAAGGGGGCGGGGAAAGTGAAGTTTTATGCGGAGCTATTCAATTCTGCAAATTTGAAGGTTGAAGAAACTCTGCCCTAAACTTTGCCTTTTATTTGCTCATTGTCTACAATAGGATATTTTTTGAAGTAATTTTACATGACATTATACATTATACAATTTAAAATCTTAAAATTTTAATTTCCATGATTTATTTATTTATTTTAGAATGAATCGTGCAAGTCACATTTTATTATTATTATTATTATTATTATTATTATTATTATTATTATTATTATTATTATTTTATTCAGTATCTGAATCCGTCTAAATTTTTAAGAAATACTTCTGAATGTTTATTTTTTCTACATTTTATAATCCTTAATCTAATAAAGCTATATATATATATATATCATTTGCAATTTTGTTAATTGTATCACATATTTGTTATAAAATATTAGAGTAATTAGCAAAAATTTTAATAAAAAGTTACTGCAGCAGGAAATTAATTAAAGCGTATACGTACTGCTTGATGTAAGTATAAACTTCATTTATGTATACTTACCGTGCGAATTTAAATGTACTTCTGCATAAAGTACTTTTAAATTTTCACTGTACCTTTAAGAATGTTACATGCGTAATATAAAATTCAGTGATTAGACTAAAAGAATCTATAATACTATTTAGAATATTCCAAACGTGATTATTGCTAAACTGCCGAACTGTGGCGTCACCGCCCCCAACGATGGAAAAAGAACGTTTTATTCTAGTTATCTTGAAGAAAACGAGTTTCTTTCATTTTTCATGGGTTGTTTTGATGTAGCCTAATTTTAAATTACAAAAATAGAAAAGTAAAGAAAAAAGAAAAACTAAATGCTTAAATGAAGAAACAAACAAACAAAAAACCAGTTGTTTTGTTATTATTGATTTTTTTTTAATATGTATTTCAGGCTTTCCCTCTTACCTATCAACTTATTTTCAATGTATTGTAAGTATACTATTTTATTTTTATTTCTCATTTCATAGCTTTCAATTCATTTTATTTTATTCAAATAAATTATTTTTTAATTTAATTATATTTTTATTTTTAAGATCTTAAACGCTTCCGTTTCTATAATTTTTAATTTTAAACTCTCTTTATGTTGTTCGATAAACTATGGTTATACTTATTATATAAATATTCTTTATGTCGTCCCTGTGTATTGGAAATATTCCTCGACAAGGTTAATGGCAATTGCCACTTCATCAAACGCCTTAAGCCGTGCAACTGTTCATTAAACCTTACGCTAAAATTTTCTAATGTTTAAATAATTGTAATATCATCTATTTCTACACTGCAGAGATCATTTTCTATGTTTAATTATTTCCGTTTATTTTAAGAAAATTGTATGCTTTTTCCGAATTAAATAAAAAAAAATTCTTTAGAAATTCGTAGGTGTACATTTATACGTAGTATTTATATCTCAAATATCTACATCTTAGTCCTAATTTTGTAGCACACCAGAGGCTGAAAAGTTTGGTCTTAAATCTGGAAGACAGGAGGTTTTGTATTCGAACCCATGTCATGTTCACCGGACCGTGTGGCAGTTCCCGTTTATTTTTAAAAGTCTGTATGCATAACACCGATATTTTATTTTTATTTTTAATTTTCTTGAAGTTTATATTTTAAAAGTTTTATTCTTTAGCCATTCAGTTAATTATATTATTTGATTGTTGCGTAAATTTATTGAATTTTGAATTAATTCCTTATTCTTTAAATTCAGAATTATTTTTCATTTTACAGAAATCTATGCAAGTTCCCTGTTCATAGAGAGATCCTATGCAAAGTAAAAAACTCACCAAGGCTTCCTGTTTGTTTCCGAACTTATTTCTAACTTCCACGTCGCAATTAAAGTGACCGAGTATTCCAATATTTCCTAAAATTTAACTTTCGCAAATTAGCTGTTATTCTATCATGTACCGCAGTTGATCATATAAATAATTTGTTCTACGTTAATTTAAATTATATCATCTCTTGATACAAAATAGTAAAGTAATATGATACAAGGAACTTTAAAAGTGCCGTTGAATCTTTATTCGCAGATATTTTTATGCTTTGGAAATGAAAAAGCAAGTATTTGTTTCAATAACTTCATAAACAACTAATACACTGTTTTAATTTAAAACCCACACCGGAAAATTGAAAAAAACTTTTTATTAATTATTTACACGTAGTTCTACTACTTTCACTGTTTAGTAGATTTCCCTTTCTGGTACGTCGGTCGACTGCTGACTTTGAAAAACATTCGACGTCGACGCGTTATGGTAAATATGAGAACTTGGGGGGGGGGGAGGGGGCACAGACTGAATTAAAAGGGAGAAGAATAATTATAGGGGAAAGATTCTAGAGTATGTACTCTGTACGAATCAAAGTTGGATGTATAGTAAAGTGTTTGGTAGTGGGATGGCAGTGGAAGCACCGTGCTCAAGTTTTAGTTCTGCTCTCGTGGCCGAAAATTAACCTTTGAAATTTTCGTTTATTTCGCAGCAGTATTTTGAATTAATTCCTTATTCTTTAAATTCAGAATTATTTTTCATTTTACAGAAATCTATGCAAGTTCCCTGTTCATAGAGAGATCCTATGCAAAGTAAAAAACTCACCAAGGCTTCCTGTCTGTTTCCGAACTTATTTCTAATTTCCACGTCGCAATTAAAGTGACCGAGTATTCCAATATTTCCTAAAATTTAACTTTCGCAAATGCAACGGCAATCAAAAATTTTCAATCCTGTCATTAAACAAGTTCATAGAGTGATGAAACATTTAATAAAACTAATCAGATCTTGTATTTATTTAAATTTTTTTTAATCAAATTATATTTATTAATAACATACGAAATTTATTTTCCAAAAAATCGAATGTAGATTTGTAAATAAAGCAATTCTCATAATACTATATACTGCATTTATCTTACACTATACATTACATGTAAAGAGCTTTTTTAATAAACCTTCTATGTTACTTTAACGTCCATGTACTGTAATATTACAGTGTAGAAATAAAGTGCCATGAAATAAATCAGTGTGACGATTTTGACTAAATTTTATATCCTACCGTTTTGGATTACGAGAAGACCATTGTGCAAAATTACATGTTCTAGAAAATTCTATTAGTGGGTCATTTTTGAATCACAACAGGTCAAGCAAATTTTTCCCATAAAAAGGCTCTAATAATTAAAACATGGATAAAAATGCTTAAGTGATACAAACGGAACACACAAAGACCTATAAAAACCTTTTAATATAAAGATTGACCTATGTTAATTTTTAAAATACAGTTTACTTTTAAATAAAATATTAAAAAAATTTTTAAACATGATATTTAATATGAAAATACCAGTATAAAAGTTATGAAAATATAAGCAGTAATTTTGAAATTAATGGCGTTAAATTTGAGAAATAAATGTATTCTGAAACAATTTATCTGGAAAGTTCTTGTAATTTGTATGATTAACTTAATGGAGAATAGAAGAACTTACAATTAATTTAAAATATCTTAACCACTTCAACGGCCGCATAGATAGGGAAACAATGTTATTACCCCCGACTTAACACGGGAGAATTTTTCTTATCTGTATTAAACGCCAATAAATTTTGACAGAAATATGTTAAAGATAAAATCGAAAGCAAATTTCTTTTAATATTGTTTTTTCGTAGTAAATTTTCTACTGCTTGCCCGGTGGCTAGAAAGGAATTCTTATAAATGTGCATTTATTTTGCATTATACAATACGTGTAAAGAGATCCCTTGATATTCCCTTTTCTATATTTCTTTGACATGCACATACTGTAATATCCTACTCTAGAAGTAACGTGCTATGAATAACTGAAACAACACAGTTTATGAAAAAATGAATAATTGATTTTAAAATACGAGACTTGATAAATACGAATATCAAAATTAATTAACTATGAAAATATAAACGTATCATATTATGTTTAAATCAGTGAGATTAAATTTGGGAAATCACATGGGATTTTAAGAAAAATTATTTAAGGTATTTTCGACAAATTCCAATCTCATCTGTTCTTCTTTGTGTTAGTCAAGAAAGTTACAAGATTTTTCCTAATAAATTGTTTCTGAAATAGAATGAAACAATTTATCAGTAAAAATCAAGGTTATTTGTGTCACCTGTTTAAGTTTTGTTACTTGTTTCGAATTCTGAAACAGTTTATCTGGAACAATCTTGTAACTTGCTTGTTTAATCCAAATTAGAACAGACGAGATTGCAATTTGTCAAAAATACCTTAATGAATATTTCTTATTTATATGTTAAATATTCTCCCCATTACTTAATCAAACTATCCCTACTGAAGAAAAGTTTTACTTTAAATTACTGATGCCAATAAATTTTAACGGAATTTGATTTCAAAAAATAAATAAAATAAAATAAAATAAAATAAAATAAAATAAAAGTTTTGAATGCATATGCACATAATGAAATAAATACTCTAGTGTTCGCCAGCTTTACGTTTGGGTAAATCGGAAAAAGCAGTGTACACGCTTCATTTAAAGGCTCCTTTGCTTTCTCTTTAAGATAGAAGATGAAGGAGGTATTTAATAAAAGTTTTGTACTAGGTACGAAACGGAAATTTTGGAGGCTTCTATGAGGTGCCTCCCCTTTTGTCACGACAATATCATGCTTCCAGTGAGCTGAGGGGCTTATACACAAGAACCACGATTGAGCAATGAATGAAGTGTTGCCTTCCTCTCTCTCGCTGTAAGCGGCTCGAATCTGAGGCTGGGCTTTAGGGGAGTGGAGTTTAGTATTCTTTTGAAGAAGATAAATAATAGCATATAGTTTTCGGAAAAAAGAAAAGGGGTTGGTTGACGGCGAATGAATGCTTTAACGTGCAATCTTCATCACAACATGCGATTATCATTAATTTATTAGGAATTAGCCGATTATCAGATATTCTTTTACAGAAGTAATTAGCATGTAGAAAATAAATAATTATAAAAAATAAAAAAGGACTTAAAAATAATTAGATTGCAAAATATGTAAAGCTGAAGTCCTTGAATTAAGTTCTACATATTTAGGGCAAGAAACAAAACTTGGGAAAACCTTACGAAGGAATTTTAGAAATATTTCTAATGCCAGGAAAGTTGCTGCGAATTAAAATCATACTTTTGGTGGGTGTAGTACATCTGAAAAAATATATGTACACGTGTGATACTAAAAAATATATAAAAAAATTCTTTAATCCACTTTAATAATTTTGATTAAAGTCGATAATGATACACATTTCCTTTCGCAGCACCTTATTGTTTATTAATTTAATACCTGATGCAACCGGCGTTGCCTGGTCCCGTCAAAAAATTATACGAAATGCGAAATCCCTCTAAAAATCGCTGCACGAAACCGTTCCTGTGGTAACTTTTTCGTCTTTCGAAAATTAAATAAATGGACTCCGAAGCGGGAGTATATTCAATACTACCCTCTCAAATGTCTGAAGCATTTGATTCAAAGCGAGTCAAATCATTGTCAAAATGTTAAAAAAGTTACCGTCTGATTTTCACAAAATTTGCATTTTCGGAATAAGAAAAATAAACTACGTACAGACCATGCGCTTCGAATTGATACCTCCCATACTTTTATTAATACTCGAGGATGAGTGAAAATGAGAATATTTCGTTCTTTGGGATTAACAAATCGGAAAATTTCTTTTGCTGTTTCAATAAGAGTAGTCATTTTAGGCGCACGTACAGAAAAATCTTTTATTTCCACCTCCAGGGTTACATTCTGTTTTAAACAAAATTTCAACACAAGTCTCCGCTGCCCACGCTAGCGTGTATAACAGACGTGTTGCGCACGAGCTGCCAAATATTTTAGTTCCAGTTTTCAGCACCACGTGGAGCATTCTGTTCTAAGTAAACGTCTTTCTGAACGAAACTCCGGCCCTCGTCTTCGCTGCTAACAGCACCATATAGAAAATGTGCTGTGTACGCGCGGAATATCTGTTAGTTCCGTTTTCCACCGCCAGGGGGCACCAAATCTATGTCTTAATTAGTTATCTATATCTTAATTTGTTCATATTATATTGAATGAATGAATTCCTATTGAAATCGAGCCAATAGAACCCGAGAAAATAAATCCTTCATGGAGATAAATATTCATAAATGGTTGTCACCAAGGACTGAATAAATGATACCGAAGTTTATTTAGTACCTGGGAGAACTTGAAAGGATATTAGAAAATATTTCGTTTGAATCGGATAATTACGAAATGCAAAATCTTTTAGCAACATTTTCCACCGCCTGGTGGCACACTCTGTTGTAAACAAACATATTTCCGAGCGGAACTCCGGCATGTGTCCCTGATGCTTATGGCACAGTATAAAAGGCGTGCTGTGCACGCGCTGAAATTCTTTTGATTCCACTTTTCACCGCCAGGAGGCACCAAAATGTATGTCTTAATTAGTTATCTATATCTTAATTAGTTCATATTAAGTTGAATGAATCAATTCTCGTTGAAATCGGGCCCTTTATTTGAATCGGACCAAGTTTAATAGCAAAAGCTTTTAGTTCCACTTCCCACTGCTAGGGGGCGTACTCTGTTCTAAATAAAACTCTTTTCAATCAAAATGCTTCAAAAGGGTTCCGATCAAAACACCGCCACGTGCTCTCTCTGCCTACGACACCGTATAGCAGGCTGCAAAATCTTTTAGTTCCACATTCTACCGCCAGGTATCGCCAAAACTGTATCTTAATTAGTTATCTATATCTTAATTAGTTCGTGTTAAGTACAATGAACTAATTCTCGTTGAAATTGGGTCCATTGAACCTGAGAAAATACCCCCCCCCCCCTTGTGATTAATGTTCAGAAATAGAGATAACCAAGGACTGAAAAAATTATACCGAATTTCAGTCTTAATTTTATAAATGTGGAAATTTTGTAAAAATCAGAAAAGTGCATGACTGGAACATGAAATAGAGAAAAAAAGATTTCTAATTAAATTATGAAAATAACAAATAAATAATTTACATTATTGAAAATTTATATTAGTGTAATATGTATTGGGTTATTCGCAAAGTTTCTTCCGTTTGGGAAAAACCAATTCGTAACGGAAAATTCTTCGCGTCAATTATTAGAAATGAGTTATCGGAATTAATGTTTAATAATTACATAATAGAATTTTCCGTTACGAACCAGCTTTTCCAAACGGAAACAACTTTCCGAACAACCCAATAATCTGGAACAAATTATTAATCATTAGTATTTCAATCCATGATCTTTTCTAATGTCATTTTTAATCAATAAATCTTCGAACTACCTGTTATTTTAGACATTATTTTAATCTTTAACACATATAGACCGGTACTGTACATTCTTAAAAACATATTTAAAAACATAAAACCAGTCCACACGCTAAAAGTTTTGTAAAAGTAAAATATTTTCGCCTGTTTGCTCAGGCATCTTCAATACTGATGTATCGTGTTTCTGCTCTGTCAGATTTTTCTGAAACTCCCCCTCTACGTAACAGCATCTGGCGCCATCTGGTGTCAATCTTGGCGTGAGTTACGTCGTTGCAAGTTTACGTCGTTGCAAGTCGTTGCAAGATTTTTGTAGCCAGAAATTTAGTTTTTTACCTAATTTCTTTTCGTGTTTCTGTTTTTCATTCATTCTGATTTTGTTCAGTCGAGTTACAATTTGTTTTATTTCATCTGCTGTCATTTTTTCTTTTAAGGATTCTGTAAATGATATAAACTGTCTGACAGAATCCTTAAAAAAAAAAAAATGACAGCAGATGAAATAAAACAAATTATAACTCTACTGAACAAAATCAGAATGAATGAAAAACAGAAACACGAAAAGAAATTAGATAAAAAACTAAATTTCTGGCTACAAAAATCTAAATGCAAGAATGAGTATAAAGACAGTACACCAGAAATACAGTATGTAAATATCTCGTCTTACCGTGTAACTAAAAAAGAAGATAAGTGTTTAAAATTGGGATCAAAGTAGGTGCCTGATACAAAGATAAACCTAAAAGATGCAATCCCGAAGATTGAACAGGCTTTAACATATATTTCCGAAGACAATGCAAGTCGAATAAGAAACTTAGCGCAAAACGAAATAACTAAACTTGGAAAATCAAGAAACACAGTGGATGAAAATATAAAAATTATCTCTGAATTAAAACAAAAACAGAATATAACATTTCTACAAACAGACAAAATAGGAAAAATTGCTTTAATGGATAAAACTGAATATATAAAAATGATGGAAGAGACAATACAAAATATGGGGGTGGAAAGGATTAATAAAGATCCAAACAATAAGATAAATAGGAAATACGAAACATTGTTAAGAGATGGAAAATGGCCTGAGGGAAAGACACCAAAAAAGAAAAATTTTACCCCTAACACACCTATAATATTTGGGAAATTAAAAGATCATAAAAATCCGATGAAAATGAGACCTATTGTTAACAAACGCTCAAGCCCAACCTATGACCTAGAAACATATTTGAAAAACTATTATAGAAACCTACTTCCGCCATCAAACGTATCAATAATCTCAACAAATGAATTCATACAGAAAATAACGGAGTTTAAACCGAATCCAGATGACTACATGATTAGCTTAGACGTAACAAGCCTCTACCCATCCATAGATACAGAAGAAATGGCTAATATAATAAATACGAAAATAAACACAGAATATACAGATTGTGATATCAGAAATACATTACAAAGCGCAACGAACTTAGTACTACGAGAAAACTATTTTAAATTTAATAACCAGATATATAAACAACTTAAAGGTGTACCGATGGGATCTCCAATATCAAATATAATAGCGGAATGGAAAATGCGATTACTTGAAGAAACCATTATAAATGAATTAAAAAATCTAATCAAAATATGGGTAAGATACGTAGACCATATATTTATAATAACTACGAAAAATACAAACCTCCCCACCTTACTGGAAAAACTTAACTCATACGATCAAAATATTCAATTTACTATAGAAACAGAAAAAGATAACGCACTAGCATTCCTGGACGTACAACTCATTCGATCAGAAGATAAACTACAGACAACAGTATTTAGAAAACCAAATGCAAATGTTCACATAATCTCAAAATACTCCAGAACTCCCTTCCCATACAAGATAGCTGCAATAAATACATACATTCATAGAGCCTTTAAAGTATGTTCAGCAGAAGATCTTTTTGACGCAGAAATAAATAAAATTAAAACAATAGCTAAGGAGGCAGGACATGCCACAAAAACTATACAGAAGTTAATCGAAAAAGCGGCATCAAGATATAATAGAATACAACCAGCGCAAAAAGAAATAAAATTTACGAACTCAATTCCGTATATAAAAGGCGTTTCCCTAAAATCAAAAAGAGAATTAAAAAAAACTTGGAATAAATACTCCTATCACTCCAGATGCGTCCATTTTCAAATTAATCCGATCAGATACGGAGAAGCTAAATTATCAACAGACATCAGGGATATACAAAATTCATTTCAAAGATAACGAAGGAAAAGATAACTCATATATAGGCATGACAAAAAGGAAAATCCAGGAGAGAATTAAAGAACACAGAAGAGACATAAATTTAGGAAAACCAAGCACCGCAATAGCCCGATTAAACAATACATTTCCAATTAAAATAGACTTTAATAATGTTAAGAATTTAGCTAATTACAATAATCTAAATTATGCATTGCAGAGAGAGGCGATAGAGATATACACATCAGATACAAAAACTTGCAACGACGTAACTCACGCCAAGATTGACACCAGATGGTGCCAGATGCTGTTAGGTAGAGGGGGAGTTTCAGAAAAATCTGACAGAGCAGAAACACGATACATCAGTATTGATGATGCCTGAGCAAACAGGCGAAAATATTTTACTTTTACAAAACTTTTAGCGTGTGGACTGGTTTTATGTTTTTAAATATGTTTTTAAGAATATACAGTACCTGTCTATACGTGTTAAAGATTAAAATAATGTCTAAAATAACAGGTAGTTCGAAGATTTATTATATATTAATCATTATATAATTAATATTATAATTATATTAAATACATTTTATTATTAAATTTAATATATATAATTATATGTCTTTCATAAACAGCGGCCTTTAAATAAAAAAAATACATTTTAGATAATTTAATTTAATTTTAAATTGTGTTTTGTAACTTAATTAAATATATTTAAAAATAAAAACCCTTCATATTGTGAAAATTACCGCTACCTAGATCTTTACCTGGAGCTAAAGGACTGGAAACAAACCACATATTATATATATATATATATATATATATATATATATATATATATATATATATCATACGCACTCACACCGACATAGCTCAGAACAACTTTTTAAGCATTAGCTGGTGCAATCTTCCTTTCCCGACCTATAAAATAAATGGAATGATTCACAAGTTGGGTTAGTAAGGTGAATTGAAGCACTTTTGAAGCACAGTGAGTGCAGTATTCACCATCAATCAAAAAACAGCCAGAGACAATACATTTCGCTTGTATAGTTTCCATATCTTCAGAACTTCTGCAATTTCCAAGAATTTAATATTCTAATCCATAAAGCGTAGTGTTATAATTTGTTATTAATTTCCTGATTATTGTAATTTATGTATTGATATTTAAAAAAATATTGGTCTTAAGGAAAAAATTAAGTTTTCTTTGCACAATCAGTTTATTTCCTATTGGCATGGATTATTTGAATTAACGTTGCTTTCTTCCATTTTTTTCCTCATAGATGTTGTTAAATGGCGAACAGTATTTTTTGTAATTTTCTCTTAATAACCACATGTAAAATCATTACTTAATAAAAAATATATACTATTTGAATTTTGAGTAAAGCCACTTTTCTTATACACTCTACACCGAATTCCATAAAATCGCAATATACTGTAGAGCTAATAAAGAGCTTCATATTTTATTTTTAAACAATTTTCTTTCATTAACAAACGTGACAAAAAGGACGATATTAAAAAATAAATAAAAACTCATACCATGTTCAATCCCGATTTTCTGTCAAGCATTAAAAGCGTGGACCTATATAACATATACACACTTGAAAATTGTGCAATCTGGGCCTACATAAACATTTTAATATTTTTGCATAAAAAGGCATAAAGAAAGAGAGAGAAAGAAAAGGGAATTTGGGATGGCGCTTCCACATTTCCGAATTTGGATTTTGAAGAAACTCCGCTCTAAACATTTGCCTGTTCCGTTCAGTTACGTAATTATAGAAAGGCGAAATCATTTCACCGAAAACCGCGCAAAAAGTCTAGCCGTGTTTAACCACATGATTTAGCACAAACACTGCCCAAATTATCATTGAATCAGATGATTTCTACCCTGTTGAGATAGCCGATTGGTCAGAGTTATACTTTAGTTTTGTTTAGGATATGCACGATTGGTCAGAATTTTGATTGTAGGTTACAGCGCCTTCTATCGATTGACTTCCCACATGATGGTTGGTTATTTGTTATGGCCGATTATCTGCACTAGGGAAATAGGCCGGCGGGGGGAATGCCCTCGCTGGGGATCTTTCTAAGGGTTACTAACCAGTATTTACTCAAGGTACGAAGAAAACTCCCAACGGTTAGGTCGACGAGCGCGACCGGGGTTTGAACCCAGCACCTCCGTCTACCAGCTTTTATGAGCAGAACCTCTCAGCCACAGGTCGGGCCTTCATACATTATAAGCAAATGAATATGCCTTTTTTATATCGCAGGCCTCGGTCTATTATTTGCTATTAGTCTTTGCTATCATTTGCTATTAGAGTTATAGTCAGCTATCGAAATTTTTTGGAGTAGATTTTTGTGACAATGTTATACAGTTTCAAAATATCGATACTAATAGTTTTTATCGATATTTATAATAATATTATTATTATTATTATTTATGTTTTGCCGGTTTGACAACATCATTTCACATGTTAAAAGAAAACACCACAGTATCCCGCAGGTCACCACGCTAGCTAACACTTATTTATCAAGAACAATTTACTCTTTTTAATGACAGAAACGTTGTCATTAAATGAGAAGAAAAATACTTGAAAAATGTTCAAAACTCCTACAATAGAGGAAACAGTGAATTCTATTCCAGTAAACCGGTAAAAGAAGGCAGCGCCAGATGAAAGGTCAACACTATGGAAAATAGTACATCAACCGAACAGAATAATTTCCGATGCTGAAATTTCTCTCCCTCTTTCCTGTGTTCATTATTTAAAATATTGAAGGTATAAGCCAAAATCTTGAAAACTAATTGTAAATTTGAGTGATTATCTTTTTTCTTTCCAAGATCTGTCTCCAAGGGCCTATATTCCTCGAGTAGATAATCGGCCGTCATAAATCAACCAACCAACCAACCAATATCTGTGTCATTATTAAACTGACTTTTCTGAACAGAATTTTTGAAGGATATTTATAGATATTCTTTTATAAAAAAGCTAAAATTATTACTTCTAATACAATATCATTTACGTAATGTAAATTTGGGGAAGTTGAATTTAAAAAAGAAACAAACTATACACACGTATGACATAATTGATTTATTCATTGATGTGATTTTGATACTCACTAATTTGTGAAGAGTTGGCAGCACCAAACATCATATAGAAGCATGAAAGTAAAACATAAAACTCTCAACTACACCCAGAAAAAAGAATTGATTAAAACTACAAAACATGTTTTGTTGAGTACATTTTGGTTGTTTTAGCAAAATTCAAGTAAAATTGAAACATTTTACTCCAATTAACAAAACATTTTTTGCTGACGATACAATTTTTTTTTTTTTTAATTGCAAAAAAAAAAAAAAAATGTTGATTCAATCAAAATTTCCATTGACCTATATTTAAACAAAATTGTTTTGTTTAAATATAGGTCAATGAAAATTTTGTTTGAATCAACAAAAAAATTTTTTTTTTGCAATTCAAAAAAAAATTTTGTATCGTCAGCAAAAAATGTTTTGTTAATTGGAGTAAAATGGTTCAATTTTACTTGAATTTTGCTAAAACAACCAAAATGTATTCAACAAAGCATGTTTTGTAGTTTTAATCAATTATTTTTTCTGGACACTTGTTTTGAACCACGTTCTTCCGATGTGTATTCAGATGTAGGCACAAACTTTGCGTTTGTCTGATCGAAGTTAACGAACATCTTAGGGGGAACAACATTTTGTACAACTACGTCGGAGTACGTCGGAACAGGCTGGAGGATTGGTGACGGATGGTGACGGACTCCAGCCAAAGCCATAAAAGATCAAAAATGCCGACGTAATAATACAATAGGATGGATACTGGCGGACTCGCAATGATCGCAGCTTTAGGCCCCATATCAGTAACTTTTTTTCAGGATTTTTGTTCCAGTCTGTTGTTTTTCTCCCCCTTTTTAAACACGCCCATGTCTTTATAAAGCTGTCAACGCAGTGAGGGGTCCAGCAAGGGATCCAGTATCTAGATCAGTGGTTCCCAACGGGGGGCGTACGCCCCACAGGGGGGCAATTTCACTTTTCAGGGGGGCAATTTCACTTTTCAAGGGGACAGTTCGGAATTTCCTTGAACCCATACCTTCTGAATTGTTTTTCTAATAGTAATGTTGTAGACTGTAAGTAAAAGTTACACATTCAAATTTAAAAGTTTTTTATTCAACTTAAAAAAAATATCCATTCAAAAGTCTTAAATACAATTCTACCAGAACAATTATAGAAAAAACTTTTTAACATATCTAGATACCTTTTATATATTTAAGAATTCTTTATAATTTTTCTGATTTATAAGTATTTTAGAATTTTAAACAACTTTTTTAGCTCACAGGCTATCAAAGCCTGAGAGCTTATGTGCCCGCCGGTTCTGTATGTACGTACGTATGTATGTATGTACGTAACGCGATAACTCTTGATAGAACTACCCGTTTTACTTTAAATTTTGTTTATAGGTACCTTGTGATAAGGCGCTTCCCTGATTAGTTTTGGAGGTTCATTGGTTAAGCATAAAGGGGGGAAACGGAGGGCTAACCCCCCATAATTTAGATAAATAGGTTTTTCATGCAGAATTATCCCATTTTCTTCAAATTTTGTATATAGGTTCATTTTGATAATGCGCTTCTGTCAATAGTTTTGGGGATTCATTGGTTAAGTATAAAGGGGGAAAGGGGGGATACTCCCCCTAATTTAGATAAATGAGTTTTTCATGCAGAATTATCCGATTTTCTTCAAATTTTGTATATAGTTTCATTGTGATAATGCGCTTCTCTGAAGCGTTTTGGGGGTTCATTGGTTAAGTATAAAGGGGGAAAGGGGGGGTTAATCCTCCCTTAATTTAGATAAATGGGTTTTTCATGCAGAATGATTCGATTTTCTTCAAATTTTGTATATATATTCATTGTAATTAGAGACTTCCCTGATTAGTTTAAGGGGTTCATTAGTTAACTATGAGGGGGGTAACGGGGGGATGACCCCCCCCCCCCTTAATATATTGTCGATCTCTTTCTTTTTTGAAGGGCATTATTCTTTGAAATAAGATTATAATATACAGTTAGTGTGAATAGCCTGTGAGCTCAATGCCCTCAGTTTAACTGGGCAGTTTTCTTTTTATTACTTACCCATCATACGTAGTATAGGGTAAGTCTTGTAATCGTTTTGAAAATCGAAAATTTTTTTTTGGCGGATTTACACGTTTCAGACACTGGAGATTCCGAAAAACATATTTTTAGAAAAAAAAATTTGCCGTCCGTCTGTGTGTCTGTGTGTGTGTCTGTGTGTGTGTCTGTGTGTGTGTCTGTGTGTCTGTAAACGCTCTATCTCCCGAAAAAATTGAGATAGAGACTTGCAATTTGGTATGTACTTAGTATGTAATAATGGGAAGAAGCCTATTTCATTTCAATAACCTCGATTAACCGGAACAATTTTTTTCGGACTCTCGAAATATTCGTTCTGATGAAAGGTATATAAAAATTTTCGAAATTGTTTATTTTAAGAAATGAATATAAAAGACAATAAAAAAACATAAATTTTGAATAAAGCATGAAGTCGATCGGATAATTAGTTGCCGAGATATTTGGAATCCTATTTTCCACACTCTTCAATTTTTCATGACCCTGTATTTCATCCAAATTTCACTTCAAAGATATATTTTAATTGGAAATTTGACGCTTAATCAGATGCAATAAACCGCTAGTTAATAGGATAATTATTTTTGGAGTTATAAGGAAAAACCTCTTTCAAGCAATTCAGCAATCGAGCCTTTAAAGTTTGTGACGTCATCAAGCCTCGATTTTATTTGAATTGCAATGCATTTTATAAGTAGTTTACACATTTTTTATTTTAATATTTTATATTATGCATATCCATGTTGGGTAAGTATTACGGTGGCCCCCAACGACTAGTTTGATTATTTATTGAATGAGTCGCACTGCAATATGTCACATGAAAATCAATTTTACACATGAAACTATTCAAGTGTATATTTAACAATTACTTGACGACCTTCCTTTATCATGTTTTATTCTGATTAGAAATTGTTGCGTAATTTAATCGTAGAAATTCTGTGATTAAATAAGACAAAAATGTTTTATTCAAAATTATTGATTTTTCTAATCAAGGATTCTGAGCTCTCTATACATCACGCATACGTGGCGACCGTGTGCCAGTAAACTACGAGGAGTATCAGATGATTATAAAAAATATTTGATTCATCGTTTCAGGATCAATGTTAAATGCTTTTTACTCTATGAGGAGTAAATTCTTTTAAAATTTTATAAGAATTATATGTTATAGGGGGAGGAGGGCATCATCATTTTAGAGAAGTTTTGGTGGGGCGCGGATAAAAACAGGTTGGGAACCACTGATCTAGATAGAGGGTGTAAATTGCTTGTGGTCAGTCTCGTCTGGTATACTGGGAGGCAAGAAGTAAAATTGTTTTTACAAAAGAAGCTTTCTTTGGATTCAACGCATAGAAGATTATCAGTTTTAAATGAAGTCTTCGAAAATAGAAAAAAAAGTATTATATATTTTGTTAGTTTGTCAAAATGATTTAATCTTCACTGAAAATTACAAAGGTGATTAGCAACTGAAAACTGCAATATATTTATTGACGTAACAAATTAAATATCGTTTAAAAGAAATATTTATTTCTCAAAATCCATCAAATTAATCTTATGATCTGTTCCAATTCTACCATCTTACAATATTTAGTTTAATATTTTTATTGATGTTATGTGCATTTTGCATATTTTGGCTTGAAGTTCTTTTATAGAGCTCAAAGAGGATTGTGGTCAGATTTAAATAATTTGCATTGGTCATGCACAACTTGGAATGTTATTTTCATTGATGCTCAAGCTCTTTGGATAACTTTGATATATGTACATATATATAATTTCATATATTTGCATATCCTTCTTTAAAATTGTTGAACATTTGTTGCTAATCAATTCTTCATTTTCTTTGAAGCATTCGTAAAGTTGAACTGATTTTTTTTACTTTTTTTCTTCATTGCAAACTTATTGTTTGATAATCATGATCGAACGCACAATTGAATAATGAAGATAGATTTTAAAAACTCTCACCTGAATAAATTCTTTGCAAAGTTTATGAACTGTTTTATAAGGCATTTTAACTATTTTTTTTCATTGATTTTTTTATTTGCTTCGCCTTATTTTGTTCTTATATCTATGTTGTATCCAAATTTTACACAATGCACAAATAGTCAAATTATGAAATAGACTTTATTTATTGTTACATAAGAGGAGATGCAGTATAAGGCTAATGTCAAAATAGTGCATATCAAAAAAATTTAAACAACTCAAGAAAGATAAAGGCACGTTACGCCTGATGATCGAATTAAATATTTTGCATCAAAAATGCATTGCATCGAAGCCCCCATAAAAAATGTATCACTATACCAAAAATACCTGCCCCCCCCCCTTCTCCACTTTCTTTTTTTTTAAAGATATGTTAGTTGCAATTAAATATCATATTGAATGGATCCCCATCCATTCAGTTTAATTATGTTTTTATCTAATTTTTTCTTCAGAATGTTTATAAATTTTAAAAGTGTGTAATGATATGTTCAAATAGATTCCAAGATTAAGCTATTTAAAGCACGTGAGTAATATTTCAAAAAGTACTCTTAATAGGCAAACAAAATTTCATTTAAACTGTGAATGACATAACGACATTTTTTTTTTGGGGGGGGGGAGAGCTCTGCCCCCTACGAGCTACAAATTCCCGTCCAGACCCCACAGCTTCTAAAGACACACTAATTAGCTTTGTTTTAAAAATATTACCCTATTACGTAAGACTTAATGATATTATCACGATCAGTGGCGATCTTCTGTAATCGGGTTGCCATTCATTTGCCTTTAACTGAGGATTTTTCGGTTCCCTTACACCGCTTTCACCACGGTTACGACAACTGACGCCTTGTTTCGTGATTGATTAAGTAAGTTCTTAAAAATCAGCAAGGCTGAAAGTAAAAAATTTCGCTTCCTCCCGGACTTTTATAATAACGTCTAGAAGAAAAATTTTCTTTTCAGGCGCTATAAGAAAATAGTATGAAAAATGACGAAATTTTTCTCATTTAATGCATTTTGCATGTAATAATTTACATATTTTAAAGTTTTTTCCTCGTTTAATATTCACGTGTCAAGATATAACGTGTCTTGATATAACGTGTAAATATGTTATTCAGTTGAAAGTGTTTGGTTTTCAGTTCTTTAAAAAAAAAGCTTTAGCTTTCAATCTCAGAGCAAAAATATATTAGAAGGTCTCTGCTTTCACTGCAACGGTGACTCCATCCGTTTTCAATCAACCCTTTTCAATCCCCCTAGCCTAAACGGGTGAGAGCAAATCCACCAGGTTTCCCTTTTCTGAGGGGAGAAGCCTTCAAAAAATGTTGTTGCATGCGCAAAAAGACGATATTCGAGGAGGAATTTTTACAGAATGCGCTTTTCGTTTTAAATATATAGATTATTGGCCAGAAACTGGCTAAAAAAATATTATGTACTGGTCAGTGGCTACAAGCCAAAATTTCATTTCATAGTTTCATATTTTCATGCTATGTAAATTGCCAAATTATTCAAAATAGGGTAGGTATTAAGATTGTTTTGATGATAAACTCTTGCTATTAATTTTCAAAACATTAAACATTTTAAATTTTTATACGGTCTTTAGACCCTATAAGTAATTTTAATGGGGAGGGGGAATAATGCTCTTACAAGTACAACAGTAAAAAATCCCATTCTGTTACGATAAAAATTAACCGAGTTATGGCACTTTAAATTTGAAAAAAATGAATAACTTTTTGAAAAATAATAGCAGCACTATCTGCTCGAGATATTTATAATTAATGATTTTGTGTGTGTGTGTGTGTGTGTGTGTGTGTCTGTCGGGTTGGGACTGACTTGCAGAGGTCGGATGTCGGGCACAACCCGACTCGCGGTGTACTCTAGCCTGTAACTGATAATTGTACAGATTTCGCTAGTTTTGTTAAGTTCCACATCTGTTTCTTACCTTTTCTTCTTTTCTTATTAAAAAATATTCTTGTTATAATTTTCATTATTTTATTATTCAGGAATATTAATACAAAGAAAAATAATTCCAATGCATTTAAAATAAAATTTAATCTAATATAACAAAGCATACTTATTTTATTATTCTATGCGTGAAATACCGCTGCTTCTATCGATCGATGACATCTTTTTCTTCTAAACATTTCAATTTTGCTTTTTATCCATAAACATGAAATAAACCCGTGCTGAGAAATCATACATTATCTTTTTTGTACTATTTATATTTTTATAATCATGTTGAGCATCATATAATGCGTTATTTCATTTTTGTGGCTACACAATTTTGAGAAAAACCTTTAATTTAATTTATGAAAACAACGCTGCTTTAATTTTTAATTACAGCAATTTAAAAAAAAAAAAATATGTTTTAACGAAATGTGAGTGTACTATGCCAGAAACCGCTTCAAAAACTTTTCTAATGATAACCCATTTGTATTTTATTTGCGTATAACTAAATATGCTATTTCAAATTTATGCTGCAGCATCAAACGGCAGTATACCAAGAAAATTGACACTGAATATACAGGGTGACAATTATTGAACTATATGAAATTAAACTGTCATAACTTCTGAACGGTTTGCGCGATGAAGTTCAAACTTCGTGGTTGGCCACAGGGCATGATGGGAATTAGTATGCGCATGCGCACGCAACTTGTTGTTGTCGGCCATTTGCAAGTGAAAGTGTCACGGTACAGCGTGCCTGAGCGCACTTCGCGATCGAGAAGTCTCTCCACTCTCAATGGGTGACTGTGATGGTGTGCAATGTCTAGTCACGGAATAATCGGTCCGATATTTGTTGACGGCACGGTGACTACTGAACGTGAAGGTTTTGGAAAATGATTTCATCCCCATTATCCAAAGTGACCCTGATTTCGACAAGATGTGGTTCATGCAAGACGGCGCTCGACCCCATCGGACCAAGAAAGTGTTTGATGTCCTAGAAGAGCGCTTTGGGAACCGCATTTTAGCTCTGGGGTACCCAGAGGCCAATTGGAATGGAACTCGCTTGGCCACCATATTCTCCGGATCTGAACACATGTGACTCATTTTTGTGGGACTACAGTAAAGACAATGTGTACAGAAATAACCCCAAAACCATTGCTGAGCTGAAAACTGCCATTCAGGAGGTCATCGACAGCATCGATGTTCTGACACTTCAGCGGGTCATGCAGAATTTTGCTATTCGTCTGCGCCACATCATAGCCAATGATGGCAGCCATATCGAACATGTCATAACCTAAATCCGAATATATCTGTAGTGACGTTTACATATTGAATAAAGTTTGCGCACTCAGTAGTTTTTAAATAATTTACGTTTTATTTCATATAGTTCAATAATTGTCACCCTGTATAAGAATAACATAGATTTTTACATCGATGTGGCAGAGAATTATAATAATCATGTCCTAATTGCGGAAGTATAAATTATAATATAACATATAAACACAGTAACATATAAATATAATAAATTATAATTTGTATTAAATTATCGTAAAATATTTATAATTATAAATATATTATAAATAATTTATAATCTGATAAACTCTTTATTCAAACATAATTTTTACTATGCAAGATACCTTCTGTATTTTTTATCTTTATTTAAAAAATATATTTAATTTATTACGTGAATTAAAATGTTGCCGATCTTTAAAGTTTTCAGTTGAGATTTTATTATACTTTTTACCCCCCCCCTTCCACCCCCCCCCCCCCCCCAAAAAAAAACAATATCAGACGCAGGGACCTAAAATGCCTTAATACAGTGGTTGATTCAGGACCCAAGTTTATTACACACGGTAGATAAGCATATAATTTTGCATCTACGGATAAAAATATATTATACTAATTAAAAGACAAAGAACAACATGAATAAATAATACAAGGGGATAAAAGCCGCAGTTTTAATGTAACTGTATGTACATATAAATACTTTAACTGCGATAAGCGGGGGAAGTATTTAAAGGTTTAAAACCCTTTTCCAAAGAGTATTGAAAAGGATAAGACGTATAACAAAAACTATGTTCTATAATAAGTATATGATTTGTAAAATCCAACTTAAAAAAGGGGGATAATTATCCAAAGCAATTTTATCTTGCACTTGTTTTAAAGCTTCATGATGCGAGCTCTTTCACTTCCAAGCAAATGGTAGCAAGAGTGAAGGAGCTAATATACAGTATGAAAGTACGTGTAATTATTATTTTTACCAGTTTTTCACTCTCCTTCATTTATTTTACTCTAAAGTTTGTTGAAGGGGATCCTTTTGTGACGTTTTAAAATAGTTCGATGGTAAATGTTTTTTGGTTGCTTGTTATTTTTATTATGCCGACTTTTTAAGCATGATTTTACTGAAATCCATTTTAATGATAATAAAAAGCAAAGAAATTGTTCATTTTGTATATAATAATGATTCAGAACAGCTTCCAGATTAAGATACTGGCTGCACCTTTGCTTTTCTATATGCCTTAAGTACTGACACCTTCCTATTTTTATGTTGTCTAAATTTTCAGTTCATTCGTTTAAACATTTGTTTACGGGCCACGTGTGGCAACTATTTTTATGTTCAATCGTCTAAGCTTTTGAATCAGATGGACGTTTGTTGGTTACATAAAGTAAAAATTTTTCTTCAGAATTTTTGCTAAGGATGCAGAATTTCTAAATAAAAATAAATTCCAGAAATACGCGCATACATTAGCTAATGATACAAATTGGTTAATGACTGTATTTCTTTTTGTAAATATATATTAATATATGTCGTTTCAAATTTTAGTTCTATAAGTCATAAAAATATGTTTATTATTTTGTTTTTCTGTGTAGAAGTTACATTAACACAAAAAAAAATATATATTAGATTAATTTTTATCGCTATTATTTTCACTTAAAGTATAATGATAAAAAAAGATATCTTTTAAAAAAAATGAAAACATAACTGCTGTAACTAACATTTGGAGATATATATATTAATTTTAATTCACTGTAATTAAAAAATATACATGAAATATGTCTGATTGTATTAAAAAAATGTTTTTTTCTTTCTGTACGAAACACTGAAAATCGTTCAAAAAACATGGCCTTGAATAAAAGTAAAACTGGCTTATATTTTTTGTTTACAATATTTATCGTGAGATTTAAGATAGAAACAGGCATTTCACATCTTTTTAATTTAATTAAGTTATTTGAGGGTTTTGTGCACTTAATTCCGGTAAACATGTTATCAAAGCAGAATTGAAACAAATCTGTATATTTGTTTAATATTTTCTTTCTTTTATAGCCGTCGCTAATGGCAGCATTTGAATTGAAAAATAACCCCGATCACCGTAGACCTCGTCAACACATATTGTGGTATAAAAAATAAAACAGACTTTAATAGTAGACGCATGCGCGTTGTAGTTCTCGTTATCTTGGCGAATCAAGCAGCCGCAGCTATTGTCAGAATGTAAAGTTTTTCTCATCGTATCAAGCTCACATTAAACATTCTATATCATTCCTTCGAAGCTGGACAACTTTCTCCTTTATAATCTTTGGGCGGAAAATAAATATTGAACCATGACAATAGTTACTATTTTGTCTCACCAGCCGCGTCATACAGCATCATAGTTTACAATAAAATGATTTATGCAAGTTATAAAACTAATAATACAATATTAATGTATTGAAATGTAAAATAGCAAGCCGTATTTACGGACACATATTTGCTATTAATGTGTATGACATTTCTTTCTTTCTTTCTTTTTTTCAACTACAGAAAATTCAAAAATTATTTTATTGAATAATTTCAGACTTAAAGCTTATAATCACCCCTTCAAGAGAGTGATTTTTTCATTTTTTAAATGCGACATTTTCGTCATTTTTTTAAACTATAGTAAAAAGATTTGTCAGTTTTTTAGAGCATCTTTTTATTTAATATTAAACATTCATATTCATGCGGAGATATATTTTTATAAATATGTAATGTTTTTTTTCTTCAAAATTCCAATATTGTTTATTTATTTTATTCATTTATTTATATATTTAATTTTCAAATGCAAAAAAAGCAATATGTATTTACAGATACATGTTTGCTGTTAATGTGTATGGCATTTCATTCCGTCATTTTTCAACATCCGAAAATTTTACAAATTTTTTTATTGAATAATTTTAGGCCCTAAACTTAATAATCAGTCCTTGATGAAAATGATTTTTTCAGTTTTAAAATGAAACATTTTGTTTCTATTTTTAAAACCACAGTAAAAAAATTTTTAACAAGCTACGCAAAATTTTTAGTGAATTTTTTTTTTTTTTTTAATAATGTATCAAACATCCATATTCATGGGGAAACATATTTATGTTGTATATGTTGAAATCGTGCTGCCTATAAGTATCGCATGACATCAAAGCTTTTTATTTTTTCGAATGAAAATTAATACATATTCAGTAGAAAGTAATTTAAAATTCACGCCATACATTTTAAAATGTTACATGCGTTATACAAAATACATTCGTTTTAGAAAACGGCATTCTATAAAAATGGGAACATTATTGCAAACGCTGTTATTGCTTCAATTGACTGTGTATGATCTCACCGCCCCAAAATTTGGAAAGAAAACATGCCATTCTATATTGATATATTATATATATACATACCATGCTATTCATTTCAATCAATTGTTATTTATTTATTTATTTATTTATTTATTTATTTATTGTAAATATAATTTTATAATATGAATATAAAACTACATTAATTCATATTTATTCGAACATGGTAATTCTAAGCTTTATGATATTAAGTTTCTTTTATTTTTGGCCTCTATGTTTATGGTGTCTGTAACACACGGAATGTAATATAGCAAATAGTCCTTTTCTCTTTAATTTGTAACCAAATTCTAAATTAACAAAAAAGAAAGGCCAAATACCATATTTATTTCAACGTCACTTCGTAATGAAAGAAATAAAAAAAATAAAAAAAGGCGTATTTTGGGAATCACTAAGTGCTGTTTTTAACGTCTTAGCCTTTCCTCCTTATCTAGCGACTCTTTTTCAAAATATCAATATTTTATTTTTGTTTCTTTATACCTTTCTCGTTACTTATTTATTTATTTATTTTTAATTTAATTATTTTTCCGTTTTAAAATCTTAAACTCTTTAGCTTCTAAAACTTTCCTCCTATATTCGCCCGTGATTCCTATTTATTATTCGTTCGAAGCACGAGTTCTTTCTCCTGTACATTCTTTGGACGGAAAAGAAATATTGAACCATAAGTATGCTACTATGCTGTCTCGCAAGCAGTGGCAAACAGCATCATAGTTTACAATAAAATAATTTTATGCAAAATATAAAACTAATAATAAAATATTAATGCATTCAAATGTAAAATAGCAAGATGTATTTCCGGACACATGTTTGCTATTAATGTGTATGACATACCTTTTTTTTCCACAACATAAAATTCTAGAAAGTCTTTTATTAAATAATTTTGGACCCTAAAATTAATAATCAGTCCATGATGAGAATGATTTTGTCTGGTTTAAAATGAAACATTTTCAACACTTTATTAAAGCCATAGTAAAAATGTTTTAAATAAACTATATGAATTTTTTAGAGCATCATTTTTTGATATTTATCTTTAATATTAAAGCAAAAGCTAATCGCGCGTGCTGTTTGTTCTATGTTACTTTCTTTTATATCATTTCTTGATATGGAACAGAAAAATTAATACAATACAATGAATTTAAAAGTACTGTCTACTGGTTTTAAGGAGGCATATTTAGAATTTGGGAAACAAAAAGAAATATCTGCTTTTTGAAATCGTAAGAATAAGAATTGTAACATTTTAAATTAAAACTTACACCATAAATTTTAACGAATAAAATGTTATAAATATTTACATCTAGTACACTTGTTTAGAAGTTAGAACTACGTTGCTCTTACATTGCATCGACCGCTGACGTTGTCAGGCATTCGATGTATATTAAACAATAAATGAAATAGTAACAGTAGTGTATGGGTAGGTGGGGGACAGAAAATTCTGCACTGTCAATGACAAGCGTCTGGGGAGAGAACGACTTCTAATGGTACGACTTAGAAAAATTCGGCTTCTGATTAACTCGTTTCTGCGCGTGCGTCAGCAGAGACGAAAAGGGCAAAAATGCTTCGATTTCTTCTCTTGAGTGTACCGTACTGAGGTATGGATCTTCCCTTTTCGTTGTGTATTTGTTTATGAGGTGTTTGAAAAAGTTAAGTGAAGTACATTTCAGCGTTTATGTGATTTAAACTTTAAGCTTTTATGCGATATAAACTCAGTGAGCAATGCAAAAACATCAAATGGTTTTAAAAGTTTATATATACGTATATATATATATATATTCTGGTTGTATGGTTAGCGCTCTTTAACACAAATGACAAATAAAAACAACACTAAACATGGACAAGATTGGAAGACTATTAGTAAACAGTTATTTGCATTTTGTTATAATCTGCTTTATTTACGGAACTCTTCTGAAATATTATTAAATACAAAATTTTAAGTGTTATAAATGACTGAATCTGTAAAAAAAAAAAATAAAAAATAAAAATAAAAATAAATAAATAAAAAATATGTATATGTGTTGAGCTATTTATAATTTATTTTGAGAATTTAAAAGTTTTAAAAAAGAGATACATTTCCATTAGCATCAGTTAAGTAATAATTTGTTACCAGTAATCAGAAATTAAAGGATTTCGAGGTTAACCCCCCCCCCCCCCAAGAGCATTTTAAAACTGATTAAATATATACAAGATAAAATTACAATATGATGTGTAAAAACGATGGTGAAGAAAAACATAAGAAGCATAAAATGTTTACCATTCATTTGTTTCAAGACCTCATAATAGGAACCTCTATTTCAACATAAAATTAAAGACAAAATGAGAAGCAATAGTAGCAAAATAATACATTTATGTTACTGCTACTGTTCTTTCTTATGTTTTTCTTTGAAAATTGAAGACGATTCTCTTTTATGAACCTTTTAACACCTAAATGCTAAATTTGTAATGTTGTATGTACTTTTCATTACGTCAGTCTTATATTTACTAAACACTGTTTTATGGGCATGCAACACAACAAAATTGTTCATCTAATGAATAACAATCACAAACCCTCCCAGATGAAGATTCTGGCTGTACTACTGAGTCAGATACTTAAAAAACTTATTGAATAATTTAATTGAATTTAAAGTGATTTCTCTCTATTGTGATGAATAGTTCACATTTTCTTCTTTTTATATTATGTACTTTTAGAGGGGATTAAAAAGAAATTTTATCTTTAAAATTATTAATCATAAAAGTCAACACAGATAAAAAAGCCTGTTATGAATACATTTTTTTTTTTTTCTCTTGTCTGTAAATGATTTAACTGTAACTAATGTGTTTAAATGGATTAACATAAATTGATGTCTTAAATAATCTAAATTGATGTTTTAACTGTAGTGTAACTGTTAGAGCATATTTTAATTCAGTTGGAAAATTTAGGCTCCAAAATAGAGAATATCCATGGTCAAAGTTATAATAATGGAGCAAATATAAAAAGGATCGAATTGAGATGTGCAAAGCACATTTTAAAACGAAAATTATAAAATATATTTTCCTTTGTCCTGTTGATGCTATTCATTGAATTTAGTTATAAATAATGCTACAAAACAGTTCAATTTTTTTTCTAAACATTTTTTTTAATGTATGTTTTTACACTGGATACTCAGAGTTACACCAGCACATAACTTCTTTAACTTTAAAACATATTAATATGATTTGATTAGGAAGTTGAGTTTACACTCTCTAAAGCTTCTCATGTATGATTTACCCACTGTACTTGGACCATTAGGCGAATAAATAGATATTGCCAAGATAGATATAGGCCAAGAAATAGATATTGACATTATCTATTTCTACTATTTCATTCTATTTCAACCTGTTTCAACCTATTAAAAACAAAAACGTATTATTATTATTATTATTAATTATCTATTTACATATAAAAGAGTTTTTCCTCATATGTTTCATGAGTTCTGACTCATAATCAATGCACAGTCCAAACTACTGAACATAGAAGAATGAAAATTGGGGAGCTAATACTTCTTTTGACATAAGCATGAAGATTGACATAAGACAGGATTTTTGAAAATTCCCCACCCTAAGAGGGTTAAAAAGGTAGTCAAAATTTTTAGAACACCTCACCATATCTCATCAGCCATTTTAGGTAGAAGCATGAAATTCCAGAAAATAAATCTACAGAAAAAAATAATCAAATACAGTAGACTCCCTTAAATCCGCTTAGCTTAAAACCAGAGGTTATGCAGATTTTAGAATTTTGTGGATTTCTGGTCACTGTTTTGTTTACATTTTTAAACAATAATTTGAATGTAATAATGCATTCGAAATTATAATGAATACTTACAATAAAGTAAAATAGTTAAGTAAAATAAGAAAAAATAAGAAAATTTAAAAAACATTTAAATTTTTAAAAGTAAAGGTCAAATAAATAATGGATACATAACTAAATATGTATAATCATGAGAAAATTTTTCTTGAATTATTCAGTAAAACTCGCCTAATAAATGTACACTAATAATTCACATCAAAATCTTAAAATAACAAAGTTTTCTTTCATGTTTAGCTGTACTTAACCAAAAAAGCTTGATCAATACATAAATTATTTGGTAAAAATATTGCTATCGCCACTGATATCAGCACTATCTAGAATTTTTTCAGAAATAAATTTATACATTCTTCATGAGAAAACATGAGTTGAATCATATCAAACAGAATTACATATTAAAATGTGTACAGAATGATAAAAAAAAAAAAAAAAAAAAAAAAAAAAAAAAAAAAAAAACTTACAGTTAAGATGTAGGTGTCAAATTTAAGTTTCATTGTTTACATCGGAAACTATGTGTGGATTTTAGGGTGGCAGATTTGTGGGAGTCTACTGTATGTATTCCAGTGATTTTACAAAATCCTTCCCTAAGGGGATTAAAAGGGGGGTAAAAATTTTTAGGACATTTCACCATATCTCTGCAGTAGTTTTAGGTAGAAGCGTGAAATTCAAGATAACAAATATATTAAGAAAATAGTTAAACACAGGTAGTTCAGTGAATTTAGAACTATTCTGTCGCCAAAATCAACTTTGAACTGGATAATGTAAGATTGTACGAATAAGACGACAGATATATAAGACAACAATTTATTTGATTAAAGTTTTTTTTTTTTTTTTTTTTTTTACTAGATGTATTTTGTTTGATTCAAGATTCTTTAATAGAAACCAACCGGCGTAGCAGGCAAAGGCTGCTAGTATTGTATATTGTGTCAGAATTCTATCACTAATTGATTTAAACAATTAAATGATCTTATATTTTAGAAGTTTTGTATGATATCTCTTGTAGGGATGGGCATTTCAACTTATTTTGCAATGCTGACACACTTGATGACTTGAAATAAAAATGTATGAGTTTTTCAGGAGAAAATATATAAATTTTCAGCCGAGAAGAAAGCTAAAATTTCAAGACGAGTGGCCATAACTTGGATGATTGATTATTATAATCTATATATATTTAAAATTCAATGTGGATCTGGTAAGACAATTTCAGCTTTATGCACAATGAGCATTTTAGGGTGTTATTCTCTTGAGTATACTGAGAAACCAGTTTTGAATTTTCACATATTATTAGGCTTTTGATAAATCGGTTCAATAGTATATATATATAGTTTTTTTTTTTTTTTTTCAGTAGAAAAAATTATGGAACTTTTTTTTCTTAATTATTATTACAAAATTTTTTACCATCCTTAATATTTTCTTTAATTACGGTAAAATCCCGATTGTAAGACCCCCCTTTTTAGGTGCGTTCGTAATTATATAAATACGTAGCACCTATAGTCGTCGTTTGGTCCGTCCGTCTGTCCGTCCGTCTGTCTGTGTCTGTCCGCATATAACAACGCAAAAACTACCCAACCAAATGGTTTGCAATTTAAAATATATTATCTTTGCAGAATTTTGTCGAGACATTTCAAATTTTATTAAAATCGAATCAAAACTTTAGGAGATATTAATAAAAATATTTATTAAGAAATTTGATTTTTTTTTTTAAAATCGGTGCTTTCTTGTTATAGGAGCTTCCGATGGATGTTAAATCGTCAAGCGACCGAGATACTTATTTTATGACAGAAATTAATCTGCAGACGATATAATTCATTTCACAGAATTAAAAATCATCAAGATCTGAATATTTATATAACTAGCTGATACATATATATCTGAATATTTATATAACTAGTTAAGATATTTGTATGAACAGTGTCATAAAATATATACTTAACTAGCTGTTTAACCCGTTCTACGCACGGGATATCATGAATTTAATTCTAAAACGTGCGTACGAACGCACCTCGTTTGTAACGTTTGACGTACAATTTCCAACTTGTTCAAAATAAAAAAAGTTTAAATTCGGGAGGGGGCTTATAATCGGGATTAAAAAAAAAAACATTTAAAAACCTGTTTTTATTATTAATTTAGAAGTAAAAAAGGGGCAAGAATCTTCCGTATTTCGGCAGAAAAAAAAAATAATAATAAATTCCCAACCCTAAATTCCTGCCGCACCTTCCCCCCCCCCCCCCAAAAAAAAATAAAAAAAATAAAAAAATATTTTTAAATATTTTTATAAATATAATAAATATAAAAATAAATTAATGGACTTTTGTCAGAGGGGTGGGGGAAGCTAAGCCTTCTTACGAATCCCCATTGGAAAGACATTCAAGTTTAGAGTTTCTTTTTTCATGATCACACGTTAAAAATATACTAAACATGCTTTTCGGAAGGGCGCTGCTTACCTGACGGGGGAAAAAAATAATCAATATATGCCTTATTTGCCATATTTCTATATGTTTGTTTTATTTTGCATATTTAAAAATTGTCCTGCTCGTAGAGTTCTGAAGAAAATTATTAGATATGTTTATTTCATTTTTATATTCACCATTACAAAAATAAAGTCGGGAAAAAAGCGGTATGCAGCGTCATAAATTCGTCAATGCGTCATAAATTCGTTAAAATTTTAAAAATTAATTGAAAAATAAATAAATGATGCGAAAAAATTTTGGCTTTCACGAATGGGATTAGAGAGAGATCAGATATATATGTATTTTTTTTTATAATAACAAAGTTGTGGTTCAAAAATTACCGATAGATGGCGCTGACATTCGTAAAAATGAAGCACATTTTTGCAAATTAAGCTGTCAATAAAACACCTTGTTGCACATAGAATCTTTTTTTGATACCATCAGATGCTATATTTACCAGATCAAGCTTTGTTGATTAAGCCCTTCTACAAGAACGGGAAATCAGCAACCGGTGCATTGCGAAATTTCCGCACAGCAAAAGGACTCAATACCAGAATAGGGCCCGTACCCTTCAGGGGTGCAACTCAAACGTGAAAGGTTCCATTCTCCCATTGGTTGACGAAGAACCGGAAGTCACGTGATTTTTTTAAATCTTCGTACAACTTTGCTTAAAGCACATACTGTCTATGAACGATTTAGCGCGGTGGTTAAAGCACCGGACTTCTAATCTGAAAGTTTTAAGTTTTGTCCTCTCTGATTTTTTTTAAAAATCTTTTTTAGAGTTTTGTTTTGATCTTTACGGAATTAATTAATAAAGATTTTTTAAAATTATTATTTAAATATAGTTAATCATTATTAATATTATATTTAAATATATATAGTTAATGTTAATTAGTATTATATTTAAATATATATAATTAATATTTTATTTAAATATGTGTGTGTGGGTATGTACATATATAATTAATATTTATTATTATTACTTAAATATATAATTAATATTAATAAAAATTATTATTTAAATGCATATAATTAATATTTTCGCTTAGTGGTTTGTAATACATTCTCTTCCATTTTTAGTAAATAATTAGTAAGATATAAATTATTTAAGAAAATAAACCAATATATCTTAAAGAAAAACTTAGGATTTTTTTTAATGTAGCTCAAACAATGATTTTTTGTTTTGAATGATACACTTTGTAGAAGCCCATACTGTAGCTTGTCAGATGCTTCAAATAAACGTCTCTTTCTTACTATAAGCCTGATTTGCATTCATCTGCTTCATATTGTCCATGCCAGCATCATCTATCGGTAATTTTTTGAACCACAACTTTTTTTGTTATTTAAACAAATCCGATCTCTCTCTAATTCCATTCGTGAAAACCGCAATTTTTCCGCATCATTTATTTATTTTTAAGTATTTTTTAAAATTTTACCGATTTTATGGTGAACCCGGTATATTAATATATATATATATATATATATATATATATATATATATTTCAAGGATTAAAATATTAATTAATAAAAATAAGAAATGTTGTGTTCCGGAAAAGTTAATCTGTAAGAAGTTAACAAATATTATTTAGTTCATTAAAAAAAAAAAAAAAAAAAAAAAAAAAAAAAAAAAAAAAATCCTCAGAACGAAAGGACTGCCCGAAAGGAGATCGTTTTAAACCTTTGCTGTGAACTATAAATATAGTATAAGTATTTTTGTAATAAAAATAAGATAATAATTATCATAAAAAATAGAATAGAATAATAGACAAATAAAATAGTCAATAAAAATCACTACATAGTATAAAACAAAGTCGCTTTTTCTGTCCCTATATCCCTATGTACGCTTAAATCTTTAAAACTACGCAACGGATTTTGATGCAGTTTTTTTTAATAGATAGAGTGATTCAAGAGGAAGGTTTATATGTATAATAACCATATGTTTTGCTTTATAATTTCAGATAAATCACTACATAGTATAAAACAAAGTTGCTTTTTCTGTCCCTATATCCCCATGTACGCTTAAATCTTTAAAACTACGCAACGGATTTTGATGCAGTTTTTTTTTAATAGATAGAGTGATTCAAGAGGAAGGTTTATATGTATAATATGTTTTGCTTTGTAATTTCAGATAAATCACTACATAGTATAAAACAAAGTCGCTTTTTCTGTCCCTATATCCCTATGTACGCTTAAATCTTTAAAACTACGCAACGGATTTTGATGCGGTTTTTTTTAATAGATAGAGTGATTCAAGAGGAAGGTTTATATGTATAATAACATCCATTAAACAGTGGAGAAATACTGTTATTTTTGAGGTTTTTAATGTGATGTCGTAAATAATTTCATTTTTTCAGCTTATACATTGCAAACGCAGGCTGAACCCTACAAGATTTATCAAAATAATGTACTAATTATTGTACACATTAAAAAGGTCTACAGAAAACACAAAGAGATGAAGGTTTTCAAGGTTAACCCGAAGCAAAGCGAGGGAGGGCCGCTAGTTATGAAATAAGATATACCTATGAGCGCCTGCAAGGGGTAAAATTTATTCTCAAATGATTTAAAGTGATTGAATACTAACAGAAAAATAATTAATGGACTTTTGTCAGAGGGGTGGGGGAAGCTCTGCCTTCTTACGAATCCCCATTGAAAAGACATTCAAGTTTAGAGTTTCTTTTTTCATGATCACATGTTAAAAATATACTAAACATGCTTTTCGGAAGGGCGCTGCTTACCTGACGGGGGAAAAAAATAATCAATATATGCCTTATTTGCCATATATCTATATGTTTGTTTTATTTTGCATATTTAAAAATTGTCCTGCTCGTAGAGTTCTGAAGAAAATTATTAGATATGTTTATTTCATTTTTATATTCACCATTACAAAAATAAAGTCGGGAAAAAAGCGGTATGCAGCGTCATAAATTCGTCAATGCGTCATAAATGCGTTAAAACTTTAAAAATTAATTAAAAATAAATAAATGATGCGAAAAAATTTTGGCTTTCACGAATGGGATTAGAGAGAGATCAGATATATATGTATTTTTTTTTTATAATAACAAAGTTGTGGTTCAAAAATTACCGATAGATGGCGCTGACATTCGTAAAAATGAAGCACATTTTTGCAAATTAAGCTGTCAATAAAACACCTTGTTGCACATAGAATCTTTTTTTGATACCATCAGATGCTATATTTACCAGATCAAGCTTTGTTGATTAAGCCCTTCTACAAGAACGGGAAATCAGCAACCGGTGCATTGCGAAATTTCCGCACAGCAAAAGGACTCAATACCAGAATAGGGCCCGTACCCTTCAGGGGTGCAACTCAAACGTGAAAGGTTCCATTCTCCCAATGGTTGACGAAGAACCGGAAGTCACGTGATTTTTTTAAATCTTCGTACAACTTTGCTTAAAGCACATACTGTCTATGAACGATTTAGCGCGGTGGTTAAAGCACCGGACTTCTAATCTGAAAGTTTCAAGTTTTGTCCTCTCTGATTTTTTTTAAAAATCTTTTTTAGAGTTTTGTTTTGATCTTTACGGAATTAATTAATAAAGATTTTTTAAAATTATTATTTAAATATAGTTAATCATTATTAATATTATATTTAAATATATATAGTTAATGTTAATTAGTATTATATTTAAATATATATAATTAATATTTTATTTAAATATGTGTGTGTGGGTATGTACATATATAATTAATATTTATTATTATTACTTAAATATATAATTAATATTAATAAAAATTATTATTTAAATGCATATAATTAATATTTTCGCTTAGTGGTTTGTAATACATTCTCTTCCATTTTTAGTAAATAATTAGTAAGATATATATTATTTAAGAAAATAAACCAATATATCTTAAAGAAAAACTTAGGATTTTTTTTTAATGTAGCTCAAACAATGATTTTTTGTTTTGAATGATACACTTTGTAGAAGCCCATACTGTAGCTTGTCAGATGCTTCAAATAAACGTCTCTTTCTTACTATAAGCCTGATTTGCATTCATCTGCTTCATATTGTCCATGCCAGCACCATCTATTGGTAATTTTTTGAACCACAACTTTTTTGTTATTTAAACAAATCCGATCTCTCTCTAATTCCATTCGTGAAAACCGCAATTTTTCCGCATCATTTATTTATTTTTAAGTATTTTTTAAAGTTTTAACGATTTTATGGTGAACCCGGTATATTAATATATATATATATATATATATATATATATTTCAAGGATTAAAATATTAATTAATAAAGATAAGAAATGTTGTGTTCCGGAAAAGTTAATCTGTAAGAAGTTAACAAATATTATTTAGTTCATTAAAAAAAAAAAAAAAAAAAAAAAAATCCTCAGAACGAAAGGACTTCCCGAAAGGAGATCGTTTTAAACCTTTGCTGTGAACTATAAATATAGTATAAGTATTTTTGTAATAAAAATAAGATAATAATTATCATAAAAAATAGAATAGGATAATAGACAAATAAAATAGTCAATACAAATATAATAATAAATTGGGACATTTGTAAAAGTTACCTTAGTGTTAGATCCTTATTAAACAGTGATTAAAATGCTTCTGATGCTACAGATTTCCTCAGTCGTAGCAAATGGGGGCTTTGTGTCCTCCCCTCTCAGACACACACATAGATTTTATAGACCTATGTCTATTTATTGAGAATCTTTGAATGATTAAATTTATTAAACTATAAAAAAATAATCTCCCCAAAACGAAAGGAATGCCCAAAAGGAAATCTTTTCAAACCTGATGATTACATTATTATAGTATAGAGATTATAGTATATTATAATCAAAACAACATTCAATTGATTTACATAGATAGAATACACTACATTAAAACTCAAAATTGACCCACCCCCTTTTCCGATATATTTTTCTAACTTTGTTATTGTCTTTTTCATTTCTAAATAAAAACAAAATTGCGAAGCCGAATACCCAAATTTTATTTTTATGGAAAGCCATTAGCAAATAACAAGAAATGAAAGTCACACCCCCCATCACCCTCCCCAAATACAAGCAAACAAAAATGTCTGAGACAAAATATCTGTTCTAAAATAACTTCTCTTCGTGAATTGATTGAATAAAAATCATTAAACGGGGGAAAAAAACAGGTTTCCTAAACAAAATCTACAAATCTGTTCAAAAAACATTTCTATTGATTAAATATATATTAATTAATATGTAGGATCTTAATAAGTAAATTGCTTACAATAATAAATTCCATAACTCAAATGATTAAAAAGCTACTTCGAAAATCTGTGATATTTCTTTAATTTAACAAGCAACATTTTTATCTATTAAAAGCTCTAATATATTTCAAAATTAATTTTTTTTCATACCTTTTCCTATTTTTACATACAGGGAAAAAATATTAATAAATTTAAACTTATATCATAAATATTTCAATTAAATAAACATTATTATTAAATAAAAATTACATTAGTATTTCATTCTAAATTTTCATTTTAAATGCTAGATATTATTCTGCTATTTAGATCACTATTGCACATTAATAAATAGGTATATTAATCTGAAAAACTTATGTGAAATATATACAAAGACATTCTCTATTAAAATAGAACAGATGAAACAGAAAAATCTTCCGCTTTGAATTTTGCAGAAATACATTCCTGCCAATTTAAATATTTACATAATGTACAACACATAATCTAAATATAAAAAAAGCACCTGTTAAAAAGTAATTTAATGGTATAAAATATATAGAACAAACATAAAACTTACACCATAAAATTTGTATCACAAAATTTTATTTAGAAAATAGTATGGCTTTCTTTGTACCTCTTAAAGATGAATTGGAAACAGCATTTCATGTCGATCGGTTGCTGTAGTAACTAGGCAGCAGATTTATTGTTTTAAAAATTAATATTTGGTTTTGGCGCTAGGGCTTCACATTTAGTTTATCAGCTGCAAGACATTCTTGTCATGGCTAAGCCAGAGAAATTAAAGGGTTAGTGCAAAAATATACATACGGAGTAAATATTCTTTGGTTAGTGTATAGGATGTTTGGCGAAGCCACATGCCTCCGATGGAGTCGTGCGGGTACCGTACCGTATAACCATGGACAATGTTCATGCGCGACACGATATTAACACTATTTCGTTGGAAGTCCTTCTTTAGTTGTATGTTCATGCATATAGCACTGCTCCTTACTCGGCCCCTTTATCATTATCAGAATTTCCACAGGAAGAATTTTTCTTTTTGTAATCACAAAATGACTATTCTAATTTCTGTATACATTCGAACTTTCTGACTAAAGATGCATGCCAAACTGGCAACCCTAGTTTATACGAGGTGACTCCAAACCGTTTCTGTCAATTCAGTGTCATTTTTCTAATAAGATTGGGCGGAGTTTACACTCAAGATCTACAACTAACTGTGAAATGAAGTAGTGCCCTCTCGCCCTTGGTGTATGCTGTAAAATCTGAGGTTAGGGATTTAGTACTTTAGTGGTGGTGTCTGGAAAATAAATAGTAGCATAATGTTTCCTGAAACAGAAAGACAATTAGTGAAAGAAGAATAAATGCAGTAACATACTGTTTATGTTTTTATAAGATTTTCTTTTACAGAAGTAATTTACGTGCGGAAATAAAGTATTGTACTTTTAAGGAATAAAAATCATTTTTTTAAAATAATAATTAGATTACGAAAAGTGTAAAATTGATTACGTATCTTGAATTAAGTTCAGTATATACAGGAAAAGAACCAAAATTTTGTAAAATCACTGAGAGGAATATTTCACAAAATTGTAAGAAAAATTACTGCTCATTAAAAGCATGAATTTTGCTAGGTATAATGCATCTGAAATATATTTTCTCAATCAATGATTAATATATGTGTGCGACACTAAAATATATCTATTAAATAAATAAATAAATTTAATAAATAAATACTTTAATAAATTTAAACTAAATGAATAAATTTAAAGATAAACAAATTTAATAAAATAAATAATATATTTAATTAAAGCCGATAGTCATGCACCTTTGCTTTTCCATATCATTAGGATTTAATTATTTACTTATGGATACGGCAAAATAACAATCAATACGTTGAAAAATAGTGTTTTAATAGCGTTTCGGTAGCAAGGTAGGGAGGAGCGTATGAACATGTTCCGAAAAAGGCATTTACATGATTGTTTATTTATCGCTACTTCAAAGTAACAAAAAGGGCCCAATAATTTATAAATCTAGAGGAAATTTCAAGATTCAGCCGCCCTCTCACATTTGTGAAAAGGGGGCAGTTTAGAAGATTGGCTATTTCTTTTTATTTTAAAGTGAAAAATACGGCAAACTTTTTTCTAAAAATTAAAGCATTAAAAAGTAATAATAATAATAATATATGCTTTGTATGCTGTCAATGAATTCAAGGATGTGTATTTAATAGGATGATTATTTATCATTACTACAGATAAGGCAGAAAGATTTTCGAAAAGATAAAGCGTTTAAAAGGTTTTTAATTTTGTGCGATAGGAGGGTCAATTGCGAAAGCGAAAATTTTGTTGAAAGGGAAGGTACGTGTGCGCAGCAGTTTAGTTGATTAATTGTTTAGCAGGAAAATAACAAACAGGGCATTAAAAAAAAAAAAAAAAATTAAAGCCTTTTTAGAATTTTAATATTGTGTGGTTTGAAAAAAAAAAAAAAAAAAAAAGAAGAAGAAGAAGAAGAAGAAGAAGTGGGAGGTGTGATAGGAATTTCGGTGGGCGGGATGATATTTAGATTAAAGAAAGTTTTAAGGAAATTAGCGAAAGATCGAAATACAGATGATTATCATCCATGGAAGGGGAAGCATTCTGTTTTAATTCAAAATGCAATATATTTATCAGAAAATGAAGAACGCTATTCAATATAAAATAATTTGAATTTCCATTGAACCTATCACAAGTTCAATTTCAAGTATAAAAAAGTAACATTTTTAGAAATATAATGACATTGTGAATATGTCAGAAATTTTCTTTCGCGTTTTTCAGCAGTGATTATTATTATTATCTAATATTTTTATTTTTGCTTTCTTTTTTCAGACCAGTCTTAAAAGGGTAAAACTAAAACATATCAGAAATGTATTCATTTGATCATTTTTTACTTAAAAAAATAGTTGTTTTTGTAATTTTTTGGCATTATGTTGAATAGTTTAAGAAAGTACCCTTTTCTGATTTATTTGCTTTATTTTGTTTTGTTAGAATTTTCACAATTCTTATCTACGTGTGATACAGACGTAATCTCATAAACGGCCAGTGCTTCATTTAAAATGTATAACAACAGCAAAATTGCCGCAAGTTTTTCTATGAAAGTATACTTTTTGGATGACTTTCTTTTGGATGACTTCCAACATACAGATTGATATTTTTATCACTCATACATCACTTCTAAATATGGCGTGATTTCAATTTTTACATAAATGAATAAATATAATCTTACTTTCGAACGCTATTACTTGAAAACTTCAGCTCAATTTAGTGACTTTTAAAATAATTTTCAAACATATTTTTTATAAAAAAATCTATCGCAACAATAAAGGACTTGTTACAATAATGTAAGTAACTAGTGGCAGTATTATTAAAATTGGCATTTCATTACAAAAAAGGAATTTACACAGGGGAGATTATAAAAATATTTTTATTAAATTTGAGAAATATACTTTATTTGATTAAATAGAATGTATTTCTCTGAAATTCGGTATTTAAAATCTTCTTTCTAAAATAGCTTTTGATAACGACGATAATTAATTTGAACAAATAATTATTCTCTTAAATATTGTATTAATTATTAAAATTCTAATTGTTAAAATTTATTTATTCCATTAGTAGAATTTAATAAAGTATTGATTCTAAATGTAATAATCAAACAATCATGTATTTATTTTTGTAATAATATATTTGTTTTAAATTCTAAAAGGTGTAAATTAACAACATAATATACAGTAAAATAACTTTTATTAGATTGTTAACATGTTTCGACCATCTCCGAGCCATTTACAAAAATACAATATGTAACGAAGCACCATCTTTCCACTTACCGAAATTGTGGCTCGAGTTCCTGCATGGTTACAAATATGCAAATAAACAAAGTAGTAAATGTTATTGTTACCAACAGATTAACAAAAAGCTAATTATGCAAATATAAATATAAATCCATAAGGGCTGCAAGCAGTGTTAACTTTATACTTTAATCACGTTGCTTACACGAGCTACATAACGGAACAGAATGACAACACAGTAAAAAAAAAGAGTAGAGTTGAGTTGTTGTCGCTTGTCTACAAGGGTTGAGTTGTACTTACCATAACACTTCCTCCACAAGCCACAACTTACATATCATTAACTTAAATATTATCTGAATTAAATGAAACTAGTCCTAACAAAACACAAAGAACTTTGAACCTGACACAGGTCAGAGGTTTCGTCATAATGTCAGCTAGCTGCATCTTTCCAGGAACATGTTTAATATACAGTTCACCGTTAATGAATTTTTCACGTACAAAATGGTACCGCACATCAACATGTTTTGTTCTTTTGTGGAATTCTGGATTCTTGGTGAGCTTAACAGCACTGGCATTATCCACAAATAGGAAAGGAGTTTCTAAAGTTGTTATATCACTTAACAAACGCTTCAGCCAAATTAACTCTTTGGCACTCTCACTTGCAGCAACATATTCTGCCTCTGTTGTCGATAACACCACACTCCTTTGCTTCTGGCTCGTCCGTGAAATGGCACCACCTGAAAATTTAGAAATCATTCCAGTCCTTGAGCGTCTGGTTTTCATATCCCCTGCATAATCAGCATCACTATATACTTGAAGCTCATTGGCATGACACTTAGCTTTATACGACAAACCAAAATAGACAGTTCCTTTCAGATATTTGAAAATTCGCTTAACAGCACACCAATCTGATGACCTAGGATTTTCGAGGTTTTCAGAGACTGCACTAATTGCATATGATAAATCAGGTCTTGTGGCAATGGCAAGGTACATGAGGCTGCCAACAGCCTGCCGATAAGGAATTTCTTTTCCTATCAATTTATTACCTTCGTCATCAGAGACATAGCTTTTATCACTTGGAGTTGATACCGGATTAGCACAGTCCATATTGAATCTTGCGAGTATTTTCTTTGCTTAGACACATTGGTTTACAAAAATTGAACCATCATCAAATTTTGTTATACTCATACCCAGAAATTGATTCAAACAACCTATTGTAATCTTAAAGGATTGAGCAAGTTGACTAATAAATTCCTCCATTTCAACTTCGTCAGAACCAACAACAAGACCATCATCTACATAGATTACAACAAAAAGTTTCTTTTTATCTCTATGTCTGACAAACAAACAAGGATCAGCAGTACTAACCTCCAGTTTATGTTCCTTCATAAAGTTTACAAAACACTGGTTCCAACAACGAGGGGCTTGTTTAAGTCCATATAAACTTTTGTGTAGAAGACAGACTCTCCCACTATTATCATTAAAACCTTCTGGCTGTGTCATGAATACTTCCTCCTGCAGTATTCCATATACAACGCAGTCTTCACATCAAACTGTTTTAAGTGCAGTTGTTCTTTTGCAGTTACAGCCAAAATTGATCTTACGGTGTCGTATCTTGCGACAGGGCTGAATGTCTCATCAAAGTCAATACCAGCTTTTTGGGCATACCCCTTTGCTACAAGACGTGCTCGGTATCTTTCAAAAGTACCATCAGGATTGAATTTCTTCTTCAGCACCCATCGACAGTTGATGAATTTGGAACCTTTAGGTCTTTCAACTAATTCCCATGTCTTGTTTTCATGCAAGGCAGACATTTCCTCTTTCATGGCATTAAGCCACAAGTCACTTTCACTCGAGGAAATAGCTTCAGTATATGTAGAGGGATTTTCATACTCTCCTACAGCAGCTACGTTTGCAAGAAGAAATTCTCCGGACTTCATCCATGTAGGCATGCTTCGCTGTCTGTCAGATTTTCTAAGTTCTTGTTTTTCTTCTGATTGATTGCTGTCTTCATTCTGAATTTCTTCACAGTTCTCAGATGAGTCTCACTCCACCTCCACTGTAACAGGAGTGGTACATAGACGTTCAGGTTTAAAATATACATCACGAGATTTTATGATTTTATTTTGAGAAGGTAAATAGATTTTATAGCCGTCTCTGTTGACATACCCCACAAGATGACCAAGTACACTTTTGTTGTCAAACTTACGTCTAAAATTTTTTGGAATGTGGGCATAACATTCAGTTCCGAACATTCGAAAATGATGCAGTTTAGATGTTTGTTGACCAGTCCAAAGCTCATGAGAACTCTTGTTTTCTTCTGGTGATACCCCAGTATGGTTTAGTAGATATACTGCTGTTTCACATGCATTGGCCCACAGAGATCGAGGTAATCCACATGTAGAGAGCATAGAGCGAGCAAGTTCAACAATTGTCCTGTTTTCACGTTCTGACGCTCCGTTTTGTTCAGGTGTGTACGGTAGGCCTGGAGACAGAACTGCACCTCTTTCAGCAAGGATTTGTCGAACTTCACCACAGTCAAATTCACCTCCTCCATCACAACGCAATTCTTTCACAACATGACCATGATTGGTAGCTTCATTGAAAAATATACGCAAGCAGGAACTTACTTCACTTTTCTTTTTTAGAAAGAATATTCTACGATATTTGCTATAGTCATCCTTGAAATTCAAAAAATATCGTGCACCACTGAAGGATCCCACAGACATGGGTCCATTTAAATGAGCATTAATGCTTTCACCAACTGACATGGCTCTGTAAGGGCGTGATTTGAAAGGTTTTCTATGTGCTTTGCCAAGAGCACATCCATCAAAGAACTCATTTGTTACTGCATGTCTCACAGTAATGTTCATGTCATTTAATAATTTCCGAACATGACGTTGTTTTGGTGACCAAGACGTTCATGCCACAACTGCAGCGTTTCAGATTCTGTAGCAATACTTATTTCAGCTGGACATGCTGGAATAACGACTCTCATGGACATAACATATGTACCATCTGTCCATGATCCAACAGCAACAAGTTCGTTACTACGATAGAATTCAACATACTTGTCAGTCATTTTTACTTCAACACCATGCTTGGCAGCTTGTTGAACAGAAAATAGGTGCCTTCGCACATCAGGAACATACCACACATTTTCCATATGAGCATCATACCACTTACCATGGATACAAACTTCAATATTTATTTTACCAGATCCATATGCATAGATCTTATTCTTGTCAGCAAGTGAAATTTCAATGGGCACAGGAAAATGTTTATAAGTTACAAAATACAGTCATGTGGTGAGAAGCACCAGAGTCACAAATCCAAACATCTGGCTGGACAAAACTTTCACTAGAACTAAATGCACCTTTGTTATTCCTTGATGGCAGGTATTTATCGTTGAATTTTTTCTTTGGACAGTCTTTGCATAAATGTGCACTTGATCCACATTTAAAACAATTATTTTGCCTACTAGGTCTAATATTACCTCCAGGAACAGTTTCAGAAATATTTTCCCTATTCCTCACAGCTTTTTGTCCAAAAAACAGGAACACGAGCTGCAAATGCACCATAGTCCAAAGCAGTAGTAGATTTGACACGCTGCTCAATCGTGCATAGTTTTTCAACTAAATTTTTTGTAGTACTTTTTTTTGAGTCTAATGACTCCCAAACATTGTTGAACTCTTGGTACTCTGGACCCACAGTCAGAAGAATTTTTCCATGTAACAACTCTGGTGGAATGGAACTTGAGCCAATACGAGCAAGTTCATTGTTCATTTCTGTATATATCCGTTCAACTTTGGCAGCATGAGTTGCAACATTGTCATTTGGATCTTTACAAAATTGGAAAAATTGGGTCATGAGTAAATTAAGTCTCTGAATGCTACTTTGTTCAAAAACACTGACTAATTTATCCCAAATGTCCTTTGCGTTAGTGTAAGTCATTACCAAATCAGCAACCGAGTGGCTCAACGTACTTGCAATGAGAGCGACTGCTTTAGCATTATCACGCCGCCATTCACTCACCTTTTTATTCGAATCAGCATCGTCACTTACAGCGACCGGACACACACGAGTTCCTTCAATAATCGAAGTCATATCGTACTGTTCAAAGTGCATTTTCATTTGCCACTTCCACTTGCTCCAATTTTCAGCACCTTCCAATTTATCAATTTGCACCTTAAGTTCAGCCATGCTTGCGTCACGCGGTTAGGCCTAAGTTAGTTAGCTTTTCAAAATAATTACTTCACACAGTTTTAAAACATGCTGAGCCCATAACCCGTTATTGTTACCAACAGATTAACAAAAAGCTAATTATGCAAATATAAATATAAATCCAAAAGGGCTGCAAGCAGTGTTAACTTTATACTTTAATCACGTCGCTTACACGAGCTACATAACGGAACAGAACGACAACACAGTAAAAAAAGAGTAGAGTTGAGTTGTTGTCGCTTGTCTACAAGGGTTGAGTTGTACTTACCATAACAGTAAAAATAAAAGATAACGTGCGTAACTTTTAAAAAGTACATGAAAAATAAATGATAGCATTTCAAATAATAACTTTAAAGACCGTGCAATAATAGAACATTCTCGTTTGTTTTTGAAAATGGCTCGGAGTGAGACGAAACATGTCAACAATCTAATAAAAGTTATTTTACTGTACATGTATTATGTTTTTATTTTACACCTTTTAGCAATTAAAAGAAATGTATTGTATGTATTGATATTTAAAAAAACTATTGGTCTTAAGAAAACAATTTAAGTTTGCTCAATGCTCCATTGCACAGTCAGTTTATTTTCATCTGCATAGATTCTGTGAACTAATGTTGCTTTCCTTCACTTTTCTCCCTTCTTATATGTTGTTAGATAGCCAACATTAAATTTTCTCTTAACAACCACCACATGTAAATATCATTACTAGTTAAAAAAATATATTACTTGAATTTTGAAAAAAAGCTACTTTTTTTTATACACGTTACAACAAATTCCTTGAAATCACAATGCACTGTAGTTAAATACGGGTTAGGATCCCTTAGAAAGACACCCACGGAGGGCACTCCAGGGCCTATAGCCCTTGTGTTGATAATCGGCCATCATAAAATCAACCAACCAACCAACCAACCAGTGCACTCTACAGCTGATAAAGGATTTCACTTGTGTATACTAGTTTTTTTTCATTAACAAATGAAACAAAAAAGACGCTAATATATATACATATATATACACCTCAAAATTGTGCAATCGTAGCTACATAAACATTTTTAAAAAAATGTATAGAAGTGCATAAAGAAAGGAAGAGAAAAAATAGAATTTAACATGACGCTTCACAATTCCGCATTTGAATTTTTAAGAAACTTTACTCTAAACTTTCCTGTACTTTTCTTGCAATAATGATTAAGAATCTGAATTTTTTTGGAGTAGATTTTTGTGGCGATGTAATGACGATGTAATGTGACGATTTCAAATTATTGAAATATTTTAATTGGTATTGATATTTATATAATTAATCAGGTGTGTATACTTTTTACAGGGTCAAGCACAAGTTTTCAGATACATTACTGCCTTTGGACAGCTTTAAATACGGTTTCAGTAATATTATTTGTTTTCCAACTGAATTAAATTTTAGTATATAAAGTGGTGTGTACATTATCTAGCATCACTGTACAGGTCCCACAAATTAATACGAATCCTATATGTTAACATTTATGGATATTTATTACTTGAAATATATTTCCACAGTCGAACTTAACACATTTTATACTGCTATTTAACAAGAACTAAATTTCTGCATTGATGTTTATATTACAAATTAGTGCAGATAACACTGCCGATGGAACCGTCCTTTTTTGTTAGGGATTAGGGTGTTGGCTAAAACACACAAAAAGTTGCAGGTTTGAATCCCGACTCAAGCATGGATGTTTGTAGTGTGTCGGATCCCACATTAAATGGAGGTTCCTATCTGTTTAGCCCTAGTGTGCAAAAGTTTATCGGAACCACTGGATTAAACTCTGTATATAGAAAGCCGAAAAAAGAAGAGTTATTTTTATTGTTATATAAATGACCACGCAATCTTTCATTTTCACAAGGCTTTTAATAGTCTACATTTATTAGCAACGAAATTTTAAAAATTACAATTTTTTCTAAAAACAGTTTTAAGGGAAAATTTAAAAACTGCCTCATTTACAGATTGCATTCATGCCCCCTAAATAACATCTGCTCCAAAAGAATACATTTCAATCTTAATTATTCTGGGACTAAGTAAAATTTGATAGTGAGGCAATTTTCTCATATTACTTTGTTATTGATATTAATTTAATTATTCTGTCGGAGTGCAATTTTATGAATAGATTAAGTGCTTAGCATGATGGCTGTCTATAAGAGTGCTGTGAAGGACCCTTGAGCAGCGCGTTTATAAGGATCTCTAACGAGACTAAAAAGCCCCACCAGCAGCTGAGAGGTTCTGCTCTCGTAGCTGGTAGACGGGAGGTGTTGGTTCGATCCCAATCGCGCCCGTCGGCCTAATCGTTCGGAGTTTTCGTGGTTTTCTTCGAGCCATGGATTTATCCATACGTAAATACGGGTTAGGTTCCCTTAGAAAGACCCCCACGAAGGGCACTCCGCCCCGGGCCTATATCCCAAGTGTAGATAATTTGCCGTCAATAATCAACCCAACCCAACCCTAACGAGACTAAAATGATTTTGTTACTTTTTGAAATAAATAGGTTCTAAATATTATTTGTACCCATGTACGCACCTATCCCCTACTCTTCTATGTGTTCTTTATTACATTCAAATAACTCTCTTTCTTTCAAAAAGTGTATGGCCCAAAAAGTATTTTTTTTTTTTTTTCAAATAATGTAGGCACTCAAAATATTTTTTCAACTGCGCCCTTTTGAGGATATTCTTGCTTTTCCATCTCCTAGGATATATTTTTGTTGCTAAAATGATCCGATAATATGCAACCTGTGATAAATGCTTAACACAATTAATATTCTACGGCAAGTTTAATTTCGAATTTTGTATTGCTAAAACATTTTATTCGTATTGTGATCGAATTTTGTATTATCAGAAACGCTACATTCGAATTACTAAAATTCTGTATTCTAATTCTTTCTTTCTTTTTCCTTTTCTTTTTTTTTTTTTTACTTGTGTTTTCTGATCAATATTTTAGCGCTATGAGAACATCATTTCGCATTTGAAAAGAAAACACTATAGTATCTAGCTGCTCACCAAGTTAGGTACCACTTTTTTAGTACATGAAAATTTACCTTTTTTAATAACAGAAATTTTGTGATTAAATAAGCTAAAAATTACTGAATGGAATAACGGTGTTTTTCATGGCAAAGGACTTCAGATAAAAGGGTAGAAAATTTCTTTATTAGAGGAAACAGAGTGTTCTATTCAAGTATACTGATAATAGATGGCAGCACCAGAGTATGGTTACAACTTAATGAAGAATAATACATAAATAAATTTATGGAACTGACAAAATTTTTAGGGTTAAGTTTCTTTTCTCTCTGTCCTCAGTTTATTATTTAAAATATCGAAGGCATAAGTCAAATTCTTGAAAACTAATTCTAAATTTGAGTCATTATTTTATTTTTATTTTTTTCCCTGGATGATCTGTCTTTCATTATTAAACGGATTTTTCAGAATAGCTTTTTATAAGGGTATAGATATTCTTTTTTTTTTTTTTTTTTTTTTTTTAAGTTAAATTAATTTTTTTATAGAATATTATTTACGCAATATAAATTTTGGGGAGGTTGAATTTTAATAAAAGAAACGAACGATACATACATGAAACAACTGATTTATGTATCGATATGATTCTTACACTCATTAAGTTGTCAGAAGGTGGCAACACCAAACATTTCATAAAGGTATGAAAGTCAAACACCGCAGTAGTATTGCCTATTTATCGAATTCTTTCCATTTAAACATTTACCAAAATTTCCGAAGAGTAGTCTTCACGTCATCTAATGACATATATTTTATAAGGAAATAAAGTGATGATTACTGCTTAGAAATTCTGGTAGATAATTTTACTAAAGAAAATCCGCTAAATTATCAATACTTCTCTCGACTAGCAAGGCAACATTTCTTTCATTGGAGGCAAAAGAAACTCTCCCGATACAGTAGAACTCCAATTATCCGAACTCCGACTATACGAATCGCTGAATATCCGAATCGCTTTCAGAATTTAAGAAAAAAAAATTAAGACGGAAACGTACTGCGATTTGCAAAATAATGATTCTGTCTACGCGCGCTATTACCCTTCCCTCCGGGGAAGAGACAGGAGAAGATGAGGATGACGTGCCACTTGAGGAATTCAGAAACCTGGATGTTCATAATGTTCCTGGAATTCCTTGATGTTCAGAAGTTAGTGTTGAAGATATAGGAGAGTGGATGGTGTGTTATTCGTCAGATCCTGAGTTTCAAATTCTAAATGATGATGAACTTATTGAAAGTGTAAGAGAAGAAAGTGTCGAGGAATAAGATGACTTTAATCTCGAAGTTGAAGCAGACATGGGACCATCAGCTAGTGAAGCATTTGCCGGCCTTGAAATTGCGTTGAAGTGGATGGAGCGTCAGCCCGAGTGTGACCACATGCAACTTTTCACTGTCAAGCGGATGCGCGACTTGGCTGCCCGAAAACGGATGAAGACTGTGAAACAGCTTACTTTAACAGAGATATTCAGCAAGCAATGACTTTCATTTACAGTACGGTACGTACATAATGTACTAATGTACAGCACTTGTAAATACGCTTAACATGTAAAAGTGTTGCCTTTTCATTTAATTAATTAAAAGCTCTTTTTTTTAATAGTTTTTTTCTCCCATTTTCAACATACACAGTAATTAATTAAAATAGACCCTTTTTTCGGAAACAATCGAATTATCCGAATTTTTGATTTTCCGAACGGGGTCCGGGCCCAATTGATTCGAATAATTGGAGTTGTACTGTACTTCTCATAAGGTCAAAAATTGAAGGTAATACAAATAAATATCTAATCATCATAATTTTTCTTTTATTTTCTATAGCTTATGATGTAGTATTTTTTAGTATACTCATTATTGAGTAGTTCATTTGTATGCTGGCAATTGAGAATATTTACACACGAGTGCAATGGATTCGAGAGATACGTTTTGAACATTATTATTATTTTTTTTTTCAGTAGTCAGGGGTTAACCCTTTGGACTCAGCTGTCAAGACTCGACATGTTATACAAGAATTTCAGCAGTAACTGTTCTTATTTCCGAACAGCATTTGCAATTGAACTCTACTAACAGATAGTGATAACCCCAAGAAAAAAAAAAAAAAAAAGAGCCACTATTTCAAAAGAAAAAAAAAAGTGCCACTATTTCAAAAAAAAAAAAAAAAAAAAAAAAAAAAAAAAAAAAAAAAATCTCTAAAGAGTATAAAAGGTTAACACGATAATGAATTGGAATCGGTTCGGATGTTAAAGGTACGGTAGATAGAAAAAGTGTTCTAGTTACCTTAGTTAAAGGGCTTCCCTACTTCTGTTTATTATTTAAACTATTAAAAGCATAACTAAGATTTTTTTTAATTATTTTAAAATTTTGGCCTGTTTTTGAGGACTTTTATTCATTATTACATTGAGTTTTCAGTGCAGTTTTTAAACACTATTCACATACATTCTTTTTAAAAATAATTAAATTTTTGAAATAAGAAATATTGTATTAAACTTATTATTACTACATACAAGGATCTGAAAACTTTCATTTATATAATAAAATGTTGAAATATATTTGTATCAGACAGCCTTTTGAAAAAAAAAAAAAGATTTTTGTAAACAATATTTATCTGTATTTTTCTTCAAAATTAGTAATTAAATGGTTAAAAGTAGGTTAAGAGAGATTAAAGTACATTGATATTTTTTTCTGTTTTTTTTTTCTTATTCTTTTTTTTTTCTAATTTTTTTTTTTCTAATGGCGGTATTTATTTATTTATTTATTATGCCACAGAATTTTAGCATGATGTACATTGCAAGCATTTCTTGCTTAAAAATATGAACTTTATAATTACATTTTCAAATAATAAAAATAATAAAAAGTTTGGGTGGACCAAACTAAATGTAAAATATTGCAAAATGAATAATTAATGACAATCCAACCAATTAATATGGCACATTCAGTAAAAACCCTTGCAACACTTTTATCATACTAACGATTTAACTTTTCAAGTCGGAGGTTATAGATTTATTCAATATTTGTGAGAATGTTATTAGAACGGAAATGATGGTCTTTAATACACAAGACCCGATCTCAGAAAATTTTTGAACCTGTGTCAGAACTTAAAAAAATATTATTTCCCATACAAATTCATAGGTGTATTGTCAGAGAAAGACGATGATAATATGAATCTTTTTATACTCATTTAATTATCATTAGAGGACTGCACCAAACACCGTGTATATTAATGAAAATAGAGCATAAAACAATTTTACCACATATAGAAAACAATATATTATTTTGCAAATATTTCTATTACTGACTAATGAGATAACAAATGGAAATTTGAGAGACAAAAACTACAGAACCTTTGATGTTTAAATTTTTATAATCTGTCGTATATGTAGGTCGAATTGCACGTTAAACAGTTATACATCATGTACGTCGGTTTTGTAATTTCTCGGTAATAATATAAAACAAAGTGTTCTGATCATATATTAAGATGACATTGACATTATTTTGAAACAAATAATAATAATAAATAAATAAATGAAAAGTCATGTCAGTTAAAGTAATAAAATTTAACCAATTTAAAAATCTAAAAAAATATATCAGCTATAAAAATTGAAATAATATGATTACAAAGATTTTTTTTCCCACGCCTCATATTAGCTGACTTTTTAAATCTTTCAAATGATCTGACTGAAAATCCAATGACGAAGGAAATGTTGTTCAAACAAAGAAAGTTTCTTATAACGATTTTTATTCCGCGCATTTTTAAGCATTGCAAAGGTTTTAATTTGAGTACTCATCAAATCCAATGTCAACAAACAGCATTGTAAAATACTGATCTAAAAATCAATTTGATAGTGAAAGCCAGTCCTTAACAGTGATCAAATGTTGACTTAATTTTGGAACGTTACTTTAATTTATTTGACCTCTCCCATCCCTTACAATGGGAGAGGGTAGTGTGATAGAAACGTTCAAAAGTCACAATGGCGATTTTCGAGGCTAACGAAAAAGACAGGCTACCGCGATGCATTCCACTTTTCTTTTTTTACAGACCGCTACAGTGACGTGATGCTCTTTTCGTACACCGGCATTTGTGCATTCGAGCATCACGTGACTCCTGCGGTCTGTAAAAAAGGATACGCGTAAAGCACCGCGGTAGCCTGTCTTTTTCGTTAGTCTCGGGCGATTTTCTAAAAATCGCGAGCAAGGACGTATTAAAATCTATTTTGCGGAGAAAAACTGAAATAACGCTATTTTATTTGAGAAAATTCAACAAAACTGTACTGTCTTGACAGAAAAACAATGGTGCAAAATTGCTAAACACCATATTGAATAAAAATCGTTCTAAGGTAGAATGTATCATTATTTGTACTATTTGTACTATTTGTACATTTTACCAATTTTTCTTTCATCTGCTTATTAGAATGTATCTTTTCATCTGCTTATTACTTGGAATATTAGAGATATGGCTATTTTTTTTTATAAAAAATTAAAGAGATGTTCCAAAATTAAGTCAACATTTGATCACTGTTAAGGACTGGCTTTCACTATCAAATTGATTTTTAGATCAGTATTTTACAATGTTGTTTGTTGACATTGGATTCGATAAGTACTCAAATTAAAAACTTTTGAAATTTTATTAATAGGCTTATGATAAATTGATGGTGCGGGAAATTTTCATATACAAAAGCGCTGACTTAATAAGGGAGCAATCGAGCAACCACTAATTTTTAAATGTTATTTTTGTCTAAAATTTTCACAGAAATATGTTATTAAAAGCAAAAATAAATAAATAAATAAATAAATAAATAAAAAATAAAAAAGTTTTCTAAATTAGTAGTGAAATTATCTTTAAGTACCCCAAAGAATGTATTGAAATCCTTCTAACTTCCCCGCACTTAAAGGAAATTTGGGACTCTGTCATGGATGTATCTAGGGGGTCGAACAACTTTAAACGTGATGTCCCGGTCTGTTTAGAAACATAAAAATATTATGTCATATAAAATATTCAAAGTGTGCCAGATTAGTTTCCCGAATCCCTCGAACGATCGCCCCACCAGTGGCTGAGAGGTTCTGCTCTCGAAGCTGGTAGACGGGAGGTGCTGGGTTCAAACCCTTGTCGCGCTCGTCGACCTAACCGTTCGGAGTTTTCCGTGGTTTTCTTCGAACCTTGCGTAAATACGAGTTAGGATCCCTTAAAAAGACCCCCACGGAGGGCACTCCCCCCCCTAGGGCCTATATCCCTCGTGTTGATAATTGGCCGTCATAAATCAACCCAACACAACCCAACTCTCGAACGATCTAAGAGTAAATTTCCATCAAACACGTGGAAAGTTGTGAAGGCCGCTTCACAAATACGGTTAACCAGGGAAGAGCGGAAAGCATTTTAGTGCACGTGATTCCACGCAATCACCTTCCATTTTTCGGAACCGGAGATATCACCTAAAATTTTTGAACCGGAGAATCGACTTTCGATCGAAGATTATCGTTTATTACCATTGACAGTGCATTTACAACTTTTAAAAGGACCGAATGTAATGCTTGACATTTTTTTTTTGTCATAGTTTTCTCCAATTTTTTGAAGGCCGTCTTAGCTACTGAATGAGTCCCGACTCATTCAGTATAGCTAATTCAGATAGCTAATTCATTAACTTTGAATTAGCTATCTATGGTGAAGAATATTTCAGTGAGTGCTTTTATATTTTAAATTTTAAAATATTTAGAAACCAAGTTGGAGCTGTAATACTAAGCTCATATATATATATATATATTAACGTTTTTACTACTCGAGCTTATTCCCATGAGAGTATCTCGTGTTTTCCTATCAACTAAAAATATATTAATTAAAAATTTTATATTAAGTGATAACTTTTTGTCGTATAAGTCAATAATACCTCAGATTTAAACCGTCAACTTTTTCATGATGGTAGATCTTCACATAATTTAAAACATTTAAGAAAAACGGGAAAGAATAAATTAGTAAATTGGAACCCCCCCCCCCCCCCCCGCCACCGCCCCGTCAAGAAAAAAAAATCGAGGGCAGGGCCCTATAATGCCTTAAAGCAGTGCTTCATTCAGGTAGCATTATTACATAGGCTAGATAAGCATATATTTTGCCTCTATGGATAAAAATAATATTATACTAAATGCTTGATTCAGGTAGCATTATTACAGACGCATAAGCATATATTTTGCCTCTATGGATAAAAAATATTATACTAAATAACAAATAATAACAAATTATAACATGGGTAACTAATATACGTAAGTGACATAAAAGCAGCAGTTTTCAGTAGTTTTAATGTACGTGTAATGTTACATATGTATATAGGTATGTATATATATAAATATATATAAATGAAAACACATGTGAAGAACGAATGGAAAGATATTATAAAAAGCTATAGAATGATCACTGAAGGGAGTATACCCAAAATGATGAAAAAGCAAAAACTGGAAAAGCAAAATGGGAAAACTATGAATATCTTATAGAATCTTCAGAAGGGCTTTATAAGAATATTCATAGTAAGTATATGTTATTTCATCAAATTTTGTCTGCATTATGCCTAAAATTGACAATATTAAGCCCCTAATAACATACACAAATGAAACAAGAAAATCAATGACCAACATGAGGTACAAATAAAAAAAATAAGCAAATAGGTATTCTACTGAAATAGAAATTAGATAAACAAACAATTATGCAACTTAAATCGAAATATGATATATATATATATAAGTGTGTGTGTGTGTATATATATATATATATATATATATATATATATATATATAACCGTTAAAAGACAAAACAAAAGCATTGTACAACAATTGGGGAATAAAAAAAAATATATTTTACGATAAGAGGTGTTGGGTATTTAGGGGTTAAAAACCCTCATCCAAAGCATTTTATAAGCAATATGATGTATAGCCAAAACTCTTTGTCCTATAATAAATACACGATTTGTAAAAAGCAATGCAAAACAAAGCATAATTATCCAGAGCAATTTCGTCATGCACCTGTTTCAAGGCTTTTCATTTAATGCAAACTTCTTTACTTCCAAGCGATTGATAGTGAGAGTAAGGTAGTTTTAAAGCATAAAAGTACGAGCGTTATTCTTACCATTTTTTCACTCTCTTTTAATTTAGCCTTAAGGTTGCAGAAGGGGATTGTTTTGTGATGTTTCAAGATAGTTCAATGCTAAATATTTTTTGGTTGCTTGTTCTTTTTACTACGCAATTTTTAACTAAATACATATATTAACTAACTATATTAACTAAATATATTAACTAAAATCCGCTTTAATGATAATGAAAAACAAAGACATTGTTCATTTTATGTATACTAAAGATTCAGAACCTCTTCGAGATGAAAATCCATTTGATTGATTTGATTGATCCATTTGAATTCATTTGAACACAGGGGTTCTCAAACTATGGTACGCGTACCAGTACTGGTACGCGAAGCTCTGGCTACTGGTACCGATACTGGTACGTGGAATAAAATACAAAAATCAGCATATTATTATAGGATCGAAAATTATAATTTTATATAGGATCGTCTTTATTAACTTGGAAATTAAAAAAAAAATTTGAACGTGATTTAGGATCTGTAAAGGTTTTTTCTATTTTCTTGTTACGAGAAATGTTTGCTACAGCAGAGTTGCTGAAATTTGCACTCAACGCTTATGATACAATCAGTTTTCCAGAATTAAAAACACAATTATTAGATTTATATAGATAAAAATTGAATTTTTAATAAAGACAATGAATTTTTAATAATTTTAAAATTAATGAATGAATGAAGTACTTTTAGTTAGTGGAAGAACTGTTTTTAAACATACTTTACAAATTCAGTTATCTGAAGGTAAAGTCTGAATGCTTGGAAGTAGGAGGAGCGTGTGTGTGTAGGAGGAGTTAAAACAAAACAACTTTCCAAATGTAATTTATAAATTACACTTGAAATGTTGTTTTATTACCCATTATTCTTTTTGTACTAGAAGAGCGTCTAGGAGGTGTTGAAATAAAAGTCTTATTTCAAACATAATTCATAAATTGATTCATTGTGTTGATTGAAATATTTTTCTTCTCTTGTACAAAAAGTGTTATAGTTTTCTCCTATTTCATGGAAATCAGTCTTTAAGAGACTAAGATTATTTAAAATGGCCAAGAGAGTAAGATTATTCAAATCAAACAAAAACGGTGGTCATATGCAGTGGTGTATACCGGGTGCGTCATAAATTCGTGTAAACTTTAAAAATTAATAATAAATAAAGTATGCTCGGAAAAATTTTCGTTTTACGCGAGTATGATCAAAAGGATTTTGGATTTTTTTTCCATGTATAAGAAAAAATGATTCCAAAAGTACCCAATAGAGGGCGCGCATACGTCATACTGAGGCATTTTATGTAAATCAGGCTCGCAATAAAACACCTGGCTGGAAATGGATCCGTCATTCGATCTCGGCAGCATACTATCGTTACCAGATCGAGCGCTGCTGGTTAAACTTTTCTACAAGAATGGTGAATCCACAACTATTGCACTGCGAAAGTTTCGCATGGAGAAAGGACTTGAGGCGCAAAAAAACCCTATTTCATTGAATGGGATACTCAATTTAGTACGACGTTTTGAGGAAACGGGGAGTTTGGAGGATCGTCCACGTAGTGGCAGACCGTCTTCGAACGCGGATCGCGTCCATGTTGTAAAAAGTGTCATGGAAGAATTAGCAGCCGAGACATCGATGGGGAGTAGCCGTGCTCGTGAAGCTTGGAGAATAACGAGGATTCCGGATATTCTGCACGGAATCTTGGATCTGTATCCGTACAAGAGACAGGCACTTCACCAGTTATTACTGGCAGATACAGATAAAATACTAAAGTTTGCTACATGGACGCTGGCACAAATGGAGCGTGATCCACAATGGTTGCTGAACGTCAAGTGGACGGATGAAGCACACATTTCAGTGCATGGTGACGTCAAAATGCAAAACAGTCGTATCTGGGCGACGTCAAACCCTCGTGAGTACCTGACCAAGCCACTGCATGCTCTTCATGTGACTGTTTGGTGTGGTTTCACCGCGTCTTTTATTCTGAGTCTTTTCTTTTTTGAAGAGTCTTGTCCTGAATCCGGCTGGAAAATCTGTACAGTCACTGCAGAACGGTATCTTACGCTTTTGCGTGACCACGTTATGCCTGCATTGCAGGAAAGACATGCGTTACTTGTCGTCACCTTCATGCAGGATGGTGCCCCGCCCCAGTTTGCACGTAAAGTCAAGACGTTCCTGTTGGATACTTTCATTGAAGATTGAGTGATAAGTCGAGGTTGTAAGTTTGAGTGGCCCGCACGATTTCTAGACTTGACCCCGGTAGATTTTTGGTTGTGGGGATACTTAAAGTATCGTGTATACCGGGGCTCCCCAGCCACTTTGGTAGAACTGAAAGGTGTCATTCGACGGATCGTCGGTGGCATCGATGCCGACATGCTACTTTCAGGTGTAACAGTTGTATTGACGCGCCTCACTTCCCTAATACCTGGTGGTGATGGTCCTGTTGAGCATATTTTACCTTAAAATAAATGCAGAGTGTCACGTTATTATGATTTGTTTCATTGTCTGTTTGTGTTTGCCTGATTTGCATAAAACTCCTCAGTATAACGCGTGAGCGCCCTCTATTGGTTACTTTTGGAATTATTTTTTTATACATGGAAAAAAATTCCAAAATCCTGCTGATCATACTAGCGCAAACCGAAAAATTTTCCGAGCATTACTTCTTTTATTATGAATGTTTAAAGTTTGCACGAATTTATGACGCATCCGGTATATAAATGTATGAAGAAACTTGCAAGTGTTTCCTACTGAGCGACATTACTGTCGCATTTAAAGGTATCCAGATTATTAATACGGTTGTATTGAGCCTATGTTAAATGCGCTAACTAAACTTTAGATAAAAAATTCGCAGGACCGGATTAATGCAGAGGCCGACTTGGCCATGGCCTATGGCCCACCACTGATGGAGGGCCCCAAAATAAATAAAATTGTTTACAAAAAGTTTATTAAAAATGCAGTTTTTTCCAATTATTTCTCCCAAAATAAAAAAAACAGATTTTGATTAACTTGGTAACCATATCATAATATCTAAGAATAACTACCGAATACTCTCTCCAAAAATTTATAGCTATTATCTTGGTTTGAAACTGGCTCTGAAAAGGTACTGGGTCTTGAGCTCCACATGACCTTAATCGGGCTCTGGAAATTCGTTTCTCATTTGAGACACCCTGCCACTGTATCTCACCAGAGAGGAAAGAAATTAACTTATTCAGCTCTCCTCTCCTGTGATGGATTACTGGAGTCCACATTCAAAAGGATGAATGTAACAGAATTTTCGCTGACGAGAATATCAGAGTACCGTCTAATATCGTCAAAGTCTGTTTGTGTTTAGCACAACATATCTCTGTGAATGTGCTCCCCCCCCCCCCCCCCTTTGTTATATGAAAAACAGATACAGGAATAAACTAAACATCGAATCTGACTTATGACTAAAACTTCCTAATATTGAGCCAGACATGAAGAAGTTGTGCTTGATAAAACAAGACCACCCTTTTCATTAGCCTACTACAACAGTATATGAATCAGTGTGCGCCAATATGTCATTAAGTATTGTGGCTTTTTTACTACACCAAAATACTTTATTTTGATATTGTATGAATTTTTAAAATTTAATAATGATACTACTTTATACTTGAATGTTATTACAAAGCAATCAATTTAGTAATATAATCATCCATTTTTAAATGCAATAAAACCTGCTATGACGGAAATACAAAAGACCGGAGAGATATTTCGTTTTAGACAGGTTTTTCTATGTTAGATTTACGTTTATTACCAGGTGGTACGCGGAAGTATGAACTTCGATTTAGTGGTACGTCGGTCTAAAAGTTTGAGAACCCCTGTTTGAACACATTTGATTTTCTATATACATTATGTGCGCACAACTCCTTTTTGTATATTATCGAAATTTTGAGTTCGTTTAAACGTTTGTTTACGGGCCAGAAGTGGCAGCTATTTTTATATTCAATTGTCAAAGCTTTTCGAATCAGACAGATGATTATATAAAGTAAAACATCTTCTTGCGGAATTATCCGGTATGAATGTGAAATTTCGGAATAAAAAAGAAATTCGTGAACTGCACATACCCGCATATACCCACTAAGAATGCAAAATGGTTAATGCATGTGTTTATTCATAGTGAATTTTAATTAATATATTCATCTGCAAATTGTAGTTCTACACGTCATAAAAAATGTTTATTATTTTGTTTCCTGCGTACAAATTATATTGACAAAAATAAGCATTAGATTAAGAATCATCGCTATTATTTTTATTTAAAGTATAATAATAACAATAAGATATTATTAAAAACAAAATGTAAACATATTTTTATGACTGCTATATATCACATTTGAAGATATATATATGAATTTAAATTGACTATAATTAAAAAACAGATATGAAATATGCTTAATTATCATTTTTATTAATATAACTAAAAAGTACAAAAATATCTAAAAAAATTAAGTTTTTTAAGAAACTCTAAAAATTGTTCATAAAACGTGCCCTTGAATAAAAATATCAATGGTTTGAATAAAATATTAATTTGAATAAAAATTTTAATTTGAATTCACTAAAATTAAGAAACACAAATGAAATATGTCTGAATATCTTTTGTATTACACTAACTAAAAACTACCAAAATTTCAAATTAGGTTTTTTTTTCTTTTTTTCGAAACATTGAAAAGCGTTCATAAAAATTTCCCTTAAATAAAAGTAACAATAACTTCTCTGTTTTGTTTAAAAATTTCATCGCAAGATTTAAAATAAACACAGGCTGTTTCATTTCGTTAAAATGTTTACAAGTTAATTCATAGTTTTGTGCACTTAATGCCAGGCTAATTCTATGCGTGAATGTAGTGTAAGTCATATAGCCGCAAAAGTTTACGGTACTTGGCCACCGGTATTTTCTTAAATAATTCTTAACTGCATTTAATTGTAGATACCTGGGATTGAAAAAGTCAAATTTTCCTTTACTATAATACTGCTAGTAAAACCCTGCAGCCATTTAAATCTCTGTGACTGACACTACATCCACGCATGGAATTAGCCTGCAAGAAACATGTTATCAAACCAGAGAATTGAAACAAATTTGTATATTTGTTTAATACTTTCTTTTTTTTTTATAATCGTCGTTAATTGCATAATTTGAATTGAAAAACAACTCCGATCATGGTGAACCTCGTCTATACACATTGTGAAGGTGATGAAACACACATTTGAATCAATGACACATAAGCGTTGTAGTTGTTATTGTAGTTGCAGCCACAGCTATTCTCAGAATGTAAAGTTTATTTTCATATCAAGCCCACGTTAAACATTCTTTATTTATGATTCGTTCGAAGCACGAGTTCATTTTCCATTTTATTCTTTGGGAGGAAAAGAAATATTGAACCATAACTAAAGCTACCATGTTGTCTCGCAAACAGCATCATAGTCTACAATAAAATACTTTTATGCAAAATACAAAACTAATAATAAAATACTAATGTGTACAGAAATGTAAAATAAGCAAGATGTATTTCTGGATGATTTTTTTTATTTTAGATCTTAAAATTAATAATCAGTGCTTGATGAGAATGATTTTTCAGTTTCAAAATAAAGTATTTTCCACATTTTTATAATCACAGTAAAAAATATTTTAAATAAACTATGTAAATTTTTTAGAGCATCATTATTCTTTTATATTAATCCTTAATATTAATGCGGAAACTTATTTATTGAAATCGTTCTACTCATCGCGCGTAGTCTTTGTGCTACATTACTTTCATTTATATAATTCATTGTTATGAAATAGTAAAATTAATACGATACAATGAATTTAAAAGTACCCTTGATTGCTTATATGCCAGCATATTTAGCATTTGGGAAATTATAACGAAACATTTGCTCTCTGAAAATTTATGAATGAGATTTGTAACATTTTAAATTAAAACTTACACCGGAATCTTGAAAGAACAAATTTCTAAATATATTTACAGTATACCCATTGTATCCACGATGTCGACGGCTTCGCAAGCCGAGAAAGATGCGAGTATGCTGATAGAAAAGCTGCAAAGGATTATCGACGGTGCGGAACCATCCACGTTTCTCCAAGAGTTTGAAACATTCCCGACCCACCACGAGCCGGCGAATATTGCTCTCCGTGAACTTTTTCAAGGCATAGATGATGAAATTCGAGCCTTACAACTCCGGCCAGACTTCACTACTAATGATGACTGCAAGCAGCAGGTGAGAAGCTTATTCCAATATGGTATTACTATTTTGGGGGAGCCATATAATGCTAATTTTATTCTCAATTCTGGTTTAATTAGATTCTTTAAAACTGACATAATGAATAACCTAAACGTTCTTAGAAGTATTAGCCCAATTCTCCATGCCCCACGCGGTGACAAGCGTCGCCATAGTCAAACTGACGCTGGCTTAGAACTTAGTAACAAATTTAAGAATCTGTCTCCCGAGGTTCACCTGGAAGCAATGGACCAGACCTCCACTCCAAATTCTGAATCTGCGAATGTCATATCTGGTACAAAAAAACCAGAAATTCACCCTTTCTTTGTCGAATTCCACGAAATTGATTGGCGATTAATCGCCCAACAAATTAAGGAAATAAATACTGACAATCCACCTTCTATCTGCCTCAAAGGAGAGTTACTCAAAATCCAATGCAAAACTGAAGACCAATTTCGGGCAATTCAAAAATTTTTGTGCGATAAATCACTAAAATTCACGACAATTCAACCTAAAGATCAAAGACCCAAGAAAATTTGCGTCAGGGGTATTCCCCCAAACACTGATCCTACTCACATCATTGATGAGCTAGCCTTACATGGGTTCACCGCCACTCGTGCGGCCATGTTAAGAAACAAAAAAACTGGAATGGGGATGCCTTTATACATGGTTAATGTCCTCCCCTGTAAAGACTTCGACAAAATATACGACATACATGAACTATGTTACATCAAAGTTGATATAGAGCATTTTCGTAATTCTAATAACCCTAAACAGTGCTATCGTTGCCAAAAATTCGGGCACGCCAGCGAAATTTGTAACTTCGACCCCAAGTGCTGCAAATGTGCAGGCCTCCACCTCACTGGTAATTGCCCAACACCCGGTAGGATTACCCCTACCTGTGCAAACTGCGGTGCTGCGCACCCGGCCTCATACGGCGGTTGTCCGAAAAACCCCAAAAACTCTAAAAAACATATTCCACCTAACTCTAAAAATGACAATTACACACCCACTACTAAAAATATCCCCAGGCACATCACCTCCAAAAACGCCCAAGATCTTTATGAAATAATGAAAGAATTTAATTATGTTGAAAAAGCAAAAAACTCCCCTGTCACCACTAACATTACTACACACCTCGACTCAACTTCTACTTCACAAACGGAAGATATACAGGAAACTACTTCTGTTATTCCTTCCACCTCCACTGACAACAACACCTCCCCCCACCCTACACCTACTTCCTCCTCTACCGATTATGTAGAATCCTTTAATAACATGTTCGACATATTCAAAGACATGAAGGAACTCCTTCAAATTACCAAACTATTAAAATGCATAAAACAAATATCCACAGAAACACAAAAGTGTAAAAACCCATTCGAGAAAATGATTATAATAATTAACGAGCTTGATAATTTTGCCAATGAACTCAACCTAACCAATCACACATAATCCCAAAACACTTTCTCCTCACATACATTTGCAATTCTCATAGACTCTTTCTTGCACTGTAATTTCACTTTGTTATAAATTGCTTCTTTTTTACTCTTGTGTTCTACTGTCATCACATTTGACTGCATCTATCTGGGGATACACTGCCATTACCATTTATACCTACCTTTACGAGTTCATATTCGTGTTACCAGACTATGACATTCGCGATCCTTTTTTCAGTTTGTAACCCCGTTATTCCGTCCTTGTTGACGTTTCGTCTTTGGGCTAACACTTCCCTTTTGAATTTAAATAAATTAAAAAAAAAAAAAAAAAAAAAAAAAAAAATTATATACTTAATGTATTACATTAAACTTAAAAAAAAAAAAAAAAAAAAATATATATTAACTGTATGTATTTGTTAATACACTTATACTTTTTATTATCCATATATTTATTGTATGGCCTTGAAAAGTTGCCTTTTTTTTTTAGAGATTTTTCACTTTGCCTTTCCAAATTACATTCGCTATCGTTGTGTTCGAACAGTTAACATTTTTATTTTTCTTAGTCTACTTATTTACACTTCTTGCGTAATTCTTTAAATTTAATTCTTTTTTTATTCGCGATCTCGCACTTGACTGTTATTTTTGCAAGATTTTAATTCTCTCTACTTATCATTTTCTATTCTCATTTATTGCTTAGCTATCCATTAAACTCTAATTTAACTCTTGTTATTTAAATTTTTTACTCATTATTATGGCTCTCTCAGGATTAGTTATACGACTACTCATATACTGGATGTAGTTTCTCGCAAACTAGGAAATCCATCAATGCACTCTTCTGTTCACTGTTCTGTTCACTGTAAAAGTCAAAGCCCATACACGTAAAAGCCAAGACAGTTGTACGGAAGAACTATCGTAAACTTACTTCACATTGAAAGTTCCGGATTTGTAGTTCTAAACGCTATAGCTACAAGCGCTGCGATCGCCCCGACCTGCGAAAACTGCGCGCGCATCCCCCTCTCCCCATTTTTACAACACTTTTCAAAAGAGTTCATTCTTCACTTCTCACGTGAGGAGTTTTTTTTTTTGTTGTTGATATAGGTTCTGTAATTTAAGAATCGTTTTATTGAGTATTAAACGGCACTTTTCAGAGCCAAATTTATTTTTTTGTGTAATAATTTATTAATTAAAGGATATGAATATCCAACAAAGGTGTCATCCCGATACTGCCGTTTTAATGGCTGCAGCAAGAATTCGAATAAGTATGCCAGAGGAATTCATTTCTCCAGGCTCCCGAAAGAAGAAAAAAAGTTAGTAATAAACTGTTTTATAATTCTGTTTCTTTTTTGTAATGTATGAGTTCTGTATATAAATCATGTATTTTCATAATTTATTTTAAGATTTATTCTGAAAACGTTTTTTTTTTTTTTACGCTTCATGTACTAAAATATCCTTAAACAAGACTTTAAAAACTTGTAGTATAATATGTAGAGCCAGTGCTTTACAAATTTGATAAACATCTGATAGCCAGGCAAAAATTCTAGTCGCCAGAAAAAAAAAAAAAAAAAAAAAAAAAAACCCTCCTCCCCTCCGTCATTGATTTTCAAGCAGCACGAACATTTTTTTTTTTTTTTTAATGACTTAGTAATGGAGAGAAAAAAATAAGCATAGTTTAGGTACTCAAACTTTATATAAACAAAGTTTCGTACTTAAAATTATCAGTTATATAGGATAGGTGTGCCAGTAGTGGACACCCTCAAAGTTTTTGGTATATAAAAAATATAATCAATTAAGGGGTCGATCCAGGAAAATTTTGGGGCCTATTTAGGGTCCCTTCACAAAAAATTATTTAATAAAATGGGTTCCTTCACAAAATTCTATTCCATAAAAACTTACTATTTATTATTTATTTATTATTTTGTGATGTTTTAGAATGTGTAATTTGTAAACAAATACGTTCACCAGAGAGGAAAATTTCAGAAAAAAGGATTAAAAAAAGTTTGTTTATAAATGCTTGGTTCGAATTTGATTAACTGGAATTCAAGTTTTGTTGCAAAATGTTATTTTTCACAAAAATATAATAAATTTCACAAAAATAACCTTTACTTTTCACAAAATGGACCCCAAGAGTAAAAACCTGCATTGACCCCTGCAATTAAAAATTTATCTTTATTTTTTTTTTTCCATAACTCCCCCTTGTATGTTTTATAATCTGGGTTATTGTTTAAACTCTTAATCTAACCAATCAGGAGGCAGAAAATGCTTCACAATTCCCTTATTTTTCTGTGAAAATCTTAATGAACATGTTACAGTTCAGAGATGAGCAAAATACATCAAAAACCATTTTCGATACTAAATACATCGGTTTTAGAACCTAAAATGCAAAATATAAAATAGTTTTCAAATTTAAAAATATATAATTACTAGAAAATTCTTTGGCCCGCCCCAGTATAAATGCTCAAAGTTTGGCCCGAGCCTGGCACATACAAAAACTTATTTCTACAAAAGATTAGTTTTTTACACAAATGTGGCTAAAAATTCTCTTCTATGAGGCATTCTGACATAAAATATTTATTTTTCATGTTTATAGTCTTTATTTTTTTAAATTCATTGAGAGCTGCAAAGTACAGACACATCCATTCCAAAATACTATCCTTCCTATTTATTTTTACCTATGCCCATGTAAAATATATTTCTTTTATGAATCTTTATTTGTGCACAGATGTTTGAATTATCATTAATCCATATTCCATGGCTTGGAGAGTTACAAATCTGTATATTGTTTCTTAAGCATGTTCTAGCTTGGAGAAGGTTAATTTTTATATGAAGTAAAATAAAAGTATTATGTTTACAACAGTAAAGTTCAAGTGGTGATTTACTGCCATTCTAAACAAAATAAATAAAGCTAAGTTACTGTATTTTTTTGTGTATGCCACATGGTTTTTCCCTTCAAAATTTACTTTTAAAATCTAAGAGCATGTGATACAAGATCAGTATTTGGGATTTGACTGATCTCTCTCTATATATAACCATTGATCACTCCATAAAATAGTTTGCTAGCAATTTTGCATTCAAATTTATGAAACTAGTTAGCCAGTGCATTGTGAATATTTTGTAATTTTGGCACTAGGTATTAGATTTTAATAGAAAAAATCTGTTTTTCTCTCTAAATGAGGTATTAAAAATTAGGGTGGGTTTGCGAATTTGCGTGTCACACAAGGGCACAGCATACATAAAAAAGTATGGTAAGTCGATTAAAAACCATATCTGCATGTCCGGTCAATTCCACAGAAAAGTCTCATTTTGATGGGAAAATAAAATTTATAATATGTTTATTTTAAGGGTATAATTGGAAAGCCTGGTATTTTTATGTTGTATAATAAAATGCCATTCTAAATTACTGTTTACAAAGTAAGTTAAGAACCATTATTGTCTTTGTAAAGTCATAATGTTACGTCAGTTACACAATAAAAGTTACATCAGTTACATGTGTAAATGCCATTTTTTCTTTTTTATTGTTCAGAAATTAATTAAACAAGTTACTGTTATAATTTGTCATTACTTAGTGTTGTTGAGAACATTAAATCACTTTTTTAACGGCATAGTTTTGATAATTTTTACACTTCAATGAAGGCAGAAAAAATGTTTGTCTGTTTTACGTTACATCAGTTACAGGATTTTGAAATGCAATTTTTGGGACTAAAAGGGAGATTGAAATAATCTGCAGGTATTTGGGTATTAAGTCCTTAGTAAGAAATATTTTAAATTGTAAAAATTTGTTCTAGTTTTATTAGTAAATTTTCTGCACAGTTTTGAAAACAAAATTTGATGATCAAGTTTTACGTCAGTTACGATGGATTTGACCGTCCATGAAATAAGCCAACTTGTAGGAACTACAATCGAAATAAATGGTTTGCCATCCCTGTTCCAGCTCAATAAAATGTCTTTACTGGATTTGCTTCAGAAAAATTTGGTGTCTTATAAAGGACCCTTTACAATTTTTTTTTTTAAATCTTAAAACAGATGCTTCAAAAAATTTTTGTCTTAAAAAACTGCCTTTCACAAAAAAAAAAAAATTCATATCAAAAATGGATTCTTCACAAATTTAATCGTCTTAAAGGGCCGATCTGTCTCAAAACAGGTAGAATCACAAAATAACCTATTATCTAGCTATAAAGTAAATTTATATATCTAAATTTAGTACATTCGTATATAATAATTGCTCATCAGGATCAGGTGGGGTAAAATGGGTATGAAAATCGCTATTTTTTCATTCAGGGCTTGTTTTCATTGAAACAAAAATATTTAATATGATTTTTTTTGTGTGTGTGTGTGTTTATTTATGCAACTGATGTCTTGGCATAACATTTAAGTCGTTATACTAGATTAATTTTGACACAATTATTCAAATTGGTAAAGAAATCATATGAGTTGTAATTTTCCAACTGGACGAAAACCCCTTGCCCAGACATTTTTCGTCCAGCTGGAAAATTACAACTCATATTTAAGTAATTGTTAATTTATTTTTTTAAATTTTAAATAGTAGAAAAATTATTTTTGTTTTATATACACTTTTTTATCTCTGAAGTGGGGGTAAAAATGGGTACCATATGGGGTAAAATAGGTATTCATTGAATAAGTAATAATTATCTAAATTTACTGGAAACTTTATTTTAAGCTTTTGTTTTAATTATGTAAAGAAAATTATGCAATATTAATTAATGTTACTGTGCGGATGACACTTGGGCGATACTGTTAAAATGTAAGCATAAAAAGTATTCCAGTAGCAATTAAAAATATATTTCGTATAAAATAAACTTAGATTAAGAAGAAAGGAAAAAAAAAAGTTTTTAGGAACAGCTGGCGTATTAGCCCGCAGTCCACCATCTTTAAGTCAAAACACATTTGTTTTGTTTCTCATTTCCAAAATAATGTTCATCCATATTTACTTATGGGGCCGTCCATAAATGATGTCATGCTTGGAGGAGGGGGGGGGGGGGTGCGTCATGAAATTGTGATAGGGTTGGCACGTTTTTGCCAAAGGTGGAAAAAACCGGTAAAAACCGCCCTGGCAAAAATACTTTTTTGCCACTTTTTGCCAAAGTGGCAAAAATAGATATGTTTTATTTACAGCGATGTAATTAATATATTTTAGTTTTTAATAATTTCAACTCTAATAATATGTAATTTTATTTTTTTATTTAACTTAGAATATTCAATGCATCATTAAAACAGTAATCTAAGTAGTTTGTAATTTTTAGTAAATAACTTACTGGCTTTGGTTTAAACAATATCACTCTATAGACAGTATTAGATCTGAATATTTTTGTTGCCCTGTATAAGATCTATAAATGCTATGTACACTGTTTTCAGTCAGAAGCAAGTTGTCATGTACCTCTGTTGAGTTTGGAATCATTAACGTGTACTTTAAAATACTTGCTGTTCATAGAGTTTCACATTTTTTTAATGTATTTTAATATTTTTTCACCATTCTATTGTTATTTTTCTTTCAGCTAAGAAATAGTGGTATAATTTTCTTAAAATTCAATAATTTACATAAATACAAGGTTCGTGATCTTTTTAATAAAAAAAAAAAATTCTAAATATAATTCTAAAACCACACATTTTAAAGTAAAATAATCTTTATTAAATCATTAAAATTAACAATTAGAAAAGCTCATTTAAATTTACTTGAAATAATAATAAAAAAAAATGCCTGACGGCTCGGCCTACAGGCACAGGTAGATGTCGAAGACTCAGACCGTGGGGCGCCTGTTCGTCGGTAATTACGGAAGAAATGACCTTCTTTACGATGATGCGGCAGTTGGAACCGCCTACTTCGAAACCTAACTTTTTTGCAGGCGGAGCCGGCAGGGATTTTTTTTTTTTTTTTTTTTTTTTTTTTTGGTATAACGGTTGGTCCTATCAAAACCTTGTCAATATAAAAGTTTTAGATAATATTGAGAGGATTTATAATAAATTTAAGCGGATTTGAAATCTTCGGAATTGACGAAGTTATGCATTTTTTTTTTCTTTACCCCCCCCCCCCTCTTAAGGCAATTTTTAATTATATCAAAAATCTGTCATACATAAATTTTCGGCCATTCTCCTAGAAGTAATAATAACTTCAAACAGATTCGATACGTATCATAATTAATAAATTATAGGGTTTTTTCTCTGTTTTCACAAAAAGCCCCCCCCCCGGTTCGATTTTGCCCATTAACGAACCTGACCGAGATTTTATGCCCCTTGATTTTATGCATCAGTTTGGAAGAGATTTATGCAGAATTTTTCCAGTTATCGTGTTCATAAAAAAGTGACATAGATAGATAGATAGATAGATAAAGTTTCGATCGTAGGTTGATCTGAACCTGTTTATGATATCGTAATTATCATGTATGGCTTAACAAACGTAGAATGTAAGTTTTTATTTATATATATATATATATATTTTTTTTTTCAGATGCAGGATGACGACCAACCTCTTACTTTTTCGACTATGGAGGATATTTTACAGAACTGGAATAGTCTTTTTGGAAAAGGACCATTGCCACTTGCACTTGCTCCACGATTGCCCCTGGTCTAACAGATCATGCAGATGCAGATGGCGAAATGTACCCATTGTTCAAAGAACAATCAGAAAGGGTCAACTAGTAAAAGCTGACAAATATCACATTCATTAAGTTCGAGTTCATTTACTACTCTTCTGAATATGTTTCCACTCAAATAAGTAATTACATTTTGTGATAAAAAATCGGCTGCTTCGAAACCTGTTTCTTGGAGAGTATCCTCATCTTCATCACAACGAGATACGTCAATGATAAGACGATTATAAGAGATATCATTTTCATTTTGGGTTTCTTCCTCTGTTTCATCTTCTGCAATTTGTGGTGCAGAGGAGCATTTTCACAGTTTGAAAATTTATTTAGACGTAAAAGAATTAATTGATGCCAGCTGGTAAGCTGTGGCGAATTCGTATGCGGATGGGTTTGTTTGGTTTCCACCATACCCTCTAATACGGATAAAAAAAATTTCCAGGCAATCTTGGTTACATCGCTTAGTCATGAAGTATTCTCTGTCTTGGAGTATTTCTTGTGAGAGTTGCATCATTGCTATCAGTGTCTGCAGCCAACCTTTTCTATTCAGAGGTCCAGGATTTTGCTTCCGTTTATCAACATTTTTACGAGTATGCACAAAAACCCAGGAATCAATAAATTGGAGCATCTCATTCCAAAAATATTGATGAATTGAACCTTCTTTTATAGCACAATGATATTCATTTCCTTTTTGAGGTTTTTATTTGTACCATTCAAGGAATCAAAAAGATGGTTAATATGCATAATAAACTCTACGGTTGGAGCAGAACTTGCCTGTATAACATTCGCTAATATACACACATTCATGCCTGCAGCAACACTGTGACTAAAGACTTAAGCAGAGAGACTTAGCTTCATGGAATTGAATCCAGTAGAAGAAATGTGTGCATCAGTTAACCTGGGTGCACATCTAAGAAGTAATTTCTTATCTTCATAAAAATCTTTGATATGCTGGAAAGAAACAAGCCCTCTATTAGTCTGCAAATCATACTTCATTAAATTCCTCCTTAAATTTTTGATAAGATGAGTTGGATCAAAGATGCAGTATACTTTTTGACCATTAAATTAAAAAAATGGCTTTGATACATCTGCTCCAAGTATGCTGAATCCAAGTATTGTGTTGTTTCCTCCTTGATCACATATAAGAACTTTTACAGTATCTGCATGATGCAACTCTGTAAGAGCTTTCATGACAGTATTTTGACAGCTTGTCAGAATGAATGGCATAGCAAGAAAAGTAGAAACTAATGGGGAGTTTTTTCCTGCCTGTCAGAGTTCTTAACACGAGCACTAGGGCATGATTTGCAACATTGTCAGTCCGAAAACCTCCTGAGAAATCCTCGAAACCAACCACATGATCTTTTTGTTTGTCATACACCAGACAGGGTTTTATAGACATCTCGTCAAATATTAAGGCAAACATCCTTTCATGATTTGGCTTGTCTGACAAAACCCTTTTCAATGCATTCATTAAATCGGAACTTATGCCTGTTACTAATAACTTTGAAGAAACAAAACACTGAAGAGTTTTCTCTGCAGGAAGTTCTCATATGGGTTGTAAAATTTGTTACTGGAATCGGATGACAATGTTTTGTAGATTGTTTTTATTATGTTTTTATTATATGTTAATTAATAAAAAGGAATGTAATGTTTTTCTTGTGGTTATTAATTATGACATTTAAAGAAATGGGAGTACTTGAAAAAGCATGGAGACGGGATTATGAGTTTTAACTTAGAATTATTTTGATCACAGTGCTCATTTTTTGGCACTGGTATTTAAACTTTATTTCCAATAATTTTTGTTGACCATGTTTTTTTTTATGTTATTAAAGTGGATGGTAAATCTATTTTGAGATACCAGGTGATTTTCAATTCATGCTATTTAAAAAATAAATTCCAAAAATCCTTAATCATATGGGAGCTTAAACGCATGGAACAAAATGTGAGTAAAAAATTACATCATCAGGATCCTATTACTTGAAGTATTTTTTGTTTTGTCAATAAAAAGGTACTTATGACATTTTGCAACGGCGAAGACATTTCATCGTTCTGTGTTTTGAGATACTAGTCTTAATCATGTGTATTTTTAACTTTTAAGCATGATGTCACTTTAATTGGTAAAGGCATTTTTCTTCTTTTGAGATTAAATCCTAATCTCGATACCAACATAATTTTTGAAATATATATTTGAAATCATTTTGGCGTGACTGTATTGAATTGTAACATTTGATGAAAATATGAATTATGGTTTAAATATTATATAATCTTTGCTAACAGAAACATTCTGCCTTTCTGGGAATGGGTTCTTTGCAAGTATAGGAGAAAAGAGGATTTAGGCATTAAGGGGACTCCTCACTCGCAAACTAATGTTAAACCTATTGGAGAGTTCTTTTCAAATTTCTCGTTTGAATTTGAATATTTTTAATTGATACATTTATGTATTTATTTTCACAGGATAGCTGATGTTGATGTTTAATAGGGCCATCTTTTACTTTTTTCATTTTGGTTAGATTTCTTTTTAATACAGCTGCTTTCACTTTTCGAACTAGTTTGGAAGTGAAACTACCTTTATTAAAATAATTCGGAACCAAAATCTAAAATTAAAAAATGGCCCTATTAGAGTTTAACATCGGCTATCCTGTGCCAAAAAATATATATATATATATATATATATATATATATATAAATTCAAACGAGAAATTTGAAAAGAACTTTCCCATAGGTTTAACATTAGCTTGCGAGAGTTTTTTACTTGAGTGAAGAATAATCCTGGTACTGGAGGAAGGTAAAGCAAGAGTAAATTACACAATTTAAGCACAATCGTAGTAGGCAGCAGTTTTCTAGATGAAAATGAACATTATCAGATAGGTACTTTTAAAAAATTACATCATTTTCATGTGTAAAGGCATTTTTCTCTTTCAAGATTTAACACATAATTTTAGAACTGGTAAATGAAATATTTCCATTTGAAAATGTCTGTATAAAACTGTTAAAAAATTCTGCACTTTATGAATCCAAATAAATGTTTTCCTAAAAAATAATTTTAGAAATCAAATTTTACAGCAAGAGAAAAAGTATTCTTTCAGAAAAAAAAAAAAAAAAAAAAAAAAAAAAAAAGTCTAAATGTTATTTAATATATAATAAAATATGTTTTATGTAGCTTAAAAATCAGAATATTTACAGTACTTATCAGATTTTATAAGAATATAATTTAGAAAGAAACATCTTTCTTTTCCTTTTTTTTTTTTTTTTAATGAAAAAGTTTTTAATTTTCAAATTAAAAAAAGTGGACATTTTATTTATCCAAATAATTATGTATAATCTAATATTTTATGTAGTTTCATAAAACAAAAATTGGATATGCTTACAGATTATCAGATTTTTTAGATAAAAGTTTTAAAGAAACAAAATTCTCTAAACATTTGCTTATAAAAAAAAAATCCTGAATTCTAAATTTTCTAAATATTTCTTGTTTTTAATAAAATGTGTTTTATGTACCTCTATGGAACAAAACCACATACTTGCAGTATTTAATAAAAATTAAACAATTGGGCATGTTTATAATAGACTACTCAACATTTTAAAAGGCATTAAAAAAAAAAAAAAAAAAAAAAAAAAACGCTATTTCATGGTTCCAGAAACAGATTGCACGATACACCTTTTTTCTAAGTAATTTATGGAATTTGCGTTTATTTTTTTGCGGCTGTATGACAGTAACGGCAATCACGAATTTTCAATCCTGTCATTAAACAAACTCTTGGAGTGATGAAATATTTTAATTTTTCATGAAAACTAATCAAATTATGTTTCTTTTGATGCTTAATTTTATTTTCTGGTCACTTCTTATAATCGAAAAATACGAATGTTTTTGTTAAAAAGTATTTGTTGTAAATATTAACCTCCTATAATAAATATTCAATTAAATTATTATGAATTTAAAAATATATATACACTGTTTCAGACATTAATCTCTTTTAAAATATTCGTATTCTTCTCGCCATTATAAATTATAAGAAGTAAACAGAAAATAACTAAGTTTTAAAATTAAATGACTGATTAGTTTTCATTACAAATTAAAATATTTCATCCCTCTATGAGTTTGTGTAATGACAAGATTGAAAATTTCTGAAAGTTGCCGTTTCTGCAATACTGCCGCGATCGCCATGAAAGCAAAACCAATACCTGAACGCGGAGCACCCCGCCCACTATCGAACATTTTAGTTCTAATCGCTACCACTGCAACTCCGGTGGCGCTACTTTGCGCCCTCTTCTAACACGCGAGTGTCTTCTCTTTCTTGTGTATCCATCTTTGGTAAAAGTATCCATATTTTCAAATATAATTCATATAGCATCGATTGCTGGCCCAGTCAGACGCTCGATGATTTAAACGGTAAATGAAGTTGGTGATGGGCGAAACAAGTTATCTTGATAATCTAATGGTTTTTGTTCGAGTTAAAATAATCGAATGATCTGAAAATTATTGCAAAATATAGATGACAATTATCATTATGATTAATTCTCATCCGCCATTCTGAGATCTAGGAAAAGTTACGTAAATCTACAGGGATTCAAATATATTTAGGGAACACTTCCTTAAATCTAAGGAATTACTTGAAAAATAGAATATCTCTATTAAAATAATGGAAATAAAAGCCTCTTTAAACCACTTTGAATTATTTCTAGAGTAGTTGAATAACTTTGAGTCAAATCAGAGAATCAAATTACTAAAAACAGCACAGGTATTTATCAATCTTCCAATTATCTTTTAGCTCGTGCATGCATATAAGAATAAATTTAGGTTGATAGCATTTTGTTGGATGTAGCCTTCTAACAGTGTTGCCAGTAGGCTACTTTTTTTAAATTCTATTTTCTAGATTCCCACCAGTTTTTTGAGAAAGTAAAATTCGCCTTAATTAATGACATATTAAATAAGGCGAATACAAGGCAAATTATACCATTTAAAAAAGTGGTGCGAATCAAGAAATCTGAATTTAAAAAAAATTAGCCCACTGGCAACACTGCCTTCTAAAGTGATAAGCAAGGGTTAGATGCTGCTGAATTAATTTTGCATTTTCCCGTCCTTTTTCGTTTTTTTTTTTTTTTTTTTTTTTTTTTTTTTTTTTTTTTTTTTTTTAACCTTAGATCTTCCTCTTTAGCTAAAAAATTTTTTTTCCCTTAATAACCTTCTGTAAGTATTAATATTACGTAAGAGAAAAAAATATTTCTTGAATATGTAAAAAATATTTTTTTTTTCAATAATGTTTCCATGAAATCACAATATGTTGAATAGCTATAAAATACATATAATCGCGATTTTTTAATAATTTTTTTGACAATATTTTAAAAAAATGAAAATATATTCATATTCATATACTATTTTCTGACAAATATTTAATGTGTCAACAAATTTTGAGATGCATATCTTATAATTGTATTATCTATATCCACATAAATATTTAAAAATGTGTTTGTTCGAATTCACAAAGGAAAAAAAATTAAAAGCAAAATTTTGAGCGGAGCCACTCAGTTACAGAAATTTGAAGTTTGAATTTCGCCTTAAACTTTACCTCTTATTTTTTATCGCCTATGATCAGAAATTTTTTGAAGTAACTTTTTCATGACACTATGCAAATTCAATAATCAATATTTATTGAGGTGTGTAGAATTTATACAGGACGCAATAGAAATACTGAGACACACTGTATTGTCTTTCAGCTTTTTTTCCCCTCGTATGCGTTTTCAATTACATTATGAACTCCAGACCTAACCGTTCGGAGTTTTCCGTGGTTTTCTTTAAACCTTGCCGTAAATACAGGTTAGGATCTCTTAGAAAGTCCAACACTGAGGGCACTCCCCCTAGGGCCTATATCCCTCGAGTAGATAATCGGCCGTCATAAATCAACCAACCATGAATTACATTATGAATTTTACACATTGATCAAATTGAGTGGGCGGTGTTAGGTGAGTTTAACCCGAAACGTAGGCCTCCCCGCCCGGTTTGACTTTGACTTTGATCAAATTGAGACAAATTGATATAGAATGTAACATGGATGTTGACATAAACTTTAATTAACCAGATAAAAAATTGTAGCATCAAACAATAAAGTTAATCAGAAAATCACTTATGTCAATTTTCTTTCTTTCAGTTATATATGCAAGATCACAGTGTACAAATTGTAAACTGTAAAATTGTAATTGAACTGTCCCGTTCTTCTAAAAAATTTGTAACACAGAAATTTTCCGAAATAGAAAATCAACAAGATATATTTCTTTAAAAAGGAAGAAATACGCATCCTTCTTTACCCGGCTGGTTGATATATGACGGTCGATTATCTACTCTTGGGATATAGGTTCTAGGGAGGAGTTCCCTTCGTGGAGGTCTTTCTAAGGAATCCTAACCCGTATTTACGGCAAGGTTCGAAGGTAACCATGGAAAACTCCGAACGGTTAGGTCGACGAGCGCGATAGGGGTTTGAACCCAGCACCTCCCATCTACGAGAGCAGAACGTCACGGCCACTGGTGGGGCCTCTTGTCTACTCGGCTTTAACTACTACATTTCAAAGTCGTAATATTTGCTGGTGCTATTTTTTTACAGATACTAAGTAATTTTTCTTTTTTAATTAAAAGATAACTTAACTTTAAAATTTTATTATCCGAAGTTTACAATGAAAGTATTAAAGAAATTCGAAAGTTCGCTTTGAATACAATTAAAAACAATTAATCCCGTTCACCCTATTATTTACAGATCACAATTGCTTCAGACGTATGAATACTTCTAAGAAATTCAAGGAAATGGCTTCTATAAATATGGGATTTCTTTTCTTGCATTTAAAATAAATGGTTATCTTAATATTTGTAAATAGAAAACCTGATTGTGATGACCATAGATGAATATTAACAGTAGATAAAAGGGTAAGAAAGAAACAAAGAAAGAAAAGAAAAAGAAAAGACATAAGCTTCCCTGGTTAATAGAAAACAATTAGAACTTAAAAAACTCTCTATCAAATATATTAGTTAATTAGAAACTTCTCATCGATACTTAAAGGGTTTTTCCAATGTTCTTTTTCTCCGAAATCAAGGTTCCGGAAAAATAGAATTTTGTAAAATAGAAGTTCGCTAAACCGAACTTCAATTTTATAGTTTTACTTATTACAAAATAACTCAATGTATATTATGTATCTGTCTCATATTGATAAATATTGGAAATTAATTGTTTATTACGCAAAATAATTTTTTGTTCCTTGTTATCATTAAATTGGAAAAAAAATTAAGAAAAAATGATTTTTATAATTTATTTAACTAAACGTTTGTTTCTGCTAACCATTCGTGATATTAAGCGATTATTGCCAGACGGTTTCAGCGGTTTTATGGTCGTTCTAGACCCTGATTTCTAGGTATAAAGGGGTCAACTTCACGACATTTTAGCAAAACAAAAATTTTAGTAATTTAGAACCGGAATTCCTATCTGGCAATTTAATTATAGTTTATCTCAGGGGTCGGCAACCTTTTTTGTCTGCGGGTCACAATCAACCAAAATATGTGTATTAAAAAAACGTTTCGGGTCAGTCTTTTTTCAGTGAATAATAAGATAAATTTTATTCAGGAAATAATCGCCATGCGCCTTTTTAAACTTTAAACACAAAAAATAAAATTATAATTAATATAAAAGGAAACATAACTGAAAGAATTTTACTTTCTCTTCAATGGCTCCACTGACGCAAACATGTATACATTATAACAAATAAGTACAATTTTTTGTTATGTTATTTAATAGTTTGGAATTTCTGAATTAAAATTAAACCTTTTTAAAGTTCCAAAATAAACTCGAAATATTTTTTATATAGAATTTTATTTTTTTTATACTTTTTTCGGAACTCAAGTGGGTCACTTGAAATTATGAAATGGGTCACTCGGTGACCCGCGGGTCATAGGTTGCCGACCCCTGGTTTATCTGATAGCCAACGTTTAACATACAAAAACTTCAGCTTGCTAAAATGACGTGAAGTTGACCCCCATTTTTACCTATAAATGAGGGTCTGGTGCGGTCTCACAATAATGGCTTAATAACACTGTAATGAGTTGACGAAATCCAGTGATCCAAGACGATGATTAACATCTAGCACTTTATTTAGGCAGCGTTGATACACAAGTTAAAAAACTGAACAATTTAAAAATATCTAAAAACCACTACAAGTCTCTGCAAGACTCAGCGCACCCCAAAACTTCATACTTTTTACAAAACATATATCACACGTTTCTTTTCAACATCGTCCGTCCAACTCTCTCTGCATCACCCAGCTTTCTCGGTTCACTTCTCTTTATTCGCCGACCACCATCTCTCGCAGTCTCTTTGCCTATCGAAAAAGTTCTTTCGACTCGATTACACGGCGATCCACCTCCGAAGCTAGGCGGAAAAGTCATGGACAAAACTGGACAACTCCAGGCCAGCAACTCACAAGGCAGGCTAGGCCATAATTTCCTTCAGTCGTCACAGACTCCTCCCCCTCCAAATTTTGGACATGTCCAAACGGGGTCCTTGACGAAAATTTAAATTTGTGACAAGTTCCATTCAAAACCAAATGTTTTATTCTTTAGTTCATAATGTTCAGGATTAACCTGTTACGTTGTCACATACATGCCATCTCTCCCCCCTTCCTAATCCATCACAGCAACGTGCCACCTTACTAAAATTCCTAAATTTTAACCTCTTACTAACAAAATTCATATTATCCAAAATTTACACAAATTTACTACAATTTAAATATACACCAAATTTTTCCATAAATTCTCTACAAAATTATAACCAATGCAATTTTACACAAATACCAATACAATTAACAGATTTTTTTCTTTTATATAAGTTTAACATGATACAAAACCAAATAAATATATGACATTTTCTCTCTACCAAATGAAACAACTTTTCATATGAATTAACACAATTTCAAAAAATATTTATAAATTTGCAACCAAAATTTTAAATCATAATTTAACATTTCAAAAGCTATTTCTGTATCCTTTCCTCTTATTCTAATACAGACAATATATAAACATGAAAATATACATTTTTTTTTTCACACAAATAATACCATTTTAATATATAGGATTTATAAACTTAATAACTATTACTCAGTGTATGGGTGCCGGCTCAGAGTGTTTGCATTACAGTGATCTTTTCCTCTTTTATGCTCAATCCTATAATTGAACTGTTGTAATGTCAGGGCCCTTCGTAAAAGTCTCTAATTAGATCCCGCATGAGTTTTAAGCCACACCAAAGGTTGTAATCAGTTTGTATCGCAAATGGCAAATGGCATCCAAATAGCACCTTAATTCCTTCACTGCATACACAATAGCGGCACACTCCTTTTCAGTGGTACAATATCTCTGCTCTGATTGCTTTAGCTTCCCTCTAATGTATAAAATAGGATTCTCCTCCCTTTGATCGCTAATCTGTGCCAAAACTATATCCAGACTAGTATCCGATGCATCAATTTGCAGCAAAATTTCTCTCAGGAACTCCCTAACTGCATGCACCTTTAACTCGGCAGGTGATCTCTTCCTTCTTTTCTTATGATTTTTCATCATTTTATTTTTCCTTACTTTTACCACTGCTTTTCGCTCCATCTCTTTGTCACCCATTCTGCAACATTTCTTTACATTAACATAGCTCCCATTTCTACCCGCATCTTCCTTGACCACTCCACAGGCGATTCCATTTTCTGTTTCACAAAGATTTTCATCTTTTGATGCGCATTGATTATATGCGTTTCCTATGTTAGGTAAGTTTACCTCAGTATTTCTTTTCGCTGCCACACTTTCCTCACATCTTTCAACCCACAAATCAGGTTCAAGATTTCCATCATTTTGTTCATTAGCATAATTCTCTTTATCAATCTTTCCATCAATTTCATCTTTCGCCTCATTTACTAAATCAGCCATAATAGGGTTTTGATAACCTTCCACAATTTCCTCAGTCATTTCAGCAATCTCACTCTTTATCTCATCATTACTTTCAAATTCATGATCTTCACATAAATCATCTCCATTAGGATTAAAATTCTCCTCTTTCGGAACCTCATCATCTATTTCTGAATTGTCCTTATTTTCCAAACCAAAAGGACAACCATCTCCCCAGAATTCATTAACATCAGTTTGAGAAAGTCCAACATTGAATTCAAAATTAGTCTCGTTACCAACTTCATCAAAATTTACAGAATTTCTAACTTGCGATATCTTGAATAGTTCTATATCTTCTTCAATGTTTGACTCATCAGTTCCATTAATCTGCTTCAAGCTTAACATTTCCTGCGTTTCGCTTCCCTCTTTCATCATTTTCACCTGTTCACCTTCCTCCTCTTCAAATCTAGATAATTCAAGCTCCTCTCTCTCTTTTGCAACATTATCAGTTTCAACTTTAAAAGATTCACAAAGTTTCTCAGCCAATGACTGATTTTCAACTAAAGTAAAGTCCAAAACTCTCAAATCGTTATTAAGAGTTTCTTCACTCGCACTCTCTTTTTCATTTACCTTAGCAATATTTTCCATGCCACATATTTTTTCGCCATTCACAGGAACACTTTTAAACAAATGAGCAATGTCTAGTAATATTTGTTCAGTTTGATCAGGATCCCCAAACAAATCCACCTCTTTTTCCATCTTATCAACTTTCCTCTTAACCAATAATTTTTCTTCGACCACTCCAACTTCCTTGGATTCTGATTCAATCTTTTTGGCCAATGTAACCAATTCTTCACTCTTCTGTTGCTCTTCAGCAACTTTATTCGAATCCACTTTTACCAAATCCAGAATGGCCTCAGTTTCCACTACCTTCGGCAAAAGTTCACAAGCTGCACCAGAACACTCATCTCTCTCCTCCCTCAATTTTTCAGTCAGTTCCAATTTCTCTTCCCGGCCATTCACTAGCTCCTCACTAAGCTGTATCCGCCTCTGCACTCGTGTCAATACAGCACTCACAATTTCTTTTTTCCTCTCACAATCATTCTCAATCTCTTTTAATAGTGCGGCTGTTTTATTTCCAAGGATATATGTCCCCTGATCCAATTCATTTCGGAGAACCACTACTTTAGTGGTAACATGGCCCAATTCACAATCAATCTCAATTTCGGCCATAGGCAAACATGACCTCCGCTGGTTCAACAAATGCTGCACACACATATATTCTCCTGCCATACTTTCAGGTGAAATATATTTTTGACACACCACATCGACCGTTGCTCCAGTGTCTCGTAGAATAGGAATACTAGTCCCATTAATCGTTCCCGAAATCGTATATGGTGCCAATAAATCCTCATCACCTTTATTTTTAACATAATACACAGCTCCCAAACCATTTCTAGTTTTAAGCCTGGGACAATCAGGTCTGAAGTGCGTTGAATCCCCACATTCGTAACAACGGAACTGTTTCCTTCTCTCAAAATTAAAATCGGGATTCCTTCCATCAAAATTAGGCTCAGGTTTTCTTCTATCAAAATTAAAATCAGGTTTCCTTCTATCAAAATTAAAATCAGGTTTCCTTCTATCAAAATTAGGATTAGGTTTTCTACCTTTAAAGTAATTTTCCTTTCCCCCTACATCCTGTGTAGTTTCATTTCTCTGGCTATTTCCCCTCCAGAATCTCGGTTGCCATGATTTCTTCTCATTTCGATCCTTATAACTCATCGAAGCTTTATTTCGAACACACCCTCTTACATCTTCAAACTCTTCAATCTTAGTCACAAAATCAAGTGGCGAAATTATAGTTGTCTATTGATCCAAAAAACTCTCCTTAAATTCAGACGGTACCCTCTTTTTTATCTGATCCACAATCATCAAATCTTTTAATTGATCATACGTCTCTATCTTCAAACCATTCAACCAACCCTCTAGATAATTTTTTATTTCATAGTAAAAATCATACCAAGTACCATCGGGTGATTTTTGAGTTTTCACAAAGTTCTGATGAAACTTTTCTGGACTCAATTTAAAACGGTTCAGCAACAATGTCTTAACATACTTATATTCACTAGCATTTTCCACAGGTTCACGAGCTATCAATTGAGATATTTCAGATGGCAAAACACCAATTAATTGAGTAACCCACTTTTCAGGGGAAATCTTAAGAACCTTCGCTTGTCGTTCAAACAGTTCCAAAAACAAACTGATATCATCCTCTTTCGCATCAAATTTCGGCATCAATTTCTGAATCTCCACTCTCGATTCAAAACCTGTACAAGATTTAACCGAATCGTCAGGGCTCTTACTCTCCCTTAATTGCAACTCCAATCTCTGTTTCTCCAATTGAAAATTTCTTTCCTCTGACCTCTCTCTCTCCACCCTCTCTCTCTCTTTCTCCTCTGCCTCTTCTCGCTTTATTTTCTCATTTACAACTGACATAAACATTTCCTTTACAAACTCTTCCTCATAATTATCACTTTTCATAATTAAGTTACGCAAATCAATTTTTCTCATGCTATCATTAACTTCCTCTCCCAGTTCATATGCAACAACTCTCAGGTCCTTCTTTAGGCCCTTCCAAAATACGCCATCTCAAAGTTCAATTTAAGTAGTCTAGTGCGTAGTTCAGACACTTCCTCAGAGCCGCAGACACCCAACCAACTAACTAAATTTAATTTGATACTTTCAACCTATTTATTCAATGGAATGAATTTTACTAACTCAGTAACTAAATGTATTTTTCACAATATCTTTCTATTAAACTTTCAAAACAGTTCAACACATCTATAAATTATTTTTATACACTTACAAGTATATATCATGACATAACTGGACAACATAATTTTCAAACAGCAATATTACATTACTTCTCCAAAATCTACACCATCAATTTAAAATCAGACAAATTTCCAAAACTCAAAGTTCCAACTTCTAAAAATTAATTTTAAATTCAAGTTTCAAGGTTTAAACCAAACACATTAAATGCAAATTTACAATATCACTTTACTTTCAAAATACTGCATAAATGTTACCAATACCAGACTTCTAAACAAGTTTTCAATTTCTAAAATCACCAACTCTCTATCCTTATTTCAACCTCTATTCTTAGTTTAAGAATTTAAACCAGTTTGGCTTTGACACTATATACATTCCATAATTAAATTCACCAGTTTGGTGTAGCAATATACTGTCTTATACTGAGTTCAAGAACTTCAACCAGTTTGGTTTACACTACATACCTACAATAATTTAATTCACCAGTTTGGTGTAGCAATATACTGTCTTATACCCAGTTTAAGAACTTTAACCAGTTTGGTTTACACTACATACCTACAATAATTCAATTCACCAGTTTGGTGTAGCAATATACTGTCTTATACCCAGTTTAAGAACTTTAACCAGTTTGGTGTTGCAATATACTATCTTATACTCAGTTTAAGAACTTTAACCAGTTTGGTTTACACTATATACATGCAATAATTCAATTCACCAGTTTGGTGTAGCAATATATCATCTTATACTCAGTTTAAGAACTTTAACCAGTTTGGTTTACACTATATACATACAATAATTCAATTCACCAGTTTGGTGTTGCAATATACTATATTATACTCAGTTTAAGAACTTTAACCAGTTTGGTTTACACTATATACATACAATATTTCAATTCACCAGTTTAACACAAAACTCAAATATAAACTACTTAAATATAATCAAATAAAACCACTAAAACCAAAGGCATGCTGCGATGGATAAGAGGGAGAAATGACATACCTTTCATAAAACCCCTTCTGGTTTCACATGCACAAACACTAATCTCCGGTGGAACCTCCATTAAAACTTCTTAGACTGTAATGAGTTGACGAAATCCAGTGATCCAAGACGATGATTAACATCTAGCACTTTATTTAGGCAGCGTTGATACACAAGTTAAAAAACTGAACAATTTAAAAACATCTAAAAACCACTACAAGTCTCTGCAAGACTCAGCGCACCCCAAAACTTCATACTTTTTACAAAACATATATCACACGTTTCTTTTCAACATCGTCCGTCCAACTTTCTCTGCATCTCCCAGCTTTCTCGGTTCACTTCTCTTTATTCGCCGACCACCATCTCTCGCAGTCTCTTTGCCTATCGAAAAAGTTCTTTCGACTCGATTACACGGCGATCCACCTCCGAAGCTAGGCGGAAAAGTCATGGACAAAACTGGACAACTCCAGGCCAGCAACTCACAAGGCAGGCTAGGCCATAATTTCCTTCAGTCGTCACAACACGAACACTTGACAGACACAAGTGTTATAATCAAAATTCATGCTAAAATGACGTAATTTTGAAACTTTTAACCTGCATTACCCTCCTCCCACAGGTAAACGTACCATCTCCCGCAAGCCAGACCTCCCGCATGCGTACTATAGCATAAAAAAAGAGGGGATATAGAAAAGTAAGCCTTGCTAAAATCCCATGATTTTTCTGACGTTGCTTATTAGACTCTTAGACTATTAGGGTTTCGTTCATTTGACGAAAATGTCTCACTCCTCTGTCAGCCTGTCACAGATTTCGTACTCGGTAGAGATCTTTAATTTTGCATATTTATAGCTGAATACTTGTTACACGACAAATAATAAAATTTTGAAAAAGTCTAATATTTTTTAAATTAAATGAATTAGTTTAATGACTTCCGAACAATTCTGCGATTTTTTTTTAGATCAACAGTACCTTAATTTCAGTATTTTTCGTGTAGGCTAGATGTTTCAGTGGTAGCCCGTTTTCCTCTGGGTTTTATTCTCAACGACGGAAGTTGAAAATTTCGATTTCTGCATTTCTTTGAACTATGGATTTAATTAAAAGAACTTTCTCCTTATTATTATTTTTTAAACATTTTATGGTTTCTTTTATTCTTTTCCTTTTTTTTAAGCTAAAATTAAATCATGTAATTAAATATGCTTTTCAGATATGGAAACATATATCTGTAATGTTACAACTGTCTGAAAAGCAATTCTTGAATATTTTTAATTTGATTTAAAAAATAGAGTATTATTATCTTTTTTAAATTAAATTTAATGGTGCTGCCATCTATGTTCTTATTGACAAAGTGTCAATGATAAGGCTAATAAATGATAAGGCTAATTATAAATTAATTATTTGGAAATATTCATTAAAGCATACAGTGTTTTGAAAACAATATTAAATGAAACCCGTTATGCTATTTTCTATATGACTTACCCACTTGTTTCGTAGTAGATTTGCTACATTTTGGCCGCTGGCTAAAAATAATTTTCATAATTCTGAATTTATTTTGTATTATTCAATACGCGTAACTAGATATCTCTATAAACCTTCTATTTCTATATTTTGCATGGGCGGGGTTAGTTGAGCTAAAGCTGAAAGATGGGCCTCCCGCCAAGTTTGACTTTGACTTTGTTTAAAATGCACGTACTATAACATCACGCTGAAGATGTAAAGTGCTATGAATAACCCAAATAATACAGTTTGTCAAAAAACGAAAAAAACATTTTAAAACACTACACTTGTTAAAAACCAATATCAAAATAAATTAATTATGAAAATATGAGAAATAATGTTTAAATCTGAGAGATTAAATTTTAGAAATCAGATGGGATTAGGAGGAAATATATTTAAGGAATTTTCGACAAATTGCAATCTTTTCTGACATTTTTTGTATTAGTCAAGCCAGTTACAAGCGTTTCCCTGATAAATTATTTCAGAATTCGATTGTAATAATTTATCAGGAAAAATCAAGGTTAGTCTTATCACCTGCTCTAAATTTTATGAACTTTTCAGAATTTTGAAGTAGTTTATCAGGAAAAACCTTGTAACTTGCTTGATTAATCGAAAGGAGAACAGACGGGGAAGCAATTTGTCGAAAATAGTTTGTCAAATTTGTCGAAATTAGCCAACGGCTCAATGTTTACAAGGCACTTTACTCACAAATAGACTGGGCGTAAAGTTGATCGCAACTCGGAAGCCCTTTAACCGACATCAACTGTTCGGCAACTGTATTATTTCGCAGTATCGAAGTATCGATATATTCATGCGGTTGAACAGCTTTAAAACAAGCTGAATATCGAACAAAGCAATGACCATATACGCCATGCCCCATATATATATATATATTTTTTTTTTTTTCAAAATTGAAGGCTTAGTTATTTAATAAGAAATTTGTACAAGTGTTCAGTAAGGCACAGAGTCCTATGAGGTACTCCCACTTTTTCATGACAATGTCATGCTTCCAGTGAAGTAGATGAAATAACAATAATTGAGCTATGAATTAAGTAGTGCCTCTCCCTTTTTCGCTGTATGCTGCTTTATTCTTAGGCAGGGCCAGTGCTGTAGTTGGAAAAAAATATTTGTGGGAACTCACTTTTTCATAGAGTAGATGTTGATGCTACCGGATTTTTGCTAAGCCAAAAGCCAATTTAAAACATTTAGCCAAAAGCCGACTTTTTTTAATTAGCAGTTATAATTATTATATTCTAGTTTTTATAGTATTGTATTTGTATACCATTCATCTAAAAGCAATATTTAATCAATCTCATAATAATATTTTCCATTATGAATCAAAATTTAATTGAAATAACAGAAATAAATCCATATACACTCTGACGCAAAAGTTTAGACAATGACGTCATTCAGCTTTAAAATGTAGAATTATGACGTCAGAATTACAAAAACCTGTAAATATATTCAAAAACTGATTTAAAATGCTATGTACAAAAGACAGTCGTTTTATTTGCTATAATACTAATTTTTTTCATAAAAATTTAAATGTGCTTGTCGCAAAAGTGTAGACACTATTCTAAATTTCTTTGAATATTCGCTGGCATATGCAAATTTAGACTCGATGATGTCACAAATTTGGAGTACTTAAGTTCTGCAAACGATTGCGCTTCATAGTCGACATGCCGAGAGCTCAAGAAATTCAAGTGAATGAGGTTTCAAGGATTTGGCAGTTGAAAGGTGAAGGGAAGAGCGTTTCTGAAATTTCTGCTATTATTAATAGGTCAAAAAAATCTATTTATCGAGTTTTATCGAGTGGTTCCGAATATAAAGCAAAATGTCGGTCTGGGAGGCCACGTGTGACAAATGTACGAGAGGATCGCCTGATACAAAGACTAGCGAGTACTCAACAAATGAGCGTACGTGGAGTTCAAAGCTCATCGGGACTCTGTATCAAAGGATACGATTCGTAGACGAATTTTGGAAAAAGGAACAATCGTTTATAGCAAAATGCAGAAGAAACCAGCTCTGAAGCCACATCATAAGTTACAAAGAATGATGTGGGCTCGAAAGCATATGTCATATGGAGAGAAATGGCAGTCAGTCATATTTAGCGATGAAAAAAAGTGGAATCTGGATGGTCCAGATGGTTGTTTATCGTATTGGCATGACTTGCGGAAGGAACCTCGACGTTTTTTTAGTCGCAGACAAGGAGGGGGCTCGGTGATGGTTTGGGCAGCCTTTTGCTATAATGGACAAGTATCTCTGACCTTCACCAGTGGTCGTCAAACTTCACAGCATTATACACAGACATTAGAAGAAAACCTACTGCCATTTGCTGAGCTTCTAGGGGGTCCTCAGTGGGAATTTCAGCAAGACAATGCTTCAATTCACACTGCAAAACATTCAAAATCTTGGTTTAATTCCCATAATATAAGAGTTCTCGACTGGCCAGCATGTAGCCCAGATCTTAACCCTATAGAAAACCTTTGGAGCATCACGTGTCGCAAAGTTTATAGCAACGCTAGACAATACTCTTCTGTACAGGAACTTAAGACATCTATTGAGGATGCATGGTACGATATCGATCCACAAACTATGCAAGATTTAGTTTCTTCCATGCAATCTCGTGTATATGACGTAATACATAAGCATGGATGCGCAACCAGGTTTTAAAAATTGTTTATTTCGATTTTATTTAATTTGTGTCTAAACTTTTGAGACAGCAGTTTATTTTTGTTACCATTTAATTTATTGCAATATGCACAATTCCACTTTTCTTTGTTATAAATATTGTTTATATGTACAGCACATTAATTTCAAGCAGTGATTTGAAAATTGAATAAATATTTTTCAAAGTATGTAAGAATTTCTTCATTGTCTAAACTTTTGCGTCATAGTGTATAACTTACTGGCACATATATCCAAGAAGTTTCCATAAAGAACAATAATGAGAGTTCTTTTCTGTGCTTTCTGATTTACGACAAGCTGTCTCGTCTGATAGTCTTCTTTCTGATCACAACCAAGGTTTCACATAGGGTTCAGGACAAAATTCTTTTAAGAGAGGTCCTACACGGCTTATGAATATAAGTAAACTGGCTTCTGCAATAAGGAGTGTAATAATAACAAATTTCAGCAGCACCACCATTGATTTTGGCCTATTTAATGGCTTTAATTATGCCAAAGAAATTAAATCCCTCCCGGAATTGAACTCTGACCACAACCCGATTAAAATTAACATCCAAATTCGCATTCCACCGCCCCCTCCGAAAATTATTAAAAGAATCAACTGGGCTCATTTCCAAAGTCTCATTAACGACGTCCCCCCCTCCCCCCCCCCTCCAGAAATTAACACCACTAACGATATTGAAAATTTAGCTGAAAAGATTACTTTAGAAATTAAAAATGCTGCTGATAACGCCACTTCTAAATCTGTTGACCATGAATTTTATAAATTAGATCCTCATGTCCGCAGACTCACAATTAATAAAAACAGGGCTAGGAAAATTTATCAACGTACGCGTAGTATTTTTGACAAAAGAATTATGAACAGAGCACAAAATGACCTTAAAAATTATTTATACAAAAGAAATCAAGACTGCTGGAGTCTGTATTTACCAGCGAAGAGATTCCGTCGCTCTGTTTCAATTTTTCCCCGCATCCTTTTTCCAAATTCACAAATCTATGCGGAAACTGATGAAGAAAAAGCAAATGCTATTGCTGAAAGTCTAGAAATACAATTTCAGGGAAATCCTATTGTTAATTACGAGACCGAGAGAGAAGTCAATGCTGCAGTTAGACAGTTCTTAAGCACAGATCACCCCCTCCCCCCTTTTTCGATCTCAAACGCTGATGTCATTAAAGAAATTAATAAGATTAAAAATAAAAAATCTCCTGGCATTAGCGGTGTCACTAATGAAATGCTTAAGAACCTTCCTCACGCGTATATTCCTAAAATCACCCTTTTGATAAACAACATTTTTAAATTTAGTTATTTCCCACTGTACTGGAAGACAGCACTTACTGCCCCTATTTACAAAGACCGTAAGACCCCTGAACTCCCCACAAGCTATCTCCCTATCTCTCTTCTAAATTCACTGAGTAAACTCACTGAAGCATTTATTGCTCATCAATTAGATGCTCATTGTAATAATAATAATCTCATTTCACCAGTACAGTATGGATTCAGAGAGGGGCTTTCTGCCCCACATTAAGTGTACCGCCTGGTGGAACATATTACCATGGGAAAAATTTCAAAAAATTTCACTGCTGCAGTATTTCTCGATATTGAAAAGGCGTTCGATAAAGTTTGTATTTTCGGCCTTATCTTTAAACTTATAAAATATGATTTCCCCCCCTACCTAATTAAATTAATCTACCGCTACCTTCTTGATATAAATTTTCATGTCAAAATTAAAGATAAATTACCTAGAAATTTTTTTGCAATTTTTGGTCTCCCCCAAGGTTCTCGGATCTCTCCTAAATTATATAATATTTTTATCAATGACATGCCTACCTACCCCCATTCTCATTTGGCTAAGTTCGCAGACGACACTTGTGTTTTCTGTATCAAAAATAATAGGAGGTATGCTATTTTAGCTATAAGCCATCACCTCAAATTACTTTCGGATTGGTTCAAAAACTGGCGTATTTCAGTCAACACTGACAAAACCCAGGCCATGTTATTCTGTAATTTGAGGCAAAGAAAACTTAATAAATATAAAATAAAATTTAATAACTCTGATCTGCCATGGTCTTCAAGTTGCAAATACCTAGGGGTCATCCTTAACCAGCATTTAACTTTTAAAGAGCACATTCATGCTACGCGTAATAAATTTAGGGCTGCTAAAAATAAATTATTCCCCCTTTTGGCTCGAAATAGCGAATTGTCTGCTAAAAACAAAATGCTCCTGTATACTTCCTGTTTAAAACCAATATTAACTTATGCTTGTCAAGTATGGGGTTTATCCAGTAAAACTAATATTAAATTACTTATTAGATCTGAAAATGCTACTATTAGATTAATCTACGATGTACCATATTATGTTAGAAATTTTCATTTTTTCAAAGAACTAAATTTCATTAGACTAAGTGACTTTATTCAAAAACTTAACTTAAATTTCCATCTCTCAATTGATAACTCAGATAATATCACCTTAACTTCTCTTCCAAATTATGACATACTTGACAATGCAAATCGTAAAAGGCCCAAAGTGGGTCTTATACTAACCTCTCTCATTTAATCTTTAATCTTTTGTTCATTTGTGTTATTGTTCTATCATATTTCTGCCTTTTTCTAACTGTTCTGAGAGGGCACGCACTTGCAGTTACTACTTCTTTTACTGTTGCTGAATTTTCTGGAATCCAGAAGTTTCATTGGTCGAGAGAGAAGTTTGCAGTAGAATCCGAGCAGACCAGCCAAGCGTGATCTCCGAGCTACTGGACTGACTCATCATGGAAGCTCCGCCTACCTCATCCCGAGACTATATAAGGGACTGTTTTTCTGGCTGGTTACCAGGGGTTCAGGGGCTCGGATCTCCCCAAAATTATTTAATATTTTTATTAATGACATGCCTACCTACCCCCATACCCATTTGGATAAATTCGCAGACGACACTTGTGTTTTCTGCTTCAAAAATAACAGAAGGTATGCTACTATTGCAATAAGTCATCACCTCAAATTACTGTCTGTATGGTTCAAAAACTGGCGTATTGCAGTCAACACGGAAAAGACCCAGGCCATGCTATTCTGTAATTTGAGGAAAATTAATCTTGATAAATATAAAATTAAATTTAATAACTCTGCCCTGCCTTGGTCTTCAAGTTGCAAATACCTTGGTGTCATCCTTGATCAGCATTTAACTTTTAAAGAGCACATTCTTGCTTCGCGTACTAAATTTAGAGCTGCTAAAAATAAATTATTCCCCCTTTTGGCCCGTAATAGTAAATTGTCTACTAAAAACAAAATGCTCCTGTATAATTCCTGTTTAAGACCTATATTAACTTATGCTTGTCAAGTATGGAGTCTCTCCAGTAAAACTAATATCAAATTACTTATTCAATCTGAAAATGCAGTTATTAGACTAATCTATGATGTACCCTATTATGTTCGTAACTTTAATTTTTTCAAAGAACTTAATTTAATTAGACTTAGTGAATTTATTCAAAAACTTAACTCAAATTTCCATCTTTCAATTGATATCTCTGATAATATTACCTTAACTTCTCTTCCAAATTACGACATACTTGACAATGCAAATCGTAAAAGGCCCAAAGTGGGTCTAATACTAACCTCTCTCATTTAATCTTTATTCTTTTTTTAAAATTGTGTTTTGTTCTATCAATTCTCTGCCTTTTTCTAACTGTTCTGAGCGGGCTCACACTTGCCGTTGCTGGTACTTCTACTGGCGACGGATTCTCTGGAACCCAGTTCTCTGATTGGCCGAGAGAGGAGTTCGCACTTGAATCCGAACGTGATCAGTCAAGCGTATACTCTGCTCCGAAGGAGTGACGCAGCAAGGAAACCCCGCCTACCGCATCACGAGACCATATAAGGGACTGTTTTTCTGGCTGGTTATTAGTGTTGGGTAGGACACGGAATTTTGGTGAGTTTTGTATGAGGTGCCTCAGAAACATTTTTGTCATGACAATGTCATGCCTCAGTGAGGTGTTTAGTGAGGGGTTCCACACGAGAACTACAATTGAGTTAGGAAGGAAGTAATCCCCCTCTCTTCCTCTTTGTACTGTAGCTGCTCAAATATGACAATCTGAGGCTAGGTGTTAGGGGGGTTGGGAATAGCATTGATTCTAGTGTTCTCATTGTCAGGAAGATAAATAGGAGTAGTTTTCGGAAAAGAGTAATTGGATTTAAAAAGAAAGTGAATGCACAATGCAGTAACTCGCTGTTATCTGATTATCAGATGTTGTTTTACAATAATAATACTGTATAGAGGTGAAAAAATCTTGTACTGAATAAAAGTGACTTTTGAAAAAAAAAAAAGCTAGATTGACAAGAAAATGAATGTGAAATTGAATGCTTCTTTTTAATTAAAGTTCAGTATATATACAGAGCAAGACTTTGGAAAATCTTAGAGAGGGATTTAGCAATTTTTCACAAAATTTACGGAAAATTACTACAAATTATAAAGCATATTTTTGGTTCGTATTATTCATCTGAAAAATTATATTCACAAAATACTTATTATATGTGACAATAAATTATGTCTATTGAAAAAAAAAATAATCCCTTTTATTCACCTTTGCTTTTACATCACGTTATGATTTGATTATTTATTTATTATTTCACCAAAGTATTAAATAGGACAGTTTAAAGAAAAAAAAAGTAAAATAATCGCAATTTTAAAGCTAAATTTACAATCTGTATTTGTTATTTTACTTTAAATTTGAAATGACACCAAGTCTAAAATTCACTCACTCATTCACTGACTCAGTGTCAATCAGGGTCAAAATTAGCTTTTTTAAGAAATACTGCCTGTTACATTCTCCCCTATGTTGGAATTTCTGAAAAATGTTTTGCAGATCTATGCTGATCATGACTCCCAAAACCCAAATCCACCTTCAGTTCAAAACTTTATCTATCTATCTATCTATACCACTTTTTATGGACCCAATAACTTCAAAAATTCTGCAGAAATCTCTTCCAAACTGATACATAAAATCTCGGTCAAGCTCGTTAATGGACAAAATCGAACCAAGGCAAGGGAGGTGGGAATGGGGGAGCTTTTTCTGAAAACAGAAAAAAACCCATAACGTCTTAATTATGATACGTATCGAATCTGTTTAAAGTCAGTATTACTTCTAAGAAAAGGGCCGAAAATTTATGTATCACAGATTTTTTATATCATTAAAAATGGCTCCAAGGGGGGGGGGGAGGGGGTTTTAGAAGAAAAAAATTCATAACTTCGTCTATTCACAAGATATCAAATCCGCTTAAATTTATTATAAATCCTCTTAATATTATCTAAAACGTCTCGCTTTAAAAGGGATTTATAGAACCAACCCTTATAGCAAAAAAAAAAAAAAAAAAAAAAAAATCTTTGCCGGCTCCGCCCGCAAATATGTTAGATTTCGAAGTAGGCGGTCCCAACTGCCTCATCATGGAAAAAATGTCATTTCTTCTGCAATTCTTAATAAACAGGCGCCCCACGGTCTGCGTCTTCGAAATCTAGCTGTGCTTGTAGGCCGAGCCGTCAGGCATTTTTTTTTCACCGGAGGCAAACATTGATTTTGGCGTCCTCCCACCCCCTGCTCCACTAAGTAAATTTACGAAGATAATTCTGCTAAGCTTCTAATAGCCGACTTATAAAAAATGAGTTTAAAATATGTAATTATAAAATACGTAATATTGAACTACGGAATCATCTTTTACAAATATTTATTCATTAAAATCTGTAAAAACGAAATCGAAAGAAACTGTAAAAAAATTCGCTTTATACCGGTATCCGTCTTAGTGGGTGAAATTGTAGTTACTCCTTCTGTTGGGACTATGTAATATTTTCATTTAAGACAGGAATCCGATATAGACAGATTTTACTGCCGTTGCAAGTATGTCAAATCATTAGAAATGAGGCGTTTACAGTCAAGCCGAAACTAGCCTTTTTTTTTTTTTTTTTTTTTTTTTTTACTGGAGGCAAACATGGATTTTGGCACCCCCCCCCCCTCCCTCCGCTGCAATGTAAATTTACAAAGATAATTTTCCGAAATTTGTAATAGTCGACTTATTTTAAAATAAAAAATTGGTAATCTTAAAATATGTAATATTGAACTATGTACTCAGTTTTGCCAAATATTTATTCAATAAAACCTGCGAAGCCGGAATCGAAAGGTACAAGAGAAAATTCCGCTTTGTACAGATTTCCGTTTTAGCATGTATAATAGTTGATACTCTTTCTGTTGGGATTTTTTTTTTTTTTTCATTTAAGATTCATTTTCACATATTTTGCTGTAGTTGTATTGTTATATTACAATTGAGCGGGAGTTTAAAACCATAGTGATATGAAAGTGTCTCATTGTCTTAAGAACTGAAAAAACAGGATTTTCTGTAGGCAGCTAATTCCAATACCGTAAAATATCTTTGTGTGCTATCTACAGCCAGTTTCATGGAACTGTCACTTGTAACGCCCTTTCTATTAATAGATATGTCTAGATGCTTTCCTGAAACTAACACTAATTTTCAAAATTAAAATAGTGACTTATAAAAAATTATTCAGTTTTTACTATTTTATTTTCTGAATTTTCCATCCCGTAGTGTTTCGTGTTTCGAGCAGTCGCCTCATCTAAGTCGGGATCGGGGTATAAAATATAAATATATATATTGTATTAAATTTTTTTTTTAAATTGCCTATTTTTTAGTGTCCCGGGAAGTCACCGACTTCAAAAATCTTTTTATCTATTTGTCAATTTTAATGCACTTTGGCTCATATTTTGTTTTAGATTCTCCAGCTGCAAAATATTTTTACCCAAATTTCATATTATTTTGTATCAAATAACAAACCAAATCTTCTGGCGCCCCCTCCATCTTCTGTTCTGCCCCCCCCCCCCCCCTCTTCGTTTCGACCCTGTATGAGTCCCATTGTCTAAAATCTGAAAAACCAGGATTTTCTGTTCGCCTAACAATGAATTCCAACACCGTAAAATATCTTTGTTTGCTTGGAATTATCACTTATTCCTCTCTTGCTATAACTATTCATTTGGTGGCTTTCGGACCTGATGTCAATCCTAAATGACAGGTTGAAAAGTGCCGCCAATTCAATACTTATAAAAGCAAAATGAAAAACAGCACTTTTACCTATCACCCCAACTCCACTTCTTTGAAGACAATTTGTCCCTCCCCCAATTCTGCTCTGTTTTTATCTTTCTACGTTCTTTCAAACGCCTCATAGCTTTAAAGCTTTTTCAAAGATAGACCGCACCTCTCCCCGACTCCTTTCCTCTGCTTCCAACACAATGCACAAGCACAAACACAACTCACGCACTCATTTCCTGAAACAGCGCTCACCGCCTGAAAGAGAGGCAACATGACAAAATTTTGGATGTACTTCAAACTTGAAATGTGAGGTGATGGGACAAATTCTCACGGTGTATGGGACAAATGAGGTGCCTCTTGTATGAGTTACCCAACACTACTGGTTATCAGTTGTGAATGCAGTCCCTTGCAGCGTGAGCCCTCGCCCTCGGTAGGCCTTTTTCAAGGCCAGTTTTACCGGAGCAGGTCTCCGCTGCCCTAGCAGATGATGACGAACGAGAACAGCCTCCTCATAAACGGCACAGTATCAAGTACATCTACACCAATCACTCAGAACCCTAATCCTTTCCTCACTAATCCTCACTAACATCTTTATTTTTGGAAAAAAAAAAGTATTAATTTCTTTAATTAATCATGTAAATATTACTATCTGTTGTAATGCTATACTTAAACTTCCTTTTATTATTTGTTTTTCTACCCCCCTTCCCTTTTTTCTAAGTTTTTTATTTTTTTGTACCAACAATATTTCAGTACTCTAACCAGCCAGTTTTCTCCACTTATCATGTACTCCGGGGATGCGTGGTATAGACCACAGGCGCCTCGGTCAAAGTCTTTCGAAGTCGCTGGTTACCAGTTGTGAATGCAGTCCCTTGCAGCGTGAGCCCTAGTCTCTCGGTAGGTCTTTTTCAAGGCCAGTTTTACCGGAGCAGGCCTCCGCTGCCCAAGCTGATGATGTCTGATGAATAAAGCCTACTTATTGAGGGCACAGAGCAAATTAAATTAGCACCAACCACTCAAAACCCTACTATTTTCCTTACTAATCTTTTATTAACCATTTTGTGTTCCTGCCTTTTAAAAAATTATCAAAAATCAAATATAAAAAATTATAAAAATTTTAAAAAATCATATAAAAATATCTATTTGTTGTAACGCTATCTGTAATCTTCCTCTTATAATTATTTTTTTTATAAGCTCATGTTCCCGTTTTTTATTATTGTTACTCCCCCCCCCCTTTTTTTTATTTTTGTACCAACAATAGTTCAGTACTCTTTACAGCCAGTCTTCTCCACTTGCCATGTACTCCGGGGATGTGTGGTATAGACCACAGGAGCCTCGGTGAAAGACCTTTGGAATAAGGAGTGAATTTTTCGCATCGGTCATGATGTTCTGTCATCGGTCATGAAACGGGTATAGTTTTCACAGTCTGGGAGAAGAAAAAAAAAAGCTTGTGTTCGTAATCAATTTTTTTTTTTTTTTTTTTTTTTTAACAGTAACAACCCAAATATTTCTGGGAACGGCGTTCCCACGCGTTGGCAGGGCGTTAGGGGAGTGGCACTTTTTTGTTGTTGCTAGGGGGTTAAATCGTAGCTTATAGTTTTCGGCAAAGAGAAGGAAAATAGGGGACGATTAATGAATGTTGTTACTTGCGATTATCATTAATTATTTTGGGATTATCAAATGTTCTGTTACAGGACTAATTAGCGTGTGAAATAAACAATTGTAAGAAATAAAAACGACTTTTGAAAAAAACATATTAGATTGCAAAATACGTCAAATGGAATGCCCTGAATTAACTTCAAGAAATGTAAGGGAAGAAGCAAAACTTTTGAATTAATTTCTTTAAATATTTCTTAAAATTTTAGGGAAAATTATTGCGAATTAAAAACATACTTTCGGTGAGAATTATACATCTGGAAAAATATATTTAATGTATTATATATATATTGATTATTATGAGTGTGTGACACTAAAATATATTAAGAAAGAAAATCTTTAATCCTGCTTTTGCAAGTCGTTATGATTTGATTATTAATTCTTTAGAGCCGGGAGTTTAGAAGATGAATTATTTATTTTTTCTGCAAAATAACAAATATATTTGTTACTTTGCACAAATATATTTTGCACAAATATATTTGTTTTATTTTTTTTTCCTATAGGAAAAAAAATTTCTATACATTAAAGAGTTTTGAAGATATGAAGTTTTACATGTTGCTAGGGAAGGGTGTGTGTGTCGAGAATTTGGACGCGCATTTAGCAGAATGTTTATTTAATTAACACAGATAAGACAGAAAGATTTTTGCAAAAAATCAAGAATTTTAAATATTTCTAACTGTATGCGCTGGGAGGTGATATGACGGAAGCGAATTTTTTGCGGAAGGGAAAAGTGGCAATTTAGATGATTAATCCTTGTGAAGCAAAATAACAAACATGCCAAAAACTCTTTTAATTAAATATTTATAGAAAAAATTATTTTTTGCGCGTGGAAAAAAGAGGATTGGAATTTTGGGAAGGGGGGGGGGGATTTAGAAAAAGTCTTAACAAAAGCAGATATCCGACGAAATGTTGACGATTCTTTTTAATTGAATATGCAATACATTTATTAAAAAATGAAAAACGCTTCATTTAAAATGACTTTGTGAATATATTAAACATTTTCGAAATCTTGAGCGGGGATTATTATTATTTTTTTTAATTCTTTACTCTTTTCCCCTTCTATCTTTTTTTTTTTTTTTTTTTTTTTTTTTAGAACAGTTTTAAAGGGATAAACCATAATAGAAATATATTTATTTTCTAATTAAAAAATCTTTGACAATATGTTTAATAGTTTAAGAACAGGCGATTAAGTTATTTTACTTTTTATATTGTTGTTGTGTTAGAATTTTCACATTCTTATGTGTATGTGTGCGATAGACACAAACTCACTAGCCCAGTACTTCATTCAAAATGTTATAAAAATAGAAAAATAGTTGCAAATTATCCAATGAGAATGTATTATCTTAGAATATATTACTATTATTTTGTTGTTGTTTACTTCGATTCCCTCGTCTAGAGATATTTTATTTTGTCGTGTTCGGATTAATTTCAAATGGGATTTTCGTTTTTTCTTTTCCAGGTAATTACTTATTTTTTATAATTTCTAAGTTGTGCTTCTTATTAAGTTTCTTTTTTTTAATTCCATGTAAATAAATCATAGCCTTAAAAAGAAAGGATGAGTGAAAATGTCATTTGAAGCATACCCACAAAATTCTGTTAATCAGAAAATCAAAACTCATAAATTATTTTTGTTTCCAGAAAGATGATAGAATCTTTCTTTTTTATTAAAGACCATGATTTTTTTTTTTTTTAATCAGTTCGTTTTACAAGTTGCAAAATATGATAATTAGGAAAGGCTTCCACCAAAAGCGAGAAAAGTACACTTATCTAAATAAAAAAATATATATGCTATTGTCTATTATAAAGCTTATACATATTTTTTATTTGTTCATTTGTCTTTGAATTATAAGATCCAAACCATAATAAAGATGTATAAAGAGAAACTTGTAAGTAGAAATTTTTATACATATACAATTAAAATATTCATCAGAGCTCAAATTAAGTAAAAAGTTGAATAAAAATTAAATTACCATCTGAATTCGTAATTTTACTGTAAATGTGAATGCCAAAATTCTAAAATTTTCATTCTTACACTTTCACTGCGCAGACATAGCAACAACACTGACTTGGTCTCAATTCTCAATGACAGGACCGACTTCAATACTTATTAAAAGCAAAAGAGAAAAACCGCTTTTCTCGCTACTTCTTCAGAGACAAAGTAAAAATGTACAATGTTTTGAAAGGAATATTAAACGAAACCAGTTGTGCGATTTTCTATGTGACTTACCCACGTGTTTCATAGTTGATTTGCTACTTTTTGCCCGCTGGCTGAAGAATTCTTATAAATTTGAATTCATTTTATATTATTCAATGCGTGTAACCTCTATAAACCTTCTATTTCTATATTTATTTTAGATGCATGGTCAGGGATAGTTGAGCTAAAGCCGAAAGGTAGGACTCCCCGCCCGGTTTGATTTTGTTTAAAATGCACATAGTATAATATCACGCTGAAGATCACAAGTGCTATAATTAACCCAAACAATACAGTTTGTCAAAAAAACAAAAAACATTTTAAAACACTACACTTGTTAAATACCAATATAACTGAACTAATTGGGAAAATATGAGAAATAATGTTTAAATCTAGGAGATTAAATTTTAGAAATCAGATGGGACTAAGAGGAAATATATTTAAGGAATTTTTAACAAATTGCAATCTTTTCTGACCTTCTTTGTATTAGTTAAGCAAGTTACAAGCGTTTTCCTGATGAATTATTTCAGAATTCAATTGAAATAATTTATCAGGAAAAATCAAGATTAGTTTTATCACCTGCTCTAAATTTAATGAACTTTTCCGAATTTTGAAGTAGTTTATCTGGGAAAACCTTGTAACTTGCTTGATTAATCGAAAGGAGAACAGACGAGGAAGTAATTTGTCGAAAATAGCTTGAAGAATTTTTCTTATGTATGTGTTCAATATTACTCCTATTTGTTTACCAAATTAAACATACTAAAAAAAAGTTTTATTTTAAATTACTCATACCAATAAATTTTAGTAGAATGTTTTTACAAATAAAATGAACACAATTTTTATTGACAGTGAATCCATGATGAAACACTCAAGAAGTTGCAAGCTTTACGGCTGCAAATACGAAAGAATAGGCCAACGAACGATCAATCCCATATATTTGTTTCTAATTGAAGATACATATACAGGGTGTTCCGTTAAAGGGGTCCAATATTAATAGGGGTAATAGAGGAGATCACACGGAGCATAAATCAGTATATAATGCCTGGCCGGATCTCAATAATTTTCAAGTTACAGCAAATAGAATGAAATATCGGAAATTTGTAAAAAAACCCTCATTGCTAAACTATCGATAATGCTACATAAAAACTAAGCACATATTTAGAAAGAGCAGAAAAAATCCTACGAAATGACATAAGTTGTTTTAGAATATTGAGAATTAATGGCGAGTTACAAGCTCTGAAACAGTGAAAAAATACAAAATCAAATATTTAGCAAAATAGTTAATCGTTAATTCCAAAAATGCAACTCTACCTACATCAAGGAAAATGTTATAAAATTTGGTCCATTCCGAAAGCTTTCGAAAAAGCTGACAATAAACCATATCAGTTTAATTGTATGGGAGAAATCAAGCAGTTCCCTAGTTACAACTCTGTACTGTTGCACGCTCGGAAAGAGCGAAACTCCACCCATGACGATTGTAAACACCCCGTTTTAATATCTTTCAATTATACATTTCTGATCAACCTCTATCAATACCCTTTCATTATTCAGTCTGGTCAAGTGAATGACATATTGTGCAGCTCTCGCCTTGTCTTAAAGCAAACTCCGTGACTGCTGCGTTTCCTCCATGAACTTTCAGGATGATGAAGAAGAAGTACTTTTTATGCAAATTTTCTATGTGTATAGGAAGAAAAGTGTAATAAAACAGCAGTCATCAGTGGGCGTTATGTTAAAGGGAGGCTGTTGTAAGTGGGATTGTAGTAAGTTGATGTATAATAATTATGCCGGAATACTCTAACAAAGAATATGCGGACATGCATCTGATGTACGGGCAAGCTCATTGAAATGCATGTCTAGCACAGCGCATGTACCGTGAGCAATTTCCAAGGAGACGTTGCCCAAGTTCGAAACTCTTCATAAAAATCGATAGACGATTACGGGAGACTGGATCGTTTAATACAGCAAGCATTGATGCAGGGAAACCTCGACATGTACGAACACCTGCAATGGAAGAAGATGTACTGAATATTTTTAAAGATAACCCCTCCACGAGTACACGAGCTGCTGCGTCTGAAGTCGGTGTTTCTCACCAAAGTGTGTGGCGTGTTCTGCGTGCAGAAAACATGCACCCCTTTCATGTGCAGCGGGTACAACTGTTATCAGTAACAGATTGTGCTCAGCGGACAGAATTCGTACGCTGGTTGCTTAATGTAACAGAAAATAATCCACAATTTCTGGAAAATATTTTATTTACTGATGAAGCAACATTTACGAGAGGGCGTGGTAAACACGCACAATATGCACACATGGTCATATACAAATCCGCACACTGTTTTCCCGTCGAACGCACAACAAAAGTTCAATGTGAACATATGGGCAGGTGTCCTCGGCGATTATCTCATAGGACCATATTTACTCCCAGATGTACTCAATGGCAGTACGTACTTGGTTTTCCTACGGGATATCTTACCGCAGTTACTGCAAAATGTGCCAGCAACATTGCGCCACAATATGTGGTTTATGCACGATGGCGCACCGGCACATTTTTTCATAGGTGTTCGCAATCACCTCAATTCAACATATCCTGGGAAATGGATTGGACGCAGTGGACCTGTTGCTTGGCCTGCACGCTCTCCAGACCTCAATCCGTTAGACTTTTTTGTTTGGGGACACCTTAAATCGCTGGTGTATGAAACGCCTGTGGATACACCGGAGGATTTACTAGCGCGAATCGTTGTCGCTGCAGGAGACATTCCCAACTCCGTCGGAGTTTTTCGGCGTGTTCGCCAATCTTTACGACGTCGCTGTCGGCTGTGCGATTCTGTTAATGGGCGCAACTTCGAACACCTATTATAATAATGTCCGTTCGTCTGCCTTCCGACATTGAACTGTGCAGCGCAGGCCAGAAGACTATGCTTCACATATGTCATAAAGTACGTGGAATGTAATTCTTTATTTGTCATTTTTCTTTTATTTTCAACACTTTTTGGCACAGTATTTTGTAAGTCACAGACTGTGGTGTACTCAAATTGTAAATTACAAAGTTTGTATGAATTAATTTAAAATTTAGTGTCTTTTTTAAATTTATAATTAATAAAATTATTATGCTATTTGTTATTATTATTTCCTATCATAAATTATGATGCACATATACATACAATAATTGTCCATGTAAAACATGTACTGAAACTTCTTGCATAGTTACAAATCGCAATATTTTTAATTATTTCCGAATTTTCACCACCAGTTTAATTTTAAGGAATTTAACTTAAGCTTTATATCAATAAAAGACCACTTTAAAATGTAGACTATTATTGTAAAGTTATTTTGGTTCATTCAACTCTTGAATAATTAAAAATGTTGCATCTCAGAAGAAGCATGATCGAAAATGTATAGTTGAGAGTAATTAAAAAGGCGGTGTTTCCAATCGTGATGGGCGGAGTTTAACCTTTGCTAGTGTCAAAGAAAGCGGAGTTGTAACTAAGAAACTGATTAATTTCTCTCACACAATTAAACCGATATGGTTCATTGTAAGCTTTTTCGAAAGTTTTCGGAATGGACCAAACTTTACTACATTTTCCTTGTTGTAGCTAGAGTTGTCTTTTTGGAATTAACGATTAACTATTTTGATGTATATTGGATTTCGTACTTTTTTCACTGTTTCAGGGCTTGTAATTCGTCAATAAATATTGCTATTTTAATACAATTGATGTCATTTTGTAGGTTTTTTTCTGCTCTTTCTAAATATGTGCTTCGTTTTTATGTAGCATTATCGATAGTTTAGCAATGAGGGTTCTTTTACAATTTTCCGAATTTTCATTCTATTTGCTGTAACTTGAAAACTATTGAGATCCGACCAGGCTTTATATACTGATTTATGCTCCATGTGATCTCCTCTATTACCCCTATTAATATTGGACCCCTTTAACGGAACACCCTGTATTTATAATATGAAATTTGTACAAGTAGTCAGTTGGACACAGGAATTTTGAAGAGTCCTATGAGATATCCCCACTTCTGTTTGACAATGTCATGCTTCCAGAGAAGTAGGTGAAAACACGTTTGAGCTATGAATTAAGTAGTCCCTCCCCCTTTTTCGCTGTATGCTGCTTTAAACTGAGGCTGGGCGTTAGGAGAGCTTTTGTGTTGTTGCCAAGATAGGTAAATAGTAGCATATAGTTTTCGGTAAAGAGAAAGGAAATAGGGGACGATTAATGAATGCTTTTACTACTTGCGATTAACATTATTTAATTTTGGGATTATCACATGTTCTTTTACAAACTAATTAGCGTGTGAAATAAACAATTGTAAGGAATAAAAACAACTTTTGGGAAAAAAAATGCAAAATACGTAAAATGGAATGTCTTGAAGGAGAAGTCAGGAAATGTAAGTGAAGAAGCAAAACTTAAGTAATTTTTTAAATATTTCTTAAAATTTTAGAGAAAATTACTGCGAATTAAAAACATACTTTCGGTGAGTATTATACATCTGAAAAAATATATTTAATATATTATATATATATTGATTATTATATGTGTGTGACACTAAAATATATTAAAAAAGAAAATCTTTAATCCCGCTTTTGCAACACGTTATGATTTGATTATTAATTCATTAGAACCGTGAGTTTAGAAGATGGATTATTTATTTATCCTGCAAAAAAAAAAAAAAAAAAAAAAAAAAAAAAAAAAAAAAAACAGGTATAAAATTTTATAAATTAAAGAGTTTTGAAGATATTAAGTTTTGCATGTTGCTGGGGAAGGGTATGTGTGTCAGGCATTTAGCAAAATGTTTATTTAATTAACACAGATAAGGAAGAAAATTTATTGAAAATATAAAGTGTTCTCAAAGCAGGTAAACAGGAGTTGCTGGGTTCAAACCCCTATCACGGTCGTCGAACTAACCGTTCGGATTTTTCCGTGGTTTTCTTCGAATCTTTCCGTAAATACGGGTTTAGATCCCTTAGAAAGACCCCCATGGAGGGCACTTCCCCCTGGGACTATACCCTCGTATACAGTCGGCCTTAATAAAGTCAACCAACCAACCAACTGAAAACATAAAGAGTTTTAAATATTTTTAACTTTGCGCGCTGGAAAGTGATATGACGGAAGCGAATTTTTCGCGGATGGGAAAGTGGCAATTTAGATGATTAATCTTTCTGAAGCAAAATAACAAACATGGAAAAAACTTTTTTAATTAAAGATTTATTAAAGATTTTATTTTTGGCGTATGGTAAAAAGGGGGTGGAATTTTCGGGAGGGCGATTTAGAAAAAGCTTTAACAAAAGCAGAAATCCGACGAAATGTAGACGATTCTTTTAAACTGAAGATGCAATGCATTTATTAAAAAATGAAAAGCGCTTCGATTTCTTGAGTGGAGAATTATTTTTTTAATTCTTTCTCCCTTTTGTCCTTTATATATATATATATATATATATATATATATATATGTGTGTGTGTGTAATAATAAAAAATTTTCTCCATTTTTCCTTAGTTAATTTATTCCAAATTCTTACAATTCTAAATTTTTTCCTGTTTTCTTCTAATTTACTGCTCTATATTTATTAAATCCTTATTCTTAAATTAGCTCTATCGTTAACTCTGTTAAATCCCCTTTTATTTAATTCTAAATTGTCCAAATTTACTTAAATATAAAGCTTTTAGTTATTCTTAATTTCTATCATGATCCCCGATCATTTCTGGGTTTTAGAATGTTTTTTGAGAGCCATTTTCATTTTTATTCCGAATTTTATTTCCCGCTCTAAGTCACTTTACTGCAAAATTCATCCACTACCTCTCTGTCCGAACTCGTTACTAATTATCTTTCATTGGTCGTGACGTAGCATGACGCGTCTTCTTTAATTCCTCATTGGTTCAGTACGCGTTCTACGCATAATTTGTGTTATTGCGCTAGGTAACAAAAAGCAGCTACCTGCGGTGCTCCCTGAGAAAATCAGTTGAATTTTCACTTGTCAACAACTCCCTGGCTGCTCGTTTGACTAAAATTAATATGTTTTAATAATTACCCTCCATACCTTGATGACGTAGCGATGTACGGCTAATATTGTTAGGTGGAAACTGCCCAAGAGAAATACTTAATAAAGGATTGAATTTGAAAGACCTTGTTCGTTTGATTCATGGAGAAACGCCTCTGGTTATTGTTGTTTACTTCGATTCTCTTGTCTAGAGATATTTTATTTTGTCGTGTTCGGATTAATTTCAAATGTTATTTTGGGTTTTTTCTTTTTCAGATAATTTTAATGAAAATTACTTAATATTTCATAATTTCAAAGTTGAGTTTCTGACTAAGTTTCTTTTGTTATTCAATGTACATGAATCATAGCCTTAAGAAAAAAGGATGAGGGAAAATACCATTTGAAGCACACCATTTGAAGCAAACTATGCACCTGTTCACTAACTCACACTTTAAATTTTTCTTACGTTTAAACTGTTGTATTAGCTTCTATTTCTATACCCCTATAATTAATTTTACTGTTCTATATTTAATTATTTCCTTTTATTTCGAGAAAACTTAATATTAAATTAATTACGATTTCGTTGTATGAATTTGTATAGATATATTTATACGAATTCGTATCGCAAAGGTTATAGTATAGTCCCTTTGTTTAGCTCACAAGCGGCTGAGAATTTCTGCTCTCAAAGCTTGAAGACGGGAGATGCTGGATTCAACATCATGTCGTGCTCAGTGTCTTAACCGTGCTTCTTTTTCTCGTAGTGTTTTTCAAACCTGCATATATATATACCATTTAGATTTCCTTAAAAAAAAAAAGCACGTAGGACACCGCCGTTGGCCTATATCTCTCGTGTGGATAATTGGTCTTCAAAACACAATCCCTTTTTTTTTTTAAACTTTTTTGAACATTTACATTCTTAAAGTTTTAATATTTAGACATTCAATGAATTATATTATTTGATTGTTGCTTAGCTAAATTATAAAATTTTAAATTAAGTTGTTGTTATTTAAAATTCTGATTAATTTTTTCATTTTAACGCAACTTATGCAAGTCCCGTATTCATAGACAGATTCTTAAGCTACATAACTCATCAATATTTTCTGTTTCAGCACCTGTTCGTAACTTTCAAGTCGAAATTAAAGTGACCCGTTTTTCCTATTATTCATAAAATTGAACTTTTGCAAATCACCTGCTGCTCTGTCATGTAACGCAGAAGTAAAAGTACTTTGTGCTAGGTTACTTTTATTTATGTCATCTCTTGGTATGAAACAGTTAAATTAATACGATACAATGAATTTTAAAAAGTATCGTTGATTTTTATTCGCAGTCAAATTTTCATACTTTGGGACTAAAAAGGGAACTTTTGCTGTCCAAAATTTCATAAATGACACATATTATCGCTCTTCATCAACCAGATGTTAAATTCAAGTACGTCGATTGCTGATTCCGTCATGCATTTGAAGTAAATAAACCGGAAATTCTAGATTTTGTATTACGATTGCCAGCCTGGCCTCCTTTTTTATTCAGAAATTCCGAGTTCAGGCAGAAAATACCCACGGAAGGATTCTACTTTATGTAATCACAAAATGCCTGCCATTAAATGGAACAGAAAAAACTAACTATCCGCAAATTCTATTTCTGGTATGCATTCGAAATTTCGGACTAAAAAAGGAAAGCCAAACTGGCAACCGTGATCTGTATGACGTACCTCCAAACCATTTTTGTCTCACGACAATGTCATTCTTCCAATGATGTGGGGTGGAGTTTATACTCAAGAGCTACAATTGAGTGAGGCATGAAGTACCCCCTTATATTTCCTTCTCCCTTGGTGTATGCTGCTAAAATCTGAGGTTAGGAGAGGCAGTGTTGAATTCAGACATATTTCTCCGAAAGGGATTTCTGTAGCTCCGGGGACATTACAGAGTTCCGGGGGGAAATTGCACTTTTTAACCATTAAAAGCATAAAATCTCAAATCTTCCGGGGGAACATTTCAATGCTCCGGGGAGGAATGTTCCCCCGGGACACCCTCTGAATTAACACTGTGGAGAGAAAATTAAATAGTAGCATAAAATTTTCGGAAAACAGAAACACAATTAGTGAACGGTGAGCTAATGCAGTAACATGGTGTTCATCTAATTATGAAATTTTCTTATACAGAAGTTATTTAGATGCAGAAATAATATAAACAATTTTACTCTTAACACATTGAGTGCAATGTGTAAAACTTTTTTTTTTTTTACTATTTTTGTTATACTTCTATTTCATTATTATATTTTTAATTATTTTTATTTAATTTTTAACTTTTTAAATTTTTTACTGCTTCTTTTTGCCTCGCATGTCAATTACCTTTAACCTGGAAGTTCAATTGGTACGCAACTAGGTATTCCATGCGGCTAACTACATTGTTCCATTGTTCCAGAGATTTGTAAAGGCGAAGAATATCATTAAAATTTAGTGGTGAGAATCGCCAATCTGCTACACAACTGTTCTGTCACTTAATAATGGCACCCTATGAAAATTTAATTCATATAGTATATGGTGACACGCAACGTGTTAAGGAATAAAAATGACTTTTAAAAATAATAATTAGATTGCAAAGAATGTAAAATTGATTGCGTATCTTGAATTAAGTGAAGTAAATGCAGGAAAATAAGTCAAATTTTGAAAAACTCAGCGAGAAATATTTGAGGGGATTAGAATGACATTGGAGTAAGTTAATATTCAATAATTTGATAAATGAAAGTTTTTGTGAAACTTGTTGTATTGCCGTTGAAATAAGTGAATCAACTTATTTTGCCCTCTAGCGACGCTTTAAAGGAACTTTGACTTATTTGACTCTCGCACTTAACAGAAATTAATATAAATTTTTAACTTACTACACTGTCATTCTTATCCCCTCATTTCACAAATTTTTAGGGAAAATTCCTGCTATTTAAAATCATACTTCTTGATAGGTATAATACATCTGAAAAAATATATTCACAATCATTGATTATTATGTGTGTGCAACACCAAAACATATCTATTAAAAAATAATAATTTATCACCTCCGGAGGTAAACTTTTACGGAAATATTGTAGAAACCTACCATGAAATTTTCTGTTAAGAAATATCGGTCTGCAGTTGGCGGACCATTTGGAAGCCCTGAGGTAGGGGGCAGGATGAGAACAATTCTACTACAATTTTTCAACAAAATTTTTCACTTTATTTAACTGCAAAAAAATATTTCAAATCATTTGAATGAACGAAGCGGTACATAATTATGTGATTTCAAAAATAAATTAAAACTTTCTTTTCATTAATAGTGGAGCCACACAGCTTGGAAATTCTAAGGAGTGTACGCAGCTTGTAGCAGGAAAAAAAATATTAATATGTTTTCCGAAATAGCCGTGTTATCATAATGATATTTTCAGTATCTTTTAAAATGGAAATTTCAAATTAAGTGATTCTAACTTAAAATAAGAAATATAATATGTATTTAATACGTTCTTCATAATGAGTGTTTTAAATTTATTAATTTCAGTGCCGTAAAAAAAAAAAAAAAATTACGTCATTCTAACATACGAACATACGAAATTTTTATCCAATAAAATCCAAAGTACATGAACTATTAAAGAAGTTCTCAAATTTCTACTTTATACATTAGACGTAAAGAGCTTTTTTAATAAACCTTCTATTACTTCATTAACAGGCATGTACTGTGATATCACGGTGTAAAAGTAAAGTGTCATGAATAAATAAGAATGAATAAATAAGAATGAATAAATAAGAATACAGTTTATTTTCAAATAAAAGAATAAAAGGTTTTAAAACATATGACTTAAAATAAAAAGTACCAAGATCAAAATAAATTAACAAGGAAAACATAAGCAGTGATTTAGAAATCAATGGGATTAAATTAGAGTAATAAGCGAATTTTGAAATAATTTATCAGGAAAGTTCTTGTAATTTCTTTCAGAAATTTAATGGAGAATAGAGGAGCTTGCAAGTACTTAAAAATGCCTTAAAGAATTTTTCTTATTTATATTAAACGCCAGAAATACGTTAATGATAAAATCGACAGTAAATTTCTTTTATGATGTTTTTTCCTACAAGATTTTCTACTGCTTTTCCGGTGGCTAAAAAGGTATTCTCATAATTCTGCATAAGATATTTCTCTATAAACCTTCCTTCCCTATATTCCTTTAAAATGCACTTACTCTATGTCACAGTGCAGTAGTAAAGTGCTATGAATAACTGAAACAACACAGTTTATCATAAAATGAATAAAATATTTTAAAATACGAGAGTTGACAAATACCAATGTTAAAATGTATTACCTCTGAAAATATAAGCGTATATACATATATATTTTGTTTAAATTAGTGATATTAAACTTTATTTTCGACAATTTGAAAAATCGTCTGTTCTCTTTTGGATTAGTCAAATAAGTTAAAATACACTTCCTGATAAATTGTTTCTAAATTCGATTAAAACAATTTTTGAGAAAAAATCAATCTGAGGTTTATCACCTGTTCTAAGTTTTGTCAACTGTTTCGAATTCTGAAACTGTGTATCAGTAAAATTTTCTAACATACCTAATGAACCCAAAGGAAAACAGCATTTTTTTCGAAAATACCTTAAAGAATTTTTCTTATTTATATGTTAAATATCTTTCCTATTACTTACGCAAACTAACGATACTGAAATTAGGTATTCTAATAAATTTTAACAGAAAGTTTATATAAAATCAGCATAAATAGCATTTGAACACGTTGAAACAGAAAAGAATAATTCAAAGATAGCCAGCTTTACGGCTGGCTAAAAACGAATTTAAAAAAAAATAAAACAGCCCAGTTAAACTAATGGCGTTGAGCTCACAGGCTATTCACACTAATTGTATATTACACTCACACAATTATATAATTCTGCATGAAATACCCATTTAACTAAATTAAGGGAGGGATTAGCCCCAACGTTTCCCCCTTTATACTTAACCAATGAGTATCCAAAACTAATCAGGGAAGCGCCGTATCAGAATAAACCTGCATACCAAATTTGAAGCAAATAGGAAAATTAGGCATGAAAAACCCAATTAGTTAAATTAAGGAGGGATTAGCTCCCCCGTTTCCCCCCTTTATATTTAACCAAATGAACCTCCAAATCTAATCATGGACACGCCTTAACAGAATAGAACGGTATGCCAAATTTGAAGCAAATCCGATAATTCTGCATGAAAACCCATTTATATAAACTAAGGGAGATTAGGCCCCGTTTCCCCCGTTATACTTAACCAATGAACCCACAAAACCAATCAGTTAAGCACCTTATCACAATGAACATATATAAATAATTTGAAGCAAATCGTATAATTCTGCATGAAAAACCCATTCATCTAAAGTAAGGGAATCAACCACCCGTTCTCCCCTTTGTACTTAACCAATGGACGCCCATAACTAATCAGTTAAGCGCCTTATCGTAATGAATCTATATACAAAATTTGAAGCAAATCGGATAATTCTGCATGAAAAACTCGTTTCTCTAAATTCAGAAGGGGAATAGCCCCCGTCCCCCCTCTTTATACTTAACCAATGAACCCTCAAAACTAACAAGGGAAGCGCATTATCAGAATGAACCTATATGCACAATTTGAAGCAAATCGGATATTTCTATTCAGTGTTATCGCGTTACGTACATACAGAACCTGCGGACACAAAAGGAATTCACACTTGATATAACGGCTAAATTGATTTTTCTGAACAGATTTTTTAAAAATGCTTTTAAAAGATATTCTTTTTTATTTCTCTATGGTACAATTATTTTTCTGATACAATATCATTTACGCAATATAAATTTTGGTGATGTTGAACATTAACGAAAGAAACGAATGATACAGACAAGAAATAATTGATGTATGTATCAATATGATTTTGATACTCATTAAGTTGTAGAAGATGGCAGCACCAAACAACCAATACAGGCAAGTAAATATACAGCATACTCCCAGTGGCGCAGCCAGAATTCGGTTCAAGGGGGGGGGGGGTTAAGTTTCTGATAAAGGTGGTCGCCGGTTATCTGAATCAGCGGTTAATGGAATCAGTCGTTTAAATGAATAAAATCATAATGTGCTTTTCTCTGCTATTACGTTGGTTATGGTTCATTTAAACAGCGTTTACAATATTAGAGTTACAAACTATGAAATGCACCAATGAAATAACACAAAACTAGATTAGATTTATAAAGTGTTTAAAAATGATGAGGGGCAAACTTTAAGATGGAAGATCACAGTACAGCAAATAATTTGTACATAGAAAATAACAGAATTGCAATCCATTTGTTCAATCAAAATTCCACAAGGTTTCATTACAAGATAATCACAAATTCTTATTCCCAACTTTAATAAAAATGAAGCAATTTTAACAACATTTTCAGTAAACTTACTTACCTTGCTTTTTGCCAAATGTAACAACTCAATGAAGGTAATCGATGTTTTGGAATGTAGTTGATATTAAACACGGTATTGTAGACTAAATTACTGTGCATCTTACATTACTTTACATGACAACGAATTTTGTATTATTTAATGTACATCTGATGAAAATTTCGTTAAAATATATTTATTATTGTTAAAGTTATCTAAAAATATCCGAATTTGAATTGAAGTCGTATCTATACTAATATTATAAAACAGCAACATTTGTTCTTTTTGCAGGGGTTAATTCTGGAACTACAGAACGGATTTAAAAAGTAATTGGTCATATGCGAGTTTTATTCGCGTACAAAGGGTTCCACACAAAATATCAGAACTGTTCAAAGGCAATATTCTCACATGACATAGTCACATACCTAAAACAATATTACATGCCAGAATTTAATTTTATTGGTATTGGAATGAAAAACAATGAATATATCTCCCTCTAAAACAAAGACCTTGTACAAAGTTTTAACTTGGCAGAAAACCAATCACGTTTCGGAAGAAGTCGCTGAGTTTCACACGAAAAGTTACTTGTCATCATATTTGTCGTAATAGTAGACAATTTTAAAGAATTTAAAAAAAGCATGCTGAACGCGAAACTTTCCGATTCATTTTCAAAAATGAAAACATATGCAAGCATGATAATTCAAGTGATTTGTTAAAGAAAATATTTTTCTTTATAAATGAATTATATATTGAATTATAAGCGATTATTGTCTCAAAATTACTTACTCTTAATGTCTTAGGATTATTCTATGAATTATTTTTCAATATTTGCCCTCAATAATTGAATTCAGATGGTATGAAGAATGTTAACTATCAAGATTCGTCTTACCTAAAGCAAAGATCTTGTACAAAGTTAATCTTAGCATTGTGTCAAGCGCGCTTCAAAAGTAGGTCGCAAAGTAGCAACACTGTTTTGATCCATGCCGTTCTTTTCTAGATGGGTTTTTAATTAATATCACAGATATTTACAAAGACATTTTTTCGAAAATCATTACCAACAATCCTTAGATGATTCTGCGTCAACAACCCTTAACTCCCCGCTGAGCGCCAGAAGAATAAGACACATGAGTGATCTTAGAATAGTTTTGCTTTTACTTTTTAAGAACGGAACCTTAACCCATTAATGACGGAATTATTTTTCTCTTTAAAATGCAAAAATTACATTTCGTACCAATTTTTTAGAATAGGGACTTTGGTCCCTTTTTACACTGTTAAAAATTTGCAGCATACTGTCCAGTCATTTGACCGTTTTTATAATAAATGGTTACATAACCGTAATTTAACTCTATTATGACCATAATACGGGCAATAATATGGTTAGAACAGAGTTAAATTACGGTTATGTAACCATTTTCTATAAAAACGGTCAAATGACTAGACAGTTTGCTGCAAATTTTTAACAGTGTACTGCGGAATTTCTGTCATCCAATAAAGCGAATATTTCTCTTCAAAAATACTGGTACTTATACAGCAAAATGATTGGCAGCTATTCCGTTACCATATGGTGCCACTAGTCCTTAATGGGTTAATAATGGTGTCAAAATTCTGTTAACCATCTCCTCTCTAACATAGACTATATTTTATACAACAATTTCCAAACAATTTTTTCGGTACATCAAGTTCCAAAGGGGTGCAAGAACAAAAACATTCTAAAATTGCGGTAACTACGATATTGTTGATTCTAGAAATTTGAAATTTGGTCTAGCGGTTACTTTAAAAAGATGCAAATGCTCACTTAAAATGGTTTCTAAAAATTTTGAAATTTTAAAAGGGAAAAGGAGCAGGAAAGGTTCTAAATTATAATTTATTTGTACAGTTAGGGCAAGAAACATGAAATTTGGCATGGTTGTTACTTTAGAAACTTATATGCTAGCCCAGAACAGTTTGCAGTAGCAAAAAAAAAAAAAAAGAAAAAGTTCTAAAATTTCGATTTGTGTGATACAGTCGGTATAGAAGCTTGGAATTTGGCATGGTGGTAACTTTTGGGATGTAAATGCTCTGTAAGAACGATTTCTAAAGAAATTCTAAATTTAAAAGGATGAAAAGAGCATAAAACGGTCTGAAAATGATCTAAAAACATTTAATTAGGAATTGTTTGAGCTAGATATGTGAAATTTGACACGGCTGTTACTCTAGAAATGTAAATGATCATCCAGAACATTTTCTAAAAATTCGAAATGTAAAAGTTCTAAAATTGCGATTTGTGTTATAAATGCTTGGTTATAAAAAAGTTGGTATAAATGCTTGTTTTTTGACAAAGTGATAACTATACTTTTAAGATATAAATATCGTCCAAAACGGTTTTTAAAAAATTCGAAATTTAAAAAAGTGAAATGAGCAAAAAACGTTTTAAAAATGTTCTAAATCATAATATAATTAGAACTTTTTGGGCTAGAGTCTTGAAATTTTATATGGATGTAACTTAAGAGCCGTAAATGCTCGCCCAGAAATTTTTTTTTTCAATTCGAAATTTGAAAGATTGCAAGAGTAAGAAGCATTCTAAAATTGCGATTTATGTAATACAATTGGTATGGAAACTTGGAATTTAGCTTTCTAAATTATGCTTTAGTTGAAACTGTTAGTGTTAGAAACTTGAAATTTAGTATAGAGATTACTTTTAAGATGCAAATGCTCGGCATAAAGAGTTTGAAGAGTTAGACAAGTGAAGTATAGTCTTTAAATATGTGTACAGACCCCTTACGAAACAAATGATTCGAAAGATAATCGAAAAATAGCTTTTTATAACTTTAAAGTACTTTTATTAATTCTTACTTTTGCAAAGATTTTTTCCTGGGTTTGCACATAGCTTGGTCTTAGTAACTGAGAACAAAAAACGCAAAAAAAAAAAAAAGCCATTTGAAACTGAGAGACACCGACAAAGTATATGTTTTATTTTTTCTCTGGAATTCGATGGTCTGTTATTGCTTCGAACATGGAACAGAGACAGAAGTGCAATTAAGAAATTGCCCACTGTATACTATATAACTCAAAGCGTCTGTGTGGAAGTGGTGACGAAACCTGGCTATACTATTATGATGTGCCGACTAAGTCTCAAAACAAAATTTCTGTGTTTGATGATGAGGACACACCGGTAGCTGTCAGAAAATCCCGATCTGTCAAGAAGAAAATGATAGCTGTATTTTTCAAATCGAGTGGAATTGTTGAGCGTATCATTTTGGACACACAGAAGACAGTTACAGCTAAGTGGTGCACTGAACAGTGCCTCCCTAAAGTCATGGAATCTTTGAAGAACTTGCGACCAAAGTCAAGAAGGAACACCTGGTTCCTCCATTATGACAATGCTCCAGCACACCGGGTCAAAGCCTGCACTGAATATTTGGCCTCTACAGGACTGAAACTTCTTGAACACCCTCCTTACAGTCCAGATCTTGCGCCCTGTGACTTCGCACTGTTTCCACATGTCAAAATGAAGCTGAAAGAGACTCGGTTTACCAGTGATGAGGCACTTTTGAGGGCGTGGGACCATGAGTGTGCCTTACTCCCTAGTGAAACTTGGCAGAGCTAGTTTAAGGACTGGTTTCGGAGGATAGAGAACTATATTGCTTTTAACGGGAATTACTTTGAAAATTTTTGATAAATAAATCCATATTGAAAAACTTTCCTAGTACCCTTTGTATATACATGACCCCTCTTTTACTATAAGACGTCTCGACAAAGTGACGCAATCCAAATAACCAGTTTTGACCTTGACTTAATCGATGCATGTAATATGCGCTTTCACAGTTTTAAGTAGAATTTTCGCCGTTTAATTAAATCACATTGTTGAATAGAATTTGATTTAACAAAGCGGCGGATTCCGCCCAGGCGGAAAAGCCAAAAAGTTTAATTTTAACTTTACTTTTGATTCATATAAGCGGCAATTATAGTAATTTGTTTCAGCTCTGGGGAGGGGGGGTTAACCCCCCCCTCCTTGGCTGCACCACTGCATACTCCCGACTAGAGTTGCTTACTTATCGGATTCTTTCCATCCAAAAGTCTACCAAAATTTCTCAATAGTGCTCTTCACTTCGTCTAATAACATTTATTTTCTGAAGAAATAAAGTGATGATTATTGCTGGGAAATTGTGGTTGATATTTATATAATAAAGAAAATCCGCTAAATTGTCAATAATTTTTCCGAGTACCTAGACAATATTTCTTGTCTAGGTAGGTTGGTTATTTGTTACGGCCGATTATCTGTGTTAGGGATATAGGCCAGCGGGGGAGTGCCCTCCGTGGGAGGTCTTTCTAAGGGATCCTCACCCGTATTTATGGCAAGGTTCGAGAAAAATCTCGGAAAACTCCGAAAGGTTAGGTCGACGAGTGCGACACTGGTCTGAACCCTGCACCGTCGTCTACCAGCTTTGAGAGCAGAATCTCCCAGCCACTGGTATAATACAATTTATGATATAATAATATAATATTATATGATATAATTATGTAATATTTCTTGTCTAGGATATCTTGTGATTGGAGAGGAAAGCAATTTTTGTGGTCTTTTGTCATGGAGGCATAAATTGAAGGAAATACAAGTAAGTGCCTAATTCCTCATAATATTTTCTTTTATTTTGTAGAGACTATGATTATTATTATTTTTTTTAATTTACTCATAAATCAGTAAGTAGTTCATTTGTATTTCGGTATTTGAGTATATTTACATATAGATTCAATGGGCCCTATGGATAATTCCAGTACATTCTTTTTTTATATAGTTGTCGGAGGATTAATCTTTCGCACTCCGTTGTCAAGTGTGACTCGACAAAGTTATGTCCCTTATTAATACAAGAATTTCAGCAGTAACTGTCATTATTTCTGAAAAGTAATCTTCGTGGTCCATTTCTGCAACGTTTGCAATAGAGATCTGCGATAAGATAGTGGTAGTCAAAGGACATGCCACTATTTCCAAAAAATAATTTTCAAAGAGTATAAAAGGTTAACACAATAATGGAACGGAATCGGTTGGAATGTTAAAGATGCAGTACATAGAAAAAAGTGTTCTACTCACCGTAGTTAAAGGGTCTACCTTCCTCTATTTATCATTTAAACTATTGAAAGTATAACTAAAATTTTGGCCATTCTTAAGCTGTTTTCTTATGGACTTTTATTGATTATTACATTGATTTTTTAGTACAGTATTTTTAAACAATATTGACACATAATCTTATTCATAATAACTAAAATTTTGAAATGAAAATGAAAGAAATTTAGCTTATTAAGCTTAGATCACTACAAGAATCTTGAAAACTTTCATTTAGAAAATAAGAATATTAAAATATATTTGTATAAGGCAGCTTTTGGTAAAAATTGTAAAAATAATATTTATCCCTATTTCAGTACAAAATTTTTAATCAAATGTTTAAAATACGTTGGAATTAAAATATATTAATTCTTTTTTTTTTTGTCTTTCTTTGTCCCTCTACTTTTTTTAGGCGGTATTTATTTATTTATTTATTTATTTATTATGCCACAGAATTTTAGCATGATGTACATTGTAAGCATTTCTTGCTCAAAAATATAAACTTTAAAATGGCATTAAAAAACCAAAGAGGTTTTGCGTGGATCAAACTAAATGTAAAATATTGCAACATCAATAATTAATGACAATTCAACCAACTAATATGGCACATTCACTAAAATCCCTTGCAAAACTTTTATCCCACTAACGTTACTTTTTCAAGTCAGAGGTTTAAGACTTAATGAATATTTATGAGAATGTTATTAGAACGGAAATGATGTTCTTTTTGACTCAAGAACTGATTTCGGAAAAAATTGAAACCTCTGTCAGAACTTACAAAAATATTATTTCCCATACAATTCATAGATGTAATACCAGAAAAATACGAAGATAATACGAATCTTTTTATACTCATTGAACTATCAATAGATGACAGCACCAAACGCCGTATATAATAATGTTAATAATACGTAATAAAAATTTTACCAGATATAGAAAAAAAATGTTATATTTTGCAAAAATTTCTATTACAGACTAATGAGATAACAAATGAAAATACAAGCGTAAAAAAATCACAGAACCATTGTTCTGTTAATTTTTACAGTCTGTCGTGTCAGATGAAGTAATAAAAATTAAACAATTTAAAAATCTAAAAAGAAATATTAGTTATAAAAAATGAACGTAATATGATGACAATAACTTTTTTACCACCCTCACTCTAGCTGAGTTTTCATATCTTTCAAATGATCTGATTGAAAATCCAACGACGAAGGTCACGTTGTTCAAACAAACAGTTTCTCATAACGTTTTTATTATGCGCAATGCTCGCAATGGGAGAGTGTAGTGTGAGAGAAACGTTCTATCGCCAACAATGACATTTTTCTAGGAGACGCGATCAATGACGTACTTAAGTCTATTCTAGTAACGGAGCAAAAATTTTAAAAATCGCCATTTTATTTGGGAAAATTCGACAAAACTGAACTGTCTTGTCTATAAGAACAATGGTGTAATAAAGCTACTCACCATATTGAATCATAATCATTCTAAGGTAGAATGTATCTTTTCCCCTGCTCATTACTTGAAATATTAGCGATATGGCTAATTTTATTAAATGAAAAATTAAAGCGATATCCCAAAATTAAGTCAATATTTGATTCACAGTTGGAGATTGCCTTTCACTATCAAGTTGATGTTTTAGACCTTTATTTTACAATGTTGCTTGTTGACATAGGATTTGATGAATACTCAAATCAAAAACTTCCGAATTTTTATTAATAGACTTGGGATGAATTTATAAAGTTTAAAACTTTCACATCCAAAGGAGCTGATATAACAATGGCAACGGGGGCAATCGAACAATTTTCCACCATTAATTTAAAAATGTTATTTTTGCCTGAAATTATCAAAGAAATATATTATTAAATAAGGCAAAAACTGTTTACAAATTTGGTGGTGAAATTATGCCTAATTACCCACAAAGAAATTGGCACTTATATTCAAATCCTTCTAATTTCCTTGCACTTTAAAGGATTTTGGGACACTGCCATGGATTTATGAAGAGGGTCGGGCCACTTTAAATTTAAGTTCCCGGTCTGTTTAGCAATAAATAATAAAAATATTATCTCATATAGAATGTACAAAGCGTGCCAGATTAGTTTCCCGAATCCCTTGAAAAATCTACGAGCATGTATCCCTACAACACCCCGAAAGTTGGGGAAGACACTGATAAGATTGAAAGGGTTAACCAGGGAAGAACGGAGAGCTTTCGTGGGCTCGTAATTCCACACAATCGCCTTTCCCCTATCAAAACCGCTGATGTCTCGTAAGAATTTTGAACCGGAGAATCTATTTTGAATTGAAGATTACCAGCTATTAACCAGTGATAATGCATCTACAACTTTTACAGGAACAGAGTCTAATGATTGACATTTTTTTTGTTCATAGTTTTCCCCATGTCTTCAAATCAGTCTTAGTTACTGAATGAGGTATGACACAACGATCCAGATCAATTTTATCTTTCACCTGTATTAAGGCTTCATGATGCGAGCTCCTTCACTTCCAAGCAAATGGTAGCAAGAGTGAAGAGGCTAATATAGCATCAAAATACGTGGTATTTTTACCATTCTTTCACTCTGCTTTTTTTTATTTTACTCTGAATAATGTTGAAGGGGATACTTTTGTGACCTTTTAAAATAGTTCGATGGTAAATATTTTTTGTTTGTTTGTTATTTTTATTATGCCGAATTTTGCAAAATACGGTTTTACTAAAATCCACTGTAACGATCATGAAAAACAATGAAAATATTCCATTTTATGTATAATAATGATTCAGGACAGCTTCTAGATGAACCTTTTGTGACCTTTTAAAATAGATCGATGGTAAATATTTTTTGGTTGCTTGTTATTTTTATTATGCCGAATTTTGCAAAATACGGTTTTACTAAAATCCACTGTAACGATCATGAAAAGCAAAGAAAATATTCCATTTTATGTTTAATAATGATTCAGGACAGCTTCTAGATGAAGATACTGGCTGCACCTTTGAATTTCTATATGCCTTAAGTACTGACACCTTCCTATTTTTATGTTGTCTAAACTTTGATTTCTTTCTTTTAAACATTTGTATACGGGCCACAAGTGGCAACTATTTTTATATTCAATCGTCTAAATTTTTGAATCAGATGTACTTTCGTTGATTACATAAAGTAAGAATTCTTCTTCAGAATTTCTGCAATGGATGCAGAATTTCACAAAAAAATCCTGAAATACGCGGATATATTAGCTAATGATGCAAATTCGTTAATGACTATTTTTATTTTTGTGAATTTAAATTAATATATGTAGCTTTAAATTTTAGTTCTATAAGTCATAAAAATATGTTTATTATTTTGATTTTCTGTCAACAAGTTACATCAATAAAAATGAATATTAGATTAATCGTAATCGCTATTATTTTTACTTAAAGTATTATAATAAAAATAAGATGTCTTTAAAAACAAAATATAAACATATTTCTATGACTGCTATAACTAACATTTGTAGATATTTACATTGAATTGAATTCACTATAATTAAAAAACATACATCAACTATGTTTGATTATATTTTGTATTACAATAACTAAAACTACCAAAATATCTTTAAAAAAATCGTTTTTTTTTTCTTTCCTTACGAAACACTGAAAAGCGTTCATAAAACATACCCTTCAATAAAAGTTAAAATGGCTTCCTTTTTTATTTACAACTTCTATCGCGAGATATAAGATACACACAGGCATTTCACATCTATTAAATTTAATTAAGTTATTTGAGGGTTTTGTGCACTTAATTCCGGTAAATATGTTATCAAACCAGAGAATTAAAACAAATCTGTATGTTTGTTTAATATTTTCTTTATTTTATAACAGCCGCTAATGGCATCATTTGAATTGAAAAACAACCCCAATCACGATTCATGACGATTGACCTCGTCTACACACGTGGTATAGTACTGATTTGAATTAAAGACGCATGCATGTTGTAGTTCTTGTTATCTTGGTGAATCATGCAGCCGCAACTAGTGTTAGAAGGTAAAGTTTTCTCTTCGTATCAAGCTCACGTTAAGCATTCTTAATCAATCGTTCCAAGATGGATATCTTTCTGCTTTATATTCTTTGGGCGGAAAAGAAATTTTGAACCATAACAATAGTTGCTATTTTGTCTCGTCAGCGAAGAGATTAAAATGATTAAAATGATTTAAGCAAAATATAAAACTAATAATAAAATACTAATGTATTGAAATGTAAAATAGCATGTAAACGCCATGTTAATAACGACATAAACATGTATCAATACGAATACATGTTTGCTATTAATCTGTCCTTTATTCAACTACAGAAAATTCTAAAAATTATTTTATTGAATAATTTTAGACCCTAAAACTAATAATCACTTATCACTCCTTCATGAAAGTATTTTTTCAGTTTTGAAATGCAACGATTTCGTCTTTTTTTTTTTTTTTTTTTTTTTTTTTAGGATTTTTAACAAATTATGTAAATTTTTTAGAGCAACTTTTTTTTTTAATATTAGACATTAATATCCATGCGGAAACTTACATTTTTTTAATGTATTTTTTTAAAAATTCCAAAATTGTTTATTTTATTTATTTATTTATTTATTTTTCAAATTATAAATAGCAGTATGTATTTACGGATACATGTTTGCTATTAATGTGTATGACATTTCTTTCCGCCTTTTTTCAGCATCCGAAAATTCTAGAAATTTTTTTATTAAATAATTTATGACCATTAAATTAAAAATCATTCCTTGATGAAAATGTTTTTTTTTCAGTTTTAAAATCAAACGTTTTCGTCCTATTTTTAAAACCACAGTAAAAATATTTCTAACAAGCTGTGCCACCTTTTTAGGGCATTCAGTTTTCTATTATTCATTAAACATCCATATTCATGGGGAGTACATATTTATGGTGTATATGTTAAAATCGTGCTGCCTATAAGTATCGCATGCCATCAACGCTTTTTATTTTTTCGAATGAAAGTTAATACATATTCAGTAGAAATTAATTTAAATTCACGCCATACCTTTTAAAATGTTACATGCGTTTTACAAAAGTCGTTTAAAAAAACGGCATTCTATCAGTAAAATGGGAACATATTGAACGTGGTTATTACTTCAATTGACTGTGTATGATCTCTCCGCCCCCAAAGGTGGAAAAAGACCGTGCCATTCTGTATTGATATATTATATATATATACCGTGCTATTCATTGGAATCAATTTATATATATATATATATATATAATATGAATATAAAACTGTATTAATTCATATTAAATCGAAGCTTTATGATATTAAGTTTCTTTTATTTTTTGCCTCTTTGTTTTTGGTGTCTGTAACACACAGAATGTATTATAGCAAATAGTTTATTTTCTCTTTAATTTATAATTAAATTCAAAATAAACAAAAAAGAAAGGTTAAACAACATATTTATTTTACCGTTACTTCGTAATCAAAGAAATTTAAAAAATAAAAATGTGCTGTTTTTAACGTCTCAGGCTTTTCGCCTCATCTAACGGTTTATTTTAAATACATGAATATTTTATTTTCATTTCTTCATAGCTTTTTTGGAATTTATTTATTTATTTTTTTAATTTAATTATATTTCCTTTTTATGATCTTAAACTCTTTTGCTTTTATAACTTTTCTTCTATATTCCTCCGTGATACCTTTTTATCGTTCGTTGGAAGCTAAACTTCTTAACCTTTACATTCTTTGGACGGAAAAGAAATATTGAACAATAACTATAGCTGCTATGCTGTCTCGCCAGCGGTGGCCTACAGCATCATACTTTTCAATAAAATTATTGTATACAAAATATAAAACTAATAATATGATATTAATGCATTCAAATGTACAATAGCAAGATGTATTTCCAGATACATGTTTGCTATTAATGTGTATGCATAGCTTTCTGTCTTTTTTCAACAACAGAAAATTCTAGAAATTCTTTGACTGAATAATTTTGGATCCTAAAATTAATAATCTGTCCATGATGAAAATGATTTTTTCTGTTTTAAAATGAAACATTTTCAACACTTTATTAATACCATAGTCAAAATATTTTAAATAAACTCTGTCAATTTTTTAAAGCATTGTTTTTTGATATTTAACATTAATATTAAAGCAGAAACTTATTTATTGAAATCGTGCTACTTATCGCGCGTGCTGTTTGTGCTATGTTACTTTACTTTATATCATTTCTTGATATGAAATAGTAAAATTAATATGATACAATGAATATAAAAGTACTGTTGATCGGATATAAGGAGGCATTCTTAAAATTTGGGAAAGAAAATGAAACATTTGCTTTCTAAAATCATATGGAAAACAATTATAACATTTTAAAGTAAAACTCACACCACATATTTTAATTAATAACATTTTACAAATATTTACATCTAGTTTCAACTCTTAAGATTATAATGCCTCCATTTGTCACGTACATCGGTCACTGACCTTGTCATGTCAGGCGTTCGATGTATATTAAACTATAAATAAATAAAAGAATAACCGTTGTGTATGCGTAAGTACGGGACAGAAAATTCGGCACTGAGTATCAGGTTTTCCAGTACAAATGTCTAACGCTCATACTGTTTCAATTTTAATTTCTGATCTTGTGGTAGCAGATCCCTGCTAGTCACATACTTTTTGTATCGTATGTTACATGCATGAACATAGATCTAAGGAGATCTTTAGTTCTATGTTCATAGTTACATGTATATTATTTTGAATAAAAGCCTGTTTTATTTAATCACGGGAAGCTTAAATAAAACAAAGATTCACGTTACTGGAAATTATGTTACGTTCTTTGAAAAAAATTATGCCTGCCCGATTCCAATTCCCATACCTTATTTTAATTATGAAACTTAATTATGAAGTTTACATTGTTATTTGTATTTATTTATGTGTGTGTGATGAGAGAAACAGCTGCGGAGACCATATTTAAAAAAAAAATGCCACTTTGCTTTTAAAACTTCCAAAAGTAAATAAATAGCATTTACTGTCAGATATGTACAGAAATAACTTCTATTACATATCATGTTTATAATTGACTTGATAAATTCATATTAATTTAAAGAAATATATATTATATTTAAAGAGTTGGAACTCGTAACACTGATATTTTTGCATCTTAATAATCATAAAAATAAAATTGGTCTGCGTAAGAGTTTAAATTATATGTGTTAAAATACAAACAATAAATGAAGAAACATTTTTTTAACTAAAGAAACCAAATTATAAACAATTTCAATCAGTAATTCTAGAATCATCATCAATTCTAAACATTTTCCTAGAAATTCAACAAATCAGTTGAAGTGTCTAATTAAAATTTGATCGATTATTAGTACAATTTATTATTATTAATACTGTAGTTTGCCAGTTAACCCAAATACTGAAATACTGGTTAACCCCTGCCGCACTCGTCGACCTAATCGTTCAGAGGTTTCCATGTTTTCTTCGAACCTTGCCGTAAATACGGGCACGGCCAAACTCGATTCTCCCTTCCGTCATACGGCCTTCACAATCACCCCTTAGTTTCGGAATCGTTAAAAGGCTGCTTCGCCGGTAGATGGCGCGATATACTTACCATAAATAATGCTTAGTAAATGTTACTTCTATACATAAAAATACAAGAATCTTTGCAATATATTCATTATAAAAGGTATATATAACATATGTATCTTTTGTTTCGGCATTTTCTTTACTACAAACAGGAAAAACTAAAAGATTTAGAAATAAAATAAATAAATACAATGCTTTCAGCAATTAAAAACAGTTTAAATAACACGCTACTATAAAATGCAAAACAAATATTATAAGTAAATTTCTATATTTATATACATTTAAATTCTTGATTACTTGAAACATTGATAATTCTGAGCGAAAAATGCACAATAAAAAATTTAAAAAATAATTACTAGTTTCATAATAGTAGTAAGAAAATTAAGCAAGTTCGCCAATATCCGGCAATGAACTCATATCGATTTTTTTTCTCAAAACATGGATTATTTTTACACGATTCTTAATTATTTAAAATATGTATATCTATATATGTATATTCAAAACAATTTTCAATAAATTTAATCATTATAGGTACTGATCTGAAATATATAAGCATTATATGTAACATATCTATCTTTTACTTCGGCGTTTTTTTTTACTAGAAACAGGAAAAACTAAAAGGAAAAAACTAAACAAAACAAACAGGACAAACAGGAAAAACTAAAAGATTTAGAGATAAAATAACTAAATACAATGCTTTAAGCAATTAAAAATAGTTTAAATAACATCCTACTACAAAATGTAAAACAAACATTATAAGTAAATTTCAATACATTAAAATTCTGGATTACTTGAAACATTGATAATTCTGAGCGTAAAATGCACAATAAAAAATTTAAAAAATAATTACTAGTTTCATAATAGTAGTAAGAAAATTAAGCAAGTTCGCCAATATCCGGCAATGAACTCATATCGATTTTTTTTTTCTCAAAACATGGATTATTTTTACACGATTCTTAATTATTTAAAATATGTATATATATATATGTATATTCAAAACAATTTTCAATAAATTTAATCATTATAGGTACTGATCTGAAATATATAAGCATTATATGTAACATATCTATCTTTTACTTCGGCGTTTTTCTCTACTAGAAACAGGAAAAACTAAAAGGAAAAAACTAAACAAAACAAACAGGACAAACAGGAAAAACTAAAAGATTTAGAGATAAAATAACTAAATACAATGCTTTAAGCAATTAAAAATAGTTTAAATAACATCCTACTACAAAATGTAAAACAAACATAAGTAAATTTCAATACATTAAAATTCTGGATTACTTGAAACATTAATAATTCTGAGCGTAAAATACACAGCAAAAAATTTAAAAAATAATTACTAGTTTCATAATAGTAGTAAGAAAATTAAGCAACTTCGCCAATATCCGGCAATAAACTCATATCGAATTTTTTTTTTCTCAAAACATGGATTATTTTTACACGATTCTGAATTATTTAAAATATATGTATATATGTGTACATTCAAAACAATTTTTAATAAATTTAACCATTATAGGTACTGACCTGAAATATATAAGCATATAGAAATATAATAGAATTACATATAAAATTAAATATTATATTCTAGTTCTGGAAAGTCATGGTATAAAAGTATGTATATAAAAATAAAAATATACTTTCATGTTTCATAATATCAACAGAATAAGAAAACATATTTCGCCAATATCTGGCAATCAACTCACATCGCTTTTTTTTTTCTCAAAACATGGATTATTTAACAAATTCATAATAATTTTTACAGGTTTTATTATTTTAGAGAATAAACAAGTTTTTTTTTTTTTTTTTTTTTTTTTTTTGCTGTAGCATTATGTACTCCATTTATGAGAGAATAGTTTTTGTGGAAATTTTAGAATATTGTGTGGTTACAGAAATTACAGAATATTTTTTCAGATTTTTAAAATATTAATTCATAAATCTATCCACCCTACTTGTATATATATATGTATCTATAGGTATATGCAGATTCTATTTCTTGATTAGACTTTAAACATTGATAATTTTTACAGTGAAATATACATTAAATATTATAAAATTAAAATTAAGTAAACTTTAAAATTTTTCTTGATAAAGAGTTCTTACATGCAGATAAATTGGTTTCATTTGTAAAATACCTTGCCATATTTTTTTAAATGATGGGCAAGAATTTTGCACATATTAATGAGCATATATTTATTTTATGCTTGTTTAAGTCACATTCCCCTAAAGGGTTTTTTATTAGTCTTGGATATATCAATTCATAAATAGTTTTGACGAACGAAACGCAAAGATAAGGAAATTCTCCATTAGTAATGGTAAGTAATAGCGCCCCCTACGTTCTTCCGGGGAGAAACTCTTATTCCTCTTGAACAAAGGGAAAATGACTTTTTGTTACGGCCGTATAAAGGGAAGGAGAAAATCGAGTTAGGCCGTGATACGGGTTATGTTCCCTTAGATAGACCCCCCCCCACGGAGGGCACTCCCTATTAGGGCCTATATTCATCGTGTAACTAATCGGCCGTCATAAAATCAACCAACACAAATACTGGTTAATGAGCAATTCAGATTTTTTAGCCGTTGGCTCAGACACAATTCTAGCTGATGGTCCTACGTAATAAAATTTAAATGTATTTTCACACGATTAAGTCTTTGAGGGATGCACAGTGGAGTATTTGACCCGAAACCCTGGCCAAAAATATTTTTCTATGTAAATATAGTCCGATTGCCTTGAAATTGTTAGATGTTATTGGGTATCAATATGGCATGTTTGGTATTGTAAATGAAGTCTATAGCATTTACGGTTCATTTACAGAGACACCCGAAATAATTCCCTTACATTATGTCTATGGGAAAAAAATCGTTTGCTTTGTATTTTAATGATATCACACTATTTTAAACGTACTGTAATTTGTATACATCACTGATGTGTATTAAGATCACTTATTGTAGAATATGGTGTGCATAGAATATATCGTTCATTTACAGGGACACACAAAAGAATTTGGCTGAAGAATAAATTTAACTATTGAAGTCTATGACCAATAATTGCTGGAAGTGTGCTTGTAGTTGTGATATGCATTTTTAAACTGAATTTTTAAAAAATATTACTGGGTGTGGATACATTCTATAGATCATATACAGGGTTGCACAAAAGTTCTCAAGCACATTTCTGTTTATTCCCTGAAATGGCTGAATGGAAATGTTTAACTTTGTTATGCGTTTCGCTGAACTAACTTTTAGCATACTATATAGTATACATACACATCCATAGCTTAGTTTAATATTTTATATCTTAAAAGCTGACGAAGTGTAAGTAAAATTTTAACACTTCACATAATAATACATAATAATACAAGTATACATTTTATAAATATTTTGACAAGTAAGAAAAAAAGAGACATCATTTAAGAAGAGCACAAAGAAAAAAGAAGTTAAAATATTAATTTACTAAGTAGATATTTTAAAAATACGAATACATCACATGCCCATAGACTTAACATTACCGAAGGGAGTTTGGAAGTCGAGTGACTAGCAGCCTTAAATGTTTACTGTTTATAAGAGAAAAGTAATTGTTGATAGATTTTTTTATTTACTAGTAATGTTTAATTAAATGTGTTATGATTTAAAATTTTACTCTTAATTTATTCAGTATTTTAATATTTAACTTTAATTTATTCATCCATTTAATTAAACTCATTAATTCATTTAAATTAATTAAGCTAAGTTTCATTTTTGCATTTTAAATCAAACATTCTTTTTAAATTGTTTACTTTTGGTGAGAGTATAATTTAATTTCAGAATCTTTCCATTACATATGTTTTAGGATATTCATTTCAAATTTAATTTACAATTTATTCACTTTGCAATATTAATTAAACTTCATTTCAAATTATCTAAAATAAAAATATTTCTGACTTACTTTTTCTAACTTTTAAATAATATCCATTTTTCTTAAATACAGACAGTATAAAATTAATAATTATTCCAAAATATAGCGTATTTCCTTTTTAATAATAATTATTAAAAAATGGTTAATCGCTAATTTTATTCTTTTCAGAAAGTTTTGATCAATGATTTTGATCAATGCAAAATCTTTCAGAATCGCGAAACTTTTCCAAATATCATTTCAAATTTCTAAGTCCAATAATCATTTTTCAAAATTCCTTAAATTAAATATTTTTACTTTCAAAACATATCTGGGGAAAGAACTTTTTATTTTATTTCATTTGCTAAAATTTCATTTATTTTCATCCATAAGTTTGGCAGTTATCAATTTTTAATTATTTTCTTTTATTTTATTTTGAAGATGGTACATTTTCGCTACGAGAGTCCATTGGCAGATTTCCAGATGTCTTCATGTAAACAAGAACTTTTTTCCCGCGTATTTTGAGCAAGGTCGTTTTGGTAGCACTCCAAGGTCGCGATCGAATGTTCGAAATACTATTTAAATGCTGTTGCTAGGGGTAGACGCGTCAGTGAGAGTTCTAGCTGTAACTTTGACTACGGTCTGTTGGGGCTTGTTCAGTAACATTCATCCGGTTCCTATTTTCTCATTGGTTATTCCATAATCGCCGGAAATTTTTACCTGAGTGGTAAACTGTAAAGACTCTTCCAGTCTTCTAAAAAAATCTTCAAGATGTAGCATGTGCAGAAAATCTTGTTCACCGGGCTTGAGCCATTGTTGGCGAGAGTTAGGAATGATGAATTACAATAGAGTGCGGAGTTCTAACAATTCATTATAAATAATATCTTATAATTTTTAATAAAATAAATAATTTAATAATAATGTAATCTAAAATATACCGGATTTGTCATTGTAATAATTACTTGCTAGAGTCATAGAAGTTTGGTACTACTTCCTCCGTGAACTACATTTTGGCTTTCATCTCAAGATGTCCGTTTTTAGTGATGAATCAGTATTCCTTCTTCATAATTTTTCATTTTCCTGTCAAGATGTTCACATACCGTCAATAGTAAGATTATTGGATTAATTCTTCATCCTTCTGTATTCGAGATGCATTTCGTATTTAGTGTATGGTTTTCTTCACCTTACTGATGGAGCGTTTCTTTAGTTCACTGATGATGTACTACAGCCATATCTTCCTAAACATAAATAATAACTCTGAACTTCGAATATCCCGATCTGCTAAAATGAACTTACTTCGATAATAACTTTTAACTTTGAATATCTCGATCTGTTAAGATGAACTTACTTCAATAATAACTCTTAACTTTAAATATCCTGATTTGATAAGATGAACTTACTTCGATCTCTATAATAATATACCATACTCTAATCTGAATCGGACCATTGATTCTTATGACTCACTTTATTACATACATGGAGAGTTAATTACTTTGTATAGAGTAGATATAATAGAATAAAATGTAATAATGAATAATAGAGATTTCTCTTGATGTTGACAACTAGGAATGTAGTATAAATTTTACAATCTTGTATTTTCATGATTCAATAATATTGTTAAAAGGGAGCACAATCAGTAGTGTTGTGATAATGATATTACGTTTGAAGTTATTAAGTGTTTTATTTATTATGGTGCACTATTCTGTGAATAAATATCTGTTTATCTTCATTTGGGTGAGTTTTGTCTTTTTTTTTATTTATAATATTATTTATCAATTTCATATATAAGATATATTATCAAACTTATAATTTATTATTAAACTTTAACTTTTATGGCTTCGCATTGTACTACCACTATCGTTCGCGCCTATAACGGAAAAAACGTTGTTTTACGAAACCTGCCCAAAATTCGTTAATGAGCTGCTTGACGCTTGAGATACTGTTTAATAGCTTCATAGTATAAATATATCTATTTTATACATAATTTTTAAGTTGTTTAGTTCTTCCGTTGTGTATGTTTTTTTTTTTTTTTTTTTTTTTTAATAATACAGGTATATTATTGATTGTAAGTTTTGCAATTTAATTTAAAAGCCTAGAAAAAATTCATTAGAAAATCTTTCTTCTGAAATAATACGAAATCAGGATGCATTCTGAAGCATTAGATTGATGTACTTTATATTTCGTAAAATTCATAGAGATTATTTTCGTAAAGGCAGAAATGTTATTAAAACATGACCACATAATTTCAAACAACGCTTTTCTCATGTTCAATTACCAGCTATTAATCTATTTTCAAGAGTTATAACATTTATAAGTAAGTATAAGCCTCCTGGACAGAACATCATCACTTGTCAACTTAAGAAAACCCAACAAAATTTATATAAATAATAAAATATATATATTCAGATTAATGGAAATTCAAGGTAAAACTTATTATTATTTAGTAATATTGTTATTATTTATTAACTTAATACTATTTTCTTTACATTTTTATTATCCTTTATAATTTGTTTCAGATAAGTAAAAAGGGAATTTGAAATGTATTTTTAAAATATGTGAAATTTGGAATTTTTCTTATAAAATATTTTTAAATTTTACTAACTGAAATTTCATGGTAACGTTAAATAAATTAAAATATCCCATTTTATTTAACTAAGCAATAACTTAATAAAGAGGAAAAATGTATGAAATGTATTTAAATATTTTTCTAATTTTAAAAAGTATGAAATATAAAAAGTATTAATACATATTTAAAAATAACATTGTCCTTTATTTAAACACAGTTTTTCCTTAAATCAATCAACTGTAATATTGATCATGAAAATTAATCGCTCCATAATAACCTAATGTCCGAAATAGCGATAAATATAAGGATTTTATTTAAATGTTATTTTAATATATTTACGCAAAACAAACTCAATACGTTTAAATCCCGTTTATTTGTGATGATTCCTCTCAGCTAGCAGCCCCGTCAGAGGCTAAGAGGTTCTTCTCTTAAAGCTGATAGACGGAAAGTTCTAGATTCAAACCTTTGTCGCGTTCGTACATCTAACCGTTTAAAGTTTTCCGTGATGTTCTTCGAACCTTGCCGTAAATACGGGTTAGTATCACTAGAAAGACCCCCAGAGAGAACTCTCACCCTCCTCCCGCGGGCTATATCCCTAGCACAGATAGTCGGCAGTAAAAAATACCCAACCCAACCCTATCAACCAGAACCCTATCAGCCAATTGTATTATTAAATTTCATTTATATCAGCTGACCCCCGCCCAGCGTTGCACGGGGCCGTGATAATAAATTAAAAAAAATAATAAAATCAAGTTTTTATTATTTTATATATTTAATCCGATTTTGTATGAAATTATATTTTAAGATGAAAAATTCGCGAAAAAATATTGATATTTAGTGATAAAAGCACTCATTTTCCTGTTTTTTCACGTAGGGTCGTTTCATAGTTTAAAATAAAAAGTTTTTTTGTCCGAACTCTTTAAAATCTTTATTGCTGATAAATAAAATGCTTTTACAGCCCGTGTACAAATTTCGTGAAAGTATTGTTATCCAGTTGCAAAAGAAATGCTTTCTTCTCGCTTTTTTGTTTGTATAGTTCTCATCTTCCGAACTCTCTGACATTTCAATCGGTTATAAATATAACTGTATCCAAGATCTCTTAAAAATTTTGTATGAAATAATATTTTAAAATGAAAAATTTGCAAATATATATATATATATATATTTACTGATCTTAGCATATATGCCAGTAAAATTATGAAATACTGAATTATTTTTTAAAACACGTCTGGGTACATCCAGGCTGATGAGTATACGTACACGTGTTTTTTCATATCCAATTCTGATTTAATTCTCTTGTTGTCCAATTTTACATTGTATTTGGTTCATATTTCATTTCTTAATCCATTTGTATTCACTTGATATCAACGCCAAATTATTAACATTTTATGGTTTATTATATATATATATATATATTTCTCTCTCTCTCTCCAACTCTTTTTAAATTTTCTTCATGTTTTCAGTATTTTTGGCCAATTACCATTGAAGCACAAGCTATGGTAATATTATGATTGCACTTGTTAATTTATTAACTATGTGGTATTCTGTCTACACATTATCATTAATTATCTCTTTGGAGATTTTAGTAGAATGTTACAAGAACTTGATATGTTTTTTGAAATTCAAAGATATTATAATTATATATATATTGACATTGATAAAAACGATTTCTTGTTTTTTTTTTTTTTTTTTTTTTTTTTTTTTTCGTAGGGTGGATTTATAGTTTTAAAATAAAAGTTATTTTTGTCCGAAATCTTTGAAATCTTTATTGGTAATATATAATACGGTTTTACAGCCCGTGTATCCAAGCTCTCTTTAAACTTTTGCGAAAAAAACATGTATATTTAGTAGTGAAAACATGAGTTCTTAAAAAAAAAGAGCTTTAACTTTCAACCTCAAAGCAAAAATATATTAGAAGTTCCATGCATTCAATGCAGTGGTACACATCCATCCATTTTCAATCAATCCTTTTCATTCCCCCAGGCTAAACAGGCTAATCAATCTGGTTTGCCGTTTGTGAGGGGAAAAGCCTTAAAAAAATGTTGACGCATGCGCAAAGCGATGATATTCGTGTGGAAATTTGACGGAAGTTTTAAATATATAGATTAGTACGTGACTTTCATCAACAGCGGCCTTTAAATAAATAAACTACATATTAGATTATATAATATTATTTTAAATTGCTTTTTGTAACTTAATTAAATATATTTAAAGTTAAAACCCTTCATATTGTGAAAATTACAGCTACATAGATCCGTACCGGGAGCTAAAGGACTGGATGGTTGGTCGGTTGATTTATGATGCTACACGAGCCTACTGTATAGCTACACGAGGGCTAAAGGACTGGAAACAAACTACTTATTTTGTATATATATTATATATATATAATTATATATAAATTATATATATACACTCAAGAGCCAAAACATTATGACCACCTGTCAATAACGAGTTGGCCCATCTTTGGCCCGCAACACAGCTGCAACCCGCTTTGGCATGGACGCCATAAGTCCTTAGTAGATGGCCGGAGACAGATTGTACCAGATGTTTATGCAACGGTCACGCAAATCCGAGATACTGCGACTTGGTGGTATTTGAACTCTGAGCTGCCGTTCCATGACATCTCAAATGTGTGCTATCGGATTGAGATCCGGTGAGTTAGGCGGCGAGGACATTAACTGGAATTCAGCATTATGTTCTTGGAACCAGTCCAACACAATTCGAGCCTTGTGACACGGAGCGTTTTCCTGCTGGAAGCCTCCATTTCCAGTTGGGAAGACAGACGCCATGTAAGGGTGCAACTGGTCCGCAGTTATGTTAGATACTCCGTCGCGTTCATGGTCTGCTGTACCACAACAACGGATCCCAGAGACGCCCGTGAGAACGTCACCCAAAGCATAATACCGCCACCACCGGCCTGTGTATGACCTACTGTACATTGAGGGAGCAACCGTTCGCCTGGAAGACGGCGTACTCTGACACGGCCATCGGCATCATGAATGACAAACTGTGATTCATCTGACCAGGCAACTCTCTTCCACTGATCCATGGTCAAGTCGCGATGTTCCCGGGCCCAGCGTAGGCGTAGTTGGCGATGACGCTTGGTCAACAGAGGCAAATGAGTGGGACATCTGCTGCGTAGCCCCATATCCAATAGTTTCCGCTGCACAGTGTATTCCGATACAATTCTACTTCGACTGGCATTGCATTGGGCTGTCAGCTGAGCCGCTGTCTGACGCCGGTTTTGCTTCACCAAGCGGTACAATCTCCGACGTCTTTTTTCTTTGATGACTTGTGGACGTCCAACACCATGGCGTCTACTGTTGGTTTCACCGTCATTCATCCACTTTGCATAAGTACTAACAACTGTAGATCACGAACAACCCACGAGTCGTGCAGTTCCGTAAATGCTTGTTCCGAGCCTTCGAGCCATTACAATCTACCCTCTATCAAAGTCGCTTAGATCTGTAGCATTCCCCATCACACACAAAAACAGGCGCAAGAATGATTCCTCAGACTCTCCAGCAGCAGTCAAATACCACTCCCACCTGACCACGTACCTTCCACGTCATCCAGACGAGTTCATTGCAAAATGTGGGGGTGGTCATAATGTTTTGGCTCTTGAGTGTATATACACACACATATATACACACACACACATATATATATATATATATATATATATAAGGCTGAAAACAAACGACATTATTTTGTAAATATACTAGGGGACTCTGCCCCCTGCTCGCTACGCTCACCAACCCCCGTTCTGATTTCACAGCCTCTTAAAACCTGGTAATGTATCCTGTTTTAAAAAAGATGATGGTGATATCACGAACGGCGACTTTCTTCTGTAATCAGGTTATAATGCTTTTTCATTTAACTGGTTATAATGCTTTTTCGTTTAATTCATCATTTTTATTTTTAATATTCATGTGTAAACACAATTTTTATGACGTAATTTTCTTTATTTCCTGCTTTCAACACGTGATCATTTAATTATTATTTTAAACTTTCATTATTGTTTTTAATAGTCTCGCGTAAATACATTTTTTATTTGAGATAAAACATAATCCTTTGCACTTTATTTAGAAATTCGCAACAATATAAAATAATGATTTTTTTCAATAAAAGATTATTTACTTGATTTTTAAGGATTTTTTGAGTTTTTATTGTTCGACCGTGATAATTTTTTTATTTCTGAAAGCTTGTTATATTTCGCGTCTGTTGGTATGATTTTCAAATCCGTAGGATGGCTAGAAAAAAAAGTAATAGCTCCTCAAAAAAGTCCCTAGTAAAAAAGCGATGAGAATAACCCGGAATATCTACGCAGAATTTGATTGGTCCATTTCGTTTTTGGCTCAGTTCCAGATTACTTTTTTTTCATATAGATACATCATTCGCACTGACACCGGCATCTCTGAAGAACATTTTAAGTAAAAGCGATCTTCGTCTCCCGACCTACAAAATAAATGGAATGATCCACAAGCTGTGTTAGAGAGGTGAATTAAAGCACTACAGTTGCGAAAGACCTAACTTGGCAGTGGACATTATACTACAGAGAAGTATACGTCCGCGAGAAGAAATAGGTCTTTACTGAATTTGAAAGAAAATGCACTTTAAATCTGATTTTTTTAATATTTTTCCATTGAAAAGTGATTGACTGATTAAACAAAATTTATTTAGCTTAATGTATAGTCATTTTTATGATAAATGCCTGTAATATTAAAGATGCATGTTATATAGTGCGTATTTGTATAGTATTGCGTATTGTATAGTGCATATTTTATTGCACAAAAAATTTCTGGCGAGATGTTGGCGCCTGAAGCAAATCGACTTATAACCCTACGACCCCTCACTGTTAAGAGTGATTGATGTGTTACAGAAAATTCTCCGGTCATTACAGGAGATCGTAGATTTTTTATGTTCAATCAAATGTTTCATTTTTTAAACTATTGAAGATAGGGTAAAAACTTCGATGAATTTGAATTTCTCGGAAAATTTCACCTGAAGTACATACCAAGCATGTTGATAAAATATATAAAATAACAAGAATTTTCTTTTCTGTAAAAAAAAAAAAAAAAAAAAAAAAGAGGTTCTTTATTACGAGCATATTATTAGATTATAGAGATGGATTAAAATAATTTCTGCAGTGTAATACAAAATGTGAATATGATTGTATTTATTTTAGAATAGAATAAGTACACTGTTAAAAATTTGCAGCAAACTGTCCAGTCATTTGACCGTTTTTATAGAAAACGGTTACATAACAGTAATATAGTGTTACTCTGACCATATTATTCCCTATATTATGGTCAGAATAGAGTTAAATTACGGTTATGTAACCGTTTTTTACAAATACGGTCAAATGACTGGACAGTTTTCTGCAAATTTTTAACAGTGTAAAAAAGTTTTCCATTCTATTTCTATAGATTTTTTAAAAGTTATATTATAATGTTTGGAATGAAATTTGTACTAAAACTGAAATTGAGATGAAATTTGTAACGAGATTTAATTAGATTATTTAAAAAATTTACTTTTACTTTAAATATGAGCATATTTGAGTTCTGATAAGTTGAGATACTTTAATAGAAATTTGGGGTGCATTAAAATCTAAATAAACACTGAACACGATTTTTTTTATTTCGAAAATAAGGACAGAAGGAAGATTTTTATGCATGTTCTGTGTATTTTACAATCAATTTAATGAACCTAATGCATTCCAAAATGATGAGAACCGAAACAACAACCACAACGTTATTTCTAAATATTTTTCTACATTAAATCATGAATATTTTTTTAATTAAAGCACGTAGTGTATTTTAAAAAATAAAAAGGTACAGATGCGCGCTCTAAAAACAACAGTACAATCTCTGAAAAAGGCTCAGTGCCTGGGCTAGCATTTTTTTGCAGATGTTCAGCGCTAAACTCTTCTTAGGAGTAATTAGTTCATAGTTTTCTCGATAAAAACATCACTGATTGTTTACTGTAAAAAATATATTTTTTACTTCTTCCTTCGAAATGAAGAATGGAAAATATTGCTTTTGTAATATCAGTTTTTTAAAGTTGAGAAGAATATTTTAAAGATATTTTTAGAACTTCTCCCGTAATTCAAAACATGAAATGTGATTATGTGAATAATGATATGATGCAGAATAATGATTATGTATGCAACAGAAAAGGTATTGCTGTTTAAAATATTTAATTCATTTTTGTTAGCAAATAAATGTATCAAATTAGCAAGTGCTCTAACTTTGCAATCAAAAGACGTTTTCCATTTTTCTGGTAAGGCACAAGACCTTTCAGAAAATACTGTCAAAGTTGGCGTTTTGAACCGAATTCTTGATGTGGCAGCACGATAAAGGATAAAAACTGTTAAAAATACCTTATTAACAGCAAATATTATAGAAAAACCTTACATAAGTATTACAGAAATGTATTACAGAGAAGTAGTACAAAAAAAATCTCATTAAATACTGCTAATTTATGTCACAATAAATTTGACTTAATTTTTAAAATTGCATTTTTTAACATAAAATAAATGCAGTTTAAAAAGTTATCCGCACTGTTAAGGTGGTTCTCAAATGACCTGCTCAACAACGCGAAACCTTCTGACACATTTTCTGGTTCATTTTTAAAGACAAAGGCATGCCTGACGATTCATTTCGATTTGGAATCGAAATGAGTTTCCAGTTTTTGATAAATAAATTTCTTATTGAGTTATGAGCGATTAGTGTCACGTGACGACCGGTTTTTCTCCTTTATCGTTCTGCCACCTCAAGAATTCATTTCAAAACGCAAAAGGATCAAGGTCCATAAGCCATGCTTTTGGACCATGAAATAGACTAAAACTCAGTTTTGTTATACTGACTTAATTATTTCACTTTTTAATGTTAGAAGGTTTATCCTGTACGATTTCAACAATAGTTTTTGCATTTTGTTCGGATTTATATGACTTACACAAGCTGAAAGTTCGTATTATTCTTATTAATCGAATTTTAGTCTTATTTCATGGGCCAAAAACACGGCTTATGGACCCTGATCTTTTGACAGTATTTTATGAAAGATCTTGTGCCTTACCAGAAAATTGGAAAACGTCTTTTGATTACAAAGTTTCTTAATAAGAGCACTTGCTAATTTGCTACATTTATTTGCGAACAAAAATGAATTAAAAAAATTGTCATAAAGTAACCAGTTTGGATTTGATAACAGCTTTATTACAACATTATAAAAATTAAATGCCCCTCAAAATATTTAAATATTCAACTCCCTCCCCCTCCCCCACTTAAAAATGGTGTATAAAATTCTGCTTAAAATAGCATGTATTCATGTTAGGCTGTATATAACCGATTAAGTAATACATTTAAAGTTTTAAAAGAATGCGAAAAAAGTTTCTGCAGAATATATATATGCTAAATCCCAAAAGTGATTTCCTACTCGCCAAATCAATGATAATCCCCCGATATGGTAATCCTACTAAGGTGAAACTGCGTAAAGAGGCTAGCTAGCCTTTCTCTCCACTGCCAGATAAGATGTTCCCCAACTTTAGTGATTGCACAGGTCATTATCTATCAAAAAGCAATCAGAGGCAATACTTTCCGTTTGTATGGTTACCGTATCATTAGACCTGCTGCAAATTTCAAGAATTTAAAATTGTAATCTTTAAAGCGTATTGTTACAGTTTGTTATTAATTTCCTGTTAGTATTGATATTTAAAAAAAAGATTATTTCGTATTGGAATGGATTCTGTGAACTAATGTTGCTTTCTTCCATTTTTTTTCCATCTTAGATATTTTTATATAGCCAACAGCAATTTTTTTTCATTTCCTCTTAAGAACCACATGTAAATATTATTAATTCTTAAAAAATGTATATTATTTAAATTTTGAATAAAGCCACTTTTCTTTTTCACTTTACATTGAATTCCATGAAATCGCAATATACTGTAGAACTAATAAAGAGTTTCATATTTATTTTTAAACAGTTTCTTTCATTAACAAATGTGATAAAAAGGACGATATTAAAAAAATAAATAAAAACTCATATCATGTTCAATCACGATTTTCTGTCCAGTATTAAAACTGTGTACCTATATAACGTATATACACCTTAAAAATTGTGCAATCTGTGCCTACATAAGCATTTTAATAAAACTGCATAAAGAAAGAAAGAGAAAGAAAATGGAATTTGTGATGGCGCTTCCACAAAATGCTAACAATTTTCCAAATTGTTATTGAATCAGATTATTTCTACCCTGCTGAGATCGCGGATTGGTGAGAGTTAGACTTCAGTTTTGTTTAGGGTATGCGCAATTGGTCAGAATTTTGATTGTAGGCTACAGCGTCTTCTTGTGATTGACTTCACACATTATAAGCAAATGAGTATGCTTTATTTATATAGTACGCATCGGCCTGTATTTGCTTATAGTTATAGTCAAGGATCGGAAATTTTTGGAGTAGATTTTTGTGACAATGTTAAAAAATTTCAAATTACCGATATTTATATATATTTTTTATCGATATTTTTATTATTATTGTGTGTGTTTTGATCAATATCTTGTCGGTTTTAGAATGATTCCGCACGTTAAAAAGAAAACAGCACAGTATTTCGTACGCCAATAAGCAAGCTACCACTTATTTACTCAAGAACAATTTACTCTTTTTAATGACAGAAAGTTTGTCATTAAATGAGGTGAAAATTACTTACGGAATAACGGAATTTGTCATTGGAAACGACTTCAGAGAAAATTGTTGAAAACTCCTACAATAGAGGAAACAGTGAATTCTACTTTTTTTTATGCAGTTTTCTTTTATTAACAAATGTGACAAAAAGACGTTATTAAAACAAATGATAAAAACTGATTTCATGTTCCCTCACGATTATCTGTCCAGTATTAAAAATGTGTACCTATATAACATATATACACCTCGAAATTGTGCAATATGTGCCAAAATAAAAAAACCGGTTACAAGTAAACAGGTAAAAGATCGCAGTACCAGATAAAGGTTCAACATTATAGAAAATAATACATCAGCCGAACAGAATGATTTCCGATGTTGAAAATTTTCATTTATTTAGTGAAGAATAATTTATTTTTAAATGAAAGAAAGTTTGTCATGCAAATGCATAGAACAAATGGAGCTGTGAAAAAATTTCGTGTGATTTCGTGTCGTAAATACTATTACTGACGATTGATGGCGCTAGTAGCAGGACAAGTATAGCGGTCAAAGGCAACTTGCTGATTGAGAGGTCTGATACTATGATAAGGAGGTCTTGATTCAGGTGTGTGGAATTTATACAGGTCCAAATAAAAGTATTCAGATGCATTGCATCTTTTTGATAGATTAAAAAAAAAAAAAAAAAAAAAAATGCGGTTTCAGTTATAGTATTGGTTTTCCAAGTGAATTAAACTTTAGCATCTGAAAGAGTGCTTGCATTATCTAGCATTACTGTACTGGGTCAAACAAAATAATGCGAGTCCTATATGTTACCATATATGAATATTTATTACTGGATTAAGAAAGACGGATAAAAAGATTTATTTCTATCGTTATATAAATGATCACGTAATCTTTAATTTCCTTAAGGAATTAAATTTACACCATTTATATTTTAAAAGTATGATTTTATTAACAACAGTATTTCAAAAATTGGCTTGACGAAATTTTTTTAAAAACCATTTTTAAGTGAAAACATTTAAATCTGCCTCATTTACAGATTGAAATCATGCCGTCCAAAATAACATTCGCTCCAAAATAATACATTTCGTGCTTGATTATTCTGGGACTAAGTAAAATCTGACAGTGAGACAATTTTCTCATATTACTTTGTTATTGATATTAATTTAATTATTCTGTCGGAGTTTAATTTTATGAATAGATTAAGTGCTTAGCAGCATGGCTATCCGTAAGAGGGCTGTGACGGATGGAAAAACCCTGAACAACGCGTTTATAAGGTGTCTTAACGATAATAAATTATTTTGTTACTTTTGAAATAAATTGCTTATAAATGTTATGAGTACCCGTATACGCACCTATCCCCTACTCTTCTAAGTCCCAAACGATGACATTAAAATATATTTAATTCTTACAAAAAGTTTAGGGCCCAAAAATTACTTTTCAATTGCGCCCTTTTAAGGAGAACTCCGGCTTTTCCAACTCCTAGGATATACTTTTGTAACTGAAATATCGTCGACAATATAATAGTCGTAATAAATGTTTAACTCGATTAATATTCTAAGACAAATTTTATTTCGAATTTTGTATTGCTAAAATTTTGTATTCGAATTTCGTATTATCGAAAATGCTGCATTCGAATTTTGTATTACTAAAATTCTTTATTCTATTTATTCATTTATTTTATGTACTTGTGTTTTCTAATCAATGTTTTAGCGATATGAGAACATCATTTAGAATGTTAAAAGAAAACACCATAGTATCCTGAAGGTCAACAAGCTAGCAACTACTTTTTTAGTATATGAAATTGACTTTTTTTAATGACCAAAAATTTGTGATTAAGAAGGGGAAAATTACTCAACGGAATAACGGAATTTTTCATGGTAAACGACTTCAACGAAAAAGGTTGAAAACTCCTACAATAGAGAAAACAGTGAGTTTTATTCAAGTATGTCAATAATAGATGGCAGCACCAGAATAAGTTCACAAATTTATAAAAAATAAACACAAGGTTGTGGAACTGACTAAATTCTTATGCTGCTGGGGCCTCCGTGGCCGAATGGTTAAGGCACCACTCCGCTAATCGCTTCATAGCGTAGGAAGCAAGGCCGGCGGTGTTCGACTCCCGCCAGCTCCATTGCACACACTTTGTGGAGCTCCCGGATGTAACTCTTTGTGTTGTAAATTTCCTTGTACTTTCTCGTCAAGATTTATGTAATTGTTGAAGTCATGTCTGTGAATAAAAAAAATGTATATGGATCATTCGAGACGACAGCCTTGTAGCGATAGGTCTCAAAGCCCACCCCCCTTCAAAGTTCAAATTCTTATGCTGAGGTTTTTTTCTCTCTCTCCTCTATTTATTATTTAAAATATTGAAGGATAAGTCATATTCTTGAAAACTTATTTTAAATTTAGAAACATTTAGAAACCAAAGAGGCACTGTAATACCAAGCTCATATATATTTTTTTATATATTTACAGCAACTCTATATCCATGAGAATATTTCGTATTATCCTACCAACTAAAAATATGTTAATTAAAAATTATGTACTAAGTGATACATTTTTTTGTTGCTGTTGTTGTATAACTCATTAATACCGCAGATTTAAAGTGACAACTCTTCCTTGATGGTAGCTGTGCACACAATTGAATACATTTAAGAAATATAAGTAAGAATAGATTGAAAATCCAAAAAAGAAATCAGGCGTAAGTCCCTAAAATACTTTAAAACAGGGCTTGATTCAGAATGCATGAATATTACACACGCTAGATAAGCATATAATTTTGCATCTACGGATAAAAATATATGATATTAATTAAAAGACAAAGAACAACATCAATAACTAATATAAGGGGCATAAAATCCGCAGCTTTAATGAGTGTGTACAGTTTTATATGTATGTACGTATATATATATTTAAATGCGATAAATGGGGGGGGGGGGGTTGTAATTAAGGACTTAAAACCTTTATCGAAAGCATATTGAAAAGGTGTTGGCGTTTTATTTTGCATCCGATTATCTACGCGAGGGACGTAGGCCGTGCTTAGGATGCCTTCCGTGGGGTTCTTTCTAAGGGAACCTAATCCACATATTGAAAAGTATAAGATATAGTTGAAAAACTCTGTTCTGTAATACGTACAAGATTTGTAAAAAAAACCAACACCTGCACGTGTTTCAAGGCTTCATAATGCGAGCTCCTTCACTTCCAAGCGAATGATAGCGAGAATGAAGCAGCTACTAGCATCAAAGTACATGTATAATTTTTACCATTTTCTCCCTCTCCCTCATTTATTGTACTCTAAAGATTTTTGAAGGGGATCCTTTTGTGACGTTTTAAAATAGTTCGAGAGTATATAGTTTTCTGTTGCTTATTCTTTTTATTAAGCTGACTTTTACAAATTATGTTTTTACTAATATCCAGTTTAATAATCATGAAAAACAAAGAAACTGTTCATTTTATGCATAATAATGATTCAGAACATCTCCCAGATGAAGATTCTGCCTGCAGCATTGATTTTCTGTATGCTTTAAGTACTGACATCTTCCTATTTTTATAGTGTCTAAATTTAAAAAATCATTCGTTTAAAGATTTGTTTGCGGGCCAAAATTGGCAAATATTTTTATATTCAATCGCGAAAATTTTGAATCATATGGATGATTGCTGGTTACATAAAGTAACAAATCTTCTTCGGAATTTGTGGTTTGGATACAGAATTTCTGAATAAAAATAAATTCATGAAATACAAGCATATACGCTCTAATGCTACAGATTGGTCAATGACTGTTTTTATTTGTAGTGAATTTAAATTAATATATGTAGTACCAAATTTTAGTTCTATAAGTCATAAAAATATGTTTATTATTTTGTTTTCTGTATACAAGTTACATTGACAAAAATAAATATTTGATTAACTGTCATCGCTGTTATTTTTACGTAAATTATTAGAATAAAAATAAGATATTTTAAATAAACAAAATATAAACGTAATTTTTTGACTGTTATCTCTACATTTGGATAGATAATTATTAATTGAAATTTGCTATAATAAAAACACACACATGAATTATGTTTCGTTATGCTTTGTATTCCAATAACTAAAAACTACAAAAATATCTAAAATAAATTAGGTTTTTTAAGAATACCTGAAAAGCTCTCATAGAACTTACCCTTAAATAAAAATATCAATGATTTTAATCTTTGGTTCACAACTTTTATCGCGAGATTTAAAATACACACAGACATTTCACATATTTTTAATTTAATTCAGTTAATTAACGGTTTTGTGCACTTAATTCCGTTAAATACGTTTTCAAACCAGATATTTGAAAAAAAAAACCTTTAAATTTGTTTAATACTTTTTTTTTTTTCGCAACCACGCTAACCGCATATTTGAATTGAAAAACAATCATGATCACGATGATCTCTACCACACACATTGTGGGATGATGCAAAAGACATTAGAATTAAAGACACATGTGCGTTGCTGGTGTTGTTATCTTGGCAGCAAACAGCATCATAGTTTATAATAAAATGCTTTTATGCAAAATATAAAACTAATAATTAAACACTGTTGCATTCAAATAGAAAGATATATTTCCGGATATATGTTTGCCATTCAATCTGTTTCTTTTCCTTTTTTTTAACTACAGAAAATTCTAGATATTCTTTTATTTTAGACCCAAAAATTAAATCTTATTGAATAATTTTAGACCCTAAAATTAATAATCAGTGCTTGATGAAAATATTATTTTCATTTTAAAAATAAAACATTTTCCACATTTTTATAACCATAGTAAAAATTATTTTAAATAAACTATGTCAATTTTTTAGAGCATCATTTTTCTTTTATATTAAACATTAATATTACTGCAGAAACTTATTTATTGAAATCTTGCTACTTATCGCGCGTGCTGTTTCTGATACGGTGCTTTCTTTTAAATCATTTCTTGATATGAAAAAGGACAAATTAATACGAAAGAATAAATTTAAAAGAACCGTTGATTACTTATACGCCAGCATTTTAGAATTTGGGAAATAAAACCGAAGCATTTGCTTCTCAAACTCTATAAATGACAATTGCAACTTTTAAAATTAAAACTTACACCGGAATAATGAAAAGTGAATGTTTAAAAATATTTACAGGTAGTAGTGTTATAGCAAGTCATATTGATTTTTAGAAATGACATTCATGCAATGTCGACTGCTGACCCAGTCAAGCAATCGATGTTTCCGTAAATAACTGAAATCCCCACCAGTGGCTGAGAGGTTCTGCTGTCGATGCTGGTTGATGGTAGGTGCTGGGTTCAAACCCACTGTCGCGCTCGTTGACCAAACCGTTCGGAGTTTTCCGCGGTTTTCTTCGAACCTTGCCGTAAATACGGGTTAGGATCCCTTAAAAAGACCCCCACGGAGGGCACTACCCTCTAAGCCCTATATCCCTCGTGTTGATAATTGGCCGTTATAAATCAAGCCAACCCGTAAATAAACAGAATACAAAACTTTAAGTGTGAGTCACAAAATTCCGGAGTTTGTATCAAGTTTTCCAGTTCGTCCCATTATCATTCAGAATTTCCACAGGAAGATTTTTGCTTTATGTAATCACAAAATGACTATTCTTAATTTCGGTATGCATTCGAAATTTCTGACTAAATTTGCATGGCCAAACTACAACACTGGTTTGTGTTAGGTGCCTCCAAAACTTTTTGTAATTCTTCTAATGAGAATGAGCGGAGTTTACAATCAGGATCTACAATCGAGTCTGTAATGAAGTAGTGTCTCCCTCGGCCTTGGTGTATGCTGCTAAAATCTGAGGTTAGAGAATTGGTACTTTAGTGGTGGTGTTAGGAAAATAAATAGTAGCATACTGTTTCCGGCAACAGAAAGATAATTTGTGGAAGGTGAATGAATGTAGTTTATGTGTGATTTGCGTACATAAATAGACAATTGTACTTTTAAGGAATTAAAATGACTTTTTAACCCCTTCAGGTGCAAAGCACTCTTGTAGCTAAAATATTGAAATGATTGATTGACACCAGGATTCACGAACGAATTTTTTTTTTAAATAAGTAAACGTTTTCCTCATGTACCGTATAAATTCAAAATTTGATTACAAAATTCTGGTGTCATTGTGACATTTTGGGATTAAAATTAAGTGGTATATATAATATACCGGTGCCCTTCAAGGGGTTAAAACAGTAATTAGTCCGTAAAATGAAAAATTACTGACTGACACCGTAATTTACAAACGACTTTTTTAGGTAATAAGAATTTTTTATTTTAAGCTTTTATCCCAGAAACAAAATTTTATTAAAATATTCCTGGTGCCGGATGAAAGTTTGGAATTAAAATTAGGTGGGCCCGGAGTGGGACCACTGTGCCGGAAATGGTTAAAGCCCATAGTCATGTCCTTTGCTTTTGCAGCACGTTACGATTTGACTATTTATTTACGATTACGGCAAAATAGATATCAATACGTTGATAAATAGTGTTTTAATATTTTATACTTGTGTTTCGGCAGCAATGTAGGGAGGGGCGTTTGAACAAGACGGGTTGGGTTGGGTTGGGTTGATTATTGACGGCCAATTATCTACACTAGGGATATAGGCCCGGGGGGAGTGCCCTACGTGGGGGTCTTTCCCGTAAACCCTTAGAAAGTCTTAACCCTTAGTCTTAACCCGTATTTACGCATGGATAAATCCACGGCTCGAAAAAAAACCACGAAAACTCCGAACGATTAGGCCGACGGGCGCGATTGGGATTTGAACAAGACGGAGCAAAGCAATTTAGATGATTGCTTATTTATCTCTACTATAGAATAACAAACAGGCTAAAAAAACTTTTTAATCTAAAAGCATTTTAAACATTTAGACAGTCCCTTTCACATTTGCTAGAGGGCGGGGAGTGTAGAAGATTGACTATTTCTTTTTATTTTAAAATAAAACAAAAATACGGCAAGCATTTTTTTATGAATGAAAGCGATTAAAATTGTTTAGGTTTTGCTAGCTGGCAATGAATGCAAGGATGTTCATTTAAAAGAAAGATTGTTTATCAATACTACAAATATGTCAGAAAGATTTTCTGAAAGATAAAGAGTCTTAAATATTTTTCACCTTGGGCGCTGGGAGAGACAATGGCAAAAACAAAAATTTTGTTAAAAGGGAGGGCGCGTGTGAGCAGTTTAGATGATTAATTATTTTGAAATTATAACAAACAGAGCAAATTAAACAAAAAAAAAAGAAAGAAAGAAAGAAAGAAAAATAAATAAATAAATAAAAATAAAGCTTTCTACAATTTTAATTTAGTGTGGTATGAAATAAGGGGATAGGCATTTCGGTGCGTAGGATGATATTTAGATAAAAGAAAGTTTTAAGAGGAATGGCAATAGACCGGAAAGCAGACGATTTTCATCCATGCTAGGAGGAGCAATGTTATTTGAATTCAAAATGCAATATACAATTTATCTGAAAATAAAGCACGTTTTTCAATTTAAAATTTGAATTTTCATGTCTAAAAAAGCATTGTTATATATATAATGACATTTTCAATGTATTACAGTTTTCTTTCGCGTTTATTGAGCTGCGATTATTAATTTTTTTTCGCATTTTTTTTTTATTCCCGTTTTCTTTTTATAGATCAGTGTTAAAAGAATAAAACATGTTAGAAATGCATTTATTTATTATTTTTCTACTTTAAAAAACTTTGTTTTTGCGATTTTTAGGAACAATTTAAGAAAATACTTTTTATTTATTTATTTGCATTTTTTTGATTTGTTAGAATTTTCACAGGTCTAATCAATACGTGCTGTAGACATAAACTGACTAGCGGCCTATGCTTCTTTTAAAATGTATAACAACAGGAAAATATTAGCAAATTATTCGATTGGAATGTATTTGAATTATTATTTTTTTAATTTCGATTTTAAGGTCTTGAAAATTTTATTTTGTCGAGTTCAGTTTGGTTTTAAATTAAAATTTCGAAGATTTTTTTTCCGGTAATTATAAGTAAATTACATTTATTTTGATAGTTTTTAAGTTGCGTTACGTTCTAAGTGCTCAAAGTTTTTAATATTATTGAATTTGTTCATAAGTTTAAAAAATAATAATAAAAAACATAATTTGCCATTGAATAGCTTTTTTTCCTTATTATTATTATTCGATAATTCGGCGATAAATTTATATAGCGTGTCGATTCTCTCTCACTCTCCTTTCCTTTTTAATGACAAAGTCCTATTTCTTTTACTATGGCTCGTTTATCGTCGTCAAGAATGGGGAAGCGCTCTTTTGGATGACTGCCAAAAAACTGGCTGCTATTTTTATCATTCTTATATCACTTCCAAATATGGAGTAATTGTAATTTTTATATAACCGAATAAATACAACGGTGCTTTCAAATGAAAATCAGTTGAAAACTACAGCTCAATTTAGTGACTTTTTAAGTTATTTTCAAACGTATTTTTTATTTAAAAATAAAATCTATCTCAACAATAAACGATTTGCTACAATAATGTACTTAACTAGTGGCAGTGTTATTAAAATTGGCATTTCATTATAAACAATGAATTTAAAAAAGGCTAATTAGTAAATACCACAATTTGGCTTTAAACTAAAATATGTTAACGAAAATTCAGAGTATTATTTTATATTAATCATGAAACGAATATCAAGTTAAGTTACATTTGTTAAAAGATATGTTGCATTAGAATATGCTCGGAATTGTATCTCAATTTTTTTTCCCTTAACTATAGGATTGTCATAAGAAGTGGGCTATGTTAAATATTATTGATTTGGCTTTCAATTTTATCTTTTTGTTTTATTTTATTTATATTTATTTATTAAGGCATTCTGCAATATGACTAGAGTTTATAAAAGTCCCCGTTAATTTCTTTTATGCACACATTTTCCTTTTTTGGATGTCACAAAGTATAGCTTTCAAGTTTTGCTTTCTAAATTTTCACAACTATTCGTTACAATATTTAAATTGAAACTTACAAAGGAGAGTTTAAAAGTAAAATTTTTTATTACATCACACAAATCTACTTTATGTGGTTAAATATAATGTACTATTCATGCACATCGGCGGCTGACTATGTCACGCAGTGGATGCAATAAATAGTAAACAAAAGGAATAAACAATTAACAAATCTTATGCTGCATGTATTGGTATGCAGCACCGTGTAAGTGTAAGCAGACTAAATCAGTTAGAAGTTAAATACAGTCACTTCTGTTAAAAATCATTAGAAAATTTAGCGTGAATTCTTCTAACAGTTGGCTTTAACGACGTAACACTTTTCCCTCCACCTCCATAAAAAATAGTCCTTCTGGCCTCTACCGGAAGGAATAGGTACAGAGGTGCAAATATCTAGGTGCCAATAGGGCTGATTCCCTCCACTAAATTTTATTAGTATTCTTCATCAAATCTTATTAGTACACATTGCGAAAATTTTATCATTATTCTTATTATGCGAAGAATACTAAAAATTTAGTGGTGGAAATCGGCCCATTGGCGCCTAGAGTTTTACACCCCTGAAAAGATATCTTCCATATTCCATGTTTTTAAAAATTCAACTCATTTTACTCAAACAGTGGAAGATAAAATTCTTGGAAACCGATTATAGAAGATTCAGTCCCAGTATTCGTTAATACTGAATTTGAATGTGAATTTCAGCATGAGAGTTACAGCATAACAAAACTCAGATTGTTTGAAAATGTCTGCCACCCTAGAATTTCAAACTGCTATAACTCACCCATTTTTTAATATAAAGCCAAAACAAAAAATGCTTCGGAATCCTTGTATCAAGTTCTAACACTTAACGGATTTTTTTTTTCACTTTATAATTTTTTGTACCTATTTTTTTCAGAATTTTAAAAAACTTACAATATTTTAAATGCTACCACTTTGAAACAAGATGGCGAATGAAGCTGGCCAACAAACTCGGTCGAGTCCTTGGTATATCATGTACACATGGTCAGTCACATTCATATCGCTTCATAAATACGAGAGTTACAGCATAACAAAAATCAGATTGTTTCAAAATGACAGCCACCCTAGAATTTCAAACTGCATTATCTCAGCCATTTTTAAAGATATATCCAAAACAAAAAGTGCTCTGGAATCCTTGTAGCATGATCTAACACTTAACGGAAACATCTTTTTCAGTTTATAATTTTTTTGTACATATCTTTTAATTAATTTCTTTTTTTTTTTTTTTAAACTGGCCGCCATTTTGAAACAAGATGTTGAGACTTATGCACACACTCAGTCACATCCAAATCGGTTCATAAATAAGAGAGTTACAACATGATAAATGTCAGATATATATATAAATCAACATTCGAACGGAGGGTGATTTTGATATCTGGAGATCATGATCGGTGAAAATATACCAAAATTTTCTGGAACTGCTGTCCTCCGAACAAACTGTAATAGGAAGCTTTTAGTAATGAAAGCTACCTAAACACACACACGCACAAAATTCATAGCACTTGGTAATAACAATGAATGCTTGAAGCAATATAATTTCTAGCATTTTGTGATTGTTTAAACATATCACCTTATGCCAGTTATTTTCGGCGAAAAGAAATAGCTTTTTCGATTTTCCTGAAAGAACTGTCTTAAGAAACCTGTTCTCCTTTTTTAGCTAATCCCTATTCTCAGATCTGTAGGAATCTCCCTAGGTCTAGATGAATTCAAATACTTTTAAGAATTTGGGAAAGATTTCCATATATCTGGATAATTTTTGGATAAAAAGAAATACTTTTCTAAAATTTTCGGAAAAAGTACTTTTATTTCACATTTAAATATTTTATAGATAATTGTGTCGAAGAAAATCAGAATATCATTAACTTATCAGACATTAAAAAAAGAAAAAGAAAAAAAGAAAACGCTTACTCTTTACAGTTAGTCAGAAAATCAAGCTGTTGCTCAGCTGATTCAAAGAGTATTTACCAATCTTCGGATTTGGCCGTGCGTGCATACAATATTAAGATTCCAGGTTGTTGATATGCTGATTGCATTTAAATTTTTATTTTATATTGGTTCAAAAATTTTTAATAATTATTTGTACCGATAGGAAAAATTGCATTTTCATTTAATACTAGTAGTAGTTTTTACCAGATTTGACGGAGATTACTCATGTTTTATATAACCCAATGAAAAATTAAATGTAATGACCTTTATTTTTCTGATAATTTAATATATTTTCCATAATATATCAATGAAACAAAAATAAATTATACATACATTTTCTTTGTAATAAAAATTAATTTTCATTCGGAAGAATTTTTTGAATATTTTTAAAAATAACAGAAAATTTAGCTATGGGATACATTAAAAAAAAATGAATTGAGATTATGAATATTATTACCAATAGTAAAAGTAGTTCTAATTAAACTGAACGGTGTTTTCCATTTAACTATTTCGAAAAAAAAAAGACTACTATTCTTGCAATATGTCAATACCAGTCTTAATTTATTGCAACTGAATCAACTTACTACAAAAAGAAGATAAAAATATTATACTCCCACCGGTAAATATAAATAATTATACATTTAAAGAACATACATCTTTGATAAATAGACTACATATAAAAAATTATAAAAAATTTAAAAATATATATATAAAAATATCTATTGTTGTAACGCTATCTGTAATCTTCCTCTTATTATTATTTTTTCTATTAGCTCATGTTCCCGTTTTTTATTTTGTTACCCCCCCCCTCTTTAATTTTTTTTGTACCAACAACAGTTCAGTACTCTTTACAGCCAGTCTTCTCTACTTGTCATGTACTCCGGGGATGTGTGGTATAGACCACAGAAGCCTCGGTGAAAGACCTTTCGAAATAGACTACCTCCCATCCCCCATTCAAATGATGATTGAGCACCCGCGCCGTACTAAATTTTCCTCCTAGATTTTTAAAAAGAATTATACTGATGATAGAAACATCTTTCCAAAAGCGATTTTCAATTTCTGCCAAATTAACGTTTAGCTTAACGTTTTTAGCGTTGTATTTCGGCGAAAGTACTCGTCGGCGTTCCTGCCTATATAAAAACTAAAACAAACAGTGTTATTTTGCCTGCTGCAAGAGAACAGGTCACGTGACGCCGAAACGAACATGAAGACCTGATTTGCTGCAAAAAACGGGCTTTTGTTTGTTCGTTTTCAAACATGACAGACAAATCTATTGTGCTATTTGCTATTCTCTCATCATATTTATTATTTATGTTGCCAACATCCCTTTTATCTATGCATTTACAAAACGCACAACAATGAATAAGGTATCATTCGAAAGGTTTTTGAACCGGCTTCTGACATAGTACACTCACATTTCGTTAAAACATGTTTTTAAATTAAATATTGCAGTTAACTAAATATTAAACCCCCATTGTTTTTATAAAGGAAATAGAGGGTTTTTCTGAAATCAAAGTTGCCACAATTTAAATACCGCAGTATATGGTGCACAACAGTGATTATGAAAAAAACAATAATTAGTACAAGGGTTTATTTATGATTAAAAAGCAAAATTCAAATTCAAATACAGTGAAACTTCCATTTAACGAAGTCTCATCGTTACACTTAAAAACTTCGTTATGAAGAAAATTTGTTCAATAGAAATCAACTTAAATTCATGAAATTTTTCCTTCAGATATGACAAACAAGTATTGATTTCAGAAGCATTTGATTCAGTTTCAATTATGAAGCCGTCTTTTACAAAACAGTTGTGTACGGTCGATGAAATTACGTCACATTCCCAAGCTGTGGCTCAAGCTTTCATCAGCTCTGATACACAGGTTATCAAACTAATGTTTTCACTACATTGTCTTTTTCGATAATGTGCTTCAAGATTTTTTTATTATTCCTTAGACTAATGACTGAGGTTTAAAGTTGTATTGGCAGGAACACAAATAACTTTGATGTTCTTCGATTTGTATTTTGAAGCACATTCTTGTGGATGTACAAAGCAATTGTCTATCAGCAATGGAAGGTCAAAATGGTAACTGTCTGACTCTAATTGATAGTTTTTCCTTCAATGCATCTGAAGCCATTGCGTCACTGCATCTTCTATCATTGAATGTAAAAATGGCATTTTGACTTCTCCCAACTGTCAGCGCTGGAATCTCGGTGTGGGAGAGTAATGATAACAAGTGTTTTTCTTAGTGTGAAAAAAAAGTTTTATTTATCACCAAGCAGAATGGAAATTATATAAATGTGTTCATTTTCATACAATCCGCTGAAACAAATTCGCATATCCATCGGAACAGAATTCTGTACAAGTACAAAAGTTGAATAAACTTCGTTATATAGAATATATTTTTCGTAATATGGAGATTAATTTATATGCTAATGGTGTTCAAAGTCAAAGTTCTGCAGAAAATTTCGTTTAGTAGAAAACTTCGTTAAATAGGGACTTCGTTAAAAGGAAGTTCCACTGTATTTAGAAGAAAAATAAACCATTGATCGACGCAGCAGTGGTATTTCACGTGTAGTCTAAAACGTATGCTTTGTTATATTAAATTAAATTGTATTTCATATGTACTCAGTACTATTTCTTTATCTCGTGTTTTTTCCGAAGCGGATGACGTCATGCCCTAATGCAGTTAAAATACGATTGTTATTTTTTTTTTTTCGCGCGCGTGCCTTTTGCTAGTCCGATCAGTTTTTACTGTAACTCTGATTGAATAAATGAGATGATGTTCTGGCGTGAATAACGTTATTTGCAGATATTTTTATCCTTGAATTTTCTTTAGAAGTTCAAATCTTCATCTAAAAAGCATTAGATCCAGTGAGAAATCCAAGCATGGGTCCACTGGTGTCCTATATTTAAATTATTTGGTGGCTAGGATTCTGATGTAACAAAAAAACATTTTTATTGCCCTTTAATGCATTTGAAATATGTCTCAAGAAGATACTTTTAACATTAAAATTTTGATTACATACGCGCAGAAAAATGGAGGACACACAGTATTAGTTTGAAAATACATTTTTCATGAAATCTCCAGCAATATAATGAGAATGTTCCTGAAGAGCCAACAACAAGTATTTGAAACTGAATGTATTACGTGTGTCCAACTTTCATTATACTGTACTTGCGGGGATGTCTTTTATTTCAAATCAGTTAGCTAAAAATTAAACTAATAATGATCATTGGAAAATAGTTACTATCTTATTTTCTTTTTATTTCGTAAAATTATTGTAATTTCCAAAATTAAATTAATTTTTTTTTTAAATTATGAAATAAGATATATATCTATGGGCGCTTGCAAGGGGAGGGCAGTTGTCCTTCCCTGAATTTTGAAATTAATAAAACATTATTTTTTCTCTCTTAATATTGAAATATATATATATATATTCTCAAATGATTTAAAGTAATTGAATACCAACTTAAAAAATATTAATGCATTTTTGTCAGAGGGGTGGGGGAAGCTCTGCCTTCTTACGAATCCCCATGGAGAAGACGTTCTAGTTTAGAGTTTCTTTTTTTATGATCACGTGTTAAAAATATCCCAAACAGAATATTGGGAAAAGAGCTGCTTACCTAACGAAAAGAAATAATAATCTATATATGTATTATTTGCCACTTTTCTGTATGTTTGCTTTATGTTGCATATTTAAAAATTGTCCTGCTCGTGGGGTTCTGAGAAAGCAGTCTGCAGGCACATCTTTTCCAAAATCTCACCCCTCCACGTATTCTGTTCTGCGGTCTTCCATGGGTATCTTTCTCTAAATATTTACAATGTAAGCTGATAATATATCTGTTCATCACAATATATATATATATATATATATATATATATATATATATATATATTGTGATATATATATATATATATATATACATCATATCCGGTATATATATATATATATATATATATATATATATATATATATATATATATATATATATATATATACCGGGTGATTATAATTAAAGTTTCGATTTCAAAAATCGATAATTTTAAAACTACTGGTCAGAATGACTTGATATTTTAGAAGAACAATCGTGAGGCAATGGAATTTTGTTTGGCGAAGGAAAAAAAATAGTTCCAAATTGTGCCGATAGATGGCGTTGTCAGGGTAATGTCAGGGGAAAGACCAAAAATGTATTCTTGAACCCTTTCCGACGCGGTGTAAATTTGTTTGCAAAATGATGAAATAATAGACTGACACCGGAATTTACAAACGAATCCATTAGTAAAAAGAAACTTGCTTATTTTCTGGTTCTTAATGAAAGGAAAATTTTAATTAAATATTCTTGGTGCCGTTTGTCAGTTTTAGAATTAAAATTGGGTGTCCTTTTTTGTGACCACCGCCCGTTAAAGGGCTAAACATAGGAATGATGTTGCCAAAAGGAAAAAAATAGAGTTCAGAGATTTACTAAAAATTTAGTAGCGAAAAGACAAGACTACGTGTTTACAGCGACGACAGCGATAATGACAAAAAAAGAAAAAAAAAGAGCTTCATGGAACAAACACCTTACTGATTATTAAGGTATAAGTTGCTCAATATGCCCTCCGCCTTGTTCCGCTACTAATTGGAAGCGCAAAACGGCATGCTCCACAACAGATCGGAGGGTATCTGTACTAATGCAATGGGTGTGTTGTGTGATGCTTGCCTTCAAGTCGGCTAGATTCTGAATCCGCCCGCTATAAACAACATTCTTCAGGTACCCCCAAAGCCAGAAATCACACGGGTTTAAGTCAGGGGAACGTGGCGGCCACGTTGTTGGAAAATGGCGGCTTATGATCCTATCATCTCCGAAATTATCACTCAGTAGCTGCTTCACAGTAGTAGCAATGTGCGGAGGAGCGCCATCTTGCATGAATATTATGCGGTCCACACACTGACGCTGTTGAGGTGCCGGAAGAACATGGTTACGTAAAAGTGCTTCATACCGCTTGCCAGTAACTGTGCAGGTAACGGGACCCGCAGGTGTGATCTCGAAGAAAAATGGACCGACGATAAACGCTGCCGTTATTCCGCACCACACAGTGACCTTTTCAGACTGAAGAGGTAATGGCTGTAGCTGGGACGGATTCTCGGTCGCCCATATCCTGCAATTTTGCGTATTTACAGAACCTTGCAAATGAAAGTGGGCTTCGTCAGACCACAGAATGTTCCATGGCCATCCGTTGTCCACTTCCATCCGGGCAAGAAATTGTAGTGCAAAAGATTGACGTACTTCCAGGTCAGCAGGTAGCAACTCCTGCACATGAGTTATCTTGTACGGATAACAGCGTAAGACGTTCCGTAGGACTTTACGCACCGTGCTGTTCGGCATATCCAGCATTCGGCCAATCCCCCTTGCACTGCTGATTCCAGCATCACTGTCAGTATGTTCCTGTAATGCTGTAGCCACATCTTCCACTGCCGCAGCTGAAACTGGTTTCCTTCCTCTACCCCGTTTAACGTCAAATGAACCGGTCTCTTCGAATTTAGCAATCATTTTTTGCAGACCATTTGTTGGTATTGGACCTTTTTTTATGGATTTTAATGTCCGAAACTTCCTAGTAGCTGTAAGTGCACAGTCATCGTTGTTATAAAAAAGCTTCAAGAGCAGAGCGCGATCCTTCATAGTCAGAGTCATGATGAAGCATTCAGGCAAAGAGCTGCTGCTCTGCATTTTTATGGTTGCTATGTCTGCGATGCGTATGTCACGTATTAGTAATTTGCATATCTTCAGACAATGTGAACCCAGACAGCGCCATCTATGGGCACATTTTGAAACTTTTTTTTTTCCTTCGCCAAACAAAATTCCATTGCCTCACGATTGTTCTGCTAAAATATCAAGTCAATCTGACCAGTAGTTTTAATTAAAATTATCGATTTTTGAAATCGTAACTTTAATTATAATCACCCGGTATTTAATTAAAATTTTCCTTTCATTTAGAACCAGAAAAATAAGCAAGTTTCTTTTTACTAATGGTTTCGTTTGAATATTCCGGTGTCAGTCTATTATTTCATCATTTTGCAAACAAATTTACTCCGCGCCGGAAAGGGTTCAAGAATACATTTTTGGTCTTTCCCCTGACGTTACCCTGACAACGCCATCTATCGGCACAATTTGGAACTATTTTTTTCTTTCGCCAAACAAAATTCCATTGCCTCACGATTGTTCTGCTAAAATATCAAGTCATTCTGACCAGTAGTTTTAAAATTATCGATTTTTGAAATCGTAACTTTAATTATAATCACCCGGTATATATATATATATATAAAATTTTAAAATATATATATTTAGAAAAATTAAAATCGGAAAGCTTAGAAAAAATATTTAACGCTTTTTATGTTGTACTGTTTGCGGTTGTTGAGCTTTCTTCCAAGATTTTAATGTTGTTATCTCTGAATGCATTTTGTCAGTATTTATTATATCTAAACTATTATATCTAAAAGTCTGTGATAGATACAGTAATGAGACTTCGTACAATTATTTTTTCGTACAGATTTTTTTTTTTTAAATTTTTTATATGGTTTCTTCTTATAAAATGTATTCATAAAAATATTACATTTTTCTTTAAAAACATTAAATTTATTTTGAAAAAATAGTGTTAAAAATTAAGAAGAGAAATTAATATTTATTCTTTTCTGTATTCAAAATTAAAAAGGGTCACTTTCGCTTTCGGAATATAATATCAATTATTAAATGATGCTACAATTAATGTTTTTAATATTTTTAAATTATTATTACTATTATTTGTTGCATATGGAAACGATGATATCGGGTGCGTCATAAATTCGTTAAAACTTTAAAAATTAATTAAAAATAAATGCATGATGCAAAAAAATTGCGGCTTCCACGAATGGGATTAGGGAAAAATCAGATTTTTTTTTTTTTTTTTTTTTTTTTTTTTTAATAAAAACAAAGTTGTGGTTCAACAATCACTGATAGATAGCGCTGACATGCGTAAAATGAAGCATATGTATACAAATCCGGCTGTCAATAAAACACCTCGATACATATAGATTCTTTATTTCATGCCGTCAGATGCTATATTTACCAAATCAAGCGTTGTTGATTGAGAGACCACTTCACTCAGGCGAAAACACCCGCTGGCTAATGTTAATCCTATGAAGGAAATAATTTACGATACCTTGTTCACATTTCAATATTTTTAAATGATTTTTTTTTTTTCATTGAATAGCTGAGATCAATCTCTGTGCACGCTCCTTTGTACTTTTTCAATTTTCATTACAAGTTTTTTTTTTATTAAGATACTTTCACTTTCGGAACCGGTTTCGAAAGTGAAAGTATCCTAAATAAAAAAAAAAAAAAAAAAACTGCTACAAAAATCGGAAAAGTACAAAGGCGCGTGCATAGAGATTGACCTTAGCTATCCAATGAAAAAAAAAAAAAAAAAAGAAATGCGAACGAGATATTGTAAATTATTTCCCCCCATAGGATTAACATTAGCGAGCGGGTGTTTTCGGCTGAGTGAAGTAGCCTCTTAAACCCTTTTACAAGAACGGGAAATCAGCAACCGGTCCATTGCGAAAATTCCGCACGGTAAAAGGACTCAATACCAGAATAGGGTCGTTTCATATGCTCGGGTACTGAAGCTTGTCAGATGCTTCGAATAAACGGTTCTTTCTTACTATAAGCCTGATTTGCATTCATCTGCTTCATATTGTCCATGCCAGCACCATCTGTCGGTAGTTTTTTGAACCACAACTTTTTTTGTTATTAAAACAAATCTGATCTCCATCTACTCCCATTCGTTTAAACCGCAATTTTTTCGCATCATTTATTTATTTTAAATTATTTTTTAAAGTTTAAATGAATTTATGGTGAACCCGGTATATGAATATATATGTATATATTTCAAGGATTAAAATATTTATTAATAAAAATAAGAAATGTTGTGTTCCGAAAAACTTAATGTGTAAGAATTTAACAAATGTCATTTAGTTCATTAAAAAAAAAAAAAAAAAGCCTCAGAACGAAAGGACTGACCGAAAGGAAATCATTTTAAACCTTTGCTGTGAACTATAAATGTAGTATAAGTATTTTTGTAATAAAAACTAGGGGGCTCTGTTCCCTGCTCGCTACGCTCACCAACCCTCTGATTTCACAGCCTCTTAAAACCTGGTAATGTATCCTGTTTTAAAAAGATGATGGTGATATCACGAACGGCGAGTTTCTTCTGTAATCAGGTTATAATGCTTTTTCATTTAACTGGTTATAATGCTTTTTCATTTAATTCATCTATTTTATTTTTAATATTCATGTGTAAACCCGATTTTTATGACGTAATTTTCTTTTTTTCCTGCTCACTCACCAAATTATAGAAATTGACATAATTTTTATTTTAAATAACGAAAAAACAAATAAATTAGTATAACAGTAATAAAAATGTAAATAAAACGTCGAAATAAAAATAACTTGATGACGTAAACACGTGTTGTCAAGTGAATGTGACATTTCGATCAACCATTATTGGCATTTAATCTTACAAGTACCTAGTAGACCAATCCTCGCTCGGTCATTTTTTTTCAACAGGTATTTTTTTATTTTTTTTTATTTATTTTTTTTTTTTTTTGCTAGCTTATTTTAATTACTTTTTTTTATTCATGGAATTTTCCAATCGATTTTTAACACAATTCCTGATAGGCAAGAATTATATAAATTATGTTGAAAAGTGTTTTGCCGATGACAATACAACATTTTAATATTTTTACAACTTAATTATAAACTAGATGGTACCCGTCATAACTTGACGGAAAAAATTACAATAACAATATTAGTAAAATAAGCTTCTTTATTACATAAGTAGGGGTGCTTATGAAACAATCTTTCAATTATTTTATTTTAAAAAAATTCTCCCAGTGAATTACGTTATTATTTCCGATGCAAACTCCAAACAAACAATCCGTAAACAAAATGGAAATCAGTTTGACATTACCGCCCTATTCCTCACGGCAAGAAAGAAAATTTCCTGAACCTATGAAGTATCATACAAATAGCATATCCCTACGTTCATCTCATATTCAGTCAATAAAAGAACATACTAAATAAGGCACACATCCCCCCCCCCTCTGTGATAATGCAACCGAATGAGCTCCTATGCGCATGTGCATTGCATCTCCCCAAACGCACTGTCGAAATTCGACGTTAAAAAGAAGTTTTAAAATGTTTTGATTAAAATTTTTAAAATGTCTTCTTTAATCATTGTTCGTTTCAAATCCATATCTTCTTAAACGCATACATTGTTTTAAGCTAATCAATTTTTATGTAAAGATGAAGAATTTTTTTTTTTTTTTTACAATAATAAATCAATCTACAGATAAAGGAGATTTTTAATGTTTTCAAGTGTAATTTATTTGTATGGTTTCTTCATTCCTTTACATAATCAGGATGATTATACCTTTTCCATAATTAAGAGAAATAATGTAAATAAATAAATATCCAAGATTATTTTTGATTCTGTTTTCATTAATATATTGTAAATTTTATTGTTAAAAGTTACTGATAAATGATACTTTAGTAAATGGGGCTTTTCTTAATTATTTTTATTATTATTATTATTTTTCTTTTTTTGAGATTTAATGGCAACATTCTTCCGTTTGTTTATTGGGCGCTGCAGTTTGGCGAATTATTTGAGGTACTTTTCTGATAGCAGGGCGCCAATGAAGTATGTGTGTATATATATATATATACAAATATATATAATGTATATAATTTGGTTTTTCTAGTATTGAATTTATGTGGTTTATAGATTTTGGTTGGCTTTTGTGATAAAGATTCTGCAAGTAATTTTCCATTGGAGTTTATTATTATGTGTGTGTATATATATATATATATAATTATAATATCTATGAATTTCAAAAAACATATCAAGTTCTATTCTACTTAAATCTCCAAATATATATATTTTACTGGCGCCGGCTAACCGAAAAGTACCTAATTTACATATAGTTTTTTTTTCTTAATGGGACGACGGGATAATGCACGGAATTTCGACGGGATAATGAATATTTTTGATGGTACCAGAAAATTTTTCTGTATTTTATAGTTATATTAAGAAATACATATTTTTATAATTTGATGAATCACTTATTTGTTTACTTTTTCATGCATTATATTATTGAAGGTTGTTAGTTCTCTTATTCGTTTAAATATACCCTACTTATATAAAAATAGCGTGTGTTCTCTGTGGTGTTTCGCATAAACGTTGTAAAATGCAGGTTATTAGATTTTATCCAACTTTGCTGTCATAACAGCTGATGAAGCAGCCCATTTTGGCGATTTTTTTGTTACCTGTAAAATGTTTGTTTTTGGTACAGCCCGAACTAAGAAAAAATTGAGTACTTTTCCATTATACGGACACCATTGTCGCCAAGCATATATTTACATGTATGGCATGGTGTCGTTATAACGGAAAAGAACCAAAATTTGCGATCGATCAAATAATTAAATTTCGTTAAACATTAAATTTTCTGGTACTTTTCTATTATCCAGTCTACCACTTTTCATAACAAAAAACTATCGCCACACTGTAAAATTAAACGCCAAAAATGCAGTCCGATTTACTTGATGTCAGAAGCAATATACGTGTTTGTTACGTCATCAAGTGGTTTTTAATTCGAGATTTGCGTCTATTTTCCTTATGTTTTACTGAATTATTAGTTATTTCATTAATTAAAATAACAATTGTGTCCTCAAATTCATGTATTTTATTTATTTATTTATTTTGATATTTCAACGTTCTCCTGTTTATTTGGCGTTACAGTTTGGCGATAGTTTTTTGTTATGAAAAGTGGTCGACGGGATAATAGAGAAGTACCAATTTTCTTATTTTTAATCTGAGAAAGAAACAATAATCATGGATTTAATTATTTTGCAATATTCGGTGCAACCAAAATAATTTTGATTAAATCAGTACATATATCGCAGACGCACCTGGGTTATTTTTTGGCGCCTAAACGACGATTTTTGCTTTGTATGGCTATCTGGGGTTTTATAATAAATTTGAATATGTGTGTAAATAAATAAAATAAAATAGGTACTTTTATGTTAGCTGGGCGTCAGGGATAACTCTCCAAATCTTGTTTCAATTGGAATCATTTAAATTGCAACATTTTACGTGAGATTTGTTATTCATATTGATATGTTTACGTTTAGATATTTTATTATGATTATATTCTAGCTAATTAAGTTTTTTTTTAAGATTTTATACTACAATGTTAAAATATTACCTAGTTGATATTAGCTAATGTCAAAAGATTGGCGAACCACAGAGTTCAGAAAATAAACTCTATGCCCTCAAAAGTGGGAGTTGCCGTCTTTATGACGTCATAAGCAGAAGTAAATGTTTAATTGAAAATTACAGCTAGTTAATTAAATTTTCGAACAAACGAATGCACGATAACAAATCTGTGTTCAAATATCTTTCATTTAAAAAAAGAATGGTGTAATTTGATGCAGTAGTTTGTTCTGACGGATTGTCGAAAGAAATCGCTTAGCGTTTTAAATATATAGAATTAACCAGAGGGCCCGTGCGAGGATTTCGCACTGAAATCTAATATTTTTAGGTACTTCTCTATTATGCTGTCGACCACTTTTCATAACAAAAAACTATCGCCAAATTGTAAGATTAAACGCCAAAAATGCAGCCCCATTTACTCGATGTCAGAAGCATTATACATGTTTGTTAAATCATCAAGTGGTTTTTAATTCGACATTTGCGTGTATTTTTCATTATGTTTTACTGGTTTATTAGTTATTTCATTAATTAAAATAACAATTGTGTCCTTAAATTCTTATATTTTATTTATTTATTTTGATATTCCAATGGCAACGTTCTCCCGTTTATTTAGCGATAGTTTTTTGTTATGAAAAGTGGACGGGATAAAAGAGAAGTACCATTTTTTATCAATATGTAATAGTTATTATATGCAGGTTTAAACTTCTAAAGAAAAAGCAAGGATAAAAATATCTGTAAACAACATTTAGTTGTCAGTCAATCCAGAATATCATCTAATTTATTCCATCAAAGTTAGAGTAAAAACTGATCCAAGATTGCTAAAGGCACGCGCGAGAAAAAAAAAAATAATAACAATCGTATTTTAACTGCATTAGAGGATGACGTCATCCGCTTCGGGAAAAACATGGGACATAGAAATATAAATCTAAACATTTCAATTTAAATTTCGTTTTTTAATCATAAATATAAAATAAACCCGTGCGGTGTTTTTTATAATAATTGCTGAGCATCATATAATGTGGTATTTTATTTTTTTGGCAACAATGTTTTGAGGAAAACCTTTCATTTCATTTAGGAAAACAATGCCGTTTTAATTTTTAATTATCAGCAATTTTTAATCGAAAACATGTTTTAACGAAATGTTAAGTGTGCTATGTCAGAAGCGTTTTCAAAATCCTTTCATATGCTATCTCATTCGTCGTTCTGCGTTTCGTATTTTCAGAAAAAAAGGGACGTTGAGAGGAGAAATAATATATATGATACATTCACTTGAAATTGATTGTTCTTTTTCAATTAGGCGGTCACAGGTGATCGCTAAATATCGCCAAATATCTCTGTAACTCGTGCAATTGTATGGGAGTTGAAAAACAACGGATTTAATTATGTGACAGTAAAATGCTCGCCAAAATAGACCAAAGGGCTGTGAAATGGCAAAAGTCAATATTTTAAAGAGTTAAAAGTAAAAAATAAATTGTTAAAAAAAATGTAACATACAGAATACGCTTTCATCAATTAATAATTAAATATAAATAAATTTACGATTACACGATGACAAATAAATTTAAAAGAGTAAAAAGATAATTTAAATAATGTTTCATTTTTCTTTCTGATTCTCTTTTGTTGATAAATAAACAGAGCAAAAAGTATATATTTCAAATAAATTCATTATTTTGAGCTTCCTGGCAAACGTATAAAAAAGAAGTGAATTTTTCATAATAGAGGTCTTTGCCCAGGCCAAATTAATGCATTGTAATATATATTTTACGTAAAAAATATGAATTGCGGTTAAAAAAATTCCGCGGTATTTTCAAGATGACCATTGGTTGCTTATAAAAGAGTGTTTTTAAAAAACCATTTTTGGCATTTCCGCATTATCCCGTCAACCATTTTCCATAAAATAAACTATCGCCAAAGTAATCGCCAGACCCAGACTCTAACGCCAAATAAACAAATGGGTGAATGTTGGCATTGGAATTTAAAAAAAAAAAAAAAAAAACGGAAAAGCTGCATTCACTGAAGTGTCAACTGTCAATATTTTATTAAAATAAATTTTAAAATGTATTAAGGAAAACAGAAAAAAAATAGTATTGGATATTTATGTATTTACAATATTTTTCATAATTATCCCTCTCGACAGGTGAATGTTTGTGACGTCAGTAGAAACTGATCTAATCTATGTAACTATGCATCACTAAATTTTTTCAATTCTTTTACCGCTTTTAAAATTTTGTCGAGGCCGTTTAAAAACACAATTGTTAGTTAAAGAGGATACTACACTCACACAAAAATACTCGCTGGCTTACTTAGTCCTGTGGGATATATTTGTTTTAATATCTCGTTTGCATTTCAATATTTATGAATGTTTTTTTCCTTTATTTCTTTTTTTGGTACATTTTGGTTCGAAAAGCACCCACTTTTTTTGGCACTGGGTAGCTAAAGTCGATCTGGACAAAGAACTTTCTGTACTTTTTCGATTTTGTTTCAAGACTTGTTTTTTATACCACGTCGAGTTTTAAACACAGAAAACGAGTTTTCTCAAATTAGTGACCTAGCTAGATCGATTTCTTGTGCTCGAATTAGTGTAGTCATTAATTTTTGTGAAAATCGTTAGTGCCGTTTTCGATATATAGCAGCATTCTTAGTGCTGAGTTCCTTTTAATAGATCAAAATTACCTTTCCCGAATTCGAAATCTAGCTAGATTTATTTCTCGTGCTCGAATTAGTATAGGCAACACGTTTCGTGTAAATCGTTTGAGTATTTTTCCATTTATAACAAAAAATAATTTCAGGGCTGAGTTTGTTTTACCCTGTAAAAACGAATTTTCTTGTATTCGGAACCTAGCTAGATCTTTTTTTCGTGCTCGATTTAGTACAGGGGACAATTTTCGTGAAAATCTTCCACGTCGTTTACGATATCATTCATAATCAGGAAAATCTCTTGCTCGTTTAATATATATGAATAATCGGGAAAATCTCTTGCTCGTTTAATATATATGAATTTGGCGACAGTAATTTGGTCGACAGGATAAAGTGTTACGAATATTGTCAATAGCTAGTGTTTGTGCTTAAAAATAATGTAAATAGTTCAATTAAGCTCTATTCATAAGCTAATATTAATTTTTGTTGCATTGCAATATCTTAATTTGGTGATTTTTTGTAAGCGAGTAAACGCTATTGGATTTCAATAGGAGTCTATGGAAATTTGGCGAAATATTGAAAATAGCGTCAAGTTGGCGCCACTTTTGGCAGCTAATTTTGGCCGCCAAAGTTGGCGATATATCGCCAAGTTGGCGCTAAAATTGGCGACAGACTCAGGTCTCTTCCTCTTGGTAACCCCTCTAATAGCGTCCATCCTATCTAAATTCTCTACTTTCATGTTAATTCCCCCTAAGAAAAGTCAGAAAGCTCTGACCAATCAGATACGTTTCGAGGTATTAGAAGGATTCATGTGTAAACACAATTTTTATGACGTAATTTTCTTTATTTCCTGCTTTCAACACGTGATCATTTAATTATTATTTTAAACTTTCATTATTGTTTTTAATAGTCTCGCGCAAATACATTTTTTATTTGAGATAAAATATAATCATTTGCGCTTTTTTGGCAACAATATAAAAAATGACTTTTTCAATAAAAGATTTTTTACTCGATTTTGAAGGATTTTTTGTTTTTATTGTCCGACCGTGATAATTTTTTGAATTTCTGAAAGCTTGTTATATTTCGCGTCTGGTGGTATGATTTTCGAATCCGTAGGATGGCTAGAAAAAAAGTAATCGCTCCTCAAAAAATTCCCTAATGAAAAAGCGAGGAGACTAACCCGGAATATCTACGCAGATTTTCATTGGTCCATTTTTAAGCCAACACTTTTTTTTTTATATATAGAAGGATAAGATAAAAATTATCATAAAAAAATAGTAAATGATTTACAAATAAAATAGTCAATAAAAATATAATAATAAATTGGAGCATTTGTAAAAGATACTTTAGTGTTAGATCCTTATTAAACAGTTATTAAAATGCTTCTGATGCTATATATTTCCCCAGTCGTAGCAAATGAGGGATTTGTGTCCCCCCCCCCCCAGATACACACATAGATTTTATAGACCTTTGTCTATTTATTGAGAATCTTTGAATGATTAAATTTAATAGACTTTAAAAAAATAATCTCCTCAAAACGAAAGGAATGCCCAAAAGGAAATCGTTTCAAATCTGATGATTACATTATTATAGTGTAGAGAATATAGTATATTATAATTAAAACAACATTCAATAGATTTACATAGATAGAATACACTACATTAAAACTCAAAATTGACCCTCCCTCTTTCCCGATATATTTTTCTAACTTCGTTACTGTCTTTTTCATAAAAACAATATTCGAAGCCGAACACCCAAATTCTATTTTTATAGAAAGCCATTAGCAAATAACAAGAAATAAAAGTCACACCCCCTTCACCCTCCCCAAGTACAAGCAAACAAAAATGTCTCAGACAAAATATCTGTTCTAAAATAACTTCTCTTCGTGAATTGATTGAATAAAATCAGTAAACGGGGGAAAAAAACAGGTTTCCTAAACAAAATTTACAAATCTGTTCAAAAAACATGTCTATTAATTAAATATATATTAATTAATATGTAGGATCTTAATAAGTAAATTGCTTTCAATAATAAATTCCATAACTCAACTGATTAAAAGTTACTTCCAAATTCTGTGATATTTCTTTAATTTAACAAGCAAAATTTTTATCTATTAAAATCACTAATGTATTACAAAATTAATTTTTTTTCATACTTTTTCATATCTTTACATCCAGGAGAAAAAATATTAATAAATTTTAAATTTTATTAATAATATTTCAATTAAATAAACGTTATTATTAAATAAAAATTACATTAGTATTTTATTCTAAATTTTCATTTTAAATGCGAGATATTATTCTGCTATTTAGATCATTATCGCCCTTTAATAAATAGGTCTATTAATCTGAAAAATTTATGTTAAATATATACATACACATTTTCTATTAAAACAGAACAGATCAAACAGAAAAATGTTCAGCTGTGATTTTTTTTTTAAATACATCCTTGCAAATTTAAATATTCACATAATGTACACATAATCTAAATATAAAAATATTGATAGGAGACTTACCTGGAACAAACACTTTAGAACCATTAGAGGCAAAGTTGCCGGTATTGCTGTCTCACTTTCTCCTCTTCTCAAAAGTAACACCCTCTCTATTAAAAATAAAGTTATCCTATACAATGCATGCATCCGCTCTATCCTAACCTATGCTTGTCCGATATGGGGCTTCGCTAGTAATACCAACATGAAATTTCTTTACAAATCACACAACAAAAACCTTCGTTTTATCAGGAATGGCCACCGCTATTTGAGAAATACAACTATCCGCAGAGATCTCTGCACTACATCCCTAAAACAGCGTATCAGTCATCTCTCCAAAAAATTCTATAAAAGTATTTATAACTTACCCAATGAAATTATTGCCGAATTACCAGACTATGAGGTCTCCGACCCCATTAATCGTAAGCGCCCTAAATATGTTACTTTGCTGGATAATGAAGATTGAGTTTTCCTCTCTCTCCTTTTACTCAGAATTTGTCTTGTCTCTTGATTTAAGTTATAAAAAAAAAAAAAAAAAAAAAAAAAAGCATCTATCCTTTATTTTACTGTTTACACTTCTCATAACTTAAAATTAAACTCATTCTATGGTCTCTGAAAAGAGTCTTTTTTTTTATACTTGAGATGGGTTCGACCCTCGGTAGGTTTCGTCTGTCACTCTTGGAACTAATGGAATTCTTTCTTTCTTTCTTTCTCTCTCTTAAATTATATATGTTACACTATTTTTAACTCCTTATACCTTTCTATTCTTACTTTTTAATTACTATCCCTTAAACTTCTCACGGCTCATTTTTGCCTCGCAAGTCAAACCACCTCTATCCTGGAAGTACAGTTGACTGCAACTAGGTATTCCAAAAAGCTACCTACATTGTTCCATTGTTCCATGTTTGTCGTAAGTAAATGTTGGTTCCATTCTTCATGTAAATCGGCTGTTACAACTAGGCTGCCGATTTATTGCTTTAAAAAATAATCATGGTTTTGACACTAGGGCTTTGACACTAAATTAGGCTTCCAGAACATTCTTGTCATGCAAAACCAAGCCTCCGATGGAGTCCAGTGAGTTCCGTACCGTATAGTAGAAATTCCAGTTCTTACGACGACTCATTGATTATTTATACTCGTAATTTTGGAAAGTTTTTTTTTTTAAACGAATTTTTGAATTGATATAATTCTATTATTTGAGCCGTATTTATGCGATATATTTGGTACTTACTTCTGCTACAGTGTCTAGATTTATATTTCTAGACACTGTACTAATGGGGAAAAATATTTATTTTTGACTGCGGCGTTTACGATGGGTGTGGTGATTATGCCGACTTCATACAAAACTATGTCAATTTTCGAGGGTGAGGTGATTACAATAGATGCGGCATTTTTTCCCTAAATTATGATACATTGAATGGGAAAAACTACAATAGATCCACAGCCAAAAATTGCTAAAAGGGAATTTTCTAACAGGACTAAATTTTAACATGCTATTAAGTACATATATATGCAAATCTAACAGATCATATACTTTGCTGCACACTGCTATGTAGTACATATACAAATCTATTGATAATATGCAGAGCTTCAGAAAAAAAAACGGATATTTTTTTTATTATTAATGGTATTTACTGCAATTGGGTTTTCAAATATGCTATGCATTTTCCAAATTCTGTACTGAGTCTGATATACCGATTTCATCCTGTTCGTTTTTGTGAATACTCCATAATTTTACAAAGAGATAAGGGTTTTTTTTCTTATAGGGTTTTTACCCCCAAAAAAGTAAATATACGAGTTTTAAACTATTATGAAATGTTAACAAGAACGAAAAATCATGCGTCAAGCATAGATTATGTAACACTTTCCAACGCTCCCAAAATAATTTTACAATTCATTACCGTTTAATAAGCTGAATGATAACATCTAAGTGAACAATTTGGAAAAAGCATAACATATTTAAGAAACGTAATTTCAGGAATTTCCAACATATACAATATTCGGAAAAATATCCGAATACTTTTATTCAGCCCTGTATATGATCCATAGATTTGTATATATACTACATAGGACTATAAATTTTATTTTAGTTAGGAAACGCGTAGCACAGTTTAAAATTCTCCTTTTGGAGTTTCTATCAATAAACGGAAATGTGATCGCGAACTTTTGTGCTGCCCTGTATATGATCTACAGAATTTATACACACCAAGTAATAGACAAAAAGTGAGTTAAATTCAAAATCGCGTTCAGCAACTTAAAACGCACTTCCAGGAATTATTGTTAACAGACAGTAGAGAATTCTTTTGTGTGTCCCCTGTAAATGAACGATGACTGTTATACACACAATATTCTGTAGTAAGCCTCTTGTAATGCACCTTAGTGATAGATATAAATTTCAATGCGTTTAAAATAGTGAAACATTATTTAATTAAACGGCAAACGATTTTTCATCATAGACGTAATGTAACGGATTTCTTTTGACTGTCCTTGTAAAGTAACTATAAGTGCTATGCACACCATATTCCATATTAAGCTTCTTGTAATGCACCTTAGTGATATATATCAATTACACTGTGTTTGGAATTGTGGAACATCATTAAAATACACCGCAAATGATTTTTCCCCATAGACCGTAATGTAACGGAATTCTTTTGAGTGTCCCTGTAAAAAAACTATAAGAGTGCTACACACTTCAGATAACGACAATAACATATAAAAATTGCAGGGCAATCCGAGCATATTTAAGGGAGTTAGAGCACGGACAGACGGCAGACGGCCAGACGGCCATACGGCAGACGGCCAGACAAACCGAAGTCATAAACACTTTTCAACTAGGTTGGTAGAAAATGTTTCATAATATATGCCGGATGCATGATTTTTCGTTCTTGTTGTATCATATTTCTACTGTGTGTGATAAAAATTGTCTTCTGTGGTACATATTTAGTGTTGCGGGTAATAATAACAATTTAAAATTTCTGATTTATATTCTGTTTATGTGGGAAAGTGTTTCATAATCTATGCCAGCTGCATAATTTTTCGTTCTTATTGTGTGTGATAAAAACTGTCTTTCATCGTACATATTGAGGGTTGCGGGTATTAATTAATAAAATTAAAATTTCTGAATAATATTCTGTTCATGCCAGAAAGTGTTTTATAATCAATGCCGGATGCATGATTTCTCGTTCTTGTTGTATCAAATTTCTACTGTGTCTGATAAAAATTGTCTTTTATGGTACATATTGAAAATGTGCCATTGAAATTACACGTAATTGTAACTATAAGTTCTCAATTATAATTATAATTACACTATAATCATAATCATAGCATTATAGTTATGATTACAATCCTAATTAAATTTCAAATCTAGATTATGATTACATGTAATTGAAATTATAATCTGTTACATGCAATTATATTGTAATCAGATTACAGATTAATCAGATTTTTCCCAACTCAGTGTAATCATAATCATAGCATTTATAATTACAATTACAATCCTAATTGAATTTCAAATTCCGATTATGATTACATGTAATTGAAATTATAATCTGTTACATGCAATTATATTGTAATCATATTACATATTAATCAGATTTAAATTTTCCCAACTCTGTGTAATAATAATCATAGCATTTATAATTACAATTACAATCCTTATTGAATTTCAAATTCAAATTATGATTACATGTAATTGAAATTATAATCTGTTACATGCAATTATATTGTAATCAGATTACAGATTAATCAGATTGCAAATTTGCCCAACTCTGGTGCGCAGCTATATAACATATATATACACCTCAAAATTATGGAATCGTACCTACATAAACATTTTAAAAAAAATGTATAGAAGTGCATAAAGAAAGGAAGAGAAAAAATAGAATTTAGAATGACGCTTCACAATTCCGCATTTGAATTGTGAAGAAACTTTACTCTAAACTTTCCTGTATTTTTCTTATAGTTATGGTTAAGAATCTGAATTTCTTTTGAAGTAGATTTTTGTGATGATGTTATGCAACTTCAAAATAATGAAATTTATATTTAAATTGGTATTTATATAATTAATCAGGTGTGTATACATTTTACAGGGTCAAACACAAGTATTCAGATACATTACTGCCTTTGGACAGTTTTAAATGCGAAATGCGGTTTCAGTAATATTATTTGTTTTCCAACTGAATGAAATTTTAGTATCTAAAGGGGTGCGTGCATTATCTAGCATCACTGTACAGGTCCCACAAATTAATACGAATCCTATATGTTAACATTTATGGATATTTACTACTTGAAATATATTTCCACAGTCAAACTGAGCGCATTTTATACAGCTATTTAACAAGAACTAAATTTCTGCATTGATGTTTATATTACAAATTAAAGCACATAACACTGCCGGTGGAACGGTCCTTTTTGTTAGGGATTAGGGTGTTCGTTAAAACACACAAAAAGATGCAGGTTTGAAGTTCGACTCAAGCAAGGATGTTTGAAGTGTGTCGGATCTTATCTTAAATGGTGGCCCCGATCTGTTTAGCCCTAGTGTGCAAAAGTTTATTGGAATACCCGTAACAAACGACAGATGTACATTTTCGTGATTGAACTTACCACTTGATTAAGATAATTCTCTGTATATAGAAAGCGGAAAAAAAACAGTTATTTTTATCGTTATATAAATGACAACATAATCTTTCCTTTTCGTAGGGAAAAATATTTTCAATATTTATCTTTTAATATTTTACATTTATTAAGAATGAAATTTTAAAAAAAATCAATTTTTTTTTAAAAAACAGTTTTAAGTGAAACTTTAAAATCTGCCTCATTTACAGATTGCATTCATGCCCCGAAAATAACATAAGCTCCAAAAGAATACATTTCATGCTTGATTATTCTGGAACTATGTAAAAGATAACAGTAAGGGAATTTTCTGACATTACTTTGTTATTTATATTAATTTAATTATTCTGTCGGAGTGTAATTTTATAAATAAATTAAGGGCTTAGCATCATGGCTTACTGTAAGAGTGTTGTGATTGATGGAATACCCCTGAGCAGTGCGTTTATAAAGAGCTCTAACGAGACTAAAGTCATTTTGTTACTTTTTGAAATAAATAGGTTCTAAAAATTATTGAACCCATGTACGCACCTATCCTCTGCTATTCTAAGTACCTCTGATTACATGCAAATAACTTTCTTTCTTTTAAACAGTGTAAAAGCAGAAAACTTTTTTTTTTTTTTAATGTAGGACAAAGTAGAACTACAGTAGAACTCCAATTATCCGAATCAATTGGGGCCGGACCCCATTCGGGTTGGGTTGATTATTGGCGGCCAATTATCTACACTAGGGATATAGGCCCGGGGGGAGTGCCCTTCGTGGGGGTCTTTCTAAGGGAACCTAATCCGTATTTACGCATGGATAAATCCACGGCTCGAAGAAAACCACGAAAACTCCGAACGATTAGGCCGACGGGCGCGATTGGGATCGAACCCAGCACCTCCCGTCTACCAGCTTCGAGAGCACAACCTCTCAGCCACTGGTGGGGCCCGGACCCCATTCGGATAATGTATGTTGAAAATGGGAGAAAAAAAACTATTTTTAAAGAAAAAGCGCTTTTAATTAATAAAATGAAAAGGCAACACTTTTACATCTTAAACGTACTTACAAGTGCTGTACATTAGTACAGTATGTACGTACCGTACTGTAAATGAAAGTCATTGCTTGCTGAACATCGTGGTCAAAGTAAGCTGTTTGACAATATTCATCCGTTTTCGGGCAGCCAAGTCGCGCGTACGCTTGACAGTGAGAAGTTGCATGTGGTCACACTTGCGCTGACGCTCCATCCACTTCAACTCAGTTTCAATCAAGTCCGGCAAATGCTTCGCTAGCAGATGGTCCCGTGTCTGCTTCAACTTCGACATTAAGGTCATCTTCTTCCTCGACACTTTCTTCTCTCACACTTTCAATAAGTTCATCATCATTTAGAATTTGAAACCCAGGTTCTGACAAATCACACACCGCACTGCACTATGAGATGGTGACTCATCATCCCAATAATGTTCGTGCCGCGCCTACACTAGCTTTACGGAGGGGACAATAGCGCGCGTAGACGGAATCATTATTTTGCGAATCGCAGTATGTTTCCATCTTAATTGTTTTCTCTGAAATTCTGAAAGCGATTCGGATAATCAGCGGTTCGGATAGTCGGAGTTCGGATAATTGGAGTTCTACTGTAATAGTAGTATAAAAAAAAAATCCCCAATTTTTTTTTTCAATTGACCCTTTTTAAAGAGAATTCCGGTATTTCCAATTCCTAGGATATATTATTGTAGCTAAAATGTCGCCGAGAATATTAGACCTGTGATAAATGTTTAACACAATTAATATTCAACGGCCAGTTTCATTTCGAATTTTGTATAGCCAAAACTTTTATTCGAATTACTAAAATTCTGTATTCTATTTCTTTCTTTCTTTCTTTCTTTTTATTTGCTTTCCTGATTTTTTTACTTGTGTTTTCTGATCAATATTTTAGCGGTATGAGAACATCATTTCGCATGTTAAAAGAAAACACCATAGTATCCCGCCGCTCACCAAGCTATCTACCACGTTTTTAGTACATGAAAATTTACCCTTTTTAATGAAATAAAGTTTATGATTAAATAAGTGAAAGTTACTAAACGCCATAACGGAAAATTTCATGGTAAACAACTTCACAGAAAAAGGTTGAAAACTTCTATATTAGAGGAAACTGTGAATTATATTCAAGCATAACGATAATAGATGGCAGCACCAGGATAAGGTTTCAACTTCATGAAAAATATTATATCAATAAAATTATGGAACTAATAATTTTTTTTAAGCTGAAGTTTCTTTTTTTTTCCTGTCCTCAGTTTATTATTTAAAACATTGAAAGCGTAATTCAAATTCTTGAAAACTAATTTTAAATTTGAGTCGTTATTTCTTTTTTCTCGATGATTTTTCTTTTATTATTAAACGGAGTTTTCTGAACAGTTTTTTATAAGGGTTTTGGTGTTCTTTTTTTTTTTTTAAGCTAAAATAATTTTTCTCATAGAATATCATTTACGCAATATAAATTTTGGGGAGGTTGAATTAAAAAAAAAAAAACAAAAAAAAAAACGAACGATACGTACATGAAATAACAGATTTATGTATCCATATGATTCTGATACTCATTAAGTTGTCAGTAGATGGCAGCACCAAACATCTCACATAGCATGAATATCCAACCATGCAGTAGTATTGCCTATTAATCGAATTCTTTCCAATTAAACAGCTGCCAAAATTTCCGAATAGTTGTCTTCACATCATCTAATGACATAGATTTTCTAAATAAATTAAGTAATTATTACTGCTTGGAAATTCTGGTAAATATTTTTACTAAAGAAAATTCGCTAAATTCTCAATACTTCTCCCGACTAGCAATGAAAAAACATTTCTTTCATTGGAGGGCAAAGAAACTTTCCCGATACTTGCCATAGGGTCAAAATTTGAAGGTAACACAAATAAATGTCTAATCATCATTTTTTTTTTTTTTAAATAGATTATGATGTATTATTTTTTAGTATACTCATTATAAATCAGTATTTCTTTTGTACGCAGGCATTTGAGAATATTTACATATGGGTACAATGGATTCGATAGATACTTCTTGAACACTCTTTTTTAATTTTTTTTCAGCAGTCAGGGGGTTAACCCTTTGCACTCCGCTGTCAAATGTGACTCGACAATGTTATGGTTCTTATTAATACAAGAATTTCAACAGTAACTGTCATTATTTCAGAACAATAATTTCGTACAAAGTTAGCGATAAAAATCTACTATAAGATAGTGGTAGCCAAAAAACGCGCAACTATTTCAGAAAAAAAAATTAAAGAGTATAAAAGGTTAACAGGACAATATATCGGAATCGGTTTGAATATTAAAGGCTCGGTACATTAAAAAAGTATTTCTACTTACGGTAGTTAAATGACTTCCCTTCCTCGGTATATCATTTAAACTATTGAAAGCATAACTAAGATTTTTTTTAATTTAAGTTAAAATTTTTAGCCGATCTTAAGAACTTTTTATTCATTATTACATTGATTTTTCAGTACAGTTTTTAAACGCTATTCACATATTTTCTTTTTATAAATAATTAAAATTTTGAAATAAGAAATATTGTAGTAAACTTATGATTACTATAACGATCTGAAAACTTTCATTTAGATGATAAAAATATTAAAATATATCTGTATAAGACAGCTTAAAAAAAAAAAAAAATCATAAATAATATTATCTGTGTTTCTCTTCCAAATTAGTAATTAAAGGGTTAAAAGTAGATTGGGATTAAAGTGTCTTCTTTTTTTTTTTTTTTTTGTGGCGGTACATATTTCGTTTTTTATTGTGCCACAAAATTTTAGCATGATGTGCATTTCAAGCATTTCTAGCTAAAAAAAATAAACTGTATAGTTATATTAAAAAAAAAAAAAAAAAAAAAAAAAAAAAAAAGGAAATTTGTGTATAAAACTAAATGTAAAATATTGCAAAAACAAGAATTAATGGCAATTCAACTAATTAATATGGTATATTTAGTAAAATCCCTTGCAACACTTTTATCACACTAACAAAGTAAGTTTTCAAATCAGAGGTTTTAGATTTATTCAATATTTATAAGACTGTTAATAGAACTGAAATTATGTTCTTTTTTACGCAAGAGCCGTTCTCGGAAAATTTTTGAACCTATGTCAGAAGTTACGAAAATATAATTTCTAATACAAATTCATAGGTTTAATGTCAGAGAAAGAGGATGATAATATGAAACTTTTTATACTCATTTACTTATCGATAGAGGGCAGCACGAAACGCCATACATAATAATGGAAATAATACATAACACAAATTTTACCACATACAAACTGTAAAAAATGACCAATGTTTCTTATTTTATAAAATATGCTATAACCACGAACGAAAATATAATATAATCTTCTGAGCTAACCGAAATTTCAAATAGCATGTTACATTGTCTTTTGAATCCCCAGCAACGAATACACTTTCAAAATTTAAAGAATAATTTATAAAAACAAATTATTTTTCGCTGCCCGTATTTTTCCGAAACGTTTCCGAAGGGTTTTTATAGTGTATAAATTAGTGTCCTCAGCCTGGAATACCTGTTTTTCGAATGTTATTCATTCTCAAGTACACGTTTTCAGCCACATAAGTTAATTTATACATGAAAGAGTAAAGAAATAATCTTAATTTTAATGTTATTGTTAACGCTGTTAATTTTGCATGTTTGTCTGTTAAACATTTTTTTTTTTGAGCATGAAAATGTTTACTTCAGAATTGACAGCATTCGGAAAACAGGTATTCCATCATGTGGACACTAATTAACACACTATAAAAACCCTTCGGAAACGTTTCTGAAAAATTCGGGCAGCTAAAAATAATTTGTTTTTATAAATTATTCTTTAAATTTTGAAAATGTATTCGTTTCTGGGGATTCAAAAGACAATGTAACATGCTATTTGAAATTTCGGATAACTCAGAAGATTATATTATATTTTCGTTCGTGGTTATAGAATATTTTCATAAAATAAGAAACATTGGTCATTTTTTACAGTGTAGAAACAATATATCATATTGAAAAAATTTCTATTGCAGACTAATGAGATAAGAAATAAAAATGTAAAAAAAAAAAAAAAAAAAAAAAAAAATCACAAAAACTTTGAGGTTTTAATGTTTATAATCTGTCGTATATGCAGGACGAATTGCACATTATTAAACAGTTATAAATCGTGTACGTCGGTTTTGCAATTTCCCACTAATAATATAAAACAAAGTGTTCAGATCATACATTAAGATAGTATTGGCATTATTTTCAAACAATTAATAATAATAAATAAATGAATATAAAGTCATGTCAGATGAAGTTGTAAAAATTAACCAATTTAAAAATCTAAAAAGAAATATCAGTTATGAAACTTGGACCTGATATGATTATAATATATTTTTTCACCACCCTCATTCTAGCTTATTTTTCCAATATTTCAAATGATCTGATTAAAAATTCAACGACGAAGGAAATGTTGTTGAAACAAGGAAAGCTGTTTCTCCTAACGATTTTTATTACGCGCAATGCTTACAATGGGAGAAGGTAGTGTGAGAGAAACGTTCAATCGCCAACAACGGCGTTTTTCTAAAAGACGAGACCAATGACGTACAATGATGTCTATTTCAATAACGGAGCAAAAAATAAGAAAATAGCCGTTTTAGTTGAGAAAATTCAGTCAAAACTGAACAGTCTTGTTTATAAGCTAAACAATATACAGCGTGTCCACGTATAACCTGACCGACCTTTATTTTCGCAACCGTTGGTCCTAGATGCATACTTCCAATTACAAAAAGGGTTTAAATAAGGTAAAGAATTACTTTTAACGTGATTTGGGTCAAGAAAAACATTTATTAAAAAAAATACGAAGGTTAAATTTTTATACGGTCCCCCGGTCCTATAAGTGATATTTAGTAAAAATTTACTGTGACACTAACAAGTACGACAAAGAAAGTCCCATTCATCTAACATTAAAATTGACCGAGTTCTGAAACTTTGAAATTCATTACTTACACCACTTTTTTGCATCTAAAAAGAGATGATTTCGGCCATGCTTTCAGGGGTCGTATATAAAGTACTTAAACTTACTTCAAGGTATCTGCGCTTTGAAATAAATCGTACAACTATTACGATTGAGTTAATTTTTATTAGTTAAGTTTCAGATTAATTAAAATAATTGTAACTTAACATATGTTTTATTTTGAAAGGATTTGAGGCTATGATTTCTTTTAACAAAAAATATGTTATTTTCATAAGGTTTTATTTAACTTGCAACGATCGTCTTTCCAGTTTCAAATTTGTACTCGAAGTTTAACTCACTTTCAAATGTCCGATCGAAGTTAAATTTTACATACTGACTTAAATTCGATGGCAATGTAATATTATTATGATTTTCGACGCTTTCTATCTTATACATATACTTATATTAGAGGATAACACAAAAAAAATTCGTATAGCTTATCGTCAACAACTTTAAGAAAGAGTTTTAGATTAGATAACATAAACTTGCGATGGTTGTGTTTTTTAAATTTTAAAATTACGTTTTATGTATTTTTTAACGCTGAATAAAAAAAAATTACCTTCACTTTTAACTATCATATCAGGATTTTTCGCAAATCGTAAATTTCATGGTTAAAAAACAGCGAAAAATCTTATATTATAAAATAGATGTAAGACTTTTTTATTCAGTTTAATTTTATTATATTCAATAGTTTATTCAAATTTTTGGCTTATACTGGGTTTCTTGCAGCTAAACAGCTCAGGGGTCCGATGAGGTTGGGAGGGGAGGGGGGATCAATTTTAACTTTGAGCTTTTTAACTTTGAAATTTGCGATTTGAGAAAAATCCGAACGCGATGGTTTAAAATGAAGGTCATTTTCGGATTCAGCACTAAAAAATCCATAAGAATCAATTTTCAAAAGATAAAAAACATGGCACAACCCAAAATTTGAAAGACCGTGTAATCTAACAGCATTTTAAAATCTGTATCATTTTGTAAAGAATTGAGGCTGTTGTTTTTCATCCTTTTATTTAACAAAAATTCTGTTATTTTTATCCTCTTATATGTACAGTACAAATTTTATATTTTGCATTAATATGTCACAATGATTATAGATTTCACAATTATATTAGATTGCAATGTTAATTTTTCTCTCAACTATTTTTTTATGTATCTGACGATTATTTATATTTCTACTACATTTGTGAATGACCCCTTTTTCGCAGCAAAAAATTTACTCCAACTTTAAACAGCTATTATTCGGTCAATTTTAATGTTAAATGAATAGGACTTTTTTTGTCGTACTTGTTAGTGTCACAGTAAATTTTTACTAAATATCACTTATAGGACCGGGGGACCGTATAAAAATTTAACTTTCGTATTTTTTAAATAAATGTTTTTCTTGACCCAAATCACTTTAAAAGTAATTCTTCACCTTATTTAAACCATTTTTGTAATTGGAAGTATGCATCTAGGACCAACGGTTGCGAAAATAAAGGTCGGTCAGGTTATACGTGGACACGCTGTATAATGTAACAGTATAATGTAATATAATGTATTAATGGTAATATAATGTAATATAATAATATAATGTAATAATGGTAATATAATGCAATATAATAATATAATATAATGTAATAATAGTAATATAACGTAATATAATAATATAATATAATGCAATAATAGTAATAAAATGCGATATAATAATAAAATGTAATAACAGTAATATAATGTAACATAATGTAATAATAGTTTGTAAGCTAAACAATATAATACAATGTAATATAGCTAAATACACTATTCAATCAAAATCATTCTAAGGTAGTATGTATATTTTCCTATGCTTATTACTTTAAATATTAGAGATACGGCTAATGTTTTCGCGGAAAAATTAAAGTGGCATTCCAAAGTTAAGTCAACATTTGACTGTTAAGGACTGGCTTTCACTATAAAATCGATTTTAGACCAGTATTTTACAATGCTGTTTGTTGTCACAGGATTTGATGAGTACTCAAATAAAAAAACTTTAGAATTTTTATTAATAGATTTATGATGAATTTGTGTTGCGGGAAAGTTTCATATCCAAATGCGCTGACTTAACAAGGGCAATGGGCACAATCGAACAATTTTCCACCACTAATTTTTAAATGTTATTTTTTTGCATAATTTTCACAGAGATATGTTATTAAATAGGGGAAAAATAAAGTTTTCAAAATTCGTAGTTAAGTTATCCTTAAGTACCTCAAAGAAATTAGCACCTATGTTCAAGTCCTTCTAACTTACCCGCACTTTAAAGAAAATTTGGGACTGGCATGGACGTTATGTAGTGGGTCAAACAACTTTAAACTTGAGGTCCCGTCCTGTTTAGAAACATAAAAATATTATCTCATATAAAATGTACAAAGCGTGCCAAATTTATTTCCCGAATCTCTCAAAAGATCTAAGAGCAGATTTCCATCAAACACGCGGAAAATTGGGAAAGTCTCTTCACAAATATCGTTAACCAGGGACCATCCTCGGAAAGCATCCTCGTGTACATGATTCCATATAATCACCTTTCATTTCGCTTAACCGGAGAAATCACCTAAAAATTTTGAAACGGAGAATCGACTTTCAATCGAAGATTACCGTGTATTACCAATGACAGTGCGTTTACAACTTTTAAAAGGACAGAGTGTAATGCTTGACATTTTTTTTTTCACAGTTTTCCCCAATTTTTTGAAGGTCGTCTTAGCTACTGAATGAGTCGGGGTCCCGACTGATTCATTAATTTTGAATTAGCTAACTATGTTGAAGAATATTTCAGTTAGTCCTTTTAAATTTTAAATTAAAAAATATTTAGAAACCCCAAGGAGGAACTTTAAAACTAAGCTAATATATACATTTTTAAAACTTTTTTACTGCTCGAGCTTATTCCCATGAGAGTATCTCGTGTTTTCCTATCAACTAAAATTAGTAAATTATAACTCCTCCCCTCCCCTCGCAAAAAAAAAAAAAAAAAAAAAAAAAAAAAAAAAAAAAACCAATCGTGCGAAGGGTTTTATAATACCTTAAAACAGTGCTCGATTCAGGTAGCATTATTACACAAGCTAGATAAGCATATATTTTGCCTCTATGGATAAAAAATATTATACTAAATAAATAACAAATTATAACATGGGTAACTAATATAAGTGGCATAAACGCATCGGTTTTCAGCAGTTTTAATGTATGTGTACAGTTACATATGTATATGGGTATATATATGTATGTATATATTACAGTGCCTAGAATAAATAGTGTGCCGTCCGTTGGCTACCAACGCTTTTTTCTTTGGCCTTGAAAGGAAGGATGCCGCAAGATGGCGCGCATGTTATCATCGACTGGAAATTTTGAAAGCTTTTAGCACTGTGACAGTGAGGCATATTGTAAACAAACGCCAGTTTTTTCATAAAGTTGTAATTATGTCTGTTTAAGACACCTACTAACCTTTGGAGATTTTAAGAATAAATTAAAAAGACAGAAATGAAAATACATAAATAATAATAAATGTGTAACAAGTATCAATTTGAAACAGGTGCAATTGTTATTTAATATTTTAAATATTTCAATCATTTCTTAATAATGCTGAATGCAAACTTCCAAAATTAATAAATATTTCAGACTCTATTTTAACATGCTTGAACAATCATTAATGAAAAGCTTAGGTTTTTTTAAAAGTAAATGTGACACTTAATCTATTCTTCAATTAGACAGGTGATATAGTATGTTCAGTAACACCTTAAATGTATTTTCGACATGTTTTGCTAAAAACTATAGGTAAAAATAAATAAATAATAATAATAAATATACTATACATGTATTTTTCTCTCTTTTCCCTTACTGATTCAAGAGATTGGCCAGGAAGTTTATTTTTAAATATTCTTTGTATGTTTGCACAGTTTAAGAAGGAGTGAACAATTGTTGGTGTTTGAAAATAAAGCTATAGCAAATTTAACCTTTGAATTTATTTTTGAAATTATTTGCTTTTCATAAATAATTCATTAATATATATATATATATATATATATATATATATATATATATATAATTTTTTTTAAAGAATTTTAATATGTGATTTCCAGTTTCCGAAAGATTTGTTTAACAAATGGGACTTTGATTTGAAAATAACACAAAGTAAATATTGCTATTGGGAGTTTATTTTTAAATATTCGTTGTATGTTTGCACAGTTTTAGAAGTAGGGAACAGTTGCTGATATTTGTAAATAACGCTAAAGCGAATTTAACATTTGAATTTATTTACTTTTCATACATAGTTTTCATTTAAAAAATATGTCTCTGTTCTAAAATAACAGTTTGTAAATAATATATTTATTATTGAAATATTTTAGACTTATAAATACTCATCAAACACTTGCTTCCAACGTAAAATTATTTAATAAATATGAGTTACTTTTAAACTACATATATATAAAATAAACCTCGACGTTTCGGTTAATCTTTATAACCATCATCAGGAGAACCGAAACGTCGAGGTTTATTTTATATATATGTAGTTTAAAAGTAACTCATATTTATTAAATAATTTTACGTTGGAAGCAAGTGTTTGATGAGTATTTATATGTTAAGTGTGCAACGTAAAGTCCTGATTAATTATATTTTAGACTTGTTTTCATCTAAATATCAATTCCTATAGTTAAATGTCTTCTTATATAATATTAAAATAAGTATCTAAAAAGCATTAATTTATCCAATTACTAGATCTGTTTTCGGAAATTTCCAGTCTGTAGTGCAGTCAGCGCCATCTATTGGAGGCTTACTTTCGCGTGCATTTTTTTAGCGTCGAACGGCACACTATTTATTCTACTATTTATTCTATCATATATATATATATATATATATATATATATATATATATATATATATATATATGTGTGTGTGTGTGTGTGTGTGTGTGTAACGGTTAAAAGACAAAACAGAAGCATTATACGACAATTATGAAATGATATTCCTATAAGAGGGGTTGGGTGTTTAGGGGTTTAAAACACTCATCCAAAGCATTTTATAAGCCATAAGATGTATAGCCAGAAGTCTTTATCCTATAAGTATATGAATTGTAAAAAACAACGCAAAACAAAGCATAATTATCCTGAGCAATTTTATCTTGCACTTGTTTCCAGGCTTCATACAATGCTAACTCCTTCACTTCCAAGCGATTAATAGTGAGAGTGAGGTAGTTTAGTAGCATAAAAGTACGTGTGTTATTCTTACCATTTTTTCACTCTCTTTTAATTTAGCCTGAGAGTTGTAGAAGGAGATTGTTTTGTGATGTTTTAAATTAGTTCAATGCTAAATATTTTTTGATTGCTTGTTCTTTTTATTACGCCAATTTTTACTAATTATGTATTAACTAATATTCGCTTTATTGATCATGAAAAACAAAAAAATTGTTCATTTAGGTATAATAAAGATTCAGAACCTCTTCGAGATGAAGATCCTGATTACATATTTGATTTTCTATATATATTATTTACGCACAGCTCCTTTTTGTATATTATCGAAATTTTGTCTTCATTCGTTTAAACGTTTGTTTACGGGCCAGAAGTGGAATTTATTTTTATATTCAATTGTCAAAGCTTTCGAATCAGACAGATGATTATATAAAGTAAAAATACTTCTTTCGGAATTATCCGGTATGAATACGAAATTTCTGAATAAAAAATAAATTCGTGACGTGCACATACCCACATATACCCACTAATCATGCAAAATATTTAATGCATGTTTTTATTTATAGTGACTCTTAATTAATATATCCATCTGCAATTTCTAGTTCTACAAGTCATTTAAATTTTTTTATTATTTTGTTTCCTGTATACAAGTTATATTGACAAAAATAATTATTAGATTAAGAAAGATCGCTATTATTTTTATTTAAAATATAATAATAAAAATAAGATATTATTAAAAACAAAATGCAAACATATTTCTATGACTGCTATATATCACATTTAGTAACTAAAAACTACCAAAATAACAAATTAGATTTTCTTTTCTTTTTTTCTTTTCTTTTTTAAAAATAGTTTAATGCTATCAAAGTAATAGTTCAATATATTTTGTCGAAACACTGAAATGCGTTCATAAAACCTTAAATAAAAGTAACAAAATCTTCCCTCTTTTATTTGCAAATTTCATCACAAGATTTAAATACACACAGGCTGTTTCGTTTCGTTAAAATGTTTACAAGTTAATTCATGGTTTTGTGCACTTAATCCTTTCGGGACGGGTGATGCATATATGCATCGTCAAAAGTTATATGTGGAATATGTTTTAGGCACCACTAATAAATAATTGTAATATTTGTCTTTTTTAATTAGAGTATTTGTTGGTATTTTACAAGTACAGGGAACCGTTTAAAAAAAGTGGTACAACCAAATAAAATTTCTGTAAGGGATGCCGTCGCGAAAGGGTTAATGTCGGTAAACATGTTATAATCCAGAGAATTGAAACAAATCTGTATATTTCTTTAATACTTTCTTTTCTTTTCTTTACTTTTTCTTTCCTTTTCTTTTTCTGTTTTTACAATCGTCGTTAATTTCATAATTTTAATTGGAAAACAACCCCTATCACGGTGAACCTCGTCCATTGAGAGGGTGATGAAACACACATTTGAATTAAAGACACATGAGCGTTGTAGTTGTTATTTTGGCGAATAGTGCAGCCGCAGCTATTCTCAAAATGTAAAATGTATTTTCATATCAATCACACGTTAAGCATTTATTTCTTATCATTCGTTCGTAGCACGAGTTCTTTTTCTTTTATATTCTTTGGACGGAAAAGAAATATTGAACCATAACTAAAGCTACTTTGTTGTCTCGCGAGCGGCGGCAAACAGCATCATAGTATACAATAAAATGCTTTTATGCAAAATATAAAACTAATAATAAAATACTAATGTATACAAAAATGTAAAATAAGCAAGATGTATTTCCGGATACATGTTTGCTATTAATGTGTATGACATATCTTTCATTCTTTTTTCAACAACAAAAAATTCTAGAATTTTTTTATTTTAGACCTTAAAATTAATAATCAGTGCTTGATGAAAATGATTTTTTAGTTTTAAAATAAAACATTTTCCACATTTTTATAACCATAGTAAAAAATATTTTAAATAAACCATGTCAATTTTTTAGAGCATCATTTTTCTTTTATATTAAACATTAAAATTAACGCAGAAACTTATTTATTGAAATCGTGCTACTTATCGCGCGTAATCTTTGTGCTACGTTACTTTCATTTATGTAATTCATTGTTATGAAATAGTAAAATTAATACGATACAATTTTAAAAGTACCCTTGATTGCTAATACGCTTTCAATTTTAGAATTTGTGAAATTAAAAAGAAACATTTGCTTTCCGAAGCTTTATGAATGAGAATTATAATATTTTAAATTAAATCTCACACCGGAATATTTTAGGAATACATTTTTAATTTTTTTAAAGGTAGTTTACCGTTGTACAATGCGGTTTATTCACAAACCTTCATGTAATGTCGATTCCTGACTCAGTCAGACACTCGATGTTTCAAACCATAAATAAAGGTTGGGATGGGCGTGACGAGTTATTTTGAAATTTGATTTATGTTTCAGTTATTTTGATAATCGAATGATCTGAAAATTATTGCAAAATTTAGATGACAATTATCATTGTGATTAATTCTCATTCGCTATTCTGAGATCTAGGAGAAATTGCGTAAATCTACAGGGATTCAAATATATTTAGGGAACACTTCCTTAAATCGAAGGAATTATTCGAAAAATAGAATAACTCTATTAAAATTATGGAAATAAAAGCATCTTTAAGTCACTTTTAATTATTTCTAGAATAGTAGAATAACTTTGAGTCAAATCAGAAAAACAAATGACTCAAAACACCACAGGTATCTATCAATCTTCCAATTCTCTTTTAGCTCATGCATACACATAAGATGAAATTTAGATTGATAGGATTTTGTTGGATGTAGCCACCTAAAGTGATAAGCAAGGGTTAGAGGCTGCTGAAATGAATTTGTATTTTCCCTTCATTTTTCTTTTCTTTCTTTATTTTCCCCTCAGATATTCCTCCTTAGCTAAAAATAAATTTTCTCTTAATAACCTTTTGTAAGTATTAATGTTACGTAAGAAAAAAAATATTTCTTGCATATGTCAAAAAAAAATTATTTTTCATTTTTTCAAAAATGTTTCTATGAAATCACAAAATGTTGAACAGCTTTAAAATACATATAATCGCGATTTTTTAATAATTTTCTTTCGGCAATATTTTTAAAAAATGAAACCATATTCATATTCATATACTATTTTCTGTCAAATATTTAATGTGTCAACATATTTTGAGATGCATATCTCATAATTGTATTATCGGTATTTGTTCGAATCCACAAATAAATAAATAAATAAATAAATAAATAAAAGTGAAATTTTGGGGGGAGCCACTCAGTTACACAAATTTGAAGCTTGAATTTCGCTCTAAAAATTACCTTTTCTTTTTTATCGCCTATGATCAGAAATTTTTTGAAGTAACTTTTTCATGACACTATGCAAATTCAATCATCAATATTTATACTAGGTTATTGAGGTGTGTAGAATTTATACAGGACGTAATAGAAATACTGAGACACATTGTATTGTCTTTCAGCCTTTTTCCCTCATATGCGTTTTCAATTACATTATGAACCCCAGTCGCGCTCGTAGACCTAACCGTTCGGAGTTTCCCGTGGTTTTCTTTGAACCTTGCCGTAAATACAGGTTAGGATCCCTTAGAAAGTCCAACATGGAGGGCACTCCCCCTAGGATCTATATCCCTCGAGTAGATAATCGGCCGTCATAAATCAACCAACCATCAATTACATTATGAATTTTACACATTGATCAAATTGAGTGGGCGGGGCTAGTTGAGCTTAAACCAAAAGGTAGGCCTCCCCGCCCGGTTTGACTTTGACTTTATCAAATTGAGACAAATTGATATAGAATGTAATATGGATGTTGACATAACCTTTAATTAACTAGAAAAAAAAAATTGCAGCATCAAACAATAAAGTTAATCAGAAAATCACTTATGTAATTTTTTTTATCTTTCAGATATATATGCAAGATCACAGTGTACAAATTGTAAACTGTAAAATTGTAGTTGAACTGTCCCCGTTCTTCTAAAAAAATTGTAACACAGAAATTTTCCTAAATAGAAAATCAACAAGATATATTTCTTTAAAAAGGAAGAAATACGCATCCTTCTTTACTCGGCTGGTTGATATATGACGGTCTATTATCTATTCTTGGGATATAGGCACTAGGAAGGAGTTCCCTCCGTGGAGGTCTTTCTGAGGGATCCTAACCCGTATTTACGGCAAGGTTAGAAGATAACCATGGAAAGCTCCGAACGGTGATGTCCACGAGCGCGATAGGGGTTTAAACCCAGCACCTCCTTTCTACGAAAGCAGAACCTCTCGGCCACTGGTGGGCGTTCTTTTCTCGGCTTTAACTACTACATTTTAAAGTCGTAATATTTGTTGGTTCTATTTCTTTTTTTACAGATACTAATTAATTATTCTTTTTTAATTAAAATTTAGCTTAGCTTTAAAATTTTATTATTCGAAGTTTATAATGAAAGCATTAAATAAATTCGAAAGTTCGCTTTGAATACAATTAAAAACAATTAATCTCTTTCACCCTATTATTTACAGATCTTAATTGCTTCAAACGTATGAACACTTCTAAGAATTTCAAGGAAATTGTTTCTATACATTTGGGATTTCTTTTCTTGCACTTAAAATAAATGCTTATCTTAATATTTGTAAATAGAAAACCTGATTGTGCCATAGATGAATATTTACAGAAGATAAAAGGGTAAGAGAGAAACAGAAAAGAAATAAGCTTCCCTGGTTGGTAGAAACAATTAGAACTTAAAAAAAATTCTATCAAATATATTAGTTAATTAGAAACTTCTCATCGATACTTAAAGGGTTTTTCAATGTTCTTTTTCTCCGAAATCAAGGTTCCAGAAAAATAGAATTTTGTAAAATAGAAGTTCGCTAAACCGAACTTCAAATTTATAGTTTTACTTATCACAGAATAACTCAATGTATATTATGTATCTGTCTCATATTGATAAATATTGGAAATTAATTGTTTATTACGTAAAATAATTTTGTGTTCCTTGTTATTATTAAATTGAAAAAAAGAAATGTAAGAAAAAATGATTTTGATAATGTATTTAACTAAACATTTGTTTCTGCTAACTATTCGTGATATTAAGCCAGTATTGCCAGGCGGTTTCAGTGGTTTTATGGTCGTGCTAGACCCTGATTTCTAGGTAAAAAGGGGTCAACTTCACGTCATTATAGCAAAGCTAAAATTTTAGTAATTTAGAACCGGAATTTCTGTCTGGCAAATAATTATCGTTGATCTGATAGCCAAAGTTTAACATACTAAAATTTCAGCTTGCTAAAATGACGTGAAGTCGACCCCTTTCTTTACCTACAAATCAGGGCCTGGTGCGGTGTCAACACCTCTGAAACCGCCTGGCAATAATGGCTTAATAACACGAACAGTTGACAGAAACAAGTGTTATAATCAAAATTCATGCTAAAATGACGTAATTTTGAAACTTTTAACCTTCATTGCCCCTCCTCCAAAAGGTAAACGTACCATCACCCGCAAACCAGACCTTCCGCATGCGTACTGCAGAATAAAAAAAAGAGGGGATATAGAAAAATAAGCCTTGCTAAAATCACATGATTTCTGACGTTGCTTATTAGACTCTTAGACTATTAGGGTTTCGTTCATCTGACGATAATGTAATGACGTTTCTCATTACATATCCTCTTATTCTTTAAAATTAATCCTCCCCCTTTGTTGTTTCAAAATTATTTAATTTATTTAACTTTTCCTATTTTTTTATTAACAGTAAAATAACTTTATTCTACCCTTCTCCATTTTTGCTTATTAATTTTTAATATCCGTTTTATTCAGTTCGGTTTCACTTAATTTATATTACGCATTTTTCTTGTCATGTCAGTTTCATTTCTCAGCCTGTAGAATTAAAAGAAATATGTATTCACACCCATGCTGCATTTTTTCTCTTCCTTTTCACACCAGCCGGCATTTGCGAACATAAATAAAAAAAGAAAGATAAAGTAACTGCTTTCTTTGTACTTCCTCCTACGCCATCATTTTCCTAACGAATTTTCTGTTCTCATATGCAACCAACATCTAAATTTGGCACTTAGTATTGTCTAAATTCTAACGTTCATGAATTCCATTTTAATCATACAGGCCCGGTCAGCATCTCAGTAATTACAAAAATTTGTACAACCCTCTCTTCCCACGAATGCTGCGCCGGTCTGTAATTTTCAAACTTACTCCCTTAACTCTCCAAAATACTTTGTTCCTTTGCATGAATATCGCCAAATTCATTGTATATGTTGGCGACAGATAACAAAAACCGCACGCCAAAATAAAAAGTGCAAATTATGTTTGAAACAATTTGTATCACTCTTACCTCGACTGTCTCAGTATTAACTTAATTTGTACGCCTCCTCTTCAGTGATTATTGCCTGTAACACGAACCTGGATACCAAATCAACTGCAAAATAAAATTGTGCTTTGGACAATTTTGTAATGAAACTATTCTCTCCCACATCTAACGTTTATTCCAGCTTAGCAGTATTTCCACATATATATATATATTATTCCTGTGACGCCGCAGCTATGCTTCCGTTTACCAGAAATCCGAATTCTACAGTATAACCAATTGGTGCATCTAGGGTACAGGCAATATTTTTTCGTCACTGGAGAGGAGGGATTTTTAATTTAATCATATGTTTGATCAAAGATGTTTTCACAAGGACTAAAAAAAAAAAGGATATGGACTAAAAAGAAGATATCTATACCGAACTGTGTATTTCATAAAAAGTTAATCTTCTAGCAAAGTGTGACATCTGTACATGGATTTTAATGTGACCTGTGTTTAATATCCAGAAATCCAGAGCTGTGACTGTAAAGCGTTCATCAATTGTTTTTATCGTCAGTCGGCTAAATGCGGAAGTCCGGTGATACGTCAACTGAATATTTTTTCGCTCCTCTTCGCTTCGGAAATACTCCACCCGCCCCGCCGCAGCGGTCATGAGAGCTCGCTCCTGTGCTGTTTTTTTTTTTTTTTCTCCTTGTGTGTAACAGCCACCTTTTCTGTGCTCCGTCTCGGAATTAATGTGTATTAGTGCGGTGTATGTTTCAGCGTCCATCTTTTTAAGAAAAGAAAATCACTTGTTCGCTGCTTCAATATTTTCTACACCCCCCCCCCCCCCTCCCTTTCCCTTGTGTCTCAAAGTGTGCTTCACGCTCTTCGTTTTGGAATCTTTCAGCTCCAACATTCCCTCCAAATCGGGCATGTGCATCGCTCTCTAAGTCATGTCTGTACTGTTTGGGGAAAGAATATTTAGTTTTTAAGTGATTTTTATACAGTTATATGTGGCAAATGTCTGCATCGTCTGTGCTCAAGATATACTCGTTACTTTTTTCTCGGTACTACAATGTGCACCGTTATCATACTTTCATGTTTTAGTGCAACCACATGACAACTTATCCACGCCGATTGGATTGTGTTCGACAGTAGTTCATATAAATAGGAAAACAGAAACTCCTTTCTGTGGATTATGTTCAATATTTACATATTGAAAGAATTGGTGACACACGTATAACAACGTATAATAACAAAAAAATGAGGCACTTTGTGTCTCCAAATCCAATATATTTTTTTTTTCTCTCTCATAACTAAACGAATAAATAAATAGATATATAATGGATTGAGTGCAAAAAAAGGTAAATAAATAAAATTAGTTGAACGTTCAACATCGTATAAGAGTTTAGGATTTTCAGAGCATAAACAGAGAAGGATTCTTTTCCCAATTTCTAATTAAAAATGTTGCTTTAAAATAATTATGCATTGTTTCCCTAAACTTCTCTTTTCATGCTCAAGATTTTTTGTTTTAACTATTATCAATATTTGGTTTACATTTTTTTAACAGAATATTTAAACCTTCTTCATTTTTATATTATTAAAAATACTATTTTTTTAGTGATATTTTTAATAGTTTACAATATCATATACATATATATATTAATTTTGTTGTGTTGCCTTTTTGCAAATTTAACTTACATTTATAGAAAATAACATAAATATTTTTTTCCCTCAAAGGTTTGTATCGTGTAACAATTAGTTATTATTTTTTTTCTTGTATTCCTTCATTTTTTTGAGAACCCCTCAATTAGTTATTATTTTTGTTTTACATTTTTTTTTTACCTCCAATATAATCAAAGATACTGAAGATCAGTTCTATATAATCAGTTTGCATAATTTTGATGTTTATCAAAAAAATTGAAGAGTACAGATAGGATGTTTGTGTGTAATAGTCATGGTGACGGTAAGTACGTTTATAAAAAAAAAAGAAATTATTGCAGTTCTATATATATATAGAGAGATTTTTTTTTTTTTTTTGTATTCTTGTGAAATTATAGTTTTTGCCTTTACCTTAAAAATATATACTTAGAACCCAGCATAAATATTTTGTGACTTTATCTTATTTTAGTTGAATTTTGATGAAGTAATCTGGCACAATACATACTTTTTGGTGATCGCGCATATGCATTTCGATAGTATTTATCAAAAAAAAAGGCTAAGTTTTCGATTTTGGTTTTATTTTACTTCAATTTGAAAAAAAAAAAAAAACTCTCTGCACATATTTCGGATTTTATTCTTCTTTCATAATTAAAAAAAAAAAGGAATAGCATTTGTTTCTGTTAACCATCGTTAGTTTATGTAGTGTGTATTTTCAAAAATCCATTTTTTTGCACAAAGTTATTCGCACACATCTTCTCTCTCATTTATTTTTTTTTTAATTTATAGCTCATTTCAGTATTATGGATCAGTGTTTAGCTTTTTAACGGAAACATGCCAAGGAAAAATAAAAATAAACAGAAATCTATTCAAGATATTCAAACGTTACATGAACAGGCTCCTTTAATTGAGAACAGCGAACCCATTTCTATTTTAGACAAATCCCTTTTCAAAATTTCTTGGCCCCATCTGTTTGAAGAGACACTAAGTCGTAATGCTGAAGTTATTTCCACTGACTTTGAAGCTTTTGACAAACTTGTCACTTCGATTAATAACCCTACTTTGTCTAAAGAATTCTTGACCTTAAGAAATCAAATAAATGTACAGTTTAAATTTCTCATCGAAAATTATAAACTTGTTTTACAGGAACATAATGATGTAGTAAAAGAGAAAGATAATTTATTAACAGTAAACAGAAAAATCTTAGAACGACTTCACACACTATCATTGAAAAACAAACATGAACTCAAGTCTGAAGAAACACAAATTGGTAATATAAGGTTTCCTAAAAATGAAAAACGTCAATTTATGCATGAAGTATGCACACAAACTGAAATTTTTGTTGACGAACATTTACACAAAGTTAGCATCTCAGGAAATATGTTACGAAGATTCACAACTTACCACGACTCATATTAATATTACAAAGTGTCAGTCAAAATGTACAGAAACTGCCAAATTTTCGCAAAATATGTCTATCGAGCCTTCTAATGTGCAGGAACTTAAGCCAACTCGTATTATAATTTGTAAGTTACCAGAAAAATACAATATCCCTGATATTTTGATAGGAATTTCTGACATTTTACAGTCACCTGTCCCTTTTATCCAAGTTATAAAAAAATACAAACTTAAATACATAAATGCTTTTAATTGGATTTTGGACATTTCTCCGGAAAGTTGCAAGCAATTACTCTATCGTAAAGAGATTCCCATACAGTCTAAATTTTTCCCAGTGAAACCATTTATAGACATTAAACGTTGTTTTAGATGTCAGACGTATCAACATCTTGCAAAAGGGTGTTGTAATGATTTCACATGTGCTGTCTGCTCAGGTCCACACTATGATCCTCACTGTGCAAAGACTCCTAAATGCATTAATTGCGTTACAAATAATAATAATAACAACACTCAATTTGATATTTGTCACCCTGCATTTGCTCATGATTGTCCTTCACTAAAGCGACACATTGTTGAAGAACGGAAACATATTTACAATTACACGTAGGTTAATTTAAAAAAAAAAAAAAAAAAAAAAAAAAAAAGTTAATAACATGATTTATTTTGCCCTCTCACTTAAAAACACATTCCATACGATTTTTTTTTCTTGTAAATCAGCTACTACATGCATATCAGTTTGTATACACTTATTTTAATACTTCTATACACAACATTACATTTTACATTTCTTTGTATTCATTTATAGATAATTTTTTTAGAATTTATTTTTTTTAAGCATCTCTGTGTACAGTTTAGTTCATCTTTTCATTTACCTATTTTAACGATCGGAAATGGTTAAATGATCTGATGTATTATTTTGTATGATAATTTTTCTTGATGCGGGTCGTCATTTTTTTTTTTTCTCATACAAGGTAATTTTAACTGGTTATGTGCACACATATGCATTTTTTTCCCTCGCTTATTTACTATTTACACTCAAACATACAAACTTTTATATTATTTTAACTTTAATTTTTTTCAGTTTTACACCACTTGCATTGAAACATAAACAAACTCTCACCTTACTCCACGTTGCTATTTTAATTTATTCGTTAATAAATCCACTTGAAACTTCTATTTTCAAAAGTTTTTTTTATTGTCAACGGTATTTTTTATATGTTTTTTTTAAAGACATATAGTTCATTGCAACATTTACACATATAGTTCATTGTTTCTTTAGGGTTCTTATATACACGGAAAACTGCTGCTCATAGTTACTCATTGTTTACTCATCGAAAAGATCATTGTTTCGTTTTTTTTTATGCAAAAAAAAACGCTCATTGCGTATAGTTCATTGTACTTTCAGTTTTTTTAGTGTATATGGAAACCTTTACTCATTGTTTACTCATAGGTTAGTTCATAGTTTTCTCATTGACACAATTACACGACACATCCTTGGATCATGTCATAGCGTTTGCCATATTGTGCTTGGTTCATTGGTGACTCGATATCTTTTCATAAAGATTCTGAGTCTTGTACACACATACCGTTGAGTTTTCCTTTCCTTTACCCTTCCTACATGCATGTCTATGATCGGAAGCCGTGGGAAAGCAAGAGCCGTCGGAGGAACTCGACATATGACCGAGGGACCGTTTCCCCCTGTGGGGTTTCGTGAACGAGGCCGTCGGGGGTTCTTCGGCGGTTCATCAGGTGTATGTTCCACGCGGAAGTTTCCCCAGAGCAGGGTTACTGCCGCAACGACCTATGGGCTCGATACCTGGTAAAATGGTCTAGGGTTCGCAGAGGGGCGGCCCAAGACCGGTCGCAGCGCCGGACGAGACAAAGTCCTGGTGCATTAAAAGTCCTTCAGAGACTTGGGCGCGATGGTCGAAAGCGTGCCGCGGGCTACCCCTGAGGGCGCCTGGCGGCGCAGGATAGTTTTACCCTTCCTACATGTCTAATTTTATTAGGTATACACACTTTTTTTCTTTTTTCATCTTTTTAAATAATTTTACACTCAATTTTTGTGTAATTTCAAGGCTTTCTAAGGCCACCCTCACTTTGTTGGTAAACAAAGATTCCTGTCAGCACATTTCTACACATTAATACTCAGATGATATCTTGAGTCATGCACTCTTCTTCTTATATATTAGAGTTATGACATTAGTCTTGATACACAAAAGGACTAAAAAAAACCTCTTTTGTTTTGTTTTCTTTACATATAAAATATGCTTTACCACATAATATCTGTTTATTTTTTTCTCTTTTGCTTATGTTGTTTTATAGTAAAATACACACATCACATAATCATAATATATTTCCTTCTACAAATAATATTATTAGATTAAAAATCCCTTTTTTTAAATTTTACTTCAAGTAACTTTTAATTTTACATGTTTACACATAATAATACATGTCTTAAACATTTCTACTTAATACTGAACATTTTAACTGTGTTTATTAAAAAAAAAGGCTCGTTTTATTTCTTTCACAGACTGATATGTCATTCTGAAAATCACAAAAGGTTTTCAATACAAAAATTTCGCACACAATGACAGTAATCCTAACTTCAATTACCTAAGTCAATTCTATTCTGTCTTTTCAATATTATAAATAAATGTTTTTTTTTTTTTTTTTACACTAAGCTAAGTTTAGGACATACTTGCACTTGCATTTTCAGGATAATGACAAACTGTCTCTCTACACTCTCGGATAGTATTTTGAGTTTGATAAATAAGATAAATATATAGCTATTTTTATTTTTTTACTAATTATTACCATCTGAAGTTCTGGTCAACTCAGAATTTTGTGCCCTATACTCCCAAGCTTAATAGTGCGGAGAGACATTCATCAATTGGTGTAGCATTTTTTTAAAAAAAAGGACTCATACAAGACATTGACTAGTACTCCTTGTTGGAGATCACTTCTGGTCTTCAAGGTGGAGCAAGGAATTAATATCGTGGTCAAGAACAACCATAATATGGACTCTCATTACGTCAATATTTTCCCTAGGAAGTAAAGCACTTAAGCTTGAGACATTATACTTGTCACATGACAAGATTTGGGGCAGATTTTTTTATTAGTTTGCCACATGCATTCTTTTCTGTCCCGTGCTATGCACGAAATATTTTCTTTTTATATATTTTTTTTCTGCTCATTTAATTATGCTTATTCATTATTACATTTTATACTTGAATATATATATAACCTTTTCTTCTATATTTTTATACATTTGTAGTGTGTTTTATTATTGTATGTGTTCGTTTATTTTGTGAACTTAAATTTTTGGCATCAGTTTAGATTCAAATGAATCATTTTTTTTTGAGAAGAATAATGATAATTTGTCTTCTTTAATCTTCTCTATTTTATGACCATATTGAAGTCCTTAAAGAAAATAAAAAAAGGACTGTTATAAATTTCCCGGTACCGGATGATTAAAGAAAGGATATCCATGTTAAAAAGAAAACCTCGTTAAATAAAAAGTTGCAACTATAAAAAAAAAAGATTATTATACAGAGGTTAAAATTTTAATGGTCAAAATAATTATGATGCTTATGATGCCAGTATTGCATGTTGATTCATTACAGGTTTGTTTTGCATTTTCACATTTTTATTACTGTATTATTGTATTTTTTTTATATTTTCATGCAAAGAGACACGGTATTTTCTCGCGCTATTAGGTAAGGATTGAATTTCATTCTCGTTTGCGGGGTGAGATATGTAATGACGTTTCTCATTACATATCCTCTTATTCTTTAAAATTAATCCTCCCCCTTTGTTGTTTCAAAATTATTTAATTTATTTAACTTTTCCTATTTTTTTATTAACAGTAAAATAACTTTATTCTACCCTTCTCCATTTTTGCTTATTAATTTTTAATATCCGTTTTATTTAGTTCGGTTTCACTTAATTTATATTACGCATTTTTCTTGTCATGTCAGTTTCATTTCTCAGCCTGTAGAATTAAAAGAAATATGTATTCACACCCATACTGCATTTTGTCTCTTCCTTTTCACACCAGCCGGCATTTGCGAACATTAATAAAAAAAGAAAGATAAAGTAACTGCTTTCTTTGTACTTCCTCCTACGCCATCATTTTCCTAACGAATTTTCTGTTCTCATATGCAACCAACATCTAAATTTGGCACTTAGTATTGTCTAAATTCTAACGTTCATGAATTCCATTTTAATCATACAGGCCCGGTCAGCATCTCAGTAATTACAAAAATTTGTACAACCCTCTCTTCCCACGAATGCTGCGCCGGTCTGTAATTTTCAAACTTACTCCCTTAACTCTCCAAAATACTTTGTTCCTTTGCATGAATATCGCCAAATTCATTGTATATGTTGGCGACAGATAACAAAAACCGCACGCCAAAATAAAAAGTGCAAATTATGTTTGAAACAATTTGTATCACTCTTACCTCGACTGTCTCAGTATTAACTTAATTTGTACGCCTCCTCTTCAGTGATTATTGCCTGTAACACGAACCTGGATACCAAATCAACTGCAAAATAAAATTGTGCTTTGGACAATTTTGTAATGAAACTATTCTCTCCCACATCTAACGTTTATTCCAGCTTAGCAGTATTTCCACATATATATATATATTATTCCTGTGACGCCGCAGCTATGCTTCCGTTTACCAGAAATCCGAATTCTACAGTATAGATAATGTCTCACTTCTCTGTCAGCCTGTCACAGATTTCGTACTCGGTAGAGATCTTTAATTTTGCATATTTATAGCCGAATACTTGTTACACGACAAATAATAAAATTTTGAAAAAGTGTAATATTTTTTTTATTAAATGTATTAGTTTAATGACATCCAACCAATTCTATGACTTTTTAAGATCAACAATAGCTTAATTTCAGTATTTTTCGTTATAGGCTAGATATTTCAGTGGTAGCCCGTTTTCCTCTGGGTTTTATTCTCGACGACGGAAGTTGAAATATTCGATTTTTGCATTTCTTTGAACGATGGATTTAATTAAAAGAACTTTCTCCTTATTATTATTTTTTAATCATTTTAAGGTTTCTTTTTTCTTTTCTTTTCTTTTTTTTTTTTAGCTAAAATTAAATCATGTAATTAAATATGCTTATCAGATATGGAAACATATATCTGTTTCGTTAAAACTGTCTGAAAAGCAGTTCTTGAATATTTTTAAATTGATTTAAAAAAATAGAGTATTATTATCATTTTTTAAATTAAATTTAATAGTGCTGCCATCTATGTTCTTATTGACAAAAAGTATTGATAAATGATAAGGATAATTATAAAGTAATGATTTGGAATTATTAATAGAAGAATACGGTGTTTTGAAAGGAATATTAATCGAAACCCGCTGTGCGATTTTCTATATGACTTACCCACTTGTTCCGTAGTAGATTTGCTACATTTTGCCCGCTGGCTAAAAATAATTTTCATAATTATGAATTCATTTTATATTATTCAATACGCGTAACTAGATATCTCTATAAACCTTCTATTTCAATATTTTGCATGGGCGAGGCTAGTTGAGCTAAAGCCGAAAGGTAGGCCTCCCCGGCAGGTTTGACTTTGTTTAAAATGCACATACTATAATATCAAGCTGAAGATGTAAAGTGCTATGAATAACCCAAATAATACAGTTTGTCAGAAAACGAACAAAACATTTTTAAACACTACACTTGTTAAATACCAATATCAAAATAAATTAATTATGAAAATATGAGAAATAATGTTTAAATCTGAGAGATTAAATTTTAGAAATCAGATGGGAATAGGAGGAAATATATTTTAGGAATTTTCGACAAATTGCAATCTTTTCTGACCTTCTTTGTATTAGTCAAGCAAGTTACAAGCGTTTTCCCGATAAATTATTTCAGAATTCGATTGTAATAATTTATCAGGAAAAATCAAGGTTAGTCTTATCACCTGCTCTAAATTTTATGAACTTTTCCGAATTTTGAAGTAGTTTATCAGGAAAAACCTTGTAACTTGCTTGATTAATCGAAAGGAGAACAGTCGGGGAAGCAATTTGTCGAAAATAGTTTGTCCAATTTGTCGAAATTAGCCAAGAGCTCAATATTTACAAGACACTTTACTCGGAGACCACTGACCAGGCCCCTACCTACCGGGATTCGACCCAGTTTGACGGGTTTGAGTGCCTGGTCATTGGGGCGAAATTCGCCTGATCGCCCTATTGGGGCGGTCCACAAAGACAAGTACCCAGTTCGGCCAATCAACTGAGTCCAGATTTTTCAGTGTTGTTCACTCCTAAATTTAAATGTTCTGAGATCTGACGCCGCACACCACGTACTCGTCATGACAGTTGAAATGGGGCTGGACAATTTAGTGCCGAAACGTTGGTACTGAACTTAGCTTGAAAAAGGGGAGAGAATTTTGAGGGAAACTAAATAAAGAAATTAACTAGATAATCAAACCACTGAAATGAAAATATAATCAGCCAATAGCTAAGTCGTACCATCGGGGAAAATTTTTGGGCCGAGTTGCAAGGCAGACGAAAACGCTGCGGGGGCTGACGGGACTGCGCCTTTCTACCGTACCCCACCTGGTAAAAACTGGCTCCGTGGGCTGTCCCATTAGAGCGGGTCCGGTAGCTTTTGCAGACAATGTCCAATTGCACCTAATCAAGACACTTTACTCACAAATAGACTGGGCGTAAAGTTGATCGCAACTCGGAAGCCCCTTAACCGACAACAACTGCCCAGCAACTGTATTATTTTGCAGTATCGAAGTATCGATATATTCATGCGGTTGAACAGCTTTAAATTAAGCTGAATATCGAAGAATGCAATGACCATAAACGCCATGTCCCATATATTTGTTTTTCTTCAAAATTGAAGGCGTAGTTATTTAATAAGAAATTTGTACAAGTGTTCAGTAAGGCACAGAGTCCTATGAGGTACTCCCACTTTTTCATGACAATTTCATGCTTCCAGTGAAGTAGGTGAATGAACAATAATTGAGCTATGAATTAAGTAGTGCCTCCCCCTTTTTCGCTGTATGCTGCTTTATTCTTAAACAGGGCGTTAGGGGAGTGGCACTTTTGTGTTGTTGTTAGGGGGTTAAATCGTAGCTTATAGTTTTCGGCAAAGAGAAAGTAAATAGGGGATGATTAATGAATGTTGTTACTTGCGATTATCATTAATTATTTTGGGATTATCAAATGTTCTTTTACAGAACTAATTAGCGTGTGAAATAAACAATTGTAAGAATTAAAAACGACTTTTGAAAAAAAAAAAAAAACATATTAGATTGCAAAATACTTCAAATGGAAAGCCCTGAATTAACTTCAGGAAATGTAAGGGACGAAGCAAAACTTTCACTCAAGAAGTTGCTAGCTTTACGGCTGGCTGAATGGGAAAAGAGCAATGAACCCACCATCCCATATATTTGTTTCTCTTCAAAACTAAAGAGGCAGATATATATATAATAGGAAATTTGTACAAGTAGTCAGTTGGACACAGAAATTTTGAAGAGTCATATGAGATATCCCCCCTTCTGTATGACAATGTCATTCTTCCAGAGAAGTAGGTAAAAAACAGCGTTTGAGCTATGAATTAAGTAGTCCCTCCCTCTTTTTCGCTGTATGCTGCTTTAAACTGAGGGTGGGCGTTAGGGGAACTTTTGTGTTGTTGCCAAGATAGGTAAATAGTAGCAAATAGTTTTCGGTAAAGAGAAAGGAAATAGGGGACGATTAATGAATGCTGTTACTACTTGCGATTATCATTAATTAATTTTGGGATTATCACATGTTCTTTTACAAACTAATTAGCGTGTGAAATAAACAATTGTAAGGAATAAAAACAACTTTTGAAAAAAAAAAAAATGCAAAATACGTAAAAGGGAATGTCTTGAAGGAGAAGTCATGAAATGTAAGGAAAGAAGCAAAACTTTTGAAGTAATTTTTTAAATATTTCTTAAAATTTTAGGGAAAATTACTGTGAATTAAAAACATACTTTCGGTGAGTATTATACATCTGAGAAAATATATTTAATATATTATATATATATTGATTATTATATGTGTGTGACACTAAAACATATTAAAAAAGAAAATCTTTAATCGCGCTTTTGCAACACGTTATGATTTGATTATTAATTCACTAGAACCGTGAGTTTAGAAGATGGATTATTTATTTATCTTGCAAAAAAAAAAAAAAAAAAAAAAAAAGGTAAAAATTTCTATAAATTAAAGAATTTTGAAGATATTAAGTTCTGCATGTTGCTGGGGAAGGGTATGTGTGTCAGGCATTTAGCAAAATGTTTATTTAATTAATACAGATAAGGCAGAAAGATTTTCGCAAAAAATAAAGAGTTTTTAATTTTTTTAACTGCGTGGGCTGGGAGGTGAAATGACGGAAGCGAATTTTTTGCGGAAGGGAAAAGTGGCAATTTACCTGATTAATCCTTCTGAAGCAACCATACCAAAAACTCTTTTAATTAAATATTTATAGAAAAATTTTATTTTTGGCGCGTGGAAAAAAGAGAATTGGAATTTTGGAAAGAGGGGGCGGGGGGATTAAGGAAAAGTTTAACGCTTCATATAAAATGACTTTGT